>LR991024.1:20526308-21896619 GCA_905163495.3 Cosmia trapezina
GAAATCTTTGCCGTCGATTACATGCTTTGGTCTGTTCTGAGCCCCAAGACCATAATTGACTTTTCCTAGTCACGCGTGTCAATGGTTCGGCAACTTTTGAGAAGTTGGGTATGAATTTTCTGAACCATGAACAAGTTTGTAAAAAGGTTCTCAGGTGCTTTAGGTTTCCTGGTACCTTCATCTCGATTACAGCACTCGCCTTCCCTGGGGCGGTGGAAACACCTTTTTGTTTACTAACGTGAACGAGATATTTAACGGTTTCCCGAGCAAATGCGCACTTCTCCCTATTCACGTGGAGGTTAAACTCGGCCACTAAACGGTAAAAACTGCTTCGAGGTCTTGCAGATGCTGTTTGGTATCCCTGAGATATTACCAACAGATCGTCTAAATCGAGCCGTTGCTAGGTATTCGTGTTTTCCGTCAGCGGTTCGGGGTGGCGCTAGTATCGGTGGATGTTTGCTTTGCTCTTTGATATCATTGAAATGAGTAAATAATGTAAAATGTGAATATACAATTATCTTACCTCAACTTTTGCATGTACCTAATTTATTAGCGCACTTTTTGGTCAAATACAGAATGGAGCAAGAAGAATTTTAGTGTTATATTACTTATTCGTAAGTTATACCTAGATAGGTACATATAACGTTTTGTAGGTATTATTGCAACCATTTTATATTGCACGTTGGCACGTGTGGTGTGAAGCATACAATAACAGAACATAACTTAACACCCTTTGTTCAAATGACAGCGAAATATCACGACTCGGTGTCTTGTAGCAAGTGGGTCAAGGGGTAGGCAAGACAAAGAGTCGCTGTAGCGCTGCATCCACTTAATAAATTATGTGTGGCTATCCTATTTTATACGCTCTATTTGACCGCGACGGGACGTGACTAATTTTCAGCTTTTTGCGGATCCCTTACACAATTACATTATAAGCACATAATAGTGTTGGTACCTAACGATCGAGCGATCGGTAAGTAGAAGTTATAGGTGACTACGGCTGATAGTTCAAAAATTTGAATAGGTTTGTAGTATTTACCTAGTAGGATTTAGGTAGAGAAATAAAACGGTAAACTCTAAACAATCTTGATGTGTCTTTTATGTTTTTTCATATAAAACCTCAGTTTAAAAATAAAATGCAACTAAAAACCAATGTAAAGACAACAATAATGACTAGGTACTAAATCAATTGAACCATTAGTTTAAGCAGTAGTTTATTTCTTTAATATGTGTTTGTGTAAAAAGTCACGTCAAGATTGTTTACCTTTATTTTACTACCTAAACCTTTACGTAAAAGCTCCTTACACACAGGCGCGACACGCGACGCGAAACGCACGTGACACAAAGGCACCGCGTGTCGCGCGTGTCTCCACGAGTGGTGCCTTTGACCAATAGCGCACTAGCGGCTAGGCCGCAGCGGCCAGGTCGCGGCGGCCATCGAGATAGATACATTAATATTGCCATAGAGCACGGCACCTGGCCGCACGCGGCCAGCGGCCACACCAAGCCGCAGCGGCCAGCGAGATCGAAGCGAAGCATTTGCGGCCCGTGTTCAGTCGCTGGCCGCTGCGGCCACTGAGATCAATTGCATTGTAGGTAAATCACCAGTGTGCGCGCACTAGCCGCGGCGGCCGCACGTATTGTGGAACTGACTGACTGAAGCGCGCTGTAGGTATGTGCAACTGACGATCGTAGCCGCGGTTTTGGCCGCGTTGCAAATCGCAACCCCTGCGGCCGGGCCGCGCGTCGTGGCCGCGCTGCCAGGTCGCTAGTGCGCTATTGCTCATAGTGTCGCGTGCGATTCGCGTCACGTGTCGCGCGTGTTTGAAGGAGTCTTAAAACTAAAGAGTGTCTCTTCTGCCTTCTTCCTACTGGGCACTCGGTACAGACGCCAGCACATCAAACTACTGTAATCTGTCAATTTTTTTTTTATTAGATTTTCATCTTTATCGCTTAAGCATTTGGTTCAAGGTTGATTGGGGAAATTTGATAGTTTCGGGTGGCTTGACCTGCCTGGCATCTGTACCTAGCTATTAGCTGCAATTTCGAAATTTATTCTTCAATCCGATTGTATATTAATTAATCCGACATCTGACAAAAGTTGAATCATAGTGATGAGTCGTTGTACAAAAGCCTATAACTTTATAACTTTACACTTTAAAACTTTATAGTTCGTTGTATAACGTTGCTAAGTAGCACTAGGTAGGCGCAGTAATAACTGCTGGAAATTAAAATTTTCACTGGCTCTAGGAAGTATCATGCAAGTATGTAGGTACCTATCTATTCTACGTGTAAGTATATTAAAACCAAAGCCACAGACTATCACTATCAATTACCCACATACGTATTATAATGAAATAATATGTAACTTCCCTTTGATATTTCCGCAGTGAAAGGCGTTTGGATTGCGTGTGGCTGATGTTGCACAGACTTATGAGAACCTACCCACATAATTATATGTAATGTATATAAAAGTAGTAGGTAAATGTTGGTAAGCATGTATGTCTACGTCTACAGCAGGCTGTTCTCAATTCATGTAGTAGGTACCTATACCTATTCAATCATTAAAAAAAAATATATATTCTTTATTAATAAGGGGTTTTTATCCACACGGATACGTCAACCCCATTGTACCTTATGCCTCGTTTACATGCAGCCCCTGCCGCTACTCCTCGCGCTGCCGGCGATACTTCCCTAAATACTGCCGCAGCAGGGGGCCTACTCCCTAAGTCCGTCCGTCTTTCCGTCCGTCCATTTATCCGTCCGTCTGACATTACGATCCATTAAAACAAGTGTAAAAGTTAAATTTTTCGGACGGGCAACAACACATCGGGAGTAGGGACAACTGGCAAATCATGTTGTCATTCATACTTCGTTCGGGCCCCGAACCAATCATCCATCCGTAGGTGATACGGAGTAAGAAACGCCCGTAACGAAGGCCGAAACTACGGGCTTTGTGCTTAGGGAGTAGGCCCCCAGGATCGAGAGAAGTGTGTGTTTACATAGCTACCACTCACATCACTTTCAACTTTCGGCAATGGCAGACGTCGAAATAATTACAGCGTCCGCTCTGTGTCTTCTTACAATACATAATTATGTTCATTGTTTAAAATTTGATAGTATTTTGATTACTCCACGCGAACGTCATTTTGACAGTAAGAAAATAAGGCGGCACGCTCATCGGATTCGTTCAGGCGTTCGGCGAGAAGTGAGTGACGGAGCTGAATGTAAACACGCACTGCCGCTCGCGCTGCCCGTCCTTTGACTTCGGCACAAAAAACCGCTAATTTGGGGAGCGCCGGGCAGCGCGAGTAGCAGGGGCAGCAGCAGGAGAAGTATCGTGTTTACAAACTCGTCCTGCCCACTTCCCTGCCCACTTCCCTGCTCACTTCGGCTGAATGTAAACGGGGTATTATACTCTATTTACTATTCAATCATGAGTTCATGACTGATACGATGTAAGTGATATGTACGCTGAAAATAGAAAAGCTCACTTTGTGAGGAAAACGGTAGGAAGAAAACCCAAACCTTTACGTAGAGAACATAACTATTTCGGTCTTATTACAAAACGACGTTTTTCTTCTGTCTTGGTTTAAACCATCTAGACAGTTTTTGTAGGTACTAAGAAACTAGCTGTGATAGAAATACAGTTCTATAACAAAACTGACAACTTAGTCCGGTACTAAGTTATCAGTTTTGTAAAACTAACATCTAACGTGTCGGAATAAAGTTCGAAATTCAAAAAAGGGTCCATGGTTTGAAGATGAACCTTGTTTTGTAATAAGGCCGTTTGAGTTTACCTCCTGTTTGCTAACTTGTTAAACAGTTAACATTAATGTCATTATAGAGGCTATTAATTTCTACCTAAGTAGGTAGGTACCAAAAAACCTGAAACTCACGTAGGTACCCACTGAAACGTATCAAAAACCTAATAAATGAACTCCTGTATAAGATTAAGCGTATAAGATACAAATGGAGCCGAAACAAATTGGTTCTGTCTGATGTAGGGTCAGGGAATTAAATTAACTTTATACAGGTACCCAATCCATCTTTTACCACATGGCAGCTAGGTACCTAGGTACATCTGCCAACCGAGTTGGATTAGTAAAAACTTGATATGGACTGTGAAAATCTTGTTAAGATAATTGGTTGGGAAATATTATGTGGTTTACCACATAATATTTCCCAACCAATTATCTTATCGATCTTATCGATTACATAGACGTTATGTATAACGTCTATGTACCTAATCGTTTTTTTTGCGCATTTAACGTTACACGTTGTAACGTGTAACATTAAATGCGCAAAACCTCTTAAGGGGTCATTGTACTCATCATTATGAACAACTTTTACTATGGGACCAAACCTGAAATCGCGAAAAAAAAATCAGCTGTTCAGTACATTTCTGTTCGCATACCTAATTCGTCAAAATGTACTGAACAGCTGATTTTTTTTTCGCGATTTCAGGTTTGGTCCCATAGTAAAAGTTGTTCATAATGATGAGTACAATGACCCCTTAAGAGGTTTTGCGCATTTAACGTTACACGTTGTATAGGTACGGAATAATCTTATTAATAGGTACGTCCACCAATACTGCTGAACCTGCCCGCCTGTTGGTTGTGGCCGTTGTGGGTGAATGAGAGTCGGGCCTCTAGCTTCAGGCGCTACCGTCACACAACATAGTAGGCACCAGCTTCCGGCTCGCTACTTGTCTGCGTCTGGGCGCTCCTTGCTTGGCTCCCTATCGCTGCCAATGCGGTGAAGGTGTCGCTGCCTTGGACACCAGGCCCAATATTGTTCTTTTTTCTTAGAAGCAGTAAGCAGTAAGAGCGCAGACCGGATGGCACGGCACGCAAAGACATCATCCCATCATTTATTACAATAAACTCTTTTAAGTCTAAGGTCCTATTTCACGATGTCCGAATAGCCACTACTCACCGAATAAATTCAAAAATGGAACAGAATTTGTATGAAATTATTTAATAGGCTTCTTCTACTTGAGTAAATCGACTTGAGCACATTATTATTTATAAAAAAAAATATAAAAACTCTTTTGTATTATATATTCCGTGAAAAGACCTTTCAAAATAATTCCCTTTATTGTACATTTATTATGATTTATCGCAATTAGCGTCAAAATTCCTAAATTTTTCCATGAAAAATAACATTAAAAAATTTGCCTTCTCGGCTTCGTTACCGCCTCGCTAATTATTGGAAAGCTTAAAAAAATAAACATTGTTCATAAAATGTTTGGCCAAAGCCCACAGCGGATACAAAATCAGAGAGGAGATGAATAAGGAAATTGTTCAGACGGTGAAGAAATCAACAGGTTCAAGTGAAATAAATTGTATAACTTGCTGTTATACCTCCATTTATATCATTTTACCTGGAAAAAAAATTTAAAAAACCCCCAACGCAAAATAGAAAAGCGAATATTTAAAAAGTCAAAAATAATAGGTACCTACTATCGTTGAGCCATCAAATTCGAACTAAACAAAGCCTGTACAGGGTAGCCCGCGAAATTCAAAATTTCTTACGTTTTTTGCAATTTGTAGGTCAGTGTGAGCATGTATGTTGATTAAAATATGATTCGCGGCCGTAGCTAATATGGCTTTACAGAATTATAATCATTGGAATCAGCAATACAACTCCATAAGTTAGCATTTATCTCAAATCTAGCGATTTCATGATGATTTCATGAAATCGAGGTTTGAGATAAAATAATGCTAACTTATGGAGTTGTATTGCTGATTCTAATGATTATAATTCTAGCTACGGCCGCGAATCATATTTTAATCAACATACAAGCTCACACTGACGTACAAATTGCAAAAAACGTAAGAAATTTTGAATTTCGCGGGCTACCCTGGCGCTTTCGCCTTAAATAAATCTCGTAAAATAATGATCATTGTGTTTTACTCTTAATGGGCCTTACAATGTAGCCCATAGATACTTACCTATTTTGTGAAAGACCATTAAAATAACAGCGTTGATCTAATAAGAAAACTCGCTGTGTAGTTAACCAACTAAGTTTATACCTACTTAATTATCGAATGAAAATTTACTTCTATTGTGTTTTAAATGAACTTGAATTGAATATTCTGATTAATTTTCCCGAGATTACATTAAAATCAATATCAGTGGCTAGTATATTCAGAATTAAAATGAAATGTACTGGGTGGGCCAAAAATTTTTACAAATAGAAACACTGGACATATCCATTTGACAGAAGGGCGCGCGGTTGGCGGGAAAATATGCGTCACAATTTTACTCACGATGAAGCGATTTACAGAACAACAGATTCCTACGTACTGTACGACGCCCGTTTAGAATTGAATACGGATTACGTCGTGAGTGTCCAAGTGTTAATTTAATCAAAGCTTAGATCGAGAAGTTTGGGCGAACTGGTTCCACAACGAATATTAAACAAACAGGGCGGCCACGTTCAAGAAGAAGCGATGAGAACATTCAGCTGGTTGAAATTTCCGTAAGGGACGATCCAGAATCATTTACGCATAAGCGTTCGGTGAGTCTGGCAATACCAAGAACTTGTGATGTTTTCTTGTGGGGATACCCGGATACCTAAAAAGTCGAGTCTACCCAATGATATTATAAAGGAAAGAAAAACCACGTTCATACTGAGCGGCGTTCGGATATTGTTGCGTTGTTATTACAAATGTACTTACATATTATAGTTGTATAGCAGTTTCTAACTACGACTGCGATAGATACTACGGAACGTATGTTATAGTAATGCCTGGGCCGCACACATCGCGATGACATTCGGGCGATAAACTCCGTCTTCGGTCTACAGCGAAGCTGCGCGGCCACATAGTACGTGTTGTCAAGTTTATCGCGATGTACGAGCGATGTACAAACGAATAAAACAAAATGGACGCCGCGGTTGCTCTGTATTTTATGGCAGCAAATAACATTTTTTACAATTATGTCATGTAAAAAACAAATTAAAAGCAAGAAAAAGGAGGAAGTGGATGATAACTATTCACAAATCAAGAACTATATTAGCTATATTATGCACTGTAGTTTAACATAATACGTCCACTACGCACGAAGGGTGGGGGCCGATTGAAGTGTGGCCGCGCAAGCGAAGTTCATCGCGATAAAACGCTTTGATCTGCGAGAGTTTACCGACAGCGGAGCGAAGTTGTTGCGACTACGCACGAAGCTCCGAAGAATACGCGAATACTTGGCTACATACATCGCGATTACGCGAATCTTCGGGTTATCGCGATGTGTGCGGCCCAGGCATAAGAGATAGCTTGGCATCTTAGATATACTGTCAAGCCACGGACTCGCTTTGTTTCGCTCGCTGCTATTAGCCGACTGAATGAAATGACTATAATTGTCTACATTTGTCTGCAACAATTTGCGTGCGCTAGTGCCATATCTACCTCTTTATTATACAATATCATTGAGTCTACCACAATAAACCGACGACAATACCCCAATTAAAACAAAACATCCATGAGGAGATAGCCGCGATTCCCCGCAGCATGTGTCAGCGAGTTTTCCAAAGTTTGCGTAGTCGATTGCAGGAGTGCCAACGACGAGACGGAGCACATCTCGACGATATCATTTAAAAAAAAAAAAATTACATTAGATGTTTTTTACGTTGAAAAAGTGCAAACATTTTTGACATCCTACTTCCTCCTACTAAATTATAAATGCGAAAGTGTGTATGGATGGTTTGTTACTCGCTGGAACGGCTGAACGGATCTGCATGAAATATGGCAGAAATTTGGATAGCAATTTTTAGGATTTGTATTTTTTTATTAGTGTCTGGAATAGCACACAGGCTACTTTTTATCCCGGTAGTACTTCCCGTGGAATAATTTCCGACATCCACGCGGGCGAAGCCGCTGGCAAGAGTTAGTACATAATAAATAATAGGTACCTAATTAATAAATAAAATAAAAATTTAATAAGTATCTTAACGTAACTAAAACCACAGAATAATATAAAGTTACTATTTGCCAGTTTTTCTCCGTTTTCATACATAATTATACAACATGTCGTTTTGCATCCCAAAGGAGCAACTTTTTCCATGGCACCAACATCGTAATCGCGAAAAAATAATCAGCCATCCCATACATT
The DNA here is from genome assembly GCA_905163495.3 of Cosmia trapezina. Classification (NCBI taxonomy): domain Eukaryota; kingdom Metazoa; phylum Arthropoda; class Insecta; order Lepidoptera; family Noctuidae; genus Cosmia; species Cosmia trapezina. The sequence goes on from LR991024.1 coordinate 20,534,424, forward strand.
GGCGTCGAGTAGGTATTGTTCTATGGGACAGTCATTGACTTATATATTACTGGGGACAGTTGAACATTTTTTCGCGATTACGATGTTGGTCCCATGGAGAAAGTTGTTCGGTTTGATGTTCTGTATCACACCCTGAAATTTGACGAGGATGCAAAACGACACGTTGTCAAAAATCAATCTGCCTAGCCTTTTCCCAACTACGTTGGGGTCGGCTTCCAGTCTAACAGGATGCAGCTGAATACCAGTATTTTACATGGAGCGACTGCCTATCTGACCTCCACAACCCAGTTACTGGGTAATACGATACCCCTTGGTAAGACTGGTTGTCAGACTTTCGGGCTTCTGACGACCCGTAATGACTGTCAAAGATCCACGAATAACAGCCGGGACCAACGGCTTAACCTGATGGATCGACCCGTGCGGCTGTTATTACTTAGCCACGAGCTCCTCACAAAACGACACGTTGTATAGGTGATAAAAAATTAACTTTAAATTGAACTCGTTAGGCGAATCGTTTAGGCAGAGGTGTACTTTAGTACACCCACATTTTGCCAGTTAAGTTATTTTAAGACCCACATAATAGGGGGCGAGCATATTGCCATCAACTGGGCACACGTCCAGACTCCAGGCTCCTACTGAAGAATTTCTAATGGAAAAACTCAATACCACTTTGGACCTGGGAATAGAACCCAGGACCTCATGGGCTTGCTACTACTACATCAACGAGGTAACTTTAGGTAATATTTAATTCTTTTTATGTTGAGAGTTTCATTCAATACAGCAGCATAGCAGTCACAGTTCTAAAGAAGTTCGCGCGTTGGTGGGCCACTGCATTTTGTCCATTGCTATATTAAATACGGTATAAGTAAAATGAATAGGTACCTATCTAGTATTTATTATAATAGGAGTGTTTTGATCTTCCTAGTATAATACTAAGTTGCCTGTTGCGCTAGAGGATGAAAAAATACTAGTTCGGCCGAAAACGAAAATGGAGAATAGGTAATCGAAATGGAAATGGAGTGTAGGTTTTCTGCCGAAAATTGCCAAAAACCATAAACGAAAACGAAATTCGATCGGACTCAAAAAAAAACCCAGTTATTTAAGGCCGAACTATACGCCAATGACCTTGAATGGTTAGCTTGCGCATTCTGGCCTGAGCTCACGCAACGCGTCGTGCGTCCAGCCAGTAATAGGACTCGCCCATCAAGGAGCGCTGTCCCAAATTAGACGCATTTTTAATTTATTATAATAAAAAATATACATGTTTTTAAAAAGTAACAAAAAAGGAGTAAAATGGTTTCATCTTAACGATTTGGAGGTGATTTTGGGTTTTTTTTTCTCATTATGTGATACCGATAGAAAAATTATGGCTAAACCAAATTACGATTCATATCATGTAGATTACTAACAATTTTTTTCATATGTAATTTCTCTGTAGGTTCCGGCGAAAAACTGCTTCATCTGCACGCTGTTTTTAAGCTTTTTTCGAAAGAGTAGCCTTAAATACCACACAGTAACTTTTCTCCCGTTGACAGTTTAACTAAGATTACCTTCGATGGCACTTCATACCATGTAAAGTAACTGTTCTACATTCGTTAGCATACCATGAATATTCCCCACGCTCATGCTTCGTTCAGTATCGCGGCCAAGGAAAGTTACTTGCCTACGTATATTTTTCTAAATGCCACTAATGATTATGTTTTGTCCTTACAGATCGTTTTTGAATCGGAAATACTTATGCGATTGCTATGTACATTATAGGTTCTCTACAAAGATGACGAAATGAAAGAACGATTGAAGGTTTATTTTTAAAATATGAACGAAGAGAATAAACGGAATGGTGTGCTCAAAAAGATACAAGAACTTATATAGATTTGGTAATAAACGTAGAGATTCAGATTAGGGAGCGTAGAAAAACAAACAACAATGCAAACAGAGCAGAGCGAATGTCAATGAATGACTTTTTGACATTTCTATTAGCGCGTCAATGACGTTTCGTTACAGCTAATGACCTACTTATGCTCAAATGCGAAAGATTTATTAGAATATACATTCGTAATAATATTATATAGGTATTTACAAACATTATTTTCATTAACTGTGTGTATTTAAACCAAATGAATATTAAAATTCGTACACAATACATTAATAGATGTCATGTTTTAAATTATGTAAATCGTTTTGTTCCGCGTGTAGATAATGCGTTTTATGTAACGCAGATGTTCAAAATTAACACAGGAGTTTTTAAATTCCTATTTTCTATAACTTTTTATCCGCAAGTGTAACAGACTAACAGTTAAGTAACAAAGGGTCTTATTTTCATGCGATAATTTTGATTAATTTACTTTTCCTGTAAATTAATGAAAGGGTGGGGCAGAATCTGGCATTCCCCTTTGTACAGACCAAAAAACTGAATAACTTTCTCCATGTAACCATTACGTATTCGCGAAAAAATGATTAACTTTTCCATACAAAACATCAATACCTACTCGCCCAAATCTATGGGACGGCTGATTAATTATTTTTACAGGATTACGATGTTGGTCCCATGGAGAAACTTGTTAAGTTTGATGGTCTTTACCACACCCTTAAATATGACCATATGCCATTTCTGATACACGCTGTATGTAACTACCATTATTGTCAAGAGTACAATAATAGATTTATTATTGTGTGATGCATCAAGGTCGCGTTTATTCTTCCATTGTGATCAACTTTTTGTGTAAAACCACAGATTAATACAGATGGGACCCTCCGCAGTTTAGGTATGTGGCTACAAGTACACGGCGGGCCCCGTCCACGGGGCTAATTCAGTACGACTGCCGCGCGCCGAAGGTATAAGAGTTACGCGATAGAAAGAGAGGCAATGTGTAGGTGAATATAACTGTAGGTAATTAACGTTCCGCGAACTGAATTGCACTTTATTGTGTCGTAGCAAGAGTCGCTTTTTATTTAAATGATTTTGCAGAGTGTCCCATCTGTATTAATATGTGGTAAAACGATTGCTTTAGTAGCTAAATTATTTAAGGCTCTTTGGAGTAGGTAAAGTCTGGAGACAATTTGTTCTTTTTAGGGTTGGGTACCCAAAGAGTGCAAACGGGACCCTATTACTAAGGCGCCACTGTTCGTCCGTCCGTCTGTCACAGGGCTATATCTATTGAACCGTAATAGGTAATAACAGGTAATAAGGGCTGGTATCTGTCTCCACGTCAATGCGCGTATTTTGCGTCATCATCATCATCATCATTACAGCCGAAATACGTCCACTGCTTGACATAGGCTTCCCCCAAGCACCGCCACTTCGACCGGTTCTATGCTTCCCGCATCGTATTTTGCGTACGGGTGGGGAATTCGATTATTCGATCCACCCCAGCTTCTCAAGGAAGGTCAGCAACGCCTTGGTGTTACCTCACGGAGATTACCTGGTTACCGAAGTACTTTGCCCTGTATGAGGCGACCACCTGACAGTTTGACTTGATGACTTTAATTTTACTACTAACTACTACCACAGCTACTAATACTACTACTACGACTACTACGACTTAGTAGTCGTAGTAGTAGTACTGCTTAGTAGTACTAGTAGTAGTCTACTACCTCTACTTTTATTTACTTTTTTTTTAAAACGGACTTCGTACATTTAGGGGCAAACAACCCCCATACATAAAAAAAAAAAAAAAATTAGTCATACAAAAAATGCTTGAAATGAACAACAATGAAATACATATATGCCAAAAGGTTAAGGATTAATATGCAATAATTAAACAACATAAATGCATTTAAATGTTTTGTTCATCAATAAAAACAACTAAAGAAAACTAGGGAATCTCAATACTTACAGGTTGTAGTGTTAGCCATGCCTGTAACATTAACTTACTTCATCATTGTGTACTGATAAGAGGTTAAGTCTCATCCTTGCAATATCGACATAGCAATTAACACAATGAAGGTTTCTACCCATTTTAAAATGTACACGGGTCACAAGTCCCAAACAACAGCAGCGTCGTATAATCGTCCCAAAGCTGAGCTGCTGAGTAGTCGTTTAGGCGAGGCCAATCTAAGTCCGTGTTCAAAAATGGGTATGTGTGCAGAAGTAAAATCAAAATCCTTAAAAAATGCCCACACTCGTCTTTAATTATCATAAAAAGCAATCTGCAACTCAAGTCGCAAACGCAAAACCATGATCAAGTAAACAATCGAAAAAATTAAATGCAGTAGGTAATGTCAATTTGTCAGTAAGGCAAAGGATAAGTGATTCATATACTTAGCCTACGATACGTTTTCTATTTTGATAATAATTTTATTTTAATCAATAGTGACATGCATAGGTATATTATTTTAATTAGATTTACGGTACATCTAGGTCGAATTATATTAAATTAATGATAACTGTGCACTAATTCTATAAAATAGTTCGAGGATTATTAAATTATTATATTTTTAACCTGGATAAACAAACTTGAGAATTATTTTATTATACATATTTTATTCTAAATGCAATTAAGGACTATTAGTAGTTTCTGTCCATTTCAGGCATTATTTGAGTGTTCCCCTTTCAAGTTTATAGGTCAATGGAAAGTTAAAAATTCTTCGAAACAAAATTTTGTAAAAAAAAGCAGATTTTGGTGGCTTCTCATTCCTTTGTTTTCAAATATTTTTTAAAACAAAAATAGTGTATTTATCTTCTCAACGAGCTCTAAACAAAAATACTAAAAAAAATTTTTCGCGCCCTCTTTAGCTGTATCAGAGCCCCCTTAAAAATATTGAAAAATATTTTTTGATAATTTTTATGGCTTTGGGTCAACAAGATGCTTATACTGTAAAAATTTGAATACTATCGCTCTAACTGATTGGCTGTAAAACCTGTGTGACAGACGACGGACAGACGGACACATGTGACAACAATTGGGGCTCCGTTTGGAACCTTAGTGTTTGGAACCTTAAAAAGGACCTCTAGGTCTATTGCAGGTAATTGAGTCTGTAGAATAACGGAAAATATATATATTTTTTATTTTAATGCTTAACAAACCATTGTTTATTGTTAACTTCATTAGTATAATAATATACTACATTAATTAATATATGAACAGTCATACATAACTAAGCTTTTAAACGAAACAATTTTCTGTGAAAGTTTCTAACTTTTGTCACTCGGCGGAAAACGAAACCGCATTATTAAAACTCCAGGCTCTGTTTACTCTACAAGCGGTAACGGTCAGCATTACATAAACATACTATTTACGTATATTATATAACTTTCTTCACCATAAGTTAGAGCAAGTGAACTTGCCTGTTTACTGGCCCGCGAGCTAGACATAGCGCGCGCGGCAGTCGCTTACCGCCATTCGTCGACCGCGCTACGCTCTTGCCCAAATGTTTTGTTTTGTAAAATGGCGTGCGTCTACTTCATAAACACGCCAAATGTTTATGTTTACAAATATGGGCCTATTTAAACTGTGCCCATTCGTCGGGCCGCAATTGTAAACAATAGATGAGTTTATGATTTGGCCAGAGTGCAATGGAAATTCGGTTTCGCTAACTGTTCTCGAAAACTTTTCTTTCGCAGTTTTCCAAGTGAAAAATTAAAGTATTAGTGACGAATAAAATTAAGTGGAGTGTACCTTAGGTTACTTATTAATTGACATGAAGTGTTTTGATGTATGAAACTTATTTAGAAAGTTAGTTTAGGTAATTGTTTTTAACGTAAGTAAGTGAACTACGAGGCTAGTGACAAAACTACGTGAAGAATACAGTACTTAAACGGAGGTAAGTTTTTCCAACACTATTTTAATTATTAAAGCTATATGTATGTTTAAGTAGCATTGTTTAAATTAAAATTTAAGAGAAATTTATGGTAGACACTTGTTTATTTAATAAAAAAGTGTCTAAGTCTATTTTACGTGCGAACTAGGATAATAATAAGTCTGTGTTTGAGTGCCTAACTAACAACTGGTACATGGTGTACGTTGCAAGGCCAGGATTAATAACTTAACTGTCATACATTTTACACAGACTATTAAGGTAAGACCGTACCTACACGGGCTACACGGTCGGCAAGTTTTAGCCCTAAGGCCATGTTGGGGCTTGTTCAGTACCTACTTTACTTACAGATTTTATCGTTTTTAGGGTTCCGTACCTCAAAAAGAAAAAACGGAACCCTTATAGGATCACTTCGTTGTCCGTCTGTCAGTGTGTCTGTCTGTCTGTCAGTCTGTCAAGACCATTTTTCTCAGGAACGGGTGGAGGTATCAAGTTGAAATTCGTAAATTTATGGTCCCTTGGAGTTCTAAAAAAATCAAGTTTCTAAGTCAACGCAATAAAAAAATACGGCCATTTATGCGATATATTTTGATACTCGCAAGTAAATCAAAACCTTTAAGGTACTTCCCGTTGGCCTAGAATCATTTAATTTGGCAAGAAGCAATGTCTTACAGCACAAGTAATGGAAAAGTCCGAAAATTGTTATTTTTTAATTTTATCACATAAAAAAATATTTTCAAGAAAGTCAGTCTGTCAAGACCCTTTTTCTCAGGATTGCGTGGAGCTATCAACTTGAAGTTAATATCAAATACGTAAGTCTATGAACCCTTAGAGTTCTAAAAAAATCAAGCTTCTAAGTCAACACAATAAAAAAATGCGTCCTTTTATGCGACATCTTTTGGTACTCGCAAGTAAATCAAAACCTATAGGGTACTTCCCGTTGACCTAGAATCATGAAATTTGGTAAGAACCAAGGTCTTACAGCACAAATAATGGAAAAAGTCCGAAAGTTGTCCATTTATAATTTTGTCACATAAAAAATATTTTCAAGAATGTCAGTCTGTCAAGACCCTTTTTCTCAGGATCGCGAGTAGGTATCAAGTTGAAATTAATGTTAAATACGTAAGTCTATGATCCCTTAAAGTCCTACAAAAATCAAGCTTCTAAGTCAACGCAATAAAAAAACACGGCCATTTATGCTACTATTATTTTGATACTCGCAAGTAAATCAAAACCTATAGAATACTTCCCGTTGACCTAGAATCAAGAAATTTGGTAAGAAGCAAAGTCTCACAGCACAAGTAAAGAAAAAAGTCCAAAGATTGTTAATTAATGTTAATGTTAATTTATAAAAAAAAAATTTTTTGGGATTACAATGTTAGGTTTGTTTTTTGGATAAATTCTTTTGAACTACGGAACTCTTCACTTGGCCGGTTTTTTAATGTTGGTTTTAATGAGACAACTTGGAACTCTTGGTTTCAGGTCGTTAAGTTTCTGTTCAGTTATTCAAAAGTTCATTATTAAAAAGTAAGAATTATACTTAAATATTTTCTTTTGTTTTTCTACTATATTTTGTTACTTCTATTATGTTTTTAAAAGAAGCGTGAAAGTAGAATAAATGCTGTGGAAATGCATTTCTTGCGATGCATGTGTGGTGTGAGTGTGACAATGAATGATAGGCTGAGGAATGATGTGAGAAAGCAACGGATGTAGTGACAAAAATTGAAAAGAGTATGCTAGATGGTTTGGTCATGTTGAGAAAATGAATGAAAGGCGACTAACAAAAGGTAGGTATTACAAGGCAGATGTGAGTGGAATTTCCGGGAGGGGGCGCCCTAGGAAGACATATAATGACTTTATTGGTGATGTTCTTCGGAAAGGTCAGGTGCGTAGTACTCGCAACCGTCGTGCGTGTATGACCAGGGGGTATACTCCCTAACTCCTTCCGTCCATCCGTCCGTCCATCAGTCCGTCCGTCTGACATTACGATCCATCAAAACAAGTGTAAAAGTAATTTTTTTTCGGACGGGCAATAACACATCGGGAATATAGACAACTGTCAAATCATGTTGTCATTGATACTTCGTTCGGGCCCTGAACCAATCATCCATCCGTAGGTGATACGGAGTAGGATCACCCGTAACGAAGGCCGTAACTACGGGCTTCGTGCTTAGGGAGTAGACACCCAGATGTATGAACGTAAACGAGGCAAAAGGAGTATTAAGGGTCGTAGTAAGTATAGTTTCTGCCTACCCCTATAATGTGAGGAAGGTATACTTATTTATGTATGTACTACGTATGTATTGTGTTCTTTGTATTTAACTACCACATTCATCAACATTCATAATCTTTTTAACCGACTTCCAAAAGGAGGAGGTTCTCAATTCGTCGGAACCTTTTTTTTTATTTTTTTTTTATGTATGTTCCCCGATTACTCGAAAATGGCTAGACCGATTTGAATTTTTCTTTTTTTGTTCGAAAGGGTATACGTCCCAAGTGGTCCCATGATCATCAAGTCAGGATCTGATGATGGGATCCCATGAAAATCGAGGGAAACCCTCAAATTTTATGGGCACACCTATATCGATTTCGGTATTTTTTATAGTAACTCGTGCATTTGCTCTCGGAAAGCACCATTCGGTGAACTGGAACTGATGATGAAGATCACAGAGGGCCATCGGAAATACTCAATTATATCTAAGTATATAACAGGTTAGGTTGCGATTCGATTACTTTAATATGGTTTATGCTCGTCAAAATAATGGTAATGGTGACTTCAACATGAGCTCCATTTCTCCTGGTTCTTACTAGGAGAACTCCTCAACAATTAACGTCCCTGCATCGGGAAAAGCAACATTTTGTAAAACGTGATGAGCAGTTGACATTGAGTTATTGTAACTTAGATAAATTACAAACTGAACCACTAAAAAGTGAAAAATAAAAACTTTTTTACAAAAACAAAAACCGACTTCCAAAAAAAACACTACAAAGTGAAAAATAACTTTAATTTCGGAAGTCGGTGGCAAAAAACTAAAATACAGATCCAAAGACACCGACTTCCGAAATTAAAGTTATTTTTCACTTTGTAGTGTTTTTTTTGGAAGTCGGTTTTTGTTTTTGTAAAAAAGTTTTTTTATCCCACTGCCAGCATTCCTAAAGCTCTACATTTTATGCTTCCTTGGTTTGTGCCAATCTCGTCTAGGTGTCCACAACCTACGTCATACAGTTAACTTACATACTGTGGCACTGTGCGGAAACACTTACTATGCTTAAATTACAATAGTACTGAAGAAACATTTAAAATTCTGAAATAGCAAACTCCATACTTACATACATTCATTCATTCATTCATATAATACATACACACAAACACATTCTTATACCTACGATCAATCATACTCACATAAACACAATCACAGAAAAGCCATAATAGTATTAAGTTTAGCAATATTATTGCAAAATTAGTGTAAGTTTTTCATTTGTTTAAATTTATTTTCCTAACGGGTATTAATTTCTTAAGTTCTTACTCGTTTGTTACTCTACGGGTCACAGCAATGAGGAATAATACCCTACTGTAACCTACTGTAATACAGTATAAACTAGTACGGGGGGTATTGTGACTGTTACTGGTGGCCTTATATATTGTCAACTAATAAATAAATAAATAAAACATACACACTTACATAAACTCATGCCTTCTTCCCATGGGGGTAGGCAGATACTACATACAGATGGCCACCTCTACTACGATCCTGCTACGATCCTTACATACTCATTTGGTAATACACGCATCGGTCGGTTCCGAGTACTACGCACCTGACCTTTCTGAAGAACATCACTAAGGGTGACGCCAGACGAGCGTAATTTTTTGAGTTGTGAGTCGCGTTATTTCTGAGTACGTAAGTTGTGAGTGGGCAGACAACTCATTTTGCGTCGCCGTGTGAACGAAACAGGATTTTTATATGCAACCGAATGTAGCAGAAATTACGCAACAGAAATTACGCTCGTCTGGTTTCACCCTAAGACTTTCAAGTAAATAATTATCTTCTCAGGCAATGAGAATATGATTGCAATATTTAATCCACTATAACCCTAATAACATCTTGCATCAGAGAGTAATCAGTTCGCCTGGTGCAGTTATAATGCCAACACACTTTCACTGTTGTCGATCATAGACTAGCCCTATGATAGTTCATACGCTATGCTAATGTGCTATGAATGCTATGGCATACTGCTTACGTGATGCAAATTATAAACGAAAAACTATATCTTTTATAGGTACTTACGAAGATACTTATTTATTTATTTATTTATTAATTTTCATGATTTATTACTTACTAGCTTTTGCCTGCAGCTTAGATTCCGCGTGGAGGTCGGTAATTATCCCACGGGAAGACCAGGATAAAAAGTATTCTATATCCTACTCCAGGTCGTGGTATACCCATGTACTAAATTTCATCCAAATCTGAACAACCTAGCCAACAAACGAACTCACTTTCGCATTTATAATATTGGTAAAGATTAGTCTTTTTTTCAGTGTCAGTACTTATTTACAATTATGAAACTTGATTCACATTTTGCCAGATATGTTAGGGGTAAGTCCCTTATAATAAGGGATGAGACAATTGCAAATTACCACCAATCCAGACTCATATGCTACTGACAAGGTCCTAATGGAACAACTCAACAGCGGTTTTGTTCGACAGCGGATCGAACACAAAGCCCTACGCTCACAGGAGCACTTTAGCGACCACTAATATGTAGTTATTTATGCAACTGACGTATAAATAATAAGGGGTATTAAAACACGAATGTGGGTATATCACACGAGGCGAAGCCGTGTGTGATAAGTGAGAATAGTATCACATGAGTGTTTTAAAACCTAATTATGTACAGTTGCATACAAGACTATATCTACATCCATGTTATCAATCTTCTATAAAAGGTTCTGAAACAGTTTTTTGCAATACTAATACTCGTATCGAACATGGCGGCCGGCGTCATAGTATACGACGTGAATTCGAATAAGTTCTTTTTATAAATTACGGCGCTGTTGTAGTGAAACGAGCGTGCATTACAATGTTCTATTTTTGAAAACGAGTTGCATTATGAAATTCAGTACAACATTAAAACACCCGTTTGTATGCTATTATGGTTAAGTACCATGGTTACTATGACACTGGCTGTTTTAATGTTGGCAATAAGCTAACTGTTTCAGACACTTTTATAGAGGATTTATAGCATGGGTGTAGATAAATCAACAAACAGCAGCCTAATTGCGTAACACACTCACAACCACACAATACTCTTGATAATCCAACAATACGAATCATTAGGAAATTACTTTACAAAAAGGGAAAACAGACTTCAAAAACCAAAAACGAATAAAATAACTTTCATAAAAAACTTAACAGCTTCTGAAGTCGAAGTTCTAAGGTGCATTGAAGAATGGAAGACACCGACTGCAGAAGCTGTTAAGTTTTTTATGAAAGTTATTTTATTCGTTATGTAGGTACTGGTTTTTGAAGTTTTATAAAGTAAATTTATTTTTCCATTTTTATTAGTTGAATATACAATAGTATGTAAGCCCAAGACGAACGAAAAGAAGAATCATCAAAACTAACTTAGAAATGCCGAAGATACAGTACATTTATGCATATAACTTCGTACATAACAATAATTACATAATGTATTATACCTATACTAAAATCTTTCTGAAAGTATGTAAATCACGTTAGAGAAACAATGATCAAAATTGGTTTATTCGTTTTTGAGAAAATCGCGGACATACAAACATAATACATTCAAAAATAAGCTAAAATAACTTAAAAATATAATATCTTAAACTAAAACTAATAAAAAACTAAAATATGGCGTCGAAAAATTCCTCCGCATCGCTGTCGACTGGTAAAGTACCCAAGAGACTGGCGGCATTGCCACGTTGTATGGCAATGCTAATCCTCTGGCCAAGGTAAAAGCCAGCCCTTGGGTCACGGGAAGTGTCAACAAGCCGTTTGGAGATTTCCTTAAACAAACTATGAGCACTCATTTCATTCATACATTCATACATAATATAACATACGGGTCGAATACAGAACCTCTTTTTTTGAAGTCAAACCAAATAATAGAGCATACCTAGATACTAATATAATTACCACGTTGTTATACATCCAGAATTATCAATTTGCCATTTAGAAAGAAAAACACTTGACGTATCATAATTCCCTTCATTTTAAAGAGGTATCGTAATCCATATGGCCTGTTTACAGTGATCCAAAACGATTTCTAGTAGCCGTCTGCCAAGGGCTTTCCAAAACACCATCATACATATATATATCAACGATAATTTCATTATAAGTAGTTAGGAGAAAACTTAGCTCCAAGGGAAATATTTTGTTCGACAACATTCATTTGAGATTTTCGGGCACCTAAAATTAACTAAACGGAATGTGACAGAGACTTCTCAGATAGTTTTAAAAACTCGGTGGCTTCTCCGAAAAGCCTTTGACGAGAGGCTTCTAAAATATCGTTTTTATTTTGTATAAAGCAATGGATTAGTATCATATTTAAGGGAATTATGATTGTAATTTACGAAATTTGGGGGTTTTTCTTTCTATTTAGAATGACAAATTGGTTATTCTGGATGTTAACTTCAGAAATAGCAACGTTATAATATTTTAGTACGCTCCATTTATGCACAACTGAACAACTTTGGCGTTGAAACCGAAATGCAAATCAGGCGAAACTTAGAAAGTTCAGCTATTTGTGGCATCTGATGCACGTTATATTTGCATCTTTATCTCGGGAATACTTTATCTGGAGTTTAGCTACTTTTTCTCATAGCAAAAAAATAAAATGATCCAAAAAATGATCTTTGATCATGTAATTTGTGAACAGAGAACTACTCATTCTTCTATAAACACAAAAAAAGAAAGAAAAATTGTTTATTCTGCATAAACAAGTTGCACATTACGAAAAAAGACATAAAAATGTTCTCGTATTTAATGACGTATGTTTGCGTGTGTAATTTGCGTGTATATAAATATTATGTTTGTATCTAAAAGTAGAAACGCACTTACGATATTGGTCAATACAGTTTTTATAAAAGTCTGGCGTAATAAAATAACGCAGCTGCATGGAGTATCTCAAGAATAATTCTAAAATATAAAATAAAATTTTAAACCCTGTTTTAAAATGAATTACCAAGCGAAAGTGCGCAGACGTGAAGGGCATCTAAACATGACAAAACAAAACAAAAAAAAACATATGTTTTTTTTTAGGAGGGTCAATGACCGTAAGTTGTGTATGTAATTACTTACTTGAAGAATGAGTTTAAAAACTCAGTATTTTGTTTTGTTTTATCGTGTTTAGATATCGATACTGATCGATAAATTATTGAGTTTTGTAAAGTTTACACAAAAAAAAAAGATTTTTAAACATAAGCTTCAAGTAACTAAACTTTCAGAGGTCGTTTCCAAAAAATACTTATCAAGTGATTTTTTTGTCGTTTCATCATGATGTTTAGATATCGATACCCGTACAGGGTGTAAGTGTAAACATGGCAATATTTTAAGGGGTCATTGTACTCATCATTATGAACAACTTTTACTATGGGACCAAACCTGAACACGCGAATAAAAAATCAGCTGTTCCCTACATTTTGACCAAATAAGCGAACATAAATGTACTGAACAGCTGATTTTTTTTCACGATTTCAGGTTTGGTCTCATAGTAAAAGTTGTTCATAATGATGAGTACAATGACCCCTTAAAATATTGCCACTGTTTACACTTACACCGTGTATATACTTACCCCATTTTATACCGTCTGCGGAGTTTTACTAGCTAATCTAATTTGACCTTGTATAAAAATGAGGTTTCAGTACGGTGAGGACGGGACGGTACAAGGTAAACTCACGTGGCCTCACTCGAGGGTCCTTCCACTTGAGTGGACGGTCTCCGCAACCTGCTCAGGACATCTGTCCCGATTGGCTTTACATTACCCTTGGCCTGACCGCGAGGAAAATTACTTTACATTTTATAGAAATAAGGATTTTCCGACGGAGATTGTATGAAAATGTTATCTTGAAACATTTTCGGTTTAAAAAAGTACATCGATAATTTTTCTACTTTGGTGTCTAGAATTTTTTGTCTATTCAAGTATTATGTACCAACGTTCATCCAATGAATAAAATATATTCTATTCTATTCTATTCTATTCTAATGAAAGACTTCGTGACAAAAGAGATCATGATTGGATATGTAGTTACTACTAGAGACTGAGTGAAAATGGATTTTTGTTTTCGGTCGGAAACGAATACGTTATTCGGCCTGCTTTACCTAAAAGTACCGACAAAAATATAAAACGAAAAACAAAAGGTTTTTGTTTAAGGATAGGTTTTTGTTTCAAAAGTAGATACTTACCACCTACTGAAATTAAAAGAAATACAGTTCCAATCTTTTATTCAGAACCGTTTAATGCCCAGTTTCTGAGATCCTCAGATAAATTCTTATCTATTGATTCAAGAAAATTATTTATTTAAGCGAATTCCTTCCATATGCTCGGTTTTTGAGGTCCTCATTTAAACCCGCAATAACAATTCACTCGACTTTTAAGCTAAATTCCTCCATAACGAGGTGTTCAGAAACACGACATCGAATCAATAATCACTATCGAATGGATAAACTCCGTTTAAAAACCTCAGAAACCGGGCAAAATATAACGTAAGAAAATTTTCTCAAAAACGTTTGTTATTTTATGTGAATTTTTTGCCTTTTCTCTGGTATTGTGATAGATATACATATAAAAAAAAACAAAACATTTTGTTTTCGAATGGTAATATTTTTTTTAGCATGTATGGATGCTATACTATTGCAGGTTAACGGGAACGCCCTCTGTTAGTTAACATACTGTATATAAAACAAAGTCGTGTTAGTTACACCACTTACAAGTCAAGAACAGCTGGACTATTTTTTATGATTTTTGTGTCTTTGGATTTGTCTTCGTCCGGAATAGCATAATAAGTATTAAAATATAGAAAAATTCACAAAAAAAATATGAAGAAAATTCATTTTCTCATACATGAAATTTAGACAGGGCAACAACGTCTGTCAAGTCAGCTAGTACGATATAAAAAGACAAATTCCAAAAAAAGATATCACATAAAAAATAGCGAAACAGGTTACCATTAATCTAATCTTCATCAGAGGAGCTATCTAAATATATTGTCGTCTGAAGAACTATCGTCAAGAACTATATCCTCTACACGCAGTGGTGTAGGATCGCCTTCGAACCATTTAGGCTGCAATTTATTGTCTCTTAAAAACCAACCGCAATGGCTACTAGGGCATGTGGGGTATCATTATGAAAGAGCGCTGTTTGCACATTCTCAAACATTTTTTTTTTCTTTTTTTTAGGCCGCATATTTTTCGACTTCTGATGAAAAATGTAAAAAAAATACCGTTCTCCCCCCCTTATCTCCGAAGTTTGCAAAGCGAAAAATATGAAATTATTCTATGTGATAGAAGTTTATGTAAAGATTACATGAAAAATAAAACTATGTCTCCATATAGCACACTTTTTCAGAAATCGGAACGGAACCCTCGAGCCGCGAGTCCGACTCGCTATTGACCGGTTTTTTTATGATATATTTTTTTGAAATTTGTCGTTTTATATCGTACTAGCTGACTTGACAGACGTTGTTACCCTGTCTAAATTTTATGTATGAGAAAATGAATTTTCTTCATATTTTTTTTTGTGAATTTTTCTATGTTTTAATACTTATTATGCTATTCCGAACGAAGACAAATCCAAAGACACAAAAATCATAAAAATTGGTCCAGCTGTTCTTGACTTATAAGTGGTGTAACTAACACGACTTTGTTTTATATACAGTATGTTAACTAACAGAGGGCGTTCCCGTTAACCTGCAATAGTATAGCATCCATACATGCTTTAAAAAATATTACCATTCGAAAACAAAATGGTTTTTATTTTTTTTTAATATTAAAATATTCACTAAAAATGTTAAATTGATACGTAAAAGAAACACTCTGTACACGCGTACTTGATGGATGGCAACTTCGCAATTACCTATTTAGGACGGATTTTTGGTAAATTAGATTTAAAACATATCCCCATAAAAATCTAAAAAGGTGAGGTCGGCTGATCTTGCAGGCCATCAGATGGCCAATTCTCGTACCTAATAACGTTCACAATCTCATGCCAGCGTCAATCAAATGTCAAAAATGTAGGAAAACGCTATACAATTTTTGACAGATTGAGACTGCGATGACATTGTGAAAGTTGTTAAAAATACGAGAATTGCCCCTCTGATTGTGCCATTTGTACCAATCCAGGTATTGAAATGGTTATTAATATAGGCAGTGGTCGTCATTTTATATAACTGATGTCACAGATAATTGTTAATTGTTAGTTGATTAGGTGTTAACACAAGTAATCTGATGGACCTTTGCGTAAAAGTGCTTTATATTGTCCCATTGAATATAAAGTTTCGATTTCATGGTTTTCCTTTCATTTAATTTATCATGTTTGTTAGAGAGATTTGATCCTTATGATTGACCCTATCGATTGATGCCATAAAAGTACAGGGTGTTATTTTTTCGGATTTTAGTCGGTTCGATTCCTGAGTGTGGCAAGCGAATTTTCGAAAATCTTTGAATGCGGATTTGTTTCTTTTTAAAAATAAAGGAATGTTTCCTTTGGGTAAAATTTGCTATCTCCAGTATTTAGAGTACTTTCCATTCAAGTGTGGTTAAAAATTCCACCCTGTATAAATTTGGTTGGACTGCAAAAACTGCCAGGTTGCGAACTGGCAGACCAATGAATTTTTAAAGGGCATCATTTTAGCTACTAGGAGAACTTGGTTTCACCCTGTAACTCGATGAGGTAAAATAGACCACCTGATGTGGCCATAAAAATGGTTGGACTCCGAAACCCTCCAACACCACGCTCGGCCGACAAAGTTTTTTAGACTCTACTAATAGACACTAAAACCAACGAAAAGGTTTCGTTCAGTAACCACATGAGGTAAAATGATGGTCCAAAGTGGATAGCATAACTCCTCACTGCCACGGATCCTCCAAGCTGAGCCCCGGCAGACCAAATTTTTTCCTACCTATTTTAAGTCTACTTTTCGTGGAATGTGGTATTTTCCAGTAACTCTATGACGTAAGTGATCATGCAGCCGCCGGCCAGACTATAACAATAACAGACTGCATTCTAGAGCGTCGAAAAAACACTGTTGGATTTTCAACTTTCGGCGCTAAGCAGAGCGTTGAAAATCTAGTGCGTGAAACAAAATCGCCGCGATATTTTTACGTCTGTGAAACGTTGACTTATGGATTATCTTTCTTTAACTTATCTTTATAAGCGTCATTATGTCCCCGTGTAATATGCAAATTCACTAGATTATAAGATGAATCTCAAGTCTCAACAATTATCATAGCTATTTTCCAGCATTTTAATGAATAGGTAAGGAAATACCTACTCGTGTCTTTAATTACATCACGAGAAGATTATATAGCAAGACCCTGGCATTATACTTAGTTCGTAAAAATATATATGAATGACAATGAAGTCCATAATTCACACATTATTCTTTACAGGCATAGAAGTGGCGTTATAATATAATCAATTTTATCATTATCACTGTCTCTAAGCATCCTGCACCCTAATTGCGTAACACATTATCAATCGGAGTTGGTTTCATTTTGACAGTTCAACAACATTCATTGCGTTATTTACGTTGTCGAGCAGACAAATTTTTCGATCATATGAAGCAATGGATTAGAAATTTGATTCAAAATGATTCAAACTCCGATTGATAATGTGTTACGCAATTAGTGTGCTGGTTAGGTAACTATTTGACTAAATCTAAGTAAGGAAAGAGATAGAATCATAATAAAATCTGTGCGTTAGAGCAGGCAGTTACGCATCTGGGAGTCTACTCCCATAACGATCCATCAAAACAAGTATAAAAGTTAAATTTTTCGGACGGACAAAAACACATCGGGAGTAGACACAACTGTCAAATCGTGTTGTCATTCATACTTCCTTCGGGCGCCAAACCAATCATCCATCCGTAACGAAGGCCGAAACTAGGGTCTTCGTGCTTACAGATCAGACCTTCCAGCTTTCGGATACTTAGGGTCTATTTCACGATGTCCGAATAGCCACTACTCACCGAATAAATTCAAAAATGGAAAAGAATTTTTATAAAATTATCTGTCAAGTAACTTAATAGGAACTTAATCGTACGTGGTGAAACAGGCCCTTAAAGTAAATAGGTATACAGCATTAGCGTGCATTAAAATACCCTCCACGAGAAGCGATATTTAAACACGCGAAGCCGAACTTTAATCTGTCAGCTTCACTACCATCGTACTTACTTAGTATTTTTTTTTTACCACGAGAGAAAAACAAGTAGGTAGGTATACCAAGAATTTTATCAGTCTTATACATAGTAACGACATTCAAAGTGTTTCCAAAACAAAGGACTACACCAAAAGTAGGTCGAAATTACATTAAAGGATCAAAGAAAAGCCAAGTACTAATTAACGGTATAAATTATTCCGTACGACGGACGGGGACGGTTTTTCCCGTTGCCATCGCGTGAAAATCGTACCGTTTCGTTTTATTTTCATGTCGGTGTCGCGTGTGGCGCTTACAGTTCTTAGGAGTAATTAGTAATTAAGTGAAATTCGTGTTGGGACCACAGTAATTACTGCCGTGAACACCTGTCAATGTTTAGTGAAAACGTTTAATAGGGGGTTTTACTAAACGGTTGGTATTTTCTCGACACAGCGCGGAGTATTCTCTACGAGCTACAATATCATGGCTGGGCAAACGTGATGTTTACTATGGTATGGTGAATGGTATTTTAGGAATGAAACTCCGTCCAGTTGTGTTACATCTGTATTTGTACCACAGTACAGTAGTACAGTAGGTATCCAAACGACGACAGTGGAAACAATATGTAATCACACAAACACAGGATAGGAATCTAGTAGGATAATCACACGAA
The DNA here is from genome assembly GCA_905163495.3 of Cosmia trapezina. Lineage (NCBI taxonomy): Eukaryota > Metazoa > Arthropoda > Insecta > Lepidoptera > Noctuidae > Cosmia > Cosmia trapezina. The sequence continues at coordinate 20,553,226 of LR991024.1, forward strand.
GATAATTATTATATTTTACATTCAGATTCAAAATCCTAGGTACTTGTTTTCTCTTGTGAAACATAGATAAACCCTCTAGACCAACTAGTGTTGTCCTGAACTAATAGTGGGAACCATATACATATATTAGTTTTGGTTCGCCACAGTATCATCAGCTTATAGCCCTCTACTCGAAGCAAAGCTTGTAATGTCAAACTTTTAAGCTAATCGTATGACGCGATCTGAGACGCAGGATGCTCTAGCAGCAGTGCACGATTAGGTACGGAGACGCGGGCGTAACGCGTCGGGTTTGGCGACGCGGCCCGTTGTATGAGAGCGTTTGTACCGAGAAGTGATTATACACGTGTTTGCTTGATAAGCAGGTCGAGTCCATGGATGGCATCGCCCGCCGCGTGGCACGCGACGTTATTATAGCGGCGGTGCATGCAGCGTTGCGGCCAGCTATTCCTGCAATTCTTCGTTCACGGTAAAACGTAGCGACACCCGCAGCGGAGCCCGTGGCGTCCCACGCGCCTATACGAACACGCCGCCTGCCTCAGCACGAGCCGTTTATCTGTAAACTAAAAAAAAAACATCTGACGCCCGTGAGACGCCGCGCCGTCTCCGTAAACGAGGCCCAAAGTGGTTTTAAGAAAAACCTGATGTTTTCTACACTAATTAAGTTAGCAATACCTACAATAATGTATATGTAAAGAATACAGTGTGGTCGTTTCAAGTCAGTACCTTATTGGGTTTATATTCATTGTTTAGCAGCTGCAACAGTGAATGATTCTCAAACCATATTGCCGTGAAGAGCGCGCGTGATACCGTGGTTGGATGATCCGCTAGATACAGACACGCTACCTGTAGGTAATGAGCTGTCAATACGTCGGGAAGCAGTTAACAGTATCATTTACTTTTAAGTGTTCATTTGCGAACTAATAACATCACCAGAGCACCATTTATGTTATACGAGAGTATGTATAAAGGGTGTAAGTGTAAACAGTGGCAACCTTTTAAGGGGTCATTGTATGTACTCACCATTATGAACAACTTATAATATGGAACCAAACCTGAAATCGGGAAAAAAATCAGTTGTTCAGTACATTTATGTCCGCATAAAGGCTCTTACAGACAGAGGCGATATCGCGTCGCGACGCGATATTTTTCTACGGATATAATATAGAAATATCGCGTCGCGACCGCGATATCGCCTCTGTCTGTAAGAACCTTAATTCGTCAAAATGTAGGGAACAGCTGGTTTTTTTTCGCGATTTCAGGTTTGGTCCCATAGTAAAAGTTTTTCATAATTATGAGTACAATGACCCCTTAAAATATTGCCACTGTTTACAGTTTTACACTTACACCTGGTATACATAGAGATGTGAAACTGAATCTCTCGGTCTGTTTGTTTTGTGTTAACGGCAAAAATATTTACCTCTTTGGTTGTTGTTTTGTAGACGGATAAAGCTTGATCGTCAGAAATATCGAAAAGACTTTCAATTTCAACATTTGTTGTGTTCAGAGCTGCGTGTCAAGGCTAGCTAGTAGCTTTAACTTTATTTATTTATTTGTGCACAATTTATTTATTACTTAAGTACACGGTCAGCAACAGAAGTCGGTTAACACTGCTACTTTTATTACTTAAGTACACGGTCAGCAACAGAAGTCGGTTAACACTGCTACTTTTATTACTTAAGTACACGGTCAGCAACAGAAGTCGGTTAACACTGCTACTTTTATTACTTAAGTACACGGTCAGCAACAGAAGTCGGTTAACACTGCTACTTTTTGACATCATCTAAATTAACATAAAATGACACTACTTATAACCTGCTTTTTAGTACTTCAGTTATTAGTGAGTTAATTTTCTTTAAAATTTACATGTGTTCCGATTCTAATGCACATAGGCCAGCCCTCTGGTCCCGTGTGGAGTCGACCAACCGCTTGGCGATGTCCCGAAATACTCGATGAGCACTCTCGGACCCCAAGGCCCTAGTGTTTGTGTGTTTAGTGTTTGTTTTTAATTAAAATTTTAAAACACAAGTGTTAATCGACTGTTAAGATTACAATATAAGGCCGCCAGTAACGGACACAATACTCCCAGTACAAGCTGATATTGTATTAGTGCGGTGTTGCCTTAGCTTATAATGCCATTATCTAAACCAACAACAATTTAGATACCTACATCGCCACATCATTTCAAAAGGATCTATTTGCGCCCTTGAGATTTTTCTTATAGGTACTATTACTCGCCCCTGCTTATTATGAATTAACTTGTGCCCGCGAATTCGTCCGCGTGAATTTTCTTGTTTTAACATAAAATACTATGACACTCAGCAATACTGCGTAGATTCCCATTAGTCAAATATTTTTAGGAATCGGATCGGCAGTTTCGAAGATTACCCCCTTTTTTTTTTTTTTTTTTTTTTTTTTTTTTTTTTTTTTTTTTTTTTTTTTTGAGGGTGGGAAATCATCAAATAACTTCTCCCGCTCTGGGTGGAGCGGGAGGGCGTGTCAGACTTTTACTGACTAAAACCCACCCGTGTTCCTTCAGTTGCCTATGCCAGGGCCGCGGTAACCCTTTCAGACAACCCGCGACCCCAGCGGCGTCGGCCCTATTGGGCCCCGTCACTTGCTGACATCTCTTTGAGGCGCGCGTGGAACACAACGCGCCGTCGACTCGGGCCTGGTCCTTACCGGACGGCGAGCTACCCGCTGCTCACCGTCCGCAGGCCCGCGCCTACGGTGGCCGGAAATCGCCCCGCGATTCCCGCCGCCCAGGGCGTCTCCTGCGGCGACTGAGGGCGTGAGGCTGCCTCTCCCTCACGCGTTCCGCCTCCTCCTTCGCTAGCATCACTGCTTCGCAGAAGGAGGTGACGGCCTCCCATGCACTCTCGCTCCGCACCATGGCCTGGACCAGGCTCGGACGCGAGAGATCGCCGCCGCCGATCGCCTCCGTGAGAACACGGCGGTGCTCTGCCCAAGCCGGGCAGACCTCCACTGTATGCTCCACCGTGTCCTCCGGGCGATCCACACAGTGGAAACACCCGGGCGTTTCCTCCCGCCTTATGCGAAACAGGAACCTCCCGAAACAACCGTGTCCGGTGAGGACCTGCGTCAGGCGGAAGGTGAGGACGCCGTGGCGCCTCTCTAGCCACTCCTCAAAGAGGGGACTTATCGCCGCTATTGTGGCGTGCCCAGCGCTGGGTTGCGACAGTCGCGCTCTCCATGCCGCCATGAGATCCCGCCGGAGCTCTGTCCGCTGTACCGTGATTTCTCGCGGCAGCGGAGTTACGCCCCGGCGTTTCGCCTCCTCGCGCCACTCCCACACGTGCGCGAGGACCTTTGCCTCCAGATCCCACGGCGGCAATCCGGCAAGGAGGCTCGCCGCCTCCCGGGAGACCGTGCGGTATCCCCGGACTAGCCGGATGGCCATGACCCTCTGGGACGCGTTCAACCTGCCGGCTGGTCCCAGCCTTAGGGAACGCGCCCACACCGGTGCTCCGTAAAGGGCCATGGACCGCACGACCCCCGCGTAGAGCCTCCGGCAGGAGGCGTTTGGACCCCCCAGATTGGGCAGGAGCCGCCTCAAGGCAGCCCCAGCCCGTGCCAGTCTGGGAGCCAAACGTCGAAAGTGCTCCACGAAGTTCCACCGGCTGTCGAGGACGAGTCCCAGGTACTTCATCGTCGACCCGACTCCGATGTGAACCCCTCCCACCGTTATTTCGGAACCCGACGGTGGCGCATTCCGAGGACCATGAAAACACATGGCCTCGGACTTGTGCAAGGCCACCTCGAGTCCCAACTGCCGGATCCTCTCCACGACTATCGCAACCCCGCGTGTCGCTAAGTCCGCCGCCGCCTGGTGCGACCTCCCTTGCGCCAGGACCAGCGTGTCGTCAGCGTAACATACTACGCTGACGCCGCCAGGGAGGTCGGCGCGCAGCACCCAGTCGTAGCCGATGTCCCACAAATGCGGCCCCAAGACCGATCCCTGTGGGACACCGCACGACATCTCTCGCCGGTTCCACTCTCCCTGATGACCGGGGTAGATGACGGCCCTGTCCGTCAGATAGGCCTCGACCACTCGACAGAGGTAGGTCGGCATCCGGTGATACCGCAATGCCTCCCTGATGCAACTCCAGGGCAGGGTATTAAAGGCGTTGGCGATGTCTAGGGACACCGCCAAGACGACCCCACCCCGGGCCACTGCATCCCCCGTCGTGAGGGCTCGCACGCGCATGATGGCGTCCACCGTAGAGCGCCCCTTGCGGAAACCAAACTGGGTCTCCGCCAAATCCGGCCCCTCCTGCACCAGCCACCCGACGAGGCGGTCTGCAATTACTCTTTCAAAGAGCTTGCCCACCTCGTCGAGCAGCACGATGGGCCGGTAAGCGGACGGAGAGTCCGCAGGGCGCCCCGGCTTCTTAATGAGGACCAGTTTCCCCGTCTTCCAGCGAAGTGGGAACTGGCCCCTCTCCAAGCATGCGCTTAGGAGCCCCCCTAGTCGAGGCCCGAGAGCCCCAAAGGCCAGAACCCAGGCTCTTCCAGGTAAGCCGTCGGGTCCTGGGGCGGTATTTTTGGCACTGAGCCTACGTACCGCCGCTCTCAACTCTACCTCGGTCACTTCCGGAGCATCAACGTCGTCGTCGGTGTCGTGGTCCGCAGCGGGCACCGCATGAGGCGGAGCCATAGGCGGGGGAGTATGTTCCCCTCGCGAAGGGAACAGAGCGCTCACCACGTCCTCCACGAGCTCGGGCCGGAGACTCTGCGTCAGCGGGGGCGCCCATGGGCGGAGTTTCTCCCGCACCAACTTGTAGGGGCGCCCCCATGGGTCTCTGTTCAGAGTCTCCAGCGACTCCTCGCGGCCCAGATCCCTGGACCGCAAGATCTCCGCTCGGAGGGCGGTCTTCGCCGCTCTGTACCCCTCGTACAGCTCCGCCTGAATGGCTTCCGTATCCGGAGGGCGGATACGGAGCCTGCGGTGCCTGGTGTACAGGCGTCGCGCGGCGACGCACGCCTCGCGCAGAGCCGTCAGCTCCGGCGACCACCAATACACCTGGCGAAAGGCGCGACTGGGCTGGACCCGGGGCATTGCCACGTCGCACACCTCGGACATGGCCTCCCGGAACCACTCCGCCTCGTCGTTGATGTCGGCAGGCCTGTCCGGTGGTGACACCCAGGCCTGCACGATCGAGGCTTCCAGGAGGAGCTCCCGGTCCAGCTTCTTCAGCGCCCACCGCGGACCACTCGGGGCCTGTCGGACCGGCGCGCTCGAGGTATGGGCGGAGACGTCAAACCGGATGTACCGGTGATCGGAATAGGTCTCCACCCCCTCCATGACGCGCCAGTCAACCACGTGCGGCAACAGAGCGGGGCTGGCGAACGAGATGTCCACCACCGACTCGCCCCGCATCCGCACACACGTGGGGACAGAACCCCGGTTTAGGACGACCAGGCCTGTCTCCAGAGCCCAGTCCTCCACCATCCTGCCCCGTGTGTCCGTACACCGGGAACCCCAAGCCACATTCTTGGCGTTGAAGTCCCCGAGGACAAGCACGGGAAGGGAACGAAACCCGACGACGACGTTTTTCAACTCCGCAAGGGAGTTGTGGAACTCGGCGAGAGTTCGGCTCGGGGAGAAGTATGTCCCCACCACGACAATCCCCCCGAACCGTGCTGCGACGCAACCCTGTCCCTTCTTGACGGCTTCAAGGGACAGGGTACCGGCGGCGGCCGACGAAATGAGGGTCACTGAGCCGCTCAGGTCCTCCACCCAGTAATCACTGGGCGGGACAAAGTACGGCTCAGCGACCACGGCGATGTTAATCGACCACTGCGCCATGCTCTGGATCAACAGATCCTGAGCGGCGGCGCAGTGGTTGATGTTCGCCTGGAGGAGGCGCAATGGGGCCACTACTGGCATTCCATTGCAGCCCCCTCCTGAGCCCCCTGTGAGGGCTCCGCCGCAGTGGGTACGGCGGTGACGGCAGTGGGGGCGGCAGCGACGGCGCCTGTGGCGACGGCTGCGGCGGTGACGGCGGTAGAGGGGGCGGAGGGCTTGCCCTTGCCCCGAGCTTTCGCGGGTGGACCACAGCCCTTGCTTCCAGCCCGGTGATCGGCCGGCTTGCCAGCTGCCGCACATAGGTAGCAGTGCGGCGTGGCATTGCACGAGCCGGCCTTGTGACCGGGCTGACCACAGCGGAAGCAGTTACTGCTGCGGTCCACCTCCGAGGTGCATTTCGCTCCCACGTGGTTGCCCACTTGGCAACGGAAGCACCTCAGAGGTCTGGGTTCCAGCAGTTTCACCCGCGTGGAATCCCAGCCCACCTGAAATCTAGGGCCCTCCCCAACGATTTTGTTGGCCGCCGATACGGGGCAGCTCACCGTGACGGCTCGCAACCCCGTGGAGTCTGGACGGATGGTGCCTACCTTCACCTGCTCGATAGCGCACCCCCCCCATCTTGACCACGGCGGCCACAACTTCCCCCTCTGTGACGGAGTCGTCCAGACCCAGGATGCGCATGTCAGCACACTTGGCGGGTCTGGACACCCGGGCTTCGTCCGCATTTAGGGACGCCCTGAGCTTTTCAGCCAGAGCGTCAGCGGTCGGGCCACTGGCCGCACCGGGAATCTTGAGCATACGAGCCCCGGTCGCCGTGACCCTAACTCGCAAGCCCTTCGTGACCCCGACCTCCTCCAGGTTCACCGCCGCCCGCGCCTTGGTGAGCACGTCGCGGTAGGACACGCCCCTCTTCTCCGCTTCCGGCTGTAGTGTGATCACTACAGCTGCGGACTTTGGGGCGCGCAACCTCGCCGCGACGCTTCGCTCCTTGCGCCGACGCCGCCTCTCCTTCCGCTTGGCCGCCCTTGCCGCCTTGCCCTCCTTCTTCTTCTCCCCGGCTACCTGCCATTCGGCGTCAGCCGGAGGAGATTTAGAAGGCGGGGGCGGCCGCGTCGTCGTCGCCGGCGCCACAGCCGGGGCCCTCTCAGGCGCCTTTGCAGGCGCCTTCGCAGGCGCCTTCGCAGGCGCCTTTGCAGGAGCGGCCCCGCCCTTCGCCTGCCCCGCCGACCCAGGTTTGGGCGTGGCGGCTGTGGCGGCGGCGTACGATGCCGCCTTTGGCTGGCCCGAGGCCTGCCGGCTCGCCGCCAGCGGGGGCCGGAGGACAATGCCCTCCAGGACAGAGAACCGGCTGTTGAACGCAGCCAGTTCCTTCCGCACCAGGGTCAGAAGTCTGTCCTCTGCGGGCCCAAGCCCGCTCTGCCCCTGCTGCGCCCCCTCCTGCGGCGCCTTCTGAGGGCCGGCATCGGCATCGCGGAGCCTGGCCAGGTCCGCTCGGAGCTCCTCGTTCTCCTTTCGGAGAAGCTCCATGGCGGCTGTCAAGCGGGCGACCTCCGCCCGCATTTCTGACATGCCGTCCGACGGAGGCCCTTGAAGTAGGGCCTCCGCTGCCGCCATAATGGAGGCCTTGGCTGCGGGTATGGCCTTGTCCTTAGAAGATTGCTTCTTCTTTAAGGCCACATCCCTCACTGCAGCAGCCACGACCTCCGCGAACTTGGCCCGCTCCGCCTTGGAGCCACCAGCGGCGTCCGACTCATCGCCAGACGCCTCCAGAGTGCTCCCCTCGGCCGAGCCGACGGAGTCATCCTCCTCGGTTGCCCGGCTCTTGCTCTTGGACTTTTTGTGGCTCCAGCCTAGAACCCGGCGAGCTTTTTTGGCGGAGCCCTTCCCGCCGTCCGAGGAAGACGACCCCTGGCCATCCCCCGGCTTCTCCTCCACGTTCCGCTTCAGGAATGCATTCCTACCAGCGGAACTACTGCCTCCCACTACGCTCTCCGGGCTCTTGAAAGAGCCCTTCGCGTCCTTCGCTCCCGATGCGGTGTCGGACTCCGACCCCGCATCACTCATCGCCTTCTCCTTCTCACGTCGTTGGGTTTCTTGTAACAATTCCATTTTGTTCCCACGAGTAAAAACTTTGTGTACTTGCTCAAATCTCCGTGGTTCGCACTAGCGACTAATTTAGCTACCCATTAATCAAGCTACCAACCTCCCTCACGGTGCGCCGCCGCTTGGAGGTTTGGGGTAATTTTTTATAGAGGTTTTCTTCCTCGCGGTCCGGGCGGTTAAGCCAAGACCCTCAACCCCCGTCAAAAGTCAGAGACATGACCTTGAACGATCTTCGGGGCTACGAGACTAACGGTGGCAGAAGGAAATGACGAAATGAAAATGGAAATGATGATGGGAATGATGATGGTGGATGATGGGATGGGAATGATGATGTGGTGAATGATGAATGGTGTATGGTAGCGGGGATGATGATGATTGATGGTGGATGATGGGATGGGAATGATGATGTGGTGAATGATGAATGATGTATGGTGGCGGGGATGATGATGATTGATGGTGGATGAATGGCTTCCTTCTGCCTGCCCGGCGGCAGGGTTAGTGCACACCGAGCCCGTTCTTACTCCGCCGCTGTGCGTCTCTGCTTAGAGCAGAGGGACACACGTTGGAGCGTTCCTCCGACAGGATATTGGCATACGGGCAACGAAACCCCTTAGGCACTTGTGCCTAAGGGGAACCATTGCCCGCACCCCAGGGTGCACCGTCCCGAAGACTGGCCTTCCCCACGGACGTATCCGAAGGGAATTCCAGCCCACGGGCACTCGGGGAGGTTTCCTGTCTCCGCACCCCGAAGATTACCCCCTACATACAAACTTACAAAAAAATTTTACGTCTTTATAATATTAGTAAGTATAAATGGATTTTACACAGGCGCTTTTCGAAACAAATTCTCTAAATTATAGTGAAAAGCGCATCAAAATCCACTATGTATAATAAGCGGTCACACAGACAGACACGAAATGCGACGTTAATATAATATTGATACAGACTTACGCAACACTTCGGCATCAGATCTTTTTAAAGGAATCCCTTTGGGAAACCGCCTCTGAGATTCACTCCATATATCGTAGGATTTCTTATAAGGAGGCAATATTATTGATTAAAATGAGATTTGAAGGAATGATACGGATTGAGTGCCGAAAGAGATTGTATGTGAAATGATTTATCGTAACCGATAAGTAGATAGGTCTATACAATAAAGATACTGGTTGTGAATAAATATAATAAGCATAATCAGCCTATAATGTTCCCACTGCTGGGACTGAGGCCTCCTCTCTGTGAGAGGGAGTGGGCTGTAATCCACCACACGGGCCCATGCAGTGCGGGTTGGTTGTGAATAAATAATTATAATAAATAGTTTATTGGTAGGTAATTTAAGCCCACACGTTATAAAAAAAAAACAAAAAAAAAGCAAAACAAATCAACATTATATTATAAGGTCCCATTAAAATACATGGACTTTTCACAGTGTTCTACCCATGAATATGAACAACTTTTACTATGGGACTAACTCTGGAATCACGAAAAAAAATCAGCTGTTCAGTAAATTTATCTACCTCATACCAAATACTCATACCAAATTCGTCAAAATGTAGGGAGAAGCTGATTTTTTTTCGCGATTTCAGGTTTGGTCCTATAGTAAAAGTTGTTCATATTCATGAGTAGAACACCCTGTGAAAATTTGACCATCTATTTTAATGGGACCTTTTAGTGCCTTGTCAAAATCAAATCAAAAAAATCAAAATAAAAATATTTTATTTCACATAAACCTACATGGGTACTTATGAAACGTCAGAAGCTAGGTGCACGGTTCCAAATATCGTCGCTAATTTAACTAACTGACGTATCTGACATTTTGAACTAAGCCGATAGCCGACCTAACTATAGTAATTTGATACATTTTGCAAGTCGAATTGATCTGTCTGTACCTATATCTGTACCTATGCCTTACGGTCCCCATGATAATGCAAACATGTAGACCGATATATGTACAGATTACAAAAAAAAAAAAAAATTGCTTGCTTGTATGTGTATAGGTATGTCATAAACATTTTAGTCCAAAGCGACCGGATTTGAGCTATGATTTATGACGTACCTATGCTTTAGAACCAAAAAGGTACAGTTCAACACACGCATAAACCTACATAAACTCACGCCACTCCCATGGGGGTAAGCAGAAACTACAGATTGCCCCCAGCTACGATCCTTACATACTCCTTTTGCTTCGTTTACATTCATACATCGGGTTATACAACACGAACTGTCGTACACGTACAATCCTTTCACAAAAGTTTTACCTCTGACAGCTACCTTATATTAACGAGAATAAAGGCTAGAATGCACATGCCTTTCACTTGCACAAAGGTACCTATGCAAGTAGGTTGCATGTCGTGTGCCCTAAGTGCACAACTTCTGATTGGTGATCCAAATAATCAGTGTATTGAAATTAATATAACGTGTGCGGTTACAACAAAGTGCGCTCGACAAGAAAGTAACACTCGATACACGAATGAAATCACGCGATCATTAGTGAGAGCGCGGTTAATTTATTCATCCTATGGCTTCATTACGGTTTAGTTCCTGATGTAGTCGAGCATCCGGGTTGATTTGGTGTCGTTGATGCCTTGTACCTCAAAAGGAAAAAAAAGGAACCCTTATAGGATCACTCGTGTGTCTGTCTGTCCGTCTCTCACAGCCAATTTGCTCCGAATCTAATGGACCGATTAAGTTGAAATTTGGTACACATATGAATTTCTATGACCCAAACACGGACGAGTAACACTTTAAGGGGGCAATTTTCAAAAAAAAAAAAAAGTTTCGCAAACTGTCTCGTGTGACATATCAAATGAAAGGGCTTACTATGAGGATCTCAATGAATTTCTTTTTAAATAAATAGTTTTAAATTTAGTTAAGAAAATAGACGAAAATTGACTCAAAATTGATTCAAAACTATCGTATTGTGATTGAAAGTGATAACACTTTCAATCACAATACGATAGTTTTGAATCAATTTTTCCTTTGCAAAGGGTTGCAAAGGTTGAAATTGAATTGAATTGAGTAGAGATAAACCATTACGCCCCTCCACATAACGTGATTATATCAATGTGTGAGAGGAAATACTTATTGCAACACATTACTTGTGTGCGTGCGGGGACTTTACTAAAAAAAAACTAGTACATTTTGATACAAGTGGAGAACGTTTGTTATTGCATTCGAGGCGGAATTAAAACACCCGAGCCGTAGGCGAGGTTGTTTTTGAGCCGAGAACTGCAATAACAAATTTCCACGTGTATCAAACGACGTTTTTCAATACACTTTTGAAGAAATAAAATAAAATAACGGAAAATATTTTTGTCATGAATTAATAGGAAACTATGATTTAAATTTTTATTTTTTCCGCGCTTTGCTTTCGCCAGGTTGAAAAAGAGGCAAAGGTATAAAGCCGATAAACAGCCTAATATGGAAAATAGAAAATTCAAATATTTTTGAGTTTAGAACAAAAATAAATGTTAATTTGTTCATAAACGTTTTTTTTAATGTAATAATTATGGTTTTTGATAATATTCTATATAGAAACATTATTTAAATATTCAAAAAATATTAACGCCTTAAAGACGTATATATGTCTCTTTGCCGAAATAAAAAAAAAAACATTCACCTCCGAATCGAGAGTTGTGAATAGAGGCATTGAACCAATTTGGACTAAGTATAGGTATAAGTTATCTGTGGCAATTTTTATTCCCGCACACGGGTGGGAAAATGAAAAATCGCACGCGTGCGACATACATTGCATTGTGAACCTAATCGAAGTGCGATATGAACCCGTTTTCGAGGAAGTGTACTGAAAAAAAAAATGTTGATTGCATCAACTTAAATAACTTATTCTAGTTACAATGGGAGAATCCTTTTAAGCAAATAGTTTGCTTGTGCTATGATGCTCCGTCCTTCCCCAGGTAATTGAGGCTGAGTTTTACACTGTAAATATGGACTCGTCGCCGCACTTAGAGGTCACCTAATCGTGGAACCAGGTACTAGCATTGTACGACGGGGAGCACTTACTTCGTAAGGAACGACACGTTCGCTCTGTGGCGCGTTCGTGTCATTTATAGACTAGTTGGCTGACATATCCGGCTGTTTCGGCGTTTGGGCAAGTGGGGTAGGTACCGCTTCCATAAAAAAATCTGTGTATTTAGTTGTTGACCATACTCGCCGGTTTCTGAGCAACCAATGACAAAGATTAATTATGTGTACCTATTGCGTCTGTACCTACACCTTCTTTGCATGTGAGTGCAACAGCTGTGGAGGGGCGTTAATTTTTAGAATGGTTTATCTCTACCTAAATATTTACCATCGCAAAATGTAAATGTGAATTCTATCTATTTAGCAGATTCATACTAGTCAACACATTGCCATGTTTATTTAAATAACTACATGCAGATTAACTGAGATAAATCCTTATTAAAGTATGACGTATCTTAGATCCAAGTGATAATGTTAATGACTTAAGAACCCAGTTCCGTTACTATATTAGTCGCTGACTCCGTTTTTAAATGAAGAGCTTGATAAGCAGTTAGTTATTTGTTTATTGAAATAGTTATTGAGAGTTATTTGTTTTTGTTTTTGGTTATTTGTTTGATGTGAATGACCAAAGTTTTGTGTGATATGCTATGGGTTCATTAGTAAGAGTTACTCGAAATTGTTTTGTAAGTATCTCTCGAAGTCCCGGACGTTACCGAACAACGTGCTTTTGGCTAATTAATAATTATGTTCTCGTCAGATTGATTTTGTTCGAACCAAGTAAGTATGTATGTAGGTTTTAACTTACACAACCTTCTTAATAATTTTGCTTAATTTTTTTTTGTTTTTTGTAATTCATTACTTATTTAAGTCCTGCATCAATTTGTCATCGCGATTTTTACCATTCACCTATAATTTAGTAGTTGCAAATTGCAAACTGAGTCAATAATTCATGTACACACGGCTACACATCAAGCTATACATTTTCAGTATAAGCTGATTTCTCATTGTACGGATATCTTATACTATGCGAGATCAGCTTAACTGGAAATGTGGAAAAAAAAATATTTATTATTAATTTCCTGTGGCTCCTGCTACCCAGTCATTGCGCCCAAAAGCTGAAAGATAATGCTTTTGCCTTTCAATCATTCAAGTGTTGTGGCCTTAACATAATTTTATCAAACACCAGAAGATCATAAATTGATAAGTGATAGGTATCTATGGGTACCTCATCATCTGCCTAGCCTTTTCCCAACTATGTTGGGGTCAGCTTCCAGTCTAACTGGATGCAGCTGAAAACCAGTATTTTACATGTATTGACTACCTTTCTGACCTCCATAACCCAGTTACCGGCTGTCAGATTTTCGGGTTTCTGACGATCCGTAACGTGTGCATGTTGAGTTAGGAGAGGGGACTGCTAATGAACGCACCGTGCGATTTTGGTTTGAAGAACGAACTTTGATTTAAAGAACGAACCACGTGGAAGACCGCCTACACAGGTGAATAACAATGAATTGAAAGAGATGGTGGAAACTCTACAGGAACTGCAATTAGAAACCATTCGTCATCCTCCGTATTCGCCAGACCTTGTTCCAACAGACTACCATTTTTTTCGTGATTTGGACAATTTTCTACATGATAAAAAGTTTTCTTCTCAGGAGGCAGTACAAAATGCTTTCACACAGTTTGTCGAATCTAGATCACTAGAGTTCTATCGCAAAGGCATAAATGACCTTTCTATTAGATGGCAGCAATGTATAGATAATAATGGTAATTATTTTGATTAAATAAATATGTTAAATTAAAAAAAAAAACGAATTTAAATTTTTCAGTACAAATCGTCAATTTCATACTTTAACCCCTAATACAACGGGGGTACCCAATTGATGCAGCCCACTGTACCTTTTATTACATTTGCATGACTGTAATATGTCATCGTGATATAAGACCGTGTAGGTACACTGTGTACGCAAAAGGCAAGGGCAACCAGGGACATTTTAATTTAGGACAAATGTTTCGTAATCAGTAAAATCACTTACCTTCAGGCTACTTTGTTACTACTTATTGAAATGTGCGTGCTGGTGTACAATGAAATAAAGTGGTCACGACATTGGAGTCAAGTGGACACAATAGAGACTTAGAAGTTATTCTTCTCTGGTATTGACACGAAATAGGTAAATAAGATAATTAATGTAGTCGAATGCAGAAAGCCATTATCATCGTAGTTGCCGGGTGTATGACTGACGCCCTAGGACCTAGGTAGTAACCACTACTAGCGGTTGGCCTTTTTAGGCAGTAACCACACTTAAGAGGAAACGTGGGTGCTCTTTTCTCCATACAAAAAGATACAAACGCTCTCGCCTGTTTTCTTTCTGGTTAATGACCATAAAGCAATGATTTTTTACAGAAATATAAATATCAGTTAATTGTATGCCCCTATGTTTTCCTTTTTGATGATATATTATTTTTATAGGAACTAGAACCCTATAAAAATGCCCAAAATTGCCTATTCAGACCGCTGTCAACAGACGCCTAGTGTACCAATTTGACAACTATTAACGAAAAAAGAAAAACATAGGGGCATAGTATATATCCTTCTTATTCAGTTTATGAAATATCTTTTAAATTGGTCCAATATTAGAAGAGGAAATAGGCGAGAGCCAAACCTCGAAATGTGACTTTTTACATAGGCTATTTAGTCGGATCTACTACCCCACATGCCCTAGTAGCCCCACTTTTATTTTTTAAGTCTCGCTTTCAATCCCTGTTGCAAAAAAAATATAAATATTTTTATTTCTTTCTTATTTGCAAAATAGTTGGGTAAACATCATCTAAAACTGTTCTAAATTTCAAGTTGATAGCATTAGTAGTTCTTGAGATATCCAGCTGTGACTGACAGACAGACAGACAGGCAGACAGACAGTCAGACAGACTGAGTCACACCATAAGGGTTCCTTTTTTACCATTTTGGTACGGAACCCTAAAAAGCTAAGCTTATTCCCTGGTACAGGTACCGGGATAAAAAGTAGCCATACTTTTTATCCCGGTCTACGCGGTTGAAACCGCGGGGCGCAGCTAGTTGGATATAAAGCTCTTTCTGACCGACTCAAGCCGATTCCGAGTCAATAAGTGTAGTCACCTATAGGTCTCGAGTTCGAACCCAAGGCACGCACCTCTGACTTTTCGGATTCAAGACTGTGCGTTAGTATTGTGTAATTTTGTAGGATACATCGTGAAGAATCCTGTGCCTGAGGGATATTTCTCGACGGCAAGTAAAGCCAAGTCAGAGGCCCATGGGCGGCATAAAAACTCTGACACCAGCACCCTAATTGCGTAACACATTATCAATCGGACACGGTTGGCGCAGTGGTTGAGCGATTGACTGCTGCGCAGCATGTTGCGGGTTCGATTCCCGCACGGAACAAATATTTGTACGACCAACAAGTATTTGTTCCGACTCTGGGTGTTTTTCTATGTATAATATGTATGTATTTAAAAAAAATAAATGTATATAAGTAGTTTATCAGCCATCTCGTTACCACAACACAAGCGTTAGGTTGCTTAGCTTGGGACTAGATGGCGTTGAGTGAAATGTCCAAGGATATTATTATTTATTATTATTATAATCGGAGTTGGTTTCATTTTGACAGTTCAACAACATTCATGTCGCTATTTACGTTGTCGTGTAGACTAATTTTTAGAACATATGAAGCAATGGATTAGCAATTTGTTTCAAAATGATTTAAACTCCGATGGATAGTGTGTTACGCACTAACCACACGAAAAAGAAAGAAGTGTTTTCAATTCATAAAGACAGACAGCACATGGTTATACCAAACTGTCAAATTTCTCCAAATGATTTTAGACCTAAAAAATGTTGATGATTAAGTTCAAAATCGACAGAGAGACAGTTTGTAGTAACTTGACCTGCTTCTATGTGTACTTATTTCAACTCGAAGTGGCAATTTTAATGAACACATTATTTAACATAAATATGTAGCGACAACCATAAATGCTGTAGATATTCGGATGACTATGGTTGACAGACATCTCGAAAGGTCAAACCAAGATAATGGTCCAGATAAGACAAATAATTTACGATTGCAATGGAGTTATAGTTACTTTGACAGATTTAAACTTAACGTACTAACAGTGAAAACATCAGCCTAAAGCTGATAATTTATATCTTGCTATTACTATTTTTTAAGGCTCCCGAAGACAGACGCGACCCGAGATAGCGTGTGACGCGACTCTAGTTAGAACAATTACTGTGAAACTTCATGGACCTTTAGGGTCCGTACCAAAATGGTAAAAAGGAACCCTTATGGTGCGACTCAGTCTGTCTGTATATCTGTCACAGCTGGATATCTCAGAACTACTAATGCTATCAACTTGAAATTTGGAACAGTTTTAGGTGACGTTTACCCAACTATTTTGCAAATAAAAATAAATAAAAATATTTTTTTTTTTTGCAACAGGGACTGAAAGGGGGTCTTAAAAATTCAAAAATCCTCAAACACAACATAAGGCCGCATAGTCTTCGACTTTTGATGAAAAATGTTAAAAAAATACCGTTCCCCCCACACTCCGAAGTTTGCAAAGAGAAAAATCTGAAATTATTCTATGTGATAGAAATTTATGTAAAGATAACAGGAAAAATATAACAATGTCTCTAAATAGCACACTTTTTCAGAAATCGAAACGGAACCCTGGGTGCGCGAGATTGACTCGCACTTGACCGGTTTTTTTCTACCAGAATCGCGTCGCACCATTGTGCATTGCTTCGCGCTTGTCTATGGGAGCCTTTAAGTACAGGCAGCAAACTTTAGTCCGAAATCACTGAAAAGATAAGTAACTGTTGTTTTTCACAGCCTTATTTTTGTTTTAATTTTTATGGACAACCAACGAGAACAAAGGAAAGTTTACTATAACAGACCATAAAACATAGACACGGCTACGGCTATTTTAATCAGGGAAAGTCGTGGGTGTTCCAAAACAAATAATAAAAAACTTTTCTTACATCCAAGTTTTAGTGTTTCCGAACTAAATCCTTTGTCCCGGATGTTTTCTTTGTTTTTACTATTTTTGTAATGGATAAACTGTTGTAAAAAAGTTCATTTTAACTGGGGCAGCATGGGTCAGAAGTTTCATGTGACTTGAAGATAATATTATGAAACGATTTGTAATAGTGACAATAAAGTTTGTTTATTCTTTTATTTTTAACTGGGTATCTTTTGATACTTACCTTTAAACCCGTATATTTTGTAATCACGTTCTCGAAAACGGCTGTAACGATTTCTATGAAACTTGCAATATAGGGATTTCCGAGGGCGAAAAACTATACAGGGTGAAATTGAATAGATGCGACAAAATTTAAGGGGGTGTTCTACGCATTTATATGAACAACTTTTACTATGGGACCAAACCTGAAATCGCGAAAAAAAAATCAGCTGTTCAGTACATTTAATGTTCGCATAATTCGTCAAAATGTACTGAACAGCTGATTTTTTTTTCGCGATTTCAGGTTTGGTCCGATAGTAAAAGTTGTTGCGCATTTAACGTTACACGTTGTATAGCTAGGTAGGCACTGTTTACGTTTGAAATAAGTTTTCGTGTCACTTCTACAGTTAAAAAACCGGTCAAGTGCGAGTCGGACTCGCGCGCGAAGGGTTCCGTACCATATTATATGTTTAACAGTCGCAAATATAACTTTTTACTTATTTTATAATGATACTGTGAATTACAAGGTTATTTTTTGCAGTTGCAGAAAATCACCCATGTTTAAACAAAATGCCTTATGAATCGCCGTTTTCAGTATTGTTACTTAAATACAGTAGGTATTTATGGTACCTATATGGTATAACGAAGTTTCAAATTCTTAATTTGTTGAATTGTTGCGCTAGAGCTCGTACAAAAATGGTCTAAAATTTCTTAATTTTAGAAGATAAAAAAAAATGTGTTTGTACTCTACTCAATGAGTTCTAGACGATGACACCCCACATGCTAGATTATTTTATTTTTTTCAAAATGAAAAGTTTATTGTATGGCGACTGACCCCTTAAATTTTTAACTTTGCTTTATTTTTATTATTTGTTGTTATAGCCGTAATAGACAGCGGAGGCTTAGTAAGTTTGTACTGGACTGTACGTGGTTGTCTGATTTCATGGATTTTAATTTTCTTGCGCGGAACCCTAATTATTTTTCTAAAATAAAAATAGCCTTAGTTACTCCTTAAAACATCAGCTATATGCCGTCAAAATCGGTGAAAATTCGTTTGGCAAGTACCATTTTTTTAATCGGACTGCGCTTTAAAATTCTTCTATACAAACTTTAACATCCCTAAACCTCATTTGAGGCGTAGTTTTGAAAAACTAATAATGACAAACGTTATTACTTACTTATGCAAGTATTTGTGCTAAGTTTCAAGTTCATTAACCAAATTAATAAGACTTTTCATATAAACTGTATCTCTGTTTTCACGAACACAGATAAAGAATTTCAAAAATCGTCTGGTATGTTTCCATAACTTGACTCAAACATTATTTACACCAATTTTAGAGTTAATCAAGCCCCCAATAAAATCCTCCGCTATAAAATTAACTTTTCACCCCTAATGGGTAGATTTTTGGAAAACCCTGATACACGTTAGTCTTCATTTTTGGTCTCAAGTATAAAAACTGAGTTTTGAGTTAATCTGACCGCGTGTTAAAATTCCTCCATACAAACTTTGACACGCCCAATCCCTCTTTAGGGGGGTAGTTTAGGAAAACTCAAAATGATAAACTTTATAATTTACTTAGATGAATATTCGTGCTAAGTTCCAAGTCTATTAACTCAAGGGATAGGATTTTTCATACAAACCTTCATCCCCCCTTTTTAACCCTTAGGGATAGAATTTCCAAAAATCCTTCCTTAGTGGATGTTTACACTATATAAGGTATCTATGTGCAAAATTTCAAGTCTCTTGGTCCATTGGTTTGAGCTGTGCGTTGATATAGTCAGTGACTCAGTCAGGACTTTGATTTTTTTATATATATAGATTTACCATGTTATTTTAAGACCACAGACTTCTTATAGGTTTTCCTGTAATGTACAGGTATAGAACTATTTTCTATATTTTTTTCAAAATTTTAGGCTCAGTAGTTTCGGAGATAAGGGGGGGGAGAATGGTCAATTTTCGTCTATTTTCTTAAATAACTTTAAAACAATATATTTTAAAATTATAAAAAAAATACATTTGAGACCCTCATAGTAAGCCCTTTCATATGATATGTCACACGGTACAGTTTACAAACTTTTTTTTTACATTTTCTTATTTTCCACCTAAAAGTGACTCTCATATTCAAAATTCATATATTTACTTTAGCTGTACGTGTTTGGGTCACAGAAATACATATGTGTACCAAGTTTCAACTTAATCGGTCCATTAGATTCGGAGCAAATTGGCTGTGACAGACGGACAGACGGACAGACAGACAGACACACGAGTGATCCTATAAGGGTTCCGTTTTTTCCTTTTGAGGTACGGAACCCTAAAAATCAACATTTCGGTGCATACCTACTACCCTAGTAGCTAAATAAAAATAAATAAAAGACACTGAATATTTTTACAAATCTTTTTTTTTTTCAGTGTTAAAGTTTTAATGAATATTTATAAGCATAATACGTTAATAAGTCATTAAGAATATAAGTAGCAGCTGAACATAAAATATGTAAATAACATGAGCGATCGTTTACAGACTTAAAGCTGTACAAACATTTCGATATTATAAAATTATTTCTTATTATTTTATTACCATTAGACACGAGTACACGACGTGAAGTGTACAATTTTTTGAAGTAAGTTTTTGATTGTAAGTAAATAGGTTCTTGAGTCACCCTAAAAATATCGAACGTGTGCTTAGTGCGAGTTTTTAAACTTACTCGATCACGTTAACGTAAACGTCAATTTGTACGTACTGAAATTGAATAAGCGCCGTCTAGTGACTAATGGGGAACACAATTATTCCATACAATTTGACGTATCTACGTCGACGTTAACGTAAACGCGATCGAGTAAGTATAAAAACTCGCCCTAAGCCCTCTGCACATACATATACATAAGTAGCCGTGTGAGCGTTGTTTTAGTGTTTTGTCAATCGTTCTCACCTTCCTAAAGATAATTTAGTAAGGGATCATCTGGATCATCATCTGCGTTTCCCAACTATATTGCGGTCGGCTTCCAGTCTAACCGGAAGCGGCTAGTAGGTAGATACCAGGAATTAACATCGAGCGTCTGTCTCCTAGAATCTCCACTAACCAGTAAGTAGGTAAAATTATCCTTTCCTTAATGATGCGGATATTCTGGCAGTCGCTTCATCTAACATGGCGATATTCAGCCATATATCTAAGTATAACGAAAAGGCTAGTATTTTGAGCATTGGCTGACTTTGTTGCATTTTTGAAAATACTTACTCGCTCCGCGTATCGGCACTTCACAATCCTCTATATCTATATGTGTGTTTACAATGTCTTATATCAAAATAAAAACAGTTTTTCATAATATTATTTCGCTTACTTTGCTTCGCATACTAATCAGTTACGCAGTGTTGACTTTGAGTTCTCTATCGTGACGTCATCATAACAGAAAGCGGGGGATTCCTCCGTTCTGACGTTATACTTAAATCCGTTAATTTCCTACAATTTGATATTACCTTTTAGCTTAGCATAGTATGACGCACCGACAGGGGACAACCCGTGTCATACAGCTGAACATTTTGGTTTGATCTCATTCGTCTGAGGCCTACTTTGATGTGGTTTGAGGACGACAGACAGTTATGATTATCATATTGCTGTGAAACCACAGTTATTTGTATAGTGCAAAGTGCGCGTAGAGTTCAACAAGTACCTTTTGGCGCGTGAATGACATTGACAGGGAAGCGTTGTTGGTAAGCATTTGTGGAATATTGTCATAGAAATTGTACTGAAAAAAGAAGATGGCGCTGTTAGTTCCGATTTTGGCCACGCGCCATAAGAACCACGTAGCGTTGTTTGTACTATAACATTGCATGACACACTGACTCGGGACAGCCCCTGACATGCAACTGGATGTTCTGGAATCGAAATACCTAAATACATTTTAAAACTCATCATCATTCTTCTGCCCTAATCCTAATTTATTTGTGATCGGCGCAACATGTCCCTTTCTTCTAGACTTCTCTATTAGTCGTCATCTCGGTAGTCACACTCTTTCTAGCCATATCATCTTTCACACAGTCCATCCATTGCTTCTTTGGTCTGCCCTTACTCTTATAGCCATTGACATTCATACTCATAACGTTCCTCACGACATTTTCCTCATTCCTCTGCAACACAATGACCCTTTCCGTCACCGGTTCCACTTTTGGACTTCCTCTTATTTAGGTACTCATTTCTTAATTTATCCATTCGTGTAAAACCACACATCCCTCTCGACGTTCTCATCTGTAGGCAATTGCCTTTCATTCATCCCTCTTGTGGCCCAACGTTGTGTAAAACAATTAATCTGTTAAATATTATAAAATATATTTTTTTTTAAATATTATTTTAATTTAAACAGTTTGGGTTCGGGGGAAAGATCAAGTTTTGTAAAATGTGCACAGCTTAGTTGACGGTTGACATACGTCTCTCACAAAAGTCAACGACAAGACTGCGCGTCATTTGTTTGGAAGGTTCTAGAACCTTCTAGAAGCTTCGACTCGACCTTAGGTATTGGCCTAGCGGATTGTGGCGGGAGCGGTTAGAATAGGATTCGCGTTATAGTATGCCAAATCCGCTATAATAAAGAGGATTTTGCAAAAAAAAAAACTATACATTTCTCTTCAACCCAGTATATAATTATCGTATTGCTGTGAAATCACAGATTGTGTGTTGTTTGTTTGGCATAGATGCAAAGTGCGCGTAACTATCAACTATGTCAAATACCTAGTAAAAGTTCTCCACACTTACCGGTATCCCTAAATAAACAAAATGTTATGTATGATTTAGCAGAGACGACAACTAATGAACAGCAACTCATTGTTTATAAGTATGGCTGGAGTTTTGACAAGCTGTGTCCGTATTTCCGACTGTGACTATTTAATTTTCCGGGTACACTGGGATCCTATTTCATTTACCGTGTCCCAATTATAACTTCCCTAGCTTATTTAGCCGAGGATAAACGAACATTGCATTATTAACAAAATATAATTGGAAGGGTAGTCACCTAGGGATGTGCCGATATTGTTAACTTATTTGTAAGTTATAAGTTGGTTTTGGAGTTTTAAGGAGCTCGTGGCTAAATAATTACAGCCGCACGGGTCGCTCCATCAGGTTAAGCTACGCTTGCCGGGGTTGGTCCGTGGATGGGTGACCATCTTTACACACCGAGACTCCTCCGTGCCTCGAAAAGCACGTTAAGCCGTTGGTCCCGGCTGTCATTCGTGGATCTTTGACAGTCGTTACGGGTCGTCAGAAGCCCGAAATCTGACAACCAGTCTTACCAAGGGGTATCGTTTTACCCAGTTACTGGATTGTGGAGGTCAGATAGGCAGCTCGCTCCATGTAAAATACTGGTATTCAGCTGCATCCGGTTAGACTGGAAGCCGACCCCAACATAGTTGGGAAAAGGCTATGCAGATTGATTGAAGTTTGGTTTACTTTTAATAACAACCGAAATCTTTCACTCAGTTGACGGATTTATGTTTGACAAGAAATACTGTTGCCCAAAACTGTGTTGCGAGCATGGACCTAATATACAAACTGGACTGAGCTCTCATACCAAAAACACGAGCAGAGAGAGATATGTCATATTGATGCAGTTTATCTCCTTCTAATAGGGTGACCAAACATTTTTATAACAAACAGGAAAATTCGTTTGCACAGAGATAATTTGCGTACGGTTGACCCTAAGTGATTTCAAATTATTGTTTGTATTAGGTACAAACATATTGTAATTAAATAATAGTGAAATGATAAAACTAGAAATAAAAAAACTATACCTAGAGAAATGGACCTTTTTCGAAAGCTCCTTTATGAAACTGAACATTATTGTGTTCTATGTCGGTGTTGAATCGTGTACCTACCCATGTTTTTGAGGCAAGAAGGAAGGACTACAATATTGGTGAGACTCGTCTTGTGGCGAATCATCAAATGTGATCACGTAGGTATACGCTATACGTGGCTTATAATGAAGTAGGCATGTAGAATCTCGTTCTGGGACCCTGGTACTTTCTTGCTCTTTTTTCGTTTACTCTACAGAGCTGGTTTGGGTAAGTATGTAATTGAAGCAAAGGGAAATAAAATGATTCTGGAATTACATCCAACCCTATTTGTTGAATTTGTTCTTTGGATGGAAAGCTGTAACCAACATAAAAATAATGCTATTTCAATCATGCTATACATAAGTACAAATTGTATTTATTATGCGCCTAATATTAATAGTTTTAATCAGAAATACACTACTTAAAGCTTTTGTAGATAGAAGACACTAAGTATTCTGTCTACAAAACGTGTAGAGCATGGTTACACTACTTAGACAATTTTAAGTCGTTTATCAAGACTTATTTAAATCTTTGTCATTCCTTACAAGTTCTTTACCTGTGAAATGAAATGCCACAACCAGCATAACATTCACTTTTACATTTCTTGATGCAACACTTTCTCACCATTTTCGCTATCTAAATTGAAAAAGAAAAAAACCGCCATGAAACCATTGATGTCAGATTTCAGTGTTACCAGACTAATTAAATGATAGCTACCAAACATTTATCAAAATTATATTATTTTGACTATTTTACTCATGGAGCTTACTTATATACCTATAAATAAAATTATTTAAAACTAATCTAAATGCTAAAAAATATACGTGTAACTTATTTTACCTACTTGTAGTTGCTGAAATTTTTCTACCATCTTTATCATTTTTATCTGTTGGCAATTGAGCAAAAGGGACACACTACACAACTCGGGGCCTCTCTCTCGGCTCGTTTTGCCTCAGCTAAGATATCCTATCAAAAGTAAACCTAAACTGCAGTCATTAAGGTTAATTTTTGTATGATACGATTTTTGGAGAGCTCAGTCCTGTTTATATAGTATATTAGGTCCATGGTTGCGAGTAAAACTCACGTTGCATGCATTCTAAACTGCTGTCATGCATGCCAATGACAGTTGCGAGTGTTGCAACACAACAACAGTTACGTCGATTCTACTATTACGTCATGACATACCTTTACCATGTATAGTGCGTTCCCTTTGCCGTAATGTTGGCACCATTGCTTTTCATTGAAGAATTGCTTGCAAAGACCATTCCTTAAGGCGGATGCGCTAAGGTAGCCCGCGAAATTCAAAATTTCTAACGTTTTTTGCAATTTGCAGGTCAGTGTCAGGTTTTATGTTGATTAAAATTTAAAAAACAACCTGACACTGACCTGCAAATTGCAAAAAACGTTAGAAATTTTGAATTTCGCGGGCTACACATCATGCCACCACCTCAATAGAAGTCACTGTAATTTACATAGGTAGCAGATAGTGGTATCCGAAATTGTGTGGGTAGTTTTTATTTTTCACTTTTTAGTAATGGTAATCACCACAACTTAAAAGTGAAAAATAAAAACTTTTCCAAAAAATAAACCGACTTCCAAAAAAAACTACAAAGTGAAAAATACCTTTAATTTTGGAAGTCAGAGTCTGGTTTTGTATTTTCGTTTTTTCCCACCGACTTCTGAATTTAAAGTTATTTTTCACTGCAGTTTTTTTTCGAAAGTCGGTTGTTTTATTTTTTTTATACATCTCCGCTTAGGTTCCACCAAAGCGGAAAGGAGAGGAGATGTGTTTTAACAACCAATAGAATTTAGTTATTCACACATCTCGTCTCCACTCAGCTCAAGTAACGAAATCGGATTGGTTATTACGACACATCTCTCCTCTCCGCTTTGGTGGAAACCGGGCCTAATTGTGCAATATAGGTATTACCGAAAATAGGTTACTAAAAAATCGGCATGTTTAATGTTTCGTAGCAAAGGATATTGCTGTTTTTAGATAATTTAACGACTTCTGAGTCACTGTCGACTTCACCCGCGTTTACCTTGGTCATCATCAGTAGTCTAGTCATCCCCTTTCTAGCCATATTTTATCATTTTTCACACAGTCTATCCATCGTTATGACTTATGGGAAAGCACACGTGTTAACATAATCAATAATTTACTGGAATAATAATGAATCTAATGTTGTGTCTGGTTCTATTTATAGGACAAAGTCGTGGAAAAGGGCCTTGCTTAATTTGTCGTGTTCTAAAATAGCTCATAATATTATAAGTTATTTATACATTCTCATATTTAAGTGGGCATAATAAGTTCTCCTATACCTTCATGGCCTTGCCAAAAACATTCTTACCTTTCTTATTATAAGGAAAATTTTAATACCACCTTTGCCTTTTGGGGAGCTCAGTATGCTTACGAACAATTACATCAATAAACTTATTTGCATATATTCATATAAGTATAGTAATAGGATACGCTTTTGCCCTAAGGATCAGGCAGATACCACAGAACGCCATCGGAGTAGATGCTTTGCCCACGTCAAAAAATAAAAAGTTCAACCACAAGATTGCCTACACGAATTACATAGATAATCTCGTTAAATACCAATAACCCACAACCCACCACAAAGGCGTACTAGCCATTAAAATTCAAGACAACTTCCACCAGTTGGTCTGTAGGTATTAGACGGTATTAGGAAATCCCCTCCAAGCCAAACTCTTTACAATTCCTTTGTGCTCCAGTTAAGGCATTCCGACTGAATACCTTTAATAGTCAACAGGTTGATACTTTGATAGTACAGAACTGCACTAAATTACTCATTGAATACCACACTACAATGGAATATCGACTCTATCCTTCAAACTTTAAAGTGGTAAATCTGTTGTTGTGAATTGTGATGGTTGATCTATACTTTGGTGTTCGCGAACGTCTGTTACCTAAGAGTTACGTGTGAAGGTTGACTTTTTATTTGTTGTTACGTTCTACATATAAACATGTTGTTTGTAAAACAAGACATTGTTACATGTTTTATTGTTCTGTCGTGACTACTTAATCAAAAAAGAAACTGGAACGTGCCAGTTGTTTATCGTACACAATAAATTGTTGAAAACAAAATGTATTTTTATTACTAGTTGCCGTTAGTTGAACTAGAATCAATTTGTTGAACTGATAACATTAATTCAATTATTGTGATACAGTTTTCGATTCAATTACAAAACTTATGTTAGTACGATATTAATAGTAGTATCATAATATGATACTACTATTAATATCGTACATGTTAGTACGGTCTTTTTATTGATCGTCAATTCGTGATACGCCTAGCCTTTTCACAACTTTATTGGAATCGGCTTCCAGTCTTCTAACCGGATGCAGCTGAATACCAGTATTTCACATGGAGTTACTGGCTGTCTGACCTAAACACCACCAGTTACTGGGTAACACGATACCTCTTGGTAAGACTTGTTGAGAGACTTTTGGGCTTGGGCGACCGATGACCAGCACCCTAATTACGTAACACATTATCAATTGGAGTTTGAATCATTTTGAAACAAATTGCAAGTTGCTTCATATGTTCGAAAGATTTGTCTGCTCGACAACGTAAATAACGCAATGAATGTTGTTGAACTGTCAACATGAAACCAACTCCGATTGATAATGTGTTACGCAATTAGGGTGCTGGTGAACGTACGTACTGCTACAGATCAAGCTATACATTTTCAGTATAAGCTGATCTCGTATTGTAAAGGATTTCCTTACAATGAGAGGTCAGTGTAAACTGGAAATTTATAGCTTGATGTGTAGCCGTGTGTACAAGAAATCCACTGGATGGGAGAAACACAAGACCGTTCAATGTGGCGACGCTTTGGGCAGGCGCAAGCCTATGTCCAGCAGTGGACATCTTACAAACTGATGTTAGTGAAAAATACTCTTATGAATATGTATGAAGCAGCACGATATTCGTTATTATTAACATAGCCGCAAGCGCACGTTCGAAAGACAAATGAATAGCACTGTTAACAGCCGCGACCAATGACGCGTGTCAAATGAGTTTCATGTTAATGAACGCAGTTGAATGATGTGTTAACGTTAGCTGATACATTTTTTTCGTGTTTAATCGGAGATGATCGGGAAATAAACATAATGTCCGGTAATGTGTCACAGATGTCTTATCTCGTGTGGCTTGTGGTTGACCTCTATCCCACGATTTAAGAGAAATCTTTGGTTAATCACACGGTAAGAAAAATTGACACCAGACATTTAAAAAACTGTTTTGTATTTGTCGAAAAAACTAAGCTTTAGTGTGAGTAAACAGTGTTGCTGTATTTGGTGATCAATTCGTTGTACAGTCAGCAACAAAAGTCGATTAACACTTGCAGTTTTTTAATCTTAATTATTAAACGATCTATTTAATTCAAATCAGAACAGAAGTACCTACCTACTTAAAATTTGAAGAACATTAACTCTTAACAGTTAAATGAAAAAAAGCAGTTTATCGAATCATTTTGTGTTAATTTAGATGATGTCGAAAAGTAGCAGTGTTAACCGACTTCTGTTGCTGACCGTACACAACAAAATTGATGCCCCGTTGTTGTCCTCAGATTACTGAAGTAAAATTTTAGTACTTAAATATATAGAACGCAACCTGCGATGTTTGAATATTAGTATAAGTAAGGACGTATGACAGGGTTCAGGAATTGGCCTAAAGTAATGGAAAATAGGTACTGCAATCACATAAACTAGCGTGATTCTTAAATTAAATAATGAAGCATCATGAATACATGAATAATCATAATGATACACGACTGTTAAAATATTGGCCCTTTACTATCTCCACAAAAAATGTCTTCGAATTTTCTCTCTATAAAAAATAAACAAGTCTTGTCTCGACATCTTTCGACCGAGCGACGCTTCACGCACCATTACATTTTCATAACACTGTCAACGCAAATCATTATGTTAAACGTAAAAACAAATGCAAGAAAACAACGTCGACACTCGAAAATATTGCTATTTCCTTTTATCACTGAGTTACTGCAAATAGATTCTATTTGTCAAGCGATGTTTACAAACAAATCATAAATCAACAAACCGACATAAAAATAGTTTTGTGGAGTATCAAAATATTCGTGCTAGTTCCAAGTTTATTAACAAAAATCAAAGAAACGGATGCTTTGAAGACTAGATAGACTAGACTATTGTTTTTTCAATACTATTCAACTTTCCTATCTAAGTAACAACATAATTATCAATCACTTATTTAGTATGTATCAATGAATAAATTCAAGAAACACGAGTAATGTAAGTACCTAGTTACCATAAATAATCAGACTTTAATGTTCCCACTGCTGGGACAGAGGCCTCCTCTCGGTGAGAGGGAATGGGCCGTAATCCACCACGCGAGTTGCTAGATGTCACATGTATTCGAATTTTTGTTTCTAGGACAGGCCGGTTTCCTCACGATGTTTTCCTTCCCCGTTTTGAGAGCAGTTTTGATGAAATAATTTACAGCAAGAAGTGAAGTGCCTGCCTGGGTTCGAACTTACGACTTACGAATCGTATGTCGCGGCCGTTACCACTAAATGCCACAATTGTGCACTGCTCTCGTACAAAACAACATATCAATAGCATATCTAATATTTAAGAATAAATTAAAGAAACACAAATAATTTAGTTAGCATCCTAACTAATATTATAAATTAATATTAAAAGTAAGTTTCTTTGTTACCTTTGGTCGACTAAACCACTGAACCGATCATCCTGGTATTTTGCATATACGTTGTCAGGTGTACAGAAACGGACATAGGTTACCTTTTATCCCGAAAAAAGTACTCTTCCCGAGGAAAACAACAATAACATTCTTATTATAATAGATGGCGCCTCGTGTCTTTCGAATCATGATTAAATTTCATTATTATAAGAAGAGTACAACCTGAATTGATTGTCAAATTCTAAATTAATGCGAGCGAAGCTGCGGGCAAAAGCTAGTAAAAATATATATGTAAGTGCATGAGATAATACGAGACCAAAAAAACTCCTAAAAAAAATCCGTAACCCATTCTCTAAAGTGCGATTAGAATCGCTTCAATTTAATTAATTGGTAGCCATTAAAACAGCAACATGAGGCATTTTGATTAATTGGTTCGTTAAAAACAACGTAGACGCCGAATTCTCAAGCATTGGATTCGAAAGTGAAATCCATTTTAATCAAGATAAGAGGCTTCGGGTGAAATGTTCGACAAACGACACGACACTCGAATACTTCAGGTTTTGCAATCAGATAAAATTATACCAATTAAAGGTACCCAAACTAATTTTGTGCTTCACCTGCTACACTGACGAGGGAACCTAATTAGTGAATTTCTACTAAGTTGCGTGCCTCACTCACTCAGATGGGTTTTGTTCTGTGTGAAGAGAGAATTGAATTTTCTGAAATTACGTCTGGTTACTCGTACCACAGATTAATACAGATTAATATAGACACTCCGCAAAATCATTTAAATAAAAGTGACTCTTGCTACGACACAATAAAGTGCAATTCAGGTCGCACAACGCTTATTACCTACAGTTATATTCAACTACAAGTTGCCTCTCTTGGTTCATTCCCGATGTCCACCACCTGTTTGGCCACCACTGGTGGACAGCGAAACCAATTTAAAAATTATTCCCGCTGTCCACTACTGGGGGACAGCGGCACAACTTTGTAAATTATCATTCGCCACCACTGGTGGACAGTGACACGGATTTTTAAACATTCCCTATGGCCACCACTGGGGGACAATGGCACAACTTTTGATCCAATTCCCACTGGCCATCAGTTTAAATTATTTTATCTAGAGACCGGTAAAGGATAGCTTAGGTATTATACTCACGGATTTGGTTTGTGAAATATTTTTTTTCCAATTCAAATGCTTACATAATAATAATAAAATAATATTTATTTTATTGTATATAGGGTGACTGGTAACTAGTGACCGATACATAAACACATGATAACAAACGACTTTTATTATGGTACCAAACCTGAAATCGCGAAAAAAATCAGCTGCCCCATACATTCATTAGTCCTCCCACCCTTAACCCTGCTAAAAAACCAAATCCGTAAGTATATATTAAGCTATCCTTTACCGGTCTCTACATAAAATAATATAAATTGATGGCCAGTGGGAATTGGATCAAAAGTTGTGGCATTGTCCCCCAGTGGTGGCCATAGGGAATGTTTAAAAATCCGTGTCACTGTCCACCAGTGGTGGCGAATGATAATTTACCAAGTTGTGCCGCTGTCCACCAGTGGTGGACAGCGGGAATAATTTTTTAAAGTTGTTTCGCTGTCCACCAGTGGTGGCCAAACAGGTGGTGGACATCGGGAATGAACCCCTCTCTTTCTATCACGTAACTCTTATACCTTCTGACCTACTGAATTAGCCCCGCGGACGGGCCCCGCCGCGTACTTGTAGCTTCATACCTAAACTGCGGAGTGTCCCATCTGTATTAATCTGTGCTCGTACTGGATTTTTATACCACTGACATGCAGCCTACTGTACATATAACAATCTGTATAAGCTGGCCTCTTATTCTATTGAATATCCTCACCATCCTGGCGGGGCTTGTGGCTAAGTAATAACAGCCGCAAGGGTCGATAGATCAGGTTAAGTTACAATTTTCACGGTTGGTCCGTGGATGGGTGATCTTTACATACCGAGACCCTTCCATTGTGGATCTTTGACAGTCGTTACCGTCTTCAGACGCCCGAAAGTCTGACAACCAGTCTTACCAAGGGGAACTGGGTTGTGGAGGGCAGATAGGTGGTATTCAGCTGCATCCGGTTAGACCGGAAGCTGATCCCAACATAGTTAGGAAAATGCTGTAGATGATGATCTGTACAACGCCAGGCCAGTTCGAGGTCAAAGTGTTACCACCGACTTGCAGTCGACTGTACCTACCATTCTTCATATTCCCCAAGTGTTGTAAGCAACTTAGATTACCATGTTATGGATTGGGAAAACCTCTTGGTTTTGTACAAATATGTAGTTTTTCGAAAATGTGGATGGTGATTGATAAGACGACTTTCTCTGATGTAACCGAATTCTTTGTTCGTGAAAAACTATTCAGTTTTTTTGTAGTCTGTTTACTATTACAATATTTATTTCTATCAAAGTCATCGTTGGTCATATCGTCGGCGTCGCTAATATAACTAACTGACGTATCTGTACCTATGCCTTATGGTCCCCCCCGTGAGAATGCAAAAATCGAGACCGATATATCTACAGTTTACAAAAAAAAAAAAAAAAAAAATAGCTTGCCCTGTAAACAGTTACGTCACTTAGATTAGCGACGATATTTTTGGAATGAATAACTCTTTTTTTATTCCAAAGTTTTCTCGAAATTATGATAAATGCAAGACATTTGTCATATATACTCGTACGTACTACTAAGGACCAAAAAGATATCAACGAATTATGTATAAGCCCAAACTTATCTCTAATGTCTCGGGTTCAATTTGGGACGTGAATAATACTCGGTGTTGATAATTCAATAAGATTCGGACGAACCCGGCCGGTCGGACCCTATTCACTGTGATAATGTACCTAACTAAATAAACTCAGTATGGTTTCAATGGATATAGCTTCCTTTATAGAAACAGTGGTAGTGTGTTTTCATGTTCCTGCCTAAAAGGCAGTTTGTAGTTATCATAAATATATAAATAAATAATAATAAAAACGCATGCCAAATAGAAACGTAGGGTGATAAAGTTTTCGAGCTCGCTTCGCTCGCTCTTACAACCTACATTATCTTTTTTCTCAGTCTTTTCTGCGTAAGTCGACAAAGTAACTCCTATTCAAAAGAAAATCTTACCTCACGGGGGTGGGATGTGGGATGCTAAAATTTTCGAGCTCGCTCTTGCATTCTACATTTTCAAAGTATTCTGTATAAAAGTAATGACTATTTCTATAGGACTATGCGGGTGTAAAAATTTTCGAGCTCTTTTCGCCGATAATGTATCTCCTATTTCTGTATCAATAGTCAAAAGAAAACCTAAAGCTAACCTTTTCGAAGCAGCGTGCTAAATATTTCAACGTTCATTCCTGGGCCCCATTCAGTTTTGCCGCCCCGGGTCTCAGACTGGCTTAGTCCGCCACAGAGTGTGGGTACATGGTCATCATCATCCTAAAATCAGATCCTAATGGTTTACTACCGATCATGATCCTGGGAATAATTGCTACAAACATACCTGTAATAGTCCCACATCGGTCTATGCAGTTTCATGAAGGTAGAGATCGTTTAATTTAAAATTATACGCTTGTTACATAAACACATTTCAAATATTTGTATCGAAATTTTAGTAGAGGGGCATGTAATTTTACATTAGACGACCTCTACCTATCAATAATGTTTTAAAATTATCTGATAAACAAACCCTGTTCAAGGTAAATTCTTACACAACCACTCAATAAAGGGAATTAGTAACATGATCATTTGTATTTAGAAGGTTTCAACTTTACATCTCACTACTTTTTCCTTTTTCAAACATTATTAAATTGTAAGTATCTAATTGGAAATTTATCGAAAAAAAAAACATGAAACTGCACATGCATCATTGAATCTCGCGTAATTGTCTCTCTTGAATTGCAATGTATTAACACACAGCATACTTTTTACCCCGATATTCCTACGGGTTCGATACTTACGCGGGTGAAACCGGGTGGCACTGCTAGTACAATATAAATTAACATTATTAAATAATTACTTGACTCATTAATTCATTATTTATCTATAGATTTATTTGGTGGGTCGTTTTATACCGTGAAGAAATAATATTGGACCAAGATTGAAGAAGATTAGGATTGATTGAAGATTGGATTGTTATTAATCAAACCAAGTTCTGAACCTGAATATTGCTAGTTCCCTTCACGGAAGTATAACCCCTAATAAATTGAGGGCTGGACAATTTAGACAGTGGCCACAATAACTCCGGAATTATGGTGAGAGGAAAGTAATAATGTAAATACAAATTGAAGTATCTACCTACCATGTTCTTTACTTTCATGCCATCAATAAATGGAGGAATACCTATACTAGAAAGGTTTAGGTAGTGAAATAAAGGTAAGTAAATTTTCTTATCTTTCTTATCTTTTTAGGGTTCCGTACCTCAAAAGGAAAAAACGGAACCCTTATAGGATCACTTCGTTGTTTGTTGTCTGTCTGTCAGTCTGTCAAGACCCTTTTTCTCAGGAACGCGTGGAGGTATCAAGTTGAAATTAATATCAAATACGTAACTCTGTGGTCCCTTTGAGCTCTGAAAAAATCAAGCTTCTAAGTCAACGCAATAAAAAAATACGGCCATTTAAGCGCCATATTTTGATACTCGCAAGTTAATCAAAACCTATAGGGTACTTCCCGTTGTCCTAGAATCATGAAATTTAGCAAGAAGCAAGGTCTTACAGCACAAGTAAAGGAAAAAGGCCGAAAATTGTTCATTTGCAATTTTTTCACCCAAAAAAATATTTTCAAGTCTGTCAGCCTGTAAGACCCTTTTTCTCAGAAACGCGAGGAGGTATCAAATTGAAATAAATAAAAAATATGTAAGTCTATAGTCCCTTGCAGCTCTAAAAAAATCAAGCTTCTAAGTCAACGCAATAAAAAATACAGCCATTTAAGCGCCATATTTTGATACTCGCACGAATAGCAAAATCTATAGGATACTTCCCGTTATCCTAAAATCATGAAATTTAGCAAGAAGCAAGGTCTTACAGCACAAGTAAAGGAAAAAGGCCGAAAATTGTTCATTTGTAATTTTTTCACCCAAAAAAATATTTTCAAGTCTGTTAGCCTGTAAGACCCTTTTTCTCAGAAACGGGAAGAGGTATCAAGTTGAAATAAATAACCAATGTGTAAGTCTATAGTCCCTTGCAGCCCTAAAAAAATCCAGCTTCTTAGTCATCGCGATAAAAAAATACGGCCATAGATACGACATATTTTGATACTTGCAAATAAATCAAAACCTACGGGGTACTTCCCGTTAACCTAGAATCATGACATTTGGCAAGAAGCAAGGTCTTATTAATTTTTATTTATTTAATTATTAATTTGTAGTTTTATCACATACAAATTTTTGTTTTTTTTGGGTAAAAATGTTAAATTTGTTTTTGGGATAAATTATAATTTTCAACTACGGAACCCTTTATTGTGCGTGGTCCGACATGCACTTGGCCGGTTTTTTTATTTTAAAACTCAGTTTAAAAATAAAATGCAACTAAAAGCTGATTTAGTAATCATTACTGTTGTATTTACATACAACAATAATGATTACTAAATCAATTGAACCATTGGTTTAAGCAGTAGTTTATTGGTTTAATATGTGTTTGTGTAAAAAGTCACATCAAGATTGTTTTAAGTCTATATTTTACTACCTAAACCTTTCTAGTATATGTCTCTGCACTGATTTGTTATAATGTCATCTTTTGAACCACAGAATAATAAAGCTGCAGTAGTTTAACTGAGCAGTGGCCTTGATTTGATTACCAACGGTCGCTCTGTAGATAATTAATTATACATACGCGTCCGTCCGTCCGTAACTGCTGCGCACTCGAACTGTTGCCTACTGTAGGTAGGTACAGGGTATATAGGTACTGAGATTTCGAAGTTCGTGTTTCGGCTGTTATCTATGAAGATAAATATTACTGTAACAATATTATATTGTGCTTGAACTGTACCTACCACAATATATGTAGGTAAATGAATTATTTTGATTTGATTTGATTCCTTTTCTTTCTTTACCTAACCATTTTCTGGTAGAGTTTCGCATAAAGAAAAATAAACGAGTCATAACAATGATCGTGTCAAGTATCTTTTAACATACTTACTTAGTAGAAACCACAAAACCCTTTTTTACAAAAAAAAAAAAAACCCGATTTCCAAAAAATATACTACAAAGTGAAAAATAGCTTTAATTTCGGAAGTCAGTGGCTTTGGATCAGTATTTTAGTTTTTTGCCACCGACTTCCGAAATTATACTTATTTGCCACTTTGTACTCGTAATATTTTTTTTTGGAAGTCTGTTGTTTTTGTAAATAGTTTCTTATTGTTCACTTTTTAGTGGGTCAGTTTGTAATTTATCTAATTTACAATAGCCTATTGTTAACTGCTCATTACCTTTTACAAAATAATGTTTTTCGCGATGCAGCTCGTCCTTAGGGGTGTTAATTGTTGAGGAGTTCGCCTAGTAAGAAACAGGAGAAAGTCAGCTCCACTTCACCATTATGCATTGTGACGAGCATTGCTTAGCAACCATATTAAAGTAATCGAATCGCAACACTTGAAATACTTATTATTGAGTAGAACTTCCGATGGCCATCTGTGGTCTTCATCATCAGTTCCACTTCACCAAATGGTGCTTTTCAAGAGAAAACGCACGAGTTAATAAAAGATACCCAAATCGCTATAGGTGCGCTCATAAAATTTGAGGGTTTCCCTCGATTTTCATCATTTCAGTAACAAGGGAACCAAATCGAGAGCTTTTAAACAAAAAATCCCCTCCTTTTTTGAAGTCGGTCAAAAAGGAGTGTACCTATATCCTAATACAGTATTGTCGCTGTTAAAATACACAAGACTCTTGACTATTTCCATGCCAGATTATTCCCCACGAAAAATAGATTAAGCCGAGCGGACAAATTGCTTTATTTGTCGACGCGAGAAGATTACAATAGTATTAATCTTCTTTTCTACGGAATTAATATTACTTTGTCAAAGCGACAGGAAACGTAAAGCGTTCACTAGGTGATAAGAATTTACCTACCCTACCGGTGTGTTACATTTCCTTTTCCGAGAAAATGATGAAATTTTTTACCGATTTTATGTAGTCAAGATTTTTATATATTATTATCTTGCTCGTTTCTTTTGATATATTGTTGAGATTGTCCTTATATAAACAAGTTAGCCATGTACAAGTTTTCTCCTGAATTTTCTTTTAGGTACCTACTACCTACCATACCTAAGCCATGACCATTAGGTATGTCTCACAATTATTCAAATACGTTTTTTATGTGTCGGTGAGTGTTCTAATCAGCCTTTTTGAGCCTATAATGTTTCCACTACTGGAACACAGGCCTCCTCTCTTCGAGAGTGCGGGTTGGTAAATGTCACATGTTTTCGAATTTTTGGTTCTAAGACATGCCGGTTTCCTCACAATGTTTTCCTCCACCGTTTTGAGAGAAGTGGTGATGAAAATATTTATGCAAAGTAAAGCACCTGGCTGGGTTTGAACTCACGACCTACAACTTGTAAGTCGGTGCCGTTACCACTGGGCCACTGTCATGGTCACTAACCCGAAATATCGGGAACTCAAAAACAGTAAACATGGTAAATATCCCGTTTGGTACAACTTGTAAGGCGGGGCCGTTACCACTGAGCCACCGTCATGGTCACTAACCCGAAATATCGAGAACTCAAAAACAGTAAACATGGTAAATATCCCGTTTGGTACAAATTGTAAGGC
Organism: Cosmia trapezina; assembly: GCA_905163495.3. Classification (NCBI taxonomy): domain Eukaryota; kingdom Metazoa; phylum Arthropoda; class Insecta; order Lepidoptera; family Noctuidae; genus Cosmia; species Cosmia trapezina. Next base: position 20,589,663 of record LR991024.1, read on the forward strand.
GGGGCCGTTACCACTGGGCCACCACTGTTCTCCTGTTGCTGAGTGTGAACATAGCCTGAAGTGTGTGTTTTATTCATGTTCCTCAGTTTTAGTTTGTTTTGTTTTATTTTATTGTTGCCACTCGTCTGTTCGACAGGAAATGAGGATAATATATTTTGTCTTTACGCTCTATTTACCATAATCATGATAAGTTACGCGTGTGTCCTTTTAGTATACCTATGTTACAACTTACAACGCATTAATAGTGTAAATATCTTATGTAAACAAAACGTTTCTGTAGCGTATCAATAATGTTATCATAAAATACCTACAGTAAGTACTTATTTAAGAAATGTAAATATTAAATGATAATATTATGTATGATACATATTATGTTTAGTGTGTATGAGATGTATGAACGTTAATTGAAGCAAAAGGAGTAAGTATGTAATAATCGTAGCAGGGCTTCGTTCTGTATAGGGCATCCAATTCCGCAGGTTATAAGTACTCGTAAATTAGTAATCTCGGAATTTTCAGGATCGATGATTTTTAATCCCGCTAGATCTCGGTATTTGCGGGATCCCGCATGTATAAATGCCGCATGCTCTGCTGTGTAAGTCTGTCTATATAGGCAGCAAAAACAGCTTAATGATACTAAAATACTAAATTTTAGTAACATTATGCCGTCGTTTTCAGAAAATATTTTCGGAGAACACATAACATGTCTATGCCTTCTTCTGCCTGCCTGCATCTAATAAGTATGGGATGCTAAATATCTTTGGGTCAACTATACCAGAAGAACGCTAGATGACCTTTTTTTATGGGAAATCATCAAATAACTTCTCCCGCTCTGGGTGGAGCGGAAGGGCGTGTCAGACTTTTACTGACTAAAACCCACCCGTGTTCCTTCAGTTACCTATGTCAGGGCTACGGTATCTTTTTCAAACAACCCGCGACCCCAGCGGCATCGGCCCTATTGGACCCCATCTGACGGCTTCCACGCCGTCATTCGTAAGAAAACCGCGTCGCTGTTGTCAAAGTTGCGGGCGAGTGGCAACAGCATTCTTAAAACTGTGGGGGAGAGTATCGACTCTCAGATTATTATCTTGTTTTTTGAGAAGGACAATCACTGAACATTAATATGGGGATGTCCTTTTCACAACACTATTTATTCTGTCTTTTTCGTTATTGTACTTTAACTACTAACACTAGTAATAAGTTATGATATTGTTTACTAACACTTTGGACCATTGTTGTCTGAGAAATAAAGAATAATAATAAATTATTATTATTATTCCGGCCGGCAGCAGAAAAAGCCCTTTAAGCTTCCACACTAGTGGGCGGAACAGACTATTAAACGAATTGCTCGGCGAACCTCCTAATTCATACGATGTAATTTATTTAAATTTGATTCAAAATCACGAGTATTCACGAGCTTAACTAAATGCATGCAACTTATCCTGTCGCCCGCGCGCCCATCTCAGCGTGAACTCAGTTCTGAGTTTGAGTTTTGAGTTCAGCTCAGTCCTGAGTCCTGCTCAGTACTCATGCGCTAGCTCCTAAAGAAGAACGACTTTATGCTGCTCCCAAATCACGCAAATCCCGCAGAACCCGCACACGTAATCTCGCTCCTTGCGGGCGTAGTCAATCACGCGGGATCTCGATATTTCGAGATCACTAGTTCTGTAGTTTCTGCCTTGTTTGTGCCTTGGTACAGATTAATACAAATGGGACACTCCGCAAAATCATTTAAATAAAAAGCGACTTGCTACGACACAATAAAGTGCAATTCAGGTCGCACAACGCTTATTACCTACAGTTATATTCAACTACAAGTTGCCTCTCTTTCTATCGCGTAACTCTTATACCTTCTGACCTACTGAATTAGCCCCGTGGACGGGGCCCGCCGCGTACTTGTAGCTTCATACCTAAACTGCGGAGTGTCCCATCTGTATTAATCTGTGCCCTTGGGAAGAAGGCGTGAGTTTAAGTATGTAAATATTAAATTGTCTAACTAGTTCTTTAGGAATTCTAAGTCAGTATTTTTACAAAACAAGTTCTAAACTCCGAAGGCTGATTCCAAGTACCAAAAACCAGTTAAGTCACAGTGATGGTATACCTGCTTCCTACTTATAATGTAGTAAGTACCCACCCAGCTCTATTTAAAAAAAAAAACATATTTACGACGTACTGTATTTGAAATAGAGTTGAATATAGTAATTCAAAGTACTTGAACCATTTTATCCATCAAGATAGTAAAATATTTAAGCATTCTATTCCAGTCAAAGTGCACTTACTATTTTAAACTGAGAGCTATATTCAAGAAAGGTTTTGTTTGTTATTCATCCATTCTCCGCGTGCCTACGTCATGTCACTTTCCGGCAGCTAGTGACGTATGTAACATTCATGCGGGCCGGGTCTCCCGAGATCATCAGGGAGGCTGTGACATGTATCTACGAGCTGCTATATTATGCCTACATAATATTATGAGACAGTGGAGATGAGAAGTTTGAATTTTTAAGTAACAATAGGCGTAGTGGAGTAATAGGGTTACATGGAAGTGTGATTAGGTACTTCTCAGGGTCTGAATCCTGGGAACTGATTCCATCAAAAAATAAGTAGGTACAGTCAACGGCCAGAAGTCCACTTACACCGCAATGACCATTATCGCCTGCGCTATACGGGCTGCGGCGCTTATACCCATACGGGCAGCGGCGCCGAAGAAGGTCATAAGTAAACTAATATTGCTATGCCATGGTTTTGTGAGATTGCTAGTTGACTTCTGGCTGTTACAGTACATAAGTTAGTAACTAGAGTCTGGCACACGAAAGTTGATCCTGGGATTTAATTGAAAGTTTTTATATGGCAACATTCTAAAAATGTCAGATGAATGTCATTCGACTTGTAAATTGTCAGACTATTCATACGTTTTCATTGATTTTATCGTCGGATTTTAACATTAAAAATGAACAAAACAATACAAAGTGACGTGCGGAAGTTATTGTATACTATGGTGAATTCATTTGACGAAAAACAACAAAAGAAACAGGATGATTATATCGAAAAACAGCAATGTTTACATGCAATAACAGACTTTATAGGTTAGTTTATAGACATAATCTTGATACATAAACATATTATTTTTATTTCAAGTTTGTCATCAAACCCTATTCGCACAGATATATAATAAATGGTTTATTTGTAGATAATTTGAATATCGAGGATTCATCAATTAAGGAAACTATTACAAAACTTAGTGCTTTGGAAGAGGATGAGCTAATTAAAACCCAAAAACAGTATTTGGAAGAAATTTCATCAATCACTGGTAAGTACATATTTGTGGAACGCATATATTAAATGTTTATAGTACCTAGTTTATGTTTTATTTTTTTTTCTCAGGAGTTAGCGTTCCAACATTAAAAAGAATCAAAAAGGAAGGACGAGTGAATGATGGAATTTTTAGTACACCTGGGAAAAAGCGGCCCCATAAGCCCACAGTATCTAATTTGGATAGCTTCGATATAAATGCTATAAGGAATAAAATTAATGAATTTTACTTAGTAAAAAAACGTGTTCCTACTCTGCGATGCCTATTGACTGAACTGAGGGAATCTATTGAATTTACTGGTTCCCGTGAAACTTTGCGCCGCATATTACATAATAATGGCTATGAGTTTAAGAAAAACAAAAATGAACGGTCCTTGCTTATTGAAAGATTTGACCTTGCAGCATGGAGACACAAGTTTTTACGAACTATTTCTTCCAAACGTGCAGAAGGGAAACCAATAATTTACCTAGATGAGACGTATGTGCACCAGAATTATAAACCGAAGAAGTCATGGCAGGGACCTTCAACAAGTGGTGTCATAGAAAAGATATCTGCAGGAAAAAGGTACATAATTGTTCACGCTGGTTCAGAAAGAGGCTTCGTGCCAAATGCACTTTTATTGTTTAGCACTAAATCAAAAATGGCGGACTACCACCATGACATGAACTCCCAAAATTTTAACAAGTGGTTAGTAGAAAAACTTTTACCCAATTTGAACGAGCCAAGTTTAATTGTCATGGATAATGCAAGTTATCACACAGTGCAAGTGAATAAGCCACCTACGACACAGAGTGTGAAAAACAAAATACAGCAGTGGCTTCGAGAAAATAACATTGATTTTGAAAGTCATTGTACAAAGGCTGAATTGCTTTGTCTGGTTCAGAAACATAAACCGGATCCAATTTATGAAGCTGATAAGCTACTAGAACAGCATGGTCATGAGGTACTTCGTTTGCCTCCTTACCATTGCGACTTAAATGCCATAGAGTTAGTTTGGAGTCTTGTCAAACGTAAAATTGCAAGTAGAAATATAAATTTACCAGCAGTTGAAGTGGAAAGAATAATAAGGGAATCCTTTGAGTGTGTTACTCCAGAAGATTGGAAAAAAAATACTGATCATATTATCCACGTAGAAAATACTTACAAAGAAAGAGATAGAATTACCGATGAAGAAATTGATCGTTTCATCATAAATGTTTTTGAAGATAGCAGCAGTGATTCAGATGCATCACTAGAAATAGATTTTTTAGATTCAGATTTTGATTATGATTCATAAAATAAAATATTTAAATAATTATCTGTTTATTTTTATTGCTATCTACAAACTTAAGCATAAGCTTGATGTCTATGAACCTCTTCTACTTCATCTTACTTGCTATGCTTTTCTCGCAAGTTTTAATTTTATAGTAACACAGATTAAAGATATTCTACATATAACTGGTAATAATATAAAAAATAAAATATAAAATAATATATAAAATATTAGAGAAAAGTTATTTGACAATTGAAAAATCGGCCATATTAACTTACGTAATATGAGTTTTTATTTTAAGTAGATTAATTCACCAGTTATATGTAGAATATCTTTAGTCTGTGTGGTGGTTTGGCAGCTTTTGTGTAGAAAATATGTCAAACCACCATATTTATTCTTCAGACAGAAGTATTCTGACAATTGCAAAAACGGCTCAACATAATAAATTATATTGTTTTTAGTCAGGTATCAAAACTATTCATTCGTACTATACTCAGTGATACCACACGTGGGTTTTTTGAATTTGCCGCGCGTTTTCAGGATCAACTTTCGTGTGCCAGACTCTACAACCTTCTCATCTGCCTGATAAATACTGCGTGTAAGGTTGGCATAATAAAAACTTTTTTACAAAAAAAACAACCGACTTTCAAAAAAAATACTACAAAGTGAAAAATAACTTTAATTTCGAAAGTCGGTATCTTTGAATCTGTATTTTAGTTTATTTCCACCGATTTCCGAAATTAAAGTTATTTTTCACTTTGTAGTATTTTTTTTTGAAAGTCGGTTTGAAAGTTGTTTTTTTTTTTTTTTGTAAAAACGTTTTTATTTTTCATATTTTAGTGGGTCAGTTTGTAATTTCTCTAAGTTACAATACCCTAATGTCAACTGCTCATCACCTTTTACAAAATATTGGTTTTCCCGATACAAGGACGTTAATTGTTGAGGAGTTCTCCTAGTAAGGAACCAGGCGAACTGGAGCTCCATGGTGAAGTCATCATCAACTCCACTCCACCATATGCATTGTGACGAGCATAAATTGCCATATAAAAGTAATCGAATCGCAACCCAAGTGAAATACGTATTATTGAGTAGTTCCGATGGCCATCTGTGGTCTTTTTCATCAGCTCCACTTCACCAAATGGTGCTTTGCAAATGCACGAGTTACTTTAAAAAATACCCAAATCGCTGTAGGTGTGCCTATAAAATTTGAGGGTTTCTCTCGATTTCCATGGGATCCCCTCATCAGATTCTAACTTGGTGACAATGGGACCACCTCGAGAGTACACCCTTTCAAACAAAAAAAGAATTATCAAAATCGGTCCACAATTGACGCAGAAATCGGTGTACATACATAAATATATATATATATATATATATACGCGACGAATTGATAACCTCCTTCTTATTGTTTTTGAAAAGTGGGTTAAAAAATAGATCGCTTTGTGTATGTCCTGAAAAGCATAAGACAAACGGTTAATCTAAATACCGCAATGGCGGTCCTCCGCTTCTCTCATCCAGCCACTACCGGCAACCTTTGTTAGGATAATATTATACAGAAGAAAAACTCGCAAAAGTATTTCACGATGCTCCTGCAGATGAATCCTGGCTGCAGCATCAGGCCAGACTTATGTCAACATTGCATTGAACTTAAAATTTAGTCCTGTTTAAAATGAGCCCAAACACGACTACGGTGCTGTAATTTCAAGGTTTGTACTTTTTCTGATGCTCCTGGCTTCAGCATCAGGTCTCTATGTACTTCGGTGTTCCTCATTAACAGTACGTTTATCCACACATCGAGCCCTTTTCAATGAGCCTAAACACGATATATCTGATGTTAGTTGTTGAGGAGTTAAGTACTCTGCAGACTATCCTGACTGCAGCATCAGGTCAAGACTTTATGATCATGATACCAAATGTGGCAAATGCTCTATATCAAACATCAAAACAATTTACTAAAACTTGCCTGTTCGAGTAACTTCTTACTATTAAGCAGTTGTACCTTCCATCATCAGCCCAGCTCCCTGTGATGGTGACAACCATACGTAAATACACAAGATACTTAATTAAATATGCGAAAAACAATCAGTGAGCCTATAAAATTTGAGGGTTGCCCTCGATTTCTCTAAGATCCCACTATCAGATCCTAACTTGGTGACAGTGGGACCACCTCAAAACTATCTACTTTCGAACAAAAAAAGAATTTTGAAAATCCGTCGACAATTTTATTGGCGGAGTATTCGATGGACAAACATACAAAAAAAAAAACATACAATCATCCGAACATAGTACCTCCTCCTTTTTGTGAAGTCGGTAAAAAGCAAGGGTCAATATTGTAGTTACTGCATCGGGAACAAGGAATATTATATTTTTTTGAAATTTTCTCCCGTTGAATTTAAGTAAATAAATAGTTACAAAACTTATTTCAAACAAGATTATTCACCACAAAAATATTTTACAGTCACTAAAAATGCACACTATAAAAGTTTCAGTAGGTCTAATTTAATAAATTTACTTTACGCGAGAGAAAGTAATTACCAGGAGAGCAGTCTGTAGTCCTCATGAGAGTCGCGCTAATCACATTAACTCATTATTTTCTAGTGGGAACTGACCTAATTCATTTATGAGTTCCAGAGGTGTTTGCGGGAACTTCAGCGGATTATATACTTACTGCAAATTACTTTATCATATTTAATGCTACATAATATTATAATAAAAACGCGCCAGTGGCTTGTAGCTGGGCTTATGCAATTGTCTTAGCTAAACCACTGCCCAGAAAGTCATGAAATTAAATTAATCCCAGAATGATGAGGCGGCCAGAATAGTTTTACATACCCTAAAGTAAGTTATCTTCCAGCTTCTTTGTAAGATATCTTCCAGCTTTTAGATGTTGAATAACAGTGCGGCCATGGTGTTGTTCAAAGACACTGACAAACAAGATGTTTACTTGAAATCTATATAAATAAAAAGAGAAGTCCTGACTGACTGACTGACTCATCAACGCTCAGCCCAAAGCCTTGGACCTAGAAAGCTGAAATTTTGCACAAAGGTTCGCTTTATATTAAGGAAGGATTTCCCGGTATATTAAGTTGCCGTGGGATATTTTCCAACATCAACGCGGACGAAGCCGCGGGCAAAAGCTATTAGTCTACCATAATCGTTGTGGATTTCGTTTACAATAAGAGGTGTGGCTAAGCTTGCTTGAATCATTTTTAAACAGACTAAGATAGAGAAGCCTCCTGGAAGTATGAGGTCTGTGGTAGCCTTCGGGCGAAGAGATAACCGCCAGTTAAGCTACGCTTGCCGCGGTTAGTCCATGGATACGATCATCTTTACATACCGAGACTCATCCCTGCCTCGGAAAGCACGATAAGCCGTTGGTCCCGGCTGTCATTCGTAGATATTTGACAGTCGTTACGGGTCGTCAGAACCCCGAAATTCTTACAACCAGTCTTACCAAGGGGCATCGTTTTACCCAGTAACTGGGTTGTGGAGGTCAGATAGGCAGTCGCTCCATGTAAAATACTGGTACTCAGCTTCATCTGGTAAGACTGGAAGCCAACCCTAACATATTTGGGAAAAGGCTAGGTGGATTGCTTGAGTGGTAGAGCAAATACCAGGTCGACTGTACACACATCTTAACATTGTATTCATAATTAATTAATTATGCTAAAATATCTTGTTTGCCATACGACATTTGCCTAAATTACAACTAGTTGTACTCGTACATTGAGACATGACGTCCCGTTTCCGGTGCGGTGGACAAACAGTCTTAAAGCGGTTTCGCACTACGACCGATTCAAATCCGAATTCAAGATCCGAGTTCAATCCGAATTGGGAATGTTCTAAATTCGGACGGACAGAGTTCGGATCTAGTGCAAAGGGTTGCCCCTTCATACAAATAGTACTGTGGTTACTTCGGACCGACATTTCTCGGATTCGGATTGGACGTAGTGCGAAACCGCTCTTAGGGTGCGTTTCCACTGACGCGGAGCTGGGCGGAGTGGAGAGGAGCCGACTGTGAATTGACCAATTACAGTGCTCGAAATCTCCACTCCGCGTCAGTGGAAACAGTGTTAGTGGAGCGGAGCGGAGCTGAGCGGACTTTCAAATAAAATATATGAACACGGGGCCCCGAGCCGGACAAAACAGAGTCGAGCAGGGCGGTCCGACCAATCACAGTCACAGTGCAAACTCCGCGTCAGTGGCAATGCAGCCTTGGACTGTTTTCCCACCGCATCGGGAACGGGACATCAACGAGAAACGAGATTATTCGTCTAGGTACAGTAAATGTACTGTCACTACTTCGGCACCGTCATCTGTTTTCTCGTGGACCGTCCTGTTCTCGGTGTGCGGTGGACTAACAGTGTAACTCTTCAGTGTTGAAGAGCGTGTTAGTTATGTTACGTCAACAATAATAGTTCGGTACTTAATTAGGTTCGTGCGAGCGCATAATGAACGTATTTTCTCCTCAGTAGGTCCTACCTACGAGTACCTATCTATCGTTCATGGGTATCCACCGCTTCTTTGAAGATCACTGATACTTCTCATGTTCTATTGTTATTTCCTCCGAATTCTTTTACTTCTTACTTTCTCTTACCTGTCTACTGTCTTTGTTCTATCCTATTTTTGTCAGTGAAAACTTGTAATTGGCCTTCTTTCGCTAATGTTAGCCTATCTAGCTGTAAGTTTTCATAAGTTAATAAAATAAAATAAAATAATGGGAGTTGTTGAAATGCCCTGATGTATTAAAATGTAGTGGATGCGTTGTAGCGGTATGCGAAGAACTGGACCATTTTAATTATATATTTTTTTGGTATTCCTAACTGTTTGTTAAAACGGAAGGACCATTCAACTTACAGCATTTTCAATTCATGAAAAGTTAATATAAAGGGTGTTTTTTAGAAGCGGAGAACTTTAAATTGAAATAGGTAATGTTTTAATATCCATGAAACTGCCTTTTAATGACAGATTATTTGATGGCATTAATCTATCTTTTTAAAAAAAAGAGTAATTTAAAAAATTAAAAAACTCAAATGGGTCCTGCTTCCAACTTTTATTTAATTTAAAATGAGCTTGTTTTTAGCTTTTCAGTTTTTTACCGCAGTCGGGTTTTTTAATTTTTTAAATTACTCTTTTTTTATTTCCAGCTTTTTAGTTTACAAATGTGAAAGATTACACAGACGATTTAGTTCTTGCAAGGAGTTTTGGTCGTGAGAGTTATTCAAAAGCTTTTTTGGATCAAATGCTTTACGTGTTTTTTTACGATTTGTCACTTCTAATTACTTTTAACCATGTAAGTTGTAAATATTTTGTAATCACCTTTTAAAACCCTTGATTTTGACACCCCACTAGATAGGTTTTGAGAAAAAAAAAAATTTTAAGACATAATTTGGCGCCAAAAATCCGCCATTTTGTTTTTTTTTATTTTGATATACTAAGTGTCACTCTCACATTAAATACGAATGTAACGACACCTCTCAAGCTAAAATCCATCGAGCCGTTCAGGCTGCAGAGCGTGCCAAACAATTATACATACATACATACATACTCTCGAAAAACATAACCCTCCTTCTGGCGCAGTCGGGTAATAAAAAGAGAAGTCCTGACTGACTGACTGATTGACTGACTCATCAACGCCCAGCCCAAACCCTTGAACCTAGAAAGCTGACATTTTGCACAGAAGTTCCCTTTGTAATATAGACAAGGAATAAGGAAGGATTTCCCGGTAGGACGTTCCCGTGGGATATTGCGACATCCACGCCGGCGAAGCCGCGGGCAAAAGCTAGTGTTTCAATATGATTTCGGGCAATTCGAAAACTTGTGACGTCTACCAACCCGCACTGGGACCGCTTTGTATCCACCAAGCGGTTCCAGTGCGGGTACAACCCACTCCCTATCACCAAGAGGAGGCCTGTGTCCCTTTGTGAACATTAAAGGCTGATTACGCTATAGATGCAACACTTGTCCAACGCATGGTCCTAAGAATACCCTAGTAGTAAAGTGAATAAGAAATAAGAAATCGAATCAACTAGTTCCAAATCCAATAAGAACGACAAAATTAGATTTTAACTCGAGTCAATGGCAATGAATTGAGCACACGGTTTTTGTCTGAATGGCGAGACAAGAATTAAGAATGATTTCGCTCATAATGACTTTACTAAATAAACAAGTTGGAGCGATTTCAATGAAGATGAGATCTTTCTTTAAATGAATGGAGCTATTAATGTTAATAAGGATAAAGAGCAAGATATTTATAAATCTTTTTTCTTTGTTGATGTACGATTTCAGAAGTGTAAGATCTATCTAAGCAGTTCTTGCAAGAAACTAAAGAGAAGTTGAGAAGAAGATTTTATACATATTTTCTGTCAACAAAAGATATTTGTGGACTACTTTTGTTTATTTTAATCTCACGTAGTAACCGATTGACGTTTTTTTTATCAAAATACCAAAGTAATAGCAAAAACGAAAAATGGCTTAACTCGTAAAATCACGAAGATGAAAGCACTGCTTCTGCTGATGATATGCCTAGCTGTGTAGTAGCTAAGTAATTAAAAATATATTATATTAGTATAAATTAATATATCACACTTAACAAGCGAAAGTTTGTGAGTGTGAGGGTGTGTGTGTGTTTGTATGTTTGTTACTTCACCACGCTCAAACGGCTGGACCAATTTGAATGAAATTTTGTATATACATAGTTTATACCCTTGATTAACATATAGGCTACTTTTTATCCCGATTTAATAAAGCTGAAGCTTCTAATCAACTTGTTTGTTTCTTTAGATCGAATCTTGCAAGCTGAATTAAAACCACTTCCTCTTATCCTACGGAGTTGATATTTTATATGTTGGCTCAGTTCCAAAGACAATGCATTTTTATGATAAGCATGACTGATTTTATACCTAAGATTAGCTCCAGGTGAAGGAACTCCTCAACGGTCAACAATATCAACTTTTTCCGCTACAAAGGGCGTAAAGACCATTTTGGCCAAAAATCGCTTTTTGATGCAATCTTCTTTCTATTAGTCAACTAAGTAAGACTGCATCAAAAAGTGAATTTGGCCCAAAATGGTCATTACGCCCTTTGTATCGGAAATAGTCGATTGTATACACGAAATTTTATAGCGACTGCTGGTGTTCGAACCTACGACCTACAACTCCAAAGTTACGGCCGTTAAAACTGGGCCATGACTGCTGTCACGACCTTTAGATTCGAGCAAAAATAAAAGTTAGAAAGAATGCTAATCGAAAACGAAGTAATAAGCGCGAGTGATCGATGCGATGCAACCGGGTGGGTCGGGGACTGAAGGAGTTTTATAATAATAATGAGGCTGTTTTAGAGTACCTACATTGAATATCTTACGTCGTCCACGCAAGCGAAGTCGCGGGCAGAAGCTAATCTATCTATCTATATACAACATTAGTTTTTGTTTACACTAAACCCGAAAAGAGGTCATTGTACTCATCATTTTAAACAACTTTTACTATGGGACCAAACCTGAAATCGCGAAAAAAAAATCAGCTGTTCAGTACATTTTGACGAGTTTGATGTAGATAAATGTACTGAACAGCTGATTTTTTTTTCGCGATTTCAGGTTTGGTCCCTTAATAAAAATTGTTCAAAATGATGAGTACAATGACCCCTTTTCGGGTTTAGTGTAAACAAAAACTAAACATTAGTTTTTAATATATTAAAGGTAAAAGTGATTGACTGATGTACCAACGCACAGCCCAAACCGCTGGGTCTAAAGATTCCAAATTTGGCACGTAGGTCCCTTATGAGGTCTAGGGGTGCACTAAGAAAGTATTTTTCAAAATTCACGTCCTAAAGGGGAGTCCAAGTATGAAAAATCTTATTCCTTGAGATAATAGACTTGAAACTTTGATATTACTTAGATAGGTATAGTTAAATAGAGATTTGCAGTACTATAAAACAACTAGTATCATTCATTAGACATTCGAGACTTTTTTACGTAACATTAACACTTCGTGAACTGACACTAAACCGCTATTCAGGCCACTGCCGGCAGGCCATATTGAGGTGTGAGACTGCCGGCTGCTACTGTGTGGACCCAGAGGCATCGACCGTTGGCGGCAGGCAATAATCATATTGAGGTGTGAGACTGCCGGCTGCCGGCTGCTACTGTGTGGACCCAGAGCCGGCATCGACTGTTGGCGGCAGGCAATAATCAAATTGAGGTGTGAGACTGCCGGCTGCCGGCTGCTACTGTGTGGACCCAGAGCCGGCATCGACCGTTGGCGGCAGGCAATAATCATATTGAGGTGTGAGACTGCCGGCTGCCGGCTGCTACTGTGTGGACCCAGAGCCGGCATCGACCGTTGGCGGCAGGCAATAATCATATTGAGGTGTGAGACTGCCGGCTGCCGGCTGCTACTGTGTGGACCCAGAGCCGGCATCGACCGTTGGCGGCAGGCAATAATCATATTGAGGTGTGAGACTGCCGGCTGCTACTGTGTGGACGCAGAGCCGGCATCGACCGTTGGCGGCAGGCAATAATCATATTGAGGTGTGAGACTGCCGGCTGCCGGCTGCTACTGTGTGGACCCAGAGCCGGCATCGACCGTTGGCGGCAGGCAATAATCATATTGAGGTGTGAGACTGCCGGCTGCCGGCTGCTACTGTGTGGACCCAGAGCCGGCATCGACCGTTGGCGGCAGGCAATAATCATATTGAGGTGTGAGACTGCCGGCTGCCGGCTGCTACTGTGTGGACCCAGAGCCGGCATCGACCGTTGGCGGCAGGCAATAATTGCTGTAGTGAGTGTTCCATGCATGCCTTGGACGGCCGACCACCTGCACCCTAATTGCGTAACACATTATCAATCGGAGTTTGAATAATTTTGAAACAAATTGCTACTCCATTGCTTCATATGTTCGAAAAACTTGTCTGCTCAGCAATGTAAATAACGCAATGAATGTTGTTGAACTGCAAAATGAAACCAACTCCGATTGATAATGTGTTACGCAATTAGGGTGCTGATAGGACTAGAGACTGCAGGCCAACTGTGTAATGTGTAGGGCCCTTAAAAGACTCACAAGTTTGTTTCACTCCACAAGGGTTGAGGAAGTCGTGCAGTATTTGAAGGTGAAGACTGACTGGACTCTGAGGGTCGAAAGGTTGGAGTCGCGCCACAACATCAACTTTACGTCGTTCGTGGTACGAGTTCCAACCCAACATCTGCAGACCTTCTTAAAAGAGGACTTTTGGCCGAAAGGTGTCATATTTCGACGTTTCCGAGGACGACGGTTACGCGACACCACGCAGCGGAACACGACGCCGACGTTACGTGTATAGTTATAGTTTTTAATAAGATTTATTCATATATGTATTAGTTTATTATTGTTTAAGATATTTTGTGTATTTATCTACGGCCTAGTTGCCTGAAAATAAAATGATTATTATTATTATTATATTAAAACAACGATGTATCATTAGATATTCGAGATAAGGTACACTTGTAACTTAGATTACTGAAGTACAGTGATGAGATAAACGCATTGTCAGTACAGTTCTCAAGCAGATGGTATCAGTTAGCTGTAGAACAATACAAGGATACTACTTACTTCTTGAGAGATAATAATACGTTAGAATCAAAGTAAATATTTAAAAACTTTATGAAGAGGTGGTTTTGATAGATTTTTTTTTAAGATATTGGTTATAAAAAAGTGGTTTTAGGTTTTTGTTTCTTTTTATAATTTTCACCATGGACTCGCTTAATTTTATGGTAAGTGGCATAATTGAACACAGTTTTTTAGGTTCGCCCTCTATTACATTGGACTTAAACATAAGGCGAAATTTGGGTGTGGTTACTATAGCGACGCCTTAGAGTGAAAACCTCGTAAGTGTAAAAGAAGTAATTTTTCAGGAGGAAGAAAAAATTGCGCGCTGTAAAATTTTTGTACGGCGTCTTTTATGTTTTTTTAATAATTAATGTGGAAATTTAACCCGTTTTTATATCAAGAAATGTTCGATTCTATAGGATTGTCCGAAATGCATAAAATGCTACTTTAGAGGTATTCGTACAAAAAAGTCGACCTAAAGCATGCAAATACTAGGTACTGTCATAGATGGCGCTACGAGTCTCGAATGAACAAATTAGTCAGATCAGGATGTGCGTTGCGAGGTTTTCTTCCTAGAAACGCAATAAAATAAATTTGAGCAAAAATGCATTCCCGAGGTTTTCACTCTAAGGCGACGATAGGTAGGTACACCTCTGTTTAACCCTTCGGGTAATACAGGCGTGATGTTATTTTATGTATTTTTTAAATAAAAAATTGACCATTTTTCATCATCAGCTCAGCTACTATCACGTAGGTACTAAATCGTTACTCATTATAAAGGGTAACTGGCAATTAGTGACCGATACTTAAATACATGATTTTACTAATTATAACCAGCAACTGTTACTATGGGACCAAACCTGAAATCGACAAAAAAGAATCAGCTGTTCCCTACCTACGTTTTGACGAGTTAGGGTCAGCGCACACCAAGAGCAGAGCATTTTCTGAGACTATTGAAAAATTAATCCTTTGACAATTCCATACATTGCAAAATTACATACACGCCAAGCATGCTCGAGCATGCTCGAGCGTAGTCGAGCATCAAGTTTGGACGATTTAATTTTACAAAGTATTAATTGTCATAAGATTAATTTTTCAATAGTCTCAGAAAATGCTCTGCTCTGCTCTGCTCTTGGTGTGCGCTGACCCTTATGCGAACATAAATGTAGGAAACACCTGAGGGGCAATTCTCGTATTTTTAACAACGTTCGCAATCTCATCTCAGTCTCAATCTGTCAAAAATTGTATAGCGTTTACCTACATTTTTGACATTTGATTGACGCTGTCATGAGATTGTGAACGTTTTTAGGTACGAGAATTGGCCATCTGAGGGGCAATTCTCGTATTTTTAACAACGTTCGCAATATCATCTCAAGACTCAATCTGTCAAAAATTGTATAGCGTTTACCTACATTTTTGACATTTGATTGACGCTGTCATGAGATTGTGAACGTTTTTAGGTACGAGAATTGGCCATCTGATTTCTTTTCGCGATTTCAGGTTTGGACCCTTAGTACAAGTTGTTTATAATGACCTCATAAAAAGATGCCCATGAATTAGCCCATGAATTTTACATACTTAGTAACAAAATGGTGACATGAGACAAGTGTGAGTTCAGATTCGCCAAGATATGTCGCCGCGTCGGCCGTAGTGTATATAATAAGGTCCCATTAAAATAGGTGGACAAATTTTCACAGGGGACTAACTCTGCAGGGGACCAACCTTGAAATCGCGAAAAAAAATCAGCTGTTCCATACATTTGTGTTCAAATGTATGGAATAGCTGATTTTCTTTTCGCGATTTTAAGGTTGGTCCCATAGAAAAAGTTGTTCAAAATGATGAGTACAATGACCCCTTTTCGGGTTTAGGGTAAAACTAAAGTTGTGTATCCTACTAATATTGTAAATGTGAAAGTTTTGAAGATGTTTGGATGTTTGTTACTCAATCTCGCAAAAACGGCTGAACGGATTTGGATGAAATTTGGCACGCAGATAGTTAATAACCTGGATTACCACATAGGATACTTTTTATCCCGGTAGTAGGTTCCCGTGGGATAATTTCCGACATCCACGCGGTCGCAGCCGCGGGCAACGGCTGTTAGTGTAGGTATATCAGTTAAGCTAATATTTGATCCACTCTATTAAAACGCTATTTAACTTTATTGACGTCTCAACAATTTGCAAAGAAAATGACTATAACAATAGTTTAAACTGTCAACGAATGTCGCCTTTTTGCACTTGATTCAATACAGTTGTGAAAATGCTTATTTTATGAGTATTTTAAACTAGCGACCCGGCCTTGCTTCACACGGTTTTTACTTGACAAATTATCGAGTTTTCTTTATTTTAACTAGCTACGCCCCGCGGTTTCACCCGCGTAGACCGGGATAAAAAGTAGCCTATGTGTTAATCCAGGGCATAAGCTATCTACATACCAAATTTCATCCAAATCGGTCCCGCCGTTTGAGCGTGAAGAAGTAACAAACGTACAAATACACACACACGCCTACTTTCGCCTTTATAATATTAGTTTGATTTTAATATTAATTATTCTGCTTAGAAACCTTCCGGAATATTTAAATTCGAATTGTGTAGTTTACAAGAACAACGTGGTTACACAGATAGGTCATTCGAATATCGACTTTAATATATTATATCCTTGTGCAGATATATTTAGATAAAAGATGCAAAAAACGTCCTTGTATACACATTCAATACCTACTTGAAGACCTGATCCAAGGTTTTCTGTTGCGGTTTTTATAATCGGAGCATTTGTGATCTTAGATAACGTATTGTGGTTTCTATAGGCGCTGTGGTGCTTATTGAATAGATACTATGTTATTTTTTGTTTACAAAATAAAATGTATCGAGTGGCGGCCGCACTGCGGCGGAACCACTGCACAATCCCACTCGGCGCTTTTATATAGTAGCTATTTTTTTTAGGTAGCGTTTTCAAAAATACACTAAAAAGGAGACCCTTTTTAGTGTATTTTTGAAAACAAAAAAGTGCGCAAAATAATTGACGCAGAGAAAAAAAAAACAGTCGCCTTTTTACAGTACCATTGAGGCATTGACCTTGAACTTAAGGTCAATGACCCTGAGGTCAAGCTTACAACGTCTCATATACGAGACATTCACCATTCATTCGTTTTATCTAACCCAAATGATTCACCAACAATAGAGGGGATCTGGCGCTCGCTCGCCTTCGCGCATTAATGGTCACTGTTCTAACCTAACCTTTTTTTTTTTTTTTTTTTTTTTTTTTTTTTGTTCTCGCTGGGAAAAATGCATTACGCATACCCACCCATCGGGGGACGGGTGGGCTATGTGGGACTCCCCGGTAAAATCCGGTATACCCACTAAACGACCCAGCGGCATTCCCGCATCGTCTGAGTGGAGGAGGACTGGGAATCTGGCACAGCCCTTTCATCCGGCCCCCCTCCGACGATCGCTCGCCTTTACAGCGGGCCCGGCACGCCCCTCCCGTCGGGGAGGGGCCCAGGAATGACTGACGTGGGTGGTGAACAGTGCAATGCAGGAGAAGGCGGCCCCGCGCCTGTCTCCCGCTGTTCATCACCTGGAGGCGGATGACGACGGTCATACAACCGCCGTCTCACGCCCCGTCTTCGCCTGCGGAGCGGCGCCGCGAGAGGGTCGTCCTCCCGCACGCGCTCCGCCGCCTCCTTCTGTGACATTACTTCTTCGCAGAAGGAGGCGACCGCTGCCCAGGCCCCCTCGCTTTCCAGCATCGAGTTGACGACGCCGGGAAGCGAGAGGTCCTGCCCGACCGCTGCGACCAGTGTATGGCGCAGCTCGGACCAGGCTGGGCACACCTCGAGGGTGTGCTACGCCGTGTCCTCCGCCGCGCCACAGTCGTAGCACGACGGGGTCTCCTCCCTTTGGATCCGGTGCAGGTGCGATCCGAAGCACCCATGGCCGGACAACACCTGCACCAGACGGAAAGAGAGGAAACCGTGGGACCGCTCAAGCCAATCCTTGAGGACTGGCCCGAGCGCGTCCAGTGTTCGGCGGCCAAATGCGGCAGTGGCGAGGTCCTCCGTCCAATGATGGACGATTGCGTCCTTCGCCTCTTGCCGCACGGCCTCCCGCTCTTCTGCGGCGGGGAGCTCCCCGAGCGCCTTACGCCGCGCCGTCCATTCATACACTCTGGTCAGCACCCATGCCTCGAGCTCCCAAGGAGGGGTGCCGGCCAGAGCGCATGCTGCCGAGAAGCCTACCGAGCGGTAGGCCCTCCCCACCCGCTGTGCAATGGCCCTTTGGGGCCTGCGGATGGCAGTGGCGTTCTCCCTCCTGTGGAGGGAGTCCGCCCAGATTGGGGCACCGTAAAGGGCCATGCTCCTAAGGATGCCGGCGTACAAGCGCCGGCATCGTGCCTTCGGACCCCCCAGGTTCGGGAGGAGCCACGACAGGGCGTTCGCGGTCTTCAGCAGGCGCGTCGACAGCCCGCTGAAGTGTGGGCCGAAGCGCCACCTGCTGTCGAGGACAAGGCCCAAGTACTTCATCTGGGCCTTGACCCCGATCCTGACACCCTCCACGAAAATGTGGCCGTCAGGAGGAATGCGCTGCCGTGGCCCGTGAAAATACACGGCCTCCGTCTTGTGCAGCGCAACCTGCAACCCGAGGCGGCGAATCCTTCCTGCCACTAAGGATCCGCCGGCAGAGGCCAGACTGGCCGCCTCCCTGAAGTCCCTCCCCCGGGCAATGAGGAGGGTGTCATCCGCGTAACAAATGACGCTCGTGCCACGGAGGAGGGTTCCCCGCAGGAGCCAGTCGAATCCAATGTTCCACAGCGGTGGTCCTAGGACCGACCCCTGTGGAACACCGGACTCTGCGCCATACCGCCTCACTCTGGCCGTCTTGTCTTCAAGGAGGACCACTCGGTCCTCCAAGTAGCTGGCCAAGAGTTGGCGCAAGTACTGAGGCACCCCGTGGTACCGGAGTGCCTCCAAGATTGTCGAGTGGGGGACAGAGTTGAAGGCGTTGGCTATGTCGAATGACACCGCCAACACTCCGTCCCCCGCCTCCACGGCCTCCCTCACCTGGCCCTTGAGTAGGGCCAACGCGTCAACCGTCGAACGACCCCGTCGGAACCCGAATTGGGCGTCGGACAGGTCCGGCCCCACCGTCCCCAGGTGGCTATTTAGCCGGTCGGCGATTATCCCCTCGAACAACTTACCGACCTCATCGAGCAAAACGATGGGCCGGTAAGCCGAGGGGTAGTCCGCCGGGCGTCCCTCCTTTCGGAGCAGGCATAGCCGCCCCTCCTTCCAAGGTTTCGGGAACCTCCCAGTCGTAAAACACGCGCTAAAGAGGTCCCGAAACCTCTCCTCCATCTGTGAGGCGGCGATGGCCACCACCCGTGCGGGAACGCCGTCCGGCCCTGGGGCTGTGGTCTTCGCGCGGAGGCGCAGAGTCCCCGCGTAGAGTTCCACCGCCGTAACCGGGGGGACCTCCTCCTCCGGCGGAACCGCCTCCCGCGGGGGATCCATCACTGGCGGGGTGAAGTCGGTCCTGGACGGAAACAGGGACCGGACCACCCCATCCAGCAATGCCGGCTCGAGAGTCTCCGTCAGTGGAGGACCACAGGGGCGCAGTTTATTCCGCGCCGCCTTGTATGGTCTTCCATAGGGGTCCCTGTCGAGACCCTCCAGCATCTCGGCTCTCGACGCATCTTCGGCCGCGCACATTGCCGACTTGAGCACCGTCTTTGCGTCGACGTACGAGGCATAGAGGGCCTCCTCGTTGATGGGGTCTCGAGGCCTGCGCCTTCGACTCCGCGTGTAGGCCCTCCTGGCCGCCACGCAGACGGTTCGGAGCCCCGCCAGTTCCTCCGACCACCAATAGACGGCGCGGCGGGGAGGTGGGCGGCGAGACCGGGGCATGCTGGAGTTGCACACCTCGGTCAGGGACCTCCTCAGCTGGACCGCTGCGGCGTCCACGTCCAAGACCTCGACAGGAGGCGTGAGCCAGTCCTGGACGAACGCCGCCTCCTCCGCAGCCTCTCGGTCCAGGCGGGTGAGAGCCCACCGTGGGAACGCAGATTGGCCCGAGCGCGCCATTCCCTGGGAGCTCTGGGTGGAGATGTCGAACCGCACATATCGGTGGTCCGACAAGGTCTCCACCATCTCCACCCGCCAGTTCACGACGTGGGCGGCTAGCACGGGGGTGGCAAACGAAACGTCGACCACCGATCCTCCCCGTTGCCGCACACACGTGTGGACAGTCCCTCTGTTTAGGAGGGAAACACCGCACGACGCTGCCCAAAATTCCACGGCGCGTCCCCGGACGTTGCAGGAAGCGGCCGGGTTGCCCCATGCCACCGACTTGGCGTTCAGGTCACCCAATATGGCGACCTGGCGTGGCGCCGCCCTCCCGACCACCGCGGTGAGGATTTCGAGAAAGTTCTCGAAATCCGAGAGAGGGCGGTTTGGGGAGAAATAGACGCCCACAAGGGCTAATTCTCCCCACGCGGCGGCCACGTATCCCGGTCCCCTCTCTAAGAGCGAGAGGGGAGGGGAGTCTGTGGAAGACCGCGTCACCAATGCCACCAAGCCGTCCCGATCACCCAGCCAACGGCCAGGGACTGAGTACGGCTCGGCAACCGCCGCCACGTCCACCAACCACTCAGCCATGGTCTGCATCAGCAGATCCTGGGCCGCTCTGCAGTGGTTGGTGTTCGCCTGGAGGATGCGATGCTTGACCCTATCCATCAACAGACATCGCACCCTCCTCCACAGCCGCCGAAGTCCCAGCCTCAGGGACGGCGGTGGCAGCGACAGGCCGGATCGGCGCCTGCACTTTGCCCTTCTTAAGGGGAGGATTGCATTTCCTCCCCATCGTCACGTGCCCCGCCGGGCAGCCACTGGCGGCACACACCGCGCAATGCGGCGTGGCGGCCTCGCAGGAGGCGGACTTGTGTCCGTCCTTGCCACAACGGAAACAATTATCCGCCCTGTCGACCTCGGACGGACAAAGGGCCCGAGTGTGTCCGACTCCAAGACACTTGTAGCAGCGCAGAGGCTTGGCTGCAAGTGCCCGGACTACACCCGAGCTGAACCCGACGGTCAGCCGTCCCTTGGCGAGGACGGCTATAGCTGCGGCGACTGGGCACTCGAGGCGAATGGTGCCCATGCCGCCGCGGCCGGGCCTGATGGCCCGACCTTGCACCGCCGTGACGCCACAGCCCCCCATCACTGCGACCGCCGCCACCACCTCCTCCTTGGTGACCGAGTCGTCGAGGTCGGACACCTCCAAGGCCACACACTTCACGGGCCTGGTCACTTTTGCCGCGTCGGCGATGACCTCTTGCAACTTCGTTGCGAAGAGGTCCGCGTTGGCGCTGCCCTGAGCCCCCGGGAACTCGAACATTCGAGCCCCGGCCTGGGTCCGGCGGCACGAGACTGAGCCGATCCCCAGCTGGGTAGGGTCGGCGTTGGTACGCGCCCGCATCATAATGGACGCGTACGTCTCCCCCCGCTCCGCAGCCTCAGCGGTGAGCGTCACCACTACGGCTGCGGTCTTGGGAGGAACCAGTTTCCTCTTCGTCCTGGCGGGGGCCCCATTAGCTGCAGGAGCAGCAGCGGTAGCAACGGCGGTGGCCTTGGGGGCCGACGTTTTCCCCTTCCCCTTTCCCTTGCCCGTTGTTTGGGACGGGCCGGGAGGGTTGGTGGCGGGTGCGGCAGAGACAGCCACCGTCTTCGCCTTCTTGTTTTTGGCCTTCCCCTTTCCAGCCACCTTTGTCCACCCTTGCTGGTTGGATGGGGTGGTGGACGGCAGATGGGCGTCTTCCCCCTGGGAAGGCAGCTCCGGCTCGCGTGGCCTATTGTCCGCCGCGAGCGGCGGTCGGAGGCGTTTTTCAGGCAAGAGCCTGTCTTCGATGCCCGCAAGACAGGCTCTCGTGAAGGCCCTTTCCTCCGTGATGACCTTGCGGATTATATCCTCAAGGTCGGAGGGCAGGACCTCAGCCGCTGGTCTCGGCTCGACTGTGTTTGGCCGGGCCGTGGCTTCAGCCAGCTTCAGATGAAGCTGGCTGACCTCTGACTGCAGGCGAACAACTTTCGCCTGCAGTTGCCGCGTTTCGTCGGTCGCTTTGCGCTGCACCAGCTCCCCGACGATGCCGCGCATGCTCGCGGCCCTACATTTAAGGGACTTTTGACAAGTCCCTTTCAAATTGGAGGACTTAGAGGCGACTGCCACTATCTCCTCTTCGTCCTCCTCAGCCATCAGCTCCAGCTCCGCCAGGGAGTGGTCCGCATAGTGAACGCGGGACGCGCCGTACCCGGACTTGGCCCGGGCGGCGCGCGTCCGTTGCTCCTTGGCCGCAACCCGCTCCTCCAGGTCTTGCTGGAGCTGCGCCCGCCGAGACAGGTCCAACTGGTGTTGGGCCTCCGCCAGACCCACGTCGTGGGTGTCCAAGACCGGCTTCTTGGCCTTCGGCTGTGATGCCGTGTCCGAAGAACTCCTGGACCCATTTCTCTCATGAGTCCGCCGGCGACTAATCGCCGAACCTGCGTTCGACTCCATCAAAATGGACTCGTTGTCGGAGTCCAGCAACTCGCCCGCCAAGCTATAGACGCTAGCCGCAGACGGCGCGCGGCTAGCCTCCGACGCCGAGGCGTCCTCGGATTGGCCCTGAGAAGGGCCTTTTGGTTGGCCCTGAGAAGGGCCTTTTGGTTGGCCCTGAGAAGGGCCTTTTGGTAGGCCCTCAGAAGGGCCTTTTGGTTGGCCCTGAGAAGAGCCTTTTTTAAAACGCCCGGAGGCGGCCCGCGCGAGTTTTGGCATAGCCTCCGCAGGTGTCGTAGGTGCCGACGTTAAAATAAAATACAATAAAAGGATAAAATACGCTACGACTGCACAGTGCACTTTAGCCGAACACCGGTCTGCCACTCCGTTACGGTGGTCAGACCGGGTCGTTGCCCAGGGGACGCGACGTGGACGCAAGCACTAACCTAACCCAAATGATTCACCAGCAATAGAGGTAATGGTCACTATTCTAACCTAACCCAAAAAATTATTCACCAATGTGAAGTTTCGGACGCGCGGGTGTTAATTTACAGTGGAGACCGCAAGACGTAGCGTTGGAAGGTCTCCCAGAAAGTGGACCAATGACCAGTCGAAGTGGCGGTGCTTGGGGGAGACCAATGTCCAGCAGTGGACATCTTTCGGCTGAAATGATGATGATGGAATTATTTATCTATGATTGGAGAAGGAGCTCGTGACTAAGTAATAACAGCCGCACGGGTCGATCTATCAGTTCCAGCTACGCTTCCCGGGGTTGGTCCGTGGATGGGTGACCATTTTACATACCGAAACTCATCCGTGCCTCGGAAAGCACGTTAAGCCGTTGGTCGCGGCTGTCATTCGTGGATCTTTGACAGTCGTTACGGGTCGTCAGAAGCCCGAAAGTCTGACAACCAGTCTTACCAAGGGGTATCGTATTACCCAGTAATTGGGTTGTGGAGGTCAGATAGGCAGTCGCTCCATGTAAAATACTGGTATTCAGCTGCATCCGGTTAGACTGGAAGCCGACCCCAACATAGGTAGTTGGAAAAAGGCTAGACAGATTGATATATTGAATGATTTGTGTCGCTATAGATTGTAAAGTATCCGTAGTATTTTCCTATGTATTTTTATTATTTTGGTTTATCTCACGAATATAAGAAAAACAAATCAATCTGCCTAGCCTTTTCCCAACATGTTGGAATCGGCTTCTAGATATGCCATAGGCTTCTACTACATTCACCTAATATACCCTATTTTTTTCGAGACGGTAAAAAGTCATCCGGTATAATGGATGGTAACCCATCCACGAAACTACCGCGGCAAGCGTAGCTTAACCTACGATCGAAAAAAAAACTATATTTAAGTAAAAAACCTACACTATGATGAATTGATCATACACGCACAATATATACCTACTATAATAATTATAGAATTTGTTTACAAAGTTGATTATGATGACACATACATTCGGGGATCCACCTTCGTTCATGAGTCATGGTCATAAGTATTTTAACAAACTTGTAACATTCACAGTAACTGTTTTGTACAAGTAAATATGTAACCTAAAACTATTTTCGTAAGCCGTCACAGTGCTGGTTGTTAGCACTGTTATTTATTCTGTGTATTGTCTACATTATTATGTCTAGGTATACCGACACGTTTCAACACCAATGCATAGAACAAGAAAAGTATCAATAGAACTCAGTAGAGTCGTGACAAAAACAACCCGACTTTGATAAACGTTCTACTATTGTCTTTGAGAGAGAATTGTGTATCTATGAAATCAATTGATCCCTACTTCATCCGAGTAAAGTCAACAACATTTATTTGCATCGATTCTTATGCACAACGTAATCGATGTAATAGAAAGTGTACCTACGTATTCTTGCGTTATATGAGCACATAAAATTATTAATTCCAGTCAGCGCGATCCAATCGTGATGAAAGTGGTCGAGCCGTGAGTGAAGAGGAAATGACAAGCCAATTAGATCCAACGGTATAGAAATTACCCACAGAATGTTGGTTTATTGGAAAAATTGAGGCTTCGTCACGGACAGTACCTAATTGGGGATTCGAAATATGATGGAATTCGATTTGCTGACAGGAAAATCGAAACCCGTAAGTGAATAGGTACACAGAAGAATTCGACGTTCAAAATCGTTTGAATAAATTCAATAAATGTCGCCGGGAGATTTCAATTCGGAATTTGAAATTTGAATAAAAATACAGGTTGTAAGACAAGTGGATTCTAGAACAATTTCGAATTTAGAAAAACGGTTGGTGTAAAATATAAAGTTTGAAATTCGAATCAGAACTGGCTGTCGATGATCTGCGAGTCTAATAAAAATAATGTAGGATGTACGCAGCATGCTGCTGAGGCTACCACGACATTTTTCTGGAGGCAAGCTCCTCTGTGCTGCTTTGTCTACCAGTTTTGGGTTGGTAGATGTCACATGTCTTCGAATTTTTGGTTCTAGGACATGCCGGTTTCCTCACGATGTTTTCCTTCACCGTTTTGAGAGCAGTGGCGATGAAATAATTTTATACAAAGTAAAGCGCCTGTCTGGGTTCGAACTACGACAAGTAAGCTGTGGCTGTTACCACTGGTACACCACGGCTCTCTAAAAAAACAAAAAAATCACTCCAAAGTGAAAAATAACTTTAATTTCGGAAGTCGATGGCATAAAACAAAAATATAAAACCAAAGATACCATAGAAATATAATCTATGAAAGACACCGACGACGTCCGCCAGTCTGTACCTAACAACAAACAAACGAACATTTTATTGACCAAAATTACCTCCTATCAATCAGTAATTAATTGACAAATCGCGTCAAATTACTTATACCTATCTCTTCAAAATTCGAGTAAGAAAGGTAGTTAAATTGTTAATTTGTTGTAGGTAATAATAAATGATAAGTCGAACATCACCATTCCAATGATAAATTAATGGAACATTGTCCATAAACCTAACTACTATAAAATTGTAGGTAAGTATATAAAAGTACATAAGTAATACGTTTTTTTTCATTATTCTATAATCTGAGAGTTACACAGTTACTAGTAGGTATGTATAGTCGCGAGCATAAAATACCTTACCTATGGGAAACGATTATTTGCAACCGACAATTTTTTTGAGACTTGATGCGCAAATTGATCGTCTACCAGGTGCAATTGACAATAGAAATTGATGGCAATTGATCAATTGCGATTGATCGTTTCGGGGACCCCTCTTACTAATAACATTAGTAATTAAAAGAACTAAAAAAACATTTTTAATAAGTACCTACATAGTTCAGTTAACTTTCCAATTTATTCAAGTAAGTTCTCCTAATAAGGGATAGGTAAGTAATTACCACATTATTGGTATGAATCAATACAGATAGTATTTTTATTACCTACCTGTGTTTAAAAGGTAAATATTATGATTAATTAACCGTCACTGATATTATTATAGGATTGTTTTGTTTTTATTTACATTTGGTTTGGTTGAAAATGCTAACCAAAACGGGAATACTTTTGCTAGATATTTTTCAAATACGTACCACAAAATTCAAAATATCAAAGGATTTTGGTAAAGTCCTTTGGCTGTTTATACTGCATACTTGGGAATTTATGATCAATTTAATTTTCATTCTGACTAATTACTTTTAATCTCATCATCTATACCTTAGATTATGAAATGTCCAGATTCCGTGTTCAGTACAAAACGTAACATAAAACGTGAAGCCAATTTTTATACGTGTGTGAGTGAGCGCCGTATACTACATAACGCATTTGCGTATGTGTGCAACACGCGAGTAATACCAGCGCATAGAGATTACCCTAAAATAGTGGGAAAATTTAAATATAAAAGGAACTTAGAAAATAAAAGAAAAAAGTGTGAATTTGGTCAAAATTAAAATCCGGCTACGAAAATTTTCAAATTTTTCGTCATAGGTGTCGTTTTCATGCTTTTCTAGGGTGTGAAAGCTGACGATAACGAAAAATTTGAAAATGATTGCAGCCACCATCTGGGATTAACATTTTAACGTCACTATCGGCTTTAACACCCCCGAAACCCATGAAAACAACCCCACCGATATACTTAACCATGTCCGGGGGCTTAACGTCCGAGGCACGGAGAAGACCCGGTGTGTAAAGATGTTCAACCATCCACGGATCAAAATTAATAAAACCACATAATATAAGAAGTTGTTTCCATACCATGTATCTGATTAATTGTGCATTCCCGCATTGTCTGGAATCCCGGGATTTATATTAAGAAAAAAAAATACTAAGAAGCCGCGTCCACAGTTTGTTAGCCAAATATTAACTTAAGGTATATATGCATCCGGTTATCCGATCTCTAATCATCATCAATTCCCAAGCACTAATCATCATCATCTTCCTGCCCTTATCCCATGTTACTCGGGGTCGGTGCAATACGTTTTCTTCTTTCATTCTCCCCTGTCAACCGTCACGTTATCATTCACTCCCTTCTCTTTCATATCATTCCTCACATAATCCATCCATCTTTTATTTGGCCTTCCTCTGCCTCTCCATCCATCAACATATATATTCATCACTCTTTTAGTCACATGCGTTTCGTCTCTCCTTAACACATGCCCATACCAACCCAAACGATTTCCTTTTAACTTTTCTGTCACTGGCGCCACTTTCAAACTTCCTCTTATATACCTACTCATTTCTTACTTTATCCATTCTCGTCACTCCACACATCCATCTCAACATTCTCATCTCAGCTGCATGCAATTTTTTTTCATCCGTCTTCTTCACTGCCCAGCATTCCGATCCATAAAGTGCGACAGGCCTTACCACGGACTTGTAAAATTTTTCCTTTAACTTGAGGGGATCCGTGGGTCGCAAATTGTTCCTGTAACCTGTCGCCATTTCATCCATCCTGAGTTGATCCTGTGCGTTACGTCTCGGTCTACTTCGCCATCCCCTTGGACAAGCGACCCGAGGTACCGAAAATCGGAGCAGATCGGTAAGGGCGTTCCGGCAAGAGACATGGGCACAGGACCCGAGAGGCCGCCAAAATCACAAAACAGATACTCCGTTTTGGTCCGACTTACTCCCATTTCATCCAATTCCCAAACACTAAAAGCCTACCTAAAAATGTATACTGGGCATTCTGTAGCAAACTATCAGAAAGTACCTATCAAAAATAAAATCCACAATAAATAATTGTACAAAAAATTAAAATAATTTTGAAGAGCGAGCGCATTCCAAATTTAAATTCAATTATAGAAACAACTCAGCGTGAAATTCAATAAATGAGGTACCAGTGGTAATAAATAGGTCCTGTCAGTTGACTTGGTTTTAATATAATATCCTAAAAAGGTTAAACTTGCAATAGAAAAGTGTAAATTGCTATTTAAAAAAAACAATGTTTATTACATTTTATAGGATAAAACAATTTTATTTCAATTTCCAAGTATCGATTTCTGACATTCGTCATATTAATTACTCGAGTCCATCGAAACAAGTTAAGATTAGGGTATTTTCTTGTGGTTTATTTATAATATTTTGAATAATACTTTTCACATTTTAAATCGTACTCACATGTGTGTGATATTTGTAAAAAGTAAAAATGTTAAAACACACTATTATCGCATTTACAGACTTAGATTTTATAGAGGTAAATTAATAAATTTGTGTGCTAAAGACAGATTCAATGCAGTTAAGAAATGAGTTTTTATGCAACTCTCTTAATTAACCCACGTTAAAAAGGTTTGATGGGTAGCATAATACATTTTACATAATCAATTTAGGGTGTCGTATGTCGACTCCATTAATGAGCTGACGGAGGTTCGTGTGTTTGGGTCCAATTGGGAGCGCTTCCGAACCATACGGTTGAAGAAACAAACTAACACTCACAAAAAAAATCATCGTCCATGTTAATGAAACTCCTTAGTCATACCTCGTTTTTTTCGTGAGGTGTTGAAAATTTGGGTAAATTTTTTCATGCCCTAGGCAACACTTAACAGTTATTGTGTCAAATTCAATGTCACATTCTTATTTTTTCGTTTTCGAATTTAATTATGAAATACACGGTGAAATTGAATACTTACGTATGAAATGAGATGTTAGTGCGCTTTTCTTTTTTTGTATTGTAATTTTTGCACGATTTCACAGCACAGACTGACATTTTTTTTTAAATTAAAACACCCGGCACGTGACGTTTGCGGGGCGAACGTTCCTTGACGTCTGGCGCGGGGATCGAACTAGTCTCCAATGTTGGTTACTAAAATTTGGAATCAATTTACGGTAGCCTACTAGGAATCTGGACATTTCATAATCTAAGTTCTATACAATTATAATATAATTGAAGTCTGTTTGTAATGTCAAAAAAACATTTTTTTCTGGCTAATCTCCGAAACGGTTAGACCGATTCTGACGGTACTTTCACTGGCAGGTACTTAGCTGACGTTATAAGGAGTAACTTAAGTGACTTTTATTAAAAAAAAAATAGTGTTACGCGCAAAAAAAAATTCAAACCCATGAAATTGTGAACAAAATCCGATTCAAACAGGAATGTTCATAATGACATCCACGCGGGCAAAGCCGCGGGGAGCAGGTAGTCTTATCATAAACAATTTTTATCAAAATTTTATTATTCCTATATCTTATTGATTAATTAGTGCTTGTATTTATCTTTATGAATTGGATGATAGTGATAATCTTGCGTTATAATATTTAGTTTGGCGGGGATTCGGCTAAGGCCGGTCCATTTTTTTCGTTTGTTTTTTTTTTTTAAATGTGGACCGTGGTGAGTAAATTATTGGATTATTCATATAGGAGGAAATTGAGGTGGTCTGGTGGTGTGTTGTACATCTAATAATATTGTATTGTTTTTTGCTCGGCTGGTAAGGGATGTAAAGTGATGTTAAATAACCTATAGAATTAGGCTATCAAATGCAAAAGGATTTTTTCCAAATCCGCTTGGTAGTTCCAGAGATAAGCGCGTTCAAACAAAAAACTAAATCTTTAGCTTTATTATATTAGCATATATTTTATACCTACATAAATAGTGGCTAATTAATAATAGCCGCACGGGTTGCCACTAATATATAGTAATCTGTGGTTGCCGTGGTTGGTCCGTGGATGGGTACGTGGTTCTTTACATACCGCAAGATCTCTCCGTGCCTCGGAAAGCACGTTAAGCCGTTAGTCCCGGCTGTCATTCGTGGATCTTTGACAGTCGTTATGGGGCGTCAGAGAAGCCCGAAAGTCTGACAAACAGTCTTACTAAGGGGTGTCATAAATTATCCAGTAACTGTGTAGTGGAGGTCAGATAGGCAGTCGCTCCATGTAAAATACTGGTATTCAGCTGTATCTGGTTTGACTGGAAGCCGACCCCAACATAGTAAGGAAAAGGCTGGACAGATGATGATGCAGATGATGATATATAATAATATAGCATATATTATACTGAAGTTATGTAAGTAATTAGATTCTAAATAGGTCAATTCATATACAGTAGCCGGTGATTTTTGACTTCGTGTGCGTAAAAAAGCGTCTTGGCTCCTTGGCTTCACGAAGAAGAGGAGAATGGTATGTAAATACTTCACACAGAACACAGAAAATCCGAGTGAAAAGTGCGAAATAGGTTACTTGAGACTTTGTCATTTGATAGAAAGTAATGCATAACCATCACTTGATTTGATAAGCAGCTGTAAGGGATCCATGGGCCGGAAAAAAAAAGTTTGGCTTCTTCTTCTTCCGTCCCTGATCCCTTCATTTGGGGTCGGGTCTCCTCACTTTCCTGCGCCAAGTGATTCTATCCTGGGTTGTCGGTTCAGGCAATTGGGCTTTCCTGAGGTCTCTTTTTATATTTGACCACCAGGTCAATGGCGGGCGGCCTCTGCCTCTCTTTTGTTCCGGCAGGTTTAGTGCAATTTGTACCACATGATCTTCATTACGCCTTTTAACGTGTCCATACCATCTTAGGCGGTTTTCAGTAATTTTTTCCATGATTGGTGTGACTTTAAAGCTGCCTCGTATGTACTCATTGCGGACTTTGTCGAGTCTGGTCACACCCCCTGCCCATCTAAGCATCTTCATTTCATTGGTATGGACCTTTTGTTCATGCGTCTTCTTTAATGTCCAGCATTCGGATCCATACAATAAAGCCGGACGAACTGCTGTTTTATATACCTTACCCTTAGTTTTAACAGGAATACGAGGATCACACAGGACTCCCGTAAGTGAACGCCATTTCAACCATGCAGCGTTGATCCTATGAGTCACGTCAGCATCAACATTAGCGTCCGTTGTTAGCATGGAGCCCAAATATTTAAACTTCTCCACGGTGGGAATAGACGTTTGCCCAATAAAGATGTTTTCGCGAGTTGCATTTCCACTGAATGGACACTTCAAATATTCTGTCTTGCTCCTACTAACCCTCAAGCCGTACTTCTCAAGAGCATGTGTCCAGGTATTTAGGAGTTCCTGCAGATGTCTTGCGGTATCAGCAGCCAGAACAATGTCATCAGCGTATAGCATAGTCCATGGCAATGGAGAAGATATGTCCTTGGTGAGGTAGTCTATCACCAGGTTAAATAATAGGGGGCTGAGAGCAGATCCCTGATGAACACCCACTTTGACCTCGAATGCTTTGCTTACGCCTGCTAGGCTTCGCACTCTTGTGCTGGCATTGTTGTACATATCCATAATGAGCTCAATGTAATATTCTGGCACATTTTGGGCACGAAGAGCCTGCCATACTAGCTTACGTGGTACTCTGTCAAAAGCCTTTTCGAGATCTATGAATGCTAGATGTAGGTCTTTGTTGTTAATTCTGTATTTTTCCATCAGGATTCTAAAAAAAAAAGTTTGGCAATGGAAAATAAATATTAAAACCGTGATTGGCTGATACAGAACTATCAAAAGCTGATATAGAAGAAGAGTCCCGAAGGTACTACTACTACTGCTTTGGAACTCTCGAAAGAATTGACACCACGTAGCTGTACCGTAGTGTAGATTCTTTTCGAAACATCGTAAAAGCTATTCGAACCAAAGCCACATCGAGAACTAGCGGAAAGGTAATAAATATCAAATCTCGACGCCCGCTGATGCGAGATGAGAACGCAATATCAAATTTTAGGGGAAGGAAAATAAATTGGGTTTTAAGATTATTGAACTCTATAGGTCTATAGGTAAAGTATTGGAATTTTTTTAGAGAACCGAGAGGGCCTAGCCTATTACACGAAAATGTGTAAAGATGACGTCTTTGGGAATTTTTGGGATGCTTGAATATTTTCCTCGTAGGTTGATCTATATAAATAAAAAGAGAAGTCCTGACTGACTGACTGACTGATTCATCAACGCCCAGCCCAAACCCTTGAATATAGAAAGCTTAAATTTGGAACAGAGATTCTCTTTATAATGTAGACAAACAAGGAATAAGTTTGAGTTGAGTTGAGATTACAAACTTACATTTACAATCAGAGAATTGATCGTGACGTATTTTGATGTATTTCAAAACAGGTTTTTCAACTACAATGTTAAGTTTGTTTTTGGGATAAATTCATCCCCAACTACGGAACCCTTCATTGTGCATGGTCTGACACGCACTTGGCCGGTGTTTTTTCACTGTTGAACGTTCCCGCGATTTACAATCATGATTGAATGTTTTAGCTGCAACCTAAGTATCATAGCCGTAAAATACGCAATCAATATTATCTGTATTAAGTAAATATTTATCTAAATGTAATAAAAACATGTGGCGGCATCTACATCGCCACATATGAACTACGCATCAATGACATGACGTCACGCAAACCTGCATCGCGCAATTAGAGTTTACCACGCGATTAGCATATATACAATGTCCCGACATCAACCTTCGGGCAGTGGCCCACCAGACACAACACCCGTCTGGTCGGAGGATCCTCCCTTTTCTATGGAGGATGAGTGAACTTTACACCCTGTTCCTCATGCCTCTAAAAACATAACCTAAAAAAAATAACAAAATTATGTCCTAACATAACTAAAAAACTAAAATATAGCGTCGAAAAATTCCTCCACATCGCTGTCGACTGGTAAGGTACCCAAGAGACTGGCGGTATTGCCACGTTGTATGGCAATGCTAAGCCTACTGGCCAAGGTAAATGCCAGCCCTCGGGTCACTGGAAGTGTCAACCAGCCGCTTGGAGATTTCGTTGAATAAACCATGAGCACTCGGACCCCACGGCCCAAGGGTTAAGTAAATTAAATAAAACCCTCTCTGTCTTCTGTCACCAGTATCATGCTACACCGCAAATAGTATAGCTGAAAGAAAGGTTGTTGCAGTAGCGCTAAACAGGTCCAGGTTAGGTAGAAGGACCGGATCTCATACACTCAAACTAGGCATTTTCTCCACTCAAAGGCTTATGTAGCTCTGTTTCTGGGATGGCAACGCGCCAACCACTGATATCGCAGATGTCCAATAGGTGATAGCAGTGGTAGCCCAATGGTAACGGCCACTGCTTACGAGTTTTAGGTCGTAAGTTCGAACCCTGACAGGCGGAAATTATCCCATGGGAACGGAATGCCGGGATGCCGGAAAAAGTAGCCTACGTGCTATTACAGACTATAATCTATCTTTGTGCCAAATTTCATCCAGATTCGTTCAGCCCTTCTGGCGTAATTGAGTTACAAACATCCATCCATCCATCCAAACTTTCGCATTTATAATAGTAGTAGATTATTATAATTACAGGTCATTTATACAATGTGAGCAGTTGTGGCCCACAGTGATAACGGCCAAGGCAGGCGCTTTACTTTGTGTAAATTATTTTCATCACCACTGCTTTCAAAACGGTGATAGAAAAACATCGTGAGGAAACCGTCATGTCCTAGAACCAAAAATTCGAAGACATGACGTCGTGACATCTATCAAGCAGCACTGGCCCGCGTGGTGGATTACTGCCCATTCCTTCTCACCGAAAGGAGGCCTGTATCCCAGTAGTGGGAACATTATAGGCTGAATAAGCCAATATCCATAAGTTCTACTGACCACTGACAGACTGTAGGGCATCACTGGTTCAGACGTATATAATTTATTGGCACACAATTTCTATTAAAATAAATAATAAAAATAATACTGTCTCTTAAGATACAGGCCTCCTAGTTTAAGAGACAGGGTTTATTATTTTGTTTATATAGATTTTTGTAGCCTTATAAAAAAAAAAAAAAAAAAAAAGAAAAAAATAAAAAAAAATAAAAAAAAAAAAATATCCTTGGACATTTCACACAACGCCATCTAGTCCCAAGCTAAGCAACCTAATGCTTGTGTTATGGTAACGAGATGGCTGATAAACTACTTATATACATTTTTTTTTTTTTTTTTTTTGTAAATACATACATATTATAGATAGAAAAACACCCAGACTCGGAACAAATACTTGTAGGTCGTACAAATATTGGTTCCGTGCGGGAATCGAACCCGCGACATGCTGCGCAGCAGTCAATCGCTTAACCACTGCGCCAACCATTCTATTAAAGCCCATATATTATTATTATTATATTTAGTGTCTATTAAAGCCCATAGTTTCTTAAATGCAAGTAAACCTATCTGAATAGAAGTAGATTAGTCCAAATAATTTTATAGCAACTATTTTTCGTATGTACTCGTTTAGATAAGACAAAACAATAAAGATTACGCAGATTAAGATAGTTAAAGTTTTGTTATCAGATGTATGGACTAACGGACTAACTGTGTTTTTGTGCATACGTAACTACATACTTATTTTTCTAATCATTATTGAGCTATGATTTGAAGAGAAAATTGCTTTTACTCTAAAAAATCTTTAAAGCAGTTTTTAAGGTAAACATCTCCCACAAGGTTTTTAAATATATATAAAAATCAGCAGTCAGACTTTATGAAAAGTGAGTAATATTTTTAGGTAGGTAAAATTGGCCGTCGGCCCAAGCTAAGAGGTATGCGTACCTTCAAAGTACATGCTAACACTACACTACTCTATCTCATACATTTTGTTAATCAGAAAATAAGTAAGGTCTGGCGGCCGTGGGATCTTGGACTATTAACTCTTTTGTTAACTGTACCTAAATGTATGGACTGCTTCACTAAACAAAAACAAAACATATCGTTGACTGCGTGTTCACTTATTTAGGCAGGTAACTGTAACTTAAAATTACTTATGACTAAGAAATTCGCTTTGTATTTACCCGACTATGGTGGTGACACATAACCCTACTTGGGTTATGTGTTTGACATGTACCTATTTATGTATGTGCATCCCTATGTTCCCTCATAAGAAGTAAACGGCTGAAACGATGTTGATGAATGATAATATTTTGTTAGATTCGTCTGTATTGCGGGAGAGTTACTAACTATATTAAAATTATAAAAAATGAAAATAGCGGATTTCTGGCGCCAAAATGTATGTTTTAAAAAAACTTGTATTAGTAAAGTTTTGCCCATTAATTAAAGATATACCCTTTATTATGCATGCATGTGCTTCATTATATGGCTGGTTAGTGCCAAGATATTTATTTTTAAATGTAAGTAGGTATTAGACTAGATTCGTTTGTAGATTGTGTTTAAAATTCTAAGCTAGCAACATCCGCATTACTTATCCATCGAGCTTGAACAGCAATCTAGGCGCCTGAGTGCAATGTAAACTCCACGTCCTTCAGTGTCTCAAGGTAATGAGTTTACTTTAGTTTCCCTAAAGTTTGCAGACCAAAATAGGTACCTACTTTAGAATGCAGTTAGTTTAAATTGTATTTGAATTCCTTACGTTTTTTTGCAAATTGTGATACTGTGCATTACGTCGTAATGTTTATCAAAATTCATTATGGCAATTATCATAAAATAGTTTTTTAAATACACTCCTGGACTGCTAAATCGATCCACCCTTTTTTGTATAGATGTACAATGATAACACCAAAATGACCAGTATTTCGGCTTCAAAACTACATAAAAACTTTTTTTTGACTCATTATTATTTTGATGTTATAGGCCTTTAAACTTTACATGAAATTGCACGATGGCTCAATTTAGGATTCCGGCAGTGTAAATCATATCTCACGGGATAGAGAATAAAGAGGATTTATATTTTTGCTTTAAAGTTGCCTTCGCATTTGGCATGCAAGTATGTAATTTAAAGTAGGCAATTTTTTTACCACTAGGTACCCAAATTTTCACTGAGTGCCTACCATGTTTATGAAAAACTTTCACTATGAGACCAACTCGGAAATCACGAAAAAATATCAGCTGTTTCCTAAAAAAGTTCAATACCTACTCGACCAAAATGTATGAAACAGCAGATTTTTTCGTTCCCGTGGAATATTTTCCTACATCCAAGCGGGCGAAGCCGCGGAAAAAGCTAGTTATTAATAAATAGCTCTCGAAATTATATTTTGTCTTCAAATGTTTCTTGAGAGAGATTATTGAGTAGGTACACACGGCTACACATCAAGCTATAAATAACCAGTTTACACTGACCTGTCATTGTAAGGAAATCCTATACCATGCGAGATCAGCTTATACTGGAAATGTATAGCTTGATCTGTAGCCGTGCGTACGAGTATCACCATAAGATGAAACTACGTTGTATGAAACAATGCCACTGACGTAATTCTAACTTGATTTTAATTACGTTTTGTGTTCGCACCCAGACCTAAGTTTATTCGGGCATGGTATGGAGAGGAAAATCCATTCTTTATAATTATGATAATAACTAAATTCTAAGAATTGCAAAAATGTTGTGTATGAGGCCCTCAAAGTTTTCATTCAACCGTTCTAATATTTTTGTAAATTGGTTAAAAATAGCTCTTCAACATGTACAGACAGCAGCACATCAGGTTATACCAAACTGTCAAATTGCTCCAAATGATTTTAAACCTTAAAATGTTGATTGTTAAATTCAAAATCGAATGAGAAAATTGACAGTTTGAAGTAACTTGACTCGCTGCTGTGTACATTGTTTTTTTTTTTTAACTGGATGAGTTCGGTGTTTCCTAGTTGAGTCTACTCTAAGAAGAAACACCGAAAAAAATTCAGAGGTCAAAGAAGTTTTAAAATATTTCGTAATAATTTGTTGGAAGGCATCTCACAGTGTGTCTATTTGTTCACAGTTATTCCCCAATCAAGATGGCTCAGGGACAGGACAACAGCAACTCCACTCTGGAGATGGGCACCAGTGACCAGGTGAGGATAAACCACTACAGTCACAGTCAGTCTCTCTCCTTCTCCCTTAATCCATCCAAAGGTTGTCTATAAAAGATCGGTCTTTGCGATAAGACACCCATTGTATCAGCCCTTGTAAAATTTCTGCATTTATATCTGTAATTATTATTATGGTGTAGCTATATAATATAGAGTATTCTATCTATCTGCCTGTCCTTGCATAGTTAAGTTTTTACAACGAAAAGATCACAGTGATTTTGACAGACTTGTCAGTGGTAGAAACCCGACAGCAACCTTATAGTGATGGAAATAAAGACCATTGTGATTTTGACAGACTTGTCAGTGGCAGCAACTCTTTTTTCTTATATCTATGCAGCAACCCGACATCAATTTTATATTGACGGAATTCAAGATCGCTGTGATTTTGACAGACTTGTTAGTGGCAGCAACCCGACAGCAACCTAATGATGGGTGTAAAGATCATTGTGATTTTGACAGACTTGTTAGTGGCAGCAACCCGCCAGCAACCTAATGATGGATGTAAAGATCATTGTGATTTTGACAGACTTGTTAGTGGCAGCAACCCGACAGCAACCTAATGATGGATGTAAAGATCATTGTGATTTTGACAGACTTGTCAGTGGTAGAAACCCGACAGCAACCTTATAGTGATGGAAATAAAGACCATTGTGATTTTGACAGACTTGTCAGTGGCAGCAACTCTTTTTTCTTATATCTATGCAGCAACCCGACATCAATTTTATATTGACGGAATTCAAGATCGCTGTGATTTTGACAGACTTGTTAGTGGCAGCAACCCGACAGCAACCTAATGATGGGTGTAAAGATCATTGTGATTTTGACAGACTTGTTAGTGGCAGCAACCCGACAGCAACCTAATGATGGATGTAAAGATCATTGTGATTTTGACAGACTTGTTAGTGGCAGCAACCCGACAGCAACCTAATGATGGATGTAAAGATCATTGTGATTTTGACAGACTTGTTAGTGGCAGCAACCCGACAGCAACCTAATGATGGATGTAAAGATCATTGTGATTTTGACAGACTTGTCAGTGGCAGCAACCCTTCTTTCTCATATCGATGCAGCAACCCGACAGCAATCATAAATTGACGGAAATAAAGACCATTGTGATTTTGACAGACTTGTCAGTGGCAGCAACCCTTCTTTCTCATATCGATGCAGCAACCCGACAGCAATCTTATATAGACGGAAATAAAGATCACTGTGATTAAACAGCCTTGTCAGTGGCAGCAACCCGACAGCAATCTTATATAGACGGAAATAAAGATCACTGTGATTAAACAGCCTTGTCAGTGGCAGCAACCCGACAGCAACCTTATATACTTCAGTTGTGCTGCGTTCCGATGCGGACGCATTTGCATATTCTTTAAATCGATTAGCGCGGCGTAAGCTGTCGCTCGTAATTTACTCGCCATGAGTAATGAACTTGTGGTGAATGAGCTGCTGGCGTTCCTGCAGCAGAAGCTGGATGTGATGGACGAGGTGTCTGCTGTCCAGATCTTCGCAACTAACTTCAGCGAGGATGTTATAGCTGCTGCCAAGCTATTGTTGTTCAGTGTGCTGAACAAGCGCGACCAGATGGTGTCCCGCCGGCGTGACGGGACTAAGAGGAACCAGTAGGATATAATCACGATGTTCAAGGAGATCGACTCTGACGACGTGCTGACGTTTGTGGCGAAGGACCTGCAGAAGCTTCCTCCTGTCACCTTCGACCACGTCGATGTAACGAGCCATCTGAAGGACATTGTCTTTCTGAAGGCCCGCCTCGCGGATGTGCTAACGAAAGTAGATGCATCCCAAAATACCGTTGCTGATTTGCGCAAAGAAGTTAGCAAGTTGCGCAACAGCGGTAATTAGGTCACCTGTCGATGCGTCAAACGTAAACACATGTCGCGTAGCCAGCCTCGATACATTGTCGTCGAATTCCGCGTCAGCAGTTTCGTTGCCTGCGCAACCAACGAATGCTGATTTTGCAGAGCGCCCTGCTGGCGCGCCTCGCAGCCCCGTGCTCGTCACTATGGCTCCTCCACTGAGTGCCGCTCAAGCCCCCTGCCCCCCTAACATAGTCTTAAAGCTTATTTATTAACAGTCGATTTTGAATGTTAAAATATGTACGTTTAGGTTAAGGTATTTTAGGAGAAAGGAAACGCACCCTAAGACTTAATTCTATCCATAATTTATAGATGAACATCGCAAGCGAAAGACAAGGCACATTTAGGTACCTACCAATTCCAGCTAGGTACTTAAATATACACCGATTTAATGATTAAAAACAAAAAGAATCGTAAAAATCGGACTAGTCTGTAAAAAGTTATGTGTAGTCATCTCATAAAAGTAAAACGCATAAAGTATAAAATAAAAAAAATATAAATTTTATTGACATAAAAATGGAGTAACATTTACAATTGAACCCCTGACTCCTGAGCTAGGTGGTACCTGTGTTACAAGAGTCAGAAGTGTAATATATGCGTCAAAATATGCGTCGACTTGAGAACCTCCTTTTTTTCGGCGGTTAAAAATGAAGTAGATAAGTAAATGACAATTTCTTGGGAACGTTATATTTAATCTACCCAATTGCTTCTAAAAATATTTTCAAAATAAAATTTTTGTTCGACCTTCTGTAAACAGGTTTCACTGGCAGAAATTAATCTTGATATGTAAATTGCTTCCATGCAAACGATAGTTCCGATATCACACCTATGCATTTTTACGATATCACTTGCCATTCATAATTGAAAAAAAAACCCTTTGCGTCGAATTAAAAAGTTGTTAGTACATAATTAAAGCATAATTACCTGCCGCAAACACTAATGTCTTTGTAACTGCAATCTAAAGACGACTCATTATAGATAAAGAGAAATCCCCTCTCATATCATACCACAATAAATTCTACACCTCGAAAGTATTTCACAGAAATAATTTTATTGTGTTGATGACCGCGACAGATCCGTTAAAACTAGTCAAATGCATATTTAAATTTAGAAACAACTGAGCAGCCACTGGCCATGGATAAATAGTAGGATAAAATAATAACCGAAGTATAATACCTTAAGAGGCATATTACATTTCGACCGTGGTTTTTGCGTAAATTGGCCAACTTTGGCGTTCTTAATCTGAGGAATAGAAAGACTTCGTCAACTTTGACTTATTGAATGGTGGAGAATAATTATTAGGCCATAGTGGCCTGAAGCCAAAATTCAGAAGCAAGTTTTTCATAAAATGCAATTTTTCGAGCTCGTGGATTGATTGCTGTACCATAAGTCAATGAAATGAACAATATATAATACGGGTAATATCTTCTAAATAGTGGTTTAATTCATAGCGGCCTCAGAATTTTTAAATATTTATAGAGTAGTTATAAAAAAATCCCATTCTGAACCATAATACTACTAAAAACGCTCAGAATTAACTGTAAATTTCTCCTTACATAACATAATCAGCCTAAAATGATCCCACTGCTCAGACACAGACCTCCTGTGTTTGAGAGGGAGTGGCCCGAAATTTCTCACCTTGAAAAAAAAATTACAAGACTCAAAATAAATGTACCTAATCTATCAAAAAGCAATTTTGTTATAGGGCTCTTAATAAAAACGGGGTGATTCAAAACAAAGTAAGAACAAAGCTGACGCTGGTTAGGCATCTCGAGAGGAACCTCTTCGAGAAGTATTATCAAAAACGATTTCAGCCAGTGATAAGCTCTTAGTAGAAACACCATAAATAGCTGAAGGTTAGTATCACCTGGTAAGGAATAAAGACGATGATAAAATGGATAATGTTAAAACTGCATTTAATTTTGAGTTTTAATTAAGTTTGATCTAAGAGCGGTATTTCATAATTTCGTTCAGTATCTAATATTGACAAATCTAATACCAACAATATACAAAAGAACACTATGTATACTAGGTACTAAAGTAAATGACTAACTGACTATACAAAGAATTAGCATTGCCATTCAACGTGGTAATGCTGCCAGACTTCTGGGCACGTTTCCGGATGACATCGATGCGGACGAGTACTTCGACGCCTAAGTGTCCTTTTGTTTTTGTATTCATTTGACAAATTAACCTTTCGAATTACAGAAACAATTAGAAAGCCATTTTATCTCGCGTAGATCTGCGTTTGATACGAAGGATTAATCAAAACTTAATAAAAATTTATTGACAGCTATTTACGTCTTTGATAATTTTCTGAATGCTCCCTCTTCAAACTGTCTTCTTGTATAGGTACAGTTGTCGAGAGTTTAGAGCAGCATGGGCTGCTGAATAGCCATCGAAAATTAACCGTAGAATAAACATAAAAATAAATTAACCGCCATTACCTACTACTACAATGAGGCATAACCTATAAGTAATTGATGCTAAATGTTGAACGAACAGCAGATAACCTTCGATAACCCCGGTGGAGTAACTTAGATGTAAAAAACCTAATCAAGGTCCACATTCGCGGTTGAGTCCATTCCACTTTTGTTCAGTGAGCGGAATGGCCGCTGTTTCGTGAATATAATTAATTGCAATATTGTTTTGTCAAAATATTAAAGAGTATGGGTTTTTGTGTTCTCAAGTGTATTTTATAAATCTTCAGTGATTTTGGATTGCAGTGCAGTGTAGGTCAAAAGTAATGTGCGTATTTTTTTGTTTATTTACATTTTACTTAGGTATTCTTTTTTTTAATAATCATTTAACTCTTCAGCATCTAGTTAGGTTCTACTTTTTTTTACTATTTTGATATCGGTTACTCATTCAAGTAACATAATTATAAACTTAAGGTTTATTTAAAAATTAAAAATATAAATAAAAATAAAATTACCGAAAGGTAACGAACGTACAGCACGTACGTACGTACTTTACCCGTTACCATGTTTTTAAGGAAAACCCTGTTGAAAATTATGAATCTCGACGTATTATGCATTTACATTATTTTAATAAAGGACTATAAATTTATAATTAATAACTGTATTCAATATAACTTAGTGTTTACTCAGTCTGTTACAACGTCAATAAGTAAATCATTTGAATGTACAATCAAGAAATCTGTGTTTTGCCAAAGGTAATTGCTGTAAACAAGAAAACTTATACTTATCTGAAATCCATTTTGTCAAGTTTAATGATTGGGTGGTCTATAATAATTGATCATATTGTGATAATTTTTTGCAAGATCCTGGAGCACTCTGCGTCAGTGGCTGATGCTTGTTTACCTTCAAATCGATCTGTCGTTGGCTTGTAAATTATTATGTATCTTATTCACTGGCTTCCTAGTTACATAAACTTGACTCTCTATAATCGTCATTGTAAGATATATTGTACGGTAACGGAGCAATTTTTTTCTTTTGACATTGACACCAATTTTACGGATTACGTATACAGTTTTGCACGGCTTTTACTAGTGCTGAAATAGGTAATAAGGATTGTATTGTTTGTATCAAGTGTATTAGGATAATATGAATCTCAATGTTATTAGTGCTAGTCTGTTTTCATCTATAATAAATTACCATCACTAAAATTTGTAGGGGATTTAAAAGAGTTAATATCATCCATTCCATCCATCCATAATTCCATTTATCTATTCGTATCCCAAAATTATTGCCTTTACTAAACTCAAGATACATTTTCAGGTCCTGGTCGCAACTAAACGCAAGAAGACACTAGGATACCTAATCGGATCAGTCGCCATGTTGGTAGCATTCGGAGTAGTGGTCACTCTGATCGTCGTCCTATCAGGAGGCGATAATGGCGTGGCCCAGCCTATTGAGTCCACGGAAAGACCCACGACTCCTGTAGTCTTGGTAGACCCGACTACGGCGCCTCCGACTACAGCTGCTCCATTGACGACTACTGAACCACCGGTAACGGACCCGCCACCAACTCCGCTGGAATTGGAGGAGATTATCGACGGGATATATTCGCCGCCTTCCTTCAATGCCACTTGGTCTACAGGTATATTATTATGTTATTAATACTTTCATTTATTTAGGCGATTGACCTCTTTGATAAATTTAGGTAAGGACAAAAGTTGATGGTATACTCGTATACCTAATTTAATATAAATTTATTTATTTCAAAAGTGTGCTACAGTAAATATATTTTTTCAATTTAGGGAAACATCGTAAGCATATATCTAAAGTCTAATTAATAATTCACTGGAGTAAACTGACAGATGCTAATGTCACTTTGTAAAATAATGGTGCGATATTTATTGTATTAGTGATACATTTCGTTCGTTGTGCTTCAGTTCATTCACACAAAGTCAATAGGAATATTTATTATAAAAAACTAATTAATTATAATACATACAGGGTGTAAGTGTAAATGACCCCTTACAAGATTGTGATACTTTTACTTATACCCTGTAAGTTTATCTACATAAATTCAATGCATTTTTATTTCATTTTAAATAATTCGCTTTTTGAAAGTCATCACGAATCGGCCTCTAAAGGTACAGACGCCAGCACATCAAGCTACTTCAATCTGTCAAATTTCTTTAATAGATTTTCATCTTTATCACTAAAGCATTAGGTTCAAGGTTGATTGGCAAAATTTGACAGTTTCGGGTGGCTTGACCTGCTGGCGTCTGTACTACAAATATTTTTATATCGATTAAACAAAACTAACCTGGGAGATTTCTTATTAAAATAAATAAAATAATGTGATTTGATTTAGAACGTAACAAGAATGATTGAGCGAGTGATTGATGTCAATCTTCTTGTCACAACACTATTTACTATTTTCTTTTCATCAGAAAATGGTAACACCGTAAACGTCAGATTACTCCAGTGAATTATTAATTAGACTTTAGGTTGCACGGTAACCTGTATTAAGGCTCTAATTTTTGCTTGCTTAGGACGATAAGCGTGTATATTATGATGTTGGTGTGGCGTATGTTTGTGGAAAGCAAGGA
Organism: Cosmia trapezina; assembly: GCA_905163495.3. NCBI lineage: Eukaryota > Metazoa > Arthropoda > Insecta > Lepidoptera > Noctuidae > Cosmia > Cosmia trapezina. Next base: position 20,633,409 of record LR991024.1, read on the forward strand.
GGTTGAGTTTAGATACGGAGTGTTAGAGAAGTCCTGCGATAGTGAAGTAAGCAGATATTCAGTGTCGTCGTAGTTTAAACTGGTTAGAAAGCGTGTTACCTCTTTTTTACACATTTCGTAAGAGGATTGATGTACAGGGATAGTTTTGTTTATTCTGTTATATAGATACATAGAAATGGCCCAAGGTAGTAAAAGAAAGTTTTAGAAAAGCAAAGCGTGTGCTTTGCAAATTTCGTTCTTTGAGTTGAGTGAGAGAGGAAGTTGTAAATATTTTATGAAATATCAAACATACAAAGCATATTCCTGAAATTTTCGCTACCCATATGGGAACGATAGAAAAGGAAATACATAAGGTTGGGAACGTTTCGCTGAAAGTTATCGTCCTCAGAGTAGAATAGATCTTTATGATGCTCCGGGGCAGTGTCCTAACATAACATTGGCAAACTGTTGAGTTTACTCGTTCATAGCTGTGGCAAAAAGTTCTGCCTAAGTTGTTTTATTAGTGTTGGAGTAACTGCGGGGAAAAAGGCTGTCTTTTGATTTGCATATGAGAGGCTTGAAACAAGCTGTCTAGATGTCATTTTAAAAAAAAACTTCCTAGCGAAGGTCTGTACGACGGTTTACTCATGAATATACACCGAAAAATATGTTAAAAGTGTCAAAAACAAGTTATATGATAGAAAAAATATAACTTTAAAAACAGATTATTTTTATATTCAAGGGGTCATTCAACTGCGGCGATGCATAATTTTGGTCAAACTGTCTCTCAAAGTGTTCGAGGGTTATATTTTTAAATTAATAAAATCAAAGCGTTGGAAGGTAAACGACCACGAAATATCATCCACAAAAATACCATATTACCTTCTTATTTATTTTCTCTCGCAATTTGAAGTTGATCGCCCTTAAATCGGTGTCGGTTGCAAAACTGGTTGGATTTCAATATTATAAAATTGTGTATAACGACTTGACTTGTAAACATTGCGTGCAGTTTTATGTATTACATAAGCAACAGGTCTACCTACCTTGTAGGGATAGTGACGTAAATTACCCAAATGCTTGATTGCGTTGCGTGTTTAATGGATTCAAGAATAAAATATCCATTGTTATGTAAATCCGATGTTAAAAGTAAAGATTATAAAGGTCAGTTTGCCAATGTTAGAACAATCGTCGTAGGTAATCATAAATTCAAACACCATCAGAATGCGTTGCCTGTTTTGGAAAAAACTTAGGTCGCTACTGTAGTAATAGGCCACGTTTAATAGTAACTGGCCACTCGTAAAAAAGAGGTAGAAACAAGGTAATGCAAGCAAGCTCATCAATGAAAAGGACAAAAAAAATATTTTTCGTCTTTTTCATTCATGAGCTTGTATCTTCTACCTGTTTCTACCTACCTCTTTTTTATGAGTGGTCAGTTACTAAAGCGTGGCCAATTACTGCAGCAGTTACTATACTGCGGCTTTAATATAAATGAAAGGCATCATCATCAGTCCACTGCTGGATATAGACCTCTACATTATTGTACGCCATTCAGCTCGATTCTTGGCAACTCTCATCTCATCTAGCTGCTACCAGCTACCCTGCGAAGATCGTCGCTCTACCTAGCCTGAGGGCGTCCCTTACGTTTCCAGTCAAGAACACGTCTAGCCCAACGGTCATCGGGTCTACTAATATGACCGGTCCGCGTATATAGAAATGCTAATTCAGTACGTCCCCTCAGACGGCGACGAATACCTAGAGTTAGCGCATTTCCAGGCGTTAAACACACGTAAATGCTAGTATTCAGTAGCATTTACGCGGAATTAGCATTTACTAGCATTTACGTGTGTTTAACGCCTAGAAAAGACTATATGGTCTCCGGCTGAGGGGACGTACTGAAGTAGCATTTCTATATACGCAGCCGGTCCATTACCACTTCAGCTTGCTTATTCTGTGAGCTATGTTGACAACTTTGGTTCTCTGTCGGATCATCTCGTTCCGGTTTCGATCCCTCAGACAGATTCCAAGCAAAGCCCGTTCCAGATTTCGCTGAGCGACCTTGAATATATGGACCAGCCGAGTAAAGCATTTATAGGGATATCGTATTTCGTGGAAACCTTGGCTTGGCTCTCGGGGATGTACCGGATCAATGCCCGGCCCAATAAGATAAGACTATTTATTACTCACCTCTTTGCATTTAAAAGCCAAAGAGTTACCTCCTTATAATCTTAGGCAGTACTGGGGCATTCCCGAACCGCATTACCTACATAAACCGTAAACCTACGGTTTCCGAGTGCAGCGGTGGCCTTCATATTATGTCAATCCACGCACAATAAGGGATTCCGTAGTTGGGATTAATTTATCCCAAAAACAAACTTAAGGTTCTTACGTCACGGTACGTACGTCACGGTCGTCACGGTACGTACGTCGATACGTACGTACGGTACGTACGTCACGGTCGGTACGTCACGGCCAATTCTCCAACTGCAAGTTTTTAATCTCAAAAAAAAATTTTTTAATGTGATAAAACTACAAATTAACAATTTTTGGACTTCCTTTCCTTGTGCTGTGAGATCTTGCTTCTTGCACAATTTTATGATTCTAGGTCAACGGGGAGTAGGTACCCTATAGGTTTTAATTTACTTGCGATTATCAAAATATGTCCCATAAATGGTCTTAGTTTTTTTTATTGCATTTGACTTAGAAGCTTAATTTTTTAGAGCTCCAAGTGACCGTAGACGTACGTATCTGATATTAATTTCATTTTGATACCTACACGCATTTCTGAGAAAAAGGGTCTTGACAAACAGACAGACAGACAGACATCGAAGTGATCTTATAAGGATTCCGTTTTTCATTTTGAGGTACGGAGCCCTAAAAATTAAAAAAAAAATACAAAGAACAACAAACCAAGGCTTTCGGAAACATGAATATTTATAATATTTAAATTCAATTATTTGTTTTTGTTTTATTCATTATGCTAGTGAATTTCTGGCCCAAATTAAGAAACCAGAAAAGCAAGAAAATCGGTTTATGAATATTGTAAATAACAGAGTTATTTATTAATCATACATAAATACCTGAACTTTCAGAGGTAAATAACGTAAGAGGTAGGCAAAATGTTCAAATATGCCCATGGGATAGAACTCAGAACTCATAAAATATTTATGCCTGAGATCTAAGAAAAAGGCTGGTCAAGAACAAATAAGTAAAAAAATACGGATCGGAGTTGGATAGAGTTTCCTTTGTTAAAAGTTAAGCGGTTCGGGGACGCGAGAGTTTGTCGCCGGATAACTTGTAGGTTTTCCAGATGGATGTAGTAAGATTGCTTTTATTTCTCCGCTATAAGGTTTAGATAATGTTTACCTAGTCTTCTATGGTAGTAATAAGATTCACTTGATTTATGGATTGTCACATTTTACAACCGAAATGTGTGCAACCAACGGGCTAGAAAATTAACCGAATTAAATTATCACTACTATAATCATTATAACAGACAAGTGAATTAGTGCTCCTAGTGTGATTTTTTATAGATAAACTGGTATCCGTTACCTATTCCTAATACAAATTAGTGTGGTTTGCAACATTTAGGTTTAACATTCGTATGTTGTCTCTCCTTCTCCCTTTTATCCATCCAAAGGTTGTCTTTAAAATATCACTTTTAGCGATAACACCGCCCATTTTGTCACCTTATGTAAAATTCCTAAATTTATGTATCTGTTAATTTATACGGTATCCATAATAAAAACTTTTTTACAAAAAACAAAACCGACTTCCAAAAAAAACAGTACAAAGTCAAAAATAACTTTAATTTCGGAAGTCGGTGTCATTGGATCTGTATTTTAGGTTTTTGCCCCCGACTTACGAAATTAAAGTTATTTTTGACTTTGTAGTGTTTTTTTTGGAAGTCGGTTTTGTTTTTTAACCGACTTCCAAAAGGAGGAGGTTCTCAATTCATCGGAACCTTTTTTTTTTTTTTATTTTTTTTTTTATGTATGTTCCCCGATTACTCGAAAATGGCTAGACCGATTTGGATTTTTCTTTTTTGTTCGAAAGGGTATATGTCCCAAGTGGTCCCATGATCATCAAGTCAGGATCTGATGATGGGATCCCATGGAAATCGAGGGAAACCCTCAAATTTTATGGGCACACCTATATCGATTTCGGTATTTTTTATAGTAACTCGTGCATTTGCTCTCGGAAAGTACCATTCGGTGAACTGGAACTGATGATGAAGACCACAGAGGGCCATCGGAAATACTCAATTATATCTAAGTATATAACAGGTTAGGTTGCGATTCGATTACTTTAATATGGTTTATGCTCGTCAAAATAATGGTAATGGTGACTTCACCATGAGCTCCATTTCTCCTGGTTCTTACTAGGAGAACTCCTCAACAATTAACGTCCCTGCATCGGAAAAAGCAACATTTTGTAAAACGTGATGAGCAGTTGACATTGGGTTATTGTAACTTAGATAAATTACAAACTGAACCACTAAAAAGTGAAAAATAAAAACTTTTTTACAAAAACAAAAACCGACTTCCCAAAAAAACACTACAAAGTGAAAAATAACTTTAATTTCTGAAGTCGGTGGCAAAAAACTAAAATACCGATCCAAAGACACCGACTTCCGAAATTAAAGTTATTTTTCACTTTGTAGTGTTTTTTTTGGGAAGTCGGTTTTTGTTTTTGTAAAAAAGTTTTTATTGTAAAAAAGTTTTAATTTTTCACTTTTTAGTGGGTCAGTTTGTAATTTATCTAAGTTACAATAACCCATTGTCAACTGCTCATCACGTTTTACAAAATATTGCTTTTCCCGATGCAGGGACGTTAATTGTTGAGGAGTTCTCCTAGTAAGAACCAGGAAAACTGGAGCTCATGGTGAAGTCACCATCACCCTTATGCATTTTGACGAGCATAAACCATATTAAAGTAATTGAATCGCAACCTGTGATATACTTAGATATAATTGAGTATTTCCGATGGCCTTCTTGTTCCTGTGGTCTTCATCATCAGTTCCAGTTCACCAAAAGGTACTTTCCGAGAGCAAATGCACGAGTTACTATAAAAAATACCGAAATCGATATAAGTGTGACCACAAAATTTGAGGGTTTCCCTCGATTTCCATAGGATCCTATCATCAGATCCTGACTTGATGATCATGGGACCACTTGGGAAGTATACCCTTTCGAACAAAAAAAGAAAAATCCAAATCGGTCCAGCCATTTTCGAGTAATCGGGGAACATACATAAAAAAAAGGTTCCGACGAATTGAGAACCTCCTCCTTTTTGAAGTCGGTTAAAAAAGAGTAAGTATTCTACCCCGGCACTAACAGTCGCACATTTAGACTGAAGCCACATTTATCGTCTAGTCATCCACTTTTGTAAATTACAACAGTTCCATGTAGGTAGGTACTTAAGCATATTATTTTCAACTAGATAAGCATTTATACATCAAGGTTAAGTAAACTATGCAAAAATGTGTAAAAATTAGTACCACGATATCGTACGTCTTTTTTTTTGACGTGCTATGGACGCTGTTACAAATGGGTAGTCAAATCATTACTTTTTTACACAAAAGTGTGTTTATTAAATAAAATGCTTTGCTTTCTTAAAATGTTTTTTGGTTAAATTGTTGATAAGTGTGCATGATACGATTCTGTACTATAAACGTAATTTTAGATATGTACAGCTTCTCAATAACGGTACCGAAGTAAAAAATAAACACTTCGGTACCATTATTGTGAAACTGAACCTATCTAAAATTATATTTATGGTTCAGAATCGTACCATGCACATTTATCAACAATTTAACCAAAAAACATTTTAAGAAAGCAAAGCCTTTTATTTAATAAACACACTTTTGTGTAAAAAAGTAATGATTTGACTACCCATTTGTAACAGCGTCCTTAAGGCTCCCTCAAACAGGCGGCACAAAGGCTCCGCTCGTTGTGCGATACGCGGTGCATTTGTGTCGCGTGCGATTCGTGTCGCGTGTCCCGCCTGTTTGTTGGAGCCTTTAAGCCAGGTTTTCCTAAGACTGCGGTGGCCGTCATATAGCGTCCGCAATTTACTGGCGAATGACGTCACAGAAACGTTACTTATGAAAGTAAGTTGGTGTGTTGTCCTAGAGAACGTTTTTAGACAACGTTTTTTTTTTCAAAAACTGCTGTAATCATTTTTATGACAACCGTCACTGTGGCCGTTAAATCAAAAATTACCTAGTACAGACGCCAGCAGGTCAAGCCACCCGAAACTGTCAAATTTTCCCAATCAACCTTGAACCTAATGCTTTAGCGATAAAGATGAAAATCTATTAAAGAAATTTGACAGATTGTAGTAGCTTGATGTGCTGGCGTCTGTACAACAATGATCCATAATGTTAGTAATACCTTATAGCTAGTGTTAGTAAGTAATATAGGTACGGCTTATTTTAATTTAAATGAATTGTTTTTTTTTTTACGGACGCTTTTAACGTTCATCGTTCTCACATGTATAATTTCAACATGAATGATGTAACCAATATTTTGTAACCATATTTTGATTTAAAAGAGTGTCCGTGGAGTTTCTTGCAAGTTCTTCTCCATAGGTCTACGTTTTGGAATGGGCAGCTTCAACTTTCTGACTTACCTACTGACCGACTCTTTGACAATTCAAAAGTGCCTGTAATTGGTTTAATTGAAATAAATGCTTTGAGTTTGAGTTTGAGTTTATAATATTGTAATTATTATTTTTATTTGAGTTTGAAGCATTTTGCACAGAAGGCCACCGAGTAAATTTCTCACCTGGCCATCCTCTCCACGAAATGCCTCAAAAAGCTTGACAATGGCTCATTCAGTGGCTGTCACCGTTCTCCTAGGAAACCCAAGTTTTCAAGTATTTAAGTAATGAGTTTTATGAATGCTATCGAAAACGCGTTACTCACTACAATACTACGAAGGTGCATTAAAAAGAAGTTCTATAACCAGTTATGGCACTGGCAACGTGCATTATTTACCGTTAGTGTTTTGTTTTTTTGCTTTCGAATTCATTCATAAACAATGCAGTGCAGTCAAAACCATGCATGAGTTGAGCTCAGAACTGGTTCTGTCATTGACCAAGATACACGCGTATTAGGTAACAAATGAATGCACATACATAATTTAAAAACCTGTTAAGGCTTGTCCGCTGCAAAAAGCGCGGTCACTGTCGAACTGCATAGAAAAGAAAGAGAAGCGCGATGACACAACGCTTGCAAAATATGAAGTAATTATCGATTTACAAAAAATCTGTTGATTAAACTAAAAAAGTAATTACAAGAAATCATTCCTTATTAGCTTGTAAAGAACTGTATAAATTTATGAACACTTTTAATGAAAACTGTAGGAGTAATATGGTAACAACTCGAAAAAATAGACTGAAATAGACCTGGATTTAGGTTTTTTTTCCTTAGTTCTACAAACTAAAATAGATTTCAGGACACATGAAATCACTTCTTATGTATTATAGATTACTGGGTATTTTTTCCTATCAGAAAGATGCTATAGTTACTGTAAAAGATGGTTACAAAGATACTTAGTTTCGCCGTATTTTAGGAAGGAGCAGCCTTAAAATGAGAACACGGAAAACATCTACAAATAAATAAAATTGAAGTGTCTGTTTGTAATGTCAAAAAGAACCTCCTCCTTTTTGAAGTCGGTTAATAACAGCTTTCAGGGGCTTAGCACATCTCCGCCGCGAAACCGCGAAGCAGCGAAACCACAAAAAATAACGGTTTTCAGGGCCATAGCACATCTCCGCCACGAAACCGCGAAACAGCGAAACCACATTCAATGACGTATTATCATTGGACCACATGATGTTTCGCTGATGTTCTGCTACTCGAGTAGCCGCGGAACATCATGTCAGTTGATTTTTTTTTTTTTTTTTTTTTTTTTTTTAATAAATATCCTTGGACATTTCACACAACGCCATCTAGTCCCAAGCTAAGCAACCTAATGCTTGTGTTATGGTAACTAGATGGCTGATAAACTACTTATATACATTTTTTTTTTTTTTGTAAATACATACATATTATAGATAGAAAAACACCCAGACTCGGAACAAATACTTGTAGGTCGTACAAATATTTGTTTCGTGCGGGAATGGAACCCGCGACATGCTGCGCAGCAGTCAATCGCTCAACCACTGCGCCAACCGTGTCGTCAATTAAACTACTGCGGTTTCGCTGATGATAGGTGTGTTAGAAAGGCCTTACTAAATGCATAAGATATGAAAGTATGTACGGTTCTTATAAAAATCAAACATTTTTTTAAAAATTTTGTCTGTCTGTTTGTTTGTTCTTGCTAATCTCCAGGTTTAATTAGGGTTCTGCGCAAAAAAATTAAAACCTATGAAAATGTGAACAAAATCCGATTCAAAAGGGAAGTATCGACATCCTCGCGATCCAAGTCGCGAGCAACAGCTACTATTTTATAAGAGTGGCTTTTGGGAGTTCCGGTCGGTTTGAATGAGATGCTGGTGAATCGGATGTCCTATTTTTTTCTTTGAGTTTAGAGGTAGCCTCTAGTCATGTTCGTGTCAGTTTTTAGACAGGTAGCTTTAAAAGGTTTTTAAAATAAGTGGTTGTGGCATAATTCGTTTTTTTTCCGAATTTCCATTCTAGCAAAAAAAAAAAACTTTTTGAACGGATCATCAAATCGAACACGTCATTTTTTTTCTGGTTATTGAATTGACGTATGGGGCAGGCAAACTTTTACTTAGTATAGGTGCTGTCAACGCTCTGCGGAGTGCTGACGGTACCAGGATAAATAAAACACATCTTTCCGTTAAAACTCGAATAAGTTCTATAATTTTATTGTATGTTAACTAACATTAACATCCATTAAATATTTGCATGCCAAAACTGCATGGCGGAATGTGTCTTTGCACTTTTTATATGTAACATCTTTTGTACCACCACATTTTATGCAAATAAATGATTTTGATTTTGATTTTGAAGTACCTACTTATATACGACTTATATTTCATTTATATATTTTTTTATTATGACAGCCGCTTGACAGCTTGGGGGCCGACTATGACTATCCTATCTTTTCTTCTATTCTTAATCTAAATCAATGCTTGTCTAGAATTCTTGCCATTTGCTTATAATAAATTCGCGGAGAGGTTTTACGAGTATAAATCTATATTATAAAATGAATCGCTATTTCCCTTGGTCATCGCATCACGCGTGAACGGATGGAACAATTTCGCTAATTCTTTTTTTTAAATGTGTTTATTATTGTCAGGAGAAGGTTCTTATGTAGAGCAAAATTGGAAAAGTTGCCGGTTAAATTGGGAAATTCGGGAAAACTGAAAGTGGATTTTCTATGGGAATTTTGAATTATTGAAATTGGGACAGGACAACGTCTGTCGGGACAGCTAGTAAATAATAATAATAAACCATTCATTTCAGGCGTCACTGGTCCCAAGTTCTTAACCTAAACAAATTCCCCACAAAACGCCCGTCCTTCACCACTTCTTAGTGCTTTAGCTGGGAAAAATAAGTGGCGCAACAAACTCCCCAGCAGCACAGCTGTCTGTTCAGTTAGAAAAACTTGTGGCTTAAGACTAAGTTAGTAGCACTTCACTTTGCACTAACTTCACTTTGTGCTGTCCTGTGGTACTGTTTATGCTAGGCTATAAAAGTTACATCCTCTACAGTACCTTGGTACAGTCAGCAACAAAAGTCAGTAACACTTGTGTTTTCTTATAAATCTTAATTATTGAGAAAAATACTTAATTAAAGTCGGAACAGATGTAAATTTGAAGAAAATTAACTCTTATGTGTTAATTTGGATGATACTAGCTTTTGCCCGCGGCTTCACCCGCGTGGATGTCGGAAAATATCCCAAGGGAACCTGCTACCGGGAATTACTTCCTTATTCCTTGTCTACGTTATAAAGGGAACCTCTGTTTGGGCTGGGCGTTGATGAGTCAGTCAATCAGTCAATCAGTCAGTCAGGACTTGTCTTTTTATTTATATAGATAAAAAAGTAGCAATGTTAACCGACTTCTGTTGCTGACCGTACCTACTTTCACTTTTACACATTTGGCATTGCTACGCTCTACAATTCTACACCAACAAAATTCGCTAATTTGAGCAGTTTAGCGAACGTGTTATGTAATTACCTAATGTATTAATATAATAATAATAATTATTATTTAACAATTAAATTACATCACAGATGTACTTACTAACTATTAGAGTAAATATCTCTACCTATATCTTTGTAATAAAAACTAAATAAGACGGCGAGGAACACAATGGAAACACAATGACGTGTCTGACCAGTCTCCGACCTGTGTGTTATTCTTCGTTAATGGTAGATAGGTAGGTAGTTGGTTTTTCAATCACACACAAGACTTAACTCAAACTCAAGCATTTATCTCAATTCAAACATTGTCAGCCACACAAATAATAAATAGTTACGGATAAGATTATGTTATTATTATTGTCGTCAAATCACACGTGGATATTGTTAAATAATAGTTATTTCTGCAACTGACGTATAATAAGGGGTATTAAAACACGAATGTGATTGATAATAGTATCACATGAGTGTTTTAATACCTAATTATGTACAGTTGCATACAAGAATTTATCTACATCCATGTTATCAATCCATTATAAAAGGTTCTGAAACAGTTTTTTCAATACTAATACTCGTATCGAACATGGCGGCCGGCGTCATAGTATACGACGTGAATTCGACTAAGTTCTTTTTTTAAATTACGGCGTTGTTGTAGTGAAACGCGCGTGCATTACAATGTTCTTTTTTTGAAAACGAGTTGCATTATGAAATTCAGTACAACATTAAAACACCCGTTTGGATGCTATTATGGTTACCATGGTTACTATGACAGTGGCTGTTTTAATGTTGGCAATAAGCTAACTGTTTCAGAAACTTTTATAGAGGACTAGCTTTTGCCCGCGGCTTCGCCCGCGTGGATGTCGGAAAATATCTCATGGGAATGTTCATGTGGAAAACATAGGGCCGTCCGATATAACTGTGCAAACTCAAATCGCTACGATATATCGTTACCGTGTATAGTAGGCATGAAGCTACCAGTCGGCATGATTTTTTCCGACATCTTCAACAGTCGTCGTCATATTTCAGCCAATTTACACAAAACTATAATGAATTACCCTGAATCACTCCGTTCATTGGAGAAAACCGTATGAAAATCCGTTCGGTACTTTTTGACATTATCGCATTCAAACAAACAGACTTACGCGGCGGGGGGACTTTGTTAATTACTTAAAATGTATTATGCCAGTCACGCTCTAATAACAAATAACTTTTGTCCGAGTGTCCACTCGTTCAAATAATTTCCTCGTAAAAACGCCGAATGAAATAAAGACTAAATGTTACCTCAAGATTCGAACTATGACTACATTTACAATCCCTTAAATTTCTTAAAAAGAGGTAGGTACACAAACATTTGTCAACCCCTATTGTACCCCCTCAAAAACGCTGTACCATATATTTCTTTATATCCTACCAAAAGCATAAATTTGAATTTTCATATCCCTTTTTTTTTTTTTTTTTTGAGGGTGGGAAATCATCAAATAACTTCTCCCGCTCTGGGTGGAGCGGAAGGGCGTGTCAGACTTTTACTGACTAAAACCCACCCGTGTTCCTTCAGTTGCCTATGCCAGGGCCGCGGTAACCCCTTCGGACAATCCGCGACCCCAGCGGCATTTTCATATCCCTAACTTAAGAAATGTTGGGTTTCCCATACAAATTTTCATCCCTTATATCACCCCTTGTATGATTATGTTTTAAGACAAAAAGTAGCTCATGTCGTTTCCCAGGATGCTATCTATAGCCTTGCCAAATTTTGTCGAAATCCGTGCAGTTTTGTAAATTTTAAAATCAACCCCTATTTTACACCCTTAGGGGATGATTTTTAAAAAACGCTGAACACATATTTCTTAATTTCCTACCAATAGCATAAATTTGTTATCCCTAACTTAAGAAATACTGGGTTTCCCTTACAAACTTTCATCCCCTAAATCACCCCCTGTAGTATTGTTTTTGAAAGTATCCTATGTCCTTTCCCAGGATGCTATATAAAGCCTTGCTAAATTTTATCGAAATCCGTGCAGTTTTGTAAATTTTAAAATCAACCCCTATTTTACCCCCTTAGGGGATGATTTTTCAAAAACGTTGAACCGCATATTTCTTTATTTCCTATCAAAAGCATACATTTTAATTTTCACATCCCTAACTTAAGAAACACTGAGTTTCCCATACAAACTTTCATCCCCTATATCACCCCCTGTAGGATTATTTTTTAAGACAAAAAATAGTCTATTTCCCACCCCAGGATGCTATATAAAGCCTTGCCAAATTTTATCGAAATCCGTGCAGTTTTGTAAATTTTAAAATCAACCCCTATTTTACCCCCTTAGGGGATGATTTTTCAAAATCGCTAAACCGCATATTTCTTAATTTCCTACCAATAGCATAAATTTGTTATCCCTAACTTAAGAAATACTGGGTTTCCCTTACAAACTTTCATCCCCCATATCACCCCCTGTAGTATTATTTTTGAAAAAAATTGTATCCTATGTCCTTCCCCAGGATGCTATATAAAGCCTTGCCAAATTTTGTCGAAATCCATGCAGTTTTGTAAATTTTAAAATCAACCCCTATTTTACCCCCTTAGGGGATGATTTTTCAAAAACGCTGAACCGCATATTTCTTTATTTCCTATCAAAAACATAAATTTTAATTTTCACATCCCTAACTTAAGAAATACTGAGTTTCCCATACAAACTTTCATCCCCTATATCACCCCCCGTAGGATTATTTTTGAAAAAAAAAGTAGCCTATGTCCGTCCCCAGGATACCATCTATAGCCTTGCCAAATTTTATCGAAATCCGTTCAATGGTTTAGGCGTGAAAAGGTAACAGACAGACAGACAGACAGACAGACAGACAGACAGACAGACAGACAGACAGACAGACAGACAGAGTTACTTTCGAATTTATAATATTAGTATGGATTTATAGCATGGGTATAGATAAAAGTTATAAAAGTTATAATCTTCTCTCTATAATAGCCATCAGTACCTATCTATTATTTTACGTACAGACCTGATTTTAATCGGTTTGATCTATTAACAAAAATGCATGCAAAAAAACTACGGAGAACATATTATTTTATCGCGCGATAAATACCGATTTCCGACACAATCCGGTTCATTGGCCAACATCTAACGATACCAAATATACCGTGTGTTGCACCAATTTTATTGCAAATCGGAAAACATGCGAGTACAGACAGCGTGAAAAGTGAATCGGATTTCACTTTTTTAACTTAATTATCACAGGTCGGTGTTGAATGTTTTGCCATCACGCCTGTATTCTCCGAAAGGTTAGGAAGAGCTGTACCTATAGTACATCCACATTTCACCAGTTATGTTTAAGTCCCATGTAATAGGGGGCGAGCCTATTGCCCTCAACCGGGCACAAATCCAGATTCCGGCCTGCTACTGAGAAATTCCAGATGGAAAAACCCAATAACACCTTGCCCAACCCAGAACCTCATGCTCATGCAGTAGCGCTTGCGAGCCAACTAGCTTAATTAGACTTACAGTTAATAGCCTAGCCTTTTTACCAATCGGCGCCGTTAACTATAGCAGCGGGGGGGCCTAAAACGGCCACATTAAGCAATTCCTCTAAAAGCGATTAATTTCCTGAATTTCCAGCAATTTATTATGATTGTACTATTTAACATTAGGTAAACTTCAATAATAGGGGAGAAAGATTCATACAGTTCTGTCTTCAACATAACCTCAAAATTGCTAACACAATGTTCAATAAATCATCAAAGCTTAGATGGACGTGGATGTCACCTAACGGTATGGTAATGAACGAAATAGATTATATCGCTACAAACAAACCGCATATTATCGATGATTACAACGTACTTAGTAACTTTAAACACCCAAGTGATCACAGATTAATCAGAATAAAAATAAACACTACCAGAAAGAACAAAACACGGTCCAGCTTCACATCGAGACCACAGGAGAATATCAATTTAAAAATATTTACAGAAGAACTAGCCAATTATGAAGAACCAAAGAAGAAATCAGTGCAAGAGTATTACGACAACATAGAGAAAACTATCTTGCAAAGCTGCAAGCGCGCTAATTTACCAAAGGAAAGTACACGTAAACAAACTATTATTACAGACGAAATCATAAAACTCAAGGAAGAAAAACATAACCTAAAAAATAAACAAAATAAAACCAAACAAGAAAAAAACCAGCTTAGCAAACTCTACAAAGTTATACATAAGAAAATAAAAAACAACACCAAGAAATACAGACTAAGAACTATACAGAACTACCTAGAAAAATCTGGAGCCGTCAAAAAAGCTTATAAATATCTAACAAAAACCAAAACACTTATGAACCAACTACAGAATAAGTCAGGCCATCTTGTAACAAATAGAGACGACTTATTAAAAGTGGCTACAAATTTCTACAAAGAACTTTATAAAAAAGACTGCGGTTATACAGCGGACCCACAAATCAATCCTATAAATACAGACCACGTACCAGAATTCTGCAAGAGCGAAATCGAATACTCAATTAATAAACTCAAACTCGAAAAAAGCCCAGGCCCAGACGGCATAACCAATGAAATGATAATAACAGGAAGAAACACCCTAACTAAACCATTAACAACTCTATTTAATATTGTGCTGGCGCAAAAGGAAATACCCAGACAATGGACATGCTCAAACATTGTACTTCTGTTCAAAAAGGGAGACCCGAAACAAGTATCCAACTACAGACCCATAAGTCTCATGTCAAATCTGTACAAACTGTTCTCTTCGACTCTACTACGACGATTGACAAAAAGTATAGATGAGAATCAACCAGTGGAACAAGCTGGGTTTGTCCGCAACTTCTCTACCATAGACCACATACACTCTTTGAAAATGATCTTAGAAAAATATAACGAATACGACAAACCTTTATATCTGTGCTTCATCGATTACAGTAAAGCGTTTGATTCAATTTCACACAGCTCTATATGGCAAGCTTTATCAATTCAAGGAGTTAACAAAGAATATATCGATCTGATAAAGGTAATATACAAAAACAGTAACTCTAGAATTATTCTTGAGAAACCAGGAATTAGTTTTAAAATCGAAAAAGGAGTAAAACAAGGAGACCCACTCTCTCCTAAAATATTTATAGCCGTGCTGGAACAAATCTTTAGAGCAATGAAATGGGAAAAGAAAGGTCTAAATTTATATGGAAAATACCTATCGCATCTAAGATTTGCTGATGACATAGTATTACTCTCAGAAGACCCAAATGAAATGCAGTCTATGATAGAGTCACTATTCGAAGAGAGCAAAAAAGTTGGCCTAGAAGTTAACGAAACAAAAACGAAACTGATGACAAACAAATACAAAGCACCAGTCATATGTTCATCTGCAAACCTAGAATACGTGGAGGAATATACATATCTAGGACATCTCATTGCATTTAGAGATTGCACTGACAAAGAAATAGAGAGAAGAATCAAATGCACATGGAATAAGTACTGGACACTGAAAGAAATATTTAAGAGCAAGATACCGACTAAACTAAAAACGAAAACCATGGAAACATGCTTACTCCCCACACTCACATACGCCTGCCAGACATGGCCCCTTACAAAACAGAATTTAGAAAAAATTAAAATATGCCAAAGAGGACTAGAGAGGAGCTACATGAATCTCAAGCTAAAAGACAGAGTGAAAAACAGTACAATCAGAAGGAAAACCAAAGCAAAGGAAGTGGCGAAGAAAGTGCTGGGCTTAAAATGGAAGTGGGCTGGACACGTCCAACGAGTACCAGATGACAGATGGACAAAAATCACCACGAACTGGTATCCAATAAATATAAAACGCAAGCCAGGTAGACCACACAAAAGATGGAGCGATGATATTGCAAAGATAGCAGGCAGAACATGGAGCAGAATCGCCAGAGACAGAACAGCTTGGAAACGGCTGGAGGAGGCTTTTACCGCTATAGATAGTGGTCCTTGTACACCATAGGAATAAAATATTATAAAATGTATAGAAAAAAAAAAAACTTGTTAAATATTTTATTTGTTTATAATGTCAATTATGGCATAAGTACTTAGTGTTAGATAATAAGGAAAGTGTGCAAGAACAATAAAGCTATTTTATTTTATTTTATTTTATTTTATTTTATTTTATTTTATTATTTATAAACTTCAATAAAGCAATTCATAATTTGTGGACCATTTTACGAATCTCCATACAAAACTATCAAACAGATGAATTGCGTGCTATGAAATAAATTATGAATTGTCAGTTTGTGAACGTTTTACGATTTCAAAATTAAATATGATTAATAATACCTATTATCCTATTATTATTCTGCCAAAATGTCCGTTTTAGTTCCCCTGAATCATATTAATTATAGATTAGGTTGGAACGCGTGAGCCAAATTGGTCCCAGTAACTAAGCCAGGGCACTCCGATCAAACGGGTTAGGTTATGTTAGAACTGTGACCAACCACGCGCGAGCCGAGCGAGCGAAGCGAGCAGCGCCGTGGCATCGACCGGCGAGCGCTACTTCCAAAGGTTAAGCTGTTACCTAAACGGCTAATTAAGCCAGCCAGCTGGGGCATATCTATGTAAGCTTATGCTGTAATGCTCCATAGGTGTTAATAATATTCTAGAAGAGTACTAGGTAGAAGAGATATGCCGCAAGGCAGTCGAACGGTCCTTAAAAGTTTTAGATGAACCAGTGATAAGTGCTTACAATTTATAATCCTTCTTACATTATTGTCTTAAAACTACACCATGTTTTTGCGAAAAAAAGCAAGTTAATAAAAAAACTTTGACTCAGACAAAAAAAACCAAGCAATCATCACTCACTTTTGATGTGAACTGACCCAGGAAAACAGTGCTATAATATTCAATATTTTAATTATTATATTCATCATTATCATTTAATTGCAGGAAGCGAGGTGATGTTCCGGAACAACAATGGCGACCTGGTGCTCTATGATGTCGACACTGATAGCACCACACCACTCATTCATAACTCCTCGCAGGTTGGTTTTATTTTTTTAAACATTTGTTTTAGTTTCTCCAGAATATTGTCAGGGGCAATAAATAGATCAAAGCCAGCCACCAAAACAAAGACAGCCAGTTTATATTAGACCAAAAAGATTGGAAAGAGAAGTAAATTTCGTCAGTAAGTGTTTTTTCTCTGTCTGCTCTTCTACCCGCTTTTACTAAGACGAGGCAACACGTTTTACACATAAACCTTCCGGAATAAATTCTCTAAATTATGATGAAAACTGCATCAAAATCCATTGCGTAGTTTAGCCGAACAACGCGGTCATAATACAGACACGAAAAGCGACTTTAATAATAATATGCATACTTAGATAGATATTTAAACTTAGAGATGACCATCTTTACATACCGAGACCACTCTGTGCTTTGGAAAGCACGTTAAGGGCCCTCGCTCACGGTGACTTTTTGTAGCGATGCAGTAGCGATGCTGTCGCGTGTCCGCATGGATGGAGTCGCGATGCGGTGCTAGCTGTTTGCACTCGCCCACTGGATTCTCGATCGGAGTAGCGATGCTACAAAAAGTCGCCGTGGGCGAGGGCCCTAAGCCGTCGGTCCCGGCTGTCACTCGTCAAACTTTGACAATCGTTAGGGGTCGTCAGACAGAAGCCCGAAAGTCTGACAACCAGTCTTACCAAAAGGTATCCTATTACCTACTGGGTTGTGGAGGACAGTTAGGCAGTCGCTCCATGTAAAATACTGGTATTCGGCTGCATCTGGTTAAGACTGGAAGCCGACCACAACATAGTTGGCAAAAGGCTAGGCAGATGATGATAAGATATAGATATACAGTACAGATTATCGGTCTGTAAAAGTTCAAGGTTAAATAACCATAAGCTGGAGACTTTCATTAATATTGAATACTGGTAAATTCGTACCTACCTAAGGATGGCGCTGAAAACCCTCTTGACATAATCCCTAAGACGCTTTTTCCGACACGACAAGAACAAAGGAAGTGCCTTCTCTTTGAACTGACATTTTCTTTGGTGAAATCTAAAGAAAACTTTTATTTCGTTTCTATTTAATCCTGTAGGAATACAAGTATGGAAGCTAACTACTTAAATTACTCAAGAGTTTTGTAATTTAAACTTGTTATCTGATTAATCTTGTTTTAATGGGGAGAACTGGTGCTATCTGATCTATTATGTTCGTTGTCTGGATTTTTTATTCTAGATATTAAAGAGGTTGTTTCGGTTATTATTTTAGTTCAAAATACATTATTATCATTTGCATCCGGCTGTTTCACATGTCAAAAAAATGTGTAGTTAGTTATTTGAATCAGCATTGAAAAGAAGGTATGCACTCAATACCCTTGGCTAGGAAATTCCTGATTCCACGTGATGTAGGTATTTGTAAATTGAAGATAAAGTGATTTTTATTTTATTTTTTTGGTATGGGCATCTCGTAGGTCAACGGTTGTCGGCTACTTAACCCGGCTTGCCTGTGGGTGCCTGGGTGCCTCAATAAATTAAGGCCTCCAACCAGGGCATAAAACTTAATACTACGCGACTACCCCCCCAATGGGGTACGGACCTCAGCTTAGGGCGTCGCTGGGGGATGGTAGCAATGGTCAGAAGGAAAATTCACGTATTTTTAAGAACGTTCGAATTCTATCTCAGTCTCAATCGGGCAAAAAAGCCTCTAATTTCCTTACCTCCATTTTCGTCAAGTTTTTGACACTGATTGTCGCTGAGTGGCGATTACGTCTTGAATTTGAACGTTTGAATTGGCCTTCAGACAATACGTCATTGTAACATACAGAATGAACACGTGTATAAATAATTGACGTTGCACTTCAAATATATTATTTTATATACTGTATTGATCTTTGTTTAGTTTTTATCGCAAACAAAATAATAAAATGTGATTACCTATATATATTCATTTATAATCATTAGGTACCTACATGTTATGGCATTAATGACCTTTTGTTAATAGCTAAACGAGAAGAACATCTCCAATGGAAAAAGTTTCACACCTTGCTTCTTGCCAAACATGGTTTTGATTTATTTGCGAGTATTAATATGTCGCTTAGATGGCTGTATTTTTGTATTGCGTTGACTTAAGGACGCTGTTACAAATGGGTAGTCAAATCATAACTTTTTTACATAAAAGTATGTTTATTAAATAAAATGCTTTGCTTTCTTAAAATGTTTTTAGGGTTCCGTACCTCAAAAGGAAAAAACGGAACCCTTATAGGATCACTCGTGTGTCTGTCTGTCTGTCTGTCTGTCTGTCCGTCTGTCCGTCTGTCACAGCCAATTTGCTCCAAATCTAATGGACCGATTAAGTTAAAATTTGGTACACATATGGATTTCTGTGACCCAAACACGTACAGCTAAAGTAAATATATGAATTTTGAATATGAGAGTCACTTTTAGGGGGAAAATAAGAAAATTTAAAAAAAAAGTTTTGTAAACTGTACCGAGTGACATATCAAATGAAAGGGCTTACTATGAGGGTCTCAAATATATTTTTTTTATAATTTTAAAATTTATTGTTTTAAAGTTATTTAAGAAAATAGACGAAAATTGACCATTCCCCCCCCCTTATCTCCGAAACTACTGAGCCTAAAATTTTGAAAAAAAATATAGAAATTAGTTCTATACCTGTAGATTACAGGAAAACCTATAAGAAGTCTGTGGTCTTAAAATAACATGGTAAATCTATATATATATAAAAAATCAAAGTCCTGACTGAGTCACTGACTAATATACCAACGCACAGCCCAAACCAATGGACCTAGAGACTTGAAATTGTGCACATAGATACCTTATACAGTGTAAACATCCACTAAGGAAGGATTTTTGGAAATTCCATCCCTAAAGGGGTAAAACAGGGGATGAAAGTTTGTATGAAAAATCCTATCCTTTGAGTTAATAGACTTGAAACTTTGCACGAATATTCATCTAAGTAAATTATAAAGTTTATCATTTTTAGTTTTTCTAAACTACCAACTAAGGAGGGATTGGGGTGTCAAAGTTTGTATGGAGGAACTTTAACACGCGGTCCGATTAACTCAAAACTCAGTTTTTATACTTGAGACCAAAAATTAAGAATAACGTGTGTCAGGGTTTTCCAAAAATCTACCCCTAAGGGGTGAAAAGTTAATTTATAGTGGAGGATTTTATTGGGGCCTTGATTAACTCTAAAATTGGTGTAAATAATGTTTGAGTCAAGTTATGGAAACATACCAGACGATTTTTGAAATTCTTTATCTGTGTTCGTGAAAACAGAGATACAGTTTATATGAAAAATCTTATTAATTTGGTTAATGAACTTGAAACTTAGCACACATACTTGCATAATAAGTAAGTAATAATGAGGTTTAGGGATGTTAAAGTTTGTATAGAAGAATTTTAAAGCGCAGTCCGATTAAAAAAATGTGTACTTTGAGTCAAGTTAGGAAACTTGCTAAACGAATTTTCACCGATTTTGACGGCATATAGCTGATGTTTTAAGGAGTAACTTAGGCTATTTTTATTTTAGAAAAATAATTAGGGTTCCGCGCAAGAAAATTAAAATCCATGAAATCAGACAACCACGTACAGCCCAGTACAAACTTACTAAGCCTCCGCTGTCTATTACGGCTATAACAACAAATAATAAAAATAAAGCAAAGTTAAAAATTTAAGGGGTCGGTCCCCATACAATAAACTTTTCATTTGGAAAAAAGTAAAAATTTTTATCTAGCATGTGGGGTGTCATGTCATTATTTCATCACCGCTGCTCTCAAAACGGTGAAGGAAAACATCGTGAGGAAACCGGCATGTCCTAGAACCAAAAATTCGAAGACATGTGACATCTACCAACCCGCACTGCGGCCCGCGTGGTGGATTACGGACTCCCTCTCACCGAGAGGAGGCCTGTGTCCCAGCAGTGGGAACATTATAGGCTGATTATGTGTTATGTGGGGTGTCATCGTCTAGAACTCATTGAGTAGAGTACAAACATATTTTTTTTTATCTTTTAAAATTAAGAAATAGCGGGCCGCAAAAGTTGTAAATTTTAGACCATTTTTGTACGAGCTCTAGCGCAACAATTCAACAAATTAGGAATTTGAAACTTCTTTATACCATGTAAGTACCATGAATACTGTATTTAATCAACAATACTGAACACGGCGATTAATAAGGTATTTTGTTTAAACATGGGTGATTTTCTGCAACTGCAAAAAATAACCTTGTAATTCACAGTATCATTATAAAATAAGTAAAAAGTTATCTTTGCGATTGTTAAACATATAGGTATGGTACGGAACCCTTGGTGCGCGAGTCCGACTCGCACTTGACCGGTTTTTTTTTATTTGATTAAATTGTTGATAAGTGTGCATGATACGATTCTGTACTATAAACGTAATTTTAGATATGTACAGCTTCTCAATAACGGTACCGAAGTAAAAAAAATCACTTCGGTACCATTATTGTGAAACTGTACCTATCTAAAATTATATTTATGGTTCAGAATCGTACCATGCACATTTATCAACAATTTAACCAAAAAACATTTTAAGAAAGCAAAGCATTTTATTTAATAAACACACTTTTGTGTAAAAAAGTAATGATTTGACTACCCATTTTTACACCTCCAAGGGACCGCAGATATTAATTTCAACTTGATACCTCTATAAGGTCCTGAAAACAGGGTTTTGACAGTCTGACAGACGGACAACAAAGTGATCCTCTAATCTGTATTTTCCTTTTGATGTACGGAACCATAAACATCAGCTAAGTATTTCATACACAAGTGTATGAAATACTTAGCGTACGTATATGTAACAGCAGATTTTTTTTAATAAGTAGCTAAAAATTTCTACTCCGGAATTCATGGTAAAAAATTGCTCGTGTATGTCACTTACAACCTGTAGTTATAGATATAGTACATTAACACGTTCACGGACAAAAAACCATTCTCAATAATTTGTGATATGGTACACTAACTTTCCATACAAAGTGGCATCACGTCTGGGGACGGATTGCCACTTTACTCGGTTTTAAAAGTATGTGTTGCGACAGTAACGGTCAGAGACGTAATCGCCCGTGTTCTTTCAATGTTTGCATGACAGAGGTAACTTGTGTGCACGAGCAGGAGTGTTTGCTGTGGCACTAGCGGTCTGTATTATAGCCTAAAATGACACAGTCATATCCTTCCTATAAATGCTATGGGAAATAGTCGGCCGTGAACGGAATTCTACTTTTGGTGTATTTTAAAATGCCGCCTACAGCCGTAGTGCCATATTATGAGGGTCATAATTAACGTCTCTCGACGTATTGTCCGTGTTAAGTCGTTTATTCTCTTAGATTCTTTATAGAGTACCTACAAACAGGGCCGCTAGAGGCCCTCGGTACTTTAAGTTATGGAGAATGCAGGATGCAAGAGCGAGCTCGAAATTTATAGCCATATGTTAGGATTTCTTTTCACCGTTCGTACAGAAATAGTAGTTGCTTTACGACTTATGCAGAAAAGTTTGGGAACTCAGAAAACCGAGGATGTACGGAGCGAAGGGAGCTCAAAAATTTTAGCACCCAATGAGATTTACTTAGCTTTTCTTTTGACAGTATCTGCTACGACGCTGGCAGGAACTAGGGGGACCCTTGGATCATGGGGCCCTGGGCACTTACCCAGAATGGCCAATGGCAAAGACGACCCTGCCTATAAACAAAGAGAGCTTCAACGTTCACGATGATAAGTCAATAAAAAAGAAAAATATTCACGGAATTCCATATAAGTTCCCTCATACCTAACTACTTCAATTTCCGAAACAATTCAGTCCAATAAATCAAATTTTAAAAGCACTTATCGGAAAGCACATTACCTACTCAACGTTTGCGGAAAAGTTAATGGCAATGTAAACAAATCAACAAATGATTTTTTGTACATTTTGTTACTGTTAAAGGCGTTTACTAAGTTATACGCTTTCACGCTAAAACGGCTGAACGAATTTAAATGAAATTTGGCACATGGGTAGACCATGACCTGGTTTACATAGGATTCTTTTTATCCCTATATTCCTACGGGATCGAGACTTTATGCGGATGAAACCCCGGGCCGCAGCTAAGTCACTACATAGTATAAAACAAAGTCGCTTCCCGCTGTCTGTCTGTCCCTATGTATGCTTAGATCTTTAAAACTACGCAACGGATTTTCAATCAATCAATCAATCAATTTAACTTTATTTCAGACCACAGCACAGGGTCCATAAAAAAAAAAAACAATAACAACAACAGTGCATACAATATTCAAAAGACGGTGTTAGTACAGGTGTTAGTAGTACACACAAAACAAAAAAAAAAAAAAATAATGAAATAAAATGAAATAAAAAATAACATAAAATAAAGAAGGTGTTAGTAATTTGTTAGTAAACAAAACAATATATACAATAATTATCTCCTATTTCCTATTCCTGTGCAAGTGTACACCTGCCCAGTACACAGCAAACGGACTATCAATTTTACACGCTAACGTTCTGAGGACAGTGTTGGTGCTACCACGGACCCTGCTCATCATCGACGCAGTTCTTTTCCTAATTATGGCGAAGAAATCATCAATGGAAGCATCCGCAAACATTGCGGATGCACTGCAGTACCGTGGTTTTCTCAACACTGCCCTCAGAGCGTCGTTGTACTGAACCCGCAAGGCGTTGTACGCCCGCCGCGTAAAGCTGATCCACAGACTACACGTGTAAAATGACTGACAGAAGGCTCTGAATAATAACAGTTTTACATCTGTGGTACAGCGTGCGAATCTGCGGGCCAGCATATTGCAGCGGACTGCCAACGCCCTCCTTTCCCTCTCTAGGTCTTCATCATCCTGCAGCCTATCTGTCATCATGTGACCCAAATACTTCACTTTATGTACCCTCAC
This sequence comes from Cosmia trapezina, assembly GCA_905163495.3. Lineage (NCBI taxonomy): Eukaryota > Metazoa > Arthropoda > Insecta > Lepidoptera > Noctuidae > Cosmia > Cosmia trapezina. Next base: position 20,657,402 of record LR991024.1, read on the forward strand.
GAGGGCCAACCCACCGATCTTAATTGGCGGCACGTTAGAGGGAGCCTTGTTTCCTGCTTTATATACCATGAGTACACTCTTACTAGCATTGTATTTGAGTCCATGTGACAGGGCATAAGATTCACAGATACCCAGAAGTCTCTTGAGTGCACTAACTGACGGGCTCAACAGAACCATGTCGTCTGCATAACTAATATTGTTGATCATTTTTCCATCTATTGAGCAGCCGACCATGGCTCCGCTGAGCCTGCCGACCAACTTGTTTACAAACAGGTTGAACAAACTCGGGGAAGTCAACCCGCCTTGCCTGACACCGCATTTCAGATTGTATTCCTGACTATACGTGTTGACCCATCTGACAGCATTATTTTGATGCCGTTTTTTTTTTATTGATAGATAGATTCAAGAGGAAGGTTTATATGTATAATAAACGCGGGCGAAGCCGCGGGAAAAAGCTAGTATTATATAAATGCGAAAGTAACTCTGTCTGTTATCTTTTTTTTACGACTTAACGGTAGAACGGATTTTGATGAAAATTGAGACACAGTAGGTACTTAGACCATGACTTGGTTTAGGACATAGGATTCTTTCCTTTTATGATTTTTAGGGATAATGTCCGACCTCGGCGGCGAAGCCGCGGGCAATAGCTAGTTGGCTTACAAGTATTAAAGTAAGTAGGTACAGGGTTGTTACTTGGCATTTGAATGTCTAATTTCAACGAGGTGCTTACATTATCTACGAAAACCTTAACCTAGATTGATAGGCTCTTCAAATAATGTTCTTGATCTAGGTAAATATCGAATTAAAAGTTGTTACGGTAGGCCGCACGCTAGTGGTTAGACAACCAGTAGGTAGGTATAGGCCAGCTCAAGGTCAAAGTGTTACCATTTATGTAGGGTCTAGTGTAAATTTTTTTTCGTCACCCTTTCGTCACGAATTCACGATGCTTCGTTCTGTAAAGTAGTTGCATTGCAAGATTACCTGTCTAAATTCTTCTATATATTACAGATTCTACAACAGTCATCGAGGGTGATGCAGCTGTCACCCGATGGTTCTGAGGTCATCTTGGCATACAATGCCGCACCGGTAAGTTTTTTTAACATTGAGCATGTATAATCGTAAACTCAAATAAAAAAAAACCGGTCATGAGCTAGTCGGACTCGCGCACCGAGGGTTCCGTTCCGATTTCTGAAAATGTGTGCTATTTAGAGACATCGTTTTATTTTTCCTGTAATCTTTACATAAACTTCTATCACATATAATAATTTCAGATTTTTCTCTTTGCAAACTTCGGAGATAAGGGGGGGGGGGGGAACGGTATTTTTTTTACATTTTTTATCAAAAGTCGAAAACTATGGGCCTAAAAAAATAAAAAAAAATTGAGAATTTGCAAACAGCGCTCTTTCATATGATACCCCACATGCCATAGTAGCTCCACTTTGAATTTTTAAAAACCCCTTTCGGTCACCGTTGCAAAAAAAAAAAAAATTCTTTCTTATTTGAAAAATAGTTGGGTATATGTCATTTAAAACTGTTCCAAATTTCAAGTTGATAGCATTAGCAGTTCTCGAGATATCCAGCTGTGACAGACAGACGGACAGATAGACAGACAGACAGACTTAGGCACACCATAAGGGTTCCTTTTTTACCATTTTGGTACGGAACCCTAATAAAAAGGTTCATTTGTACACTTTAATAACATACATAAGTACACAAGGATTAAAGGATTAGAGACACATTATAGGACTATTTGCCGCCTCCTAAACTAGGACAAAAGCCCGTGTTTTAGGAGCCAATGTTGCTCCTGATATAATAGCATACCTACAAGTATTGAGTGACATGCAAAAGTACTTATTGAAATAACAACATAAAATTAAACATGAATTTATTTAAATAGATAGGTCCTTACAGTATTATTCTATTAAGAGACAAAACGATTAAAATTCTTGATTAGTAATATAACTAGCCTGTATTATAAAACACTATCGAAAACGGGTCTTATCGCGATATTCTTTTTAACGAGGTAAACAGGTACCTACTTGTTTCCCGACGTTTCGCGAATATCGCGATAAGACCCGTTTTCGATAGTGTTTTATAATGTGTACAAATCGCGAAAGTTTAAAAAGTTTAATAGCCTGTATTATTTTACTTTTTACAAACAAAGCAGTATACGGTGTAAACTCCATTTAACACCACTTTGATTTAACGATAAACTCTCTAAAACGTCGAAATTACTCGACTTTGGTTGGTTTAACATGTTGTCTACACAATGAAACACTCTACGTAGCATCACACCCACTCTAAATAATAACAGCAATACGTCATTATTAAGCAATAAACAGTAGGTACTTTGTAAGTTGACGAAACTGCAGCTATGTACAGACGCCAGCACACTCTTATAATATTAAAGCAAAACAAAGTTATACTCGTAATCCAATCTGATATTATAATCCCGCGTTGAAAACGTGGAACATTTTTCACCGAATGTGTTGTTCGGATTTTGCAGCTTCGCAAATTGCTTTTCATATAGTGTAAACAGTCATATAAAAAGGCAAACATTAATAGCAATGTCGTCGGAAATACGTAATACTAAAATAATACACTGTTTTTATACTAAAGCACGTTCTGTAAATAGACCGGTGGCGCCACCTTTCACTTTTAGCGGCAGTTATTGGAACAATTGGATTTAAAATACCTAGTTATTAAATTTGTAATCTACCTCACTTATTTTATCCTTTGGCTTGATGATTTTTTGGTATGGATTTTCGTTATTTTAAATGTTTTGTATGCTAAATAAATAATTAAATAATTAGGTACGAACCTATGTGCAAACCTTTTTTTTTCTTTTTTTGTGGATGGGAAATCATCAAATTACCTACTTCTCCCGCTCTTTCGTGTCAGACTTTTACTAACTAAAACCCACCCGTGTTCCTTCAGTTACCTGTGCCAGGGCCATGATATCTCTATCGAACAACCCGCGACCCTGGCGGCAGTTGCAAACCCTCTACTGTCTTTGAATATTAGTTAAACCTTCATAACATCAAACATCACGCCTTGTTTCCCCCAAGGGTTAGGCAGAGGTGTACCTACAGTACACCCACATTTCGCCAGATATGTTTAAGTCCCATGTAATAGAGGGCGAGACTATTGCCACCAACCGGGCACAAATCCAAACTCCGGATTGCTACTGAGAAATTCCTGATGGAAAAATCCAATAACAATTTTCCCGATTCGGGAATCGAACCCAGGACCTCATGCTCAGCAGTAGCTCTTGCGACCACTAGACCATCGAGGCAGTATGGCAATGTTATACTTATTATTAACTAGCTTTTGCCCGCGGCTTCGCCCGCATTGAGGTCGGAATTAATCCTACGGAAACGTACTATCGTAACCCGCACGCCAGTAACGCTTCCAGTCAGCATGATTTTTTCCGACATCATCAACAATCATAGTCATATTTCAGCCAATTTACAAAAAACCCTAATTAATTATCAAATCAAATGAAATATATTTATTTCGGATTCTATTATATCCATAGCTGTTAGTAACAATAAACTTAGCCTAGTGTTAGTACAGTTAATTCACAGGTTTAATATTAAACTTTAATTTAAGCTTGCCCGGGCTGAGCGCCCGTCACATGTACAATCATCCACTGTGACAACAGTGGAGAATCCCACCGGTTTGATTATAATCTAAACCTTCCTCATGAATCACTCAGTGCATTGGTGAAAACCGTATGAAAACCCGTTCAGTAGTTTTTGAGATCATCGTGAACATACATAGAGACAGAAAGACGCAGCGTGGGACTTTGTTTTATAATAAAAGCTAGGAGGAAGGGATAAGCGTAGAAGACGTTTCTGTAAAAATAGAATTTGTTCTTGCATTGTGACACAAACTCCCAAGAGTGAATAGCGGCAGATAGGTAGGTCCCTTCATAAAGATAATTTACTTTGACTACTCTTCAATTATTAGACATTTCAGCAATAAAAATATACCTACCTAGAAATAAATTTTCTTGAAAACCTTTTCGTATATATTTTTCCAACCATCTCTTATAATTTTCATAACAAAAAAGCATCATTCATCATTGTCCTTATCCAAATTCATTTGGGGTCGGCTTAACATGTCTTTTTCTTCCATACTTCTCTATAGTCGCCCTTTCTCAGAAAACAGCACCTATGCATAAATTATACTAAAAAAAGCTAGCAACTTACTCGTACTTTAACTTGACTTATAGCTAAAAAATTAGTATCCATAATTTCCCTAGTGCATTCAAGTCACCTTGGGAACAAGTGTGAAACTAAGTAGATAACAAGTTTGCTTCAAGTTACTTTTAAGTAAAGTACACTAGAGCTGAAGTTTTACCAGCTGTGTCCTACACTGAATTGACCCAGTTACTGTCCAGCAAATTGACCCAATTTGACAATTGAATTTTTGTTATTCTTTGGTAAACTTTGTTACATTGGAAGTGACTGTGAGCTTTTGAAATTTTTATTCGAATCGAATTTTAGTCACGTGCTATTTGCCGGTGAATCTGTCCCAAGGGATTTTAATGCACCCAAGTACTTAGATACTCTACCTACATCTTTTCAATATAATATTTTTTATTTATTGTCATCATCATAATCATCATCCACTGCCCGAAATGGGCGTCATTAAATTCGTCTGAATCGCTGTCAGTGGGAAAAGTGACCAAAAAGTTGGCAGCATTGCCACGTTGGATAGCAATGCTGATTATTTGACCTAAAAAATTGGGCAGCCCTAGGGTCACGTGAAGAGTCAACCAACCGCCGTAGTGGTTCAAAACCCAAACGGTTCAAACTTACAGCTCCCGGCTGTTACATTTGCGCCGTTATTCTGCACCTGCAGCAGCCGCTAAAGCACAGCCCACTGTGCTAGTAAGATGGGATGGCGCGAGGGTGTCGAACCAGGTTGCATCCCACACCAAATTAAAAGATTGACCAAAACTTTTAGTTCATACTGAGGATAAAACATACCTAGTGTGATAAAACTGATTGACTGCCTCGTTGGTGTAGTGCTTGCAAGTGCTTCTGCTGAGGATGAGGTCCTGGGATCGATTCCCAGGTCGGGCAAAGTGTTATTGAGTTTTTCCGTCAGGGATTTTTCAGTAGCAGCCTAGAGTCTGGATTTATCCCGGTTGATAGTTCACCCCCTCTAGAGTCTAGACCTAAACATAAATGTGGCTACTAAACACCTCTGCCTAACCCTTCGGCGGAAATAGGCATATGTTTATGTTTATGTAATAAAACATAAACGGGACTGTCAGATAAAACTTGTCTTGAACGGGTCGTAACTTTACTAAATTAAGAATACGGAGGATATATGCATTAAATGGGTCATAAAGTTCAATACGTATTGCTATTTATATATATATTTTTTATTCACTTAAGAAAACTTACAGCTATGTTATGGATAGGTTAACATTAGTGAAAGAAGGCCAATTATAAGTTTTCACTGACAAAATTAGGATAGATTTTAGTATAGTTGACCGCACATTAATGGTTTTGACTTTGACAGCGTCTTTAAGTCATAGCAGTAAGATTTTCGTAGCGCAAAGTGTTATCACTTGTGTGTGGTTGACTGTACTTACGTAGGCACCTGTCCTCGTTGTGCCATCTATGCTACTGGCTCAGTAACAGAGTAGTTACAGGCTTTTTGCGTGGCTGCAAATCACAAGCACCTGTTTTATAATAATGACTTTTACGGTAATTGGCAAAAGATTTACATTCACAATTATTGATTTCCCATCGACAAAAATGATGAACTACAATTTAAAGTTCCATCTCTTATATGGGATGAATTTCAAAAATCATTCCTTAGTGCTCCCTTCGTTATATGGAACTCTTGTGCAAAAATTCATACTTCTAGCCAGCGGTTTAGGCTGTGCGTTATCTGTCAGAGAATTCTCAGTTATTGCATGTGTATATTTGAGTAATTATCTTTACTTACCGTTCCTCCTCCTCCTCGAAGAGTATTCTATCTATCTATCTATCTCCTCCGTGCCTCGAAAAGCAAACTAAGCCGTTGGTCCCGGCTGTCATTCGTGGATCTTTGACAGTCGTTACGGGTCGTCAGAAGCCAGAAAGTCTGACAACCAGTCTTACCCAGGCGGTATCTATCGTATTACCCAGTAACTGGGTTGTCGAAGTCGGATAGGTAGTCGCTCTATGTAAAATACTGATAATCAGCTGCATCTGGTTAAACTGGAAGCCGACCCCAACATAGCTGGGAACAGGCTATAAGGCAGATTGATTGATATTTAAGTAACTTCCTAAAAAGGCAGAATTCTATTTAATACTGTGTAAAAAGTTTCCAACATTTTTCACAGCGAAGAATTACATTTCTGTTGTAGAATCTTTCTTAGCGACATTAAGAAAATATATTTGGTACTTAAACTTTCAAACTGTTTAAAAAGTCGTTCGCCTGAAGTTATTAACCTTGTAAGCTGTAAGGTGCTTACTTTTACTCTTGGCTGCATATCTCATAAAGTCTACGTCAATATAAATAGGGCTATAAACCTTACTTTATGGTTTTTTTGACGTCTTGTTTTCAGCCGTCTGGGGCCGTACGTGAAAATAGATCATGGATCCATCTTGGTTCCAGTGGGAGAGATACGGAGCTATATACGACGTATATTTATTTATTTATTTATTTTATTTATTTTTATCTTTTAGGAGGACTTACAGACAAATAATTAAAATAATTACAATATAGGTAACTATTTAGCTAATTACAAGTCCACACATATAGGTAACTTAGTGCAATATATATTATTGGTATACAAACCAAGGGGAGTGACAAAAAATTGAAAAAAAAAAAAAAAGAAGAATAGTAAATAATTACAGTTTTTAAACAACTACAAACACTACAGAAAATGAGATTAAGTTCAAATTTATATGTAGTTCAGTCAATGTTCCATTTATGTCGACACCCTATAGATTACAGCACAAGCAGTAATCGAGTATGCACAAGTGAAAAGCTACCTAAAGGACGTTCACACGATCCCCAAAGTACCCATCACCTGCGCGCTTCCTGATCGCTCTCGAGCTGGTGCAGAATAAGTCAAGGTCAAAGTCTAGCCGCAATGCAAGATCATTAAAGCAAGGAGCTTTACACTTACTTACACTTACACTTGCACTACGGATATGAAATGTGTTCCGTCTATAATTGGTCGCGGCAAATGGTACATCTAATAGTGGCCGTTGCCTTAAACTCCTTTGGCCGGTGCGAAGCGATACATTCGCAAGGAGCTCCGGACAGTCAATAGCGCCATTCGCTATGTTAGACAAGTAGCAGATGTCACTAATATTGCGCCTCTGTTCAAGAGGTAGAAAATGATAATGTTTACATCGGGCAATGTAGTCTGAAGTGTGCCGGTGCGCCTTGTAGTCTAAATATTTTAAGAATTTGCGTTGAATGCCTTCAATTCGAGATATGTAAACTTGGTACTGCGGGTTCCACACTTGGGATGCGTACTCGAGATGGCTACGCACATACGCGCAATACAATATTTTGACAGTTTTTAGAGACCGGAAGCAGGCCGACGCTCTCATAATAAACCCCATAGCTTTAGATGCTTTTTTAACAATGTAATCAATGTGTTTATCATATAAGAGTTTGCAATCTTGGATCACTCCTAGGTCTCTAATGTAATCTACTCGGCTAATTGACTGGTTTTCCAGTTTATATCCATTACCTAAATTGGTTTTCTGTCGTGTACAACTCATATAACAACACTTTGATATGTTCAACTGGAGCTTATTGCGATAGCAATAGTCAACAAATCTATTTAGGTCATCCTGGAGTTGTTGCGAGTCCTCTAAGGTACGTATTTCTTTGAGGATTTTCATATCATCTGCATATAGCAAGATGTATGAGTTTTTAAAACAAGACTTGATGTCAGATATAAATATAACAAACAGCAGAGGACCCAGCAGTGAACCTTGAGGTACCCCAGATGGCACCGCGATCCACTCCGACGTATAGCCATGAAGAACAACGGCCTGCACCCGATTCTCTATGTAAGAACAAAACCAACGGTATAAATCACCATGTATACCAACACTCTGTAGCTTCTGCAAAAGCACTCTGTGATCTATACGGTCAAAACACTTGCTGTAGTCGGTGTAAACTACATCCACCTGCGCGCCCTGCTCCATCCCTCTTGATATAAAATGGTTAGACAGGATCAAGTTCGAAGTGGTGGATCGCTTACGTATGAACCCATGCTGTTCATCACCTAAACTGTTTTGTACAGCTGAGTATACCTCGTCATAAACTACGCGTTCCAATATTTTAGAAAATAGGCATAGCTTAGAGATGGGGCGGTAGTTTTCAACATTGGACTTGTCCCCTTTCTTATGTACAGGTGTGATGAATGCGGATTTCCAGATTTGAGGTACAGTACCTTCGGATAACGAACGATTAAAGAGAATTCAGATTGGCGTTAGCAAGCTCTCAGCACAGTTTACTATGAACAAGGGTGGAATCCTGTCTGATCCACCGGATTTAGTATAGCACAATCCTTTTTCTCAACGGAATCATGATGGATCCATGATCTTTTTTATCTATCTAGATAGATATATCTGTCATTTGACTTTATATAACCTAAAACCTCTTAGGCCTGAATTCCTCATACGCTGATGTCGGTCGCGTACGGTCGGTCACGTACGTGTACGTTTACGTCAGCGAGAAATAAATGATAAAATACCTTACTGCGATACTGACCGCTCTACAGTACGATATTCATAGCGACTGTAACGCACGCGTAGTATTCAGCTGAAGTCATGGGTCCGCTCAACTATGATGACCATCTTGTTTTTTTTTTTTGTTTTTAGTGAGCTTTTTGTGTGAGAGTATTTCTGGGTGGTTTCGCTTTCGCTCGCTTATTTCTGGGTGTTATCGTTGTTGGTTTGTTTTAGAGACTTGATATGGACGGTATGCCATCCTTGGTTTTGCCCTACACTTTGTGCTAGTGAGAGCAGTAAAGATACAGTTTATGAATACAAAAACAGTCAAAATAACGTAGGGAGCCGATAGGACCACTGGGGTCCGATTCACAGACAGGGACGATTTTTGACATCGGACCTTGGTCCCTGTCGCAGTCATGAGGATAAGTCGTCTGTTGACAGACGCACGCGGCGCTGACGAGCTGGACCGACGCGCGCAATACGTGGCGCGAGCAAGGTGCGCGCTGCTGACGTCAGTGTTGCAGTGTGGTGCTATAAAGAACACAATGTATTTTATTATTCGTACGCGCGACCGACGTACGCAACCGACATCAGCGCAAGAATAATGCAGGCCTTAACCATCCTCCACTACTTCCAGGTATACAGATACAGCTTCCTCGCCCGCTACGCAGCCATTAACATCGTTACTGGAACCAAGATTGACATCATTCCTTCGGGCATCGAGGCTGACGAAGCCTTCCTCCAGAATTTCGTCTGGGGACCTTCAGGAACTGCCCTGGCCTTCGTCTACTTGAACAACATTTATTACCAGGACAGTCTGAGCAATACTCCTCGACAGATCACGACGACTGGAAAGTTGAATGTGATCTATCATGGTATCCCAGATTGGGTGTATGAAGGTTCGTATTTAATTGCTGCTTGAATCTTTTATCTTAAGGGGCATAAATTACGTCAAACGTTACCTAAAGGCTTCTTCAAATACGAGCGCCACGCGATTTAGTCGCACGCGATACGGGGTGCCTTTGTGATGCGCGCGATTATATCGCATGTTGCGCCTATTTGCAGGAGCCTTAACGGGGATGGAGGGGGTCGACAAAGTGTTACATGGTGTGTCAAGGGGAGGGATCGAATCATAAGCTTCGTGACGTCACACTAACTCTATGCATATTTTTTTAAGGGTTTAATTATTATATTTTATTGGAAAATACATGCACCAGGGAGTATTCCATCCAAGTTTTTCTCCCATTATGTAATCGTGTTAATTCATGTTTATTGTAAAACCATGGAAATGATTGTAATAGAGAACGTACCTAATAATTCAATTTAAATAATTTCATCATAAGGTACCGTTCAGAATATCTGTTGCTAAGCACTCTCGTTCACTCTCAAGGGAAATTAAACGATATGCATGCTTATCCAATACATAATAGAGGCTTTCGATAAATTGAAGCCGTAGTAAAAATATTTCTTATTGAGAAAGGTATGAGTACTTACTATCCATCATGGTATTTTCGTCTCTAGAGAGAGCTTTTGATCAAAAAGATAGTATGTTGATAGTTAGTGTAGCTTTTGCCAGCAGCTTCGCCCGCGTGGATGTCAGAAATTATCCCACGGGAACGGAATGCCGGGATGCCGGAAAAAGTAGCCTACGTGCTATTACAGACTATAATCTATCTTTGTGCTAAATTTCATCCAGATTCGTTCAGCCCTTCTGGCGTAATTGAGTTACAAACATCCATCCATCCATCCAAACTTTCGCATTTATAATAGTAGTAGATTATTATAATTACAGGTCATTTATACAATGTGAGCAGTTGTGGCCCACAGTGATAACGGCCAAGGCAGGCGCTTTACTTAGTGTAAATTATTTCATCACCACTGCTCTCAAAACGGTGACGGAAAACATCGTGAGGAAACCGGCATGTCCTAGAACCAACAATTCGAAGACATGTGACATCTACCAACCCGCACTGGGCCCGCATGGTGGATTACGGACCACTTCCTCTCACGGAGAGGAGGCCTGTGTCCCAGCAGTGGGAACATTATAGGCTGATTATGCATTAACCTATCCAGCTGGTTTCAATTATCTCTCTACACTAACTACCCAGCAGTTGACGGCATGCAAACCAACACAAGCGACGCGCGTCAATAGTAGAGGCAAGTGCAGCCGTCGACGACAGCCGCCGACCTAAAGCTACGCTTGCAGTTGCGGCGTGTCGCATCCGCCATTTTGTCAGTGAACTGCAAATAGTTCAAGACTGACAAAATGGCGGATGCGACACGCGACACTGTCGGTCGTCGGCGCATTGACGACCACCGTGGACGCGTGCAGTTGCCACTGCCGTTGACGAGTGTCGCTCAAAGTTAAGAACACTTAACTGTCACATAGACAGACAATGTCGTTTTATGAATTGCAAGTGACATTCAACCTTAAGTAATTGACAAAGCATTTTTTAGAGCGATTATACCGACGTGAAGTGAGGAGCTTGTGGCTAAGTAATAACAGTCGTACGGGTCGATCCATCAGGTTAAGCTATGCTTGCCGGGATTGGTCCGTGGATGGTTGACCATCTTTACATACCGAGACTCTTCCGTGCCTCGGAAAGCACGCTAAGCCGTTGGTCCCGGCTGTCATTCGTGGATCTTTGACAGTCGTTACGGGTCGTCAGAAGCCCGAAAGTCTGACAACCAGTCTTAATAAGGCGTATCGTATTACCCAGTCACTGGGTTGTGGAGGTCAGATAGGCAGTCGCTCCATGTAAAATACTGGTTAGACTGGAAGCCAACCCCAACATACTTGGGAAAAGGCTAGGCAGATTGATTGATATAGGTACCGACGTGAAGTCTTCTACGACTAGCTAAAAGTCCTACTAATCTTTTACAGAGGAAGTGTTCGGCTCGAGCAACGCTATCTACTTCTCAAAAGATGGAAACAAGATGGCGTACGTGACGTTCGATGACACCGGTGTCAGGACTATGAAGGTGCCTCACTATGGTGTCCCTGGGTCCGTCAACTACCAGTACACGCAGCATCATGAGATCCGATACCCCAAGGTAAGAAATACATACTTTTCCGAAAATAATAATATATAATTTAAAAAAATAGGTTGGAATAAAAAGATATACAAATAGATATAAAAAAGATATATATAAATGTAACGACTTGGGAAACTGCCCCTTTTTTCGTTAAACTTGCTGTTCTTTCTCTGGTCGAAGAAACGTTGAGACATATAAACAATAGGTAGGTATTGATGGTTTCATATTGCCAGAAGAGTGGTGATAAGTGTCAACGTCATCTCAAGCGAGACAGACTTTGCAGGCATCTTCTCGGCATGCTCGTTCCATTCGTAGACCTCATTCATCGCTTTACAGCGATATCGCGGTCAAGAGTAGCCTATTCATGAATAAGAAAACCTGTTTGATAGACGGTCAAAAAGTGGTGTTATAAAGACTAGTATTGTTTTTTCTTTTATGTTCTTAACCTTAAAACTAGTAAAAATCTGTTTCGATTGATCTTGAATAAAATAATAAAATAAGTAGAGCAATGATATTACTTATATTTAATAAGAGTAACAGATCAAAAATAAGCCTAAAACTATTAGCTAAAAAAAAATAACATTTTGCGCTTATTTACTGATAATTGAAAAAACGAATATTTATAAAAATACTCGTAACTAATAATAATATGTAAACAACACATACGTACATAAAAATATACTCACGCCCGAAAACAAGTCGAATGATAAAATAATATTAGTAACTAGCCGACCTGACAGACGTTGTCCTCTCCAAATTTCAATAATTCATACAAAATTTCTATACAAATTGCACTTTCAGTTTTCCTGAATTTTCAAATTTTCCCGACAACTTTCTAATGTCTCTTTCCGATATTTTGACGCCTCACTGGTGGCATTTTCCAAGACTTCAGTAAAGGTTTATTTGACACAACGATAACACACTGGGTTCTATAAACTACTATTGTTAGTATTTTTTTTGCATATATAAGTAACAGATAAAACAATATAAGAAACTGAACAACTAAACTTTCATCTGTCAATTCTGTCAATATTTTTGAAGATCGCCTTACTGTCTTCTGTCTCACTAACTTTTTCTATGGAGACATTGTAACCAACATTTTTCACTTTTTCTTACAATTTTTCAAACATTTTCTTTCATACAAACCTTGTCCTGACAGTTAAATACACAACCATATCCCATTACAAAATTATACCTTATATACATGTCCCCACAGTTGTATGACTAATTTACGTTACTTACGTCTAATTAAATTGTAGTGATTGAATATCGCTTCTGTCAAATTGCAATTTTATCGTGAGAAATGAAATATAAACCAGCTTTTTACCCTCGCCGACAAAGGTGAAGCCGATACCGTTGCATACTTACAATTAATACAATAGGTATTTTAATAAAGTATGTATGTTTGTTTGTTTAATTAACCTTCATATAAAATTCTGAATGACACCACACTCATGAAATTAATAAAATCGCATTTTTGAGAGTCAGAAATCAGGATGTACCTAAAGATGCGAAATCCTTACAAAATTTGATGTATGCTGAGCAATCCGCATGAGCAAACTCGCGTTAAAAACTTAGTTAATTTTATGTTGCAGTTAAACTCAAAGCTAGTGTAAAATCATCAAACTACTAAAACTAACAAGCTTTTAAAGATGCGAAATCCTTACAAAATTTGTTGTATGCTGAGCAATCCGCATGAGCAAACTCGCGTTAAAAACTTAGTTAATTTTATGTTGCAGTTAAACTCAAAGCTAGTGTAAAATCATCAAACTACTAAAACTAACAAGCTTTTATAAATCATTTCATTCAGAGAATGTTGGTTTCTAATTTCAGCAATGGGATCACCTTTTCAAAGAATTAAAGAATTCCTAGACTATATTATATACCAGCTAATTAAAAAAAAAAAAAAAAAAAAAAAAAACTTATGTCAAGGAAAGAATCACTCATTTATAATAAGTTAGCGAAATTGCTAACATTCTTATTTAAGAAACACCCCAGTTTGACGAAAATGATTAGGTATAGGAAGTTTGCGCAAACTCGAATTTTAATTACGGACTACAACATGTATAGCGATCGTCTTACAATACAATAAGTTCGACTAAGCAAATTAATGCATGATGCATTGTTGCTGACTTTGACATTGTAAATGAGTATGTATACACACACGACGGCTGCCTGATACGTTTATCGTCAGGCGGTTTACAAAGAGTATGGTACAATATAGTTGACCACGGGACGGCGCATAAACCGTATCGAAGGCGATTGTATCAGTGTGAAATCATCTATAATCAAGCGCAACGCAAAGTAACAGCAGAGCAAGTTAGTGAGCAACCAGTAGGTGTTTGTTAACGTGTTAGTGTTAGCTGTATGAATTAATTAAATTAACATTTGGATATCCTTGGGGCCCAATCTGGGTCACAGAAATAGAATGTGCGTGTGCCTGTTATAGGTGTATGCTGTTTTTGCTCTGTGAAGAGACATGAGACAATCTGTCCCAAATGTTAGTTTAATGTTTACGGTATCCTAAAGTTCAGATGCCCTTGGTGCCCAATCTGGGTCATAGAAATAGAATGTGTGTGTGCCTGTAGGTGCATGCTATTTCTTGCTTTGTGAAGAGACATGAGACAATCTGTCCTGAACTTTAGCTTACTATGTTCGTATAGTTCGATTAGTAAACGAAGTATGTGTGAAACTTGTTGCTATAAAACTGTTCAACTAAAGTAGTGGTTATGTGAGAAACTTGTTGTTATAAGTGTCAGCTGTATGAGTTAATTAAATTAAAATATGGATGTCCTTGGTGCCCAATCTGGGGTCATAGAAATAGAATGTGTGTGTGCCTATAGGTGCATGCTATTTCTTGCTCTGTGAAGAGACATGAGACAATCTGTCCCAAATTTTAGTTTAATGTTTACGGTATCCTAAAGTTCAGATGTTCTTGGTGCCCAATCTGGGTCATAGAAATGGAATGTGTGTGTGCCTGTAGGTGCATGCTATTTCTTGCTTTGTGAAGAAACATGAGACAATCTGTCCTGAACTTTAGCTTATTATATTCGTATAGTTCGATTAGTAAACGAAGTACCTATGTGTGAAACTTGTTGTTATAAAACTGTTCAACTAAAGTAGTGGTTACGTGAAAAACTTGTTGTTATAAAACTATACCAATAAAGTAGTTTTTTAGTGCTCAATCCGAGAATCTGCGGTCGTTGATCGAGGTAAGTCATCGGTAATAATAATTTTAATATGCTTTTCTGTTTTATCGCCAGGAATAGGCGCCGTTCTAGTATTTTACTTCCTTACGATGCGATGTAGGAATTCATATTTCACCTTCCAATCGGTGGAATAGGCGCTGAACCAATATTTTACTGCACTATGTAAGATTTTATTTATACGAGATTCAAAATGCGGAGTAGCGCCCAAACCACACTGAAAAATATTTCTGTTTCATCGCGAGGAATACGCGTCGAACCACATATTATTGGTCATTCTATCTCACCGAGAGTGACGAGGCGAACGGAGTGAGCGGAGCGGAGCGGAGCGGAGCGGAGCGGAGCGGAGCGGAGTGCCTCGTCACTCTCGGTGGGATAGAATGCCCAATAATATCCTACTCGCTTCGTTGATTACGAAATTGATATGAATTCATAATAGAAGTTTTCTTTATAAAATTACCGTCATCTAGCTTACACAAAATGGCACATCTTTGGCTGTAAGTGCCTATAATTATTTAATTTGCAATTTAATGCTTATTTCAAAGATGAGTAATTTCACATCACATCATCAGCCGACAGCAGTTCACTGCTGAACATAGACTCTCCAATCGCACGCCATTCAGCTCGATTCTCGGCAACTCTCATCCAGCTGCTACCAGCCACTCTGCGAAGATCGTCGCTCCACCTAGCCTGAGGGCGTCCTACCTTACGTTTGCCGATTCGCGGTCTCCTCTCATGAACACGTCTACATCATCGGTTCTACGACTACTATAGCCGGCCCATTACCACTTCAGCTTGCTTACTCTGGGAGTTATGCTATGTCGACCACTTGGGTAGTAAGTACCTACTAGTAATTTATTAAGCCAATGGACAATTCTAAAACGTCCATTGGCTAACCAAACCATTATTTTTGATGACAATCAAATCCATGAGAAATTTTCATCTGGCGAAGACGTCGAGTTATACACTACGTTTATTAACATCAGACGTGGTACCTTAGCACATCCAAACTCTCACTAAATTATCCTTGTAAACTATATCACCTAGTGTTCCCAGTACGACTTCCAAGGCAAACTAAAGATTTATTCACTCCCCAATCCAAGTTCGGGAAACTGCATCACCTTAATCATTAGAAACTCCAACAAACGTCGCAAGTTATAATGAACTATTGAAGCCAAAAGTTCAACTGCACACAACATCGGTAAACTCAATTTCTTGAGTTAACTGCGTCACCCGCTCTTGTGTTATGGGTTATTGGATTCTACATACTTTAATATTTGATTTGGAGAACTTGAAATGGTGTTTAATGTGGGATGGAAGTGACAGAGACAGAAGTAGCAGTATCTATACAGTATACTAGGTAACTTAATCGTTGTAGCTACAGGAAAACGGTCTTATAAGACTGTCTTTAATTTTTGGAGTAATTTGCTAACTGTATTCACAGATTTTGGAAAAAGGTACCTACATTCAGTTAGAAAACTTTCAATCATTTCGTTTTATTCATTTGATGCCAATAGATGCAGTTTCGCAAACCGATAAAAAGACTCTCCTAGAATCAGAATCAGAAGAAAACAGAGGTTAGAATACTAGAAAAGTAATAAATACTAGAAAATAATAAAAACCCGACTGCAAAAAAGTCTATGCAATGCACTAAAAAGAAACAAGATTGAGAATAGAAAACAAAATTAAAATAAACTAAAAACAAAGCGAACTCTACTTCGGTTTAACATAAAGCCAAAGCTCTTAAATACTCGTATTAAGTTTGGTTGCAGGCGGCACCCATTTGCAAATTATAAAACCGAAAGAAAATGAATGGGTGCCTAACACACTATCAATTATTGGAATCTGAATCATTCTGAAGCAAATTGCTAATCCACTGCTTCATACGTTCGAAAAGTCTGCTCGACAACGTAAATACATAACTCAATTAATGTTGTTGAATTGTCAAAATGAAACCGTTTACGATTGATAGATTAATAGTATATTATGCAATTGCCCCGCTGAATACGTCACTGTTGTACGCACGGCTACAGATCAAGCTATACATTTCCAATATAAGCTGATCTCGCATTGTATAGGATTTCTTTACAATGAGAGCTCAGTGTAAACTGGAAATGTATAGCTCGATGTGTAGCCGTGTGTACATTCACTAAGTAGAATAAAATACAACCTAATTCACATTTAAGTTTGACGCACCGCCCGAGTGAAAGGGCACACGACTGGTTTGGCAAACTGCCCACTGCAGGGCGAATAATATAGATCGAGGTCTCACACTGGAGATTAAATATCGTTTTAATATGAATACTTACTTAGCTGTTACAAGTATGTATTCTTTTGTGTACCTGTACACAAAAATATTTAGACTTCTGTATCAAATGGTATTGGTAAATAGGTACAGTCAGCAACAAAAGTCGATTAACAGTTGAGTTTTATTTATACATCTTAATTATTGAGAAAAATACTTAATTAAAATCGGAACAGATATAAATTTTAAAGAAAATGAACTCTTATCTACGAAATGAAATGCTAAAAAACAGGTTATCACATCATTTTGTGATAATTTAGATGATGTCAAAAGTAGCAGTGTTAACCGACTTCTGTTGCTGACTTAACTACTTATAATAAGAGGTATACGTAATCAAGAATTTACTTGACTCATATAACTAAGCTCGATCTTTAATAAAATTTTAGTTCATGAATGAGTAAATTAGGTATAGGTAATTTGACCAACTAATTAGGAGGAAACGCGGTCAAGTGGTCGATCATTCCATAAAACAAATCAAATGTTTGGACTAGCTAGTATTCAAACAAAGGTTTTAAATGTTATTATGGAAGGAACGCGAACGACAACGTGTTCGCGTTTCCTCTTATAATAATATTTTTTTCTACTGCAAATACCTATAGAAAACATAAATTACATAATTTTGGAATTTCCTTTTTTTACCTAATAAGGTTTGCAAGGTTTTCGTTAGTGAATAGCAACGTCCTCTTAAAACATTTAAGATAAATACGCGATATAAGTGAAAGTGTACAAGTATCGGAAATGTTTAAAGGCTCCCGAGAAAGGCACGACGCGACGCGGTTCTGGTAGAACAATTTCCATGATGTTTTCATAGTCATTGCTTTACTAGAGTCGATTCGCGGCCGTCTGCGGAGATCTAGGCCTCGTAGTTCCGATCGAGAGATCCAAGTCAGATATGACACGTTCGTCATAGTGCGGAGATTTTAAAATTGGAACAAACGTCGAGTTCGAATCTTGAATGTTGACATTTTTTGAAAATAAGTAGGTAGTTTAATTTTTTCAAGCTTTTGTTTTTTTGGTAATGGTGGTTGCAAACATCTTTGCTTTGCAAACATCTTTTCGCCTTCTATCGTACTATGTGAAGCCTGTGAACTTTTGGACAATGTACTTCTTCCTTTCCGTAACAATAAGTGTTTGCTTAATAAACTGCAACCCATTACCGCTTCAAAAGTACAACATTTAAACAGAATGGAATACTATCCAAACAATTTATATGGCGACATTTTCATTCTTTCCCAGGCAAAAATTATGTTATTTTTTTCTTTTCTCTTTTCTCAAAGCTGTTTCCTCGTCATCTGAATAACACGGTACATACCAACGCGAGCCCTCGACTCAAGAGTATTGTTCAGAACGTGACGATTGATAGCTGAGCGGAATTACTTATTGATACTGTTCCCTTAAAATGGAAAGTACTTTTACCATTAAAAATACTGATAAAAAAGGTTAACTGTATGAAAAAGCGGCAAACGTCCGAAAGACTGGTGAGCGAAAGGTCGTAGCATTCGAACTCATTAATTAGGTATTAGAGTTTAATTTCTTCGGAGATTGCTAACGTCAGTGTAGAACTTCAAGACGAATTGTAATTTCAGTAGCATCTATTAGTTAAGGCCAATCGTTCACGACGCTACTGACAAGTAACGTGATACAAACTCAAATCACCATTGAGTAGACAGAATGTCACAGAATTTCAGCACACTAGTATTTTGTCTCTTTAGATTTTTTTCATCAAGCTGCACTTCAAGAATAACTGTGGACCTACCTCTGGTAGTAAAATTGACTTCTCCCTCCACTAAATTATATTCTAAAACAAAGTGTTTGTTGAGTGACTTCAGCACTCACATAACACTTCGTTTCCCACACAGAAGATTCGTCTCCTACTGTGCTCATTTGTTCTGTGCCTAAGCGAAGTTATGGACATAGGGAAATCAATTGATTACTTTTATTTATTTTATTATGATTATTAAATTTATTTTTTTTAGTTGTGGTTAGAGATTAAGTAAAACGTCTCTACGGTCGTTTGTTAAGGTTTTGATTAGCTGAACATTGTAATAAACCACCATATTACCACCATTTTATCAATAGCATTTATTACTATTTTATCAATATTATATTATTATTTTTTATAGATTTACCTAATGATCGACATATAATAGGATGTGTTTATCACGTATTTGTTGAGGTATATATAAAGTAGAATGGAATAAGAATAATAGAATAATGTTTATTACACACACAAGATTTATGATACACAAGAGCATGTACAAAACAACAAAACACAGATATCTACATATATCTACCAGTTCATGTAACCCTCTCTCCTAAACTAGGTAAAATCCTGTATCTTAGGAGACAGAATATGTTTAAGATTACCTAAGTTGTCTTTACTTTAGTGAAACTCAATCTTAAAGACAACTTAGTCAAACAAAATAATGTGTTATTTAATAATCTTAACATTTTTTTTTCAGTCTGGTACTCCCAATCCAACGGTGTCAGTGACTCTAGTGGACGTATCAGACACCACCGGCACCGTTCTGCCCAACATCTACAGCGCTCCCACCGACCTCGACCAGTAAGTGTTGTTTGTGTGTTAAAACTTTCATTATCGCCCCTATTTACATAAAGTCTTTTAGGGTGTCGCATACATAATGTATAGCAACAAACACTAATGATGACATTATTTTAATACCTTAAAAAACCGGCTAGGTGCGTGTCGGATTACGCACAATGAAGAGTTCCGATATTTGAAAAGAATTTATCCCAAAAACAAACTTTTACCTTGGCCAGAGGATAAGCATTGCCATACAACGTGGCAATGCAGCCAGTCTCTTATGTAGGTACATTTTTCGATATAATATAATAGAAAAATAACTATTCATAAACCAATATAGTTGATAAATAAATAAATAATAGTACTAACGTAAATATTATTATAATTCGGAATAAAGCATTAAAAAAACTTAGTGTTATAGTTGAAAAATTCATTTATAAGTCACGATATCTTTTTTTTGCAGTCGCAAAGACATTCTGTTCGTCCAGATATTTTTTTGGTTATTTTTGACGCTGAATATAGGTACTTATTTCTCTTGATGATTTTAAGCTTTTGCCAGATGACGTTACTTTCTATTTGTATGTTTGCAAGACATTAATCTCTTCTTCATTTGTTTCAAATACAATCAATCTGCCTAGCCTTTTCCCAACTATGTTGGGGTCGGCTTCCAGTCTAACCGGATGCAGCTGAATACCAGTATTTTACATGGAGCGACTGCCTGTCTGACCTCCACAACCCAGTAACTGGGTAATACGATACCCCTTGGTAAGACTGGTTGTCAGACTTTCGGGCTTCTGACGACCCGTAACGACTGTCAAAGATCCACGAATGACAGCCGGGACCAACGGCTTAACGTGCTTTCCGAGGCACGGAGGAGTCTCGGTATGTAAAGATGGTCACCCATCCACTGACCAACCCCGGCAAGCGTAGCTTAACCTCATGGATCGACCCGTGCGGCTGTTATTACTTAGCCACGAGCTCCTCACTTAGCCACGAGCTCCTTCATTTGTTTCAAATACATACAAGTTATTTTAATAATGTTTTTTTGCAAGTCCACCATGTTATAGAGTGATCAATCATACCTACCTAAAATTGTTTTAATTTTTTTTTTTTACTAAAGTCATTGAATTTACTGTTTTCAGGCCCATTTTGAAGACGGTGAAATTTGTGACAAACTTGTCTATTGCTCTGGTGTGGACGAACAGAGTACAAACTCAGATGAGAGTACAGCTGTGCACTGCTGGACAAGACACTTGCTCTCTGGTAAGTACCGACCACCTCAAAATTAATTCAGTGAATTTGTTTTTAAAAAAACTTAGTTTGCAGCTATAATGTATTACACATAACTAAAATCTACAATAAATATTCAAATTGAAGAAACAGCAACAAGATCAAAATCATAATTTATACTTAATACCTACTTATTTCCATTCTGTAAAGACATTTTCAGCAGTAGTTATTTAGTAGTACTTAGTCAAAATGTATTAAGAACTGAAAGTTTAGTCCTGTATGTCTAATTGTTTAAAAGTTGAACGCCATACATTTTTTATAATCCAGATCTTCACTTACGATGAACCCGATGGCTGGATCGACAATATTCCGTTCTTCTTCAACGATGCAGGCACTGCTTTCATCACCATTTTACCTTCGGTAAGTACGCGAAACACTTTGCTCAATTTGTATTATTTTATACTTTGGTAGCTTCTCGAGGAACTAAAATTAAAGTGCAAATAACGCCATCTCGCTTCGATTCCTTGAACTACACTTTCAGACTGGTGTTAGTTCTTGCATTTACCAACAGATGTCGTAAAATTTAATATCTATATGTTTGGTATTCCAAATTCTCATTCTATCAAGTTTGTAGTAAAATATGTTTAGTTTATAAAAACCTGCGAAGCAAAATAACAGCAGCTTTATCTTCGAAACTTTTATATCAACTTACCTATTTGCTTGCCTCCAATCAAATAATGATTAGCTCTTTAATAATTATTGCTAAATACCTTTTCAGCTTGTTGATGGAGTGCTGTACAAGCAAATAGTTCAAGCGTCGCAGCCTACTACCGGTACTGCCGTGTGGGATCATCTGAACCGCGTCAACACAGCACACACTGTGCTTGAGATCTTAGCCTGGAACTCCGATAACGTCATGTTAGTATAAATACTATGTCACATTTTACAAATTAATACACGATATATTAATATAAACGATATAATAAAATCTTTTTTAATGATAATGAGGGTAGAATCGAAAAAAAACAACACATGCGTCAATGTCATCAAGTAAGTAAGGCGAGTAGAGCTCTTAACTAGGGCTACTATTGAGAAAAAAAATAATAAGTCTGGAGATTTATGGAACATTTTGAAATTTCCTATGCTCACATTTTTAGTCCGATGAGGTACGGCCGTTTTGGCTTTAGCTGACAACCTAAAACCTAGGAAGTTTAGTGTTGATTTTTTTTTATACAAAGAATTCTACCTCATCTGACTAAAAATGTGAGCATAGGAAATTTCAAAATGTTCCATATCTTTAGACTTATTATTTTTTTCTTAATGGTGGCACTAATTAGCAGCTCTACTCGCCTTTAGTCTGGAAAATATTGCTTGACATCTAGTATAAAGAAAAATCACTTTATCTGATCTTAAACATCCCACTAGTTCCATAATGGGTGAATATAAAATACTATAAAGAACCTACTTCGTAAAAAACCTCTGACTTTTTCTGATTATAGGGGTAGTTGAAGAAAATCCAGGCTCAAAGCAAACGTATTCAGCTATTCTCATGAAGATTTCTCTCTTCCAGTTGGTACAAAGCCACAAGCGTAGAAGACTCGGCGGAACAACACATCTACACGGTGAACCCTTCTGCTGTGGTCACATGCTTCACTTGCGGCATCCAAAGGGAGGACGGAGGCAAGTGCCTCTACAATGAAGCTACCCTCAGCAACGCTGGTGACCGAATCACCATCAACTGTGCTGGTCCTGATGTGCCACAAGTCTTCATTTACTCTACCGTGAGTTTTAATTCTGCTATTGATGTAAACTGTTGATAAAAGGCGGATCCCATTAGGATCCTTATGGCATCCTAAATAAGAGGCAATGGCAGTATATGCTTCTGGTTATCTACATTCAGTCACGCTATCGGCCAGCACGATCCATCGGGAGGACGGTGGTAAGTTTTAGTACTGACAGAATCACTATGAATTGTGCTGAGTCTGTTAAGCGCCGGTGAAATGCAACGCGCGTCACGTGAGGCGCGACTACAATCACTGACCGAGTGTCTTGCCTCGGTATGGCATTAGCGAGTCTGCTCGGCCAGTCTGTTTCCGGTTTCACCACCTACGATTAAGTTCCTATTAACTTACTTGGCAGATAATTTCATACAAAATCTGTTCCATTTTTGAATTTATTCGGTACCTAAGTAGTGGCTATTCGGACATCGTGAAATAGGCCCTGAGTGTCTGTTTTGGAATGGCCTAACAAGTTTTGGCTTTAAATGTAAAGCCAAAACCAAGAATAAGAGCTTTCAATGAGGGTTTTCATGAAAATTCATGCCGCCATTTGGCGCCACTATGACAAGAGGTCTTCCATTTCAACAATGAATATAAAACTTATGATGACGTTCATCATTCGTTTCATTCAGTCGTTCATCATTGAGGCACGAGCATGACTAAAGAAAATCTAGGCGCTTTGACACTTTTGAGAGGTGCCTGAACCTGACGCCTCAGTGCTATCACCTAGTGAATGTCATTTCATAAAACCCTCATCCTTGTAAATTTTCTTTTATCTCAATAATAAATGTTCCAGAATGGGTCCCTGGTTCGTGTATGGGACGACAGCGCGGACCTGACCACTATCACCACCAACCGCGTACTGCCCGCCACCATCCGCGTCGCCGTGCCCGTCAGCGTGGGACTACCAGCCGCTGATGTACACATTCAGGCACCGGCGGACTATGCCAATAGGACTAATGTGCCACTACTGGTCTATGTGTGAGTATCTGTGATAGTTCTTGAGTGCTGTCGTAACAATACCATAAGCGCCAGAGGCAGCTTGCCTCCACTCCGTGGCTTGTTGTGAGTCTGATCTTTTTCTGCGTTCATAAAACAAGCCAAACTAAGACCTTACCTTTTTCTACATAGATCCTACAAACACTTTAGAAACTTCATCTTTCTGACTGACCGACTCCATTACAGTGCAAAAGCGTCAGGAAATGATTTAGTGTTTGTACTGAGTAAGTTTTAGTTGACTCACATTTTTTTTGTCCAGGTATGGTGGGCCAGACACAGCTCTAGTAACAAAGCAATGGTCGCTCGACTGGGGCAGTTCCCTCGTCAGTCGCTGGGGTATTGCCATCGCTCACATTGATGGACGAGGCTCTGGACTTAGAGGAGTCACCAACATGTTTGCTTTGAACAGGAAGTTAGGAACAGTTGAGATTGAAGACCAAATCACTGTTACCAAGTAAGTTTGAATTTCTCGTTGTGACCAAGTTGTTTCTATCACTTTTTCAAGGGGACTTTAGAATAGAATAATCTACAAGATTACGCTTTTCTAAAGGTAAACTTGTAGTACTAACCGCCAGTTATGGAGATCCACCAACACCCCATACATGAATGCTCTTCAATTGGACACAAGTACTTCCTACATATTATAGACTAGCTTCTGCCCGTGAATTTGTCCAAATGTAATTTCTTGTTTCCACGACCCACCCCATCACATCACATCGCCTGCCCGCGCTTATCTTACTTCGTTATCGCTTAGTGTTCTTTCCGACTTATTTTTCTTTCTGCTCGGCTCCTAAAGGTGCTAGCGTGATGTTAAGTAGCAAATTAGCCTTCCTCAAAAGTTGGGCTATCAAATGCAAAAATATGTTTTCAAATCCAACTGGCAGTTCCAGAAATTAGCGTGTCCAAACAGTAAAAAAAAACAAAACAAAAACAAACTCTTCAGAGTTATTGTTATGTAGATAAAGATGGTAGCAAGATATGATATTAATTACTTAATTAATGAACTTCTTCTCAAGTTTACTGCTGTCCTACTTTTTAAAAATGCTCTCTACTTTTATTCCAGATATTTACAAGACAACCTATCCTGGATAGACGGAAACCGGACTTGCATCTGGGGCTGGTCGTACGGCGGCTACGCGGCCAGTAAGGCGCTCGCTGAAGGCGGCAACGTCTTCAGGTGCGCGGCCGCTGTCGCTCCGGTTGTCGACTGGAGGTTTTATGGTTAGTATTCATGGAATAACGAACTCTTCACTTTGTCATTTGTAAAATTGAGAAAAACTAATGCCGTGGTGAAAATATTAGCCAGTTTGTAGTTGGTAGATGGATTAACGGCCAAGGGTGGTTTGGATGTGACGGTTTCTTTAATGCTCCCCTCTAAACTATAAACAGACTGAGATTTATAAGTTTCTTCTTTATACCTTCCAGTAAATGTGAACTAATACCAACCTAAAGTTTACTATATGCTAGCTAAAGTTGAGAAAATTTTAGGAGACTGAGATAGCAGAAATTTCAGGAGATGCGAAATTTGAGATGAAGTCTATAGTGTATCAACATGCTCAGTTTTAACCTGTCTTTACATTATCAATATCCCACTGAAGATTATTTTATTTACCTATACTGGAAATATTTTTTTGATTACAGACACAATCTACACTGAACGTTACATGGGACTGCCGTCAGTAAACGTCGAAGGTTACGCAGCGTCGTCACTTCTTACTGAACAAGTGGTACGTATGCTAGAGCATGATAATGTGGATAAATATTAATGATTAACATAAAATTATACTTATGTAATTTTAATAACGCTGTTATTCCTTAGGCGGAGAACCTTCGTGACAAGAGCTACTTCTTGATCCACGGCACCGCAGACGACAACGTGCACTACCAGCACGCTATGTTACTATCACGGCTACTGCAGAGACGAGATGTCTACTTCACGCAGATGGTGAGTTCAATAATATATAGGTAGTGGATTTTTGAGATGGAACACTAAGGGCAGGTACTTTTAACCATTGTAGATACTGGAAAACGGTCTGAGAAGACTGTTCTTAACTTTTGGAGCATTTCTAACTGCATTCATAATATTGAAATAAGCTATTATAATAAGAAGGGTTGGCATTAGCACTTCCCGAGAGGCATTTTAGAAGCATATGCCTTAGTTCTTCCATTTAGGCTTTAATTTAGAACTAAATGTATCCTTGAGCATACCTTTGACCACACTTAGACTAAGCCCGGAGCTAAAAAACTTGCTTAAAGTAGTCGAAGATGATACCGGAATGGTGACATAGACTGGGGTAGAAGATTTGCGGCCAGACCCGGCACCAAATTAAAAAGTGTAAGTAATAAACGTAATTTTTTTTTTCCAGAGCTACACAGACGAAGACCACGGCTTAATCGGCGTGCGGCCGCATCTCTACCACGCACTAGAGAAGTTCCTACAAGAGCACATGTTGTAATATCTTACTTAATTGAAATAATTATAATTATCAACGTTTTGCTCAGTGGTACCATGTACCTATGATATTTTGAATAAAGATAAATGCAAAGAACAATTAATAGACGAGCAGTTTGCCGTTAAGGGGTATTTACGAGTATGTATACCTACGTATTTTTTTTATGAATTAGAAGGTAGTTAGAAATTTTGAAACTATCGCAGAATGCCGATTAATTTTGTTTTTGTTTTGTTTGTTGGGTTGGGTCCAGTTCCTCCCAATGCTGTTTCTCATAATGCTGTGTTGTATTTGTCCTCCAATTTTCAAGATTGCCTTTCTTACGAAACTCATGATAATTTATTATTGTAAATGTGAAGGCTATGCACAAAATGTTAACAACCTAGTAATACTTATATATTTTTCAATTTGTATTTAAGATTTTCCCAAATAAAATTGCTCTAAATATTAATGTTATAATTAAGTGAGGGGATGAAAAAAAAACGATATCTATGTAATTACAGAGTTACCTGTGTACTAGCGCATTAATTTAAATAAAATTAAATATTTTATGAGTCATGTAAATAATATTTTAATTGAAGTATTTTGAGTATTGTGAAGTTACTTAAAGTTGCCAATGTTAATAGTATGAAACAGGGTTTTCAGTGGATATTATGTAGATATTGATATGCATGTACCTATTTATATAAAAACAGAAATATCTGACATAATAATATACCTAATTAAATAGTTCGCTATATGTATAGTTTCAATGAATCATGGATATGTCGCAGCCAACTAGCTTAATTAATTAGACTTTCAGTTAACAGCCTACCCTTTTAGGAGGATATAATTATCGAAGCGCGGTTTAACTCGGTGTGTGAGTGAAATGGCGTTATGGCCGTCTAGTTTGACGGGCGAGATAGGAGACTCTCACGCACACGGAATTTACACTCGCTTCGTAGATTGAAGATTGTAGATTTATGACAAAACGCTTTATTTACTCAAATGAATTTTTAGCTTAGTATATTCTTAAAATATTTAAATACATTTGATTTAAAGTAAATTTTACTGCACAATAAGGAACTGTTTACGTATAATCGTATATAACAGAAACGGTGCTACTTTGAAATGTTTCAATGTTTGTTTGTGTGTTTTGAATGTTCAGCAGTAGACAATATAGTCAAATAGTTATTTGACTGTATTGCCTACTGCTGAAATTTCATTTGTCTGCTGGAATTGGTTAAATCATTTGGATTTTCCATATGTGTTATTTGAAATAACACATAATTATGGAAAATCCAAATGATTTAAACATATTATACATTTGGTTTTACAGGAATTTTAAAAAGGATAATATTTTTGTGTTCACCAAAAATATTATCCGTACATCAAAATACTGATCGTGCACCAAATATTCCTGAATGTTACACAAAACACCCGCGCGTCCGAAACTTCACATTGGTGAATCATTTGGGTTAGGTTAGGTTAGGTTAGAACAGTGACCCTTAACGCGCGACGGCGAGCGAGCGAAGCGAGCGGTGCCGCGGCAGCGGCCGCCGAGCGCTATATCCAATAGATGCTCGTTATGACATATTTTAATGAACATATTTTGGTACACATTCAGTATATTTGGTGGAACACAGGCAAAATTAGGTAAATGAAATGGGAATAAATTGAAGTACTTTTAAATACCATCCTTTTAAAAACACAACATTATCGATGTATTAACTAAACGGCGCGGCGCTCAACTAGGGGCCTGAATGATATATTCAATTATAGGTTTGGTTGGAACTGTGACAAAATACGCGCGTACCGAATTGGTCGCAGTAACTAAGCAAGGGCATCCCAACCAAATGGGTTAGGTTACTGTGAGCAACCGCACATGAGCCGAGAGAGCGAAGCGAGTGGTGTGAACG
This sequence comes from Cosmia trapezina, assembly GCA_905163495.3. Taxonomy (NCBI): domain Eukaryota; kingdom Metazoa; phylum Arthropoda; class Insecta; order Lepidoptera; family Noctuidae; genus Cosmia; species Cosmia trapezina. Next base: position 20,685,560 of record LR991024.1, read on the forward strand.
GCAGCCATATCGGCCGGCAAGTGTTACTTCCAAAGGCTAGGCTGTTAACTAAACGGCTAGTTGGCTGCGACAGATACATTGATTTCGTTTGTAAATATTTTAAGTACTTTAAGTACAAAATATCTAATAGATATAATAAATGTGTTTTATACAATACTGTCTTTTGTTTATAATACTAGCTTCTGCCCGCGACTTCGTACGCGTAAAATTTCTTGTTCCACAGACCCGCCCCGTCGTCATCGCGTCCCCTCACCTTCCCGCGCAATTACTTTGTTTTCGCTTAGCGTTCTTTCTGACTTTTGCTCGGCTCCTAAAGGTTATAGCGTGATGTTAAATAGGCTTTAGCCTTCCTCAAGAACTGGGCTATCAAGTGCTAAAAAGTAATTTTAATCGGGCTGGTGGTTTCAGAGATTAGCGCGCTCATACAAACAAAAAAACAAACACTTCAGCACTGATATAAAAACGAAATTATGTAAGATTTTCAAGCTTACATAATTTCAATATTATCTATATTGATAGCTAGTCTTCTAGTAGCTAATACCTACCTAACTACCTACCCGAAAAAATGTAGGCTTCTCGAACAAAGGGTTAAAATGAAGGGCTTTTAAAAACCCGATATTGTTACACTGTGAAAGGCCTTAAATGCCCGGGTTACCCTTTCAACCAACTTAAATGTGGGTGTGTACATTATGTTTTGGTAATCCTTTACTTACCACGGCTTGATCATCCTTCTCCTGCCCTTATCCCAATTTATTTGGGGTCGGCGCAACATGTCTTTTCCTTTCATACTTCCCTAAGTCGTCATCTCGGTAGTCACTCCCTTTCTAGTCATTCTTTCACACAGTCCATCTAATGATATATAATCATGGGCTTGTCAAACTCCTTACCTTCAATGTAAATTCTTCTTTTATTTTGTTGATTTTTCGTTTAAAAATATTGTCATTATTGTTATTTATTAATAGGCTCTTCAATAATGATAATTACTATTACTTTACAATTAACTTAAGTCTCAGCGCCTTATGATTACAGAAATGCACAGCATGCACTACATTATGCGCAGATAATAACACAATTAATTAAATAAAACAAGTAATAATAGTTTAGTTATAAATAAAATAATTATATGAAAAGCTAAATTGATTACAATAAATTACCTACATAGATTAAATTAAATTAGATTAGATTTTTTTTTGTTAAATAGGTACATTTAAAAATTCTTATATCTCATTTATGACGATTAATGCTAAGATTATTTTTATCGATTGGTTGATTATGATAATATTTGTCTAACCACGTTAAAATATTCAGTGTGGCAGGGATTCGGCAAACGCCGCCGGTCCAAAATTAATTTTAATTTTTAACATCAGGAACGGGGTGAGTAAATTGGAATTCCTATTCTTAAAACGATACTTAGTTGGTTTGACGGTGTGTTCAACGAATTATTATAGTGTTATATCTAAAAAACGTAAGTAGATCCATAATCCGTATGGTTTTCAAACATTTTAACGACCTTTTGACCTTTAAGTATTTGACGTGCTCGTAAAACCGAGGGCAATTCCCGAATTTTTAACAACGTTCGCAATCTCATCTCAGTCTCAATATGTCAAAAATTGTATAGCGTTCACCTACATTTTTGACATTTTATTGTCGCTGGCATGAGATTGCAATGTCGCGGGTTGTTCGAAAGAGATACCGTGGCCCTGGCACTCGCAACTGAAGGAAAACGGGTGGATTTTAGTCAGTAAAAGTCTGACACGCCCTCCCGCTCCGCCAAGAGCGGGAGAAGTCATTTGATGATTCCCCATCCAGAAAAAAAAAGTTTCCCCGAAGATTTGTGCAATATTTTTTGCAGCTTCAATTGTAAAGTTCCAGTAACTGCCTACATTCATAACACGAGACTTTCACGCACTTTAAAATTTCTTAAACTTTAGAAACATACTTACTTCTACAGTCCTTCAAAACCTTCGAAAGATACCCAGCCTTCGGTAATACCTATGGGATTCTTCCTTTACTAAACCAACCCAGTGAGCTCCAGATCTTCTTAAAATACACCAATTCCAGAATCTCCCTTTACAAAGCCTGTTACGGTACATCCCTGGAGAAATTGAAAAGGGGACTTCTCGAGTTTTGCTTATCGTCTATACATACCGGTCAACAGATATAGATAGATGATAGATAAATTATGGTTAGATTAGATAGCTATTTAATTGTAGGTAAAACATTTTATGTCTGTCATTCACCACTGGTCTTCGTCGCTTATTTCATGAGTGCAGTCATCATCTCATTCGCGAGAAAACTTGCGTTCTTGAATCAATCTGCCTCGCTTTTTCCCAACTATATTGAGGTCGGCTTCCAGTCTAACCAGATGCAGCTGAATACCAGTATTTTACGTGGAGCGACTGCCTTCACAACCCAGTAACTGAGTAATACGATACCCCTTGGTAAGACTGGTTGTCAGACTTTCAGGTTTCTGACCACGAATGACAGCCGGGACCAACGGCTTAACGTGCTTTCCGAGGCACGGAGGAGTCTCCGTATGTAAAGATGGTCACCCATCCACAGACCAACCCCGGCAAGCTTAGCTTAACCTGAAGGATCGACCCGTGAGGCTGTTATTACATAGCCACGAGCTCCTGTTGCGTTCTTGCAAAGGGCTTAAAATGGATCACTCTGTAATTTGATCCAATGAAAGTTCAAACTATATTTATTACCATAATCACAATGTTCAGCAGACAATAGGATTATTTCCTAAGCCGACTTAATAATTTTATAAAGAAACAATTTTTCATATCGCTATCACAATGATTACAGGAGATTAAGATAGCTCAAGACCGTCATAATTATTATTGAATATTTACTGATCAATAAACTAACCGTTTATACCTAACTTATACGTAGTTACTTACGCGCCTAACTAAATATTTGTCTTTCTCTCTCTTGTTTTCAATCGCTCTCTCACTGCAGAGAATCGTGACTCCGTATCAAATTGTCAACGGTGTTTCTCCATCTTTTACGATCAGTGGCCTGGTGGAGTGCGACTCTGATAGGTTCACAAAATGTTTATATTTGATCAAACCACTTTTTTGGGCTTCGGCCTCTAGGGCTTTTGCTCTCTCTCTTTCCAGTCACCATTATACGTTTCATGTAGTTGATAATTCTGCGGACAATGTGGTCGAAGTATCTCACGACACGTTGCAGGCAGGTTGAGGACAGTTGTTATGCTTCCTCTAAATTGAGTTGTTAAAGGATAGAGACATTTGCGCGGTAGGCTGTCCATGGTATCCTTAATAGGCGGCGCCAGCACCACGTTTTGAAGGCGTCAATTCTTTTCCTGTCGGTAGACGTGATCGTTCAAATCTCTGATCTCTGAATCGCTGATCTTTCTAAATATTATTTAATCGCTGCAGGCACGTAAACAAGTAGGACCTAATATTTCATGTTCATGAATTTCTGATGAACTATCATTTGACAGGCTCACCTGATTTGCTTTTAAATCCCGACAGCAAGAAGAAGAAGAAGAATGATGGAAAAATAGCGGTCGTCAATTAGTAATTTTCCGGGTTTTGGATTTTTGTGAACAGTGTATAGAAGACTCCTTCGATAACATTGATTAATGTTCGATTCGGCACGGAATCGTATTGAATGGTTGTGAACGTCGGGAAACAAGTAGGTACTGTTTACCTCGTAAAAAAGGAATATCGCGATAAGACCCGTTCTCGATATTGTTTTATAATGTGGTTGTGTAGTGGGGCTTGTGACTAAATAATAACAGCCAGACGGGTCGACAGATCTGGTTACACTACGCTTGCCGCGGTTGGTCCATGGATGGGTGACCATCTTTACATACCTAGACCCCCCCATGCCTCGAAAAGCACGTAAGCAGTTGATCCAGGCTGTCATTTGTGGATCTTTAACAGTCGTTACGGGTCGACAGAAGCCCGAAAGTCTGTCAACCAGTCTTACCAAGGAGTATAACGTGGAGGTCAGATAGGCAGTCGCTCCATGTAAAATACTGGTATTCAACTGCATCCGGTTAGACTGGAAGCCAACCCCAACATAGTTGGGAAAAGGCTAGGCAGATGAAATTAAAAAAAAAACTCTAATTGAGTTTTTTTTTTAATTTCATCTGCCTAGCCTTATACAGGCGTCTTTAAATGACGTGATCAATCCCAAAATCTTTCCTAGGTACCGTCAATAAAAGAGTTATGTATCCACGTAATAGTCAGCTAATTGCACTCCCTTTTTGCTTTTGACCCACGTAGCAACATTTTTGCCATCGCTAATTCTAAAGTTTTCGTAAGTGATGGCTCATTGATGACCTCGCCTCTCGTGCACGAGGTTATAGGTTCAAATCTGGGCAAGTACCGATGTTCCTTTATAAATTCATAAGTTTGTCCGAGTTTATATTGGACATTACTGACATCGGTGAAGGAAAAACATCGTCAGGAAACCTGGACTTATTATTAATATAAGTTTGAAATCGCCAACATGACTTGAGCAAGCGTGGTTGATCAATGCTCGTACCTGCTCTATATGAGAAGAGGCGTTGGCTTTGCATTGGAACAAGCTGGTATTCTTTCATCTAAAGTTTATTTGCTTAAAAATAGCTTTCTCACATGATATCATTTTCTTCACAGTTACACCCCAAAGAAGATGGCTCAGGACAACAACTCCACTTTGGAGTTAGGAACCAGTGATAATCAGGTGAGAATTAATACTAGAATAACATCAATCACCTTAGACGACGTCGGCGGTTTTTCTAGTTATTTTGAAATTACCAGAACTAACGGTATAAAAAGTGATACAATCTCAGACAAAGGATGCAATGAAGAAATATATTAGAATAATAATCCTGGTTGTGCGATTTCATTGACTCTCGAGTGTATATTTTTAGGTTCTGATCACAAGCTCACGTAAGAAGACAATATGGTACATAATTGGTACCGTCGCGATGTTGGCAGTACTTGGAGGAGTTGTTGCTCTGATCGTTGTCCTGTCAGGCGGCGATGCTGAGCCTGTTGTAACCACGACTACTACGGCTGCTCCAACGACTACTAGTGAATCTACAACTCTGGAAGATTCAACTACGGCAGATGAAACTACTGCTAGTGAATCAACTGTAGAGCCTACAACTCTGGAAGATTCTACTACGACAGATGAAACTACTGCTAGTGAATCTACTGAAGAGCCTACAACTCCGATAGACCCGGTAGATACGACTACGGTAACTCCTACGACTACTGCTGAACCACCTCCTCCACTAGAATTAGAGGAGTTTATGGAAGGGGCCTATTCACCGTCTCCCTTCAATGCAACATGGTCAGAAGGTATGTTCAATAAATTGTAATGTATTCTTATCGGGTCTTCTGTATCGAGGTAAGGCACAGTTGCCTCTATGTTATGACGATTATTTTTAATTTATCCATCGTCTTTGGCAGTCAGTAGAATGTCGAGCCGCATTTTTGGTTGTTTGCCCCTCAATTTGTGGGCTTAAATTGTTAAGTTTCTTCATTTAAATTTTCTTGCAGGAGGCGAGATGTTCTTCCGGAACAGTGATGGAGACTTAGTGCTCTATGATGTCGACACTGATAGTATCACACCACTCATTTCTAACAGCACCTCGCAGGTTGGTTGAATATTCGTTTTAAGTTTGTGTTCGGACAAGTTGGCTACCCAATGGTAGACTCAGAAAGCTCTGGTAGACTAAGCTTAATTAAAAAAAAAACATTGCACCATACACAGTGGAGCAAACCGGCAATAACCCAGTACTTTTTAAACGAAAAAGTAAAAAAAATCAGTTCCATAAATTTAAAATCATTTTGACAAAAGATTTTAGATTTATGGGACTGAATTTTCGGTATTCACCTAGCCTTCGTGAAAAAAAATCAATAATTGTCTCAATCGATTTTTTTTAGATGTCTTTAACCCTGCCGTACATAAGATACTACTTAGCTTCGTAAAATGTGTAATTATCTTACGTCTTGTATGTACTACAGATTCTGCAACAGTCATCGAGGGTGATTCAGTTGTCTTCTGATGGTAATGAAGTCATCTTGTCATACAATGTCGAACCAGTAAGTTTAAATTTTAACACGGAATATTTTTTTTCTCTCTCTAAAATAAAATAACTAATTAATTCTCTGATATGTTTATTGCTTTTAATTCCCATTTCTGAACCGCTTCACGCATTACTATAATGATTTCTTTTAATGTTTGAGATACCTTAAAACTCTTAACGCTATTCCACTACTTCCAGGTATACAGACACAGTTTCCTCGCTCGCTACGCAGCTGTGAACATCTACACTGGTCAAACGGTCAACATCAGTCCTTCCAGTCTTACCGGAAAGAGTGATGACATACCTTACCTCCAGAACTTCGTGTGGGGCCCCTTAGGAACTGCCTTGGCCTTCGTCTATTCGAATAACATTTACTACCAAAACGACCTGAGCAGTGCTCCTCGTCAAATCACGACGAGTGGGCAGTTGGACGTGATCTACCACGGAATCCCAGATTGGGTATATGAAGGTTGGTGTTCTTTTAGTCACAAGTTTATCAGTTGTACTAAAAATTTTATTGAACACTGTTTAATATCGTGAGTATTGTAAAAACCGTGTATCATCCAACGAATTAAGAATGATATATCCGAGCAAATGTGTATTTTCTATCTAATTGGATTCTTCCTTCATATACGAGTAGCTAAAATTTTATTGTAACTGAATGTTTACAGAGGAAGTCTTCAGCTCAAACAATGCCATCTGGTTCTCAAAGGACGGCGCTAAGATGGCGTACGCGTCGTTCGATGACACCGGAGTGAGAAATATGAACGTTCCTCACTACGGTGTTCCTGGGTCTGTCAACTACCAGTACACACAGCACCATGACATCCGATACCCCAAGGTAAGAGATTACTTTCCTGATGGAGGATGGAAAAGGAGGGCATTATTTTTGTTCCAATCTCATATCTCCATCCTGGTTTTAAGGTCCACTTTACGGGCAAGTAAATTACTCAGTTCTGGGAAATATTAGTCCTATTCTCTTCATGTCTAGAACTTATGTTGCCTTCTACCTTTTTCAGACCGGCACTGCCAACCCTACGGTGTCTGTGACCTTGCTCGACGTAAATACCAACGTCCTCAATGTCTATGCAGCTCCTACTGACTAGTAAGTATTGTCACAGCTCTGGAAAAAAGAATCAAAGAAAGGTTGCTTTATTTTTTTTTATTAACTTCGTTCTGCCTCTGTTCTTTAGTATCCTATCCTTTTCGCATTTATTTTATAGTCTTTGGTCAGATCCAGATGACAATAATATCAGTAAGTATTGAATATGATTGGCACCTACGGTAACCCTTACAACTTGACGACAAGATTGGCGCAATGGCTGAGCGAATAGTTGTTGGTTCGACACCTGCTCGAAAAAATGTTTACTGTATAGCTTACAAACAGTTACACTCCGGTTTTGGTTCATAATGTTCCTTTTTTAGGGTTCCGTACTTCAAAAAGAAAAAAACGGAACCCTTATAGGATCACTTCGTTGTCCGTCTGTCTGTATGTCTGTCTGTCTGTCTGTCTGTCTGTCTATCTGTCTGTCAGTCTGTCAAACCCTTTGTCTCAGGAACGGGTGGAGGTATCAAGTTGAAATTAATATCAAATACGTAAGTTTATGATCCCTTAGAGCTCTAAAAAAATCAAGTTTCTAAGTCGACGCAATAAAAAAATATGGCCATTTATACGACATTTTTTGATACTCTCAAGTAAATCAAAACCAATAGGGTACTTCCGGTCGTCCTAGAATCATGAAATTTAGCAAAAAGCAAGGTCTCACAACACAAGTAAAGGCAAAAGTCCGAAAATTTTTAATTTGTAATTCTATCACATAAAAAAATATTTTCAAAGTTCAGTCTGTCAAGACCCTTTTTCTCAGGAACGCGTAAAGGTATCAAGTTGAAATTAATATCAAATACATAAGTCTATGATTTCTTAAAGTTCTAAAAAACTCAAGCTTCTAAGTCAACGCAATAAAGAAATACAGCCATTTTTCGACACATTTTGATACTCGCAACTGTCGCAAGTAAATCAAAACCTATAGGGTACTTCCCATTGACCTAGAATAATGAAATTTGGCAAGAAGCAAGGTCTCCCAGCAGTAAAGGAAAAAGTCCGAAAATTGGGAATTTCTAATTTTATGACATAATTTTTTTTTTAATATCCAATATTAGGTTTGTTTTTGGTATTTTTTTTAACATCGGAACCCTTCATTGTGCGTGGTCCGACACGCACTTGGCCGGTTTTTTTTTACTTGCGTTTATGATCATCACCGAATTTGTTATTTAGATTTCCTCCATTTTTATTGCATTGACTTATTTCAGCCCCATACTGAAGACGGTGAAATTCGTGACGAACTTGTCTGTTGCTATAGTGTGGACAAACAGAGTACAAACTCAGATGAGTGTGCAGTTGTGCACCGCTGGACTAGCAACTTGCTCGGTGGTAAGTCCTGAACTATTAAGTCATTGTAGTAAATACTGAGATTTTTTGGGGGCTCTATTTCGAGCTGCTGATTAAAAAGTGCTGATTCTTAATCGGCTTCTGTGTAATATTCAAATACAAATAGGCATTCTGCCATGTGTGTAACAATTTTCGGAGAGCTGGTGTTTTGCTTAGCGCTTACATAAGTTTTGACTATCTTACTTGCTAACAATACCTTATATTGTATGCAGCCAAAACAGCAGCATGCCATGAGGGAGGTATTTGCCCAAGAGTGGGATGATGCAGACTGGCAGTTAGGTTATTAATCTATTCTAGAAGATTGCTAGGTTTACTTGGACTGGCAATTTATATACTTACGGTGTTATTGGTAAAACATCATCAAACTCTTAAGGGGTAATTGTGTTCATCATGATGAACAATTTTTACAATGGGACCAAACCTGCAATCGCGGAAAAAAATCTGCTGTTCAGTACATTTATCTACTTACAACAAACTCGTCAAAATGTCAAAGAACGCAAAGCAAAACCGAAATAATAGCGCTGGCAGGCGATGCGATGCGATGGGTTGTGTCGGAGGAACGAGAAATTTCACGCGGACTAAGTCGTGGGCAGAAGCTAGTATCATAGAAAACTAAAGTCATAATATTATTTCCAGATCTTCTCTTACTCTGAACCCAACGGCTGGATCGACAAAGTTCCCTTGTTATTTAACGAGGCAGGCACTGCGTTCATCACTATTTTACCACAGGTTAGTATTTGATCCAAACACTTTGTTTTGTTCTAATGAAAAACGTAGACTTTACTCGAGGAAATAAAGTACTGCTGACGCCATCTTACTACAATTCTATAGCATTACATCCATTTTGCGCTCACTATCGCTTCACGCATCGAACAACAGATGTCGTGAACTCGCGATGTTCCATTTTCAACACCGTAGGCGTACAGGGAGGTGGGTGTGTTCAATTCAACAGGTTAATATTGTACTTGCTCACCGTACTAGTGAACATTTTAATCCAAAAGAAAAAACCGGTCAAGAGCGAGTCGGACTCGCGCACCGAGGGTTCCGTTCCGATTTCTGAAAAAGTGTGCTATTTAGAGACATCATTTTATTTTTCCTGTAATCTTTACTTAATATACTTGTATCACATAGAATAATTTCAGATTTTTCTCTTTACAAACTTCGGAGATAATCTGGGCGAGAACGGTATTTTTTTTACATTTTTCATCAAAAGTCGAAAACTACGCGGCCTAAAAAAAATAAAAAAATGTTTAAAAATATGCAAACAACGCTCTTTCATATGATACCCCACATGCCCTAGTAGCCCCACTTTAAATTTTGAAGACCCCCTTTCAGTCAAAAAAAAACATAAATATTTTTATTTCTTTCTTATTTGCAAAATAGTGGGGTAAACGTCACAAAAACTGTTCCAAAGTTGAAGTTGATAGCATTAGCAGTTCTCGAGATATCCAGCTGTGACAGACAGACAGACAGACAGACAGACAGACAGACAGACAGACGGACAGACAGACAGACAGGCAGACAGACTGAGAGACACCATAAAGGTTCCTTTTTACCATTTTGGTATGGAACCCTAAAAAGAGCCCTGATAGGTACTACGAGACGGCATCTAAGAAGTTAAGTATCTATCTCCGTCTGCTTTTATATAAGTACCAGTCTTTCATTAAATCTTTAAGTAATAATAAAAATTGATGTTGGAGTATGACATTGATAAACTCCAACATTTTTTGACCGATCACCATGAATGTTAGCACATAAATGTGTGGAATGGAGAAGGTTTTTATTAAAAATCGGTTTTTTTGACCTCTCCTCCACGCGCGTACACCGTGGGCAAAAGATAGCATATAAATATATAAATACATATTTTCAGCTTGTTGAAGGAGTGCTGTACAAGCAAATAGTTCAAGTATCACAACCTACTACTGGTACTGCCGTGTGGACCTCACAGAACCGCGTCAACACAGCACACACCGTGCTTGAGATCTTATCCTGGAACTCAGATAACGTCATGTTAGTATACTATTCAATATTATTATAAAATTTATTAATAATAATAATATGTAATTGCTAAAATTCACACAAAAGACCTCAATAATCACACACACGTTAATTACTACAATCAATTTTTACGATGACAATTTTGATGGCATAACATCATATTTTCCAACAATGGATTAGAATTGTTTATCGGGATCGGGATGAACCATCCCACCCGTACAACTCTATTTACCGTACCCACCCTATTTGCCAAGAGTTTAATTCCTGAAGACTTCAAATTTTTCAATTATTTGAAGAAAGTCCAAGCTTAAAGCAAATGAATTTGTTCTCATACTAAAAAATAATTTCTCTCTTACAGCTGGTACAAGGCCACAAGCGTAGCAGACTCGGCGGAACAACACATCTATACCTTGAACAGCGCTGGCACGGTCACATGCTTCACTTGCGGCATCCAGCGGGAGGATGGAGGCGAATGTCTCTTCAACGAAGCTACTCTCAACAGCGCTGGTGATAGAATTACCATCAACTGTGCTGGTCCTGGTGTGCCGCAAGTCTTAATTTTCACCACCGTGAGTATTAACATCATTGTTGCCGTCAGTTGTTGAATGAGTCGCATCTGTTGTGAAATCTCATGTTACGGTTGTGATTATATGGAAAAATTTACGGGTAGGTAAATAACAGACGTTAATAAGCAGTTTGACAATAGATCAAGTTGAGTGGGCTTTCCAAAACTGAGAATAATCACTGGCCTTAAATCAGCTAACAAAACATCCTGATTTCCACCAACCCGCACTGAGGCCGCATGATAGATCCCAATTTTTGTCACTGAGGAGGCCTGGGTCATAACAGAAGGAACTGGATTAATAAACGCCCTCAGTAAGGAGGTTCATCCTCGTAGTGAATATCCCCTTTATAACCAAATAATATAATTATGTTCCAGAACGGCGCTCTGGTCCGCGTGTGGGACGACAACGCGGAGCTGGCCTCCATCACCACCAACCGCGAGCTTCCCACCATCGTCCGCGTCTCCGTGCCCGTTACCGTGGGATTACCGGACGCTGATGTACTCATACAGGCGCCAGCGGACTATGCTACTAGGACCAATGTACCTCTGCTCGTTTATGTGTGAGTATCTCTCGCCTTTAGTACGTTCATACCACGCCAAAGAGCAACAAAGATGGTTGGCTCGCCTTTAAGTAAGATTGGTGGGGATGTACTCCTGTGGGTCAAAGAATGATTGTTGGCGCTGATTTGTAATTTTGGCATACATACCATTAATAACTTCCGAGTCTAGATATTTTAGTGATACCTTTGCTAAATATGCTAGGTACATACATCTTCACACCAAACGGGAAATCCAAACTACGTAAACTGCTGCGTACTACTCAAATATCATCAAATAACCTAATTTCTACTGATCTTCATATTCGTCATAATTTTTCATGCTCATTCCCAATTTCCAGGTACGGTGGACCCGACACAGCATTAGTAACAAAGAGATGGTCGCTTGACTGGGGAAGTTCGCTTGTCAGCCGCTGGGGCATTGCCATCGCTCACATCGATGGTCGAGGGTCTGGACTTAAAGGAGTTTCCAACATGTTCGCTTTGAACGGGAAGCTCGGAACTGTTGAGGTGGAAGACCAAATCACTGTTACGAAGTAAGTTAAAATGAAGATTTTATAGACGCAAGTTACAAAGAAATGAATGCCACAACTTAAACAGGAATCTGCTCGTTAGGTTTTGCACCAAGCTGTTTCAATAAAAATCATAAAATCTCCAGAAAAGAGGAAACATTTATAACGGTTTTGGGGTCGATTTTTCAATAGTCGGATATAGATAGTGCAATCCACGAAGACGCGCCCCACTACTCCTTCTAACCATTGCACACATATACTTTAAACGGTTAGGAGGAGTAGTGGGGCGCGTCTTCGTGGATTGCACTATCTATAACGTTTATCTGAATATTAATTTTGACAGTTTGACCGCCGCAAAAGCCGTCAAAGGATGGAGGAAGGAAAAATCCGCCTTATAGGGCAGATTTTTAAAAACATTATATTTTGTAAAACATTATATTTTGATTTATCAAAATATAATTAGACAAGATTGAAAGTCTCAAATGCATTTATTAATTTCATCAGTACCCATACCCAAACTGGCACACAGAAAATATACAATTTGCGTAGGTTCGATTCTATCGACCAAACTTTTTGCCCCTGAGATCTACTATTACTTCCTTGAAATATTCTTAAATCCTTTCACTTCTTTTCCCAGGTACTTGCAAGACAATCTCTCCTGGATAGACGGCACACGCACGTGCATCTGGGGCTGGTCGTACGGCGGGTACGCGGCCAGTAAGGCGCTCGCTGAGGGCGGCGACGTCTTCAAGTGCGCGGCCGCCGTCGCTCCGGTTGTCGACTGGAGGTTCTACGGTAAGATCTTATGAACCAGTCAGTTTTCAGCATCTTTGCAACAATAATTCATCTTGTCTCGCCGCAGACCCCATTAGAAGAAAATCTTGCCTTGGTGAAAAGATTTGACAGTCGGTAGTTGATAGAGGGGCTGACTGACCAGGAAGTGTCAAAAGTGTTGTCAGTTGAGTATCAGATCTGTAGTTAGAGTATCTCGAAATATAGACTGCTTATGGTTATTATCCAATGATAAACATATTCCTCAAAGTTAAACATAATTGCTGGTTTTCAGATACAATCTACACTGAACGGTACATGGGTCTGCCGACAGAAAACGCGGCAGATTATGCAGCGTCATCTCTTCTCACTGAACAAGTGGTAAGTTTTCATTTTCTGTACGGGTTTTTGCGGGAACTAAAATGAATCGACTGGTTGTTTTTATGTGGATTCCACTATTCCCATAAGGTGTCTTTTGATATCATCTAAACGCCATATTAATTACCAGTCTATTCAAATGCTGAATTAAGCAAACATTAAAAAATTTACGAGTTTTCCTTTAATGATTTATTTATTTTCAGACGGAGTCTCTTCGTGACAAGAGCTACTTCTTGATCCACGGCACCGCAGACGACAACGTGCACTACCAGCATGCTATGTTACTTTCACGGATGCTGCAGAGGCAAAATGTCCAATTCACCCAGATGGTGAGTTCAAGATTTTATTTACGATTAGCTGCGCCCCGCGGTTTCATCCGTCTAGACCGAGATGAAAAGTAGCCTATGTTAATACAGGGTGTCAACTACCTCCATACCTTTTTTGATCAAAATTGGTCCAGCCGTTTGAGCGTGAAGAAGTAACAAACATACAAACACACACACTCACAAACTTTTGCTTTTAAAATATTAGTGTGATTTTAGGCTCAAATAGGTTAAGGAGTAGGTCATGGTCAATTACGTAACACACTTAAAACGACACTTGATCGCAATGTCTTTCATTGTTCAGTCACGTTAATTGCGTTATTTATGTTGTTGAGCAAATGAATTTGACAAACCCTCAAGAATATCCTTCAAACCCTCAGATTGTGATTGAAAGCGTGTTCCGTGACTAGTGTACCGGTCTTCTCTACCACTTAATCCAGATTGAACGAAATTGGAAAAAAAAAAGTTGACTAAAGGAACGATTGTTGAAAGAGACAGCGGCCAAACGTAGCAAAGAATTGCAAACAGACCAACAAACTCGTCTTTAACAAGACATTAAAAGACAAGATGAAAGTAAGAAAAAATATAAACTGTTTGCCAAAATACACTCAAAAGAAAAACAACAGCTTAACACTTCAAACATTCTTAAAAACAACGTGTGTTTACGAGTCGATTTAATGTGTTACAAAACCTAACATAAAATAAATTACATGTACCCCTTGCCTTGCCCAACATTAAAAGAAAGCACAAACCAAAAGCAAATCTGAAGGTAGGCCACTCAACATGGAGAAGTAATGTGCGAGGAAATATCCGATCGTTTATATAAATAATGGGCTCTAGAACATTCGCTGGCTCAGCAGAGCGCCCTTGGGATATCAGCGCTTTACCTTGATATACTGCAGGTATTGAGGAGGTAGATAGCCTTTAGCTGAAGTACCTACGTATTTGTTTCATTAATTTGAGTCAATATTGGTGTCTGAGTTGAAATAATTCGATGGTATCTGATTCGGTGAACATTGTATAATCATCAGCGGGTGAGGCTGGTCAAGTAAATTTCTCCAACGAGACCTATTTCCGGCTTTTCTCTCCAATTTCTCACTCGAACAATTCTTAGATATTGGTCTACGCCATCCAACCATCGGAGCTTGGGCCGCCCTCGACTTGTCCGGCTACCCGCTTTTCTATCCAGTACCTAAACGTTTGGGTGTTCTGTTCTAGTCGATTCTTGGGACATGTCCTGCCCATCGAAACGTCCTTTTTTGGTAGTTTTAATTACATTAGGCTCGTCATTCATCTCGTGGAGCTCATGTTTGTACCACGTTCGCCATTGCACGTTTTCCAGCACTGCACCGAATATGCGCCTGAGGATTTTCTTCCATCTTGTTTGCTTAGTACTCAGTATTCCAAGCCATATATGTATTAGTCTTGTAAGGAGGGGAGAAGTTTCGTGAAAATGAAATCGAAATGTAGACCTGTTAATTGAATATGTAGCGCAATCATAAATATAAAAAAATATAAAAAAGTGAACCTAACCTAACCTTTTTTTTTTGGTCCGGGGTGGAAAATCCTCATGGATGTCCCCCGCCCTGGGGTGAGCGGAGAGATCTGTCAGACTCTTACTGACTAAAAACAACCCCCGTGTTCCCTTCCCACACTTGAACCGGGGATCATGGTAACTTATGCGCCTTCCACAATCCCCGGTCTTGCCTAGCCCCCCCTCCCCCCCACCGCGATAACCTAACCTAAGCTAACGGACTTGTGTCGATGAATGTACCTACATTTTTCTATTTGATTTAACAATTTATTAATATCAATCTTTTATTTCCAGAGCTACACAGACGAAGAACACGGCTTAGTCGGCGTGCGGCCGCATCTCTACCACGCACTCGAGAAGTTCTTACAAGAGCACATGTTGTAAAACAGTACATATTTTGCGGGGTAATTGCGTAACACACTTAAGGCTTCCGCTGACTGGCGTAGTAGAATAATTTCTATGACAACTTCATGGAGATTGTTCTACCAGAGTCGCGTCACGCCTGTTTACGGGAGCCTTTACAATGACAATGCCATTCATTTTGTCAATTCAACTATATTCATAACGTTATTTACGTCGACGAGCGGATGATTTTTCAAATACAGGGTGTTCGGCGCATGGACCGACACAATTTTTTGGGGCATTGGGGGTGTCATTTGCTAGGTTTCACCTAAAGACCTCCATGTCCTAAGTGTGACGGTAATTGAGATATGTTTTTTTTGTTCTTTCTTTGAATTACCCAAAATCTTGCCTTTGAATCGATATATTTTTTTTGTTTATGGTTGCAATAGAACAAAATAAACTTTATAATAGTCTGCAATGTATTTTTATTCTAAATAAATTATTACTTGATGTAATTTATCAGTAGAAAATGACTTATGTGCTTCCAAAGTCATAAAAATGTTTAAATGTATGACAAATTACTACTCTTAAATTATTTTTTTTTTTAAATAAAGCCATTTTGACCTTATTTTTATCTCAAAAAGTTCTTTAGCTTGTACCCTTTCTAAGGGTATGCTACACGCTATGAAAAACGATTCAAATGTAGTCAAAATACTAGTTAGAGAGTCAGTTATGGAGTGTTTTAAGAAAAGATTTATTACGGTAATTATATTTTTTTATTTTATTTCGAATAAGAATACATTGTAGACTATAATAAAAATTATTTTGTTCTTTTACAACCATAAACAAAAAAAATATATCGATTCAAAGGCGAGATTTTGGGTAATTCAAAGAAAGAACAAAAAAAAACATATCTCAATTACCGTCACACTTAGGACATGGAGGTCTTTAGGTGAAACCTAGCAAATGACCCCCCCAAACCCCCAAAAAATTGTGTCGGTCCATGCGCCGAACACCCTGTATATGAAGCCATGGTTTAAGAATTTTCTTTAAAATCCTTCGGATCATGAATGACGGTAGAAAGTGTGTTACGCAATTGGGATGCGGGGTTTAAGCTTGCCTTTGTACATACTTTGTAACATTATATCTGTAATTTTATGTGTACAATATATAAGAATATTTATTTGAAACACCTACAGTGTATTTTTTAATTGAATGGCGTAACTTCACGACTGTAGGTATAGGTATACTAGCAATAAAAAAAGAAAATTTTATAAAATTCCCATTTATTTTTATTTATTTAAACTAAAACGCAGACCACATTGGGAACGAAGCTAAGTTCGTTTAGCTTCGCTCATGTAGCTCTCGCGTCTTTTCATACGTCGGTTATTAGTTCACGGTGTGAACCAAAGTGTGCAAACACGCGGCAGCTACAGTCAATGATCAGTCAGCCATCTTATTATACGTATAGGCTACCCGCAGACATAGCGCGAGGCGACAACGTAGAACAATTTTTTTTTCTTCATGAAAATTGTTCTACCAGAATCGCGTCACGTCGCACCATCGTATCGCGCCTGTCTAAGGGATCCTTAATATACCCTATAGGTACCTATTCAGGATAGATACCAGACGAATCTTCAAGAAATCCGTACGTAAATTGTATTAAGCTACAGCTTTTAAAGAATTCACAAATTTAAGAGAAACCGTTCAAAGTAACTGTGTGGCAGCCGCATCTCACGTGTTCATGAGTTAAAAGCCTATTCCCTTATGTCAGACGCCATTACAGACTGAAATAAAAACACTTAGCCGCCATTTTGTTTTTACGATACTGGGATGTGATTTTTAACGCTTTTATCCCATCAAATGGTATTTTTATGTAGCCAGATAATGGGTGTTTTACGTGCTGGTTTAAGAGTAAACAAAATAGAAATAAAAGATTTGTAGTGGTATTCCAACATGAGGAAGACTAAAGAAACAACGGATGGACTGTGTGAAAGATGACAATGGTGCCGATTCTCTTATACACCGAATTATACTAACTAAATTATCACTAAATTCGCTACTTTTGGCTATGAAAATCTTAGAGCTATTATAAAAATAAAATTCTTTAAATTTAAAAACAATTTTGACACAACTAAAATCCAGTTTGACAATCGCGACTCCACGTGGTACTTGTTTGCCACGCCTCCGAGAATGTTTTATATAGCCGGAGGCGCGCAGCATCTCCTTTTTTTTTTGGTACCTAAATATTCAGTTTTAGGGGTTGAGTTTTGTAAAGGGGGGCTAAACTGTCATTATTGTTCCGATAGGACACACCGTTTTCGAGATATAAGAAAAAGAAAAGAAAAAAAATGCGTGAGTGCCATGAAACACTCAGTTGGAACGAAGTTCGTCGAAGCCGCCATCTTGGATTTTTCAGCGCCCTCGAAAACCACGGAAACGACACTTATGACAAATAATTTAAAAGTTTTCGCAGTTTTTTAATTTTGACCTCATTATCGTTTTCAGCGACCTCAAAAACCATGAAAATGTCACCAATAACGGCTAATTAGAAAATTTTCGGAGCCGCATCTTGGATTTTCATTTTGACCTCGTCGTCGTTTTCATCGACCTCAAAAACCATGCAAATGATACCCATGACCATCCTGGATTTTCATTTTGAACTCATTATCGTTATAACCCTCGAAAACCATGAAAACGACAAGTGACTATGGGACTATGACTATACTGCCTAGATGACGACTAAGGGTCAGTTTTCACTAAGTGGAACAATTTGTACTTTGTAGGTATTTATTGCCTTGTGAATAACATGTATAATGTAATACCTAATAGATCCCAGTTAAATTGGGCCATGTTGTTTATGTGCAAGAAGTTTAAGTACATTAGGATTCGTTAAGGAAGGAATAAATCGTTTAGAACGTCTCGACTCTTGGCAACGAGCCATTCTTTTTTATTCCAAAGACGGCGCAAATAATTGAGCAGTGATAGTTTCCTACATTCAATCTTTGATCCCATTTTCACCATTACTTGTTGTCGAACAGTAAGTCTTGTTTGTGTGTTAAATCATCACTTTTTTCTTTCAATATTTCCTTCTTGACTGCCTCGTTGCTCTCGTGGTCCGAGGCAAGCGTTACTGCTGAGCATGAGGTCCTCGGTTCGATTCCCGGGTTGGGCAAACTGTTATTGGGTTTGTGGCGGCATCTACATCGCCACATATGAACTACGCATCAATGACATGACGTCACGCAAACCTGCATCGCGCAATTAGAGTTTACCACGCGATTAGCATATATACAACGTCCCGACATCAACCGTCGGGCAGTGGCCCACCAGACACAACACCCGTCTGGTCGGAGGAACCTCCCTTTTCAATAGAGGATGAGTGAACTTTACACCCTGTTCCTCATGCCTCTAAACTGGTGACCCCGAGCATGAACGTCAGCGCAGCCTTCGTGCAACTCCTTCAGCGTGACGTCATCAGCATCACTTCCTCAAGCTTTCGAGCGGCGAGTCACACAGCCAGCCAGCATCCACGGCTTCAACAGGTATCCTGACCACCAGCATGCAGCGGACGCGCATTCCTGGTCATCACCTTCAGCCTCAACCTCAACCCAGCGCTGTACACTCCGACTCACTGGAGCATAACGCAGCGCCACCCCGACTCACTGGGGTATCACCGCAGACAGTTCCGACTCACCGTGAACTATGCGGCACCCGGTTCCGACTCACTGGAACCACAACTGGCACTGGCAAGCATCGCAAGATACACGACTCAGCCCACTATCGACCTCCGGTTTCCGGAAGGGAGTGATGTGGCGGCATCTACATCGCCACATATGAACTACGCATCAATGACATGACGTCACGCAAACCTGCATCGCGCAATTAGAGTTTACCACGCGATTAGCATAAATACAACGTCCCGACATCAACCGTCGGGCAGTGGCCCACCAGACACAACACCCGTCTGGTCGGAGGATCCTCCCTTTTCTATGGAGGATGAGTGAACTTTACACCCTGTTCCTCATGCCTCTAAAGGTTTTTCCATCTGGAATTTCCCAGTAGTAGCCCGGAGTCTGGATTTATACCCGGTTGATGGCAATAGCATCACCCCTTATTACATGGGACTTAAGGATAACTTACACCATCTACACCACCACCACACACCACCACCTCTTACACCTCTGCATGACCCTTCGGGGAATACAGGTGTGATGCTATCTGTGTGATGTCTATGATAATGCTATTTTTGGCAGAACTTTAACACCAACCGTTGCATTAAGTCAATAGAAAAGAAAAGAAAGAAAAGAAAGAAAAAATGTTTATTTGCGGTAAACATGACACAAATTACAATAAAATAAAATAACTATTTAAATACAATATGGGGGAAAATATGCGTCACATCTACGCAAAACGGCCACCGCTCAGCATAATGCCGCGACCCCATGCGAAATGGAGCCCGAGCGCTGGTTTTCAGCGATAGCCGGCGTTGACGCGGTAACGTCGAATACAACGGTTGGTGTTAAAGTTCTGCCAAAATTCAATCGTGATCGGAACTTCATACAATTGATTTGACGACAAGCAAACTGGCTCGTCATTCCAAACAAAACCGCTCAAGTGCGTGTCGGACCACGCAAAATGAAGGGTTTCGTAGTTGGGACGAATTTATCCCAAGAACAAACTTAACATTGTAGTCGAAAAACATGTTCTCCCATACATTCCAACTACTAATGTACGTTTAATAGGTTTATTTTTAGGATAGGTTTTCCTGTTTTAGATTACAGGAAAACCTATAAGAAGTCTTAAAATAACATGGTAAATCTCCCAATATTGTGAGTAAAATTAAAAAAAAATACAAAAAATAGTTCTTTATAGAACTATTTTTTTGTATTTTTTTTTTAATTTTAGGCTTAGCAGTTTCGGAGATTAGGGGGAACGGTAAATTTTCGTCTATTTTGTTAAATAATTTTAAAACAAATTATTTCAAAATTATAAAAAAATATATATTTGAGACCCTGATAGTAAGTTCTTTCATTTGATATGTCGCACGGTTTGCAAGGTTCGCAAAACTTTTTTTTTAAATTTTCTTATTTATCCCCCAAAAGTTACCCCCATATTCAAAATTCATTTATTTACTTTACTCGTCCGTGTTTAGGTCACAGAAGTTCATATGTGTACCAAATTTACCAAATTTCAACTCAATCGGTCCATTAGATTCTGAGCAAATTGACTGTGACAGACGGACAGACAGACAGACACAGGAGTGATCCTATAAAGGTTCCGTTTTTTCCTTTTGAGGTACGGAACCCTAATTAAGATAAAAAAGCGGCTTTGATTTGGTGATTATCTGATTGGGAGACCGTTAGGGTCTACTTACATTTCCTGTAATAAGTCACAGTTTTCCTCGTCTAAAACAAGACATGCCTAACATTAATTATTCGAACTAATTACTATTCAGTTTCTGATTGGCTGCTCATGCATTATTAATTTATTCATAATAAATTAAAATCCGATCCAGTTTACACTGCATTTCTATGCAGAGTAGAGGTCTGTAGGTACACTTCGATTTTACATCCGTTGCATAAATTTTGCTGAACGTATGACTTAAAAAAAAAACTTCTTTTTAAAATTGAAGTGTCTCATATTTTTCAGCAGGAAAATTCTTGGTTTATGATTTCTGAATAAACCAAGCTTTATACATAATTAAAAGTTCCGTCGTCTGGTTACTACGAGACGGATCTAAATTTGAAAAACGACGAGTTTCGAACATGTGAGTTTTAAATCTAGATTTCATGAAGGCATCGTATTTATTTCTGTCGCCAAGAGCTCTGTGTTCCAGTTTTATAGTATAAGGGTGCCAGTGAAGGTATCTCCTAATTAAAGGCATATTAGACATTTTTTCAGCTTTAGTCGACTCTGAAATCGCGAAAAAAAAATCAGCTGTTCAGTACATTTATGTTCGCATAGTTCGTCAAAATGTACTGAACAGCTGATTTTTTTTTCGCGATTTCAGGTTTGGTCCCATAGTAAAAGTTGTTCATATTCATGGGTAGAACACCCTGTGAAAATTTTTCCATCTATTTTAATGGAACCTTGTTTAATTATGAACCCCATAGGTTCATGTCAATGTGTGCTCGAATGTCAACCGAACCCCATTGGTTCACCACTATACGGTAAGCCCGCGGTCGCCATCGGATGATGGTATTTTACGTTTTTATATACCGGATGACTTTTTTTACCGTCTCGAAAAAGGGGTATATTAGGTGAACAGAGTAGAAGCCTATGGCATACTTACCTAGTTTTTAATAGAAAACTTTTTTTTTTTTTTTTTAATAGTTTAGGCAGAAAAAAATATCTAAGTACCAATAAATAGTACAATTTCGATGTAAACTTTTCATTTTTGTACCATAAAACAGAAATTTAGAAAAAAAAAAATCGTTTAAAGATATCGAAATTCAAATCATATGCAGCCTGCATATGATTTGAATTTTTGATTTTTTTGTTTTTTTTTTTTTTAAGTTAGGTATGCCATGGCTTCTACTCCGATCACCTAATATACCCATTTTTTTTCGAGACGGTAAAAAAACTCATCCGGTATATACAACGTGTAACGTTAAATGCGCAAAACCTCTTAAGAGGTCATTGTACTCATAATTATGAACAACTTTTACTATGGGGCCAAACCTGAAATCGCGAAAAAAAATCAGCTGTTCAGTACATTTTGACGAACTATGCGAACATAAATGTACTGAACAGCTGATTTTTTTTTCGCGATTTCAGGTTTGGTCCCATAGTAAAAGTTGTTCATAATGATGAGTACAATGACCGCTTAAGAGGTTTTGTGCATTTAACATTACACGTTGTATACATGATATACGTTTATATACATATTATTATAAAGTTTTCTCCTAACGTACACTTGGTGTACGCACGGCTACAAACAGGCTATACATATCCAGTATAAGCTGATCTCGCATTGTATAAGATTTCCTTACAATGAGAGGTCAGTGCAATCTGGAAATGAATAGCTTGATGTGTAGCCGTGTGTACGTCCGACGTTTGAGAAGTTAAATGAAATCGTTTACTGCCACAGAAGTTTGATCAACATTTATCCCGCCGAGAATGGATTGGGTTTGGGTCACATAAAATATTAGTTTGTATCCCATCGGAGCTACTTGTCCAGTAAGTAAAAATTGGCCACATTCTATTTGCAGATAAACTTCTTTGTGGTAAATTTTTTGAAGATTAAGGTTCGGTACGTTTACCGCAACAAAACGTTTTGAAATAAGTTTTAACATAGGTTTGGTATCTAATATTTGTTTCGTTTCTAAAGGTAGTTTTATAAAACTAGTGACCCGCCCCTGCTTCGTACGGTTATATACGACTTGACATAACATCACTTCATTATTATTACGTAAGTTTGGTGTATGTTTATTATACACATAAAACTTCCAGGAGCTCGTGGCTAAGTAATAACAGTCGCACGGGTCTATCCGTCAGGTTAAGCTACGCTTGCCGGGGTTGGTCAGTGGATGGGTGGCCATCTTTACATACCGAGATTCCTCCGTGCCTCGAAATGCACGTTAAGCCTTTGGTCCCGGCTGTTATTCGTGGATCTTTCACAATTTGTAAGTTTTGTTTAACTTTTCTTTTATAAATTAATAAGTACTTAGTAAGTGTTTAACATAAAAATGCATGCAAGATTCACATCCAGTAGATGTCAATCAGACCTATTGTGTTAGAACTGTTTTATTGCGTTTGAGATTGTACATCAGTTTTGTGAAAAAATCTTTGACAGTCGTTACGGGTCGTCAGAAGCCCGAAAGTCTGACAACCAGTCTTACCAAGGGGTATCGTATTACCCAGTAACTGGGTTGTGGAGGTCAGATAGGCAGTCGCTCCATGTAAAATACTGGTATTCAGCTGCATCCGTTTAGACTGGAAGCCGACCCCAACATAGTTGGGAAAAGGCTAGGCAGATTGATTGACACATAAATCTTCCAGAATAAATTAACTATCTAAATGATGGTGAAAACCGCATCAATATCCGCTGACAAGTTTAGAAGACCAACGCGGTCATACAGACACGAAATGCAACTTTAAAATGCATACTTTCCTAGTAAAATTTGTATAGATTTATTTATAAGCATGAATAAGCTTTTAACCTAGATGTCTACTGGCTAGTGTGACAAACACTAGCATTCTTTCGTGGTCAAAGTAAGCCGACGTTGGCACGGACGTAAATAAATCGTGGCGGGATTTTATCGCGCACTGGATTTTCAACTCTCGGTGTTGAGCCGAGCTTCGAGAATCCAACCTAACAAATACAGAGTGCATCCCAGAACCACAAAAACACACTGTTGGATTTTCAACTCCCGGAGCTAAGAATAGCGTTGAAAATGCATTGCGCGAAAAAAAATCGCCGCGATTTTTTTACGCCCGTGCGAACGTCGGCTAAGAAGCTTTTGGTAATTGTGTATTCTGCGCAATTCACTAAAAACCAGGCTTTGGATTCAAACGGGAAAATACGATACTGTTAAAGTAAGTCTTCTTTAGAATCAAGGACCTCGAAACAAACAATTTTATTATGTAAAGTAGGACAAAACAAGAAAATCCTTTTACAATATTTCCTACAAATTATTAAGGTATTATTAGCATATTGTACATAGATATTTATTCTTATTACTCGCCCCTTTCCTCTTTTGGGGATTTTCCTTATACGTTTCTTAAATTGTACGAGGTAGGTGAAATAAAGACGACCATAATCATGGTTGTCTTTTGGTTTCTGAAAGTTAGATTCAGAAATTTTTATATGACGATACCTAGCCATGTATAGGTAGGTACCTACCTACATAGATAACACTCTCCTACCTAGGTGTTCCATAATTAATATAAAAATAATAAATAAAATAAAATGATAATATAATATTCATAATTATTAAAGTGTCGATTAAGTTATCAGTATCACATTAATTGAAACCACGTATTCAGTAGGTACACGATTCTGGGCCCCCAGCGTTAAAATTTTTCGTCGGTTAATAAAAAAAAAAACAGCTGTTTCATGCATTTTGACCGCGTAGGTATTGCGCTTTTGTAAAAAACGGCAGATTTTTTTTAAACCGACGAAAATTTTATCGCAGGCGAGTCCAGAATTATGTACTAAATACGTGTTTTCAATTAAGATAAGCTAATCCCCCCTCTGCTGTCCAAATTTCAATAATTCATAAAAAATCCCATAGAAAATGACCTTTCAGTTTTCCTGAATTTTCCAATTTTCCCGACAACTTTTCCGATTTTTCTCTTCATATGACGTTAACAGTCAATCAAGCTCTGAATTTCGGCTGGAAAAAATGGTTCAACATTCGTGTCTTGGTAAGTTATCTACTTTGGTCAATATAGTTAGGTAACTACTTTTATAAAAACCACATTGGGTTGCTTTTTGAAAGTTACATATACCTATGTATCTGAGTACCTAATATAGTTTGTACCTAGGTACAACTTTCAAAAAGCAACCCATTGTAGTAGATTTTTTAACCATGAAATCGGCGATTTACTTTCTTTCGAAACTAAAAAATACTTACGTTAAATTCACCTGTGACTTTATCCTTCGGACCGTATCTGAGATAAGGCGACAACTTGACAAATTGGTCGGCAGCTGCCCCCTGACCCTTTTTTAGCCGAACATGATTAGTGGGACGACGGCTGAAGCTTTTACTGCCTTTTTGTGGAAACTCGACACTGTTTGCTGTTCCAGATTATTCCTGGGCCGTATTTTTAGTTGGGTTCTATTTGTTTGGAGTAAATAGTGGACTTTATTCTAAGCGTTATAGAGGTCAATATTCTAAGGCTTTCGGTTTTATTTGCTATCTATGTTGATAGTGATACTATATTGTATTTGTTGTGCGTTTTAGTGAGATACCATTAGATTTTGTAGCGTCAATTCAGCATGTCGTGATTGTTTCTCATTTCGGTGGTTTTAACAAATATAATAATAATATAATAATATAACATAATATTTGTTTTTAGGGTTCCGTACCTCAAAAGGAAAAAACGGAACCCTTATAGGATCACTCGTGTGTCTGTCTGTCCGTTTGTCACAGCCAATTTGCTCCGAATCTAATGGACCGATTAAGTTGAAATTTGGTATACATATGGATTTCTCTGACCCAAATACGTACAGCTAAAGTAAATATATGAATTTTGAATATGAGAGTCACATTTAGGGCGAAAACAAGAAAATTAAAAAAAAAAAGTTTTGTAAACTGTACCGTGTGACATATCAAATGAAAGGGCTTACTATGAGGGTCTCATACATATTTTTATTATAATTTTAAAATATATTGTTTTAAAGTTATTTAAGAAAATAGACGAAAATTGACCATTCCCGCCACCTTATCTCCGAAACTACTGAGCCTAAAATTTTGAAAAAATATAGAAATTAGTTCTATACCTGTAGATTACAGGAAAACCTATAAGAAGTCTGTGGTCTTAAAATAACATGGTAAATCTATATATATAAAAAAAATCAAAGTCCTGACTGAGTCACTGACTAATATATCAACGCACAGCCCAAACCAATGGACGATGGAGGATGATGGAGTAGTAACTTTAGTATCTAACAGCTGATTTTTTTTTGCGATCTCGAAGTTGGTCCCTTAGTAAAAGTTATTTAGTTCGATGGTCTAAAGCACTCCTTAAAGTTTGTAAATTTTTTTAACACCTTATTATTGTATTATCACCATATTATTGTATCACCAAAATCAAACTGTAAACATGAAACAAAGAGAAACAACTTCGTGGCACATTTTTTGAATGACTTAGTCATACATAATGTCCCTTTCGCAAAATGTCCGTTTCAGAAAACGTCGACCATTTGCGAATGGGACCGACTGCGAATAAGACCATTTGCGAAAAAGGGACTGCTTGAGAATGGGACCGTCTGCTAATCATCCTCATCATTAGCATCATCTGTGCCACAAGACGTCCGCTGCTGAAAATAGGCCTCCCATGGATTTCCAGAGTAACCGGTTGTTAGCGGCCTGCATCCATCAGGGACTTCCTGCGACCTTTATTAGATTCGATTTAACCGACTTCAAAAAAGGAGATTCTGTATTCGACCCTTATGAATGTATGTATGTAGGGTATGTTTGTACCATTTTGATGATTCTTTTTTTCGTTCGTCTTGGGCTTATGTAATAATTGTATATTCAACTCGAATGCAAAAATAAATTTACATTAAAACAAATAAAAACCAACTTCAAAAATCTAAAACGCTGGACGCTTTACACAAATTTACGAGCGATCAAAGTCGTTTTAACTTTAAATTGCGCAGTTTCGTAGCTTATTGATAATAAAAAATGTAACAAAACGCTTAAGTGGGCGATAATTCAAAAAGTTATCGAGTTAAAGCCACCTGACGCCGAAATTCTTGAAACAAATAATGGACACGTTCGGTAATCCAGAGGGTCATTTACTTAAGGATATTGTCTCGACTGCCGAGAAAGTGATGACTGCCAAACTCGCCAGGGTACTTACTATACCTGCGCTAGCTCCTTAACTACATCACTAAGGCTCGTATTTATAATCAAAGTAATTACTTAAGTAATTACTTGCGACTAAGTAATTTCATACTTGAGGGTAGAATTCTTAAGTAAAGAAAATGGTGACTATTACTTGGCTAAGAATTCTAAGCTTTGACAGTTCTAACTTCAAGCAATTACTAAACTATAGAAAGAAAATCATTGCTTGAGTAATTACTTTTACTGAACTAATTACTTTTACTTGACTATAAATACGAGTGTAGGTACATAGTATAAAACAAAGTCGCTTCCCGCTGTCTGTCTGTCCCTATGTATTCTTAGATCTTTAAAACTACGCAACGGATTTTGGTACGGTTTATTTCAATAGATAGAGTGATTCAGGAGGAAGTATTATAATAAACGATATATGTAGGTATAATAAACGCGGGCGACGCCGCGGGCAAAGGCAAAAGTACAGTGTCGCAAATTTTATTTTAGAAACTAGGATATAATATAAGGAGGGAAACGGCAGTTTTTTTGTTTTGCCAAAATTCAATTTCCTAAAGAAACTTTGTGACATACGGATAGGAAAGTGATCTGTTATAGGTTTCATTTTCCTCATAAGATGAGTCCTTCAAACTCGATTACGATCAAAGATATTAGGTCTTTACCTATGAAATTGCCGTTCTGCAGTACTGGCCATTTCAAATCAAAATAATTTTTGTTTGGCTAAGAATTCTAATTTCAAATTAATTTTATTTTAAAAACATGGATTTTGTTTTTCCAAAAGTAGTCATTTGTTTATTGGTTAGTGTTACATTTTCATCGCATTTCAATCTTTTTCGTCATCATGGATACGTTAAAAATTAGAGTAATTATGGGATATGAGTACCGTCGTGGCAGCAACGCGGCACAAGCGGCACGCAACATCAACGACGTTTACGGAGCTAACACTACAAACCAACGCACCACCTGTTATTGGTTTGCTCGCTTCCGTTCTGGAAATTTTGTCCTGAAAAATGAACCTCGCTGTCGTCCGAAGACTTTGGTCGACAATTACGAATTAAAGGTGATTGTGGAAGCTGATGATACACAATCTACGGCTGAATTAGCAGCAGCTTTCGACGTTAGCGCAAAACAATATTGGTCCATTTGCGTCAAATTGGCAAGGTAAAGAAGCTTGACAAATGGGTGCCCCATGAACTCAATGATCGCCAGCGCGAAGTACGCGTCGAGACGTGCCTTGCACTGCTCAACAGACACACAAATGAAGGAATTTTGAACCGCATTGTTACCTGTGATGAAAAATGGATTCTGTTTGATAACCGCAAGCGCTCAGCAAGTTGGTTGGATCCTGGTTCAGCACCTAAACTATGCCCTAAAAGAAAACTTACCCCTAGAAAAGTGATTGTCACTGTTTGGTGGTCTAGCGCTGGTGTGATTCATCACAGCTTCTTACCAAACGGGGTGAGCATTACTGCAGATGTGTACTGTGAAGAACTGAACAGAATGATGGAGAAGCTGGCACATCTCCAACCAGCATTGGTCAATCGCTCGTCTCCGCTACTCCTGCACGACAACGCGCGACCTCATACTGCACAGCAGACGGTCTCCAAGTTGCAAGAACTGGGGTTGGAAGCTCTCCGTCATCCGCCCTACTCACCAGATCTTGCGCCTACAGACTACTACTTTTTCCAGAATTTGGATAACTTCTTGGCGGGAAAAAAATTCAATACCCGAGAGGCAGTACAAAATGCCTTTGAAGAATTTGTTGCCTCCCGACCAGCTGATTTCTTTAAGAAGGGCATCAATAAACTGCCACTGCGTTGGCAAAGATGCATTGATTGCATGGGTGATTACTTCGATTAATACAAATAAAAAATACATGAAAAAAATTCGTTTAAATTTTTTCATACAAAACGGCAATTTCATAGGTAAAGACCATATACTATATCTATAATAAGTAGTTTTATTATAAAGAGTTTGTTTGTTTGTTTGTATGTTTGAACGCGCTAATCTCAAGAACTTTTCAGTCGGATTTGAAAAATTCATTTTGCATCAGTCTGATAGCCCAATTCTTGAGTCGCTATAACCCTGATCCGAGCAAAGTCAGAAAACGAAGTAATAGCGTGGGCAGGCGTTGCGATGCGACGGTGTGGGTCGGGGGACAAGTAATTTCACGCGAACGATGTCGCGGGCAGAAGCTAGTATGTGATAATACTAGAGGCTGAGGCTATCAGAAGACATTTTATAGAAAAACTGTGACCCCCATGTCAACCCACGACACCTACCTACACTTTTACCGACGTAGGCTAACCGTCAGATAGTTGGGCGTTATCTAAGAATAGTACATTTTGATCAAACGACGTTTTTCAATACACTTTTGAGGAAATAAAATAAAATAACGGAAAATATTTTTGTCATGAATTATTAGGAAACTATGATTTAAATTTTCATTTTTTCCGCGCTTTGCTTTCGCCAGGTTGAAGGAGAAGCAAAGCTATAAGGCCAATAAACAGCCTAATCTGCAAAAATAATAAAAATTGTAGAACGTATATACGTTCTACAATTTTTATGACACAATGAGTTCCATAAACTAGTATTGCTGGTATTTTAAAAAATATCAGATATAGTATATACTATATCTGATATTTTTTAAAATACCAGCAATACTAGTTTATGGAACTCATTGTGTCATCGTTGTGAAATTATTTGATTACATGGTCGTACTGTAAAGGAAAGATTTCGTATCATTTTCTTCATTAGTACATCCGTGAGAAACCGGGGCTGGCAGCTAGTAATAGAATATTATTTAGGCGATGGTAACAAACATCAACATGGCCGCGGGCGCGAACTAACCAAAGAAGAGAAAACTCCGTTAATTTATTCTTATGTTTTTGCCTTGAATCCTGTTTAAGGCCCACCATCTATCTTCATCTGTGAAAAAACATCGCGAGGAAAGACTGACAGCCTTAATGAAGGAACATTCCTTACTGATTTCAGAGAAAAGTGGGTAGACGTAGACTTTCATTAATGGTCAAGGCTTTTTTACAGAAATTGCAAATGGTTGTCTAGATTTCAGGGTTCTGTTGGTAGCGCTTTTAGTGTTAATTTTTATTTCTGTAAGTAGGTCCCTGAATCTGTTTTGACTTAAATCAACTAACAAACAATTCAAATAAAAATAACATAATTACTTATTCTAACTGAAACTAATAAAATCTTATGGCGTCGAAAAATTCCTCCGCATCGCATTTAAGAGTTCGTTAAAGTACCTAATGTTTACATACATAGGTACCAATAATAACCAACCAAACAACCACTAACCAACCAACCATTTTATAACGAGTAATCTAAGCTTAGGTCCACGTAGACATGCAGTGCTACAAGTTTCCATAATTATTAAAATACGTTATCAAAAGGCAAAAACATACTAGTTAACACTTTTTAGACTAGGTAAATGACTAACTAACTAACTATACAATTAAATACAAAAAAACAAAAGGACACTTAAGTACGCGTCGAAGTACTCGTCCGCATCGATGTCATCCGGAAACGTGGCAATGCTAATTTTTTGGCCAAAGAACGAGCCAACCCTCTGGTCGCGTGAAGTCTCGACCAGTAGGCGAGAAACCTTAAAAAGTAGACGCGCACTCGGGCCCCATAAACCCGAACGTTTCGACCCCAAACGGCTCAAAGCAAAACATACTAATTAACCTATGTGATGTGCATACGTTGCTACACACTATTAATTTCACATAAGACAAGAATATCATAGTCACAGGCACGATCAATGTTTTTCTGTTTAAAGAACTTTATTTCTCATAAGAACTTAACAAATAGTAGTTCGCTTATAATGAGATACATAAGTGTTAGTTTAGTACTATTACATTAGTTACCTCTAGGGTGCTGGAGACAACGACATCCATACTAATATTATAAATTATAAGTAAATAGACGCAGACAGGTCACCTGCCCAACACTTGATATTCAAAAACGGCACAATGTCGAATCATTACATGATAAGTTTATACCCTAAATAATAAAAAACTCAGTGTTTTCATTCAATAACCTCTACCCGATGTTAAATCGAATTGTGCGTGTACATATAACATTAAATTTCGTATACTCCACCGACAATGCGCGCGGAATAACATTGGCAATATTCTATTATCTTCAACCCGTGTACAATAATACAAAATTCCAGGGATTCCAAAAGGAATCCTGTCGAAATATTTCCAATAGGTACATACTCACATAGTTCTGGTACAATTCGTAGTTAGCTATATCGATGTTGTGTAAGAGAATGTCCTTATTACCCGACTTCGCGACAGCAAAAACAGGGTTATGTTTTTCACGCGTATCTATGTATGTATGTGGGATTTTTCTTACCCTCGAAGCATCTTAACGGCTGGATGGAGATTAATACATGTGGTGTCTATCGACTCGTCGAGGTCGCGCGATGGTTATAGAGTAGGTTGTTTTTATAAAATCATTTTTCATTATTTTACACGGACTGGAACTGCGCGCACTATATTTTTTTTGCGATTTCTGGTGGTAAAAGTTGTTCTTCTTTTCGAGTCAATGATAAATTATTAAATGAGTTGGGCCTAGTAGGTGGTTGATCTATCAGGTTGAGCTACGCTTGCCGCGGTTGGTCTGTGGATGGGTGACCATCTTTACATACCGAGACTCCTCCGTGCCTCAGAAAGCACGTTGAGCCATTGGTCTCGGCTGTCATTCGTGCATCTGTGACAGTCGTTACGGGTCGTCAGAAGGCCGAAAGTGTGACAACCAGTCTTACTAAGGGGTATCGTATAGGTGGGACTCAGGAAG
This sequence comes from Cosmia trapezina, assembly GCA_905163495.3. Classification (NCBI taxonomy): domain Eukaryota; kingdom Metazoa; phylum Arthropoda; class Insecta; order Lepidoptera; family Noctuidae; genus Cosmia; species Cosmia trapezina. The sequence goes on from LR991024.1 coordinate 20,717,399, forward strand.
GGTTGTGGAGGTCAGATAGGCAGTCGCTCCATGTAAAATACTGGTATTCAGCTGCATCCGGTTAGACTGGAAGCCGACCCCAAAATAGTCGGGAAAATGGCTAAGCAGATTACTTTAATACATTAAAATTAACACGTTTATAAACTATCAATTCACTGCTTTGCCTAACATCACAATTATGAAATATAATAAAATAAGAAAACAATTATTATCATCATGACAAAATTTGAAGAAAAACTTTTTCAGGTAGGTAGGTCTACAAATTTTATTACTTAGGTACCGAAATTATTGAGTGAATATTTGTTCATTTTGAAAACATACTCTTCAGAATTTCATTCACTTAACTGTCTGTTAATTGGAAAGCTCTTTGGCGCTATTCCAGGGCTATCAAATTTTCCAATATGCCATGAAAATGACTGATTAATTTAATCCAATTAAGCATTTACCTATTACATTTTTGGGATAGGTATTCACACAGACTTCTAAGTCTGTGGGTATTCATTACCATTACCATTCATTACCGTTAGAAGCTCAATTTCATTATTTGATCTTTCAATAACTTACCTACTTACATACTAACATTATCATTTTTATGGTTCCGTACCAAAATGGTAAAAAAGGAACCCTTATGGTGTAACTCAGTCTGTCTGTCTGTCTGTCTGTCACAGGTGGTTATCTCAAGAACTACTAATGCTATCAACTTGTTGGAACAGTTTTAGATGACATTTACCCAACTATTTTGCAAATAAGAAAGAAATAAAAATATTTTTATTTTAAATAATACTTTTTTTGCAACAGGAACTGTAAGGGGGGCTCAAAAATTCAAAGTGGGGCTACTAGGGCTTATGGGGTATCATATGAAAGAGCGCTGTTTGCAAATTCTTAAACATTTTTTTACTTTTTAGGCCGCATAGTTTTCGAGTTTTGATGAAACATTTAAAAAAAAATACCGTCCCCCCCCACCCTGAATCTCCGAAGTCTGCAACGACAAACATCTGAAATTATTCTATGTGATAGAAGTTTAGGTATAGATTACAGGAAAATAAAACGATGTCTCTAAATACTACACTTTTTCAGAAATCGGAACGGAACCCTCGGTGTGCGAGTCCGACTCGCTCTTGACCGGTTTTTTTAATAGGTAGATACTTGCTTAGGTAGAGCCCGATCATACGTACCACAACCAAACCACATCGCAGCGACAAAATGTGGGCTGCAGTTGATACGTGTGAATAGTATCGCTGTAGCTTCTTGTAGTTGTGTTGTGGTAAGTTCTGCAAAAAATTTCGATGTGGTTGCATTGTCGCTAGTACACTCGCGGTCAATACGGCCCGATGACGAAAATCTCTGTAGCTTGCAAATTAACTTTATACAACGTGTAACGTTAAATGCGCAAAACCTCTTAAGGGGTCATTGTACTCATTATTATGAACAACTTTTAGTATGGGACCAAACCTGAAATCGCGAAAAAAAAATCAGCTGTTCAGTACATTTTGTGTTCGCATAATTCGTCAAAATGTACTGAACAGCTGATTTTTTTTTCGCGATTCGAATAAAACAGTTTTTTCTCATTAAAAAATGCTAATTTAGGGGAAACTTTGGAACATCTTCAGTCATAATCATGAAAAAGAATAAGGCAAGTTTGTAGTTTTTGACAATAAGAATTGATTTTGCCTGCAGCCGAAATGCGACAAAATATCTTCTTTGAGGCCCATTTCGCCCTAATAGCTCTGAGATCATTTCAAAATTCTTGGAAAGCAGTAAAACGACATCTAACACTAAGAAAAGGCGGTCAAAAGTTAGTAAAACATGCCAGATGCTCTAGAGACTAATTTGAAGGAAACTACTTTTGTTCTGAGCCTTTGGGGAAATCGCCGACCAACCTCAGATATCCTATTTCAAGTAGGTACTGTTACACTTTTTGTTTCAAATACCTTTATCTTTTTATTTATTTATTTATTTATTTAACACTTCAAGCACAAATGTACAGAGGCGGACTTAATGCCATAGGCATTTTCTACCAGTCAACCTTTGGGTGATGCAGAGACAAGAAGTGGCAGGTGCTTTTTAGGGTTCCGTACCTGAAAGAAAACACAACGAAACCCTTATAGGATCACTTCATTGCCGTCTGTCTGTCAGTCTGTCAAGACCCTTTTTCTCAGGAACGCAGGTCTACGGTCCTTTGGAGCTCTAAAAAAATAAGCTTCTAAGTCATGGCCATTTATGCATAATTTCATACTCGCAAATAAATTTTAAAAAACCGGTCAATAGTGAGTCGGACTCGCACACCGAGGGTTCCGTTCGATTTCTGAAAAAGTGTGCTATTTAGAGACAACGTTTTATTTTTCCTGTAATCTTTACTTCTATCACATAGAATAATTTCAGATTTTTCTCTATGCAAACTTCGGAGATAAGGTAGAATGGTATTTTTTTTTACATTTTTCATCAAAAGTCGAAAACTATGCGGCCTAAAAAATTTTTTTCAGAATGTGCAAACAGCGCTCTTTCATATGATACCCCACATGCCCTAGTAGACGACTGAAAGGGTCTTAAAAATTCAGAGTGACGACTCTGAATTTTTTAGACCCTTTTAGTCGCTGTTGATAAAAATAATGTATATATTTTTTATTTCTTCCTTATTTGCAAAAAAGTTGGGTAAACGTCATCTAAAACTGTTCAGTTTTCAGTTATTGAGATATCCATCTGTGACAGACAGACGGACTGAGTCGCACCATGAGTGTTCCTTTTTACTATTTTCCTCCTAATTATAGGGTACCTACTTCGCATTGACCTAATTTTAAGAGTGTGGTACAGACCATCAAACTGAACAACTTTCTCCATGGGACCAACATCGTAATCGAGAAAAAAATATCAGCTGTCCTAAGCTTAAATACCTAGCTACTCGACCTATAATTTTTTCTCGATTACGACGTTGGTCCCATGGAGAAAGTTGATCAGATTGTTGATCTGTACCACACAATTAAATTTGACCACATCTTTCTAATACACCCGTGTATCCCCTAAAGTGTTTTCTGCACCCCATGTGTGCATAAGGAAAAACCTTTTATATAATAGGTATATATATCGTATATATATAAACGTAACAAAACATCATCCGATGGTAAAAAAATCATCATCAGTAGTTGTGAACCTATGGGGTTCGCAACTAACCCGCCTCATCCCCCCGCTTTTTTTTTTTTTTTTTTTAGGGTGGTAAATCATCAAATAACTTCTCCCGCTCTGGGACTCAAAACAGTATCAAAACTCTGAAAATAATCCGCAAACATTCCTTAACAAAATATGAAAACAAACCAAACTAGAAAAGCAAATAATCAAATACGTAACAATTTCAGTACACTGCGTATCAAGTATATCTAGTGATTTGGAGACCCAACCAAACATAATAAAACGCTGTTTGCCGGGGGAAATTGAGAGGCAACCGAGTGTACCCTTTTAAGTTAGTTCAAATATCATGTATCGGTTACGCTTTTAACCCTTCAAGGCGAACTGAGCCCGTCAGTGTCAGGGAATCCTCAGCCCCTCGATTGTAAATAGCTATGTAAGGTGTTTATTATTACCTTAGAGTTTGGAGGTTAGGTACGTGATATATTATCCTGTGGAATTTGGAGTTTGCTGACGTTTATCAATTGTTTGGTTTCGAAAAGAGGATGGCGAGGTTGCATGTACAATGGGACCCACCGTTAGGAGTATCGTAAAGTGCGGAAATAGAACTATATAAAACTAGTAAAAAAGCTAATGGGCAATAAGTCGTAGAGGCTGGGAGAAAAAAGATATGCAAGGTAAAAGATTATAACCTAAAACGAATCTAATGGGTACCTAGTTATTTTAACGGGTAACTAAGTCCAAAACAATTGCAAATCGGAATCCAAAAGTAAAAGCGGTTGTCTAAGCCGGTATGTAGAATATTCAGTCCAAAGGTAATGCCAAGTCGTCAAGAATCCACAAAATCGCATAGAAAATAATAGCTATCCCACGTTTGCCGTAGAAAACAAACAATGGAATTGGTTTTGACACTGACAACCAACTCATAATGACAGCATAACGTTATATTCTACGTTATCACAAATAGTCATAATAATTATTATAATTTTTTTTTTCACTTTTGCATAAAAAATGGGAATGCATTTTTAATATTATGTATGTATGTATGTTTATTGTTTTTAAGTCTTTCTTATATTTTACAAGTTTTGTTTGTTTTAAAAAAAATTGACAAGCGTCTAGTCTATGAAAGTAAATCTTCTAACGAGTAGGTTGGTTGCGTTTAGTAACTGCATGATGACTTATTTTTGAATAAATATAAATCTTTTCTAACTCTTAATTCCCAACACCTAGTGACTCAACGTTTTTTATATAATACTCTTACAAACTCTTAATTAAAGTAAATATTAACTTGCAAGTGAATGACACTTCGTTAATTTATAAATAATGTGGGTCCAAACTCGCCATCCTTCTTTTGGAAGTTGGTCTTTTAGTATGAGGTTTAATCCGATTTTTAACCGTCGAAAAAAAAGGAAAAGGTTCTCAATTTGACATGTGTGTGGGGCACATACCTACTACAGCATTTATTTATTGTAAACTTACAAACAAACACTATCACGTCGGGGTAGAGTATCACCAGTATAGAGGCATGAGGAACAGGGAGTAAAGTTCACTCATCCTCTATTGAAAGGGCAGTACCCACCAGGCCCACCAGACACAACAATCGTCTGGTCGGAGGATCCTCCCTTTTTAATAGAGGATGAGTGAACTTTACTCCCTGCATGTTCCTCATGCCTCTATTTTTCTAACTGTGCACCTGTCAACGTAAAAATATTACAGTGAATACACACAGTGTGTATTACATTTATCTATATAAATAAAAATTAATTGCTGAATGTACGGGTCTCCCCTAGTATATGTAAGCGCATCACTTCGGAACGGTTGCACCTATATGGCTAATTCTTTTTGTGGTGTATTATGAGTACGAAACTGTCAGGACATGGTTTGTATGATAGATAATGTTTGAAAAATTTTACGGAAAAGTGAAAAATTTTGGTTAAAAAATCTCCATAAAGAGTGAGTGAGTAAGACAGGAGTCAGTAGGGAGATTTTCAAAAATATTGACAGTATTGGCAGATTGACATTATTTTAGTTGTTCAGTTTCTTACAATGTTTTATCTGTTACAACCGTAATTTTTTTTTTTTTTGGTGAAAAAAGTAGTAAAAAAAAAACTAAAAAACCCGACTGCAGTAGAAAATTAAATCTGAAAAGCTAAAAACAAGCCCATTTTAAATTTAATAAAACTTGAAAGCAGGCGGGATCCGTTTGAGTTTGAAAATATAAAAATAGAATGGGTCCCGCCTGCTTCCAACTTTTATTAAATTTAAAATGGACTCTTGTTTTTAGCTTTTCAGTCTTAGTTTTTTACTGCAGTCGGGTTTTTTAGTTTTTTTTAATTACTTCTTTATTTCCAGCTTTTTAGTTAACAAATGTGAAAGATTTTGCAGACGATTTAGTTCTTGCAAGGAGTTTTGGCCGTGAGGGTTATTTAAAAGATTTTTTGGATAAGTGCACAAATAGCCAAGCCTTCGAGGTCCTAACTCTGCTCACAGCATTTTTTTTTAATCGAAATTCGATTTGTCACTTCGAATTACTTTTAAACATATATTTAAGTTGTATATATTTTTGTAATCACATTTTACAACTCTTCATTTTGATTGCCCACTCGATGGTATTAGAAGACAAAAAAAAAAAAATTCAAACTCCACAATATGTCACCCCAAATCCGTCATTTTACTTTATTTTTGATATTAATGTAGCCAGTGATACTCGCGCCACCAAGACAAATCTAAAGACGTATAATTTATCCTAATCCGTTCGTTCGTTTAGGACACTTTAGGAGTTACGGGGGAACAAATAAACGGATGTACACACATACATAGGTACATGTCAAATAAATAACCCTCCTTTTGGGCTTCGCCGCAGTCGGGTAAAAAGTTGAAGAACGTTAAATTATACTTGATATTTTAAATAAAAAAAAACACCAGCAATAGAAGTTCATAGAGCTGTGTTATCGTTGTGAAATTATTTAATTGACATTTTATTTCTTTACATGGTCGTCCTTAAAGGCAAGATTTGGTCTGATTATCTTCATTAGTATTAGTACATGCGTGCGAAGCCGGGACGGACAACTAGTAATAACAATAATAACATAGCGAATAATATTATAGAACTGTGCAGACGACACGAGTGTGTATTTAGGCAGTAGAGAGGCGTCGGCGGGGCCCTGTGGAGGTGAGCAGGCACCGAATTCAATCATCTAAACTAACGACTTTGACAGCTCCAAGCACCCAGTTAGAAAAATCGAGTTAAACAGGGTTTTAACGAAAAAAGAAGAAAATGATTGCTGCAGGTACGTGAATATTTTAAGTAAAACTTTAATTTTGGCACTCTAAAAATTTACTGTTCTAAAAGTTATTAAGTAATATTCATCATCTTCATAGTTGAACTGGAGCTCGTGGCTAAGTAATAACAGCCGCACGGGTCGATCCGTCAGGTTAAGCTACGCTGGCCGGGGTTGGTCAGTGGATGGGTGACCATGTTTACATACCGAGATTCCTCCGTGCCTTGGAAAGCACGTTAAGCTGTTGGTCCCGGCTGTTATTCGAGGATCTTTGACAGTCGTTACGGGTCGTTAGAAGCCCGAAAGTCTGACAACCAGTCTTACCAAGGGGTATCGTATTACCCAGTAACTGGGTTGTGGAGGTCAGATTGGCAGTCGCTCCATGTAAAATATTATTCAGTATTCAGCTGCATCCGGTTAGACTGGAAGCCGACCCCAAAATAGTTGGGAAAAGGCTAGGCAGATTATTTTTTTTCATAGTTGAACTGAAGCTATAACTTCAACTATGAAGATGATAATAACTTTTTTATTTCATAGTGTTCAGTATCAGTACCTACACAATCTTTTTTCGTGCAAACATGCTTTAAAGTATCTATCTTCATTGTTTTTCTACTTCAAGTATAATCATTCCTTCAGGTCAACCTAAGGGCTCAGCAGTTATTCAGCCGATGATATTGTCCTGACTATCTAAGGGAGCTAGGGTATTTTTACTGCTTGTTTGAAAATAATAACATTTACAATTCAGATGACGACGGGCCCCCATTTCATTACAAAATCTTCGCGACGAAGCTAAGAGTCAGTGTTTATATGTAGGTACCTACTTTGTAAGATGTGTTCCGCAGATTTTCACTCATTTATTGTTACCTACTTGCTTATATACTTATTTTTCACTTATCATGACACATGTTCATAAATCTTTAAGATTTTCTAGAAACTCCACAAGGATCACTTTAGATTTTCCATTAAATCGTTTTTCGGCTGGCCCATTTAGACTATCTTTAGAGGGCAGGCCAATCAAACCATTACTTATAGTAAAAATGTTGGTGATATAATTATTACTAGCTGCGCCCCGCAGTTTCAGTCACGTAGACCGGGATAAAAAGTAGCCTATGTGTTAATCCAGGGTATAAGCTATATACATACCAAATTTCAGCCAAATCGGTCACACTAGAAAAAATATATAAATTTTTGAAACTCCACCGGCAGAAAACTGTAAATAATTAAGTACTTACTTACAAAAACAAAAATGCATAACTTGAAAACTACAAAAAATCGCGGAACATTCATCATACTTTATACAATCGACATACTTAGGCTGAGGCCTCATTAAGGCCCCTCGCCCATGGCGACTTTTTGTAGCGATGCTGTCGCGCGTTTACGAAATGCGCGACTGCATCGCTACTGACGCGCATTAGTCGCATTTGCAACGCGCTACAGAAGCGGTGCTAACATGTTACTAACGCGCTACAGTATCGCGACTGTATCGATGCAAACGCGCGACCGAAAAACCGCTGCTTACGTAAAAGCAGCACTGAAGACAACGTGACTAATGTTGCCTCAACGGAGTCCATCTTGCAACTGTAGCGATCGCAGGTATTTTTGTGCCGTTACTGAATCGCGTTTGCATCGCAACAGAAGAGCACCAGTATCGCATTTGCATCGCGACTGAATCTGGGCCCGTGGGCGAGGGCACACAGCTAGCGACCGCTTCGCGACTGTATCGATGCGGACGCGCGACAGCATCGCTACTGCATCGCTACAAAAAGTCGCCGTGAGCGAGGGTCATTACTTAGTGCGTTGCGTTGCGTTGCGTCGTCGCATTTCAATGACGCTTGCTCGGTTCTAAAATACATTAAATCCTCATGTCTTTTTCAACGAGCAAGCGTCTTTGAATACGACGACGCAACGCACTAATGAGGCTTCAGCCTTAAAGTATTTTCGAATACCCCTGGATATGGGGAATGCAGATTTTTCTTTTGGACGTCACTATTTGGACCACTCTGTATAAGAACTTTCAGGCCTAAGTAATTCAGAAACCACGTGGTACAAGATGTCAGAATCAAAATGCATTTGCAGAAAGAAGATAAGGCAGGACAATTATTTTCTTCTTGATGAAATTACGAGCCCCTAAAAGTATAGACCTATTGAATCTTGTGAGTACGACAGCGGTTATGATAAAATATCATACGAATTCGCCGCCGTCAAGATATTGCGCTTAGCAAAATGAAAATCAGTTTTAATGATATTTTTTTTTTATTTCCAGCCTTGTCATAACAAATATTGGATTAAAATGTGTGGTTTTGGGGATTCTGATAAATCGAAGTCAGTGTCTACACGTGAAATATTCGTACCCACGCAGCGTTTTGTACCAATGTGATCAGGGTAGAAATAGGAAATGAAGAAATGGAAAAAAAAAATGGGAAATGGGAATGGGGTCAGGGTGTCTGTGATGGTGATGATGATAGTGAAATAATGATGTCTGGATTTTTTGGAACTACATTTAGATTTAGGGAGATGATGTGGCTAGTTTTTCTTCTGTGATTGTAGTTTGATTTCTGCATCAAGATTATTATTTGAAATTCTAATGATATTAAAATTTGTGAGTGTTTGTGGTTGTAGTGAATGCTAACTTACTCGTGATTTGTCTACGGAGAAACTAATCCGTCCCAACGTCTGCAAAATAATAACGTTTGTTTTCCGATCGCTGCAAGGCGGTTGTAACGTCGGGAAACAAGTAGGTACCTGTTTACCTCGTAAAAAAGGAATATCGCGATAAGACTCGTTCTAATAATAGTAATATGATAGTAGATAATAGGATCGTAGTATAGTCAATAGGATAGTAGTCAATCAAACAATCAACACAGCCTATCGCAGTCCACTGCTGGACACAAATCTCTCCCAGGCTGCGCCACAACAACAGGGTGTGGTGGAATATAATATTAGTATCTGTGGTATCCTCCAATAGTAGGATATAATATTTGTATCTGTGGTAGTATAGTCAGATATTTGCAATATTCTAGACCTTGAATCTAGATCTAGAACTGCCTCGTTGGTCTAGTGGTTGCAAGCACTACTGCTGAGACCCCCCCGCGAGTTTGATTCCCCCGTCGGGCAAAGTGTTATTGGTTTTTCAATCTGGAACTTATCAGGAGGAGCCCAGAGTCTAGATTTGGGCCCGGTTGATGGCAATAGGCTTGCCCCCTATTAGGTACAAAACATAACTGGCGAAATGTGGATGTACTGTAGGTATTCCTTTGCCTAACCCTTTGGGGAGTACTCCCCGAAGGTTTAGGCGCCTGTATAGGCGTGATGTTATGTTTATGTTAAACTAGCTTTTGCCCGCGGCTTTGCCCGCATGGATGTCGGAAATATCCCACGGGAACATACTACCGGAAAATCCTTCCTTACTCCTTGTCTACATTATAAAGGGAACCTCTGTGCAATATTTCAGCTTTCTAGGTTCAAGGGTTTGAGCTGGGCGTTGATGAGTCAGTCAGTCAGGACAAGACTTCTCTTTTTGTTTACCTACTCCAGATATTGCCACTATCTAGAATTTTATCACTTATGACTTCCTATACATACTAATACAAGTCCCAGATCCCTATAATACCAGTAACGATATGTCGATACATCACAATGAAATGAAATTCCCCCATTTCTAGTTAAAAGGGGATGGAACAGAACGTGACTTGGTAAACGGATAGCGGTAAAGGATGGTATAAAGGATAGCCGGTTCTAAGTGCTAGGCGCTATCGTATTTCCGGCGACTGTCGGCTTGATGTGTAGACGGTAAAATAAATCTAGATTATTTATGGTTTACTTATTTTACACTGGTGTACAAATTGCTTTGAAAGCTTAGGTAGAACCTGGTGGATGTATTTGTCCTTTGTGATGAAAACTAGAATAGGACTATTAGATTTTTCCTTTGTGATGAAAACTAGTATAGGACTATTAGATTTTTTGTGCCTATAATTATTGTGGTTTTTGTTTTGCTAAAACCACCACCATTATCAGCACGGCTCCATGTAGAAGGACACCGGGATCTATAGTGAAAACCATCTGGGATATGCTGAAAAGCTTGTCAAGAGGTGAAACAGTAAATCTTAAGGTCCCATTAAAATATATGGACAAATTTTAACGGAGTGTTCTACCCATGAATACGAACAACTTTTACTATGGGACTAACTTTGAAATCGCGAAAAAAAAATCAGCTGTTCAGACATTTATCTACACCAAACTCGTCAAAATGTAGGGAGCAGCTGATTTTTTTTTTTCGGGATTTCAGGTTTGGTCCCATAGTAAAAGTTGGTCATATTCATGGGTAGAACACCCAGTGAAAATTTGTCCACGTATTTTAATGGGACCTTTTAAAATGGCACACTATAGCAGTTGAAAGGACGCAACGAAATGTCACAATAATATAGCATATTTCGCCACCTAATTATATTTCGCCCAGGACTGTTTATGGTCACATTAAGTCACATAGGTATCTAAATGAGAGTAAACAGCCTAAATCTGAATGGGGAATAACTTTATTAATAATTTAGTCAAAGAGTCTCATAATCTGACAGTACAAAAACAACACCAAAACATAACTCATCAATAAATCTGCCTAGCCCTTTCCCAACTATGTTGGGGTCGGCTTCCAGTCTAACCGGATGCAGCTGAATACCAGTATTTTACATGGAGCGACTGCCTATCTGACCTCCACAACCCAGTTACTGGGTAATACGATACCCCTTGGTAAAACTGGTTGTCAGACTTTCGGGTTTCTGACGACCCGTAACGACTGTCAAAGATTCACGAATAACAGCCGGGACCAACGGCTTAACGTGCTTTCCGAGGCACGGAGGAATCTCGTTATGTAAAGATGGTCACCCATCCACTGACCAACCCCGGCAAGCGTAGCTTAGCCTGACGGATCGACGCGTGCGGCTGTTATTACTTAGCCACGAGCTCCTACCAAAACATAACTCATACTAATGAAAATCACAATTAATAGAAACTAATTAAGTTATATTAGCAAAAACATTTGAAGTTCAAAGCGCCCGAGGTGACGGGAACAGGATTTGAGAGGTCGCTTAAAATGTGTGAAAATTACTTTAAAGTGTACGATACTAGTAAGATCAGACTACCTAGTAGATATTATTTTCCAAGTAGGTTGTGGTATTTTAATGGGGTGGTGCCCTATCTCCCCAAGTTCCAAGTTGCCCAAAGTTTTATTATTAACTAAAGCTTGCACGACTCTATCTTGACCGAAATCGTTAATGGGACGGCCGTCGAATCAATGCTTACGTACGTGTTGTATATCGGCTTTAGTAAACAAATCTAAAGATCATCAATCTGTTTTATCAAGGGTGGTTATTTTTAATCGTTTTGGTAGAAGCAAGGCAAAGCAGCCGACGAAAATAAAATATCTACAACCTACCAGAAGCTGATTGACTCATTTTATAATCCCCACGCTGGAACCTCTATGCCGCGGCCGACGACAAATCGTGTCGGCCACTGTACAATTTTGTCGTCGGCGTAGAGGTTCGTATCGGCCACTGTGAATGGCTCCAGGAGTGTGTGTACTTCAAACAAATTAGTATCAAAATCAATTACATACATTTACATGTATGAACCGTATCGTGTTATGTTCCCTAGGGCGAGATGTGGGAACAATTATCAACATTTGACTTACCATTCGTATTACGTTAGTAATCGAGTGTTAAGAGTGTGTCAGCGACAGAAACTCATTCTCTTTATCCCGTGTTTAAGCTGGGTTGGAATGAGAATAGGTAAAAGACAATTTTGCATCCAGAAGGGTTTTGGGATTAGTGGTCTCTTTGATAAGTACCTACTTAAGATAGTAAAATTAACGTGCTTGTTAGTGTTTAAATAAGCTTCATTTTAATCTGGAAAGTTCATAAACACTTAATTTCTGCGAGCACGATGTCTAAAAACAAGTTCTATAAATCAAAGAAAACCACATTGCTGGATTGAGTTAGGCCTCACTATTAGTGTATTTGTCCACCACAGCCGTCACCGGGACGTCACCGAGAATGAGATGATGCCGCCGAAGTAGCGATACATGCATTTACTATGACCGCGTGCACGTCCGTCACTCGAGCTCTGTCATCCCAGCCACCGAAGTTTCGAGTAGTTCGGCGCGACCACTGCTGGGCCGATGCCGTTGTGCCAGCAATAAAAAATACGTTTGATTTTATCCACACACTGCCGAGCGCCTTCGCACCGGCGCGGCGGCGCGGTGCTAACTATAGATGGGATTATATTTGTATGCATATTTACCTAAAGTTAAGGTGTTGCATATTTATGGAATGCACTTTCATATCGAAAAAATCCCGGGATTCCGGGATCACATATTTAAGAAGTCGTTTCCATACCATATATCCAATTAGTTGTGGATTCCCGGATTTTCTGTAATCCCGGGATTTACATAAAGAAAAAAAAATAAGAAGCCGTTTCCATAGCTTCTTAGTCAAAAATTAACTTTAATGTGCATCCAATTATCCGATCTCTAATCATAACGCTCCCCGCGCTCAATATAACAATGCGTTTAGGATACTGGTGGGGCTGCCCCGTTTCTGTAGTGCGTCAGGGATGTTCGCAGATGCGCATGTGGATTGCTTTTACGCAACAATGCGTAAAAGGTGCGCTTCCCTGGTGCGCAGGGTGCGGGGCGGCTCCAACAGTGTCTTAAGCATGGTTGCGAGTCGCCTGGATTGTATCTACGTGGGTCACTGTTGTGCCGTCTCTCATGGGATGTCGCAACAGTGACCAACTGTTATTTCTTGTTTTGTTTTTGTTTAGTGTCTGTGTTTACTAACATAGTCGTAAGTTTTACTAACAATCTTGTTGAGTCTTGGTTACTCCAATAAAGACTATTCTATTCTATAACACACTAAAACGTCGAGTTGGATCGCGGCGGACAAACGATCGCCGTTACCGAACGTCACGTTCGGTTCGAATAATCTCATTTCTCGGTGACGTCCCGGTGACGGCTGCGGTGGACAAACGCCCTTACAACAGATTACATATTATGACCTAATAATAAGATAAAACAACAAGTTTGCAGTAACTACAGATAAGGTTATCTCAACGATAGTAGTCATTCAACTTTGACCATCCGGGTAACTGTGAACGATAACATCCAAGCAAGTTCAGTTCGAGTTTTAGTTAAAGTTGAAACTTGGGCGTGGTTAGTGATGTTACTTGGGAGTTAGTGAAAAGTTAAAACTTACAATATGGTGACTGAAAGTAAGTACCAATTTTAAGCAGTTTTTACTTAAAGATTGCTCAAACGAAATTGGTTTAGATTACCTACAGTACGACAACGTTCAAGGGTTCCTCGTTTATCTTCGAAAAAACCGAAATATATAATATATAATAGAAATTATTGATTTACATTTTCACCTAAATAATAATTATTTAGGTGGAAATAATAAGTAGTAATAATAAATCAATAATAAGTGTCAATATTCTTCCTTAGATCGATACGTAAAACAGCTTTATTATTAGTGTAAATTATGGAAGTATCGATACAGGGAAGAATATTAACACTACTACTTCCACTACTACTAACAGTTAAAACAAAGAAGGTAAACAATGAGAAAGTGTTTTAATTTAATTAAAATCCATTAATTGGTCCACGTTCTCTACTGTTGTGGAATACGAAAACCATTACGAGGGAATCCATTTCAATTGTTACAATGAAAATGAATCGGATTTCCATTAGTACTTACCGTCGCGTAGGTACACCGGCAATGATAATGTTCAAGAATAATTATCGACTTAATAGTGGTACGCACGGCTACAGATCAAGCTATACATTTCCAGTTTAAGCTGATTTCACGGACAAAGTCGCGGGCAGAAGCTAGTTATTTTATATCAGAGGGCCAATTCTCGTACCTAAAAACGTTCAAATTCTAGTCGCAATCTCATGTCAGCTACGATCAACTGTCAAAAATGTATTTAAACGCTATACAATTTTTGACATATTGCGACTGAGATGAGATTGCGAACGTTGTTAAAAATACGGGAATTGCCTCTCTGAACTTATTTTACAGGTTCACTGAATGCACCAAAATTGTGTTTTGTTTCTTATTTCATTAAAATCCTTTAGGTACCAGTTGTTATCAGGGCTGATTTTTCAATAGTCAGAATAAAATTATTTATCGTCAGCAGACCTAACCCATAAATGTCGATTTCCATTAATTTTTTAGGGTTCCGTACCAAAATGGTAAAAAGGAACCCTTATGGTGTGACTCAGTCTCTCTGTCTGTCACTGCTGAATATCTCAAGAACTACTAATGCTACCAACTTTAAATTTGGAACAGTTTTGAATGAAATTTGCTCAACTATTTTGCAAATAAGATTTTTTTTTGTTGCAACAGGGACTGAAAGGGGGTCTTAAAAATTCGAAGTGGGGCTACTAGGTCATGTGGGGTCTCATATAAAAGAACGCTGTTTGCACATTTTGCACATTCTCAAACATTTTTTTTCTTTTTTTAGGCCCCATAGTTTTCGACTTTTGATGAAAAATGCTAAAAAAATACCGTTTCCTCCCTTATCTCCGAAGTTTGCACAGGGAAAAATCAGAAATTATTTTATGTGATAGAAGTTTATGTAAAGATTACAGGAAAAATAAAACGATGTCACACTAAAATAGCACACTTTTTCAGAAGTCATCAACAAAAATTAAATATAAATGATGGTACAGAACCCTCGGTGCGCGAGTCCGATTCGCTCTTGACCGGTTTTTTCAGATTAAAACAGACGTTTTGTGGTTGTGCTCTTTTCTTTACAATTAGTCTGATTACTCACAAATACCTAAAAAATTAATTGGTTTTTCATTTCCATCATTCAATCAACTCAACCCAGGTGCTGGCTATAAAGTTGAATTCGCCCATTGGTTAAAAATCCGATTCGTCCGATCAAACTGAATCTCCCTGGCTCTCGATGGGTGCGATTACATTAACAAGTTTTATTTGCACAGCCATCGAAGGAGTGATCGCAGTGGACAGAGCCCTTGACGTTAGCTTTGGAGATGGAAAGTCAATCACATTTGAGGACTGTTGGCTTAGAGACCATTGCAGGTAACAATGAGATACAATTAATGAGATTTCATTAAATGGAACAGTTTTCAATGGTTACAAAACATTTAAATTAAAGGAAATTATCTTGGGTTATCCTGGGTTGTAGAGCAGTGGTGGCACAGTGGTAACGGCCCCGACTTCCGAGCTGTATGTCGTGGATTCGAACCCAGGTAGGCACTTTACTTTTTGTAATTTATTTCATCACCACTGCTCTCGAAACGGTGAAGGAAAACATCGTGCGGAAACCAGCATGTCCTAGAACCAAAAATTCGAAGACATGTGACATCTACCAACCCGCACAGGACCCGCGAGGCCTGCGTCCCAGCTCCCAGCAGAGGAAACATTATAGCTGATTATGTATACCCTGGGTTATTACCGGGATTATACCCAGGTTATTTGCGTAAAAAATGTTTGTAAAATGGAGACACTTCAATCAATCAATCTGCCTAGCCTTTTCCCAACTATGTTGGGGTCGGCTTCCAGTCTAACCGGATGCAGCTGAATACCAGTATTTTACATGGAGCGACTGCCTGTCTGACCTCCACAACCCAGTAACTGGGTAATACGATACCCCTTGGTAAGACTGGTTGTCAGACTTTCGGGCTTCTGACGACCCGTAACGACTGTCAAAGATCCACGAATGACAGCCGGGACCAACGGCTTAACGTGCTTTCCGAGGCACGGAGAAGTCTCGGTATGTAAAGATGGTCACCCATCCACTGACCAACCCCGGCAAGCGTAGCTTAACCTCATGGATCAACCCGTGCGGCTGTTATTACTTAGCCACGAGCTCCTGGAAAATGGAGACACTTATGTATACTAAACACACACTACACTTTCACTTACTTATTTTATAAATCTAGTCTTGACGCATGGCGGTTTAATCAGAATGGTACTTAACTAGTTCATTCGTTTATTTCTTTGTTTGCCCTTTATGTATTTGTAATCTTATTACAAGCTTTATCTGGCAAGCCATTAATGATCTGCTGCCCCAATTCCGACAGAATTCAAGAATCAAGTAAATAATTTACTAAACCGTTTACGTCGATTAGATCTCTAACGAATCTGTTTCAAGCAGAGAGGCCCTCAAATTGAATGCTTTTAGAACTCCAGTAGTGTCGAACAAACATTGAGGAAACTAACTCATTGAGAAAGTACATACCTACCTATATGGTTTCAAAGAGAATTGAATCCAATCTCCAGTAATTCATTCACTTGTTTCACAAAAGGGTTCGAAGGTTTGGCCCCGTATTAATGTAAACTGAAAACTGTTTCAGGTGCTCGTCTTGCTACCATTCAGATACCTTCCAAAGAGCTCATCATATTCTAGACATACCTGATGTTACTATTCTTACCTTTGAAAATGATAAGGCGAACATTGAAGTTACATGTAAGTAGAATTAAATAGTATTAATAAGGTTTTAAGTAAATCCATTTGAATTTGAACCACTGGAAATTTAAAAGTTAGATAAATTAAATACTTATAATTTTTGTTAGATAGAACCAATATTTTCTGTGTTGTTCATTTATTAAAATTCAAATATATTCAGCATAAAATAAACATTCCATTTCATTTACTATACATGAATTCAATTTTATTTTCAGTCTAGTGAATACAGTTAAAAAATAATGTAAAAATTTATATAAAATCTTAAAACCGTTCGTATTCAAAATCCAACAAATTAAGTTATTCAAAGAAAAATTCAATTCCAGGGAGTGACGACCACAAATCGACATATACAGCCGAATTCCTATCAAAATTCGACTACAAAACGTGGAAGGAAAGTCGAAAACTCAAGCCTGTACTGTGGCAAGGACCCATAGACAGTAAAATTCCTAAAGTACCTGTGGAAGATTTTCTCAAGTCTGTGGAAGGAGCGAAGCGTGTGTTTCAGTCACTCCTTGACTATGGCGTGGCATTGGTAGAAGGGGTAATGAAACATTTCAAATGTTGCTGATTTGATAAATAATTTCGTTGCTGTTAATTAGAAATGTCGTTCAACTGTCGGTGGCTATTAGCAGACGTTTAAATTAAAGAGTTTGAATATTAAGCTGCAGTCGATTGCAAAGGTATTCCTTTGGGATTAAATTAATTAAGGATTTGTACGGTCAGCAACATAAGTCGGTTAACACTGCTACTTTTACACATCATGTGAATTAATACAAAATGATTCAATTATCTCCTTCTTCCCTAAAATACCTAAAAGTCTAGTAGATCTTTAAATTATTTTACTTCTGTTCCGATTTTAATTCAATATCTTGCTCAGTAATTAAGATTTAAAAAACTGAAGTGTGAATCGACTTTTGTTGCCGACTGTACCTTTAATCATTTTCTTTTATCTGCACTCTATTATTGAAAGTACTGTCATAAAAGTTAGTGTTTATTGATGAAAAATAATTACGTTTTCATTTATCAAACTTAATAACTTAATAACCATTCAGTTAATTTGTTACAGTTGTGACGGTGCATTCAGTTTCTATAATCACGGTATAATCTAGTGCAAAAGTATTTAGTTCATTCATGTGAACTGTACAACACAGCTACACATTACGCTATACATTTCCAGTTTACACTGACCTCTCATTGTAAGGAAATCCTATACAATGCGAGATAAGCTTATACTGGAAATGTATAGCTTGATCTGTAGTCGTGCGTGCGTACCTAAGTACCTATACAATAAACACACGAGTTACTTCTTTAAAGAGTAATCGAAGCAAATTATTTGATTAACAGAAATTATATCGAATAGATTTAAATGAGGAGAATGATAAAAAGAAATGCATACCTAAGTCTTGAATATGAATGAGTTGTGTGAAAAGATAAATGGAAGGTGAAGCGTTGAAAAAAAAGAAGACTTGCTAACTGTAGAAAGATAAAGTTGACTCGTATTTTATCCGCACACTACAGCTATAGTACTAACTGTAGTGTGCGCACAAGTGCTAATCACCGCCTGAGGAATATGAGTGGTTAGACGGGGGAGCCCGCGATTGACAAGATTGGCAGACTGAGTTTCGTTTGTCTACCTCCACCGTCTCACCGCTCACATAATATCTCAGGCGCTGACTAGCACTTGCGCGTATCATATAATCATACTAATAGATTAACAACTCTGCAATTCCAACAAACTCAATCTGCGACCGGAGTAGATAACCTGACAGAGAAAAAACTTGATAGGTACAAACGCAAAATGGTAGGTGCATTACGCGCGGTGCTCCGTGGGAGGACCTTTGGTGCGACGTTCTTGCTAATTCGAAAACACGAAGATTACCGAAGCGAGCTTATCTGTATAACCTGTACAAAACGACCAGATTCAAAGGTTCCATATCGTTTATTTTCGGAAAAACCAAACTTAGCCGAATTAAGTGTGACTGATGGTCCTATAAATAAGGGAGTGACGGAATTAGTGCGTCAATGTATAATAATCTAAGAGGGACTAGAAATCAATTTCAGTTGGTCGATAGTCACATTTTATTCGCTTTATTTCGGTTTTTCCGAAGACAAACGATGGAACCCTTGAACGTTGTCGTACCGTACCTATAATAGCTTTTATTTCAATGGAACATGTCTCGTTGCAGGTCGGTGTATCCTTAGAAGCAACAGAGGTAGTCTGCAAAGCTCTCGGAGGCGTCCAACATACGATCTTCGGAGGAATGTGGCAGTTCACCACGCGGGCAGACCATGCTGATACAGCTTACACCAACCTGCCTTTAGCTGCTCATAATGATAATACGTACTTCACTGAAGCAGCAGGGTAAGAATAGTTTTACTAGTACAACACAGAGCTGGTTTTGACGTTCTAAAAGCACTTATTTTAATACATTTTAAATTGGAAGGATGGCCCAAAAAGGACATCGATCTTTTCAACCATTTATTTTTACTTCAGCGTCCATGAACGTTTAATTTTTTTGTAAAGTAAAATAAAAAGTTGGAAAGAGGGTAGGTAAATATTTTTTATTTGCATATGCTCCTCCTCCTTAGTCGTTCACTCTTGACAGAGTGGTCGTGGTTGATGACTCTGCATTTTGTTTGGCCAAAGCAGCCCTCGCGATGCTCCTCCACTTATTCCGGTCTGCCGCGTCTCGAAAGTTCGGACCTATGGAGGTTTGTGTTGACGCTTTGATAAGGTCTGTCCAACGCGTAGGTGACCGACCGCGTGACCGCTTGCCCTCCACTTGTCCCTGGACAATGAGTCATTCCATGGAGTGTTCGTTACTAACCACGTGGCCGAAATATTTGATAATTCGTGTTTGCACAGTCGACGATAATCTCTCTTTGACCTTTAGTTCCTCCAGGATCGAAACATTGGTCCGAAACGCTGTCCAGGGAATCATTTTGCGTCGGTCTTTGATGCGAACCGTCCACGTTTCTGCGCCGTATAGGAAAATCGGGAAGAGTAGGCTTCTCATTAGACGGACTTTTGTGGCCTTGGTGATATTACGGTTGCACCAGACTCTTTTAAGCTTGTCAACGGCAGATCGTGTGACAGCACATCTCCTTCGAATCTCGTCTTCACATCCTCCAATGTTTGTGATGATGGACCGAGGTACACATAAGATTGGACAACTTCACAGTTGCCAACCAAAGAGATGTCAGGATGCTTTAGTTCAGCTCGGTCCACGATCATCATCTTGGTCTTGTCTCTGTTGACAGTTAGTCCGAAGGAGAGGCTTGTTGTCTCTAGACGGGTCAGCAAGTGTTCCATGTCTTCTCTTGTTTGTGTGAGAAGAGTAGTGTCGTCGGCATATCTTAAGTTAGATACCTTCCCACCTCCCACTGAAATGCCTTGCAGATCCTAGCTTTTGAAATAAGATAAAATAACATTAATCAACTAATTTAATAAGTACCAACTTACTGCTTACCTCTCCCTTTAAACCAAAAAAACATTTTACAGTCAACTCAAAAGGTATTGAAAATCGAACAAAGCCGCTAATCACATTTTATGAATAACAATTTAATAAAAAAAATCCCTTTAAACAAATTTCCCTTCAGTTTCCGTACCTATTTCGCAACAATTTTTAGTAATTGATTGCTCGAGCCCCATAAAAGCACTCGTGGAAAAAGATTTACAACAAAAAACATGAATAAAGTATTATAACAATTTCGTAGGAATCAATTTCGTTAAGTGGCCAACCCGAACTGTTTGTGAAATGTATTCGACAACAATTCATTGAACTATAATAGAATTCGTTTTCAATTTGAAAAAGGAACGAACTACACATAACATCACGCCTGTAATCCTCAAAGGGTTAGGCAGAGGTGTATCTGTAGTACACACACATTTCGCCAGTTATGTTTAAGTCCCATGTGATAGGGGGCGAGAAAATCCAGACCGAGAAGTTCCGGATGGAATAACGTAAAAAACAGTGTTATAAAATTCTGAAAAAAAGATATGATATTTAAGGATCTGGCGGATAGCCAATCGCTTTTCATAAAGGCTCTTACAGACAGAGGCGATATCGCGTCGCGACGTGTCGCGTAGCGGTGTTGCGACGCGATAATATCGCAATATCGCTCGCGATATCACCTCTGTCTGTAAGAGCCTTAACACGATTAGCTGTAGGTACTTTGCTGGATAAAAAAAAATCTCAAAGATAACTCTTTTCATAAGTTTAATCAATCTCTTATCTACAAAAAACACGTATTTTTCTTGTTTTTTTATATAAATAAAAAGGTAGTAAGATTGTTTAGCACAATTCTCTGAGTTTTTCGTGATAAAATGATTAAAATAATAACTATGTTTAAATGTCTACCAAATGCGCGAGGCAACCACTCGCGACCCTACTTCAGTTCAGTACGCGGCTCGAGCGCCGGATCCTTATGGCCTTAAGAGCACTGTCGGATTTTGTCACCTGTCTCGCTCACATGGTACCAAATTTTTTATGAAAATATGGTTTTTTGAAAAATGTAATCAATTAGCGAACTAGTAAATAATATTAATTTCACAGATAAATATTATTTCACAGGTAATTAATTTCACAAGTAATATAAAATTATATAAAACACATTTTTAATGTGGCATTTATTTAACTCATCTCAACAGATAACACTTTTTGAGCTGAGTTTACTAAATAACACAGTATAAATGAGTTTTTAATAATTAGGTACTAGTATTGATTTAATAGGTAATTACCTATTAAATCAATATTATTTACTTAGTTCGCGAATGGATTACATTTTTCAAAAAAGCAACTTTTCATTTAACAATCTTAAAAATTTCGTTCCGTGTGAGCGAGAGAGGTGAGAAAACGCGACAGCCCTCATCATTATGATTGTAATAATGAAGCTAGTTATTTTTGCAACAGCCTATTTGTGCCCACTTTAACTGGGATCCCTTCCGTCATTATTATTTCAGGGGCTATTCGAAAAAGCTTTCGTTTGTTGGTCGCTTTCAAATTCTGTTTAGCAAACGGGAGCTCAAGCATTCAGCTTCCGTCCCTGTAACAGTCCTCTGTCGAAGTAATGGCGGTCTCTTTGCCGCGAATGTCTCGTCCCAATTGTACAAACGGAAAATAAATTCTTGAAATCCGTCGGCCCTCCCACACATCGTTTGATTTATAAGGATCTTTGACTTTTTTTCTTCGGCGAACAATTTCCTTTTTCCCTTGAATGCTTCACAAATGAAAATGTTTTAGAATTTTCTTGCGCGAATTAACGAGATAGTGATGGTTTTTTTTTCAGTTCAATTGGTTTTTAGCGTACAGTTTGTTACAAATATATTATCTGACGTACGTACCAGTGTTGGGCTCAATCACTAAAATTTTCGTTAAAAACGATTGATTAATCAAACAAAAAACCGGCCAAGTGCGTGTCGGACTACGCACAATGTTCCGTAGTTGGGATTAAATCAATCATCCGAAGAACAAACTTAAGATTATAGTTGAAAAACATCTTCTCCCATACATTCCAACAGTAAACGTAAGTTTGTACTCACAATATTGAGAGATTTACCATGTTATTTTAAGACCACAAATTTCTTATAGGTTTTCCTGTAATAGGTTTTCCTGTAACAGGTATAAAACTAGTTTTTCTGTTTTTTTTTTCAAAATGTTAGGCCCAATAGTTTCGGAGATAAGGGGGGAATGGTCAATTTTCGTCTGTTTTCTTAAATAACTTTAAACCATTTATTTTAAAATTATAAAAAATATATATTTGAGACCCTCATAGTAAGCCCTTTTGTTTGATATGTCACACGGTACAGTTTGAAAAACTTTTTTTTTTAATTTTCTTATTTGCCCCCTAAAAGTGACCCCCATATTCAAAATTTACTTATTCACTTTAGCCGTACGTGTTTGGGTCACAGAAATTCATATGTGTACCAAATTTGAACTTAATCGGTCCATTAGATTCGGAGCAAATTAGCTGTGAAAAACGGACAGACAGACAGACACACGAGTGATCCTTTAAGGGTTCCGTTTTTTCCTTTTGAGGTACGGAACCCTAAAAATTAGCCCCTTTATTTACAAAAAACTGAAACGCTCTATAAACCTATTTTAGTTAATACTCTGTTTCTTTCGAATTATGTTTTGAGTTTGACAGAAGAAAACAAAACACTTTTGTAACCAAAATCTTTATAAAAGAAAGTCGTGTTAGTTACACTATTTATAACTCAAGAACGGCTGAACCGATTTGGCTGAAAATTGGTGAGAAGGTAGCTTAGAACCAGGAGACATAAGATACTTAAAAAACGGATAAAACGTGGTATAACAACGGCTGGACCGATTTAGATGAAATTTTGTATTTATATTTTAATGGGTTCCTGGATGGTTTTAAAACACAATTGGACCCGGTAGGTGGTGCTACAGTCGGGTTCTAGGATCGTTCAGACAGGACAACGTCTGTCGGGTCCGCTAGTAGGTTTATAGTACGTTTCAGTTTTTATGAATAAGGGGGTTTAAGTGATCAAATTAGTTTTACTAAATCAATCACGATTGAAAATTTTTGTTTTAAATGAATCTGAGTATTCAATCTTTCTTGATATTTTAATTTTCAGGTAAAATTAAAACTAATTTTTCTTCTCAGGACTGGATAAATAGGGCCTAATCTATAAATAATAAGTTATTAATTAAAAACTCCGTTCAAGGCCAACTTGAGAGTGCCCTTGGCTCCCCCAGAGCTTATTTTGCATTATCCTTGACAGTATACTACTACTTGACAGTATAAAACTAATTCAATCGATTTTTTTTAAATTTTTTACACAACTAAAATTAATTCAATCGTCAATCGTTAGCTAAACTAAAATTACTTTAGTTGGAGTGGGCCGTAATCCACCACGCGGGCTCAGTGCCGGTTGTTAGATGTCACATGTCTTCGAATTTTTGGTTCTAGGCCATGCCGGTTTCCTAACGATTTTCCTTCACCGTTTTGAGAGCAGCGGTGATGAAATAATTTACACAAAGTAAAGCACCTACAAGTTGAAAGTCGTGGACGTTAAAATTACAAATTTAAAATTAAAATGAGCTTGAACTGAGATGTCTCTAATAAGGGTTCATCTAAAAACCTATGTAGGGTTTTTTTTTCTAATGCTTTGAGCAGATGTGCTTTTAAAACGTGTTTTATTTTACAGTCTGCAAATCCTGCACTGTCTAGAACATAAAAATGGGACAGGTGGCGAAACAATTCTAGTAGATGGATTCTTCGGTGCACAAGAACTAAAGAAGAAGAGTCCAGAAGATTTCAAGTTCCTCACTACATTCAATTTAGAAGCAGAATACATAGAAGATGGACATCATCACACTTACTCAGCGCCTGTAATTAGGGTGGATAATGAGACACAAGAGCTGGTACAGATTAGGTAAGAACCATTTGTTTATGAATGAATGAATGAATTAAATGCACCGACCCCAGCGTTATTTGACTATGGTCGGAGTTTTACTTAGATGCAGTAAACTGACACTTCTAATGTAATTTTTACAGTCGTTTTGGTATGAAATGGGAACATTTTTAACGAAATTACAGATAAGAAGTGTCATTTTACTGCATTTAATTAAAAGAAAGCATAGACTCATTACTCGAATGAACCCAAAGATCACACTAGCCCCTGTTGCCTCATGTTACATGGCGCAACAGATACCATTGCATGCATATCAAGGAGTAGACCGGGGGGCGCGACAATGATAGGGAAGACGTGCCCTTAGGTTATGGAAGGATTATACAGCCGTAATGGATATACATCTTATAGTAAGCAAAGGAATTGTGGAGAGACAGGTGATTTATATGGATGGGCATCTTTTCACCGCCAGGTTGTTTCAAGTCGTTTAAAAAATGGTGTTCGTTTGCTACGTGATTGTTTGTTTGTTATTGGTTAGGCACGAGATTCTAGTTAATCGCCGATGGTAACAATAAAAAGGCTGAACTGAGTTATACTGACGTGCGACGGGCACTAAACCGAAGTAGAATGTAAAAAAATAATCCTACAGAATTTGCTTTAGGATTCTTTTTTTTTTTTGTTTCCATATTTAAGTAAACATGGAGGCAGAATATTACGATGCAGTAGAGCTTATTTATGTACAGATAAAATAAAACAAATGAGATCGTTTTATTTTATGCGGTCATTTGGGTGAAGTTTGAAGTACCTCTGTAGGTAACAGGCTGATGATAGTTGTTATTAATTTAGGTTTTTTCTACAACTTAATATCTAACTCATTTCAGAACATCATCCACTTTTTACTTTACCATCTACTTACTTGATTGTAGGTTCTTAACAAATCCTTCAATAACAACAATATCCTACAGCAATAGATATAGGTTTTTACTAACTACTCCCCCATTGTTTTTAGATTCAACGTGTACGATCGCGGTGCAATGGCCTTTAGCAACAGTGAAGAGTGCAGGTCATACTATCGCTCTTTGAGAAGCTTAGCGAAATACTACCAGAACCCATGTAATCAGTGGAGGTTTAAACTGAGACCAGGTAAAAAACAATAAGATTTATATCGTTAGATTCGACCGACCGCTTCAAAATATGGTCTTGTTTCTGTTTCGTTGACAAAGACTTTTGAATAGTCTTGTCTCGCTCACTCATATTGAAAATCATATCTATCGTTCCATTCGGGATGTTGTGTGAGCTCACTCTTCTCGGGTACCTACACACGGCTACACATCAAGGTATACATTCCAGTTTACACTGACCTCTCATTGTTAGGAAATCCTATACAATGCGAGATC
Source organism: Cosmia trapezina (assembly GCA_905163495.3). NCBI lineage: Eukaryota > Metazoa > Arthropoda > Insecta > Lepidoptera > Noctuidae > Cosmia > Cosmia trapezina. The sequence continues at coordinate 20,743,063 of LR991024.1, forward strand.
AGCTTATACTGGATTAATAAAGCTTGATCTGTAGCCGTGCGTACAACTTTTCACGCGCCCTAAGTATGGTGAGGGCGAATCTAACGATTTAAATCTTAAAGTAAAAAATTAAAACACCAAGAGCTATATGGTAACACTCAATGTAACAAAGAAGTTGGTATGCAGCGTTTAAACTCGTTATAAATCTACCAGTGTATTAGGTACTATTTTTCTTATATCTATGGGTACTATCATGTAAGTACATCCAATCTGCTTTGAGCAAGCGTGGTGATTAATGCTCGTGCCTTTTCTGTATGAGAAGAGGCCTTTGCCCTGCAGAGGTACAGTAACAGGCTGGTATTATTATTTATGTAAGAACATGGCCCATGCTGGACTCAACATAACCATTGAATTCCCACTAGTCTAAGCTAAGCCTTCAATAATGACAGCATACCAATACCAAAAGCCCGAAGAATTACCGAATTTAAGTGGCTGTGGGCGGGGCAGATGGTCGATGGTGCCGAAAGGCGTAGCGTTAGAAGGCTTTCCACAAGCTGGACCGATGACCTTGTGAAGGCCGCAGGAATCTGCTGGATTCGGGAAGCACAGAACCAGTCGAAGTGACGTCTTTCGGCTGAAATGATGACCAATACCAATGTAATATTTTGTTTTACAGGAACAGTCATGATCATGGACAACTTTAGGGTTCTACATGGCAGGACTGGTTTCTCTGGCAGTCGAGTACTAGGCGGTAGCTACGTGGCACGTTCTGATTGGTTGGATAAAGCAAGAGCTTTGGGTCTCATAAAATAAATAAATATTTTTGAACTAAAAAGGTCTCAGATTTATTTTTGTTATTTTTTTCTGTATTTCTTAGTAATTAATCATATTATCCGACCTTCCTGATGAACCTTAAAGTTTAAAATGTACAGCAAGCTAGAGTTCCAAAGGCAAGAAAAAGTCATTTCCAATCAACATTGGTCATGGTCCTTGCAGTACTGCGTCTATATTCTGGAGCAAATAATCTCAAATAACTCAAATAAAATAAAAAACAAAACACAACTTCAACAAAATGACAGTTGCCTTGAAAACAAGAAAAAGGAATGGAATCTATTATCGCAGACGAATCTCAATCCCATCCCTTTGTTTTATCATCAGGACCTTCCAAAGTACTACAAAACGTTGAATTTTAATTTTTGCATACAAATGATTTTGCTGGACAATAAACCGCGCCGGTTGTAGGTCTTTCATATTTTCGTCTAATCTGAATATTCATGAGAACTACAACGTTAGGATAAATTGCTTCGTATTTCCGCACTTACACTGTCGGTTCTGTGTAGGTAATTACTTAGGTATCATTTTTAGGGCCCTTGGTAAATGATGAACTTGTGGGGTAATTCCGTAACAAACGATCAATCGGAATCTGAATCATTTTGAAGTAAATTGCTAATTCATTGCTTCATATGTTCAAAAAATCTGTCTGCTCGAATGTTGTTGAAAATGAAACCGATTGCGATTGATAGTCTGTTACGCAATTGCCCAGCAGGTCTTTCATATTTTCGTCTAATCTGAATATTCATGAGAACTACAACGTTGGGATAAATTGCTTCGTATTTCCGTTCTTATACTGTTTGTTCTGTGTATATAATTATCATTTTAGGGTGGCGAAACGGTTGGTAAATGATGAACCTGTGGGGTAATTCCTTGATACCTAACAATGTCAATGGCTTTCAGTTTAACAATTCAAACAACATGCATTGAGCCATTTACGTAGTCGAGCAGACGAATTTTTCAAATATGAAGCAATGATTTAGCTATAACCATTGATATATTAAAGGAAGATATGTTACGCGCTAACATCGCAATCACTAAACCTGTACTCAGCGTACGACTACACGCACCGAAACTCGCACATCTGTGATCACAATCGCAAACCTACAGTTACCAATAGACAAGGACAGAGATTGGAGCTGGCGCTGTCGTGCATGCGAAATTGCATTAGCCTCCGAATGCTTACGATTATGAATGAAATTGCATGTCTATCTCGCTCTCACAAACATGGCAAAGCAAACAATAATTTTCAACAAATTAACATTTTTGGTTGTACTTACTAATGAAAAGTAATCCCGTGGAATTTGTTTTTGGTTTTTGAACAATTTGTGCACATTTTGAAAACATATGGCATTGGTGCTGCTTATTTAGACGATTACCTACACTAATTTTACTTAACGGGCTATACAAACGCCAGTTCGATCGCATAAATTGAGTTAACCGTACACAGTTGACCTTAGTCAACTGTGTACGGTTAACTCAATGTATGCCGTCCACGTCAAAAAGCGCGAACCTTATCTTCCTAATTTATACATTAATAAATAAATAATTCTTTATTGCCATAAATAGGTTACAGATAAAGAAGGACGGCCAAATAGTACCTGACTACGAGGCGGTGGTGTACAGATATGCCATATATATGAAAAAATCTAGTATTTTTTAAGGTCTTAAAAAACATAAGAAATAGATAAGTCGCCAGAAAAAAAAGCACAATTTTTTTTTTTTAAATAGCATAATTTGCAAATTATTTAGAATAACATGTTCAGAACGCACCTTTGACGATTCATTTTGCTTAAGAATTGATTTAGTACTCAAATATTATAATTATTTACGTTTTTCTGAATAGTTATTAGATGTAATTCAATTCTATATACTTGTGTATTAAACCAACTAGTGCTGTTTTTATTATGTATTGGATTCTTGTCATAAAAATAATTATGTGGGTTCATAGTAAGTATCAGCATTTTGTTCAATTACGTACAACGGAACGTCATAATATGTCATCGACGCGCGCCATGGATTGACAGTGTCAATACTGTCAATTATAACGGGTGTCAATTTGACACTAATATACTGTAGTGTGTAGTCTTTGCACCCGGCGATCTCGCATTGTTGTGTTGTTGTTGTCAGTGTGAATATTCTGATACGTACTGTAATGTTTTGGATTTCCTTCTGTGGTTTGACCTTGGCATTGTTTTACAGACTGATAACTAGGTACCGCTTGTGACGATTATTCTGTGCTTTTGATTTCCGGACACCGATAACCTCAAAAGTATTTTTTGCATTATTGAAATATCTTGGCTATTTAGATATTATTTTCGAAAGGGATGGTGTTTACTACATAAAACAATCAAATCTCACTATAATTTGCTTCTGTACACTGAAAATAAAACTCAGGTACAGCTTCTATAGAAATTTGGCAGATGTTCTTTGAGACCTTGGCACCAGAGCTAGCTATAACATAACAAACATATCAATGGCTATAACATAACATACCACCTGTATTCCCCAAAGGGTTAGTCAGAGGTGTACCTTTAATACACCCAAATTTCGCTGTGTTGTTGTGTCCCATGTTTAAGTCCCATGTAATAGGGGGCGAGCCTATTGCCATCGACTGGGCACATGATTAATTATTTTATTTCTGTAAGTAGGTTTTTAGAAACACTTTTGCACGTCAAACATATTTTAAAAACTAGATGAGGTCAGCATTTCCTATCTAACGAAGGGCGAATTTCACAAATGAAACAGAACGCGTTCAGCACATCAAAACTGCGTTCAAGAGCTGTCAGTTTCAAAATTGAGGAATTGAGGACATTGACAGCTGTTGAACTCGGTTTATAAGTAATTATTATAGCTCAAAAATTAAGGTATAATAGCTGCCATAGGCAGCAAAATTTTATTATCTCTAGGCCTCGTAATTTCCACGTACCTAATAAACAAAAAAACAGTTTCCGCGCCAAAATATTCAATTTGTTGCCTCGGAGGAGGTAAGGAGCGGCGGCGTTGCCGTTCCGCGCGTATTGCGACCAAGTTTGGAAATAATTTAATGATGATGTTTTGATGTTTGAGCCGATTTCTTTCTCACGATTTTAGGGTTGGTCTCGTAATAGAAGTTGTTAATTTTCATGAGTACTATAGGTGCACACTTTTCATGCACACTTCCTTATAGAATGTCTCTCGTTTTAACTAACACTGTACCCACAATCTGAGAACTGGAACATCAATTCAATTCTCAATTCTATAATAATAAATTATTTTATAATTTTTTTTTTCTTTTTTGCATTCTATAATGTAAAACAGTTGGCAAGCTTAAAATTAACGACACAATTATGGACCCTGTTGGGCACAGCATATTAGGAGAGCCTAGGCTATAGCCTAGAACCTATAGTTAGCCTAGCTAAGTAGATAGAGTATCCGTTCTTTCAAACAAGAAGTAATGTTTCTACATTATATTATATGAAGTTCGTAGATTGTTTCTTAGTTTGTCGTGATAGATCACTTTGGCACTTCATCAGTCTTAATACTTTCGGCACTGGTGCGTAGGTACTAAAGTAAAAGTGTCTGATTATATGATTGATTGGTACTAACACATTGTAGAAAATACTATGAGAGAAAATATTGCGTAAAATACTAGATTTCGAAAATTTCTTTTAGAAATTCCCTGCAAATTATCTGCAAAGCCTTTTACCAACTATTTTTGGGGTCGGCTTCCAACCGGATGCAGCTGAATACCAGTATTTTACATGGAGCGATTCCTATCTGACCTCCATAACCCAGTTACTGGGTAATACGACACCCGTTGGTAAGACTGGTTTCAAGACTTTCGGGCTTCTGACGACCTATACCGACTGACAAAGATTTACGAATGACAGCCGGGACCAACGACTTAACGTGCTTTCCGAGGCACGGACGAGTCTCGGTATGTAAAGATGGTCACGCATCCACGGACCAACCACGGCAAGCGTAGCTTAACCTGATCGATCGACCCGTGCGGTTGTTATTACTTAGCCACTAGCCTAGTAAAGTTTCAATATACTGGGAATTGTTGTCAGAAGTGGCAAAGCATTTACGAGGTCGACTATTTTTTCGTAATAAGCTGATATAAAATATTAGTATTCTACAATTCTTTGTTTGTATTAATTTAATTTATTTTACTTTAGTTTTTCAAAAATATATAAATAGTAAACATTGGCTTAATTTTGTATGTGAATGTACAGTGGGCTGCATGAATTGGGTACCCCAGTAACCTTACCCCAGTATAACTTTAATACAACTGGGGTACCCAATTGATGCAGCCCACTGTACATTAGGTACGTAAATTTAAGTTGCGAAAGAGCGGAGTGTCCTAATACAGGCATTTATTTGCTTAAAAGTACACATCTATCACTCGCTATGTAGTACAAACTATGTTAAAGAAAAAAAAACTATTTCTTTTTGTACTATAATTATGTAGTATGTATATTTAGATGCGTTACCCGGGCTCAAAAATGGGAAATTAAATGAAGGGTAATTGCCCGGCGTGATATCAGTCACGCACGCGCGCCAGTGAACATGCAGCAGCTAGTGACGTAACTAAATAAGTATATTCATCTCTTTCTTACAACAGGTATCGGCATGCGTCTTTCCTTTTCTTTGCGGCCAGTATATACTGGTATGTTGGTACATCATGCCTTACGTTGTTTTTGAAAGCACTGATGTTCGTGTATGACGCGTCTATCTATAATACGTCATTGCCTATAATACCTATCATTGCGGTCGACATACACGACGTGCCGGCTGGCAAAGTGTTGTCACGAGCCTAAGTGTTTGCTAAGCGACGCAAGTTCGTGGCCGTTGCGGTGCAAATTGTGGAAGTAGGAACCACAGATGTTCTGGGTAGCCTTGAACAATCTTGGAAGCTGTTCCGAATTATCTCTGAAGTTTACTATGTTAGAACCAGGGTCTGTTTGTAATAAGGGAAGAGAGAAACTGGTTAAAAGACGGATAGTGCTCTAAGTTAATTTTATTCGGCAGTTTCGTGAGATTCAGTAATTAGGGTTCCGTACCTCAAAAGGAAAAAACGGAACCCTTATGGTGTCACTCAGTCTATCTGTCTGTCTGTCTGTCTGTCTGTCACAGCTGGATATCTCAAGAACTACTAATGCTATCAACTTGAAATTTAGAATGGTTTTAGATGACGTTGACCCAACTATTTTGCAAATAAGAAAGAAATTAAAATATTTATGTTTTTTTGCAACAGGGACTGAAAGGGGGTCTTCAAAAATAAAAGTGGGGCTACTAGGGCATGTGGGGTATCATATGAAAGAACGCTGTTTGCACATTCTCAAACTATTTTTTATTTTTTTTTAGGCCGCATAGTTTTCGACTTTTGATGTAAAATGTAAAAAAAATACCGTCCCCCCCCCCTTATCTCCGAAGATTGCAAAGAGAAAAATCTGAAATTATTCTATGTGATAGAAGTTTATGTAAAGATTACAGGAAAAATAAAACGATGTCTCTAAATAGCACACTTTTTCCCCCCTTATCTCCGAAGTTTGCAAAGAGAAAAATCTGTAATTATTCTATGTGATAGAAGTTTCTGCAAAGATTACAGGAAAAATAAAACGATGTCTCTAAATAGCACACTTTTTCAGAAATCGGAACGGAACCCTCGGTGCGCGAGTCCGACTCGCTCTTGACCGGTTTTTTTATTATTTATTCACAGTTTTCCTCACTACTTTTGAAGTAAAAACTTCTTTAGGCACGTTGAGAGATTTTTGGTAGGCGGAAATCTTACGAGTTCGCGTCACCGCGACCACAGCCGCGACACTGAGCTCTGCTATGCATAGTTTTACGTTTAAGTTATCACTTCTGTCGACAGTCTGCATACTTTTTGCATGCATGTAATGCACTTATTACATACCTAATGTAAGTATAACGTAATGTAATTTAAAAGAAAATCTAAATAATTTACCTTTAAAATACTATCCAATTTCAGTTTCCTTTACCTCCGTATTAACCATCCATCAAAGAATGTAACACATTTACTTTACGTCCTTGTTTCAAAGTAAATGATCGAGCACCGATGGCATTCAACAGTAGTGCGGAATGCAGATTCCTTTGCTTTGAGCAACCTGGCAATATTACCAAGAGAGGTAAAACCAGTAGGAAGAGGCAGATTAAATGAAACCCGGTGAGAATGTTTCAGAGAAAAATACAAGCTTTAAAGCTAGATTAACTTTATATAAGATTGTAGAGACCTTTGTTCTTTTAGTTTTTGTGAAACAGGAAATTTTGTGTAAAAGGACATAGAATTTGTGGTTGTTTCTTTTCTTGTTTGGGTAATTTAATTTTCTTGTCTGAATACCTACCCACTTAGTTCATAGTTATGGATGGAAAAATCTGTGGTTTTATTTAAAAAATCTCGAAATAGAGTAGGTATCTTTTTCGACGTAATTACCATAGTGTTGTTATTCAGTATTTTTTGGTAGCTGACTGACTTTGCTAATAGGTAGATAACGCACAGCCAAATCCACTGAAAATGTTTGAAAGATTATTGGTTTGAAATAAATCCAACATGGTACTTATAGAAGTTGTTAATCGATCGTGGCAAAAGCTAGCTACAGATAAAAACAGACTTTACAAGGCCAGACTTTACAGGTGATCGGATGTTAGTGGCCAGTTACGTGACACGTTCCAACTGGCTGGATACAGGCTTGTTACGACTCATCTCATTCACTGACCGAGCCACGTTTGAACGTGGAACACCGTGCTTTTTGTTTATTTTTTTGTATTCGGACAAAGCCCGTTAGGTTTCGAATTTAGAATATTCGCGACCGTTATTTTTTAACGAGTTCAAAAAAGGAAAAGTTCCCATGAAAATATTCCAGGTATGAAAAATAGAAGTACAATGCGATTCAAATAAGAAAAGGCAATGACCTCTATCCGTAAACTGTTGATTGAAAAGTACGGTTTGCAAAGAAAACTTATTTGCGTATCAATAACGTTTTTTTTTTGTTTAACCGAGTCTTAGTTAAACAAAGTGCAAAAAGACATCAAAAAACATTCATAATTAGTTTTTTTTTAAATTATACTACTTACTTTCTTTCATATTTTCATTGTTGACAACAACTTTTTTAATTTTTTTCTAATTCATCGTTCATGATTCGTAAATAAATGTTATTTAAAAATATCTTGTTTTGCTCACCCTACCCAATTTATTCAATTTGACAGCTATGACGTCACAACATGGCGCTAATTCGATCCTATTCTTATTTGAAACGCATTGTACAACTCATTTGGCCTTTAGTCGGCGTTCGCACGAGCGTAATAAAATCGCGGCGGGATTTTATTGCACACTGGATTTACAACTCTCTGCTTAGCGCCGGGAGTTGAAAATCCAACAGTGTGTTTTTCGTCGCGCTGGGATGCACTCTTCTCTTCTCTCTGTTAGGTTGGATTCTCAACGCTCGGCTTGAGCCGAATATATATTATTAGTATGATTTATATATGTTATGAGTATTTATTTTATTGTATTTTCAACTCTCGTTGTTGACAACGAGAGTTGAAAATACAATAAAATAAATACTTCAGTGAATTAAATATTTGGTTATTGTCTAGGTACTCGGCAAAAATTTAAAGGACAGCTGTTAATTTTTTATTAATGTTTTGTTCGAGATTACGATGTTGGTACCATGGATACATTTGTTCAGCTTGATGGTCTATAGTTCTGTACCACACCCTTAAGGTGCTCCTAGTCGGCGGCTCGAGCTCGTTGGTGGCGTCGCTAATATGCATGCTATTTAGTTAATTTATTTATTTATTTTGGTTTATTTATTTAGTATGTACATAATATATAAACTAACACAGATTTAAAATAATAATATGTACATTGGATAAAAAAAGGAGGGGAAAGGATCATAGGGCATCAAAAAATTCGTCCGTATCGCTGTCAATAGGAAAAGTGCCCAAAATCCCCTTTAGTATGTATTTATTTAGTTTTTATGTAGGTATTAGTGAAATAAACGATGATTTATAACGGAAACGAGCGCATACAATTTCATGAACAGACTTTTGGGCGTTTAGTTATTATGAAAAAACAACAAAATGAATTAATTAAAAATAAAGTTATTTGCATTCTTCAATAAATTATCTATGCCTGTACGGTAACAATTTTGCTATTTTCATACTCCCGGAGCTATTTATTTACGCCCAAAGATGCGTTAAAATTTGTGTTGAAATGTGGAAGTTTCGACGCTCATAACTTCCAAACCAATATTTTTTTTCCGACTCTGCTTCCATACAGGCCTAGATAATGACGAGAAAAATTTAAGTAAGTTATTATTAGTTTTGACCGTATACCATCAAACAGACGAGTAAACACCAAACTAAGTTTGTATGGAAGAATGAGCGACTAGCGTGCCCTTAAAATATGACCACACAATGATGTTACGCGCTGTATATTACTAGGTTAGATAAACGGCTAGGTATTCATGATTTCTATTCTCCAAACTTTCTCAAAGCATTGTGAAACAACCAAATATAAGATTACTCAGAAAATTATTCATTTGTTGGCCGGATCTAGCAGAGGATTAACTTATGACAGTTTACAACAGTTACTGATTTATGATCTACTATTGTGAGACACAATAGTTATTGTAAGGGAAACTGATTTATGTGGTAGAATAAATAGAGCGTAGAAATGTATAAGTTGATTATATTGTTAAGTTCTATTAAGACCTCGCAAGTACGGATAGAGGCCTCGTAGATTACAGGGCATAAATATTGAACAGCGTATGGCAGTCTTCATATTCTTGATTATTGCAATCGACTTGGTAAATCACAAACTAAGTATGTAGGTACCTATGTAAATAACATAGTTATGTACCTAGGTACAGATTTGAAAAAATATTTTTTACAGCATTTGTTTATGCCAAGGTACCTATCCAAAAATGTAATCTATTGATGGTATGATTGTACTCAGATTGATTTTGAATTTGATCGATTTTGATTTCAAAAGAATCAGAAAAACCCTACATACCTAAATCGATAAAATTAAAGTGAATCACAAAAGCTTCTGAACGGATAGAAATTATTATTTTTGAATTATATTAGTTTAATTTTCGTTAAACGTACTTATAATATTATATTTTTTTCAATGAGCTTTGTAATAATACTTAGATCCTGTTTCACCGTTCGTATTAACTTACTTGGCAGATAATTTCATATAAAATCTGTTCCATTTTTGAATTTATTCGGTAAGTAGTGGCTACTTGGACATCGTGAAATAGGGCCTTAGGTAATAATAATTAGAAAGAACGAAAAGAACAAATAATCATTTTACATTACAAGATTTCAATGTTTTATTCAATTCAATTTATTTATTTCAGATAAAAAAAAAATCCCCGTAGGTACCCGGGCGACGGAGCTCTGCTCGGGTGAAAATAGAGATAACGAATTTTTAGAAATGAGACCTAGCTATACTAGAAAGGTTTAGGTGGTGAAATAAAGGTAAACAATCTTGATGTGTCTTTTATCTTTTTAGGGTTCCGTACCAAAATGGTAAAAAAGGAACCCTTATGGTGTGACTCAGTCTGTCTGTCTGTCTGTCTGTCACAGCTGGATATCTCAAGAACTACTGATGCTATCAACTTGAAATTTGGAATAGTTTTAGAAGACGTTTACCCAACTATTTTGCAAATAAGAAAGAAATAAAAATTTTTATGTTTTTTATGCAACAGGGACTGAAAGGGGGTCATAAAAATTTAAAGTGGGGATACTAGGGCATGTGGGGTATCATATGAAAGAACGCTGTTTGCACATTCTCAAACTATTTTTTATTTTTTTTTAGACCGCATAGTGTTCGACTTTTGATGAAAAATGTTAAAAAAAATGCCGTTCCCCCCCCCTTATCTCCGAAGTTTGCAAAGAGAAAAATCTGAAATTATTATATGTGATAGAAGTTTATGTAAAGATTACAGGAAAAATAAAACGATGTCTCTAAGTAGCACACTTTTTCAGAAATCAGAACGGAACCCTCGGTGCGCGAGTCCGACTCGCTCTTGACCGGTTTTTTTTTATTTTAAAACCTCAATTTAAAAATAAAATGCAACTAAAAACCAATGTAAATACAACAATAATGATTATTAAATCAATTGAACCATTAGTTTAAGCAGTAGTTTATTTGTTTAGTAGGTATGTATTTGTGTAAAAAGTCACATCAAGATTGTTTACCTTTATTTTACTACCTAAATCTTTCTAGTACTTATACATTTAAATTACCTACAGTACTTATAAATGTAAAAATTGCACTGCTGTAAATTTTTTAATAGGACTGCCTGTTGGTCTAGTGGTCGCAAACGCTACCGCTGAGCATGAAGTCGTGGGTTCGATTCCCAGGTTTGGCAAACATGTTATTGGATTTTTCTATATGGAATTTCTCAGAAGTAGCCCGGAGTCTGGAAGCGAATCGCACGGAGGGAGGTGTGAAGTTTTACTTACAATAAGTAACACCAACTTGTAAAGCGTCCCTCAACAGGATATTACACTGTCAACATTGGCGTGGATTAGGTGGCTTCTGTGACAGGAGTCAGGAATCAAAGGATGACTATGACCGAAAATATGTATTTGTGTACCTATACGACAGGTAGGTACTTAACTAATCTGGCCAGCCGTTTTCGCTGTAGAACCGATGACGGTTGGAGAAGGTGCGTTTAAAATGGAGCACCTTTAAAATAAAATAAAATAAAATAAATTTTATTATCACAATACAAATTCTGCAGATGTGATGGGTATCGATATCTAAAAATGATAAAATTAAAAAATATACAAAAAAAAAAAAAATTATACAGGGTGATTTTTTAATGACCAGCCAAATTTTCACAGGGTGTTCTACCCATGAATATGAACAACTTTCACTATGGGATCAACTTTGAAATCACGAAAAAAAAAAACCAGCGGTTTCCTACAAAAGTTCAATACCTACTCGATCAAAATGTATGAAACAAAAACAACTGATATTTTTTTTGTGATTTCAAAGTTGGTCCCATAGTGAAAGTTGTTCATATTCATGGGTAGAACACCCTGTGAAAATTTGGCTGGTCATTAAAAAATCACCCTGTATACAGGGTGGGAAATAGTACCAGTTCAGTATTAATGCCTGACAACTAATCCCAGACGCTGCAGGTTTTCGACGAGGACATCTTATGGATGTAAATCAGTTATAGAGTGTGTGAGTGCGTAAACTTTAAAAAAATAAAAAAAATTGTAGTAATAAAAATAAAATCGATTACTTATTGATATTAAGATTAAAGACAACTAAGTAAATGAATTCTTGTCGATGCCTGTACATTATTTTTGAGACTGAACGCACCTACTTAGAAAGTTGCGAAGTTTTCCGTGCCATCGACCCCAGTGTAAGCAAAGCTTGATAAAGCGTCTCTTCACAGGATATTATGTGTCCCATTGACGTGGATTAGGTAGGTATACGTCATTGTGGCGCGAGTTTCGTGTTACCTAAATAAAGGTAAATATTTGGTGAGGCTTCCCATTTTGCGTTCGAGGAAATGAGTTGTCGTTGAGATGTTATTGTGTTTACGTTTCATTCAATGTTTGCGATTGTTTGCATGAAATAGGTATAAACGCAAATAATGGTAACCTGTTTAAAATTTCTGAGAAACTCTGTTTCAAAAACTAGGACCCAGCTGAAAAAAAAATAGGTCTCATGTTAAAATTCGTATAAGGATCACATGCTGTATAAGGATCTTTTAACGCTGGCAGCTCGAATAAAGGGTCCCCGAAACGATCAATTGCAACTGTAAATTTTTACATAATTCGTTGCTAATTTAACTAAGTGTCGTAACTGTTTCGAAGCACATTTTACAGGGCAAGCTATTTTTTTTTTTTTTTTTTTTGTAAACTGTAGGTACGTAACTACATCGGTCTCGATTTTTGCATCATCATGGGGACCGTAAGGCATAGCTACAGATATGCCGATTAGACAGATAGATTCGACTTGGAAAATGTATCAAATTACTATAGTTAGGTCGGCTATCGGCTTAGTCCAAATGCGTACTACGATACGAATTGATACACATTGATGCGAATATTGATCGTCTACCAAATGCGATTGAAGCGACTGACCATAATTATTACTAAAGTGCCACAAACTTATCTGACCCGGTGGCTTAAATAGGAACTAACGAAATCACTATGAAAAGTGACAAGGCTTGTCATGTTGTGTTCACCGACATTGCCGCCGTTTCCGGCGGAGATTAAACTTACTTTTGCATTTATAACATAAGTTAGCTATACGTATACATGATAAATATTCGTCGAGATAGAAACACATAACTTCATATTTTCAACCCCTAGGAAGTGAATTTTTATCAGTGGTGACAAAAAGGAGCAAAATATACAGTATGTTTGGAAGCTGGGTGCAAAGCCTTGAGGGGGTGATAATTGACACTATTTAGAGCATTTTGACCCATACAATGTCTTAGACGAAGTATGTTTTTTCTTTAATTTTTGCCCCGGTTAGAGTTGGTAGGTATGTTATTTTTTATTAAAAGTTAGCCTTGAAAAAAAAAATACTTCGTCTAGAGCAGTGGTGGCCCAGAGGTAACGAACGCGACTTACGAGTAGTAGTCGTCGGTCGTAGGTTCGAACCCCGACAGGCGTTTTAGTTTGTGTAAATTATTTAATCACAACTGCTCTCAAAACGGTGAAGGAAAACATCGCCAGAAAACGGGCATGTTCTAGAACCAAACATTCGAAGACATGTGACATCTACCAAGCCGCACAGGCCCGCGTGTTGTATTACGACCCGCTCCCTCTTACCGAGTGGAGGCCTGTGTCCCAGCAGTGGGAACATTATAGGCTGATGATACTTCGTCTAAGACATGTATAGCTCAAAATGCTCTAAATGGTATCAACTATAACACCTTTAAGGCTTTGCAGTTTTGCACCCAGCTTCCAAACAACCTGTATAACATTCATAAAAGTTTTCAATTTCCCATGGGTAGGGATGACAAAAATACCCTTATCTTCCCTTTTCTTTTATCCCATAGATCAGTTTGGTTGATCATAACAACACAGAAATATACTCACAAAAGGTTCCTGTTTGATATCCTTAATCCATTTTCAAAGCTTTTGTTTAGAGGTTCATAAGGAGGATCAAAGGCGATGGCGGGTCTGTTGTCTTACTTTGAAACAAATGAAATTTAAGTAGCTATATTATGGTAACGTATGAACGCTTCGTTAAATTCTCGTGTTTTAAGAAGCGTAAGTTTATTTTTAATTTTTTTAAAGAGAAATTATATTTTGGATAGAATGAATTAGGGATGCATCACGTTCAGTTTTTTTTATTTTTATTTTATTTATGTAATAATTTGATTATAAAAGTTATACCTTTTACCATTTTCCCTTTCCGCGAAGCAGACTCAAACAAACGCCCTGAACCATAATTAATTATGTGATTGTACCATGACAAGAAAAGATGATAAGTTACTACTATGCTTACAATTTTAGCGTCCATTTTTATGGCCCTCTCCTTTTTTGAGTGTTTGTTTGAAATTCTGAAGCAGAACAATCCATCTAAATAACAAAAAACCGGTCTATTGCGTGTCGGACTCGGACCAGGCACAATGAAGAGTTCCGTAGTTGGGATGCATTTATCCCAAAAACAAACATAGCATTGAAAAACATGTTCTCCCAAACATCGAGATACTATTATGTCACAGTCAATTCTCTAACTGTAAATGTAAGCTCCCTCCCTACCTAAAAATTTTTTTTATTTGTTAAAACTACAAATGAACGATTTTCGTACTTTTAAAACTAAAAATGAACTATTGTTTACTTTACTTTGCTGTAAGACCTTGCTTTTTGCCAAATTTCATCATTATTTATTTCTAGGTCAACGGAAAGTAACATAATAGGTTTTGATTTACTCGCGAGTATCAAAATATGTCGCATATTTATGGCCGTATTTTTTATTGCGTTGACTTAGAAGCTTGATTTTCTTATATTATTTTAATACTAACCGCATTTAGTGATTTGCGGTTTTTACCTAATTTGTTTAAAAAAAATTTGGGTTGTAAAAATGTCTTGAATTCTCGACGGCGCTCAGAGTAAAATAAAATTTATGCATCTTGGGTACTAAAGAGTAGGTACAGTCCCCGGCGATAAATATTGCACATCGACCTTTGGAAAGAGACAATCGGCTAATTTCGGCTTCGTAGAGCGTTATCTCTGTCGCACGAAATACAAACAGTCCGGTATCTATTAGGAGCTGTTAAAACAATTATGATTTGCTTCTTTTGATAATTCTTTTTATTCTTTGTTTTAAATACACCAATTTTTCTGTAAGTGATGGCTTTAGGTTGGGGTAAAATAAAATAAAAAAAAACATGTTCACATTATGTTTACGTATTTAATTATTTTGGAAAATTACAGCTGTTTTTAAATCTGTCAGCTTCGGTTACAAAATATTTATAAACATTGTAGATAATTTCGCGTGACTGACCTCGTAAAGGTTTCCCTCTTTTTCCTAAAGATGCCATAGTACAACTTTAAATTATTTAAATTTCGGGGTGTTAACAACTCTAAATATATATTTTGAACTAACACTCTATCGTACTTGAGCAACGACTGACAAAACGTCACATAGGTAGTGTGCGACAGAGATAACGCTCTACGTAGCCGAAATTAGCCGATTGTCTCTTTCCAAAGGTCGATGTGCAATATTTATCGCCGGGTACTGTATGTAAGTATAGTATAGTAGTATATATTTCACATTTCATAAAACAAGATGGTTTCAAACGTCAACCATCAAATAGTTATTTTACGTTTCAAGATAAGTCTGTTTAAGTGCATAAGTTCAAGTATATCTTGGGAGCACATTTATGGCTGCTGTATAATATTTACGCCCTTAAAAAGAGAACATAACACTTTATTTATGACTCAAAGTCCTCCATGAAAATAAGTGCTCAAATTTTTAAACAGCACTCAGATGAAGGTACCAATTTTTTTCTCTGGCGTTTGTCCACCGGCGCCGTCACGAGACGTCATGTCACCGAGAACGTGATGACGGCGTCAAAGCAGCGATACATACATTTACTATAGCCGCGTGTCCACCGCACACCACCGCCGCCGCGGGACGTCACGTCTATTTTGACGTGACCTATGTTTATTTATTTAAGCTTAAGTGTATTATTGTGCTTTTTCTTTTCATTAAATTTTCTTCGTATCGATAATTAGTCATAATTTTTCTGCCCTTATCCCATGTTACGTGGGGTCGGCGCAACACGTTTTCTTCTTCCATTCTCCCCTACATTCACTCCCTTCTCTTTCATAACATTCCTCACACAATCTATCCACCTTTTCTCTGGCCTTCTACTCTCTCCATCCATCAACATGTATATTCATCCCTCTTTTAGTCACATGCGTTGTGTCCCTCTTCATCACATACCCATACCAAGCCAGACGTTTTTTTTTCAACTTTTCTATCACTGGCTTCGATCAAATTATTGATCGAAGGTCACTGGCGCCACTTTCAAACTTCCTCTTAGGTATATATTTACTCATTTCTTACTTTATCGATTCTTGTCACTCCATACATCCATCTCAACATTCTCGTAGCAATAATTAGTGCACTTGCATAAACAAGGCAGGTTTAAGGCTCCTACAAACAGGCGCGGCGCGCGTGTCGCCCGCGATTCACGTCTAGTGTCACGCCTATTTGATGGATTCTTTAACTGAACTGTGGGTCTAGCACGAACGCGCGAACTTAACGTAGGTACCTAACGTTAATTAGAACGATTTTTGAATTAAAAATACTCGTCATCTGTTGATTATATCGATACCTAGCGTATTACCGATTAAAAAATCGTTCGAATTTACATTAGCTTCACCTACTTCACGCGTTCAAGCTTGGCCCACTGAACGTACATCTAGGGATTCTAGTTGAAAAAGGTCCAAAACGCAATTAAACAATTATTGACCAAACATGTTCCAATACTCGTGCATGACAAAATTACACAGCGGTGAACTTAAAGCGACATGTTCCGAAAAACACATTTACAACAAGTGAACAGCTACACTTGCAATACATTATACCTAGGTACCTAGGTAGGTGGATAGGTAGGTAGGTGGGTGGTACCTAGGTACTTAAAACTTTACCGTTCTGCATCACTTGCCGTGACTTTATTCCCGGTATAACGACTGTTTTATTGTTGCTCTCGGCACGACTTGGGCACAGAACAGATTGGTACGAGTAGTACAGAGAAGGCTTGCTGCATATGTTGCCGTATGATTGTGAACACCGTTAGTTTATAATAATCTATCTAACGAGATTATAAACTTTCGATAAATTCTAGCTTTGTTTATTATGACAAACCGTCAAATTGTGAACGAACCTGCAGTGCGATTCTGTAACCATCTCACCGTGAAAACTTAGGTGAAGTGAGCGTGGAGTGAGCTGTCAATAGTGTCAATTTCTAGCAAAAACAAACTCACTTCACCTAAGTTTTCACGGTGAGATTTTTACAGAATCGACCGGCTGCTCTTACCGACAGGATTCACAATCTGTCCGTTATTATCACTTGTAAAATTGTGAACCGTCCCTGATTGGCAGGTCTTGGCGGTAGCCGAATTGGTCGCATTAATTAAGCTAGGGCAACATGACCAAATGAGTTAGGTTAGAACTGTGACAAACCGCACGCGAGTCGAGCGGATGAAGTGAGCGGTTCCGCGGCAGCGGCCGGCGAGGGCTACTTCCAAGTTGGTTGCAGTTACTTGAGTATTTAGTATTAGCACAAGGTGCTTTCGTTACATACAAGTTTGATACCAGTTCACATTTTGTTGGTTTTACATGGATATATTATTACTATAGAAAAATAATGCGTTAAAAAGTAAATGGTTTTTTGCAGTTCAACATTTTTCCATAGTTTATCTCGCGAGATAATTAACGAAGTTCATAATCACACGGTGAAAACAGGAGCACTCACACATAGACGTACGAGGATGTCAAAAAAATGCCATTCGCGAATGTGCTTGCACCTGCTGTACGTGAGGCATATCTAGGTGTGCGTGAGTTGCGTTATATAAAACGCGCCCTCTGTGTCTATCTATTCTGTGGCACGGGGAGAGAAAATTACAGGAAAAGATAATCTCGGTTTTTATAGCAGGCAAGTATCGGGAGGCTCTCCGACGGAATAAAATGACAACTTCTTAGAGGGACGTCGAGGTTTTTAATGAGATGGTTGAGTCTATTGTCGGGTTTGTGATAGTTTTTTTAAATGCTTATTGGTCGCGTTTTTAAATAGAAGAATAGAAAATACATGTTATTACATTTACTTGAATGGTTGGTTACATGTTGCTTGAAATTATTTGAAGTACCTTTTGTTCCTTGAAAATGAACCACGGAAGATTGATTTACCTACAACTCACCAGAACTCCAGCTTAGCTTGATAAAGGAAATCAATCTGCCTAGCCCTTTCCCAACTATGTTGGGGTCGGCTTCCAGTCTAGCCGGATGCAGCTGAATACCAGTATTTTATATGGAGCGACTGCCTATCTGACCTCCATAACCCAGTTACTGTGTAATACGATACCCCTTTGTATGGCTGGTTGTCAGACTTTCGGGCTTCTGATGACCAGTAACGACTGTCAAAGATCCACGAATGACAGCCGGGACCAACGGCTTAACGTGCTTTTTAAGGCACGAGTCTCGGTAGATAAAGATGGTCACCCATACTCGGACCAACCCCGGCAAGCGTAGCTTAACCTGATGGATCGACCCGTGCGTCTGTTATTACTTAGCCACTAGCTTGATAAAACAAAAGATAATAAATTGGTAAGCATATGATTCGAGAACTCTGTAGATAAAATCAGCTACCTACTTTCGAATCGGGAGCGTTATTGATACAACAATCATAGAAACCGGACAAGAGCGAGTCGGACTCGCGCACCGAGAGTTCCGTTCTGATTTCTGAAAAAGTGTGCTACTTAGAGACATCGTTTTATTTTTCCTGTAATCTTTACATAAATTTCTATCACATAGAATAATTTCAGATTTTTCGCTTTGCAATCTTCGGAGATAAGGGGGGGGGGGGAACGGTATTTTTTTACATTTTACATCAAAAGTCGAAAACTATGCGGCCTAAAAAAAAAATAAAAAATAGTTTGAGAATGTGCAAACAGCGTTCTTTCATATGATACCCCACATGCCCTAGTAGCCCCACTTTAAATTTTTAAGACCCCCTTTCAATACCAGTTTCAAAAAAAATATAATTATTTTTATTTCTTTCTTATTTGCAAAATAGTTGGGTCAACGTCATCTAAAACTATTCTAAATTTCAAGTTGATAGCATTAGTAGTTCTTGAGATATCCAGCTGTGACAGACAGACAGACAGACAGACAGACAGACAGACAGACTGAGTCACACCATAAGGGTTCCTTTTTTACCATTTTGGTACGGAACCCTAAAAACGCTGACCTAAATACAAAAACATTCATCAAAACATATCAAACAACATTTTATCCAATCACACACAACTTCACACAAAACCCTTTAAAAACAAATGAATTTCGACAAAACAACTGAAATAATAAAGCCACAGCTTCACTGTAGAGGAGAATTTGCTACTGAATACATCAGACAATGGTAATTACCCAGTAGTAATTAAGTTAATTTACGGCTCGCGACTGTGTAGACCCACCCTGCTTGAAATATTTCGATCACGTTCGGAGCACCCTGTTCAAGTTTAAATTCTAGTAAAGTAGGTTTATTTTTTTCTTGCTTTATTCAGCATTGTGGCTTGAATAATTTGGTTTTGCTGTTGTTTTTTATAGTCTGTGGTCTTTGCAATTAATTATATTATTCTTATTTTGTAGGTTGTTTTTGTTTCAAGTTACATTTAAAACTTATTTATCAAGTCTTTTGGGTCGTGGAACTCTGTGCCAGCGTCCGTGTTCCCATCAGCCTTTAAAGCGAGACTGAACAGGCATCTTCTGGGCTTGCTCGCTCCATCCTAAACTTTATCCATCGCTTTGCACCAGGCGGGGTCGATGTCAAGAGGACGCACATCTATCTATCTATATCAATAAAAAGAGAAGTCTGACCGACTGATTGACTGACTCATCAACGCCCAGCCTTGGACCTAAAAAGCTGTAATTTTGCACAGAGTTTCTGTTGTATGTTATACTTATTAGGTGTGTACCTATGTACAAAAAGTTATGGTTTGTACTCTTTTCTCTATTCTTGTCATCTTTAATTTCTTGTTCTTTTATAAAGCTGTTCGGTTCTATTATATTAAATTCATTTCTTCTAACATTATTCTTTTAATAAGTTTATTCCTCCAACACGTTATCAGCACGAAGAAGCTCTTATTTTAAAAGAAGATAATGTCAGGGAATATTATGAATTTTCAAGGTATTCAGATGTTAAAAAACCGAGACGGATACCCAACCTGGAAGTTCAAAATGAGGATGCTCCTTATTCATGAGGAGTTGTGGACGTCTATCACTGGGTATGATGATTCTGATAAAACGGCGGAGGATGTGCGCTCTCGTAGTGACCAGAAGGCATTGTCAAAAATATGCCTTACGGTAGATGGAGGTGCAATTTCGCACGTGAGAAATGCGAAAAACGCTAAGGAGGCTTGGAGTGCTTTACAAAAAGCATACGAGGATAAAGGTATGGGTCGAAGGCTCTCTTTGGAGCGTAGATTATATAAATATACCTTGACCGATTTACAAGACATAGAATCTTATATCAACGCCGTTATGAGTACTGCTCAAGATCTTGAAGATATTGGTAAGAAGATCGACGATGGATCTCTGGCTGCGATTATTCTCGGAGGATTGACATCTCGGTACGAACCGCTGATAATGGCTTTAGAGAATTCGAATGTTGATGTAACCAGTGAGTTGGTTAAGGCAAAACTATTAAACGAGTTTTCGAAGGACCCTCACCAGAACGAGGTGGCTGCGCTACATTCAACAGGTTCTACGAGCAAAAAGAAGAAGTCTATAATCTGCTTTAAGTGTAGACAACCAGGATACAAAAGTCCCGAATGTCCCAATAAGAAGGACAGGAAGGCTATGAGTGTGTCAGGAAACGTTTTTAAAGGTACAGATTGCCATCATAGTGAAAAGGTGGAACAGGCTGTTGTGAAGGAAATGGCTCTCTCTGCGCCGGCTGCAAGTTACGGGAAATGGATTATTGATTCCGGTGCAACCATTCACATGACTCCGCACCGCGAGTGGTTCAGCAGTTATCGGCCAGTACAAAGTGGAAGTGGGTTTTCAAATTGAAACGTGATGCGAAAGGTGGCGTTGTTAGGTATAAAGCGCGCCTAGTAGCAAAAGGTTTTCGACAAAGAGAAGGTGTCGATTATCATGAAACCTTTTCTCCGGTTGTACGTAACTCATCGTTGCGAACCCTATTAGCGCTTGCAGTGCAGGAAGATTATAAGGTCCGCCATATGGATGTGGATACAGCTTTTCTGAATGGCGATTTAGAGGAAGAAATCTTCATGACACAGCCAGAAGGTTTTGTAAGGGAAGGGGAAGAGTCGAAAGTGTGTTTTTTGAAACGGTCCCTTTATGGATTGAAGCAGGCACCAAGAGCCTGGAATACAAAGTTAAAACAGACTTTGTCAGTTCTTGGTTTTATGCAAACATCTGAGCCGTGTATTTTTAAAAACAATGCGAACTTAGACTCCTTGGTTCTGGCTGTATATGTCGATGATTTAGTAATCTTGTATAAAAATGAAACTACGTTTGACAATTTCAAATGTCAATTTGAGAAATATTTTTCATCAAAAGATCTTGGACAAATTAATTTCTTTACGGGAATTAATATTCACCATGATAATTATGGAATTAAGCTATCTCAGAATACGTATACTTATTGAAAAGTTGCTACAGAAATTCAACATGCAAGATTGTAAGGGTGTTTCTACCCCAATGGTCAAGAAAAACCTTGAGTCTGGTATTGGTGAGTGTGAGTACCCTTTCAGAGAGTTAGTTGGCTGTCTAATGTTTTTGTCTGTAAATACCAGACCAGATATAGCCTACACTGTGAGCTATTTGAGTCAATTTAACTCTAAATTTGATCAGTCACATTGGAATATTGCTAAAAGATGTCTACGTTATCTGAAAGCAACAAAAAATAGTGGTATTACATACAGGAAAGAAAAAGGTAATACTACAACTTTGACGGGTTTTTCAGACGCAGACTGGGCAAATTGTCCAACTGATAGACGATCCTACACTGGGTTCTATTATGAACTTGCAGGCGGCCCTATTTCGTGGGAAGCTAAAAAACAGCCCACAGTGGCTTTGTCATCCGCTGAAGCTGAATATATGGCATTGGCTACAGCAGTAAAGGATGCGTGCTTTTTAAAACGACTAATTTCCGATTTAACAGGTAAGTCCCTTAACATAGTTTTGTATACGGATAGTCAGAGTGCACAAAAATTGGCCATGAATCCGGTTCACCACAATAGGACAAAACATATAGATGTTAAGTTCCATTTTGTCCGAGAAAAAGTGAACGATAAAACCGTTGAACTTAGGTATATGCCCACCGACAGGTTACCTGCAGATGTTTTGACGAAACCTTTGGGTCCAACAAAGCATCGCAGTTGTTTGCAAATGATTGGTATATCCTAGTTTTGTAATGGTTTTCTTTACTGGTTTTATATGCTTTTTGTGTTATGAGTGCAATGCAATTAACTTTTTGAGGGAGCATGTTGTATGTTATACTTATTAGGTGTGTACCTATGTACAAAAAGTTATGGTTTGTACTCTTTTCTCTATTCTTGTCATCTTTAATTTCTTGTTCTTTTATAAAGCTGTTCGGTTCTATTATATTAAATTCATTTCTTCTAACATTATTCTTTTAATAAGTTTATTCCTCCAACAGTTTCCCTTTATAATGTAGTCAAGGAATAAGGAAGGAATTCTCTGTAGTATGTTCCCGTGGGATATTTTCCGACATCCACGCGGGTGAAGCCGCTGGCAAAAGCTAGATTCGTAATAAAAAATTGTCTTTATCCTGAAGATAATTCAGGAGTTAACCAGATTAGAATAGAAAAGGTCTTTTGAATATTAAAATTGTAATCATTATTTGAAAAGTATCCCCTCAATATTTTACAGAAAGTATTACGTTCAAGATCACACGTCTGAGGCAGTGGCAAGAAAAGTAGCATTTGCGACATATGCTAACCCACCGCCTGCCTGTGCTATGTTTTGTGTTTGGGCTATAGAAATAGCCCAAACATCATCTTTACCTTATCTTTGAATAGCCCCCAAACACAATTTTCTTCCCACAATCAAAGCCGGAAATAATAATGACGCACACAAGGACTTACGTGCCCCAGAATATGTACGGAACCATAAAGGGCGGGCCACAAATAAAATGAAGTAATATTTCATACTCAGATGTTTCAGTGAGTGAACGGAATGTAATGCGGAAACTAACTCGGTTCCAGTTTATTTACTTATGCAAAAAAGTTTCTCGCATAGCGCTCGCGCTGTGGGAATATGACAGGAAATGATGTATTTGTAGACTTTGTAGGTCAAATGGAACTTCGTTGTTTTTGTTGAAATTTCTTACGGTAATGTTGAATTTGAAGACATTATGAAGTATTTTATGCAACATGCAAAGTAACAATTTCCAGGCAATTTTTCGTTCTATCACGACTATGTTATAGTGAAGAAATAATTATTTATTTATCCATACTTCCATACTAATATATATATATATATTATATATATTATTATATTATTATATTATCCATACTAATATTATAAATGCGAAAGTAACTCTGTCTGTCTGTCTGTCTGTTACGCTTTCACGTAAAAACGGCTGAACCGATTTTGACGAAATTTGGTACAGAGATAGAACATAGGTACCCTGAGAAAGGACATAGGCTAAATTTTATCGCGAAAAAAGGCTATGGAGGCGCGATATAACCGAATTCCACGCGAGCGAAGCCGCGGGCAGAAAGCTAGTTATATTATTATATTATTTATATTATATATTATATATTATTATATTATATATTATAAATTCGAAAGTAACTCTGTCTGTCTGTCTGTCTGTCTGTTACCTTTTCACGCCTAAACCACTGAACGGATTTCGATAAAATTTGGCAATGCTATAGATGGTATCCTGGGGACGGACATAGGCTACTTTTTTTTTCAAAA
Organism: Cosmia trapezina; assembly: GCA_905163495.3. NCBI lineage: Eukaryota > Metazoa > Arthropoda > Insecta > Lepidoptera > Noctuidae > Cosmia > Cosmia trapezina. The sequence goes on from LR991024.1 coordinate 20,767,067, forward strand.
ATAATCCTACGGGGGGTGATACAGGGGATGAAAGTTTGTATGGGAAACTCAGTATTTTTTAAGTTAGGGATGTGAAAATTAAAATGTATGCTTTTGATAGGAAATAAAGAAATATGCAGTTCAGCGTTTTTGAAAAATCATCCCCTAAGGGGGTAAAATAGGGGTTGATTTTAAAATTTACAAAACTGCACGGATTTCGACAAAATTTGGCAAGGCTTTATATAGCATCCTGGGGAAGGACATAGGATACTATTTTTTTCAAAAATAATACTACAGGGGGTGATATAGGGGATGAAAGTTTGTAAGGGAAACCCAGTATTTTTTAAGTTAGGGATGTGAAAATTAAAATGTATGCTTTTGATAGGAAATTAAGAAATATGCGGTTCAGCGTTTTTGAAAAATCATCACCTAAGCGGGTAAAATAGGGGTTGATTTTAAAATTTACAAAACTGCACGGATTTCGATAAAATTTGGCAAGGCTTTATATAGCATCCTGGGGAAGGACATAGGCTACTTTTTGTCTTAAAAATAATCCTACAGGGGGTGATATAGGGGATGAAAGTTTGTATGGGAAACTCAGTATTTCTTAAGTTAGGGATGTGAAAATTAAAATGTATACTTTTGATAGGAAGTAAAGAAATATGCGGTTCAGCGTTTTTGAATAATCATCCCCTAAGGGGGTAAAATAGGGGTTGATTTTAAAATTTACAAAACTGCACGGATTTCGACTAAATTTGGCAAGGCTATAGATAGCATCCTGGAAAAGGACATGGGCTACTTTTTGTCTTTAAACGTAATCCTTATGCTTATGAAATTCTTTCTAAAATACACAATTTATCCAAAAGACATATAGATCTGAAGTTGCAATGGATTCCCTCACATATAGGTATAAAGGGTAATGAGGAGGCTGACCGTTTAGCAAAATTGGGTATTGTTGGGGGAAGGGAAAAAAACATTGAAACTAATTATGTAGAAATATTGCCTAGGTATAAAAATAAATGTCATGAAGTTTGGAAAGAATATTTTAATCAAAGATCTAAAGAAAAAGGAATTTGGTATAGGTCTATAGTTTCGGAGCCTCCTCATGTTCCGTGGTTTTGTAATACTAGGTTTAGCAGAAAAATTATAGTTACAGCTCACAGATTGAGATCTGGCCACATGCCGCTCAATAATTTTGGATTTTTAATGAAAAAAATTCATTCACCTACTTGTGAGGTATGTGGCACACTGGAAGATGTTATACATTTATTGACGGAGTGTGTCAGATTTCAGTCTGCAAGAGAAAAGTTACTTAGAGAGCTTGAGGTAAATATGTACGATGTTTGCATGTTCCATCATATTTTGTCGTCACCTAACTCCGGAGCTGCTTACAGTTTAATTAAGTTTGTGCTATTACGTTTTACATCATAAGTTCCGATGGGACTGGCATGTACAATTGTATAAAAGTCCCTAATAATAAATAAAGAGAGAAAAAAAAAAAAAAAAAAAACGTAATCCTACAAGGGGTGATATAAGGGATGAATGTTTGTATGGGAAACCCAGCATTTCTTAAGTTAGGGATATGAAAATTCTAATTTATGCTTTTGGTAGGAAATAAAGAAATAATGGTACAGCGTTTTTGAAAAATCGTCCCCTAAGGGGTACAATAAGGGTTGACAAATGTTTGTGTACCTACCTCTTTTTAAGAGATTTAAGGGATTGGAAATGTAGTTCGAATCTTGAGGTAACATTTAGTCTTTATTTCATTCGACGTTTTTACAAGAAAAATTATTTGAACGAGTGGATACTCGGACAAAAGTTATTTGTTATTAGAGCGTGACTGGCATAATAAATTTTAAGTAATTAACAAAGTCCCCCCGCCCCCACCGCGTATGTCTGTCTGTTTGAATGCGATAATGTCAAAAAGTACCGAAAGGATTTCCATACGGTTTTCTCCAATGAACGGAGTGATTCAGTGTAATCATTATGGTTTTGTGTAAATTGGCTGAAATATGATGACGGCTGTTGAAGATGTCGGAAAAAATCATGCCGACTGGTAGCTTTATACATACTATACGCGGTAACGATATATCGTAGCGATTTGAGTTTGCACAGTTATATCGGATGGCCCTATGTTTTCCACATGAACATTCCCATGGGATATTTTCCGACATCCACGCGGGCGAAGCCGCGGGCAAAAGCTAGTCTCCTATAAAATATAACTCATTAAACTACGTATAGGTTTTATTACTTAATGCTATAGTGCGGTCTCATAAAAATATAATTAATATAAATTATATTAAAATTAAAACTTTAAATGCTTCAGGGAAAATAAGTCAAGACGTTATGTTTATGTTTTTATTTACTACTAGCTGACCCGACAAACGTCCTGTCATCGAGAACTCATACAAAATTCCCATAGAAAATGCAATTTCAGTTTTCCCGAATTTGCCAATTTTCCCGGCAACTTTTCAAACATTTTCTTTCCTATAAACCTTGTCCGTATCGACGAAATCAAATTAAGGATGGCAATTAATCTAGGTGTTAACCATCTACAATTCCGCCATTACAAGTACTTAAATTATTTTCGTTAATAAGTACTCACAGATTAAGTAGGTATGCATAATCGACTTAATTACAACCTATTAACTTTGTAACGACCACTATTGTTTCTTATCGCCAAACACAATTCCATAATCAGATTAAATACTCGTTCTAATCACTTGATCAAGTTTTAATCTAGTTCCATCTATGATATTGGCTTAGTGACTATTTAGGTTCTAGAACCTAAATAGTCACTAAGCCAATCAATCTGCCTAGCCTTTTCCCAACTATGTTGGGGTCGGCTTCCAGTCTAACCGGATGCAGCTGGATACCAGTATTTTACATGGAGCGACTGCCTATCTGACCTCCACAACCCAGTAACTGGGTAATACTATACCCCTTGGTAAGACTGGTTGTCAAGACTTTCGGGCTTCTGACGACCCGTGACGACATGACAGCCGGGACCAACGGCTTACGTGCTTTCCGAAATAGTCACTAAGCCAATATCATATTATATATATCAATATAATATATGTAGGCAACGTTAGGAGTTATTACACGTGCATAAGAGCTATATCGAGCGTCAGCAATATCAGCTGGATATAGCCAAGGGGTAAAGGGGTAAACGTGCATATGCAGCTCAGAGGCACAAACCGACATATGTGGGCGTCCAAGCAAAAAGGGTCCCAGTCGCGGGTTATTAAGTAAAGACTAGATGCGGTATCTAGAATAGTCAATTGATAGTAAACATTGAAAAAATATTCTAAAACTGGCATGTATTTTTTTATCAGACATTGGAAATTGAAATTCTGAAAAAGCTTGATTTGAGAAAAAGCACTTTCGAAGCTTGAGTGAAAAAAAAAACACTTCTACTTGCTTGTTGGTGCTTAAAAACATCATATAATGTCATTTACTAGAAATTGTTGATAAATTGAGCATAAATTTATCAATAATCAATGAAAATTGCAAAATGCAATTTTTACACCCAATTTTACAAAACTTCTTATAACTCGGAAACTAAATGCCGAGAACTCGACCCTTTTTGCTTGGACGCCCACATAATATAAGTTCTTACGTCGACTAATTTCAAGCTAAAATAAATCTGAAAACCTGCATCGTTTAAGATCGCCTTAAAGTGAATTTTCCAGCTGTGTACTGTTACAGGCTTTAGATGGTGATATGGCTAAATAGCCTTTTGACCGATCAGTCTCATTATATACTTAGGTAGGATAGAACATCTTTGTTACCGTAATATGCATATTTGCATTGCAATTGTATTGTTTCAAGAGTTTTGATTACTGGTTTGATTACTCAAAACAAACACACTGCTGGCATTGCCAGTTTTCAATTAGCAGTGTCATATGACCCCATACTACCTCAGATGTTTAACTCGCTCGCACGATACTGCTCGCGGACTGAACGAGAGCAAGACTGAATGTGGTGCTGGGCGCCGATAGCTTAGGTACTTGCTTTTTAAGGTGAAAATAATGTTAATTTGAAAAAAATAAAAACATAAGACCTGCTTTATTAGTTACTTCAGTTAGTATGCAGTTTCATGATCTAATTTGAAGTAGGTATTTTTTTAATACCAGCGGTTGGAGGTAAATTTTGTTTTTTTTTTTCTATTGAAAAAAATTTATGTAATCCTGTTTTCGCCAAATGTAGTAATTAACATTAATCCTCAACTTTACCATATAGTTACATATTTATTTCAAAATTAATGCTGCAGTATTTACGACATAACGGAGGATCGTGCCTTAGCCATTTGAGGTAGTATAGGCTCTTAACTGTTACCTACAAATACGTTAGATCTTAGGATGTGGATTGCGGTCTACGAGTAAACGAACTGTAATTAACGTAGCTTCGTACTCCGGTCTCCGGTCTCCGAGTGTCCGCAGGTATGTGGGGCAGCGAAGGATGCAAGAATGCAAGGAAGCGGAACTGACTTATGCTCCAGCTGGCGTATTGGTATTCGGTACAACCATAGATATAAGAAAGAAGGAGATGTGCCCAGTATGCTCAAATGTATCGGAACCCTGTGTCTCCACTTTGTCCCTTTGTCACTTTCATACTTTTAAAGACAAATACGGTAAAATACTTGTATATACATATGGAAAGTGATTCCATGATTTACATAGTTTTTGTTTTGGCTTTGGTTTTTACAAGAAACCACTGAACAACACGGCATTCTTATAAATTGTCGAATGCGCACTAGTTCGCGGAGACGGCCATTTAACTATGAACGGCTCATACTGAGCATGTCGCGCTGACACAGATTCGCCCCCTTGCCACTTCTACTGCTTTTTATATTTCTATGGGCACAACCCTATTGCTATTTGTCGAATTAGAGAGACTTGAAATCCGTAGCCTGTAATAAAAGGAAATAAAGAAATAGGAAATAGGTTGGATTTAAATGTATCCAAATGCTATATAATTATATGCACATTTACGCGTAAGCCAAACCCTGTTAGATTCGATTATAGGCTTTCGAATGTCTGGGTAGCCAGAGTGAGTGTCATCAGGGATCTTGGAGTTACTTTTGACTCATAATTTTTGTTTGATACACTTAGTAATAACATAGTCAACCAGACTTCTTTTTTTTGGGATTGATGTTAAGTTTGTTTTTCGGATAAATTCTTTTCAACTACGGAACCCTTCATTGTGCGTGGTCCGACACGCACTTGGCTGTTTTTTTTTTCTAGGTGCATTTTTCTTTGAAGGATGTTTGAAAAAAAAACGTGTAGGTTTTAATTAGGTAAATGTTTTGAATATGTAACAAAAATCTTCAAATATTTTTTAGTCTTAAATTTAAATGTCTACGGCTCCACATCTCCACGTCACGACGTCGTCAACGTGGAACGGTGCGGTAACGTGGCACGGTAGAAAATAACGGACCTAATGCTAGTAAATGTAAGCTAGTAGTTACATAAAATTTAAGTGTCCACACTAATAGACTTTCTTTAATTTTATATGAAACCATTTTAACGGTTTTGTGGGCATAGAATAAGTAAAATAACTGTATTTGCAAATAACTGTCTAAACATCATTGCTCTTCTACTAGCAAATTACTAAATAAACACAAATCAAGATAGTGCAAACATATTACGAACATTTTACAAAAAAAAAGTAATTAAAAAAATTTAAAAACCCGACTTCGGTATAATACTTTAGCTTTTCAGTTTTTTTTAAACTTAAGTATTTTACCGCAGTCGGGTTTATAAATTTTTTTTCACACCACCTGCTCGAAAATGTCAAATTATATGTCAAGCAACCTTAACCTAAAGTAAGTCATTAGTGGCCGGGGGCACAGCCGGTCAATAATGTGATTTGAATTTGGAATCTCACATGCTCAGCTAAATTGGCAGTATAGTACTAACAAACACCTTTTGGTGCCAGAAAGAGGAAAGCTATTCTCGAAACCCTTACTACGCGTGGATGATATTCTCGATTTCCTACAAAATCATAACGACTGCTTCTTCATATCGTTGCCATGTTTTCGAAGACATAATATTGTAAGAATAATTAGATAACTACGAACCATTTTTCATTTTTTTTTTTATTTTTTTTTTTTAATTTTGGAACGAAGTTCCTTATCGCGCGTTGTGAAAGGGGGCTAGACGGAAAAAAGTCTCACGAAAAGTTGTCACGACACTTTTTGCTATAGGTAGCTATTGTAAGCCGTGCGGCGTGCGCATGTTTCTCTGTCTGTCTCTCTCTCTCTCTCTCTCTTATAGAAAGCAAGCCAGATATTTTCATTTCTATTTCGCATTGAACAGTGTGGTGTCGCGATGATGATGATGATGATGATGGTGATGATGATGATGGTGATGATGATGATGGTGATGATGATGATAATGATGATGATGGTGATGATGATGATGATGGTGATGATGATGATGATGATGATGATGGTGATGATGATGATGGTGATGATGATGATGGTGATGATGATGATGATGATGATGGTGATGATGATGGTGATGATGATGGTGATGATGATGGTGATGGTGATGATGATGATGATGATGATGATGATGATGATGATGATGATGATGATGATGATGATAAGTATAAAAATAAAATTTTGTTACAATTCCTTCACTAATTAATCGAAAGGAACATGGTGATGATGATGGTGATGATGATGATGATGATGATGATGATGATGATGATGATGATGATGATGATGATGATGATGATGATGATGATGATGATGATGATGATGATGATAAGTATAAAAATAAGATTTTGTTACAATTCCTTCACTAATTGATCGAAAGGAACTTCGTTCCATCCGGGTGTCCCTTGACACCTCTCAAGTTTTTTTTTTTTTAAATTACACATCAACATTATAAACGTACCAAATAAAAACTTAACTTTATCTTTGCACAACTGGACTAATGTCTCAAATGTTACCATTAACTTCAATTAATATGTAAGTGCATATAACTAACTAGTTCTAAATATGTTATTCTTACTGTTTGTTTATTTAATAAATACTTTGTTTTTCGTACTATGGCTATTATTTTCTCACAGTAGGTGTAAAAAGTAGAGTATCCTCCTCTGGGCTAAAGGTGTCTTTGCCTTGGGCTAGCTTGAATCCCTCGCTGCATTCAGGATTCTTGTATTAACTCCCTCGCTTCGCTCGTGAGTTAAACTCTTAACTACCTCGCTGCGCTCGGGAGTTAAATCCCGAATCCTTCATTGCGCTCGAGATTCAATATGACGCCCGTGACATAAGACACAACTTTAGCCCCTCGGTGCATAATCTACTATTAATTACTTTTTTTTTATTTCCAGCTTTTTAGTTTACAAATGTGAAAGATTTCGCAGACGTTTTTATTGTACGTGTTTTTTACGATTTGTCACTTCGAGGTACTTTTAACCATATAAGTTGTGTATTTTTTTGTAATCACCTTTTAAAACCCTTTATTTTGATAGACCACTCGACAGGTTTTGAGAAAAAAAAAAATTTAAGACATAATTTGGCAGTGTCACTTTCACAGTAAATACGAATCTAACGACACTTCTCAAGCTAAAATCCATGGAGCCGTTCAGGCCGCAGATCGTGCCAAACAATTATACATACATAATACATACATACTCTCGAAAAACATAACCCTCCTTCTGGCGCAGTCGGGTAAAAAGAAAATAAATACAGTTCAGTGCAAAAATAAACAGCACACTCCGAGTATGAAAGTAAACATTGTCACACTGTAGTGTACGAAATGGGTCAATATTTTATAGTGCTTGTTATAATAATAACAAGTTATAGGTCCTAATGCATTATCATATTTATTGTGAAGCAGGTGGGAACGATACGTGAGCGAATACGTGAGGAATTGAGGTCGTATTGAATTGCGTATGGGGGAATGATTGATTGCTTCCCGTTTCTAGGAAGAAAACTGCTTTATAAGCACGTGGTAAAACTCCTTTTGATATCCTGCAAAAGTACCTGGGAATGTCAAAGATGAATTTGCGGGTAATTTAATTAAAATAGATGGACAAATTTTACGGGTAATTAGTGACCGACAAACTTTTACTATGGGACCATACATGAAATCGCGAAAAAAAAATCTGCTGTTCCCTACATTTTGACAAGTTATGCGAACAGTCTGTTACTAAACTATTTTGTGACGGCTGTACTTAGCACACCCTAATTATGGAGAAACTCCAATGTACAGTAGTACCCAAGTAATATGGCTTATGGATGTACCTGCGCAGAAGATGAATTTTCAAAGCGCGGGAAATGCTATTGACCAATCGACACGCTCCACGCTCTTTCCTGTACCGCTATTGGTCGGTAGCTGCCACCATGTTAGCGCGCGCCGCTTGACAGCCGCCATACTTGCGAGTGAGGCGGAACTAACAGCTGCAGTGTATTATAAACCTTATAGTAGTGATCTAAGGTTGATTGTAAGTTTTAAGTATTCTCGTTAATATTCGGGGCCATACTTTATTTTCTGTGCGAACGAAGATTCACGACGCGCCTTACTAGTTGAGTACTACTGTAACGTATTGGTGACTGTGCTGTCAGAGAAATAGGTATCACAAATACACACCCGCTACGTCGTCGTCTTCTATATTTTGTCCACTGCTTACCCAAAATGCATTATTATCCCTTTTATTTGGGAAACTGCCCTTTGCCAATATAAATAAATAAAATCGGCAATATCCAACAGATGGCTAATAGTAAGACGAGAGTAACGATCATTATCTCTAAAATCTGCTTAGCCTTTTTTCTGGGGTCGGCTTGCAGTCTAACCAGATACAGCTAAATACCAGTATTTTACATGGAGTGACTGCCTATCTGACCTCGCAATCCTCCTACCTCCTGCTAGGTATATGAACGATACCGTACTGAATAAAATTGCTTCATAAATTTACAATATTCTCGTATCACCGGCAATTTGCTCGCCTCCGGAGTCCAATCAACTTGATTTTATATCATACAAAATGTCGAATACTCTCTGTGCATTTTCATAGATATAGCAGGCATAAGTAAATTAATGATTATTTTGGTTTTTTTTTTAGCTAAGGTTCCATAGTTCCTAGTCATGCTTGCTGTTATAATTATGTTGCAACCATTGCAACACATAATGTGACAATAGGGATGATGACTAAAAATTTATTTTTTGTCTGTCATAGAGATTATTAAAAAATATTGGACACGTATTTTTTCTTTTTTTACGTAATCAAAAAATTACGGCGATACATTGAGTTAAAATATGGCATGACGTCACGCGTAGCTAGGTTTTATACGTATAAGTGACGTAGCGAGCCCGCTCCCCAACTTTAATGCGTGATAGCTAAGTATTTTTTTATTAATATGATAAAGCAAAAAATACGTGTCTAATATTTTTTTATTATCTGACTGACGGACTAAATAGAATTTCTTTTTTTTACCCAGGCATCATCCCTATTCCATAGTAAAGTCGTCGTCTTCGAGTTAACTATCAGTATCCAAAAAGAAAGGCCAACATCAGAAAGATATTGTCTCTGGCTTACGGTCCACTATTTCTACTTGATTTAGTTCGCGAGATGAGGCCAATATCAAAATCTGTCACAATATCACTGGCCACGCACGAGCAAACGTAAGCATCCACCCAAAAACTCTTTGTGGTTTGAAACATATTATACCAGCTCCAACCTCAGGCCTCAGGCATCAGTGATTCCAAATCGGCTTTAACCTTTATATTTACCAAAATATCATGCTCCTTTCTTTAGCTCTCAAATACAGGGTCTGTACAGTAAACAGTCCATGTCGACAAACGAAGGACACTAACAAAATAACTCCCCGTTTCTATTGTGACAGTTTTGTTTGTGACGTCATTGAGCGGAATTGAATTTGCGCTGGAAACAAAAGAGCGCGATTTAGGACTCGCTATTTACTATCTACTCGTTTGGAAAGCGCGGGAAAATGGTGTTGTTTTTAGAAAATGGCGCTTAGATTTAGAGAAATAGTTGGAATATTGGAAAATAAAATGAAAGCTTTAAGTCTTGGTTAGCAATAACATATTTTAGCTGCTGATTAGATTGTTCTTGTCTACATAAATATTTATTTTGTAATAAAAAAGTACCTAGATACAATGATATATTACCTTTAGATGCGTTACCCGGGCTCAAAAATAGAAAATAAAAAAATAAAAAATAAAAAAAAATGAAAACTTTTTATTTCAAAGAAACATTACTTATTTTTGTTTTGATCACACATCAAATTAAATGAAGGGTAATTGCCCGGCGTGATATCAGTCACGCACGCGCGCCAGTGAACATGCAGCAGCTAGTGACGTAACCAAATAAGTATATTCATCTCTTTCTTACAACAGGTATCGGCATGCGTCTTTCCTTTTCTTTGCGGCCAGTATATACTGGTATGTTGGTACATCATGGCTTACGCTGTTTTTGAAAGCACTGATGTTCGTGTATGACGCGTATATCTATAATACGTCATTGCCTAGATAATCTAAGTTCGCAGAGACACGTGCTTTGGTGGTTGACCAGGAAGAAAAAATATAAGCATTTAGTAAAATTAAATTATATTCTCATGTTTTCTTCCGTTTAGCTAAGTAAGAGGAATCTTTCAAAAACACAGTTAGTTTTTTAACAGAAAGTCTTTACAACCTCGTTATTCTCATCAATAAATTAAACTCCCCGTTGACGACAGAGTAGAATCAATAAACGAAAAGTATAACACAATTAACGCAGCCCTTCAACAAAGTTACGTTTAACCATGAACCGCGGTTTAGTCCATTAATTACATTGATTGATCACCTAATTTACTAACAAATTAAAGCAACATCAATCACTTGGCAGTCTTCGCCAATATAAAAGTCATTCTTTAGGTACATAAATGTTTAAAATAATTAACTAAAACTAAGTGCCAAATCAATCATTCTGGGTTGAGGCACTGAAAAACTAATAAAGTTATCTTCATTTGAAAAGGATGACGAGAACGAAAGGTCATTAGCGACATTTTTTATAAATCAATGTCAAAGTCAAAAACAAATCGTTTATTTCAAATAGGAACATAAAAGGCACTTTAGAACGTCGAATAAACGTCAAGAAAATAGAATTGAGTTTAGTTGCCCCTTCCAAGACTCTTCCGAGACTGAGTTCCAAACGTCGAGAGGTCTAAAGACGTACGAAGGTCTTCCATGTCGGAAAGCGTATTATGGAACTCAAATGGAGTTGGGCAGGACGTCTGGAAGGCGCAGTGATGATAGGTGGAGTAAGGCTGTGACAGAGTGGCGTCCGAGGACTGGAAGACAAGATGTCGGTCGTCCGGCGGCGAGATGGGCGGACGACATTGTTACCATCGCGGACAAAACCTGGATGAGGCTGGCACAGGAGCGTGGGGATCGGCACAAAAGGAGAGAGGCCTATGCCCAGCAGGGGGTGTAGTGAAGCTGTGGATGATGATGATGATGCCCCTTCCAAAAGGTAGTTTCGTATGGAGAAGAATGGGCAAGAAAATCCACCGTTAAGCTCCATTTGCACGGTGCACACCATAAAATTTAAAGGCCATTAACTGGCACTTTCTAAACAACACGTACAATATTGTTCCACAATACGGGCAAGTTAGTTGCCGTTCAAAACTGGTATGGGTGTAAACAAGACGTAAGTACAATAAAATTGCACGTACTATAAAATCACATTTAATTCTGGAATGAAAATTTTCTATCATTCAAACATGAGCGAACATAATGTTCCATAAAATTTAATGAAATATTTCCAGCGCAAATACGGATATTCTGGAATCAATTATACAAGGCCGTGCAACTCTGTGTTTAGAGGAGGCAAAACTTGCATGCAATAGGTAATCGCCTTGCAATTTTAATGCCTTAGTGTAAGTCGCATGCAATTCTTGAATGGCAATATTTATTGAACGATGCACCTAGAATCAAATCACTATACTGTGGTATTGGGTAACAAGAATTAAAAATGAAATAATGACGGATAAATTAATTAGTGATAGTACATTAGCTTTGCGATTAAGTTTTTTTTTTTGTGAACCCTTCTGGTTATTCAATAGCCTAAGCTAATACTCCTTTAACTATTACAATTAGAGTAATCGTATACCCAAGTTCGAAACTATCCCCTACTGCGGTTCCCGAAAACAATATGCCTCATCAAAGCCATGTTAAGCTTTCACAACCTCCCAACGATATATCCCACTGGTTATTTGCTTTAAAATAACCGTAATCCTGGTTTTACGATACTAATTGAACCAATACGTGATCGACGTACAGAATATTCCATTTAAATTGATACCTTCTGTAATTAAAGCGTTGTTTAATCCCCTATTTTCATACATTGCCAATGAATATTTAATTATTTAGAAATTCAGATGAAACATAATCCATTCATTTACGAAAGTTCTATTCAAACGAATTTACGGTCTGATAACTTTAACCTCTTGGGTCAGAGCATTGATAGCATTATGCTATTAAATTAAGGATACCGTTAACACTAAGGATTATAACAATGGTTATGACTACTATTGTTGGAAGGGTAATAGATCGTATCGTGGTGTCAACCCGTGAGGAATATTGCTGATTATATCAGTTTATTCAGAATTATGTCGTAGCCTTTAATAGAATATGGTATACGGCTGATAAAGTTTGATAGAGGGTCTTCATCCGAGAGTTTGTCCAGTCCATTATGTTATTATGGACCGCCTCGAGAAAAAAGGTTTGGTAAAAAATATACTTTTTACGATACTCCGCCTTTGCAGACAGGTAAGTACGTCTTTAAAATAAGTTCTGTGTGTAAGTTAATCTGAATTGTTGAAGACCAAAAAAATGTTACTCTGTTTAATAAATCAATATTTTCATTCATTGCTAAGGTACTTTCAATTTTAATAATTTATAATTAAAGAGGGCATGAAATTTTGCTGTATTTTTAAAACTAATAATAAACCTATGCTAACTCTTTCTACTATAATCTGTGCCTTTCATTCGATTGATTAATTTACCAGATATTGAATTACAAATCGGTGATTCGTAATCCTTTCGCAGTTTGGTTTAAGAACCTTTTTGAGACGATGTCATAACCGATTCTATTTCTACTATCGCTATAGCTTCAAAGTGACATTGACATGATCAAGTGATATTTCGATAGCTCATGTCAATGTCAACCCCATATTTTTTTTGGCTTTTTTTACTTTTCTGCTAGCGTCATCGCTAATCGAATGTTACATTGTCTAGCTAGGCCCTCAGTACCTAACTAGTACATTTATATCCATTGTTCCCATCTCATTAACATAAGTTAATTTATGTACATCTCCAGTACCGTAGCAACAGAGCTTGTTTGACAACCAGAATAGTACATTTACAGAACTAACAGTTGAATGAAGTGCATTTAAAGCTATCACCATCCCAGGCATAATTCAGAGTGTTTAAACATCACTTCAGTAACACCATCGTCTCAGTTAGTGTGTACTTAGCTGTACATTTAGAGCAATTAGAGGAATTTGCATTGAAAGCAGTATCCTTGAACATGATTACTATGTCTTCAGTTGCCATTGAAATGATTGGGATTTGTGGGCTCGTTGGTTAGTATTATACCTACATATTGTTAATATTTAGTTGGTTAGTATTATACAGTGTGGTAGGTACCATGGATTCAGTACATTATTCTGGACCCAATGTGTTGAAATATTTCGTCGGTTATTAAAAAAAAAAAACCGCTGTCAACAGACGCCTGGTGTACCAATTTGACAACTATTAACGAAAAAAGAAAAACATAGGGGCATAGTATTATCCTTCTTATTCAGTTTATGAAATATCTTTTAAATTGGTCCAATATTGGAGGAGGAAATAGGCGAGAGCCAAACCTCGAAATGTGACTTTTTACATAGGCTATTTAATCAGATCTGCAGTTGTCCTTATCGCACGAATTCGAGGGCGGAGCGCTCGCAGAGCGACAGCAATACCTTCTTAAAATACCTAATTTTCAAAAGTCTGGTCGCCCCCATTTCCTCATTTGACGACACGGTTGGCGCAGTGGTTGAGCGATTGACTGCCGCGCAGCATGTCGCGGGTTCGATTCCCGCACGGAACAAATATTTATAAGACCTACAATATTTGTTCCGAGTCTGGGTGTTTTTCTATTTATAATATGTATGTATTTACAAAAAAAAATGTATATAAGTAGTTTATCAGCCATCTCGTTACCATAACACAAGCATTAGGTTGCTTAGCTTGGGACTAGATGGTGTTGTGGGAAATGTCCACGGATATTTATTTTATTTATAATTTTTTATTTTTATTTATTTTATATATCAGATTTATGACAAAATGCTATACTTAAATCAATTTTTAGCTAAGTAAGTTCTTAGCACATAACCACCACACACACAACCTTCAACCACACATACAGTTCTTAGCACATAACCACCACACACACAGTTCTTAGCACATAACCACCACACACACAACATTCAACCACACACACAGTTCTTAGCACATAACCACCACACACACAACCTTCAACCACACACACAGTTCTTAGCACATAACCACCACACACACAACCTTCAACCACACACACAGTTCTTAGCACATAACCACCACACACACAACATTCAACCACACACACAGTTCTTAGCACATAACCACCACACACACAACCTTCAACCACACACACAGTTCTTAGCACATAACCACCACACATACAACATTAAACCACACACACAGTTCTTAGCACATAACCACCACACACACAACCTTCAACCACACACACAGTTCTTAGCACATAACCACCACACACACAACATTCAACCACACACACAGTACTTAGCACATAACCATCACACACACAACATTCAACCACACACACAGTTCTTAGCACATAACCACCACACACACAACCTTTAACCACACACACAGTTCTTAGCACATAACCGCCACACACACAACATTCAACCACACACACAGTTCTTAGCACATAACCACCACACACACAACCTTTAACCACACACACAGTTCTTAGCACATAACCACCACACACACAACATTCAACCACACACACAGTTCTTAGCACATAACCACCACACATACAACATTCAACCACACACACAGTTCTTAGCACATAACCACCACACACACAACCTTTAACCACACACACAGTTCTTAGCACATAACCACCACACACACAGTTCTTAGCACATAACCACCACACATACAACATTCAACCACACACACAGTTCTTAGCACATAACCACCACACACACAACCTTCAACCACACACACAGTTCTTAGCACATAACCACCACACACACAACATTCAACCACACACACAGTTCTTAGCACATAACCACCACACACACAACCTTCAACCACACACACAGTTCTTAGCACATAACCACCACACACACAACATTCAACCACACACACAGTTCTTAGCACATAACCACCACACACACAACATTGAACCACACACACAGTTCTTAGCACATAACCACCACACACACAACCTTCAACCACACACACAGTTCTTAGCACATAACCACCACACACACAACATTCAACCACACACACAGTTCTTAGCACATAACCACCACACACACAACCTTCAACCACACACACAGTTCTTAGCACATAACCACCACACACACAACATTCAACCACACACACAGTTCTTAGCACATAACCACCACACACACAACCTTCAACCACACACACAGTTCTTAGCACATAACCATCACACACACAACATTCAACCACACACACAGTTCTTAGCACATAACCACCACACACACAACCTTTAACCACACACACAGTTCTTAGCACATAACCACCACACACACAACATTCAACCACACACACAGTTCTTAGCACATAACCACCACACACACAACCTTCAACCACACACACAGTTCTTAGCACATAACCACCACACACACAACATTCAACCACAAACACAGTTCTTAGCACATAACCACCACACATACAACATTCAACCACACACACAGTTCTTAGCACATAACCACCACACACACAACCTTTAACCACACACACAGTTCTTAGCACATAACCACCACACACACAACCTTCAACCACACACACAGTTCTTAGCACATAACCTTCGATTTAAAGCAAATTTTACTGCAAAAAAATGAAAATAGACGAAAGAAAATGACGATGCTACTTTGGATTTTTTTTCTATCGAATCATTTCTATGAGGTAATCACGTTTCGGTTTTAGTGCAAGAGTAAACAATCAAGTCAAATAACACACATGGGAAATCCAAATGATTTAACAATACTGCATTTTATTTGGTTTTATAGGAATTTTAAAAACACTAAAATTGTCGTTGTGTCCCCTTCTTCTATACAAGATGTAACTTATAAATATAGAACACAACCTCTTCAGGGGTCATTTAAATTAAATTAAATTAAAATTCATTTATTTCTGGTCATAAAACACCCATATAAAACACAAAAACACAATTACAAATAATAAATGATTAAATAATGTCAAAAGTGAACAATAATTAATAAAATATTGCAAAGAATTAAATGGATTAAATTATTAAATGAAGTTAAATGTAGTTATGTCAAAAGAAAAATAATAGCATATATAAAGACAAGGTCATTGTTTGTTGTGTTTAGGTCATTATGAACAACTTTTAGTATGAGACTAAACCGGAAATCGCGAACAAAAAAGAAAAACAGTTATTCCCTACATTTTGACGAGTCATGCGAACATAAATGAAGGGAACTGTTGCGAGTTCTTTGCGATTTCCCATAGTAAAAGTTATGAGGTTATGCGTTATTTAAGTTACACCACTGATTAATACAGATGGCGGCTGCGAAAATTTCCTAATTTTTCGTCATGGGTGTCATTTTCGTGATATTTTAGGTCGCTGAAAACGATAGTGGGGTCAAAATGAAAATCCAAGATGGCGGCTGCGAAAATTTCCTAATTTTTCGTCATGGGTGTCATTTTCGTGATATTTTAGGTCGCTGAAAACGATAGTGGGGTCAAAATGAAAATCCAAGATGGCGGCTGCGAAAATTTCCTAATTTTTCGTCATGGGTGTCATTTTCGTGATATTTTAGGTCGCTGAAAACGATAGTGGGGTCAAAATGAAAATCCAAGATGGCGGCTGCGAAAATTTCCAAATTTTTCGACATGGGTGTCATTTTCGTGATATTTGAGGTCGCTGAAACCAATAGTGGGGTCAAAATGAAAATCCAAGATGGCGGCTGCGAAAATTTCCAAATTTTTCGTCATGGGTGTCATTTTCGTGATATTTTAGGTCGCTAAAAACGATAGTGGGGTCAAAATGAAAATCCAAGATGGCGGCTGCAAAAATTTCCTAATTTTTCGTCATGGGTGTCGTTTTCGTGATATTTTAGGTCGCTGAAAACGATAGTGGGGTCAAAATGAAAATCCAAGATGGCGGCTGCGAAAATTTCCTAATGTTTCGTCATGGGTGTCATTTTCGTAATATTTTAGGTCGCTGAAAACGATAGTGGGGTCAAAATGAAAATCCAAGATGGCGGCTGCGAAAATTTTCAAATTTTTCGACATGGGTGTCATTTTCGTGATATTTGAGGTCGCTGAAACCGATAGTGGGGTCAAAATGAAAATCCAAGATGGCGGCTGCGAAAATTTCCAAATTTTTCGTCATGGGTGTCATTTTCGTGATATTTTAGGTCGCTGAAAACGATAGTGGGGTCAAAATGAAAATCCAAGATGGCGGCTGCAAAAATTTCCTAATTTTTCGTCATGGGTGTCGTTTTCGTTATATTTTAGGTCGCTGAAAACGATAGTGGGGTCAAAATGAAAATCCAAGATGGCGGCTGCGAAAATTTCCCAATTTTTCGTCATGGGTGTCATTTTCGTGATATTTTAGGTCGCTGAAAACGATAGTGGGGTCAAAATGAAAATCCAAGATGGCGGCTGCGAAAATTTTCAAATTTTTCGTCATGGGTGTCATTTTCGTGATATTTTAGGTCGCTGAAAACGATAGTGGGGTCAAAATGAAAATCCAAGATGGCGGCTGTGAAAATTTCCAAATTTTTCGTCATGGGTGTCATTTTCGTGATATTTGAGGTCGCTGAAAACGATAGTGGGGTCAAAATGAAAATCCAAGACGGCGGCTGCGAAAATTTTAAAATTTTTCGGCATGGGTGTCATTTTCGTAATATTTGAGGTCGCTGAAAACGCTAGTGGGGTCAAAATGAAAATCCAAGATGGCGGCTGCGAAAATTTTCAAATTTTTCGACATGGGTGTCATTTTCGTGATATTTAAGGTCGCTGCAAACGATAATGGGGTCAAAATGAATGACTATCGTTTTCAGCGACCTAAAATATCCAAATCGGCTTCTAAATGACGGAGTACTGCAGTAACAAACATAAAAAAAAAAAATACAACTGAATTGATATTCTCCTCCGTTTTTTAAGTCGTTTAAAAATAACACATCATTGTTACGTTTAAAAATTAGCTGGACATCACTCACAATGCAGTCATTGGTGTCGTGGGGAATACTAGTTTCTGTCATTCCCGACGACACCACCAGTGGTGTCGTGGGGAATGAACGGTCATTTCGTAGTATTTAAGTTCGCTGAAAACGATAAAGGTCTCAAGCTAATTTCGAGCTTATTGACATTTTACAAACCCTTTGTTTTTTTGGTCCAGAATACTCGGTAAATGATCTGGAAGCTGAATTTAACACAAAAACATGAATGTCAATAAGGTCTAAATTCGCTTGACACCTCAGAAAGTGTCTAGATTATTATGCACATCATTTTTAGGGTGTCAAGCTAATTTCGACCTTATTGATATTTTACAAACCCTTTGTTTTTTTGGCCCAAGATACTTGGTAAATGATCTGGAAGCTGAATTTAACAAAAAAACATGAATGTCAATAAGGTCTAAATTCGCTTGCCACCTCAGAAAGTGTCTAGATTATTATGCACATCATTTCTAGGGTGTCAAGCTAATTTCGACCTTATAGACATTTTACAAACCATTTGTTTTTTTGGTCCAAGATACTTGGTAAATGGTCTGGAAGCTAAATTTAACAAGAAAACATGAATGTCAATAAGGTCTAAATTGTTATGTAACACATCATTGTTATGTAGCTGGACATCACTAACAGCACAATACAGTCGGTGGTGTCGCATGGCGTGGGGAATAGTAGATTCTGTCATTCCCCACGATACCACACCAGCGGTATCGTTTTCAGTGGTGTCGCTGTCGTGGGGAATGAACGTAAAGTAAAATGGTGCGCGGCGCTTAGTTTTGAATCGTACGGGTAAAGGTCTTCGAGTCAGTCAGATTTTAAATCCACCTTATTCACAAAAATAAATAAGTATAAGTAGTTATTTTTATTTATTTTAACTGTTCAAGTTTACAATGAAATAATAATCTGTCTAAAACTTTCAAAAATACTTACTAGAAAAATAAAACAAAATAAACTTGTATACTAATCAGTTCAAGTTTATCTACTGCATTGCTCTATTCTGTGACGCAACATAGTACCTACTCGAGTTCATGAACTCATGAGCGGTGCGCTTGGCGCGCGTTTCCCGCGCATCGTAATTTATTACGTATCGCTACTCCTTGCGGGGGCTGCGGTAAGCATTTAATACCTACGGCGCTTGCTTGCACCCCGCCTTAAGGGCAGGTGTTTCAAATCGCTTATATAAAGTACATGAAGCCAGTGCAAATATTTGACCAGTCGAAGAGGGCTATAATAGTGGAACAGGCACATTAAATCTAATGGAAGGCGCCATGTTACAAGTATTGGACGGATTAAGGATTTATGTTAGAGGATTCTAGGGATTTTCTTTCTAATGGCTAAGATAAGGTACGCTCTAATGTCACGTAAACATTTTTGGACTAGAAACAATTACGTGTAAACACACGGAACGTGATAACAATAATTGTTACGTACCCATAACAATACCTACTCAATACTCATTATCTTTTTTGTTTTACCTTAATGTGTACATAAGTGGTAACTCAACTCTCAATTTATATAATTGAGATCATTTGGACCCTGTAGGGCACAGCAAAATGGTAAACAAGTCTATTAATACGCTGCTTGCGCTGCCTTGTTTTCTCTTCACACTTATGAATTTCTGCAAATGGTCCCTAGCAGCAACATTAATCAGAAAAATATTAATGAAAATATTTTTTTTATGTACTTACGAGTGAAAAGTAATCCCGTGGAACTGGCTGGGTTTTGGTTTTTGAAACTATTTGTGCACATTTTGAAAACACAAGATTGAAGGTATTGT
The DNA here is from genome assembly GCA_905163495.3 of Cosmia trapezina. NCBI lineage: Eukaryota > Metazoa > Arthropoda > Insecta > Lepidoptera > Noctuidae > Cosmia > Cosmia trapezina. Next base: position 20,787,349 of record LR991024.1, read on the forward strand.
TGCTGCTTTTCTAAACGATTAGGTACGATAATTTTACTTAACGTGCTACACAAACGCCAGTTCAATTGTGACTAAGGTAATTAGGCCCATGGGCCTAATTTATGCGGTCCACGTCGTGGAGCGCGTATCTTATCTTCCCTTTTTAACCGACTTCTAAAAAAGGAGGAGGTTCTCAATTCGGAAGTTTGTATTTTTTTTTTATGTTTGTTCGCGCATAACTCCGTCGCTTGCCAACCGATTTGAAAAATTATTTTTTTGTTGGATAGGGTATACTTCCCAAATGGTCCCATTTTTCTCAAATCCAGTTCTGATGATGGGATCCTGGAGAAATCGAAGGAACCCTTCAAATTTTATAGGCTCACCTATAGCGATTTGGGTATTTTTTATAGTAGCTCGTGCATTTGCTCTCGGAAAGCACCACTTGGTGAAGTGGAACTGATGATGAACCACAGATGGCTACCGGAACTACTCAATGATAAATATTTCTCGGGTTTTCGATTACTTTAATATGGTTGCCAAGCAATTTCCGCTCCTCACACCATGCGTGTGGTGAGTGGTTGTTGAGGAGTTTTCCTGGTTCTTACCAGCAGAACTCCTCAACAATTAACGTCCCAGCATCGGGAAAAGCAATATTTTGTAACATGTTATGAGCAATTGACATTAGACTATTGTAACTTATACAAATTATAAACAGACCCACTAAAAAGCGAGAAATAAAAACTTTTTAACAAAAAAAAAAAACCGACCTCCAAAAATCACTACAAAGTGAAAAATAACTTTGATTTCGGAAGTCGGTGGCAAAAAAAAAGAAAGTAAATAAAAAATGAAAGACACCGACTTCCAAAATCAAAGTTATTTTTCACTTCGTAGTGATTTTTGGAAGTCGGTTTTTTTTTGTTAAAAAGTTTTTTAAGGGTTCCGTACCTCAAAAAGAAATAACGGAACGCTTATAGGATCACTTGTTTATCCGTCTGTCTGTCTGTCTGTCTGTCTGTCTGTCTGTCAGTCAGTCTATCAAGACCGTTTTTCTCAGGAACGCGTGGAGGTATCAAGTTGAAATTAATATCAAATACGTAAGTCTGTAGTCTCTTGAAGTCCTAAAAAACTCAAGCTTCTAAGTCAATGCAACAAAAATATACGGCCATTTATGCGACATATTTTGATACTCGCAAGTAAATCAAAACCTATAGGGTACCTCCCGTTGTTCTAGAATCATGAAATTTGATAAGAAGCAAGGTCATACAACACAAATAAAGGAAAAAGTCCGAAAATTGTTAATTTGTAATTCTATCACATAAAAAAAAATTTTAAAACTATCAGTCTGTCAAGACCCGTTTTCTCAAGGACGCGTGGAGATATCAAGTTGAAATTAATTTCTAATACGTAAGTCTATTGTCCCTTAGAGTTCTAAAAAAGTCAAGTGTCTAAGTCAACGCAATAAAAAAATACGAGCATTTTTCGACACATTTTAATGCTCGCAACTGTCGCAAGTAAATCAAAACCTATAGGGTGCTTCCCATTGACCTAGAATAATGAAATTTGGCAAGAAGCAAGGCCCCCTAGCACAAGTAGAGGAAAAAGTCTGAAAATTGTGAATTTGTAATTTTTTGACATACATTTTTTTTTAGGATCCAATGTTAAGTTTGTTTTTGAGATAAATTCTTTTGAACTACGGAACCCTTCATTGTGCGTGGTCCGACACGCACTTGTCCGGTTTTTTTATAAATCAATGGGTTATGCTTTATTCTCATACAGGATAAATAATACAGGAATCTGAAGTATCGACATATCTACCAAATGAATATTGTCTTATTAGCTGGAATAAGTCTGGAGGAGTCGGGAGCTGGGAGGGACGCCCTATAGGAGGACTTAAAGTGACTTTACTGGTGATGTTCTTCAGAAAGGTCAGGTGCGTAGTGCTCGCAACCGGCGTGCGAGTATGACCAGAGGCCTTAGTGCGAGTTTTTTATACTTACTCGATCGCGTTTACGTTATCGTTACCTTATGTCAATTCGTATGGAATAATTGTGTTTCCCATTATAGTCACCAGGCGGCGCTTATTCATTTTCAGTACAAACTGACGTTTACGTTAACGCGATCGAGTAAGTATAAAAACTCGCACTAAGCCAGATGATGAACGAACGTAAACGAGGCAAAAGGAGAGTAATAAGGGAACGTAGCAGGTGGCGTTCTGTAGTTTCTGTCTACCCCCATGGGAAGAGGGCGAAAGTGAATTTATGTAAGTATGAGATGTGTATCTAGCTAGCTACATTTATAAATTTTCTTCTTACAATAAGATGGAGTTCTATGAATGTAGCTCCTAGATAATGAACGCCAATAGTACTAGGACAAACTAATTTAGGAACGGTATTTTTATTCATAATTTATTTAAGTGTGTCTCGATAAACTTACAGATTTCAGTTCATAGATTTGCGGTCGTTATTTATTTGATAGCTATAGGTACTAATCAAAACTACCAACCGCAAACTAATTTAACCTAACATGTGAGCCCTAATTTCAACATTTATATCTGTAATTTTTATGGTGTGCATAATAAAGAGTATTTTATCTATGTATAGGTAGGTATATTAGGTAAGTAGAAAAATAAAGTATTAAAACTATGTTATTAAAACTATGATTTTTCCGTTTTTTTTTTGTATTCGTATATTGTATGCCTTAACCAGTACCCTAATTGCGTAACACATTATCAATCGAAGTTTCAATCATTTTGAAACAAATTGCTAATCCATTGCTTCATATGTTGAAAAATTTGTCTGCTCGACAACGTAAAAAACGCAATGAATGTTGTTGAACTGTCAAAATGAAACCAACTCCGATTGATAATGTGTTACGCAATTAGGGTTCTGGGTCTACAGTCCGGCCCGAGAGTATGTTCTTGACATCTGTCAGTTTCATTCTAACAAATAACCTAAGTTTTGCAAATTTGATCCTTATTACTACCAGAAATTGTCCAACTGACAGATGTCAGGAACGCATTCTCTCGACGGCCGGAATTTAATTAATTTAATTTTCATTTTTCTAATGTTTAAATATCAAATTAAACGAGAAAATTCGTCACTATTAGCATTGCTTTCAATTACTAAAATCCTTTTCAAACACATTGCCAATAAAAAACACAACTAATACGGGCAATTAATACGGGTGGTTATGATAATTAAACGAAAACAGTACAAAACAGAACGCTTATTAGGGTAATTAGGTAAAACAATATTTCACAGCTGTACGTTCCAGATAATTACTGTGGAAAATTATCTAGTTTTGATCTCTGTGATAGCATCGTCTAAATGGTATTTTCGTGACTTTGTAAATGCTGCAAGAAACGAAAAGCATTCTCTAGTTTTTCAGGAAAAATCCTGTTCGTTTTGTAGTAGGAAAGGTTCAGATGCCATTATCTTTCCTAAGATTTACAAGTAAAACCTAAAATTTACCAATATTCGGGCTTTTACAGTAACATAAACAAAATCTAAATCATAAAATGTTCTATGCGGAAATTGAACTCTGAACTTGTAGCTTAGAAGCAATCTCTCAGCCACTGCGCCCACCACCGAAAATGGTTAAAAATAGCAACAATATTAAAATTTAAGGCGAAAGCGCCAGGGTAGCCCGCGAAATTCAAAATTTCTTACGTTTTTTGCAATTTGTAGGTCAGTGTGAGCTTGTATGTTGATTAAAAAATGATTCGCGGCCGTAGCTAATATTGCTTTACAGAATTATAATCATTAGAATCAGCAATACAACTCCATAAGTTAGCATATTTACCTCAAATCTAGCGATTTCATGAAATCATGAGGTTTGAGGTAAATGCTAACTTATGGAGCTATAGTGCTGATTCTAATGATTATAATTCTGTAAAGCCATATTAGCTACAGCCGCGAATCATATTTTAATCAACATATAAGCTCACACTGACCTACAAATTGCAAAAAACGTAAGAAATTTTGAATTTCGCGGGCCACCGTGGCGCATCAACCTTAAGGAAAAATACTCAAAATATTTTGCTTTTTCAAAACTCGTATCTTTTAAACTCCCTTAAGGTCTGAATTCCCTGAAATTTTCTTAAACGACGTGTTGTTATCCCTTCTTCTATCAAACTTATGTTAGCGATAATAAAAACTTATCTACACCACCATTTTGTTTATGAATTCTTTTTCTGGGAAAAACAACTTTGTTTCTGTGTAATGGGGCTTGTATCTTCAAGTTAGGGTAATTAGTAGACTCATAATTTCTTCAGACTTTCTTTGGAAGGAAATATTATGGTATTTTTTCATAATCTTATCATTTCACACACAGGATAAACTCAATCTCAAACTCAAAGTACTTATTTCAGTTATGGTGGATCCGCTGCGGTAGCCCGCAAAGTTCAAATTTTCTTGCGTTTTTAGGGTTCCGTACCTCAAAAGGAAAAAACGGAACACTTATAGGATCACTTGTTTGTCCGTCTGTCTGCCAGTCTGCCAAGACCATTTTTCTCAGGAACGCATGGAGGTATCAAGTTGAAATTAATATTAAATACGTATGTCTGTGGTCTCTTGAAGTCCTAAAAAACGCAAGCTTCTAAGTCAATGCAATAAAAACATACGGCCATTTATGCGATATATTTTAATACTCGCAAGTAAATCAAAACCTATAGTATACTTTCCGTTGTTCTAGAATCATGAAATTTGGTAAGAAGCAAGGTCATACAACACAAATAAAGGAAAAAGTCCGAAAATTGTTAATTTGTAATTCTATCACATAAAAAAATTGTTCAAGTCTGTCAGTTTGTCAAGACCCTTTTTCTCAAGGACGCGTGGAGATATCAAGTTGAAATTAATATTAAATACGTAAGTCTATTGTTCCTTACAGTTCTAAAAAAATCAAGCGTCTAAGTCAACGCAATAAAAAAATACGGCCATTTTGCGACACATTTTGATACTCGCAATTGTTGCAAGTAAATCAAAACCTATAGGGTACTTCCCGTTGACCTAGAATAATGAAATTTGGCAAGAAGCAAGGTCTCCCAGCACAAGTAAAGAAAAAAGTCCGAAAATTATGAATTTGTAATTTTTTGACATAAAGAACAATTTTTTGGGATCCAATGTTAAGTTTGTTTTTGGGATAAATTCTTTTCAACTGCGGAACCCTTCATTGTGCGTAGTCCGACACGCACTTGGCCGGTTTTTTTTTTGCAATTTATAAGGTTGAATAGTGATCAAAATATGATTGGCGACAATAACAATTACGTATTTACATAATTATAACCACTGGAATCAACATCTCTCTCAAAGTTAGATTTGTTCTGATTTCCGAAATCAGATCAAACCACGGCAAAACTGATTATCTAAGATGTATTGATGATTTTTATTTATTTTTTTATTTATTTATTTATTTCAGGCTTACGCCCATAATGTTAGTAACAAAGGTCTTAAAAAACTAGTGTTAGTAGACTTACAAACTATTGAGTGTGGAGTTTCATCCAATGACGCAGCATTGGAGACTCCCATCTATCTGAGAACAAACTCAAGATAGTGTTGGTACTGCCACGAAGACGAGCAAGCAGAGAAGCGCTTCTTTTGCGTATGATGGCCGCAAAACCATCAATATGCCTTTCCGCAAACATCTTTGATGCACTGCATCGCCATGGCAGCCCCAACAGTATTCTGAGTGCGTTATTATATTGGACACGTAGATCGCTATAAGAACGCAAACTATAACTAGTCCACAGGCTGCACGTGTAAAATGACGAGCAAAATGACTTAAACAAAGTAATCTTAACCGCCACTGTACATCGCGCAAACCTGCGGGCCAGCATGTTGCAGCGTACCGACAGCGATCTACGTTCCCTATCAATATCCTTGTTATCTTTCAGGTCGTCGGTAACCCAATGACCCAAGTACTTAACATTGGTCACCCTCTTTAAAGGTGCTCGGCAGAGCGATATCTCTGGTATAGTTGGGTAACCTATAGCACCTGCTTTAAAAACCATTATTTCGCTCTTATTGGTGTTATACTTGAGTCCTTGAGCTACCGCGTATGCTTCACAGACTGACACTCGTCGCCTCAAGGCACCGATCGATGGGCTCAGCAACACCATATCGTCGGCATAACTAATGTTATTTACGCACACTCCATCTATGTGACAACCGATATTAGTGTTGCTGAGCTCAACGAGCAGCCGATTCATGTACAGGTTGAAAAGTCGAGGTGAGCTCAATCCCCCCTGCCTCACCCCGCACTCCAACCGATACACATCAGAGAAAGACCCCTCCCACTTCACACTGTTTTGTTGATTATTATACCAATATTTAAACAATTTTATGATGTCATTAGGCAAAGCAGTTTCTTCTTGTAGCTTACGCCACAGTGCTTCATAATTAACGAGATCGAATGCCTTCGACAAATCCAGAAAACAGGCAAACACAGGCGTTTTTCTGTCAGTATAGTACTGTACAGTCTGCTGGAGGCATAAAATAGCATTCTCTGTGGAGAGCCCTGGTCTAAAGCCGAACTGATTATCTTTTAATATAATATGCTTCGATAACTGTTTGTCAAGCAGACTGTCCAGCACCTTGGCTATGACAGTCGCCAATGATATAGGCCTGTAATTGGAAATGTCTGAGGCATCTCCGGTTTTATTTTTAACAATAGGCACTATATTAGTATATATAAGGTCATCAGGTAAATAACAGTGACTAACACAAAGGTTAAAAAACATGGCCAACACTCGCGGCAGATGTACGCCGGCGTGCTTCAGATGTTCGATGCTAAGACCGTCGTGACCGGGTGACTTACCTCTTTTTATTCCCGATATCACCGATGCAACTTCCTTTGCCGTGAAGTGAACGGCAACGTCACCCGAAACGGCCTCAGCATCGAACACCTGAGTCTGATCTCTAAGTAATGAATCAACCTTAAAATGTTGTTTAAAAGCATTGGCTATACCTGTCGGCTCACTCACACCCGCTACACTGACAGGGCGGCTCGACCTCGGATTCAAGCGATTTGTGGACTTCCAGAATGACCCAAACTGTTTCTTTGAATGGTTCCTTGCTATTATGTCCATTTTTATTTGCTGTTCATTATCTTGACAGTATTTCAGTTTGCTCTTAAAAATATTTCGAAACTTACACATATTATCATAAATATACCCGGTCCTTGGTTTGTTGTGCGAAAGCCAAGTTTGATACCACAGTCGAGCCTCCCCGTGAGCCCCACGAACATGACAGTTCCAACCAGGTACATATTTTCTCTTATTATTTACCGCTCTTTCACTACCCACATAAGTAAGCTCAGCACCCTCTGTTAATACATCAACCAAACCAGTATACATCTGGTTTAACAGTGTGAAGTGGTGAGTATCAGAACACTTTCCATGAGCACAATTAATGAACTCTATAGGAAAATCAATAAGTTTTAATTTAGACTGACAATAGCCCGTGTAATCAATAATCATATTACTATCCCTTTCACCCCATATAACTTTATTACATTTATTTATTTTGGATACTAATTTAGGTATAATTAATTTTAAATTACATTCAATGATCACCGGAATGTGATCAGATGAGTACACATCATACATAACAGATGCTTTCACAACTAAATGTCTCGCAGCACTACTCACCACACAGTGGTCTAGCCATCGAGATGCACCATTCGCGGTGCTCACAAACGTATAAGTGTCCTGCGGTAACAACTCCATGTCCACACACGACCACAATTGCTCCGCACACACCGTCATTAACTCGCTTGCAAAACGTTCACCGGGATGCGCATTAAAATCCCCCAATATAAATACGGACTCCGTATCACTATTCTCACATATTGCTATTATCTCACTGAGACAGTCTGTAAACACTATTAGATTTTCTGTCGAATTTGTAGGCATGTAAACTGAGAAAACCAATAGACAACTATCCGCATAATCGATTTTAATAGCTACTAAACGATCACTTTGGCACGACAACACCGCTACCGTTTGGAACATAGTCTTTCTCCACAACAGCGCCACTCCACCGTAAGGCCTTCCAATTAAAACTCCGGCTGATGTGTCAACAGCGGATTTGCCAGTATACGCGAAGTCACTGTGTAGATTCCCCAAGTAGGCTACGTCATGAGGTAGCAGCCAGGTCTCTTGTAATGCAATGACATCACTAACTTCACATAATTCCCGCACGCAATCAGCTGATCTAACAATATTTTTGCAATTGAATGTCGTAAACTTCACATTTTTAATTACTGTATCCATTAACTGAGTTGTTTATTTGCGCCCTTAATCACCGACATGGTGTCTCTGCCATTCTTGAAATGAATAAACCGTCTAAAGGTTATACCTTCCGGCCACAGATTATCATCCAAGAAAGTGTCTATTTTAGGTTTTGGTACAAATAATTTGAAAGCATTATATGGCCTCTCTTTCTTCATATTAATTTTCTCTAAAGTAACTATTTCATTGGACTTCATTTTAATGTACTCACAAATGTCAGTTTCCGTAGTGTCTTTATTGACATGCGATATGAACCAAGGGATTTTTAATTCAGCCGCTCTAAATTTTCCTGTCACATTAGAAATTGCTTTCCCTGTCATCCCAGCAAAGCGATATTTATTGTTCCGCTTTTGTACCAAAGTCCATTCATCTTTCCGCTTATTTTCATTCAACTTGCCATTGCTCACTATTTGCGCCATGGTTGGTTGTTGATCAACAAGCGCGGAGTCATTATCAATGACAGACGAGTCTTGCGGAGTGAGGGAGATCGCCTGATGTTGTATCTCAGGCTCTCGGCCTAGCTGCGTGTGCGATGGAGTGCGCGGTACATCGCTCGCTCGCTCATGACTCATCACCGTACTCGGTTCAATATGAACATCAGCTGTTACATTCCGGGCGACATACCCTCCTCTTTTGACATTTACGTTTGAACTATAATTTTGATTGCTCAATTGTTTCGAATTTGATTTTAACTCATCAAGTTCCCCTTTAGTCACGTAATTTTCCTTGATGTCCGTAATGTCGGCCCTTAAAACTAATAAGTCTTTTAATAACTTAGTTACGTCAACATGATCGAAACAAATCGGCGGCAATTTATGTAAATCATAGGCCACAAATACCGGAATTTGCTCTGGATCCATGGTTTTAAAAACAGAAATCATATCCTCCAAGTCCTTCTGTTTTTTATTCTTGCGCCTTGACACCAGTCTTTGCAGTGTTTTTGTAGACGTAAATAATAGCTTCTTCGCCTCATCAATCTCTTCTTCCGAGAACGCGGACGCACAAATCCTCATAAGACTCTCATTGTCCACGACGTCATGCCTATTCCTTATAAAGGCTAGTACTTCCGAAATTACAATATTACACGTAGTGCACTTTAACGTTTTCACATCTGTCACAGACATGTTTCTGCGACCGCTTGCCAATGCGCGCGCGCGATGACTTGACTTGACTTTTATATCTGCATGGTTTGCGTTGCAAACGCGTTATATGCGCGTTGACGGCGCCTGAAAAAAAAACGTGATGTGTAAGAGCTTTTAATCTGTGTCTAAATCTACGGTCCGGCCCTAGAGAATGTGTTCTAGAGACCTGTAAGTTTCATACTTAACGAATAACGAATATTTTTGCGAATTTGATCCTTATTACTACCAGAAATTAGAATAGAATAGAATAAATGTTTATTGTTTCCAAATTGTCCAGCTGATAGGTGTCAGGAACGCATCTTCTCGACGGCCGGACTGTAATTAATGTTATTTTCTTTTTTCTAATGTTTATGTAGCATATTAAAGGGTGCGTCTCATATCATATAAACACGGTATATTTTCATTTCAATAACGTACACAAGATATAAGAAACGTGAGATATACCAACTGTTGATATAATTTCTTTACATATAACATGTATATATATGTTATACGAAGTATAACATATATATACATGTATGTATTGGATAATAACGTTTATTTAATCGAAAGTCATTAGGTCTATCGTTTAAAATATATATTGATAATATCATTATCATTTGGTTTAGGTTATGTGCTAAGTGTTTTTAAATGATAGGATATATCTTTAACAAAATTAATTATTGTTAATGTTGTTTAATGTGCTTCAAATTGATACAACATCTTTAGTGGTTGCTTAATCATAACAACATTCCTGGATTGATTGGTACTATAATTGTTTATTCAATGACATAACATGAATACAATAGAAATACAGAAACTCTTAAAACAAATTCATCCAAGTCTTGAAAGTAATGTATATGCTTCAAACAGATTACCAGTATATACTCCAGTACCAACGTATTTCATAAGCAATTTGGATATCGATGATAAGCCGGGGTCGCATTGGGTAGCCATATATACAACGTGTAATGCTAAATGCGCAAAACCTCTTAAGGGGTCATTGTACTCATCATTATGAACAACTTTTACTATGGGGCCAAACCTGAAATCGCGAAAAAAAAATCAGCTGTTCAGTACATTTTGACGAAATTTGCGAACATAAATGTACTGAACAGCTGATTTTTTTTTCGCGATTTCAGGTTTGGTCCCATAGTAAAAGTTGTTCATAATGATGAGTACAATGACCCCTTAAGAGGTTTTGCGCATTTAGCATTACACGTTGTATATGTTGATGAGACTGGTGTTGGTCAATATTTCGATTCATATGGACGAGGCTATTATCAAATATTTTATAAAGGTATTTTAAAAGATGGGACTGGAATACGGAGAGAATCCAAAATGATTTTACATCAGTTTGCGGCCAGTACTGTTTGATGTATTTATTACATAAATGTTATGGATGTACAATGTTGAATTTTCTGAAATCATTTACAAGCGACACTATTTACAAAAACCGGCCAAGTGCGTGTCGGACCACGCACAATGAGGGTTCCGTAGTTGAAAAGAATTTATCCCAAAGACAAACGACAAACTTAGCATTGTGTTGAAAAACATGTTCTCCCATACATTGATATACGTCATGGACAATTCTCCAACTGCATATTTAAGTTAGTATTCGCAAAAAACTATTCATAAACATAACATGATGCCTTGTTTCCCCGAAGGGTTGGGCAGAGATGTAGGTACCTATTAGTAAATCCACATTTTACCAGAAAGAAAAACTAAAAACATTTTTTTATGCGATAAAACCACAAAATAAGTAATAAATTTTCGGACTTTTTCCTTTATTTGTGCTGTGAGACTTAGCTTCTTGCCAAATTTCATGATTCTAGATCTACGGGAAGTACCCTATAGATTTTGATTCACTTGCGAGTATCAAAATATATCACATAAATGGCCGTATTTTTTATTGGTTTGACTTGGCAGCTTGATTTTTTTAGAACTCTAAGGGACGGTCCTAGAATAAAAAATTCAAAGATAATTATGTGACATCTACCAACCTGCACCGGACCTGCGTGGTGGATCATGGCCCACTACTTCTCACAGAGAGGAGGCCTGTGTCCCAGCTGTGGGAACATAATAGGCTGTTTATATCTACTGTGACTTTATGTTTGTGACTTAGGTATCTATAATGTCAAAAGAATACAAAGTCACGTGAGCGAAGCCAACTACATCATAAATAACATACGTTATATCCTTGGGTTTAAATTCGCGTATTGAATAATATTATTCGCAAAATATAACACACATATTATAACACCACAAACAGTTGCATAATAAGTCAAATTATACATTAAATCGACGATTCAATAGTGTCAATTACAACGCGTATCATTTTCCCGTAATTACTACATATTCTACCACAAATGTGACTCGGTATTCACAGGAGCGAAAATTACATGAATTCATACGTCATCGCAGCTGGTTCGCTTTACAATACGGTCCATGGACATAGATTTTGATTGGTCACCAACGGATGTGCAGTATTCATAAATATCGTTGGTACCGAATGAACGGTAAAAACGACTATTGTGATGTCTGATGGATTTAAAGTGCTTTTTTGGTAGCGTTTCAAATTATTCGTTCCGTACAATGTGATAGTAAATTATTCATTTTCGACTTTAAACGTTCGCTATGGTGGAATTTGTAATTACCTTTTCAGATTTGTAGTTTGCTAAAACTCGTCACGTAGACAGTTTTTGAGTATTCACATTAATTATCATTTAAGTAAATTACAATCAATTTGCTCCGTAAAAAGGTTAAAATCTAGAATCGTTTGGCAGGAGGAGGGGGGTGGGGGCGGTGTGGGGGGGTGGAGGTGGGTACCCTGAGCCCCCCCCACCACTCCCATGAAAAGGTAATGCACCGTTCTTGAGAAAAACTAATTATTGTAACCTAACCTCAAAACACTTTAAAGTTACTTTAAGTATCGTATGGCAGAAGTAGGGGTTGAGGGGGTGGGGGTACCCTAACGCACCCTCCCCCACCAGTCCCATGTAAAGGTAAACACCATTCTTGAAAAAAAAAACGAATTATTGTAACCTAACCTCTAAACACTTAAGTTGCTTCTGCAACGTCTCCGGCGCTGCGGGAAGTGCAGCCCCTTCGCCCTTACGTAACAAAGGACAGGCACCCATGCTCACCTCCGCAGCTTCGGTTTTCTGGTCGCCTCCGGCGACCAACCTCAGCCGCTGCGGCTCGCATGGGTGCCTAACCTTTGTTACAGCGGGCGGGGGCTGCTCTCCCTCCGCGCCTCCGGGTTTTTATATACACTCTAGTATGCCAGCCAAAAGACTACGTAAAGTCGGGGTGCCCCGATCCGGTTTTGGGACAGATTCGACCTATTTTAACTATAAAGTGGGGTGCACACCAACTTCCTTCTGTTCTGAGCAGAATTTCTAGGTTGAATGACACTGACTGTTTTTTTTTGCGTTTCGTTTCACGAATTTTACACGACATTTTACACCGCAGACAATATATTGATACAAATTTGGTTGTCAATCGCCCATTTTGACATTTCGTTTCACTGTTTATCTGATTTGAGGTTAGAAATAATTTTTATTAATTTCTCAAAAAATATGCATTACCTTGTAATGAGAGTGGTGGCGTTATAATCAGGGACCCAACCCCTACCAACTTTCACCCCATTCACCCCCCTCCTCCTGCCAAACGATTCTAGATCCAACCCCACAAATCCTTTTTGGTAAACAATCACACATTGTCATTAAGTTAAAGATGAACATCATGATTTTTGTTTGTAACACTTTCGATAATAATTACAACAAACACTGCTTTGAATTAGGCTTGCGAACAAAACACTCAAAATCGAAATCTCCGTACACTATTCCTATTGTTTACTAAGGGCTACTTTACTATAACTTTTATCTGAAGTGAAAGAATATGACAGTATTTTCTATACAAAAGCTGTCAAACCGCCATACTTATTCCGTATATAAATTTTATTGAATAATTTGCCATAAATAAGACCAGTAAATACAAATACACTTTATTTTGTCTTTGGAAGGGTTGGGCCCTTCCAAAGACAAAATGAATAATGTAGATATCAAAATGTTCTAATAAACAGTCTGGTTCAGGTCCTAACTATCCCATTCATAATAGAACTATTGTTCCTTAAATAAGGGGTCTATTATCATGAATGGATCAGTCTCGCCGGTGTTTTGTGCGGCCCTCATTGTGCGAGAGACAATGAGTCGATAAAATGAGTGATATTAGGAAACTTATTAACCCATTTATTAAATAGAATTGTAATAAATTTGTCTCTATTTTGGTATTTAGGTCGGTAAATAGTCTGGTGTAGCAAAATATTATAGATAGATCATCTAAGATTACAGTTACGGTTAAGGTGTCTTAATTACATTCTAATTTACCTACCTGTCATAAAATTGTACCTTTTTATGTGTATATCAGGAAAGTTAATAAGGTAACTAACTAGCTAAAGCACTAGAAAATGGTGAATGGCAGGCGTTTTGAGGTACCTACTGTTTTAGGTGATTTTGACTTTCAAGAAGTGCTAATTCTCAGCCTAATTTGAATGAATCGCTTTTGATTTTGATTTTGATTTTAACTAGCTAATCTATTCACTCCTCTTATAAACGAGCATTAGCCAAGTGTCTAATCATGAAGAAACTGATCACATACCTCCCATATTGTATTATTTATTATTATTTTTATATGTTGACATAATATTATCTCGGGACTCATTATTATTGTAAATGAGCTCAAGTAAAGTTATCCATACAATGCATTAGAAAACCACTCTCAATTAATCTAATCTCGAGACTGAAATCACTAATGAGATAACATTCTTCAATCAAACACACTACATTACCTAGTAACATTAATGCACATTTCCACGACCATGTCACACTCACACTTGACCACCTCATTACCCGTCCCATCCAATTGTTCTCGGTGTTCTCTATCCGTACTCCACTCTACTTGTTTATGGACTGTTACCAAGAGAAGACGTACATAACACTGCAATGTTTACTAAATCATCAATCGTATTCTTAATATTGGTCCTAGTATACGAATCAAAGTGTGTGAAAAGAGCAAGGAAAGTTTTTAATTCCGATGATTGTGATCTAGGTCCTTTGGTTGAAGAAATTGAATCTTATGAAGCTGTTGTTAAGAAAATAATAGACTACACAGTCTCCGGAGCATTCAAAAGGAAGACCTATGATGAGTGAGTATTTGTTGGACTTTAATATTGGTTCTGCTGTTAAATTGGATCTTTGAAGGATTTCACTAAGAGATTTACGAGTATACTACGAAGTACTTACACCGTGTAGCAGGTTTTATAATATTGGAAAGAAGTAAAAAACAAATAAAGCATTGGAATTATATAGAATCTGCATGCATTTTATTGATTTTAATGAGATTTAAATAAAATTGATTTGTACACAAAAGTCAGGAGTAAATTGTAGTAATCTTTATTTTTTCTGTTACTGAACTTCAATTTAAATAATAATAATTATTGTGTTGGTATTACTGTTTTAATTTACTTCGTCACAACAATACGTTTAAGATATTTCCAGAAGTAGTTATTATTTGAATAATTCTAAGATATTGAATTATTCTTATTTATTATGTAGCCTTGGTTCTACAGTCTGGTGCAAAAATTTATCACAAAATTTTTTTTTGGAATTACTATGAAGTTTGTTTTTGGGATAAATTCTTTTCAACTACGGAACACTTCATTGTGCGTGGTCCGACACGCGTTTAGGCGGTTTTTTATTTTATATGCACATTGTCTGCTTTGTTTTAAGGTTACTTGTTAGTAATCTTTAATGAAAATACATGTCACATTACCTTTATAAATCTTCTTGAATCTTCCTGGAGCATATCTATACATATAATAAATCTGTAGACGAGGCGTTTCTGTACATAGCAAATATTTAAAAAAAAAATAGTTGGGTTGTTATAGAATAACCAACAGATACCATTTCTACCATTTTTGTAATTTTTGTCTGTTTGTCTGTTTGTCTGTTTATCTGTTTGTCTGTGAGAGGTTTTTTCGTTCAAGTATCACGTAAAAAGTACGAAACCAATATGGTTAAAATTTATACCTAAATATTGTGTGTAACTCAGAGTTTTACTTAGTTTTTGTTTCATCGCAATCGCTTCAATATATCAAAAGATATATGAATTTAAAGTGTTCAAGAAAAACTTTTCATTACGAAAAGTTCATACACGTAACGACATCTATTGACGCCAAATGGTACTAGCGAATATCCATAATAATTTATAATTTATTTTTTATATCTTATGATGGTTTTTATTTTATGTTTTCATAAAAATATTTAAAAATATAAATGATAGGTAGGGTATGTAAATGAAATAAGAGATTATTAAAATTAAATATTATAAACACATCCTGTGTCTGTGTTAAGTATTTCAATAAAAATCGCTTTCTGGTGGTTAACCTGATGGGTCGATCCATCAGGTTAAGCTACTCTTGGCGGGGTTGGTCAGTGGATGGGTGACCATCTTTACAGACTGAGTGCCTCGGAAAGCACGTTAGGCCGTTGGTACCGGCTGTCATTCGTGGTTCTTTGACAGTCGTTATTGGTCGTCAAAAGGCCGAAAGTCTGACAACCAGTGTTACCAAGGGGTATCGTATTACCCAGTTATTGGGTTGTGGAGGCCAGATAGGCAGTCGCTCCATGTAAAATACTGGTATTCAGCTACATCCGGTTAGACTGGAAGCCGACCCCAACATAGTTGGGAAAAGGCTAGGCAGATTGATTCTATTGGTGGTTGATCAAAAACCCGGCCAAATGCGTGTCGGAACGGACCACGCACAATCAAGGGTTCCGTAGTTAAGATGAATTTATCCCAAGAACAAACTTAACATTGTAAGTAGTTCAAAAAAATGTTCTCCCATACATTCCAACTGTAAATGTAAGTTTGTACTCACAATATTGAGAGATTTAGTATGTTATTTTATGACCACAGACTTCTTATAGGTTTTCCTGTAATCTACAGGTAAACAACTATTTTCTGTATTTTAAAAATAATGCAATTTCATATAATAATCATAACAACTAACAACAACAACAAAGAGATGGAGAGGGGGTAGGGTTGACAGGTGAGGAGGGGGGATGTGGTGAGGCGGAGGGGGAAACACTGACGGGGTGTGAGGGGGAGGTAGGGGGAAGGGGATGCAGTGAAGGGATTAGAGGGGTGAGTGAGGGGGGTGGTAAGAGGTGGGGTGAGAGGGGACGAGCGCCTTTACATCTTAAAGTTGCTTTTTGTATAGCACTGATTAATTGAAGAAACCTGACAGAAATGACCGAAAAATAGAAAGTCGGAACAGCACAAAAAACTGAAGTAAACTTCAGTCGTCGTCAGAGCTGACACACACACTTTCTATAAATCAAACTGGGTTTTACTTTGTAAGTTTATTGTATGCAGAGCGAGCTTTCAGTTAGCCACTGTATCCGATAGATGGCGTTGAACAATTGTCGTCATTTTCTAAATCGCTGTGCTATGATTTTCCGCAGAAGAGTGACACTTTTCCAGTCATACAATTAAAAAAATTGTATTAAAATTATCGGACCTATAGTAGTTTCGTAGATGCTGTCTTGGAATTCTGGTCTCTGGAACTGGGTTTCTCTTTAAAGGTCGAGATTATTTGAGGCATCTTTATAACCGACTTCAAAAAGAAAGAAGTTCTCAAATCTCAATTCGCCTGTTTTTAGGGTTCCGTTCCGTAGCTAAATAGTACTTAGAAAGGGAACTCTTATCATTTCGTCTTGCCCATCTGTCCGTCCGTATGTCACAAACCCAATGTTTGAAAGAGTTCTCTCCAGAGATGGTCCCCTTTACTATGGTGAAGATCTGATAATTGAACTCCTCAATAACGTACGTAACGTAACGTATACGTACTGTGATTTGTACAGAAATCAAAGAAAATTACTGGGTAGTTGCTATCCGTGGTCAACTAATTATGGACTTCGATCTTTTTTATAAGTTTTGTCTCCATATAAATGGATGTTCACGGTATAAACGAAACGACAGTTGGATTCGCAGTCCAAACTGCACAGATCCATCCGTGGTTTGGAACACAGTCCACAGACCACAGATCCATGAGCGCCCCCCACACGGACCGCGCATCTTGGACTGCGTTCCAAACCGCAGTTACAGTTACAGTGTTAGCGCCCTCCACACGTACAGTTCGGACCGCGCATCTTGGACTGCGTTCCAAACCGCAGTTACAGTTACAGTGTTAGCGCCCTCCACACGTACAGTTCGGACCGCGCATCTTGGACTGCGGTCCAAACCGCAGTTACAGTTACAGTGTTTCGGTGTAAATTGATTTCACTTATTTCGTCAATAGCGCCCTCCACACGTACAGTTCGGAGCGAGGGATGGAACGGCGCGTGCTGTTTCCCGCGCTCCGAACTGTACGTGTGGAGGGCGCTTATGTGTAAACCCCGCTGTTCGTTCCAAAACGACAGTTTGGATGGCAAGTTGTTTCCAGCAGTCCGAACTGTACGTGTAAACCCCGCTATTATAAACCACAGTAACTGCATTCGCAAGGGCTGTGGTAGAGAACCCCAGGTAGCGGTTCCCACCAGGCAAGATCGGAAGATTCTTCATTTTCATTGGAGGAGTGATATCTACACCTTATCTAAGCGACCCATTATTGTTTTCCGACATGCACGCGAACGAAGTCGCGGGCACAGCTAGTATGTAATAAAATATTAAATTAGGTACTTTAATAAATACGACCACTATCACGATAAACATGCATTTTGCAGACACTTCTTCACTTGCTCAAATTGTAATACACTGCTTTTATGTGTAAGGTTAAACATTAAATAACAATATATTTACTAGCGGACCCCGGCATACGTTGTCCTGTCTGAACGATCCTAGAACCCGACTGCAGCGCCACCTACCGGGTCCAATTGTGTTTTCAAATCATCCAGGAATCCATTGAAATATACACACAACATTTCATCTCAATCGGTCTAGCCGTTTAGGAGGAGTTAGGTGACAAAAACACGTACAGGGTGAACCGTAAATAATGGATAAACTTACAGCTGTGGGTGGGAGGACCTCAACTTCTATAATATTACAAAATTAAACCCCGGAGTCGACGGTATGCACAATTTTTTTTAAAATTATCTAATTGATAACATGCCATCTTTGGTCACTTCCTCATTCGAGGTCGTCTGGTTTAAAAAAAAATGTATGGAAACCTATCTGTTCATTTTTTTTTAAACTTGTGTTCTTAATTTAGATTCCAAAATAATATATCGATACTTAATCCATTTCTTTTTTAGATACAAAGTAATTGCTATTAAACCGAGGAAGGCGCTATTTAAAAAAAAATAATGAATCGAAATCATGAGGTACTCTAAAACTGTAATCTACATCTTATAGCACGTTTATTTAATAATACTATGCAGAAATCAGATAGTGAAAATTCCTTCATTTGTGAACACGGTGAGAAATTAAAAAAAAAAAAATGCGTTGGGTATATGAATTTTATTATCCGACTCCGGGGTTTGACAATTTTTTATATTAATAGAATAATAGAATAATTTATTTACATAAACACACAAGCAGTACAACATAAGAAATAGCCGTGGGCCCCAAACTAGTCACAGCCTGTATCTTGGTGGCCCAATATTTAGTAAAAACAGATTGAATTGCCGATTGATTGAATTGATTGATTAATATTATAGGGCTTGGGGTCCCCATCCGTAGATACAGGGTTATCCATTATTTACGCTACACCCTGCATATTAAGATATACTTTTTTTTTTGTAACCACATCAATACAATTAACTGACAATTCGCATTTACTATTTATTACATAACTTGCTGACCCGACAGACGTTGTCCTGTCCCAATTTCAATAACTCACAATTCCCATAGAAAGTCCACTTTCAGTTTTCCCAAATTTTCCAATTTTTCATAAGAACCTTCTCCTGACAATAATAAACACAACAAAAAATATTTAGCGAAATAATTTCGCTAAATATTTTTTGTTGTGTTTATTACGCGTGAACGGATGGAACAATTATTGTTCCATCCGTTCACGCGTGATGCGATGACCAAGGAAATAGAGATTATTTTTTATATACAGGGTGTCTGGTAAAGAATGGATAACCTTGGAATAGCATATTACTGACATGATGGCCGTTCTTAAAAAAATACAAAAAAAAAAATATTTAAAAAAAATTTTTTTTGGAGACTCCAAAAAATCATAATGTACGCACGACAACAGATCAAATTTTCAGTATAAGCTGATCTCGCATTGTATAGGATTTCCTTACAATGAGAGGTCAGTCTAAACTAGAAATGTACAGCTTGATGTGTAGCCGTGTGTACCTACTAGTGGGGATATATTTTTTTTGTATTTTTTTAAGAACGGCCATCATGTCTGTAATATGCTATTCCAAGGTTATCCATTCTTTACCAGACACCCTGTATATATAGATAACACTTAGGTAATACTAATGATACAAAATTAAACTATCAATAATGGTATGCGTAGGTACCTACTTACAATTGAAATTTCACACACATTTTGATAAGTTATCAGTGAAATCCACAACAAATACTCTCAAGCCTCTTGAGTATTAAATGTCTATCACACGTAGACATAAGTAATCGTATAGACATTTTAGACATTCGACCATCAATTCGATAAGATACTAAGATCTAAGATAGGTAGATAATATACTACAAAAGAGCTCTCGTTTTATCGAAACATCTCAATATCTCGGAGACATTGGAAGAAAAATGAATTTCTCACGGATTGTATTCGTAACCTTTTTTATTATCGTTTCGAATGAAGCCAAGGTTCTGAACAAAAATTCAAATACATGCCAGGATACGTTGGGGGATGCATTGATTGAAGAGATATGGGCTTACGAAAATGTTAAGGATGAAATTCTGAGATACGTTCTCGATGGTGATTTTAAGGGCAAAACTTATGATGAGTAAGTGTTCAAGCATGTTAGGATCGAAACAGGAGACGATGATTTTGACGTGTGAAAGTGTTTGTACAAACCTACTTACAGAAAATAAATCATTTATCATTTGATGTTCTGTAATGTGATTGTGATAAGGTGCTGTTTGTGGTATAATATAGTAATTTATAATTACAGATTGGGGAAATTTGTGGATAAGTTTGGTGCGCGGCCCTCTGGAACAGAAGTCCTTGAAAAATCTATTGATTACATGATCGATTTGTCTCATAAAGAAGGTTTAAATGATGTTGTTACTGAAGAAGTTGAGGTGAGTCTCATAAATTCGATTAATTTGCAATGTTGTACGAATATAACATTTCTATTAATGTGATAGTAAGTGAACATAAAATTGTAATTTATAGTTTTGTAATTTTAGTGTAACTATAATCATAATTTACTTCTTTTTTCCTATGCAAAATTAGGCAGAATTATTCCTTTTTGACTAAAAAAAAGGTAACTTCACAACAGGCTGACAATAAATATAAGATAATTATGATTCTAAAAAAAGTTATCGTTTTAGGTTCCACGTTGGGAAAGAGGCGCAGAAACAATTACTATGCTAGAACCAAGATTCAAGAAGATGGCGGTCTTGGGTCTCGGTAATAGTGTTAGCACACCTATAAATGGACTCACAGCTGAAGTGGTAGTAATATCAAATTTTACACAGTTAGATAATACACCAGCCGAACAGATAAAAGGCAAAATTGTTCTTTATGTGCCGATTTTTACTACTTACGGTGAAACTGTGAAATATAGGCAGCAAGGAGCAAGTAAAGCATCAGCTAAAGGAGCCATTGCATCTTTGGTGAGGTCTATTACTCCTTTTTCTATTAATGCCCCGCATACGGGTTCTCAAACCTACGATGATGGTGTTCAACCAATCCCAACGGCAGCAATTACTTTGGAAGATGCGGATTTGATCACAAGGATAAATAACCGAGGTGAGAAAGTGAAATTACACATTTTAATGTATTCAACTCTACAAACTAAGACATCAAGGAATACGCTCGTTGATTTGAAGGGATCAAAAGACCCGGAAAAGCTCGTCATAGTGTCGGGACATATCGACAGCTGGGATGTTGGCCAAGGAGCTATGGATGATGGAGGTGGCCTTTTCATCAGCTGGGCGGCTCCAGTGATTCTAAAGCGACTGAACTTGATACCAAAGCGAACCATAAGAGCCATATTTTGGACAGCGGAAGAACTTGGTCTGGTGGGTGCAAAAGCTTATGAGAAAACTCACAGAAATGAGAGCAACAATATTAACTTCATAATGGAATCTGATGAAGGAACATTCGCTCCTCTGGGACTGGCTGTGGGTGGCAACAAAAAAGCGCGTTGTATTGTAGCGGAAATTTTGAAGCTTTTCAAATCAATTAATGCGTCGACTCTTATAGAAAGTGATAGTCCAGGATCTGATATTTCTATATTTACTGGAAATGGTATACCTGGAGCTAGTCTTCACAATGACGATGCAAAATATTTCTGGTTCCATCATACTGAAGGAGACACTATGAATGTAGAAACTCCAGAGAACCTTGATCTTGGAGCTGCATTCTGGACAGCTGTTGCTTATATCATCGCTGATCTCTCTGATGATATTCCACGATAAGATTTCTTTTTATAGAATGATGATTTTTCTCTGTTAATTTTTTTTTTTAAAGTCCATAACTGGGATTATTTCAGTTTCGTGATATTAAACTATGATTAAATCATACGTCGGTTTTCGATTGAAATAAAATATGTTATGAGAAAATTGGATGGTTAACCATACAATTTTCTCATAACACATTTTATTTTAAGATATAACAATCGTACCTTATCTCCAATAGGCATAAAGTAAATTTTCACTTGAAACCCTATCAAATAATTTGTCATTTCGTTATAGTACGATACCTCACTCAAATAAAAGCTTAGAGGCAAAGACAAAAAATCTTCGAAACATTCTTCAATCAATTTGCATTTTCGAAACATTTCAGTCAATATTTCTAGAAGTGTCCTTAAATCAATGAGCGTGAATCCTTTATCTACGGTTCATTTTCTTTTAGGATCGAGCTCTGGGGAACGGTAAACGGGATGCGGTATATTATAAAGATATTTTCTAAGCTACAGCAAAAGAGAATTTTCTTTTGCGAAGCGATCCACCTTTCGATAAAGGTCTTAAATTATGTTATCGTGTCTCAGCCGTTGTAATAAAAATAAAACAAGTAAGCTTCCCGACAAAATGTTGTATCGAGCGTAAGGTAGGAACTGATTTTTATGAGAATAAATAATGATGATGTAAGTTTTGTGAAAAATAAAACTATATTTAAAGAAAGAGGAAAGAAGCTGCTTATACTTTATGAAACAATATTTTTCTAATCAATCATCGACATGAGCTTGCAAAAGGAAATAATAATACCTAATCTTTTTAGTTTTTTATCAGCATGCAATGTCACTGTTGGATATTTTTTTTGTCAAAAACCAATATCTCTAAATCAATGTAGCCCCGTACGTAACTTCAATTATATTTTATTATATCCTAATAGAGAAACTCAACATTGAAAGTCAATGAATAATGTAAAACTTCTCGACTCTGTTAATTGAAAATGTAACAAAATTACAGACATCAAAATTTGGGCCGCGCGCTTTGTAAATAAAATGTTTTAATGAATTTGCGGACAAAAGGTTCCCATCTACAGGGTGTCCCGTAAATAATGGATCAAACGTAACGGGTAGGTAGCTTACCTAATTTCCAACAACTAATTTGAATATTTAAAAAAAAACCGTTACAGTAACCAGGATATTAATTTTTTTTCGAATTTTACGATTTTGTCTTCCAGAATTAAGCTTTTTTAATGCTGTCGCTGCAAATGATGACATTTTTAGGTATGATTTTTATTTAACATTTCTGAATAGCTTACTAATGTTATAAGATACCATTTTTTTGGATACCGTTTTATTTGCCTTAGAAAAAAAATCTTGAGTTGAAAAGTTTTTTCTTTACGATGTTAGGACCAAAATTGAAAAAATTCTCCTGTAAAAAAAATGTATGACACCGAAAACCACCATTATTTTAAAAACTTGTACATTTAATAAGGTTTGCAAATTGGTATAAAACTTACGTCTAGTCTTTATCGTTACAAAGATATTGCTATGAATGTGATGAAGACAGAAAATAAATTAAATTGGTACTATTCCATTTTTTCATTTTCGTAATGGCTTATGCTTGAATGCTTGTAATCGAAGCAGGTAGTTAAGCGGCTAGCATATTCCGACCCGATGACGTCATCTGTCCGGAATTTGGGACCGCTACCTGTGGCGGAGTTGCACCTCAGTCAGCGTGAAGGGGATAGATAGCGCCGCTTTTGTATTTTTGGTAAATTGGTATGAAGTTGTACATTCTAGTCCTTGTCGTTACAAAGATAATTGCTATGAATCTGAGAGGTGCTCCAAATCAACGTTAATAAAAAAAATAAAAAAGTGTGTACATTTAAACTTTTTCTTTAAAATGTGTAACTGTAGTATTTCAGAGGCAATGTTCATTGAATTATTGAGGCGTATGAAAAGAATTAGGAGGCCGTACTAAAAAAAACAGTTAGTTCAAATAAATCGTTTTATTTGGTTTTTACAATAAATGTTCGAATTGCCTTCCCTCTACAAGAATGCAAAGTCTGCATCTCCTAATAAAGGAAGCTCTTATCCGACGGACAAAACGGCTTTGGTTTATTTCTGATGCAGCAGATTGGATGCGCTGTCGTAATTCTTCTTCCGACGTTATTGGATTCTTGTAGACCCTGTCTTTTAAACATCCCCAGTAAAAAAAATCTAGGGGATTTAAATCCGGAGATCGCGGAGGCCACAAAATTGGTCCTAATCGGCCGATCCATCTGTCCGGATAACTTTCATCAAGGTGCGCCCTTACTGCCGTCGCATAGTGAGCGGGGCACCCATCATTTTGCAACCACATTGCTTGCCGTACGTCTTCTGGAACGTTTTCTAATAACCTTGGCAACTCATTCCTTAAAAAATGGAGATAATATTCGGCGTTTAGAGTAGCTGGTAGTTCAAAGGGCCCTATTATTTGCCCATTGATTATTCCCGCCCATAAATTTATTTTAAATTGATGTTGGCTCCTGTCCTCTCGCATCAAATGTGGGTTTATCAGCTGCCAACTGTGCAAATTATGCAAATTTAAATATCCATCTCGGCGGCATGAAGACTCGTCACTCCATAAAATCTTGTTAAAAAACTGCGGGTCCGCCCGAATCATTCTAAGCATCCTTTGGCAAAATTCTATTCTTGGCTGGTAATCACGCGACGTCAGCGTTTGAACACGTTGCACGTGATATGGGTGCAATCGGCACCGTTGTAGCACTCGATGCACCGTCGATCTAGAAATTCCTACGCGTCGCGCTATGACGCGAACGGAGACTGACGGATCTTCCTCGATTTCTCGAAGAATGACTTCGTCATTAACTTGTCGCGGTCGTCCTTCACGGGTACCACCAACTCCGGTGCCAAGAATTCTTCCCTCAAGAAGCGCGTTATGCACTCTAATAAAGACGCGATAATCGGGATAACGAACCAGGTTCGGGTATCTTTCACGGTACAATCTTGCAGCCGCCCTGGCATTACCTCTTGCTTCTCCGTAGATAAAATGCATTTCGGCGTACTGCCGTGGCGTGTACTCATAACGAGGCATTGGGCTGAATAAGGTTTCAGCGCTACTGCACACACGTACAAGCACACACAAACGAATGTTTTCGGAGTCCGTAGGATCGCCAAGTCGTTTGTCCAATACGCAAAGAGTTCCAAATCGATAGGCAAAGCAAAGTCCAAAAACACAGCACAAGTCAAATTTTACAGAAGAAAACACCGAGCCACTGACCGGGAGCGAAAGTTGTCTGACGTAGCAACTCGAAGAGAGACTAGTTACAACTAAACTAATAAAATCAAGCAACAATGAAGCCTGTACGAGTGAAGGGCGCAGGAAAGAACAAAAGAACCTGCGCAACTTCATACCGATTTAACCGATTTACCAAAAAGCGGCGCTATCTATCCCTTTCACACTGACTGAGGTGCAACTCCGCCACAGGTAGCGGTCCCAAATTCCGGACAGATGACGTCATCGGGTCGGAATTATGCTATCCGCTTAACTACCTGCTTCGATTACAAGCATTCAAGCATAAGCCATTACGAAAAGGAAAAATGGAATAGTACCAATTTAATTTATTTTCTGTCTTCTTCATCACATTCATAGCAATATCTTTGTAACGATAAGGACTAGACGTAAGTTTTATACCAATTTGCAAACCTTATTAAATGTACAAGTTTTTAAAATAATGGTGGTCTTCGGTGTCATACATTTTTTTTACAGGAGAATTTTTTCAATTTTGGTCCTAACATCGTAAAGAAAAAACTTTTCAACTCAAGATTTTTTTTCTAAGGCAAATAAAACAGTATTCAAAAAAATGGTATCTTATAACATTAGTAAGCTATTCAGAAATGTTAAATAAAAATCATACCTAAAAATGTCATCATTTGCAGCGACAGCATTAAAAAAGCTTAATTCTGGAAGACAAAATCGTAAAATTCGAAAAAAAATTAATATCCTGGTTACTGTAACGGTTTTTTTTTAAATATTCAAATTAGTTGTTGGAAATTAGGTAAGCTACCTACCCGTTACGTTTGATCCATTATTTACGGGACACCCTGTATAATTTCGCACAAAATTATTATACGGACGTAGGTAGTTTTGTTGGAAAAATCATTAGACTTTGTCAAGATACCTTATTATATATGTACGTATATATAAATAATGTATAATCAAATCAAATCAAATCAAATCGTTTATTGGCACAATTAGCATTATTATAAAGAAAGACGTGTTTGGAGCCCCCCTTTAAGCAAACAATGCCTGTATTAGGAGACTACGCTCTTCCATAACATTGCAGTATTTATACATAAGTATACTAACTGTGAGCTAGGTACTATACAAAAAAATAAATAAATGATGAATTGATGAATTAAATAATTAAAAATTATAAAAAAATATAAGTATAGAATTGATTTAAAAAATATTAAAAAAAAATGAAAATGAAAATTATAATTAAAATTATTAAAAATTAATTAAATTAAATTGATAAATTAAATTAAGTACCATATTGTTGTTAATAATCTCATTTGTGAGTAAACTATTTGCTTTTTTTTCATATTTTTTAATAAAGGACTATCTAATTTTTTGGACATGGGTAGGTTAGTAGGTAGGACTGGATTTTGGTCGGAACATTGTCTCGGACGTTTGTCTTACTACCATTCTACTTGACGACAAAAATATAAGACTCTTTCCAAAATAAATAAAAAGCCATTAACAGCTTAAACATACCTCAATCAAATTGTGTCAAGAACAGTAATGTACTTTGTTAGGTGTTATCTGAAGGTTGCGTACAATAATACTTTGTTGAGGCCGTCTTCACTTTTGTACATAGATAGGGCTACATCAGTAGCCTACGGTTGAGTACAAGATAGTAGTAATATTAAAATTACCTGTCTATGCAAAGAGTGCACTAAAGGAGCCCACTACGAGTATCGTTCCTTAGGTGGATCTCAGAAAACCACGCTCTACGCTCCGGTGCGGGGCTAAATTTTTTAACGTTGACCGTAAGTACTTCAGTTTGTATTTATAAAACTTGCTTTTTAGTGCAACACTTTGACAACGCATCGACGCGCATGATTGCAGACCGCGCGCAGATCAAGCAATCACACGACGGCGCGTGGCGTCCCGCAAGGTATGGCACTGGGATCCGCAGTAACGCATAGATTTAATTTCATTTGGTGCGGAGATATCGAAATCTGCGGCTCCGTACGGAGACGCAAATAAAACCGCAAGATGGTGCAGATCTGCGCCTCCGTCACCGCGCACGTGGATACGTCACCGTCGCCCCGCACACCGGAGCTAGACGCGCCGCAAGATGGTGCAGATCTACGCCTCCGTCACCGCGCACGTGGATACGTCACCGTCGCCCCGCACACCGGAGCTAGACGCGCCGCAAGATGGTGCAGATCTACGCCTCCGTCACCGCGCACGTGGATACGTCACCGTCGCCCCGCACACCGGAGCTAGACGCGCCGCAAGATGGTGCAGATCTG
Source organism: Cosmia trapezina (assembly GCA_905163495.3). Taxonomy (NCBI): domain Eukaryota; kingdom Metazoa; phylum Arthropoda; class Insecta; order Lepidoptera; family Noctuidae; genus Cosmia; species Cosmia trapezina. Next base: position 20,814,882 of record LR991024.1, read on the forward strand.
CGCCTCCGTCACCGCGCACGTGGATACGTCACCGTCGCCCCGCGCACCGGAGCTAGACGCGCCGCAAGATGGTGCAGATCTGCGCCTCCGTCACCGCGCACGTGGATACGTCGCCGTCGCCCCGCGCACCGGAGCTAGACGCGTGGTAGTGTGAGATCCGCCTAAGCGTTCCATCCGGAGTTCTCTGGGCAGTCAGCCGTGCTACCAACCCATATTCAGACTATAATGTTTCCACCTCTGGGACACAGGCCTCATCTCTGTGAGAGGGATCAACCCACTGACTTGCTTTATTCTTTTTACTACGAATAGAGTTTATACATATATTAGTCTTGCTGCTTGAGAGAGAACTAGAGGTACATTATATTTAGAGGTTTGAAGATAAATCAATCAAATGTAATAGCTCCATTCAGAATATTTCTAATTATTTTAGTCATTGTTGTCTCATTGCAAGGCCTCTCTTTCTCCTTTCCACTCATCTCTGTATTGAGCTAGTGTGGTGCGTGCTGTCTGTAGGCGTCAATCAATCATTTATAAGCTAATTTAATAGATAGGGCCCATGGAAATCTTTCGACATACTTTTTCTGACGTCATTCAAGACCTATCCGTTAATAGCGCTGACGGACCCATTCCAGAGTGTCATTGTCTACTGGCCTTAGTGACGTCTCTCGTTCAGTTTACTCAGTATTAACTAGAGCGTGAAGACGACTATCAAGATAATATACGAGCACAGTTTAAGAAAGTAAGCAGTATTACATCATCATAGAAAACAGCCGAAATCACGCTCTTTGAAATCTCAAATAAACGCAACAGTTCGAGAACGCGGTAGTGACAATGCGTGCTACGAAATATGAGACTTGACACACCACGTAGTTTGACTTGCGCAGTAGATTATAATTCTCCGATTCTGATTCTGAGTCTCTTTAGCGGTATGAGGTCTCAGACGGGAAGAGACCGGGCGTCATCGGGTCGGCGGAAAGAGCGCGGGAGGCGCGATGCTGCGCTCGTCAAGTCTCATCTTTCGTGGCACGCACGGACGGACGCGTATTTATCTACCGAGCGGCCTTAGGTAATTAAATCAAGGTTACTGGCCAGCTAAACTTCTGTGGCTTTATTACTCTGTGGTACCAGTTTGAAATCTACCATCATAAAAAAAACATTAATTAGCATTTTAAGTTAACAAAAAAACAATGAAAAGTTGTAACAATAGAAAGCCAACGGACTTAAGACTTTACCTGGCAATTTTATTGTGCAGAATAAAAAGTGTAATAATTATAAGCACAAATAACTCCCGAAACGTAATGAAGAATGGAAAAACTTCAACAAACGGTTTCTTTTAAGTTTGTTTTATGTTTTCACTAGTGATGTTCCCGTGGCCCACTTATTTTTCTTTTTGCATTATAATTCTTATGCTCTTTCTGGGATTTTAATTTTTAATTGCTGTTTTTCTTGTTTTCAATCTTTGTAACACTTATTCCCATTTCACTAACACTAGGTGACACCTTAATGAAAGCCTAATTAAAAGCGCGCTGTTCGATTTTCTACTTTCGGTGCTGAGCTGAGCATTTATGATATTAAGTTTACTATAGTTTCATTATAATATATTTCACATCAATCAATCAGCTCAGCCTATCGCAGCCCACTGCTGGACATAGACATTTCCCAGGCTGCGTCACAACACCCTGTCCTCCGCCTTCCGCATCCAGTCTATCCCAGCCACAGATTTAGAATAGGCTAGATACCACATGTTCATTAGATAGTATGAAAACCGAGCGCGTCACCCCAGCCATTTAGTGATGTGCTCAACGTAAACAGAATCGTTTCAATCGCTAAGCGTCAGTGAGCTAACAGACTTTTTTTATATCCTCGACATAATTCGCCACTGGCGCGATCGAATACAAACTAAAGAAGTAGCGCGCTTGGTCGGATAGCTTGTGGTATCTAGCCTACTCTAAATCTGTGGTCCCAGCCACCTTTTTAAGGTCGTCGGTCCATCTAGCTGATTTCACATCACTTTCTGGAATTACTACCTAGGTATAGGAAAATACAAAAACATTCAAAATGTCAATGTTATCGTATTGTTTTTTCCGTGGTCGTTTCGCGGATGGGTGACCATCCATTGCATATTGAGACCCCTCTGCGCCTCGGAAAGCACGTTAAGCCGTTGGTCCCGGCTGTCATTCGTAATATTTATCAGTCGTTACGGGTAGATAGAAGACCAAAAATTCTGACAACCAGTCTTACACAGGGGTATCATGTTACCCAGTAACTGGGTTGTAGAAGTCAGATAGGCAGTAAAATACTGGTATTCAGCTGCATCCGGTTAGACTGGGATTGATTTTTAATTATAAACCTACCTAATTATTCACATAGGTGAACGTTATAGGCTGATTATGCTAAGGAATTATTAACATCTTACTTCTCTTAAGATAATCGGAAAATCTTAAGAGAAGTAAGATGTTAATAATTCATGCTAAATCAGCCTATAACGTTCTCACTGCTGGGACACAGGCCTCCTCTCAGTGAGAGGGAGCGGGCCGTAATCCACCACGCGGTCCCAGTGCGGGTTGGTAGATGTCACATGTCTTCAAATGTTTGGTTCTAGGATATGCCGGTTTCCTCACGATGTTTTCCTTCATCGTTTTGAGAGCAGTGATTATGAAATAATTTACACAAAGTAAAGCGCCTGTCGTGGTTCGAACCTATGACCTATTCTCTATAATAATAATTCTCAATAATTCCTTGTTATTCCCAAATATGTTCCTACCTTAATTTTACTACACACATATCATAATCCATTAACCATAAATCAGTTCTCCCCATTAACGATATCTCGCAAAAAGATAAACATTATGAATGACCTCCGCGCCTTATCTTTAATTTCCTCCACCTTCGTACTCATATATATACATAGTTGTACGTAGTGTAACAGTAAGGAACCAGTAATGGGATACGGGACCTTCAAGTAGCATCTAACAGGAAGCTACATCTGTCTTCCAAGTGGACCGTAAAGTTTAATCTACGACACTCAAAGAAAACTACAAAGATGTGAAGGAAAATGTTTAAGAGTAACGATTTAGAGAATTTCGGTGGGAATACTGGCTAAATGGTCCTTGTTTTGTTATTTTTAGTGATGATTGTAAGAAAACGATGGAACTCGGACTTATTTTCAGTAGCAGACGTAATCATCTAGATTATGAAGTACTGCAAAATTTTGTAAGTGGTTTTTAATGTTCTGTCTAAGCAAGAAATAGGATCAACTTTTTACATAGGGTTGTCGTAAAAAACAACTTGAGAAAATACTATAAAATACTTGTTATTCAAGAGATTGAGCAGCAACCATGTTAACGATGGGTAGATTGTGTGAAAGATGGTAATAATAATTTTGGATATAGTTAAAAAGGGGTTAATTCTAAGATGATGGCTGATAGAGATGTAGGATGAGGATGGCTTGCTGCGCCATCAATAAGAATACTTACAAAATTATGCTTTTTACCAATTAGGTAAAACTGTTTTAAAACCGCGAAACTGCAGTTTCAGTGTACATTTACTTTCTCTCGCCAACCGAAAACCTAGATTCGGAATTTTAGAGCTCCAGTAATTAGATAGAGCAACCTTGTCGGTTTAAGCACAGTTTAACTTTTATTTACTTCAAGTTCCGCTGTTTTAGTTTTAAAACGCCGCGGGGCTAGTTTACAATATTTTGATTTAATTGAGTTACTTTGCTTTAAATTAAATCTTTTAAAGGAAATTACATTATTCCTAGGCATTGTTGACAAGCCTTTTAGTTAAAGTAAATACTTGAAGATCAAGATATATTTAGGTACCTATACAATTATTTTGAAGAAACTGTCGAAGAACTCCCGATGACTTTAATATGTTGTCAATAAAAATGAATATAATGTATATTCACAATAAAAAATGGTTCTACATAAACTACTTTTTGGAACGTAAAATATTTAATACAGCCAGAACCCGATTAGTCTATAAACAAACCAATTAATCATTTAAGGCATTGCATCTAACAGTAAAGAAAAACTTTTTACCAACTCCTGCATTATAAATCTGCGGACAAACATTATTCCTTTGGATATGAAGAATAAATTCAACCAGTATTTTCACGGATTCAAAGCTCCAAAGCTCTTTTGTGCGTGAAAATATGTTGCTTATTCAAAAGCTCACCACTGGTAGTTGCCACTACCACAGATTAATACAGATGGGATACTCCGCAAAATCATTTAAATAAAAAGCGAAGCTGCTACGACACAATAATGTGCAATTCAGGTGGCACAACGCTTATTACCTACATATTCAACTACAAGTTGCCTATCTTTCTATCGCGTAACTCGTATACCTTCTGACCTACTGAATTAGCCCCGTGGACGGGGCCCGCCGCGTACTTATAGCTTCATACCTAAACTGCGGAGTGTCCCATCTGTATTAATCGGTGCTTGTACTAAACGAATGGCTTAAGTTTTCTTTTTTCAAATTGATTTATAGATTGTAATAAATAACGTCTACCAGCTGTCTCAATGGTGTATTGATCACAAGTACGCCTGCTGAGCTCATGGGTTCATTCTTAACTTGGGCATGGTTCATCTCCTAAGACATAAAACTTAGACATATCAGTCGAAAAAGGGGGGTGTCGGTAATAAATATAAAACACCTCTACCTACTCTTTTAGGAATTACATGAGTGATATTGTGTTGGCATCTACATCGCCACTAGCGAACTACGCATCACACTGACGTCACGCAAAATCCTGCACCGCGCAATCGGAGTTTACTGGGCGACTAGCATATTAACGTCCCGACAGCCGCCATCAGCCGTCGGGCAGTTACCCACCGGACACAACACCCTCTGGTCGGAGGATCCTCCCTTTTTATGACTAACTAGCATTTCCCGCGCGGCTTCGCCCGCGTGGATGTCGGAAAATATCCCACGGGAACATGCTACCGGGAAATCCTTCCTTATTCCTTGTCTACATTGTAAAGGGAACCTCAAAATTTCAGCTTTCTAGTTCAAGGGTTTGGGCTAGGCGTTGATGAGTCAGTCAGTCAGTCAGGACTTCTCTTTTTATTTATATAGATAGATTGTAAAACTAAATGTAATGAGATAAAAGCTTCGTTTTGGTTTCTTATTCTTTGCAATTCTTCCAATGCTGATATTTGTCATTAGGACAATTGAATAGTTTTCTTTGATCCAATTCACAAATTACAACACCTTGTAAACTTTTCACACGACTCAAAGCCATCTAAGCCTGGCCTTATATTAAAGTTTTTTTTGCCTAAATGTACAACAGTTTTTTCCACTGTTGTTCCCTTTAATTTGTGAACGGTAACAGCCCGACTTAAAATGATAGGGAACATTATTCTTTCAATATTGTTATACCCCTTGAGGCCCTGAAAAGTTAAACTCTGTGGCTGTATTGGAAACCATCCATTTTCATATTTAAAGCTTCTACCAATCGACTTATCATCTAACTTGATAAATGTAAGTTTCGGGAGTTCCCCCTCTTCTAATTGGTCTCTTCGAAGTCCATTCCATTCCAGTTTCTTAATTTCACTATGCCCATACTTCCATTTACAAACCCCTCCGATACTTTTAAATGTATCAGCACATCACTCGACTAATCCTATAGTACAGATTGGATCTTGATGAATAGAAGAAGATTTGTCTTTTTTTTACCTTAAGTTGCGGGTTCCCTGGATTCATCGTGAGCATCTAACGTATCAATTTTAACTGTTCGGGCCATTAGTTCCACCATTTTCTCATAATCGACTTCTTTCAAGCAAAATTTCATAAAAACGTGTTTTTCGACCGAAAAGTAAGTTAGAACCAGGAATTACGACTACGAAACAGGACTCGAGCTCGCTGAAAGCGGGCCAGAATACAGGTAATGATAGATGATTTAGAAGAAAAATGTATCATAAGTTCTTTGGTAACCAAGTTTTAATTTTTTTAAATATAATTTAATTAACAATTTAAAAAACCCCTAACGCAAAAAAGAAAAGCGAATATTCAAAAGTTAAAAATAATACCTATCGCAAGCCATAAAATTCAATTGAGTAATACCTATATTACACATATTTTAATTACAGAAATTGATGGATGGCACGATAAGGTTTTCATTGAAATGGCGCTGTAATGTCGCGGCTAATTATATTTATTTTTCACTTTTTAAATGTCCGCTTTTCTTTTTTGCGTTAGGGGATTTCAAAATAAATTTTATATATTTAAGATTATCATGTGGGAAGGCCAGAATTTTTCTCTTAGATTCCACTTATCCCCCCCTTTTTTTTTTTTTTTTTTTGAGGGTGGGAAATCATCAAATAACTTCTCCCGCTCTGGGTGGAGCGGAAGGGCGTGTCAGACTTTTACTGACTAAAACCCACCCGTGTTCCTTCAGTTGCCTATGCCAGGGCCGCGGTAACCCCTTCGGACAATCCGCGACCCCAGCGGCTCCGCGACCCCAGCGGCCACTTATCCCCCCTAAGGGGGAATTTCAGTGGGGATCTGTGAAATAAGTCAAAAACACTCTCTAGGTAAGCACACCAACTTACTTTCATGAATAACGTTTCGGTGGTGTCATTCGACGGTAAATTGTGGACGCTATGTAACGCCCAACGCAGTCTCAGGAAAACCTAGGTTTATGGGAGCTGTACTGTGCAGGTACGTCTTCTGGTAGGCAGTCGGTACGCCAAAACTGACTACAGAAACACTCTATTAAGAATTTGTTTCATTACCGCAACTTACTCTAATGTCTTGTATAAATCCAATCATTCTAAGCAATTATTTAGATAAGAAAGACGTGTTGTAATTAGGTATTAAAATTCCAACTGGCTCAGTTACTCCATTATCCTATTTTATCTCCGGGAATTAATTCCAGCCATTTTGGGCTTCCTTTTAATTATTGTGAGAATAATAGCCGTTTGTTGAAGGGATTTAGTGCGGAATTCACGAATGCTTCTCGAAACTATGCTGACTTTTAATTGGAGAATTGTTTGTTGAAAGAAGCACAAAGCTATTTGCTTTGTGCTTCTTTGAGATGATATGGGATGATTATGGGTGGCACTGGGCAGTGGTAATGGCCGCGACTCACTAGTTGTAGCGCGCTCACTAGTTGTATTGCGTTGACTTAGAAGCTTGATTTTTTTAGAATACCAAGGGACTATGGACTTACGTATTTGATATTAATTTCAACTTGATACCTCCACGCGTTCCTGAGAAAAAGGGGCTTGACAGACAGACAGACAGACAGACGGACAACGAAGCGATCCTATAAGGGAATCCTAAAAAGATGCTTTTTTGAAAAATGTAATAAATTTGCGAACTAGTAAATACGAGCCTTCGATTTTAAAACCAATTTCGCCCATAAATGCAATGTAAGTTTAATTTCTTAAGGAGATACAACGTTAATTTTGTGTTTTTAAATTACTAATCACACTAATATTATAAAGGCGAAAGTTTGTGAGTGTGTGTGTGTGTGTTTGTATGTTTGTTACTTCTTCACGCTCAAACGGCTGGACCGATTTGGATGAAATTTTGTGTGTAGATAGCCTATACCCTGGATTAACACATAGGCTACTTTTTATTCCGATCTACACGGGTAAAACCGCGGGGCGCAGCTAGTAAACCATAAATATACAGGGTATTTCTTTTAAGGTGTCAAGCCAGTGCGAGCTGATAGCAAAGTACCATACCTATCGATTTAACCCCCATGTATGTTCTACGATTTTTTGTAGTTTTCTTTTCATCCCGGAAAAGCGAGAAGTTAGTTCCACACGAGTGATACAGCGGCTAACCTATTATGTTTAACTTCTGACCACAGTCTCATGCAATTGTCCCTCGTGACTTTCCGACGGTAATATTATTCCAAATTTTGAGTGACTTTTATTTCAGCTTTACAAGAATTCTGAGAATCCTACTACGAGTTTTAAAGGTAAACTTATAATTATTATTTTTGTATACAGGGTTATTGGTAAAACACCAGCAACCTCTCAAGGGGTCATTTTACTCATCATTATGAACAACTTTTACTGTGGGACCAAACCTAAAACGCGAAAAAAAAATCAGCTGCTACCTACATTTTGACGAGTTTGTAGGTATGTGTGTTTGGTGTAAATGTACTGAACAGCTGATTTTTTTTTCGCGATTTCAGGTTAGGTCCCATAGTAAAAGTTGTTCAAAATGATGAGTACAATGACCCCTTAAGAGGTTGCTGGTGTTTTACCAATAACCCTGTATAATGGAGGAGCTTGTGGCTAAGTACTAACAGCCGCACAGGTCGATCCATCAGATTAAGCTACGCTTGCCGGGGTTACTCCGTGGGTGGGTGACCATCTTTACATACCGAGACTCCTCCGTCCCTCGGTAAGTACGTTAAGCCGTTGGTCACGGCTGTCGTGGATCTTTGACAGTCGTTACGGGTTGTCAGAAGCCCGAAAGTCTGACAACCAATTTTACCAAGGTGTATCGTATTATCCAGTAACTGGGTTGTGGAGGTCAGATAGGCAGTCGTTCCATGTAAAATACTGGTATTCAGCTGCATCCGGTTAGACTGGAAGCCGACCCCAACATAGTTGGGAAACGGCTAGGAAGATGATGATTTTTGCATAATATACCTGACATCGGGAAAGTTTTGACAATTAATGTGGATGGCTATACGAGTAAACGAAGACCAAAGAAACGATGGATGGACTGTGTGAAGGATTGTTCGAAACAGATACCGTGGTCCTGGTATAGGCAACTGAAGGAACACGGGTGGGTTTTAGTCAGTAAAAGTCTGACACGCCCTTCCGCTCCACCCAGAGCGGGAGAAGTCATTTGATGATTTCCCATCCGCAAAAAAAGGCCTGTAAATAAACAGTTACATAACATAATAAAAAAGAAACTACATTAAAATAAAAGATAAGAAAATAATAATACCTACTAAAAAAGAAAAAACCTATTTAAACCAAAGGATAATGATTCGAGTTCCTATAGTAGCTGCAGTGTCAAGGTATAGAAAGATAGACACCGTTTCTTTTGTTCGCAGACGCCAGGCGGCGAACGATAAGAAGTTATACGGGTGTGCCTTCAGCGTTTTAATTGATATCGTCTCACCGAGGCCGAGAGCCAAAAGCCGAATGCCGACAGCCGAATGCCGACTTGGCGCAGCGGAGATTAAAGAATATATTTATCGTACTGCAGTGGAGCGTTAAGCTTATCTTTTTAAACACTCAATTTTGAAATTTTGTTGAAGTATAATTCATTGAGCTACTTTGTTTATTTAGATAATATACTTGTTTAGTTTAAAAACAATGTTTTCTACGTTGATTTTTGAGAGAAGATTGTTCTGTAATGCAAACACAATTTGCATATTTTCTTGAAAAGCAATTATGTGCCTTCTAAAATATTCAGGCTTATTTTACAAACTAACACTCTCGGTGAAAGAAATTCTTTGGGGAAAGAAACTACAGTTGTGACGTTAATTAGGTAGGCACTTATAGTGGTATCACTATGAATAGGTATATAATAGTCGACCTATGCTTTATCACCCTAAGGCCGTTTGTCTACCGCCACGTCAACGGGACGTCAGAGAGAACGAGGTGACGACGACAAAGTAGCGATACTTACATTTACTATGGCCACGTGACCACCGCACAATGTCATCGGGACTTCAACGAGAACGAAGTGACTGCGCCGAAGTAGCGATACTTACATTTACTATGGTCACGTGTCCACCGCACAACGTCATCGAGACGTTAACGATAACGAGGTGACTGCGCCGAAGTAGCGATACATACATTTACTATGGCTGCATGTCCACTGCATAACGTCAACGGGACGTCAACAAGAACGAGGTGACGGCGCCGAAGTAGCGATAGTTAGATTTATTATGGTCGCGTGTTCACCCCACAACGTCATCGGGACGTCAACGAGGATGAGGTAACAGCGCCGAAGTAGCGATACATACATTTTATATGGTCACGTGTCCACTGCACAACGTCAACGGGACGTCAACGAGAACGAGGTGACGACACCGAAGTTACGATACATACATTTACTATGACCACGTGTTCGCTGCACAACGTCAACCCGTTGTCCCGTTGACGTTGTGCCTTCCTTTACCTTACCCTTAAAAACCTTTAAACCTTAGTTTCAATTTTCTGGGTATCGTCGTCACAAGTGGTAAAGTAATTTCTAGGTTGACTATTATCTATTTCATCTGAAAAGCAACACCTCTATTTTCTAGTTCAGCATCAGGTATGCAGCAGGGCAACATATTCATTCTTTATGATATCGTAATTACGAGTAAGTATACAAAACTTCGACCAAAAAGGTGAGATGAAAATTGCTAAGGAAATCACGTAATCACATTACCATAAAGCTGTTAAAAATGAGTTAATTCGGGGAAAAAGCCGGAAAGCAACATCCAAGTCTTGGCCAAAAGCCAGGATAGTCCTAGGAAGTAAAAGAAGATTTATTAATGTACCTTCCACGATTTAATTGTTTCCCTCATTAAAATATAACTTTTCACAGAAAGGGGCTCGTGGGTCGATTGATCAGGTTAGGCTACATATTATATCAAAGAACTACTAAAAATAATCATTAAAATAACTTCTTTATGGTGTAGTTAGATGCTTTATAAATATCCGTAATTATTTCAAGGAATTTTACTAATTGGCAATATATCTTAACTTTTAGTAATTAATCTAAAACTTACTTTTATTTTGGCGCAGAGTTTGTAATTTGTAATTTTATTATTTTATTCTAAGATTTATTTCTTTCTTCCCGATTGGTTCATTAAAAACAAACGATGCAATTTAGATTTTTATTAAAACAATCCTGATTGAAGTAGGCAGACGATGAATAATTACTTTCTTTTTGTCCATAGGGATCCTTTGTTATTCAATCAACCCTTTTATAAGATTTTTTTCAGAACGGGAAAAGATTCATGAGAATTCGTAGACTTGATGGTTAGAAATCATCAACGCAGACAGCAAGCACAACAATTTATTGTTCTGTCTTATAGGAACCAGCAAGCACCAGCCGTAACTGCTACATTGGAGTTTGCACAGTGTGAAATGATTTTATTGTAAAACTATTTCTTGCCAGCGCTTCACCTGCGTGGATGTCAGAAAATATCCCACGGGAATTTACTACTGGAAATTCCTTATTCCTTGTCTACATTATAAAGGGCACCTCTATGCAAAATTTGGGCTTTCTAGCTCCAAGGGTTTGGGCTGGGCGTTGAGTCACTCAATCAGTCAGTCAGTCAGCCAGGACTTCTCTTTATGATTTATGTAATAGATATAGCGTAATCAATCAATCAATCATAATCATAGCCTATAATGTTCCCACTACTGGGATACAGGTTTTTCGAGAAGTTGTGAGCGTGTAACCTACCACGCGGGCCCAGTGCGGGTTGGTAGACGTCACACATTACTTCGAATTTTTGGTTCTAGGACATGCCGGTTTCCTCACGATGTTTTCCTTCACCGTTTTGAGAGCAGTGGTGATGAAATTATTTACACAAAGTAAAGCGCCTACTTTAAATCGAATCTACGATCTACAACTAATAAGTCGGGGCCGTTACCATTGGCAACGGCCCCGACTGAATAGATATAAAGTCACTGAAAAGGTGATCACCCCTTTTACGCAAACGATCCGGCAAACGAACCTTTAATTCTTGTTCAGAAAATGCTATCTCAGTACACACAGTGAACAGATAACCAAGAGAAGTTTCAGTGTTTGTAAACTTTACAACTCTAGATACAAACTTCGCCAACACGAATAAAGCCGTGTATTCATTGAAAGCAAAGTTGAGGCAACAAAAATGTTGCTGGCAGGCAACATTACGCTTCTTTTGTTTAGCATGAATAAGGAACATTAGCGAATGTTGCTAGTACCATTCTATGTTGCCAGCAATATGTTGGCCACAACACATCATGAACATGTTGCTGAAACAATGTTGTGCAACTTACGTACAAAATTTCGGTCACGTCGAAAGACAATGAAGATTAGCTAACTACGCAAGAGATATTTTAGTACAAAAGTGTGTGTGAAACACAGGTCCCCCACCCCTACTAATAATCTGATGGGACGGCAATCCGACGCGACCAGGCGCAGGACCAACGGCTTTACGTGCTCTCTGAGGCCGGGGATGTCACACGACCACAAACTTTCAAACTCCGAGCTACTACTGAGAAATTTCTAATGGAAAAACCCCTATCCACCAACAATTAACCCTATCTGGGAATCCAACACAGGACCCCCCGTTCAGCTGACATGCTTGCGACCACGAGACCAACGGACACCCCTGTCCCGCCTGTCTGCCTACTCCCTAAGGGCCCCCACACATTTACAATCCGCCGGCAGTCCACCGGCAGGCGGTCATTCATAAAAACAGTTGCTGACAGTTTTTATGAGTGACCTCCTGCCGGCGGACTGTGTAATGTGTGGGGCCCTTTAGTCCGTCCGTCCGTTCATCCCTCCGTCTGACATAAAGATCCAACAAAACACGTGTAAAAGTTTAATTTTTCGAAAGGGTAAAAACACGTCGGGACTAGGGACAACTGTGAAATCGTGTTGTGATTCACTTCGTTCGGGCCCCGAACCAAGGAATCCGAACCAAGGAAAGTAGGAAACGCCCGTAACGAAGGACAAAACTACGGGCTTCGTGGTTAGGGAGTAGACCCCCAGTTCCCAATGAATACAAGGCTTAACGCTGACGATGAAAATTTTCAAAACAACCGACCGAAGGTTCGCCGCACACTATAAATATTTCATAAGGCTGTTTATTCGATTCCTATGTACAAAAGCGAACTCCACTTGAATCGAGATTTCCTCGAATCGTGACTGGAACAATATTCTTGATAGAAAACATCTTCCGAATATATATTCGTTTGTGCATTAAGGAGGCGGAACACTTCTCTTATTTCAAATTCTGGGAAATGAATAAAATATTGGTATTGATCGAGTTACTTGTCGATAGGCAGGACGGACCTGGTTCAAAATATTTGATATTTTAATAGCTCCAGATTTTGAAACTTTAATTGGTTCTCTGTTTTTTGTTGTAACAGTATTTATTGCTACGTATCCATGTGATTTTATGTGACTGGTAGTTTCTTTTTAATGTTTGTGTTTTTTAGGCAATGAAGAGGAGGCCTATGTCCAGCAGTGGACGTCTTCCGGCTGAAATGATGATGATGATGATGATGATGAGGCAATAAAGAGATGATGATGTCATTACGTAATTAATCACAATCTAATCATTATAATATTTATGTCTAGCATTGATTTTTTTTATTTTAATATTCTCAGTTATTTTTAAAAAACAACTAAATACTTATGTGTCTTTTTAATATGTCATAGATACATTATCTATAACAGTACTGAACTAAATTCCTAACTAACTAACATACAAATAAATACAAAAGCAAGGACACCAGGCGTCGAGTACTCGTCCGCATCGGGGTCATCAGGAAACGTGATTTCATATTGACGGGCAAAAAGAGCTTCCATGATGTAGATAAAGGAACACCTGAAGGAGGACTCTGCACTCAAACTACCGTGATATGCTTACCACGACCGTGCTGTTGACCTAAGCTACATTTGCTCAAGCCAAGGATGAAGTGTGTTATTCACTGAATGAGTCCACACTTGAGTCCGAACCGTGCCTCTGACCAGCACGCGCGCTAGGTCAAAGTACCGCGACGAGATACTGCAATACTCGAAGGACCAAAAAAAAATTATGTGTGGACACTTAGTGATATGATATCGGTGCGATTCTATTGGGATGATGAAATAAAACCGACACTTTTCAATGTTCGTTAAAAAACTGATTGAATGAAATATATTTTTACATATATTTGCAATAGTAGGTACAAATGCTGTGTGTGCAGAATGCACGGCGCGTAAATCGCTAAAGTAATGTACAGATCCGTACAGAACCTTCAAGCCTCGTTTACCTTCAAAAAGCGTGCTTGGGGACAAGAGTCTCTCTAGGACATCCAGCGATGTGACTGGTGTTTCGTATGGCGTCACTACTGTCGTCACTGTTCAACATAAATTAAAAGAAAACTTACTTACAGGATTTTTCTTTAAGAGCCTATACTACATCAGGTTTTTATCTCGCTCGCGGACTGAGTGAGAGCGAGACTTACGCCCGGTTTCTCGACGGATATTCAAATCTAATATCAACTAACAAACTGGTTAAATTAACAGACCAGTCAAATCAAATTGGGTTGCTGAAGTGGCGATTACGACAAAACTAGTTAATCAACGATCAATGTCAACTGATTAAAGAAAATAGATTATGTGTATGGCAACATCGTATTCTTCATTCATTTTGACAAATAATTCGTTCAATTCAATGTCAAGTTGACACTGTTGACCAAGGCGCCATTTTATTGAAAATTTGAATGTTTGGTTTTTTTTTTTTTTTCCTTATATCTCGAAAACGGTGTGTCCTATCGCAAAAATAATGAAAATTTGGCCCCCCTTTATAAAACCCTTAAACCCCTAAACCTCAACACGTAGGTATCAAAAAAAAAAAATGTAACGCAGTTAAAGTACCTACCTATAGAATTATTATTGTTTGGTTTTAGATTTTTAGGAGGAGCTCGTGGCTAAGTAATAACAGCCGCACGAGTCGATCTATCAGGTTAAGCTACGCTTGCCGGGGTTGGTGAGTGGATGGGTGACCATCTTTACATACCGAGACTCCTCCGTGCCTCCGTGCAGAAGTTGTTTTATTAATTATAACTAGAAAATATCCAAAGAACACAGAAAATCACAGGGAACGCAAAGATAATCGCCCAAACTCGACAGATTAGCTAACACAACATTTGACAGTGGCTTGACATGACATTCGAGCTTAATCGTTTGTTCAGAAACCCAAATTCTGAATTAACAAGAGATTTTTGTACTAATTTGATTGTTGTGTCAAGTGATCAAAGATTCAAATCAAAGTACTTAATCAACGTTCGTTAATGCTACCTACTTACAATATTCTATTATAATATTGTTTTATTGAAATGTTGATCTTATCCATTTTGGTAATGTAAAGTCTACGTCCCAATTTATGAAAGCTTTGTGTCAGATTTCATAATCCCTGACAAGGTACTAACGTCTACACCTACATGAGGCCTATAAATTATTCATGCAAATTATGAAATTATGTAATTTTATTTCCGACGAAATAAAATGTTCAATCAAAATGAAGCTTCGGAGTTGAGAGTGACATTAACCTCATTACCTACAAGGAAGAATATTTAAAAATCTTTCAGTGTTGTCCCATTACTCATTTTTGTTTTGACAAATTCACAAAATACCTTATTTTACAGGCGGTGGCGTTAGTTTGAAATAGCTATTTGTTAGGCTTAAAAGTTGTTTTTTGGCGCGAGTACTTGTATTGAATCCTGAGCGTAGCAAGGGATTCAAAGGTACGTACGAGACGTGAATAATTTTGCTGCCGAGCGAAAAACACAACTATTCACCACACTACAGCGAGGTGCAAGAAAAATAGCTTATGTGTTTATTTATTATGACTACAATGGTAATATTTATGTGCCATAATTGCAACAATTATGTTCATTTACGTGACTGACATATACTCCCCCCACTTCCATGCAGCTTACAATTTTTTTTGGGTAGAAGATGATTCCAGAAATCGTTCCATAAGGTTTTGATGCGGTATGAAATTACTTTTTTTTACAACTTTGGCATGCTGTAACTTTAGATTCCCCCTTGGGTACGGTGGCTGACTCTCACATTCATGACTAGTGAATAATAAACAATTATGGTGCATTTTTTATCCTCGGAGACTAAATTGACAAGTACGAATGTTTAACTTGGCTTACAATACATTATCATAAAGGTTATTTTAACATTTTTAGTTGTGAATTTAGTATCCGAGATTAATAAACAGACCATATTAGATATCAGTATAGTTAGTGTAGTTAGTTAAGTAATGGGTGATTCATTTAGAGGTACTTTTTTCATAATTAAAAGAAAAGTGAAAACACAAATTTTATATGTGACACCCACCAAGAAACGCTGGACCCGCGTGGTGGATTATGGCCCACGTCCTCCCACAGGAGGCCAGTGTCCCAGCAGTGGCAACATTTTAGACTGATTACGTTTCGTTACGTACCTCCCCTACTATTACATGTTAAATGAATGAATTAAAAAAATGAAAAAACGTTTATTTTGTGGCGAAATCATATTACAAAAGTTTTACTTCTGCCAAACTGCACTGCAATTTGTTGGCAGATTTAGCTCCCATACATAATTTATAATTTATCTTGTAGTTAGATACTTTTCATCAATCAAAGTTACATTTACCTATAACTAAACACACATTTTACAGCAGCACAAAGGCTGTCTATTAAGTAATATTAATAACATTTAAATTGCGTAATAGCAGTTTAATCACGCCGGCGAAGCCGCTGACATAAGCTCGGTATGACCACAGTCTATACAACACAAAGCCGCCCGACGAAGCCCGAGCTGCATACGAAGTTCGGCGAACCTCGCATGCAGCCCGAAATGGAGTGTCTTTTTTCACAATTTTATTTATGTAACAAATTAATAACTCTTATAACGAAGAAAATATTTTATACAAAAAATAAGAAAAATATTTAAAAGCAAGACATTCTAATGAATGTCAAACTTAACCCCAAAACATTTGAAATTCATAGTCGGCATAGGTACCCAGATACCCTTTTGTAAATTAATTCCATTCATTAAAACATTTTTGGCTAACAACCTAACAAAACTGAGGACTGCACGAAAAGTTATCCAGCATTTCCGACTCGAGGGGATTACAACTTTAGAGCCAAAGGTCAGGTTCAAAGCACTTAATACGTTGGAACTGACAAGTGAAATGAATGTTCCTACTCCTTTATTTTATCGTCACGATTATAATACGGGATTAAGACTCTTAAGACCTGGTCCTCACTTAATACTGAGGCGAAACTTTTATCGGGATGAACAGATTTTATGGAGGTGTCCACATTTGTGTCGGATTTTCGGATGAAATTTTTGTCTAATTGTCTTTCGATAAAGTGATTATAGGGTAAGAATATCACATAAACTAGAGCTCCCACAAACTTACACTAACATAATCAAAGACATTTACAGTAAAAGCAGAAGTAGAGTCAAACTGGATAGAACTGGTAATACCATAAAAATAGGATGAGGAGTAAGGCAGGGAGACCCAGTCTTTCCCAGCCAACTTTTTAAGTCGTCGGTCCATCTAGCTGAGGGGCGTCCCGCACTACCTTTGCCGACGGTCTCCACTTCAGGACTCGTCCGCTCCACTGGCCATCGGTCCTTCGACAAACATGGCCAACCCACTGCCACTTAAAATTGCTTACTCTGCAGGCTATGTCACTAACTCCGGATCTTTTCCGTATAACTTTTTCTGATCTTATCCTTCAAAGAAACTCCGGCCATAGCGCATCCATAGTGCGCTGAGCGACTTTGAATTTGTGGACTAGCCCGACTGATCGATCGCCCCGTGCAGATGGTATCATTTAGCCATGAGCTCTTCTCCAAGCAATCGTTCAATGTAAAGTAAAGTAAAGTAAAGTAAAAGTTTTTTTTTATTTTGGAACAAAAACAAATTGACAGAATAACAATGGAACCGATGATAGCTACAAAAGTTAAAAACTGAGTCGCATCTATCAACGCCCGTCTAAACATAAGAAATACAAGGTTCCACACTTAAAGTTTTTTTTTATTTTGGAACAAAAGCAAATTGACAGAATAACAATGGAACCGATGATAACTAGTTAGTAGCTATCATCGGTTCCATTGTTATTCTGTCAATATTAGCTACAAAAGTTAAAAACTGAGTCGCAGCTATCAACGCCAGTCTAAACATAAGAAACACAACGTTCCACACTTAACTATGACGTACTATAACACACAAATTCTACAAAAAACTAACAGTTTATTAGCTAACTAATATAGGATAAAAAATATTAAACAAAACACGAATCCAAGCCCTTAAGGTTTAAAGCAGAGTTTACACCACTAGAGCTAAGACATGTTGACAGCTATTCCAATCCACTTATTTCCATATGCAAATTAATCTAATACAGAAATCTTAGTTAATTTTAGAGAACATTGAGAGGATCTCGTGTGCAGATGCGTGTCTCAAGTAATTGTAATTTACTTAAGAGCCGATGTTTGTACAACACGACACTTAAGCTTTACTCATTGGCAAAACATACAAGCTAACATGACCCGTGTCACTACCAAGATTAAGGCTGTTTTTGGTTGAAGATTTCGAGCTTATTAGAGTATTTATGTTGTTGATTGTAAATACGTATTGGGACGATAAATTAAAACGTGATCTGCCACGTATAAATAACCGAAATACGCTCCGAGCAATTCATTTCGTTTAACTCTTGCACCCCGGTTTGCTGAGCAATGAAATTGGAGAAAAATTTCAGATGCTCAGTTGTCTGTGAACTGCGCCGTGGTATTCGGGATGTTACAGGGTTGTACTGATGTGGTAAACAGATGCCGATTTAATTAAATGCCTTTTATTTTGTGCTGGGCCTTTGGGTACAAAATACTTCCAAAACTGTTGAAAGTTTTTCTGTAGGTACCTTTTTACATTTAAATATTGGTTCATTTATTAGCCTGTGCTAAAACTATTATGCGTAACTATTATAAAATTAGTTATTGCAAAAAAATGTTTTTTTATGTTTTTCTTCAAGCAAAATAAGTAATCGAAAAAGAAAATGTACCAAATAAAAAATAAGCAATCTTGATTTAAAAATTGAAAACAAAAATCTAATATCATAAGATACTAAAACCTATTTTAATCCAATACAGATTCTCAACACGAAATGAATGTAACATAGGTTTCGAAGAATACGAGCGCATTTAAAAAGCAATCAAGTTGGCAATCTTTGTGCTTAATCGAAAAAAACTATAAGATCGAAACCTTTTCTGCATACTAATTTTAGTTAAGGGTATGTTCTATCTGCCTAGCCTTTTCCCAACTATGTTGGGGTCGGCTTCCAGTCTAACCGGATGCAGCTGAATATCAGTATTTTACATGGAGCGACTGCCTATCTGACCTCCACAACCCAGTTACGGGGTAATACGATACCCCTTGGTAAGACTGGTTGTCAGACTTTCGGGCTTCTGACGACCCGTAACGACTGTCAAAGATCCACGAATAACAGCCGGGACCAACGGCTTTACGTGCTTTCCGAGGCACGGAGGGATCTCGGTATGTAAAGATGGTCACCCATCCACTGACCAACCCCGGCAAGCGTAGCTTAACCTGACGGATTGACCCGTGCAGCTGTTATTACTTAGCCACGAGCTCCTCCTTAAGTTAAGGGTATGTTATAAGGAGAAAAAAATACTACTTTTATTTACTAAAAGAATCAATCTTCCATCTAGAAGTTAGCTCACCTATACTTGAGATAAAACCAAAAATAAAGTTTGTACTGCACCTAATCGGAATAACAATTTTTTTAAAATTTAGAATAGAATAGAATGCACTTATTTGACAGAATATTGTACAAAGCTGATATGCGCATTATGTATTACGATCATAATATTCTGTCGTTTCCAGCGTACAAATATGTTTTGTAAAATTATGGGTCATCATTACATTAAAATTAAATTATTAGTCATTAGAATTAGATTTACATTTAATTTAAATAAATTAAACATTAGTTGTAAAAGAGATGAATTATATAGGGTGATTGGTAATTAGTGACCGATACCTAAACACATGATTGTACTCATGATAACAAACAACTTTTACTATGGGACCAAATCTGAAATCGCAAAATAAAAATCAGCTGCACCCTACATTTTGACGAGTTATGCGAACATTAATGTATGGGGCAGCTGATTTTTTTTTCATGATTTCAGTTTTAATCCAATAGTAAAAGTTGTTTGTTATCATGAGCACAATCATGTGTTTAGGTATCGGTCACTAATTACCAGTCACCCTATATAAGTCGTTTTATTTTTCATGCACCAGTGTACTTAGTTTACAGTCACAATTTTATTGTACTACTGCATAAAAAGAAAGCCAATCATTGACCTTTAAATAACTTGCATAATTATTATTTTACATAACATAACATCATATCTCTAATCCTCGAACGGCTAGGCAGACGAAATAATTAATTTATATGTTTTTTTTCTATATCTATAGGTATAGAAGAAAAAAGCAGTCCAGTCAACAGACAACATACAACAAACAAACAGTCAGTCCAGTCTATAGACTGGATTAGTGACCGATATGTAAATAAAAAAAAATCAGCTGCTCCCTATATTTTGACGAGTTATGCGAACATAAATATATGTAGGGAATTGCTGATTTTTATTTCGCGATTTCGGGTTTGGTTCCTTAGTAAAAGTTGTTTATTATTATGAGTAAAATCATGAGTTTAAGTATCGGTCACTAATTACCAGTCACATTCACATATTAACTATCTATGTTTGATCTTTATTTCAGTATCGATTAAGATACTGTTGATTCATACATTTGGTACCGACAGACACCCACGACCTTTTATTTAACGCTTTATTTAACCTTTTATTTAATTTTTATTTAAACCTCGGAACTCTCGGGTGAGGAATACCCATCTGCCATTTTTACGATTCTTCAAACCTCACGACAATTTCCTTTAATTTCTTGAATGAATGAATGAATGAATGAATGAATGAATGAATGAATGAATGAATGCTTTATTTGTAAACATAGGTCAATGTACAATATTGTGCGAGATGTTACGGATAAGTAGATCCTCTATGTTTTGCCCTGAGGCGTACAAATATAATTAATTAACATTGTCGAATTTCACATTATTAATAAAATCAATAGGTACATGCATATCAATTAATAAAAAAAAAAAAAAAAAAAAATATAAATCAATTTCAAATGTCAAATAGATTAATAATGATATAGTCATAATAATACTTCTAATGTCAAATATAATTCTAAATCGTCAAAATAGGTGAGATGATGTACAATTTTATGAAGCAGTAATTATAGAATTATCGGCCAAATATTCCTGAAGTGAGTAATAACATTTATTTATCAATATTCTTAATAGTTCCTTTTTGAAATCGTCCAGATTTAGCGTTTTTATTTTTTCAGGTAGTTTGTTATATATTTTTTTAGACATACAGAAGGTACTTTTATTCATTAGTGCAGTTTTGCCATAAGTTACTTCGAGTTCTGACTTATTTTTATCGCGTAATTTTCTGTAGTAACTTTTATTAGCTATTTTGTATAATGAAATGTTAGATTTGACGAACATATTTGTTTCGTATATGTATAACGATGGCAAGGTAAGAATTTTTAGACGTATAAAGAACGGTTGACAACTGTCTGTGCTTTTAAGGCCACACATAGCTCTGACACATCTTTTTTGGGCTCTAAACACGAGTTCTCTATCAACTGAATTGCCCCAGTATATTATGCCATATCTGAGTGTTGATGCAACATAGCCATGATAGGCTGTTAGTACGGATTCTAGGCTCACTATTTTTGATAGTTTATAGAGAGCATAGGTAAATTTATTAAGTTTTTTACATATTTCGTCTGTCTGGTCTCCAAGTCAAATTGTTGTCTATATTGATACCAAGAAATTTAGTAGCGGTAGTTGATTCTATTTTTGTCCCTAAATAACTAATGTCAAGGATTGGATTTGGTATTCTTTGATAAAAATGCATAATTTTAGTCTTTTCTAAGTTTATAATTAGATTATTGTTGTCAAGCCATGTTATAATTTTATTTAATGTCATATTTATTTCATTTTCATAAGTATTGGGATCATCACACTTAATAATTACGGTGCTATCGTCGGCAAATAGTACCATGGGGTGCTTTATTTGCCTCGGAAGGTCATTTATGTAAAGCAAAAAAAGGGGGGGTCCTAGTACGCTACCCTGAGGAACGCCGTATTTAATTATTTCGCTTTCGGAATGATATTTTTTCTCGTAACTAGTATTTGAGGATACATGTTTGATTTCTACAAATTGCTTTCTGTCCGTTATGTATGATCGAATGAGGTCAAGTATATTTCCCCTGATACCATATTTTTCAAGTTTATGTATTAGTATAGGATAATCGACATAATCAAAAGCTTTAGTTAGATCCATATATATGGCACATACAGGATTTCTGTTATCCATATTTGACAAAATAGGTAGAAGCAGGTCATGTATAGCCATATTGATTGTCTTCTGCTTACGAAATCCCTTTTGCTCATTTACTAATATGTTTGCTTTCTCAAGGAAGTTGTACAAGGACTTATAAATGACTTTTTCAAATATTTTTGAAAAGACGGGTATCAACGCAATAGGCCTATAATTTGACATAATTTGTCTGTCATTTTTTTTGTGCAATGGTACAATTATTGACGTTTTCAATTTCTCAGGGAAGATTCCGCTAGAAATACTCATATTAATTATGTGACTGAGATGTGGAGCTATGTAATAAGACACTTCTTTGATAACTTTAGTGCAAACTCCATCATAACCAACACTATTTGTATTTCGAAGTGAGGTAATATGATTATTTATGTCTTGCGGTATGGTCGGCTCCATAAATAAAGAGTTTGAAGTATTTAAGCATACGTTCATTTCTGGTATAGTTTTATTTTTTGGTTCGGTAACTTGATTAATATAAAACTTATTAAAAGCCTGAGCTATATTTAATGGGTTCGTGATTTTCTGTGTCCCTGTTTGAATTTGTGTTATTGGTTCTTTAGGGAAGCAGGTCTTGCAATTATTAATTATGTTCCAAACCGCTCTACATTTATTTTTGGATGTCTTAATGAAGTAGTTATTTCGTGATGCTTGCGTTAACGTTATAACTCTTTTAAACCTTGCAGAATATGTCTTGAATAGGTATGACAATAAAAATCAGCTGTTCAGTATATTTTGACGAGTTATGCGAACTGAGGTGTAGGGAACAACAGTTTTTTTTTCGCGATTTTAGGTTTAGTCCCATAAGTAGTAAAAGTTGTTCATATAGGTGAGAAAAAATTACACCTTAAGAGGATAAAGATGATTAAAATTACACCCGTTATAGATAGATTATTAAGTAAGAAAAATGATGTCCATCTCGCTCTTGAACTAAAATTTAATGTTACTAAGCCTATCTCGCTATGGAACTAAAACTCATTGAACCTTAGTCTCACTAACCCTATCTCGCTATTGAACTAAAACGGATTTGACCTAAGTCACAATACGCCCACATCTCGTGTGGTCTATGCATAACGCGACTTAGGCACACTGCGTTATAGGTATACAGCGAGCAAAGGCTATTTTTCATGTTCATTTTAATACGTCTCGTTTTTATCGTCGATTTCCGATAAAGTTCTAGTTTCATGGTATCCGATTTTCACTCATTCGCATAAAGTCGCCACACTTGAGTACACTCGCCTCGGGATGTATTTAATAATATGCAACATGCAGATCCATAGTATGTGTAAGTCGGCAATTTTACTGCGGAAGCAAGAAATACAGTTTTTACTTTAACATAGACAGAACTAAACATTTTACACTGGCTAGAAAAGTTTTTTTAATTAAATTTTATTATAGCGGTTTCTAGGTTTGTGTGGTAAAAAATTGTTCAGTAAAAATGATATAGGTAGGTACCTACTTACGTAAAATTACCGTAATCCGTATTACGTTTACTTATAAATTGTATTCATTCTCAGAATAGAGGAACATGGGTCGTTAGCTTTTAGAATTAATTATTTAAACTAAAAGGTGAAGTCAGTTTATATTGATTTGGCATTGGTAATGACATTCGTTCTCGGTGTTATAGAAAAGTAGAAAACTATCACACAAAATTGCTGACGAACAAAAACTATATAGCAAAGTTATAAAAATAAAACTGCAAAGTAAGGCGACACGCAAAACTAAACGTGTCGTACGTTAGGTACAGTAAAAAAGAAAACTTTATGTGCTACGAGCGCGTAGCAGCGTAGCACTCTCGTAGCGGTGTCTACGGGCCTACAGCGTAGAAGTGCCAGTGTACTCGAGTCGGCGTCGCAAGGAGCACGCCGCGTCGCGCTCTTCGAACGAACATTTAACACGAAAGTAAACAAATAAAATGTGATTATAAACTTTGTTATAACATGATAGTAAGTGACCTGACAACTGTTGAAGATACATCACACGGTCAAAGGTAAAGTTTACATGAGTTTTCACTTATTTACGATAACCTTTAAAATGAGTTGTAAGAAATTAAATTTCAAAGTTATCAACTTGAATTGTTTGAGGGTCAAACTGGTGACAGGTGTGATGTTTAGAAGTTATATTCATGAAGTAAAATCAATAAAGCCAATTATACAATCAACGTGTTTCGTAGCGAAACTTAGTTTCCAATAAATTGTTCAGTTATATCGAACTTGAAACATTAGGTACACGTAGAAGTATCGAAACTAATTATTATCAGAAAAACAGGAGGAATATAAATAATGATTCATTATGTTTTAGGTAGTCTTGCTTTTTTACAATCTTATTTCGTTTTACATTATTTAGCTACGAACACATTTGCTTACAGGATGTCTGTCTTAACTGAAAATTAATATAATTTTAACAATACAGAAATGACCACAGTAGTCTACCTAATTAACTCAATTGTTTTATTTACTCGTTTACTTTACTGACTGAAATCTATCCCCCTCTTCAATTTAGTACATAGGTCATTAGGAAAAAACTAAGGAAACTGTAATGAAAAAAATATTAAAAATGGTTTATTTATTTATTTATATTTGCATAAAACATGGTATAAAAAGGGGCTACATGATTTCAGGATGAGGTCATACATGTTTTGCTTAAGACTAAAGCATGCAAAACTATTAACACAACATATGTTCAAGTTCTGATGGCCAATTCTCGTACCTAAAAAAACTTTTTAACAAAAAAAAAACCGACTTCCAAAAAGCACTACAACGTGAAAAATAACTTTGATTTCGGAAGTCGGTGTCTTTCGTTTTTTATTTACTTTCTTTTTTTTTTGCCACCGACTTCCGAAATCAAAGTTATTTTTCACGTTGTAGTGCTTTTTGGAAGTCGGTTTTTTTTTTGTTAAAAAGTTTTTATTTCTCGCTTTTTAGTGGGTCTGTTTATAATTTGTATAAGTTACAATAGTCTAATGTCAATTGCTCATCACATGTTACAAAATATTGCTTTTCCCGATGCTGGGACGTTAATTGTTGAGGAGTTCTGCTGGTAAGAACCAGGAGAACTCCTCAACAACCACTCACCACACGCATTGTGTGACGAGCGGAAATTGCTTAGCAACCATATTAAAGTAATCGAATCGCAACCCGTGAAATATTTATCATTGAGTAGTTCCGGCAGCCATCTGTGGTCTTCATCACCAGTTACACTTCACCAAGTGGTGCTTTCCGAGAGCAAATGCACGAGCTACTATAAAAAATACCGAAATCGCTATAGGTGTGCCTATAATATTTGAAGAGTTCCTTCGATTTCTCCAGGATCCCATCATCAGAACTGGATTTTGACAAAAATGGAACCATTTGGGAAGTATACCCTTTCCAACAAAAAAATAATTTTTCAAATCGGTGGGCAAGCGACGGAGTTATGCGCGAACAAACATAAAAAAAAAAAAAAAAAAAAAAAAAAAAAACAAGCATCCGAATTGAGAACCTCCTCCTTTTTTAGAAGTCGGTTAAAAACGTTCACAATCTCATGCCAGCGTCAATCAAATGTCAAAAATGTAGGTAAACGCTATACAATATTTGACAGATTGAGACTGAGATGAGATTGCGAACGTTGTTAAAAATACGAGAATTGCCCCTCTGGTATTCCTCAATGCTATAAAAATTATTCTCATTTAGCCATTTATACAATTGAATTTTAAACAGTCTGCTATTAACTAATTTAAGTTTACATGGTAATTTATTATAAATACGTACAGCCATAGCTAAACAGCTTTTACTATATTTTGTTGATCGAGGGATTACATCTAAGTCTAAATTTGTGACGCTAGAGTTTACATTTACTGCTGTTCTGGTTATCTAATTATTCCGAAAATCATGATTATTTGTTTGAGAAGGTACTATTTTTTATTTACATAAAATTATATCGATGCAGTACACTAAATGAATCAACAATCATAATTAATGTATGTACTCATGTACTTATATAATTATCAGCTTAAAACTTCAACCGTATTAACTCTAATGTACTATATAATATTCAAGGTGCAAATTATATTATTACGGCCAAGCTACTGGAATTCAAATATTTTGTCAAACAATAAAGCTTAATAATAATGTATGCGTCTTTCAGTGTCTTTATTACTGTGTCTTTCAGTGTCTTTATTACTGTCGTGTTTTTCTAAAACATCACGATAAACCATTTAGGGGCAAAATTCGCGTATTTTTAACAACGTTCGTAATCTCATCTCAGTCACAATCTGTCAAAAATTGTATAGCGTTTACCTACAGACAGCGGCGTTTTTGACAGTTGATTGTTGCTAGCATGAGATTGCGACTTGAATTTGAACGTGTTTAGGTACGAGAATTGGCCTTCTGATATTTTTCGATTTCGATAAAACAAAAAACATGATGTTATTACTTTTATTGTACTACGAATGGATAGAATAAGAAATGAGTATATGAGATGAAGTTTGAAAGTGGCGCCGGTGAC
This sequence comes from Cosmia trapezina, assembly GCA_905163495.3. Taxonomy (NCBI): domain Eukaryota; kingdom Metazoa; phylum Arthropoda; class Insecta; order Lepidoptera; family Noctuidae; genus Cosmia; species Cosmia trapezina. Next base: position 20,841,552 of record LR991024.1, read on the forward strand.
TGAAAAGTTGTGCGGAAATCGGTTGTCATGGTATGGGCATGTGATGCGGAGGAATGAGGAAAATGTCGTGAGGAAAGTTTTGAGTATGAACGTCGATTACGTCGGTGGTTATAAGAGTAGGGGAAGACCAAAGAAACGATGGATGGACTGTGTGAAAGATGACATGGCTAGAAAGGGTGTGACTACCGAGATGACGACTAATAGAGAAGTATGGAAAAAAGGACATGTTGCGCCGACCCTAAATAGATAAGGATAGGGGCAGGAGAATGAAATGGATTGTACTAAAAGGCTGGCAATATCTTCCTCGTATACAGGGTGTAAGCAACTGGACGCGCAATCTATTATCATAAATTCAGCTGATGATTATAGAACCACCACCGATGAAATTTGTCGTCGGTTAAAAAAAAACTGCAGTTCCACACATTTTGGCCGTGTATGTATTGCACGTTTGTAAGTACAGATGATTTTTTTTAATAACCTACGAAGGATTACAACGAAATCATTGAGCAGAATTCATGGAAACAGTCTGCGCTTCGATGACCCATACATCGTGATAATTAATAATAATGATTATGGCAACTGTCTTTCCAACTATCATCAGTTCAGACTTAAAATAAAAATTCCATATGAAAATGTAAACCATTCGCATTCCCCATCAACACATTTGGTCTCGTATAATCAGTTGTCATGAATGGAAGCATGTCATTGTTGTATTAAGTAGGGCATTGCCCTAAGCCCAAAATATTGTCTGCGACAATTTGACGATATATTGATTATTATAAAGTTATGCTCTATAGCCGACCTCATCTAGTTTTAAAATATGATTGGCGTGTAAAAGCGTTTGTAAAAACCTACTTACATAAATAAAATAATGTGTTTCAACATTATCAAGTTTTGACCCGTGAACATCTCAAGTTGCGTTATCAGTCACGATAAAAAAAAATTAAAAACAAAAAAATAAAATGTCACTTCTCTATTTCTAGTAAAACACCAAAGGTAACCCCCACATTTCGCCAGTCATATTTAAGTCTCATATAATAGGGGGCGAGCTTAATTCGTTGGGGGCGAGCCTATTGCTATCAACTAGGCACAAATCCAGACTCTGGGCTGCTATTGAGATATTCCACGTTATGTCAATAGAACACAAGACGACACGGTTGGCGCAGTGGTAGAGCGATTGACTGCTGCGCAGCATGTCGCGGGTTCGATTCCCGCATGGAACAAATATTTGTACGACCTACAAGTATTTGTTCTGAGACTGGGTGTTTTTCTATCTATAATATGTATGTATTTACAAAAAAAAAAAAATGTATATAAGTAGTTTATCAGCCATCTTCTTACCATAACACAAGCATTAGGTTGCTTAGCTTGGGACTAGATGGCGTTGTGTGAAATGTCCAAGGATATTTATTTATTTATTTATTATAACATATTACGTGTGACCCCCGATATTTTAATTTGTCTGTCTTTTTCAAATTTCAGATGAATATATTTTCTTGTTTCATACTTTTTAGAGCGTGATTTTCCCGTAGTCGTGTTTTAATTTTTGATTTTACTTTTTTTTACTGATGAGTTGAGTCTATTTCTAGTGTGTTTTCTAATAGACTTTAAACAGCCTTCAACACCATACAAACAAGAGTGTCAAAACGCATTTGCAACGAGACACTACATTGGAGGCATTGGGGACGAGTTAAATATTCATATAAGTGCACTAGGCCATCATAGGTCCACGTTTCGATGGATTTGATGGATTACAATATAACACTGGCCAGTATTTTTTTTTTATGAATGAGCATAGCAACGGGCTTTGACGTGTAACCAATGTAACTGTAACTGGGAAAAACTTTAATTAGGGACACAGAATTTGGGGTCCGATAGGGCCGATGCCTTCCAGGGTCGCGGGTTGTTCGAAAGAATTACCGTGGCCCTGGTACAGGCAACTGAAGGAACACGGGTGGGTTTTAGTCGGTAAAAGTCTGACACGCCCTCCTGCTCCACCCAGAGCGGGAGAAGTCATTTGTTGATTTCCCACCCAAAAAAATAAAAATAAAAAAGAGACACAGAATTCAACACTTACCAGCGTTTGATGGTCTATCAAGTACCTACGTGATATTGAAATGACAAAAATCACAAAATGGTACTTGTTGACAGGCCTACACTGTCCTCCCATACTTAATAACACTGTAATTTAGAAATATTGTAAAAGCCAATTATTTTTAAAAGAGTAACGGTGGAGTTTTTTGCTGGCTTTTCTCCATAGGAAACTACGAATTGGAACCGTACACCTAGCTGGTGACGTATAAGTGTCCATGTGAAATAAAATATTTTGATATTATTTTGATTGATGAAACTGTAGTGTCTCTTTCACAAAAGCCACTAATGGAAGAGTTGCAGTTGTAGAATGTCGTTTTGAAAGTTATTTGATTGGCGTGTCTTATCTCTTATCAAAAACAGTATATTTTCTATCATCTTTTAAGTCTTTGCATGTCGTATAAACCCCACCGGTTCAGAAATAATGACTTTTTAATTGTTTCTGTAATTAATTTGCAATGCAAAGGGAGAAAAATATTTTTTATGTGAAAAGATTAAAGTTGAATTTTACACACTGGTTAAACTTTAAAAACCTGATAAGAGATACAATTTTGAGCCTTTAATTTGACGGTAGAGCTTTTTGAACACGCAATTAAGTTAATATTATTAACTGTTATCCTATTACTTTTCATCAGCCTGTAATTAACTCATACTTACCATCTTCGATTATCTCTCCACACATAATTGATTTATCTGATACTTTACAGATTTGACTTTTCATAAAATCTGAAAAAAAAGTAAAACAATATTTTTTATCCAGTTTCATACCTAAGTACTTTACAACAGTGAAGGAGAGGCCCCAAGATACTCGTAATATTTCTGTCTCATTCATCAAAACATTCTCAGAATTATAACACTAAGTGCTTCGGCATTTTTAATGATTTTAATGTTCTCATTCTTACAAAAAAATAAGGCTTTTAAGGCATAAGAATTTTAAAGCCTTGTCTGGTACATATTTTATAATAGTAATAATAAATTATTCACTTTGAAATGTTGGAAGAAAACGTGGCGTTTCCTCTGGGGCTATTGATTATTTTCATTTTTTATTTATTATCTTTTAATTTGAGCTTAGTACAGATTTTATTGCTAAAATTATTTTTGTTGAAAGGATTATAACATTAATTTATTCTCATGATTATACTCGTTGGTCTAGTGGTCGCAAGAGCTACTGCTGAGCCCCATGCTCACCCTGTGTTCGATTCCCAGGTCGGCAAAGTTTTATTGGGTTGTCCCTTCAGTTAATTCTCAGTAGCAGCCTGAAGGTAGGATGTTTGCCTGGCTGATGACATTAGGTTCGCCCCTATAACATGGATCTTAAAAATAACTGCGTGATATTATAAAAAGACACAACTTATGGACACAATGGAACAATTTGGGACTACTTATGCCTGAAATAAATGTCTTATTCTATTATTCTATTCTATTCTATTATGTTATTTTTTATTAATATGTCATTGTCATAGTCAAAGGTCGATATGCAGTCTCTTCCCGGAATGACTGGTTTATCCTAGGTTTGACCAAAGCCTCCGGGCAAACCCGGAAATAAATTCAAATTTCGGCCTTTGACTAAAGTATTTTTAGCCAAACCTAGAAGTTTCTAACTTTTTAGGCAAACGTCGAAAGTAAAGTAATCTATTTCGGGCTTTGCCTAGTCGATCCTAGAAGAGACTGGCAGACTTGGTGAAACGTCGACGTCAGGGACACCTCGAGGTTGGGTTTGGCAAGGTTCCTTTAAACCCTGCAGACAGAAATAGGAGGCCCGCGCAGTGGGGCTCCGTTGACCTGCTGACGAAAACCCTAACCCAAGCCTAACCTAGGCGTGTTGAGGTTATTTAGTTTGACTGGTCAAACCCCGATTTAATTAAATTGAGTTTCGACGTTTGCCTGACCAAACTAGTTTCTCCTAGGTTTGACGAAAATTCTTTAGTCAGAGTCCGAAAAACTTCATTTGTATGGGCTTTGACTGAAACTTCAAGTCAGACCTGAGGATTGACTAGTCAAAACTAGGAGCGCCGGAGCTTCAAGGTTTGACTATAAAATATATAGCTACCGTTCTTGAGATTTGAAAGTCCTCATTTTGGTGCTCCTCATTTTGGTGCTAGGGAAATAATTTATTTGTTGCAGAAGACGTACCATAAACAACCCGACCTTAGGGTTGTTTATAGTACGTCTTCTGTCTTACCGAGAACTCTAGTGAATTATTACCAGTCTGTTTAATCAACACTAACATTGTTTTCAATCAAAAACAAATTGGTACAAAACTGTACGGTTGTAGTTCACGAAGTACGCTTTGTCTTGTATTTGCAAATTATCTTATACATTATTACAAAGCAATTTATTCTATTCTGGGCCATCTCTCACCAATTTAGAGCCTACAAGCTGGAGCCAAATTGATTTATTCAAAACAGTAATTGCTTGAAAATACGTAGGTATTCAGGCGAACTTGATGTTATATTGCAAATAATCTAGTAAATTTTTAATAAAGAAAAAAAAAATAGAAAAAGAATAGTTGAATAGGTATACTTAGTTGTTAAATCAGTACTTACCTAGATAATAATACTCCTGTTGAGTGCTTAGGCGATGACTAAACATCATCATCTGCCCAGCCTTTTCCCAACTATGTTGGGGTCGGCTTCCAGTCTAACTGGATGCAGCTGAATACCAGTATTTTACATGAAGCGACTTCCTATCTGACCTCCACAACACAGTTACTGGGTAATACGATACCCCTTGGTAAGACTGGTTGTCAGAGTTACGGGCTTCTGACGACCCGTAACGACTGTCAGACTGAATGACAGCCGGGACCAACGGCTTAACGTGCTTTCCGAGGCACGGAGGAGTATGTTAAGATGGTCACCCATCCACGGACCAACCGCGGCAAGCGTAGCTTAACCTGATCGATCGACCCGTGCGGCTGTTATTATTTACCCAAAATGTGTTTGTTGATACCCATCAACAGACACATTTTGGGTAGAGCCCTACCTCTACCCAAAATGTGTCTGTTGATGGCAAATATAGAGGAGGTACCCACCTCCTCTATATTTATAAATTTAAAGAATAATATGAAAAGGATACCTACCTTACATGGTTTATTGCGCTTCAGGCATAAAATATACTGGTTTTCTATCCTCGGTCGTTAACATTTGCAGAAAATACGCAAATCGACTCACGTGGGAGAATATTTGCATACTTTTGACAGCATTCGCAATATAATAATATATTAGTTTATGTATTGGTGTGTCTGTGACTAAAGCGCAACTTCTGAAAATTACTTTATTGAAGACTGCAATAATAATTAATTCTGCTCTGAAATGCTTATCTTCATTTCTCTCAATTTTTTTCTCTTATCAGCACACCTCATTTGCAAATTATCTTGAGGTAAGAAAAACAGTCACAAAAAATGGGCGGCTTCATTTGAAAAAAGGGATCTCTGAATCTTCAGTTAAAGTCGTTTCATCTGTGTTATCTTGTAATAGGACAAGTTTACAACAATAACCCCCCGAATTCCAGTGCTTTTGAGTTTTATTTTCAGAAAGAATATAGAAATTTTTCAATGTTTGTTTTTTTTTATTTATTGTTTTTATTTGGAAACATTGTAATATATAATATTATTTTCGTGGGTCATTTTGGGGACAGCCCCTTAAAAGGTATCATAAGTAAATCATAGGTAACTTGGACCTGGATCTGTAATGTTGTGCATGTTTTTACCAAATAAATAAATAAATAAGGGGCTGTCCTACTCGTAGATGTAGAAAATGAAAAACACACGTTGCGATTTAATTAATTTTTCCATTAATTTAATTGTGTGCTACAGGCAAGAAATTTGTACCGTACAAATAAGGCTTTAGTGTCGGAATGTTGGCAACTTTGTTTTACTCTCAAAAAGATGAACATAGGTTAAATACAGTCACTTCTTCCTTTAATAATCTAAATTGTGAACACGAGGTTAAGTATCTACTATTAATTCTATTGCGCTGGCAATTCTCTTGATACTCAACTCAATGTCAAACATTTTCGTTGTCAAATGAAATGAGATTACCGCAGCCATCTTGGATGTCTGTCGCTACGGGGTATGATACTCTGCGGAACCATACGATTGTAACGACACGTCATTTGAGCGAATAGGTAAAACGTTTAGGCTTATAGAATGTTATACACATACATATTATACTCACTAATGATGTGATAAGGCAATGGTGCGTTTGAAGACGCAGATATAGGCCAATGACCTTGAGTGGTTAGCTTGCGTGTACTGTGCTGAGCTCACGCAACCCGTCGTACGTCCACCCAGTAATAGGACTCGCCCATCAAGGGGCGGTGTCCCAAATTAGACGCATTATTAATTTATTATTAACCGACTTCCAAAAGGACGAGGTTCTCAATTCGTCGGAACCTTTTTTTTATGTATGTTCCCCGTTTACTCGAAAATGGCTGGACCGATTTGGATTTTTCTTTTTTTGTTTGAAAGGGTATACTTCCCAAGTGGTCCCATGATCATCAAGTCAGGATCTGACGATGGGATCCCATGGAAATCGAGGGAAACCCTCAAATTTCATGGGCACACCTACATCGATTTCGGTATTTTTTATAGTAACTCGTGCATTTGCTCTCGGAAAGTACCATTCGGTGAACTGAAACTGATGATGAAGACCACAGAGGGCCATCGGAAATACTCAATTATATCTAAGTATATCACAGGTTGCGATTCGATTACTTTAATATGGTTTATGCTCGTCAAAATGCATAATGGTAATGGTGACTTCACCATGAGCTCCAGTTCTCCTGGTTCTTATTAGGAGAACTCCTCAACAATTAACGTCCCTGCATCGGGAAAAGCAATATTTTGTAAAACGTGATGAGCAGTTGACATTGGGTTATTGTAACTTAGATAAATTACAAACTGAACCACTAAAAAGTGAAAAATAAAAACTTTTTTACAAAAAAAAACGGACTTCCAAAAAAAACACTACAAAGTGAAAAATAACTTTAATTTCGGAAGTCGGTGGCAAAAAACTAAAATACAGATCCAAAGACACCGACTTCCGAAATTAAAGTTATTTTTCACTTTGTAGTGTTTTTTTTGGAAGTCGGTTTTTTTTTGTAAAAAAGTTTTTATACATAAAACAAAAGGTATTATATTAAAACCCGTACACTAAAAGATAAATAAATAAATTACCTTTAAAATGGTGAAGGTTTCATTAAAAAATATGCTTGATAGTTTTTTTCGTGACTCTCAGTTGTTTTTTATCCGCGTTAGACATAAAACCAATTAATGTCAATATCACTATAAATTGTGATGGCGAAAGTTTGTGAGTGTGTGTGTTTGTGTTTGTACTTCTTCACGTTCCAACGGCTGGACCGATTTGGATGATTTTTTTAATATAAATAGCATATAGACTGGATTAATACGTAGGCTACTTTTTATCCTGGTCTACGCTGGTGAAACCGCGGAGTGCACCAGCTGCACCCCGCGGTAATATAAACATAATATAAAATATTCACATATTAAATTACTTTGCGACTTAATATCAAAAATTTATATCAATCGTCATCTGTCCGTATACCTACGTAATAGTACATTTTGATACAAGTGGAGAACGTTTGTTATTGCATTCGAGGCGGAATTAAAACACCCGAGCCGTAGGCGAGGTTGTTTTTGAGCCGAGAACTGCAATAACAAATGTCCACGAGTATCCAACGACGTTTTTCAATACACTTTTGAAGAAATAAAATAAAAAACACATAAAGTAACGGAAATTTTTTTTGTCATGAATTAATAGGGAACTATGATTTAAATTTTCTTTTTTTTCCGCGCTTTGTTTTTGCCAGGTTGAAAGAGAAGCAAAGGAATAAAGCCGACAAACAGCCTAATATGAAAAATAGAAAATTCAAATATTTTTGAGTTTAGAACATACAAATGTTAATTTGTTAATAAACGTTTGTTTTATTGTAATAATCATGGTTTTTGATAATATTCTTTAAAGTGTGGCGGCATCTACATCGCCACATATGAACTACGCATCAATGACATGACGACGATGAAACATTATTTAAATATTCAAAAATATTAACGCCTTAAAGACGCATATCTCTTTGCCGAGATTAAAAAAAACACTCACCTCCGAATAGAGAGTTGTGAATAAGAGGCATTGAACCAACTTGGACTAAGTATAGTAATATAATAATATAATATAATAATATAATATTTATTTGTTCAAGACTTAAACCTTTACAGTATTACATTTATTATGTAATTAGACTAAGATGGCAAGATACAAAACTAGTGTAACTGGGCTTAAACTAGGAGGATTCCTGTGCTATAAGCACCAGTTACTTCCGTCTCCACCGTTTCGAGCTGCCATTACAAGTGCGGTGCGGAGCAAAACAAGTATTATACTGTAAGTACAAATTACAATAATAGGAAATTAAAATTATTAATATAGACATGCGTGAGTGTGGATATGTATGTTCGTATGAGTGTGTGTGTATGATTGTGGGGTGTGTGTCAGTGTGTGTAGGGGTGAGTGTGGATGTGTTTGTTCGTATGAGTGTGTGTTTATGATTGTGGGGTGTGTGTAGAGGTGTGTTTGTGCGCGTATGTATATGTATTTGCGTGTTGTGAATGGGCCTGAGTGGCTTAGTGTTTTATTTTATTTTATACTTTTTAGCATATTTTCTGTATTTTCATAATTTAGAGAGAGAAGGAAGTCGTCTAAGGTAAGTTTTAGTTTTTTTATCGGTAGGTTATATAACTGTGTATTTTTACTTATTTTATTATAAAGATATGGACCCATGTAGAACGGTTGTCTCCTATAGAAGTCCGTTTTACACGGTTTCAGGTCAAAGACTAGGTCCTTCCTACGTTTGTTCCTTAGTCCTTCCGGGTCATACGTTGAGCCTTTATGGGTTATAAGCAGAACCCTCCTGATATAAAGTTGTCGTACCGTTAAAACCATACAATCCTTATATAGTTGCTCTGTTGGATACTGAAAGTTTTTTTTGTGTATAACTTTTAGAACTGCTCGCTGGGCTCTTTCTAGGTTTAATATATGAGTCTTATGTGTACTCCCCCATACAGAGATACAGTATTCCAGTACTGACTGGCATAATGATAGATAGATTATTTTCATCAGCTTCAGGTCGCACACCCTGCGTAACTTCTTAAAAACTGTTATTAACTTTCTAATCCTAGAGCTTAGTATTTTTACGTGATTGTGGAAGTTTAACTGGTCGTCTACTTGTATTCCAAGATACTTTATGCAGTTTGTTTTTTGAATGGGAAGACATCTGCATTCACTGATATTGTTATGACTGCAGGTGTGTGCTCGGACTTCAACCAGTTCATTAGCGGATTGTGGAGGCTTCTTTATCGAGAACATGAGGTACTTAGTTTTTTCTAAGTTAAGGGTGAGTAAGTTTAGGTTAAGGTATCCTAGAACTGTTCTCAGCCCGGCATTTGCAAGGGCGGCAACCTCTGACCATGTTTTTCCATGGAAGAGGAGCGCCGTGTCGTATGCATAAGTTATTATTTGACCATTTTGTAGATTTAAATTACATATCTCATTAATATAGATTAGAAATAAACTAGGACCGAGCACACTCCCCTGTGGTACACCAAAATCTATATTTACACTATCACTTACGTATTTGTCAATAGTATAAGTTATCTGTGGCATTCCCGCACACGGTTGGGAAAATGAAAAATCGCACGCGTGCGACATACATTGCATTGTGAACCTAATCGTAGTGCGATATGAACCAGTTTTCGAGAAAGTGTATTGAAAAATATTTTATCCTGCACTGCTTTTGCCCGCGGCCTTGCCCACGTGGATGTCAGAAAATATCCCACGGGAACCAGGAAATTCTTCCTTATTCCTTGTTTAAATTATAAAGGGAACCTCTGTGAAAAATTTCAGCTTTCTAGGTTCAATCGAGGCTATGGGCTGGGCGTGGATGAGTCAGTCAGTCAGGACTTCTCTTTTTAATATAGATATAGTATTCAAGAAAAGTTTTAACCTTTAGCAGACATCAATAACGCTTTAAATACTTATATTCCTAACTATACCCTCACAGAATAAAGCGTGAACTTTACATATGAAAGCGTCAAAGGCTCTAACAGGAACGTGAAAGTGCTGAAAGTCGCATTGTTATCAAACTCATGCAAAGCTTTGGCGCGCTTTCAGCAAAAAACGTATCAAACGAGGCAAAAAGAATATTCGAAAAAAAGCGGATTTATGCTTATTCACTAACTAGCTGTGACCGGCGGCTTTGCCCGTGTCTGAAGTCCTATTTCAGATGCAAACGTCTGCGCCTTCCATTTTTCCTTGAAGTCACCTACAATCAGACATATCTAACAGTTATGGAGATGTGTGTTCAATTTTTTTTAGTTTTACTAGCTTTTTCCCGCGGCTTCGTCTGCGTGGATGTCAAAAATTATCCCACAGGAACGTACTACCGCGATAAAAAGTATCGTATGTCCTATTCCAGGTCTATGTGCCAAATTTCATGCAAATCCTTACAGCCGTTTTAGCGTGAAAGCGTAACAAACAAACAAGTTATGATGGAAGGCTGACACGGACCTAATTTTCTTATGAGTAATCAGGTATTGAAAACTTAGGAAACAAAACAAATCTGTATTAGTTTACTGCACGCTTGTACATACGTCTTCCCCTTCCCCGCTCTCGTCTTTTACACACTTTACCGGTTGCGCATTCGGTACTGTATAGAACACCTAGGCAAAGTATAAAATAAATAATATTTCATGCATTACCTACCTAAACGTTATATGTACAAGTATTTGTTCCGAGTCTGGGTGTTTTTCTATCTATAATATGTATGTATTTACAAAAAAAAAAAATGTTTATAAGTAGTTTATCAGCCATCTCGTTACCATAACACAAGCATTAGGTTGCTTAGCTTGGGACTAGATGGCGTTGTGTGAAATGTCCAAGGATTTTTTTTTTTTTTTTTTTTTTTTTTATATGTATTCTATACATTGCCTAGAAATTGTATAGATTACCGGATTATACAGATTGCCGGTGACATATATACCATTGGATATATTTTGCACAATTTCCGTGTTTACAGAAATTAAAGACTACTTTTACGTTACTCTGTTCTAGCATAGGTATTAATTTCTTTATTATTATCACACAGCGTACACAAATTAGTGTGACCCAACCGTTACTTTATTTTTAAACTCACTCAAACTCCCGTTAGCTAACTCCCGACGGCGACGGACCTTTCATAAGGGAAATAAAGAAACTGTGCTCATTCCGGTTACCAAATAAAACTTTTGGGATTCTACAGGTAAAGCCAGAACACAGAAGAAAGTAAACACTTTGCTAAGAAAAACTTTCGTTGTTTTAGTTCTCAATTGATTTATAGATCAGGCAAGGGTGAGTCGAGTTTGTTTACATTTCTTTTTATTTATTTACGCAAGATGTATCCAATAGACAAATCTTCGAATTAATCTTTATAATTTATGAGCTAGATCGACCTTCAGAGAAAGTATAATTTATTGTGTAGTGTTTAATCCCCTCAAAAAGTAATTAATAGTTTTTGAGGAGATAAAAACAACATGAGAGGCAGCCGTGCGATGAAAAAAAAAATATTCCGACGAATTGAGAACCTCCTCCTTTTGGAAGTCGGTTAAAAAAGAAGATGTAGTGCCCAAAAATTTAAAAGGTTTTATTTATGCTTAAATGGTTAGGTCATGTTGAGAGCATGAATAAAAGGCGACTAACAAAAGTATTTACAAGGCAGATGTGAGTGGAAACGCCGGGAGGGGACGCCCTGGGAAGACCCCTACCTTGTTTCTTCAGTAAGGTCAGATACTAGCAACCGGCGGCGCGCATGACCAGATGTATACATATGAACGTAAACGAGGCAAAATGAGTATGTATAAGTATGGTAGCAAGTTGCGTTCTCTAGTTTCTGCCTACCCCCATGGGAAGAAGTCATGAATGTATGTATGAGAGTATGATACAGGCTTATGAGAATTACTGAAGGATCAACAACACACGGATTAACATCTATTAAATTTCTAAAGGCGTCTTAAAAATTAATACCTATAAATACCTACCTATAAATATAGATAATCAAAGATTCGAATTATCTATAACTTGCCAAAATTGGGATTTAAAATTAATTATTCGGAGTACGGATTTCCGAATTCGAGGTTGATTAAACTAGAGTTATGCCTTTTGCAAAATGTAGCAAAAGCGAATACGTAGCGAATGCGACACGAAAAAAAGTAGTGTACCTACTCGGTTTTGCATATTTTTGAATGACGCGTCAAATGCAGCACGCGAACGTAAATTCCGAATCCTAAGGAGCTCCTAGTCAGCGGCTTGAACTCGTTGGTAGCCTGACTATTATGAATGCTATTTAATTACTTTATTTACTTTTTATATATTTAGTGAAATAGACGATGATTTATAACGAAAACGAGCGCTTAAATTTCATGAATAGACCTTTGGGCGTTTAGATGTTATGAAAAAACTCCTGGATGTATTTATTTAAAGTAAAGTTATTTAAATTCTTCAAAAAATTAACTATCCTTGTACAGTATCAATTTTGCCATTTTCATACTCTGGGAGCTATTTATTTACGACCAAAGATGCGTTAAAATTTGTGTTGAAAAATGGAAGTTTCGAAGCTTCCAAACCAATATTTTTTTTCCGGTTCTGCTTCTAATCAGGGCTAGATAATGAAATAATTTTTAGTTTTGAACGTACACCGTCAAACAGACGAGTAATCACCAAACTGCGTTTGTATGGAAGAATGAGCGACTAGCGTGCTCTTAATAAACAAAAGACCCTAACCAAACCCTTTAGGGAATATATTCATCATTTATTGATGAATATATTCCCTAAAGGGTTTGGCAGACGTGCATCTAGTTAGGACATCCACATTTCGACAGGTATGTTTAAGTGTGTACCTATATGTAGTATATATTATTGCCATCAACCGGGAACAAATCCAGACTCCGGGCTGATTATCAATCAATATTCTTTATTCAATCAATCAACTTTGGACCATACAATTAACACAATTGCAACAAAAACACACACACAAACACAGAAAAATAAATTCCATCAAAGTTAAATCCAAATAAAATTTAAATTAAATTAAAATAATCAATTAAAATAAAATCAAAATTATATAAATTAAATGATTATGAGACCAGCGTGGCAGTCAAACAAAAGAAGTTAGAAATAATATTTGAGTCTCACCACATGTTCAACGCCTGTCTATTGTCAGTTTTACATTATGTCATGTTAAACAGTTGTTTAGCCTAAACAACTGATAAACACAGTTTTATGGTAATACGATTTGTCTTTTAGTAACTATTACATGCCGGTTTCTTTTGTTTTCATTTCCCTTGAAGTGTGCTAAATGCGTTCTGGACCTATTTCGGGTATCAAAATTAAATAAAAAACCGGTCAAGAGCGGGTTGGACTCGCGCACCGAGAGTTCCGTCCCGATTTCTGAAAAAGTGTGCTATTTAGAGACATCGTTTTATTTTTCCTGTAATCTTTACATAAACTTCCATCACATAGAATAATTTTAGTTTTTTATCTTTGCAAACTTCGGAGTTAAAGGGGGAACGGTATTTTTTTTTACATTTTTCATCAAAAGTCGAAAACTAAGGGACCTAAAAAAAAAATAAAAAAATGTTTGAGAATGTGCAAACAGCGCCCTTTCATATGATACCCCACATGCCTTAGTAGCCCCACTTTGAATTTTGAAGACCCCCTTTCAGTCCCTTTTACAAAAAAACTATAAATATTTTTACTTCTTTCTTACTTGCAAAATTGTTGGGTAAATATCGTCTAAAATTGTTCCAAATTTCAAGTTGATAGCATTAGTAGTTCTTGAGATATCCAGCTGTGACAGACAGACAGACAGACAGACTGAGTCACACCATAAGGGTTCCTTTTTTACCATTTTGGATTGGAACCCTAAAAAGGCAAAAGAAGTTAGAAAGATGAGTCTTACCACAAAAACTTAGACACTTATTCAACGCGTGTCCAACTCCATACATCAATGACATGTTAAACAGTTGTTTAGCCTAAACAACTGATAAACACAGTTTTATGGTAATAAGATTTATCTTTTAGTATTACATGCCGGTTTTTTTGTTTTAATTTCCCTTGAAGTGTGCTAAATGCGTTCAGGACCTATTTCGGGTATCAAATTAAATAAATAAAGCCAAAAGAAGTTACAAAGATGGGTCCTAAAACAAAAACTTAGACACTTATTCAACGCGTGTCCAACTCCATAACATAAATGACATGTTAAACAGTTGTTTAGCCTAAACAACTGATAAACACAGTTTTATGGTAATACGATTTATCTTTTATTATTACATGCCGGTTTTTTTGTTTTAATTTCCCTTGAAGTGTGCTAAATGCGTTCAGGACCTATTTCGGGTATCAAATTAAATAAATAAAGCCAAAAGAAGTTACAAAGATGGGTCCTAAAACAAAAACTTAGACACTTATTCAACGCGTGTCCAACTCCATAACATAAATGACATGTTAAACAGTTGTTTAGCCTAAACAACTGATAAACACAGTTTTATAAGGTTTATTTTTAGTATTACATGCCGCCGTTTTCTTTTGTTTTCATTTTGTTTTCACTTCCCTTGAAGTGTGCTAAATGCGTTCAAGGATCTGTAGCGCTATTCTGTAAATATCTCACCGTGAAAACTTACATGAAGTGATCTTAAAGTGAGCTGTCAATAGTGTCAATCCCTACCATCGGGTGGAATGACAGCTCACTTCACTTAAGTTATCACGGTGAGACGTTTACAGAATAGCATTGCTGTTTCGGGTATCAAATTAAATAAAAATGGCTGAGGGCTACTGAACAAAATTGATTTCTATCGGAATTCTGTCCGTTCTCATTTGTCCGACGCATTCTGTTCCGAGTTTGATAGATATTATTATGTCAAATGATTCAACGATTTCCGGGTGAAATGTATTTTTGTTCTCTTTTCACGTGGAACAGACATCGTGCAGACTGGTCGCGGTTTTCGGTTAGTCCCGCTATGCTCGACTCGTAAAATACCTACTAAAAAGTTTCGCTATGCACGAAATTCTTCAATTCTACGTAAACAATGGAAGGTACTGTTGGAAAGAAAAGTGTTTGAATTCAAGTAAAATTTTTTATAGCGCTATTCGTATAAGTTTAAGCGTCTGTAAGTTAAAATTTGTTTTGTCTCGTTCTGACAATCAATGACAGATGAATTTCAGAGCGAAATGTTTATGAATAGAGCTGTAAGTCAATACTGGACCCACAAAATTTAACGAACACACTACCTAACAGTTTTCTTCATCACTGCCCGCGAATGTGATTTCGTGCATAGCGAAACTTTTTAGTAGGTATTTTACGAGTCGAGCATAGCGGGACTAGAGCATAGCGGGACTAACCAGCGGTTTTTTGTTTGGTTATCACTGAAAATGAAAATAGTGCTATTTATTCATAGGTCACTGCATCGTTGGTATATGTGTCCTGATCATGATGTCCTAGTCATGATGTCATGATTTCCTGG
Source organism: Cosmia trapezina (assembly GCA_905163495.3). Classification (NCBI taxonomy): domain Eukaryota; kingdom Metazoa; phylum Arthropoda; class Insecta; order Lepidoptera; family Noctuidae; genus Cosmia; species Cosmia trapezina. Next base: position 20,857,204 of record LR991024.1, read on the forward strand.
ATCCTGGGTCCTGGGATCCAGGGTTATTGGGTTATTACATCTGGAATTCATCAGTAGCAATCCGGAGCCCCGTTGATGGCAATAGGCTCAACCCATTACATGGGATTTATTAATTACTGGCGAAATGTGTGTATACCTACTATAGGTACAGTCCTCTGCCTATCTCTTAGGGGAATATCTACAGGCGTGATGTTATGTTATGATAATCATAGGTTTTTAAACACCTTTAATGTTATTTTTGTGTTTTTAACTAAATACACTTATTATTTTGTTGGAGCTCGTAGCTAAGTAATAACAACCGCACGGGTTGATACATCAGGTTAAGCTACGCTTGTCGGGGTTGATCAGTAGATGGGTGACCATCTTTACATATCGAGACTCCTCCGTGCCTCGGAAAGCACGTTAAGCCGTTGGTCCCGGGTCGTCAGGGCCCGAAAGTCTGACAACCAGTCTTACCAAGGGGTATCGTATTACCCAGTTACTGGGTTGTGGAGGTCAGACAGGCAGTCGCTCTATGTAAAATACTGGTATTCAGCTGCATCCGGTTAGACTGAAAGCCGACCCCAGTATAGTTGGGAAAAGGCTAGGCAGATTTAGACACTTATTATTTTGTTGCTGTTTTTTTCTAAGCAATGATGAAAAACATAACAAATTCATCATCTTATCAAAATGTCTTTACATGGATCTAAGAAATCTTCTGTTATTCTACTGAACTATATGCCATTTCAAAGATTGCCTTGAAGAGACGCTATGACATTTTTCTTCAATTTCTTCCTTCTAACCTTCCCCAAACCATCAATTTATCTAGTGAGGCAATTTACGAATCGTTTTCCGTTTCGGCTTCGTCTTTTAAGAACGTTTCTTTTTTTAACAGTTAATCCATTTTACGGAGTGTACGTGGGTGATTGTTTGTAAGTCTGACAACCAGTCTTACCAAATCAAGTGAGCCAATGTTGGCTATTCTGCACGTAACAAGTATGAAAGTAGTACTAATTCACGATGTTCGAATAGCCACTAATAATCGAATAAATTCAAAAATGGAACAGAATTTGTATGAAATTATCTGCCAAGTAAGTTAAGAGGAACTTAATCGTAGGTGGTGAAACAGCACCCTAATTGCGTAACACATTATCAATCAGAGTTTGAATTATTTTGAAACAAATTGCTAATCCATTGCTCCATATGTTCGAAAAATTTGACTGCTCGACAACGTAAATAACGCAATGAATTTTGTTGAACTGTCAAAATGAAACCGACTCCGGTTGATAATGTGTTACGCAATTAGGGTGCTGGCCCTATGATGGGTTATTGATACTGGCATCAGCTCAGTGTTCAGCATTGTAAGAAGGGACAATTTTTGAAGACGATGCAGCAAATTATGTGACAAGATAAGCGATGCCTATATTTTGGCATCGCTTATCTTGTCACATAATTTTGGTGTTCCTTCGATGTCACATTTATTTGTGCTTCCACAAATTATCACATGTCCATATCATCTTGACGACAAATATTAATGGATGAATCATGAAGTCAGAGAGAGAGATATAGAGAGAATCTATTTATATTAATGCTCGTGACTGTACGTCGTTGCTGCCACGTCACCAGTCCTAACTCTATATATTTTGGCTGCTGAGACCAAAACTACAAACGTAGTATACAGGATTTTGTTTTGAATGTTGCCGTTATTTTAGTATATCGTGGTGTCTTACGACTTTAACGCAAACGAAGTCGCGGGTAGAAGCTAGATATGATAATGAAACATGTAAATTTTGTATGTTATTTAGATTTCAGTTTTTTGTTTGTCGAGTACAATCAAGTATTTTGTTTTGTATTGTATTTGTATTGTTGTCAACAGATGAAAGCGTGGAGTGCTCACGATCAGGACACATCGCTGTCATGCTGTCGGACGCTGCACGTCAAACACGCTGCCTACGCTAGTGCCCTCTATACCCTGGTGAGTACAATATTCATCCTTCCTTAGCGTTAAATCATTTAGGCCTCGCGCAGACCGAGGCAAAACTGTCACTCGATGAAGACTGAGGCCGCAAAAAGGCAGTCATATATTGGTCTACATGTACTAAAAACCTTGGGTTGCACATAAGGGATGCTGCAGACTTGTCCGGGTCGTTAATGTAGCAGCAAAGCCGGGCGGAAAAATTTAATATTTATGCAGATATTTTATATGTTTTTTAAAAATTTAAATTTATTAAATTAGTACATACTTCGTCTAAGATTTATTTATCATTTAGAGCTCAAAATGCTCTAAATGGTGTCAACAATCAGGCTTTACAGCTTCCAAACACCCTGTATGTTCGGGAAAAAGCCCCTTGACTTATCTCAAATTGTGCCGAGCCAACCCGAACTTGATTCAGCGAGGGTTGAGGTATATCGGCAATCACAAGTACCTCTTACGAGCTCAAAGAAGCTAAGTAGGTAAATTTTACTAGAAGTCGATACCCGTCTTTATTAGAGACGAATAACGCACAATAGTAGGTCGAGTAACGTAGTTTCTCTATAGAAATGACGTTTTTCGAACTTTTGGCCACTCGTCTTTCAATCCTGAGCCGTTACATTCTCAATTTCTTTGATTTGAAAATTCGAAAAGAGAAAACTTACGAAAATTAATTTATTTATTATTTATCTATTTATTCAAAATTACTAACAAACACCTTAACAGCTATAACGCCAATGCAGTGCTGCTACCAAAAATACAATTAAATTAAATTCAAATGCAATTTAAATACAATAAAAATACAATTAAATTAAATTAAAAATACAAACAAAATACTATTCAAATACAATTAAAAAAACAATTAGAAATACAATTAAAATAATTTTCCAACATATTCAATGCACTCCAGTGCTACTCCTGCGAACTTCATGAGGCTGCAGTGAAATTCATCTACCTCATTTGAAATAACATTTTTAACAGTCTTATGGCGCGTGCTAAGTGTGCAAACTTGATAAAAACTTGTTAAACTATCGATAGTTGTTTAAAAAAAAGTATTTATTCACAAACCTAATAATTTCTTGAATCCAATTAATTCCAAGACATGTTGTAGGTATAATTCGTTAACTTAAAATATGTCCTTACTTAAGTTAAATTTAGGTGAATGTAATCTCCTATCCATTCACCATTTGTTACAATGTAGGAAACTTACGACCCCCGAGGGTAAAGATCCTCTTAACCTGAGTACAAAACTTGCCTAAATGCATTACGCCACCTCGAGAGGATAAAGACAGTGATATTTATTCTTACTTACCCAATAACTTACATCAAATTACTTAGCAATCTTTTGGAAACTTTCTCTGTTATATTTTCCGTCAAAGTTAAAATGACCATAGAATCGCTAAAAATAAAGTTTGGAGCAGGGACATGACATTCGACGCTTCTGACAGAAGTGACAGATATTTAACAATAAATTTAACCAGCGAAGCGTGGGCGATAAAGGTTACAGTTAAAGTTATGACGTCAGCTAACAAATTGTCAAATGGAACAACCCATCTTTTGTCTAACAGGAACTTTAACAAACATAGGTTGGACCGTCTTAATTTAACAATAACAAACATCGAACTGAAGGTGCGATGTTTGTTATTGTTAAAGTAAGATGGTGCAACAACCCACCCGTAGTGCCGAACATAGTACATCTCTTTGTCTGTCCGTTATTGCGCTTTAAACTAAAGAATCTTGTTTTTAGGGTTCCGTACCAAAATGGTAAAAAAGGAACCCTTATGATGTCACTCAGTCTGTCTGTCTGTCTGTCACAGCTGGATATCTCAAGAACTACTAATGCTATCAACTTGAAATTTGGAACAGTTTTATATGACGTTTACCCAACTATTTTTTAAATAAGAAAGAAATAAAAATATTTATATTTATTTTGTAACAGGTACTGAAAGGGGGTCTTAAAAATTCAAAGTGGGGCTACTAATGTGGGGTATCATATGAAAGAACGCTATTTGCACATTCTTAAACATTTTTTTATTTTTTTAGGCCGCATAGTTTTCGACTTTTGATGAAAAATGTAAAAAAAATACCGTCCCCCCCCCCCCCCCATCTCCGAAGTTTGCAAAGGGAAAAATCTGAAATTATTCTATGTGATAGAAGTTTATGTAAAGACTAGCTTGTGCCCGCGACTTCGTATGCGGATCCTGTTGCTTATGCCAGAGACAACGGGGTCGTCAAAATCGAAGATCTGAAACGAAAAATGTAAAAAAAATACCGTCCCCGCCCCCCTTATCTCCGAAGTTTGCAAAGGGAAAAATCTGAAATTATTCTATGTGATAGAAGTTTATGTAAAGATTACAGGAAAAATAAAACGATGTCTCTAAATCGCACACTTTTTCAGAAATCGGAACGGAACCCTCGGTGCGCATGGAAAACAATTGTTTTTTGGCTTTTAAAGGGTCAAATTAAATTAGCTAGAGAAACTTGTTTTATCATGTTTAGATATCTATACCCATCACGTCTGCGAAGGCAGAGGAGCTCGTGGCTAAGTAATAACAGCCGCACGGGCCGATCCATCAGGTTAAGCTACGCTTGCCGGGGTTGGTCAGTGGATCGGTGACCATTTTTACATACCGAGACTCCTCCGTGCCTCTGCCTAGCCTTTTCCCAACTATCTTGGGGTCGGCTTCCAGTCTAACCGGATGCAGCTGAAAACCAGTATTTTACATAGAGCGACTGCCTATCTGACCTCCATAATATAGTTACTGGGTAATACGATGGTAAAACTGGTTCTCAGACTTTCGGGCCTCTGATGACCCCGAGGAGGTAAGGACTGTCAATGATCCGCGAATGACAGCCGGGACCGATGGCTCAACACGCTTTCCGAGGCACGGAGGAGTCTTGGTTTGTAAAGATGGTCACTCATCCACGGACCAACCGCGGAAAGCGTAGCTTAAGGCCCTGGTTCCAAGCTTGGTTTAGCTCGGTGTGTAAGTGAAATGGCTTTATGGCTGTCTAGTTTGACGCACGAGATAGAAGATTCTCACGCGCATCGGAATTATGTCGTAAAAGTGCAAATAAAATCGTATAAAATTAGAAATTAACTGTTTAATAAAAAGTAATACATCACTGGATGCAGTTTGGAATTTGACATTTCATGGTATATTTTTAATTATAATTATAATTGCTAATGAAGGGATAAACAATTTTTAAAGATTATTAGGAGGTATGTCTAAAGATTTTTTGGTGCATTAGAGTATGTTTAATTATGTTTTGGCTTCCATCACTGTATGCGAAAAGGACTTGAAAATATCATATTTTTTTTACATGTCAAAATTATTTACGGTTTATGAGATACACAGCTTTAAAAAAACACCTTTTTGATCGTTTTCAGGAAATCTGCGCCTTAACCTGATCGACTGCCTCATGCGGCTGTTATTACTTAGCCACAAGCACGCAAGTAGAGTCGTGATATAAAAATACCTCGATCTGACATAGAATATGGGGCACTTGTGTCTTGCCTCGGTAAGACAATTATGGACGTAACAAAAGACGATCATGACATTTTCTTCGTATTTCTCCGTGTGATTTTTCCCTTTTTCTTTTTTCCGTGTAGGTACCCGACGGTTTATCCGGTTATACGTAAACGTGTTACAACGCAAAAGGGATTTGAAAATTGTCAGCGATTTCGTTTCATTTGATCGATGAGTTTTTATAATTGAGTTGAAGCTATCCGCCAAAGGTATTCTTAGGATATGAATGTTGCTATGGGACACCACGATTTCAATGGAAGTAATGATTTTAAAACTTAAGTACTTACGAGCTTTTGGCAAATATAAGCCGTTTAAAAAGCCTGAATCCAAGAAATGTATGCGATTTTCGGCAAACGTTTTAGTATGTGGGTGTACATATGCGGCGAACCATTTTTGAACCTTATAACCGTAGTAATTAGGTCGAAAAATGGTTCACCGCAAATGTCCGCGATGGTACACTTCTGCCTAACCCGTGACAACTGCCAAGCCGCACTGGGCCCGCGATGTGGATTATGGCTTGCTCCCTCTCATCGAGAGGAGGCCTGTGTCCCTGCAGTGGGAACATTATAGGCTAATTACGTATTATTTAGTACATCACGTCTTTAATAAAACTGCGTCCGTGAAAAAATAAAGACTATAGTAAAAAAAAAACAAATAAAAAAAAAAAAAAAAAAACAACGTCCGCTACATTTTCCCAACGGTGTTGAGGTCGGCTTCCAGTCTAACCGGATGCTTTTCTTTTCTCCACGATACCCCTTGGTAAGACTGGTTATCAGACTTTCGGGCCTCAGACGACTGTCAAAGATCCACGAATGGTAGCGGGAACAACGTTACGGCTTAACGTGCTTTCCGAGGCACGGAGGTGTCTTGGTATGAAAAGATGGTCACCCATCCGCGGACCTCTGATCGACCGACCCGAGAGGCTGTTATTACTTGGCCATAAGCCCATCTGTCACCGGCACCCACAGTCCCATAAAAATCGAAATACAGCAGTGCTGGCAATAGAAGTGGGCATTTGTGTAGAACACGACCCCCCCCCCCCACAAGCTCCTTTACAGTGAGAACTTCTCCACTGCTTTTGTAGGTTTATTTTAGTAGAAAAATTCAATTAAAATGTTTGTGATTTTAGAACAAAGCAATTCCTAGGTTGCTCATGTAAAAAATTTGTTTAAGACAAACAACAAACCTGTTTGTTCGGTTTGAATAACCTGTTTTTTTCTTGTTTTATTTGTACTTTTTCAACAATTCGTTATATAATTTACCGTTAGGTTTTGGACACCGTTTATTAAAAAAGATAATTAATTTTGTAAATATAAACTGTTACTCCCAAAAACGAGAAAAAATGGTCACGTTTATATAAGTAATTTTTATACACATTATTCATAACACAAACCCTTGAAAACTGCTTTATGAAACTAGATTCTAAATTGCTAAACAGGAATTTATTATACACAGCTTTTTCCGTGTATATCGAAATTTTACCTTGTCGTATCAAAAATACTCAAAGAGATAACAAGTCTCAGTCCTATTTCATATCGAACAATTTTCCTCAGACCCTAAACATACAGAACATATAACAATTACAGTTATCGTCACTCCCTGAACATCCTTCAAAGCTGCCATGACATACATCAAAAGGTTACGTTACGTATGTAACTCATCTCACGTACGATTCTATATTATGACTCCTTCATAAATAGCAAGCACGTTCAACGGCCTTAGGAAAGCAACAGGTTGATTACGCCCGCTTATGTTAGCAATGGGAATAATTCTTACTCCTGAAGAAATATCAAGTAAGTATTAAAGGGATGAGAAATAATCTGTTGGTTGTTGTACAAGAAAGTCTGAGCTAGAGTATTTGAAATGATCGAAGAAAAGATAAAAAAAAAAAAACTTTTTTTTTGCATAAAAAATAATAACTTTTTTTTTGCATTGTGACGAGCATAAATTGCTTAGCAACCATATTGAAGTAATCGAATAACAATCCGTGAAATACTTATTACTGAGTAGTCCCGGTGGCCATCTGTGGTCTTCATCATCAGTACCACTTTACCAAATGGTGCTTCCGAGAGCAAAAGCACGAGTTACTGTAAAAAATACTCGAATCGCTATAGGTGTGTGCCTATAAAGTTTGAGAGTTTTCCACAATTTCCCTGGGATTTCTCATCAGACTTTGATTTGGTGACAATGGGACCACCTCGAGAGCATACCCTTTCAAACAAAAAAATAACTTTCAAAATCGGTCCACAAAACTGACGGAGAAATCGGTGATCATAGACATAAAAAAAATGTATAAGGTCCCATTAAAATAGATGGACAAACATTTAGAAATAATTTAGACCACCAAAATAAGGACACTGATAAAAAAAAATAGTAAGAAAACGCGTTTTTTAGGGTTCCGTACCTCAAAAGGAAAAAACGGAACCCTTATAGGATCACTTCGTTGTCCGTCTGTCTGTCTGTCTGTCAGTCTGTCAAGACCCTTTATCTCAGGAACGCGTGGACATATCAAGTTGAAATTAATATCAAATACGTAGTTCTATGGTCCCTTGAAGCTCTAAAAAAATCAAACTTCTAAGTCAACGCAATAAAAAATATGGCCATTTATGCGCCATATTTTGATACTCGCAAGTAAATCAAAAACTATAGGGTACTTCCCTTTGTCCTAGAGTCATGAAATTTAGCAAAAAGCAAGGTCTTACAGCACAAATAAAGGAAAAAGTCCGAAAATTGTTACTTTGTAATTTTTTCACACAAATAAATATTTTCAAGCCTGTCAGACTGTAAGACCCTTTTTCTCAGAAACGCATGGAGGTATCATGTTGAAATAAATATCAAATACGTAAATCTATAGTCCCTTGCAGCTTCAAAAAAAAATCAAGCTTCTAAGTCATCGCGATAAAAAAATACGGCCGTATAAACGACATATTTTGATACTCGTAAATAAATGAAAACCTACAGGGTACTTCCCGTTGACCTAGAATTATGAAATTTAGCAAGAAGCAAGGTCTCACATCACAAGTAAAGGAAAAAGTCCGAAAATTATTAATTTGTAGTTTATCACTAAAAACAGTTTATTTTTCGGTAACAATGTTTAATTTTTTTTGGGATAGATTCTTTTCAACTACGGAACCCTTCATTGTGCGTGGTCCGACACGCACTTTGTTGGTTTTTGTTATAAGATGCGCAGTGGTAGCCCGCGAAATCCAATTTTTTTTGGGTTTTCTGCAATTTGCAGGTCCGTGTCAGGTTTTATCTTGATCAAAATATGTTACGCTATAGTAAAACATATGTATTTACATAATTTTAATCATTAAAATCATAAACACATCTCTCTAAGTTAAATTTCGTGCATGATGATTTTTATGGTTAAAATTATGTGTTGTTTGTGTGTTACATATTATGTTTTATTGTCGCGTATCATATTTTGATCAAGGTATAACCTGACACGGACCTGCAAATTGCTTAAAACGCAAAAAAAAAAATTACGCAAGCTACCACTGCGCATACTCCTTGATCAGTTTTTTTTTTGCTTGGATAGGTCTTTGGTTAGACGTACTGAACCCTGCATTAAAATTTGTCCATCTTTTTTAATGGGACCTAATATATGTACATAAAGTCGAACATAATCATAACCTCCTCCTTTTTGAAGACGGTTAATTAAACATTTTGTACGTGAAATCCTCATCGCACATAAGCTTGTAATTAGACATGTCCTATATAAATAGCAGGCATGTTCCAAGCCAAAGTTCAGCAACAGGCTGATTACACTGTAGCCCGTCGCATGGGGATGCGATTTGCTTTGCTCTGCGGATTATAATATTAACGGTGAGTTGCAGAAACGAACTTTAGGTTAGACTTGGAGACTTTATATTGATGCTGTCACTTTCTTTTTGATACATAATTTATGGGATAGCATGAATTTAAAGTCTCCATTAAGCTAAAGTTCGTTTCTGCAAATGGCTGTAAGACTATTATAAGGCGGTCTGTGTGTTTGTGCGTAGGCGAATTGTCTAAGAGTATGTGTGGTCCAGAATCAGCATTTTGATTGTGGAATTTCGACTATATTAGACGCTCGTGACTATATAATAACAGCCGCACAGATCGATCGATCAGGTTAAGCTACGCTTCCCGCGGTCGGTCCGTAAATAGGTTACCATCTTTACATACCGAGACTCCCCGTGCTCCAGGCTGTCATTTTTTGATTTAACGGATAGCTCCAACTCAATTTTAAAAACTCGTCGATCAAATGAAACGAAATTGCGGACAATTTTCAAATCCCGTTTACGTAAAACCGGATATTTAAACCGCACGGAGAAAGACTAAGAAAATGTTATGATCGTCTTTTTTACCCGACTACGGCAAAGCCAAAAGGAAGGGTTATGATTTTAGCAGTCTATGTATGTATGTATGTATGTATGTATGTATGTAAGGATGTATATAAGTATGTATTTTTACCCAACTACGGCAAAACCAAAAGGAAGGGTTATGATTTTAGCCGTCTACTTGTGTATGTATGTATATGACGGCAGCCATATTATTTAGCAGCTACGAGAGACGGCGACTAGATGGCGCTAGTGGAACTTGCAACAGACGCATTTGGCTTAAAGGACTTGAAGTCAGTCAGTAAAATATTGTGACGTTTCCCCACCACTAGCGATCGCCTTTATAAGGAGCTGCGCTGTGGAGTCGGGGAGCATTTCGTACGGATGCGTCTTGGAGCACGGACCACGGTCTCTCGACAGCCAGTACTGCCCGGTTATTGGATGTGGAACACTGTCTCTGACAGTTAGTACTGTCCTTATTGCGGTGGGTGCGTGGACCACTGTCTCTTACAGTCAGTACTGCCCTATGTGACCGCCTTCACTACTATTATTAGTTATCTAATTAATTTTATATCATTTCTATATTGCTACTGTTTCTAAATTGATAACTGATTGTTCGATTTAATTAATTTGTGTATTGCCATATCTGAGTTCTATTTCTGATGTTTGGGCCAATCCTACATCAGAAGTGGGATAAAGATTCATTCGCCCACAAGTTTCAGGTTTTCAATTTTAGGTTAAAGAAGGTAAGGGCAAAAAAAAAATAGTGCCCCGCATCCTAAACGATCTTGTAGCCGCCATAAGCGGAGCAGAAGGTCACTTAGCAAGTCTCGGGATTGCGGTCGCCGTTCCAGGCGCCAACGAGATCGTTTTGGGAGCCACGTGAGAACGCGAAGCCCTGCGACACCGCTTTGTCGACAATCGTTTGATACGAATGTCTCACGGTTGAAGGCTTTAGAAGATCGTTCACGGGTAACAGCTACGCCGGAAACTACAGGTACTGCTACTGATGTTAAGACTGCAACTACAGAGAAAATACTGGAGGCAATGCAGTCGCTAAAGTCAGTAAGCACCCATCATTTTTATATTTCTATATTTCTAATTTTGATCCAAATGTGCATGATATTGAGCAGTGGTCTGACGAAGTTGACAGGGCTCAGGTTTTAAATAAGTGGTCAGAAAATGAGTGCCTTTCCCGCGTTCGGAACTGTCTGAAATGAAGTAATTTTTCACTTTGTGTCAAGAAGATTGATGTGGCAGGTGGTTTGTAATGTGAAACCCATTTCTAAGCAGAATAGTGACAGTTCACGTTCTAAAAATAACAAGAGCCATAACGTTGTTTGCGCCTGACTTTATAGTGTCCGTGACAAGTTGCTGTTTCTTTTTCATAAGGGGCAAATAAGTGGCGGTAGTTCGCACACAAAATAAATCTGCTAAGGAAAAATTTCTACCTGACTTTTAAAAAAAGTAAATTGACAAAAATTCTCAAAAGGGTGACACCGGTCCGTACAAGTCTGTACAGAAATCATTTGTTTTTTTATACCTAAATGTGTCTGAATCGTAATAAAGCGCAGTGTAATGTTTTGTACGGTTATTTATTCAGATTAAATTCACAGTATAAAACTCTTACGTTTTATCGATTACCAAGCTCCAGTGTCTCGGAGTAGACAACTAAATAATTCTGAATCAAAGAAATCAATCGAATTTTGCCTGAAAAAAGGCAGTGTGTTTGTTTCGCTAAGCAGCATGCAGTTCTCAGTCCCTAAATAAGTTCAGTGACTTGTTAGTTGGAGTGGTTCAGGGTATACCTGTAGACATTTTGATTGATAGTGGGACGTTAGAAGTTTTGTTGATTTCGTCATCCGTAGTCGACCATTTCTCTTGTCCGAAGAAACTAATTGAAAGGATAATGGTTCCATTATTTACGGAGTATTCACGGTTAAATCTGACGTACAAACCAATAGTTTTAAAACTGCATTTATCGGGGAAGATCTTAAAAACTCGCAAAAATACTCGAAAAATATTCGACGTTTATGATTTCTGGTACAACTACGTCTAGTTACCACAGGTTGTATGTAAGTCAGATTGAACAGTGTAATACCTATTAATTACGGTCCTAGAGAAATTATTCAGGATCTTCTTAGTAAAGGCATAATACGGGAGTCGGAGTCCCCAAGTTAAAGTCCGATTCTTAATCAAACATACCATACATCATGGCATAGAACAAAGAGAACTAACATGATTACACTTAATATACACACTAATAAGAAAAAAAAAACAACTATAATCGATAAATGAAAAAGAATTATCAAAATCGGTTCATAAACGACGAAGTTATCCGCGAACACACATGAAAAAAAAAAAATAATATACAGTCGAATTGAGAAACCTGCTTTTTTTGAAGTCGGTTAAAAAAGAAACAACTGTCCAGTTTAAACGTTGCTGGACAGACAAAGAAAAGAGATAAAGTGACAAAAATCATAGATAACAAAAATCTTCCTTCCATAAAATTATTATTAAATAAAATAAATAAATAAATATCCTTGGACATTTCACACAACGCCATCTAGTCCCAAGCTAAGCAACCTAATGCTTGTGTTATGGTAATGAGATGCCTGATAAACAACTTATATATTTTTTTTTTGTATACATGTTATAGATAGAAAAACACCCAGACTCGGAACAAATACTTGTAGGTCGTACAAATATTTGTTCCGTGCGGGAATCGAATCCGCGACATCCTGCGCAGCAGTCAATCGCTCAACCACTGCGCCAACCGTGTTGTCAAAATATCGCCCGGAGGACACGGTGGAGCATACAGTGGAGGTCTGCCCGGCTTGGGCAGAGCACCGCCGTGTTCTCACGGAGGCGATCGGAGGCGGCGATGTCTCGCGTCCGAGCCTGGGGGCCTACTCCCTAAGTCCGTCCGTCTTTCCGTCCGTCCGTTCTTCCGTCCGTCTGACATTACGATCCATCAAAACAAGTGTAAAAGTTAAATTTTCGGACGGGCAATAACACATCGGGAGTAGGGACAACTGGCAAATCATGTTGTCATTCATACTTCGTTCGGGCCCCGAACCAATCATCCATCCGTAGGTGATACGGAGTAGGAAACGCCCGTAACGAAGGCCGAAACTACGGGCTACGTGCTCAGGGAGTAGGCCCCCTGGTCCAGGCCATGGTGCGGAGCGAGAGTGCATGGGAGGCCGTCACCTCCTTCTGCGAAGCAGTAATGCTCGCGAAGGAGGAGGCGGAACGCGTGAGGGAGAGGCAGCCTCACGCCCTCAGTCGCCGCAGGAGACGCCGTGGGCGGCGGGAATCGCGGGGCGATTTCCGGCCACCGTAGGCGCGGGCCTGCGGACGGTGAGTAGCGGGTAGCTCGCCGTCCGGTAAGGACCAGGCCCGAGTCGACGGCGCGTTGTGTTCCACGCGCGCCTCAAAGAGATGTCAGCAAGTGATGGGGTCCAATATGGCCGACGCCGCTGGGGTCACGGGTAGTTTTAAGAAGATACCGCGGCCCTGGCATAGACAATTGATGGACCACGGGTGGGTTTTAGTCAGTAAAAGTCTGACAAGCCCTTCCGCTCCACCCCGAGCGGGAGAAGTTATTTGATGATTTCCCACCCTTAAAAAAAAAAAACCGTGTCGTCGTATAAATTATGGAAGACAGAATTGGTATCTAAGATTTTTGAACACATATCAAGGAAGTTTCCAAAAGATTCCAAAGTAGTTTGATGTAAGTGAGAATAAATATCACTTTGTTATTCCCCCTGTGGTTGCGTAAGGCATTTAGCCAAGTTTTGTACCATGTTAGGAGGATCCATTACCCTCGGGTGTCATAAATTTCGTTCAATTTAACGACCACTAGACCCTCTACTACCTAAGCAAGATAAAATAATACAAAAATGTCCAAATTTTTTTTGGAGTGAAAAACCATGACGGTAGGTAGTGTCAATTGTAGTAACTTACTTACTAGTATGAATTGAGAAAATCAGTTTTTTTATGTAACATCTTTCCTCTTGCTTTCCTGCAGCTCTGGGAGTGATATCGTGAAAACGGACGGAAGTGACAGGAAGTGAAAATATTTTTCTAAAAATTTTGAGTGACGGATTGAAATGATAGTTGAAATTTGATAGGAAACTAGAAAATACTTTTACCAAGGTGAGATGTCAGATGGCCAATTCTCGTACCTAAAAACGTTCACAATCTCATGCCAGTGTTAATCAAATGTCAAAAATGTAGGTAAACGCTATACAATTTTTGACAGATTGAGACTGAGATGAGATTGCCAACGTTGTTAACAATACGAGAATTGCCCCTCTGATCTTACGCAATCATCATAATATGCGACTACTGTCTAATTAAAACAGTCGAAATTTCATCTGCCTGCATTTTCCCAACGGTGTTGGGGTCGGCTTCCAGTCTAACCAGATGCTTTTCTTTTCTCCACGATACTCCTTGGTAAGACTGGTTGTCAGACTTTCCGGCTGTTGACGACTGTCAAAGATCCACGAATAACAGCCGGGACCAAACAGCCTTTTTTTTTTTTTTTTTGAGGGTGGGAAATCATCAAATAACTTCTCCCACTCTGGGTGGAGCGGAAGGGCGTGTCAGACTTTTACTGTCTAAAACCCACCCGTGTTCTTTCAGTTGCCTATGCCAGGGCCGCGGTATCTTCTTCAAACAACCCGCGACCCCAGCGGCGTCGGCCCTATTAGACCCCATCACTTGTTGACATCTCTTTGAGGCGCGCGTGGAACACAACGCGCCGTCGACTCGGGCCTGGTCCTTACCGGACGGCGAGCTACCCGCTACTCACCGTCCGCAGGCCCGCGCCTGCGGTGGCCGGAAATCGCCTCGCGATTCCCGCCGCCCAGGGCGTCTCCTGCGGCGACTGAGGGCGTGAGGCTGCCTCTCCCTCACGCGTTCCGCCTCCTCCTTCGCGAGCATCACTGCTTCGCAGAAGGAGGTGACGGCCTCCCATGCACTATCGCTCCGCACCATGGCCTGAACCAGGCTCGGACGCGAGAGATCGCCGCCGCCGATCGCCTCCGTGAGAACACGGCGGTGCTCTGCCCGAGCCGGGCAGACCTCCACTGTATGCTCCACCGTGTCCTCCGGGCGATCCACACAATGGTGACACCCGGGCGTTTCCTCCCGCCTTATGCGAAACAGGAAACTCCCGAAACAGCCGTGTCCGGTGAGGACCTGCGTCAGGCGAAAGGTGAGGACGCCGTGGTGCCGCCCTAACCACTCCTCAAAGAGGGGACTTATCGCCGCAATTGTGGCGTGCCCAGCGCTGGGTTGCGACAGTCACGCTCTCCATGTCGCCATGAGATCCCGCCGGAGCTCTGTCCGCTGTACCGTGATTTCTCGCGGCAGTGGAGTTACGCCCCGGCGTTTCGCCTCCTTCCGCCACTCCCACACGTGCGCGAGGACCTTTGCCACGGTGATTATAGAATCGAATGTATAATTTACTTCAGATGTTAGTTAATATGGATTGCACTTATGTATCGAAAAAGTCCCGGGATTCCGGAACGTCAATTTTTAAGTTCTGATTATAGAATCGAATGTATATTTACTTACGTTTAGGCTTTGGCTAATATGGAATGTACCTACTTTTGTACTGATCGTCAAAATGTCGGGATCGAATTGATAAATTAAGTATTTTTTTACTACGAGTATTAGAGGATAACTTTTTTATCACTAAATTTTCACAGGGTGGTCCAGATCCCACGGTGGCAATCCGGCAAGGAGGCTCGCCGCCTCCCGGGAGACCGTGCGGTATCCCCGGACTAGCCGGATGGCCATGACCCTCTGGGACGCGTTCAACCGTTGGGCTGGCCGCAGCCTTAGGGAACGCGCCCACACCGGTGCCCCGTAAAGGGCCATGAACCGCACGACCCCCGCGTAGAGCTTCCGGCAGGAGGCGTTTGGACCCCCAAGATTGGGCAGGAGCCGCCTCAAAGCAGCCCCAGCCCGCTCCAGTCTGGGAGCCAAACGTCGGAAATGCTCCACGAAGTTCCATCGGCTGTCGAGGACGAGTCCCAGGGACTTCATCGTCGACCCGACTCCGATGTGAACCCCTCCTACCGTTATTTGGGAACCCAATGGTGGCGCATTCCGAGGACCATGAAAACACATGGCCTGGGACTTGTGCAGGGCCACCTCGAGTCCCAACTGCCGGATCCTTTCCACGACTATCGCAAACCCGCGTGTCACTAATTCGGCCGCCGCCTGGTGCGAACAGCCTAACGTGCTTTCCGAGGCACGGAGGAATCTCGGTATGTAAAGACCGTCACCCATCCACTGACCAACCCCGGCAAGCGTAGCTTAACCTGACGGATCGACCCATGCAGCTGTTATGCACTTAGCCACGAGCTCCTCTCCTTTCGCCTCCTCCATTACGTCTGTGAACTAAAAAAAAAACAGATTTATGAAACTGATATTTCAAGTAACTGCAAGCGGTCTTTGACCCAAAAAAAACAACAAATTTGTTTTATCCTATTTAGATAATCGATACCCATCGCGTCTGTGGAGTTCCGCTAGCTAATTTTGCCCTGTATAAACATAACAGGTTCATAAGGATGTTATTGATTAATCTTGTTTATATTAATCATGTCACAGAGGGTAAGATATAAATAATCGACCTTGACATTTCCCGTGAGTGCCGTAACTGAGAGGAATATTAACCTGTGAGAACAACACGCTTAACCTAATTATTTATAACTAGCACTGCCGCTTCGCCCGCGTGGATGTCGGAAAATATCGCATGGGAACAAAAATCCTTCCTTATTCCTTGTTCCTTATTCTAAGTGCAATGGTTTGGGCTGGGCGTTGTTTTGTCAGTCAGTCAGTCAGGAATTTTCTTTTTTAACCCACTTCTGAAAAAAGTTGGAGGTTATATACAACTTGTAGCAAAAACCCTGTCCGATCCTATAAGGGGTCATTGTACTCATAATTATGAATAACTTTAACGACGAAGTACTCGTCGAAGTTGACCGAAGTCAGAAGTACGTGACTACACACTAGTGCAACTTCGCGAGGAGGTCAGTTGCCCGATGGCACCCGCGCGCTTTGCACCACAGACTAAGTAGTATTCTTTGGACCATGGATAATGTTGAAGTGGCAGCTGCCGTTGCAATGTGCACTCTCGCTTATTATAATTACGTGCGAATTTATCACGCGACAATTTGAAGTGAGTCGCGTAGTGTAGTCAGCTGCTTCGTCGCTGTACTTCGGGCCCTTTAGCCTCCTCTACACTACTCGCGAAGTTGGTCGAAGTTAGGCGAATACGGTAGTGTGGACGGCCACTTCGCTTCGCTTCGTGCAACCTTGGCTCGCCTCGCGCGACTTGTTGTCGGTTTTTGCGCCCGAGTCAAAGGGCCCGAAGTGCACCGACGCTTTACTGTGTGTCGATTTTGTTCGTAACTATTACGAACAAAATCGACAGACTTACTACTACAACTAAAATACCCTCATTTGAAGTGTCAAGTGACGCTATGACTATAAAGACAACGTTAAATGTTTCGTAAAAGGCTTCTAATATATTGAAAACTCATATCCGCCTGCAGTAGACATTAAAAAGGCTATAGCAACTTCATTTAAGTAAGTAAAGTACATATTTACCCGCTTGAAAAGCTATAAAAGACTCACAGTGCACGTGGGTTAGATGCCTATCGTTAACTTTAATCTGCAGCACATGGGACGCTATTCATTACGCGCCGACGTCGGGGTTAATGACGACCAAGTTCAGTCGGTAGGTACGCAATGGATTGCGAACATAAATCAGTGATCGCACACGATTTAACAGATGGCAATTAGCTAGGAATCGAACTGTGACCTCCATTTGAAGCAGAGGTTATTTTTGATCTGGTTTATGTGTGGGTGTGTGTGTGTGTGTGTATGAGTTGGGGGTAGGTTATATTGATACTACTGCCGATCTCTTAAAAAAATATTGAAATAATATTGCAACTGCAATATTATTGCAGCTGGGACCAACTGCTTAACGTGCTTTTCGAGGCACGGAGGGGTCTCGGTATGTTACGGATGGTCACCCATCCACGCACCGACTTCAGCAAACGTTGCTTGGTTAAGCAACGTTTGCTGAATTCGGTGCGTGGGTGTTGTTTAGCCACGAGCCCCTCTATTTATAAAAAGTAAATTATTTGCAAAAATAAAGCTGTACAAAGCTAAGCAAAAAAAAGCTAATCTAAGTGTGTAAGCTGTGTGTGAGAGGTGGGGTGTGTGTTTGTGTGTATCCAACCATTTCACGATTATGATAAAACCTTCGTGCTTGGATTAATTAGTCAGTCGTCATATACTGTACACACGCCATTAGGGATCGCATGTGTTGATGCGAAGTTGTAATTATTTTTCGTAATGTTTTAATGCTTTTGTGATAGTCTTGAATTAGGCACTGGAAGCAGGTAATATCTAATAAACAAATGACGGTATGGTTACTTGATAAACAAAACATAGAAAGGTATCATTGCATATTATAGATAACAACATTGTTAAGATATTTGACCACGCTCAATGAATGGTCCACATAAGGACTAAGTGCAGAAACCAAACCCTTTAATATAGAACATAGAACATAAGATATTGCACATTTGAAAAATAGTGAAAATACAGTCATAAACGAATTTAGTCTAATTATGAAAGTAATTGTAGTTGTTTATGTATTGTACACAAATGCAATATAAAAAAATATACCTAAGTCAAATACTAAAGTAATTAATTACCAACAAGAAGTAGAGAATTTTCTACTCAAGCTAGTATCATAATTATGAAAAAGGTCTGGCGAAGTATAATAAAAATATTACCCTCGTTTAGTAGAAGAAGGTTCCAGGAAATTCATAATATTATGCGACGCGACGACGTGCAGATTCTTGAGAATGTTTTCCTCAGTGGTGGAAAATATGTGCAATATCTGGAATGCCAAGAGGTGCTCACATGCCACCTTAGGTGAGAGCTACCGGCGAGGTTTGAATACATCGAGTGCCAAATAAACATACAATACTTGTAGAATAAAAAGTTTTCAAGTTAACCTCCGACGTTTGTAAAAATGTACTAAAAACTTATTTTAGTACATTTTTTAACATGCATCTAAATATTTTTAAATTGACCGACAGTTTTCGTTTTTTGGAAATAATGTACTACCAAAAATTCATTTTGTTTTGTTTGTTAAGAGACTCGATAAACACAGTGTCGGTTTGTAGACTTTAGGCACTCGTTCTTCCGAGAGCAAGTACCATTTTTTTAGTTAGGTACTGCATTTTCCGGTTTCTGTGATGTCTTAATAAATTAAAGGTTAACATAAACACATTTTCTTAGTATGGTAAGTAAGTGCTTTAATATAAACAATTTGGGTTCGGGGGAAAGATTTAGTTTTGTAAATATCTAAAAATGTGCACAACCTTGTTGACGGTTGATATACGTCTCTCACTGCCAGTCAACGACAAGACTGCGCGTCATTTGTTTCGAAGCTTCTAGAACCTTCTAGAAGACTCGACCTTATTGGACGAGCGGATTGTGGCGGGAGCGGTTAGAAAAAGATTCACGTTATAAGGCCTCCAGCCAGAGCATAAGACCTATAAACTCAGAGCAAGCAGAAGGGTCACTCAGAAAGGTCTTTCAGAGTTTCAAAACGACTTCTCAGTCGATCTGAAAGACCGTTGCTTCAAACTGCACATAGAGCAATATTTCAAAATTAACTTTATTCTAGGATACGTAAATTAATTTTATGTCATCCAAGACCGGTATCTTCAGTGTTGTAATAAAAGAAGAATTTACAAGTGTTCCCATTTAATTTTTTTTTGTATGTTTTGTTTTTTTTTTGTGTTTTTTTTTGTGTTTTTATTTTCATGTGTTCCATTTTGTGTTCATGTGTTTTCACATCAATCGTAGAAAAACACTCCGAAACGACCTTACCCACGTAAAAAATCTCACGTACGATTAATTATACTGAAAAAGCCCATAAGTAAATTAAAACACAAAATTAATCCTCACTGAAAACATATTACGAGGCGTAACCGCCGCGCGTGTAACACGTACAGCAAAATATCCATAATTTATTATTGGATGTGGACGAGTATTGCTGGTTTTCTCGCGTCACATAACTCGATGTTGACAATACGAGTTAATTCAATTTGATACAAAATATTGGTAGCTATAAAGCGCAGGTCACACCGTAACCTAAGTTAACTAAGCTCAGTTAACCTTAGTTCACAAAAGCCCTGGCTGGAGGGCCTAATTTATAAGGCATCGACAACCTCATAGGTTGACCTTTTTTTTTTTTTTTTTTTTGAGGGTGGGAAATCATCAAATAACTTCTCCCGCTCTGGGTGGAGCGGGAGGGCGTGTCAGACTTTTAGGCCCCGTCACTTGCTGACATCTCTTTGAGGCGCGCGTGGAACACGACGCGCCGTTGACTCGGGCCTGGTCCTTACCGGACGGGCCGGTTTTAAACAGAATTTTTGTTTCGTGGACGTGTTTTCATTTTAACAAGTAAGCTAAACTATGTCGTCAACTAACCCGACGATTTCACTTCAGCTAAGTAACTCTATCGCGTTTCTGCCTGTAATTAACAATAATCTTCGTTTTTTGTTTGGACTCAGATATTTTAGCTCGTAATTGGTTTCATGCTAGACTATGTGCAGTGAGGAGTTCGTGGCCAAGAAATTAGAGCCGCACGGGTTGATCCATCAGGTTAAGCTACGCTTGCCGGGGTTGGTCAGTGGATGGGTGACCATCTCTACATACCGAAACTCCTCCGTGCCTCGGAAAGCACGTTAAGCCGTTGGACCCGGCTGTCATTCGTTGATCTTTGACAGTCGTTACGGGTCGTCAGAAACCCGAAAGTCTGACAACCAGTCGGTCAGTCGGTCGGGGGGGTGGGTATCGTATTACCCAGTTACTGGGTTGTGGAGGTCAGATAGGCAGCTCCATGTAAAATACTGGTATTCAGCTGCATCCGGTTAGACTGGAAGCCAACACCAACAGAGTTGGGAAAAGGCTAGGCAGATTGATTGATTACTAAATTATGTGCAGTACACAAAGTTCGCGGTTGACCACTTTTCAAACCGAGGGCATACGTATGAAAAGTGTTAGGCCTACTTTTTTGAGTGTAAAGTAAAGGAAATTAATTGTTAAGAAAATTGACTATCGTATTTTCAAATCCCGACTTTTAACATTTGAAATGGCAAATTGCCGTGGGATGTTAAATTATTATTGTTTACCGATAAATTTCCCTGGCTTCACGTTAGGTAAGCTTAGCTAAGTAAGTCTAGGTCGCGGTGTGACCTACGCTTAACAAAATGAAACTAATTGGCATTTTGCTGCTATAGGTGTACGTTCACAATTCAAACAATTGAGTAATTAATTAATATTCCTGTCATTCTATAAAAGTCTAGCACTCCCTGGTGGCTTCGCCCACGTGGATTTCGGAAAATATCCTACGGGGACGTCCTACCGGGAAATCCTTCCTTATTCCTTGTCTACATTACAAAGAGAACCTCTTCGCAAAATTTCAGCTTTCTAAGTTCCCTTGGTTTGGGCTTGGCCTTGATGAGTCAGTCAGTCAGTCAGGACTTAGACTCTTTTTAGAAGATAATTTTCAATATTGGCGATATTGTGTGAAATTCATTCAGTAATATTGCTTTTCCTGAAAATAGGCTTAATCGGTTTTTCGCGGTATGTACCTACTTGTTTTAGCTTGTTTTGGTTGGATCGGGAATAACCGACGGTTTTGCAGAATAGGATAGAAAAGATGGTAGTAATTAAATTTTTTAAAGAAATTGTAAATAGTAATTGGTTCTGAAATATGTCGGGGCACTAAATAGCCGCCTTTAGCGGTATTAGTTGCCACTAAAGAAGTAATGCCAGGTATTTCCTGAGTAGCCAGCCCGCTACATAAACTTTTTTTAGTCAAAAAAGTTTAAGTAGATTCCTTATTGCCAATTGTTGCTATTTCCACTGAAACAAATATCAACTTTAAAGTAGTCAATATTAAGTTGATTTCGAAATGACCAGTAGGTACCTTCTATTGAAAAAGTCTTAAAAAATTATGAAGTAAGTACCTAGTAGCACAAACTGAATTTTATGTGAAAACGTCATATTTGTTTACATGTTTGGAAACTACATTGCAAACACATAATAGCTATTTTTTTTGTACGGGGCATGATCTATTGTCCTACAGTTCGTGTTGGACATGAGACATTTAGAAATCCTGACACTGATGGCTGTGGTTTCATCGTTTCACAATAACAAAATACAAATAATTTGATTTTAATACGCAGTACTTGGGCAGCAATAATTATTTGTGAAACGTGTTCATACCAAAATTTCATTGGAACGTAGCCAAAAGTAAGTGAATTTGAATTGGCTCTGTCAAATGCAACGTTAGATAATTATGGTCGGCGCGTGTTATTTGGTGGCGGAACGATAATAATTGTTTTTAGTTATAAAAACGTTTTTTGGGACTGTTTTTGTCACGGGTGAAGCCATTATTGTTAGAGAGACAGATCTAATAAGGTGTTAAAAAACTGGCTAAGTGCGTGTCGGACCACGCACAATGAAGGGTTCCGTAGTTGAAAAGAATTTATACCAAAGATAAACTTAACATTGAGATGAAAAACATGTTCTCCCATATATTGATATACGTCACGGACAATTCTCCAACTGCATATTTAACTTTGTATTCGCAAAAAATATTCTTAAACATAACATCACGCCTTGTTTCCCCGGACAAGACGGACAGACAGACAGACGGACAACGAATTAATCCTATAAGGGTTCCGTTTTTTCCTTTTGAGGTACGGAACCCTAAAAATGACATCAAACTGAATGACTTTTACTATGGGACCAACTTTGAGATCGCGAAAAAAAAAATCAACTGATCCGTACAAATCTAATCAATTCAAATCAAATCAAATCATTTATTATTTTCGATTAAGGTTACATTTTGACTAGTTAAGCGAACATAAATGTAGGCAACAGCTGATTTTTTTTTGCGGTTTCAAAATTGGTTTCCCTTTAAAAGTTATTCAGTTTGATAGTCTAAAGCACTCCTTAGGGTTGGACCTCATCTGGCAGCACGGAATCGCATTTGTTCCGCCTGTGCTACCACGTGCTGCAGTATGCTGCCGCATACGAACGCGCGCTGTCGCAATCCGCAGACAAAAAAGGCCGCGTGCGCCATTGTACGATAGAGTGAGATAGCATGCGATAGCAAGTGATCGGCGGTGAAAGGATGCGTTAGCATGCTATCGCGCGCTTCAGCGTTCCGGAGTCTCTTGCATTTTGTCCGTGATGCCGATCGCCTCGAGGATTCCGCCGCGTGCTATCGCATTATGCTTTCTGTCTCGGTCTAGCAAATGGCAGTTCTAAGCGACAGAAAGAGAAAGGGCGACGGAAAAAGGTAATTCCGTGCTGCCAGATGAGGTCCAACCCTTAAAGTTTTTAGAGTTAATTTTTTAACACCTTAATTATATAGATCTATAGGAGCAATTTACAAATTTTGTAAATTGCCTCTCTTTGTAAGTTTTTGCTCTAAGAAAAAACTTAACCCAGTAAGTAATATGAGTTTGGGTGCGTTTAGGTAAAAAAGAGAGAAGATTTTTGTCGTTATTGAATTGCAACGGGTTTAATACTAACAATAAAAAGTTATATCTCTCGTGGAGCTAAATGCTTAACCACCAAAAAGTTTGTGAAACAATGATTATAAAGGTGAATATCTCAGCAAAAAGTAGGTAAGCCATCAGTGTACTTACCTAAAAAAAGTGCGTGTGTCAGCTCCGACGCACGACTGGAGTTAGCTAGTGTTTTTTGTGGCGTTCCGACTTTCTATTATTGGACGAAGGTTTCAATGAATCAGTGCTATACAAAAACCAACTTTAAGGTGTAAAGGCTCTCGCTTTGTTTTACGCTGCGCAGAAAAACGTGACAACGCTTTGAGTTAACACTTGTATTTAATTTCTCATAAAATTTCCATACCGGGGAGGCCCATATATTAAAATCGATTCTTAAGGAACAAACTCAAAAAAAAAAACATTATTTTCCAAAGAACTCTGACCAACTTAAACGTAATAATCCAGCAATAACCAGCATAACTACACACATAATGAACACGTCATTTAACGCCTCACACACTCTGCAAGGGCGCGGGTAACCACAGAAGACGTTAGTTCCCCGCGCAGAATTGCGGCTAGCCGCATAACTGTGGGTACTATGTGAGTTCTTAGTTTCTAACACATTGTTAAGTTTGTGTTTTGTTTAGTGTAGTAGCAACTTTTGTGATAGAAACAATAAATTATCTAATAATATTGTCACGAATTATACAGGTAATAATCTACGTCTACATACATGGTGTCCGGTAATTAATGTATAACCTTGAAATAGCAGACTTGAAGCAACAGACCTTTTGGCCGTTCTAAATAAAAACCGGCCAAGTGCGTTTGGATCACGCACAATGAAGGGTTCCGTAGTTGAAAGAATTTATCCTAAAAACCAACTTAAAATGTTAAGTTTGTTCTTTCAAAGAATTTATCCCAAAAACAAACTTAAAAGGTTAATTTTGTTTGCTTCATTGTGCGTGGTCTTAGACAAAGAACGAGGAAGGGTTTCCCGGTAGTACGTTCCCGTAGGATATTTTCCGACATCCACGTGGGCGAGGCCGCGGGCAAAATCTAGTATTTAATAATAATACATCCCATGCCGATATGTTTATTCTTATGTTTCTACTTTGCTAAAAAATTCAGCATCTGTATTTGTAGAAAAGATAAGCCTTTTGTACAAATATAGATCTTTTGCAGATGCAAGTTGACATGTATATTTTTTTTTATCAATAAAATATATTTAGTACATAAGCTTTACTATTTACTTTTATTACCTAACATAAAATTGCCTACAATTTTCTTTCCTAAATCAAACTGGTAATTTCTTCATAAAGGTATCGTATTAATTAATATAATAAGGATGGTATTTAAAAGTACTTCAATTTATTCCCATTTCATTTACCTAATTTTGCCTGTGATCCACCAAATATACTGAATGTGCACCAAAATATGTTCATTAAAATATGTCATAACGAGCATCTATTGGATATGGCGCTCGGCGGCCGCTGCCGCGGCACCGCTCGCTTCGCTCGCTCGCCGTCGCGCGTTAAGGGTCACTGTTCTAACCTAACCTAACCTAACCCAAATGATTCTAACCCAAATGATTCACCAATGTGAAGTTTCGGACGCGCGGGTGTTTTGTGTAACATTCAGGAATATTTGGTGCACGATCAGTATTTTGATGTAGGTACGGATAATATTTTTGGTGAACACAAAAATATTATCCATATAATAATAACCTACAAAATTAATCTAATAGCCTGAAATAATGTTACTCTTTTCTCCAGTAACACCACATCATAAATAATTAGGTTAAGCGTATTGTTCTCACAGGTAACATTCCTCTCAGTTACGGCACTCACGGGAAATGTCAAGGTCGATTATTGATACCTTACCCTCTGTGACATGATTAATATAAACAAGATTAATCAGTAATATCCATAGGATACTGTTATGTTTGTACAGGGTAAAATTAAATAAGTTAGCGTCTGTGGAATATATCTAAACTGGTTAAATACAATTGTTGTTTTTTAGGGTTCCGTTACCAAAATGGTGAAAAAGAACCGTTATGGTGTGACTCAGTCCGTTTGTCTGTCTGTCTATCACAGCTGGATATCTCAAGAACTACTAATGCTATCAACTTGTTAGGAACAATTTTAGATGACGTATGACCAACTATTTTGCAAATAAGAAAAAAATAAAAATATGTATAGTTTTTTTTTGCAACAGCGACTGAAAAGGGGTCTTAAAAATTCGAAGTGGGGCTGCTAGGGCATGTGGGTTATCATATGAAAGAACGTTGTTTGCACATTCTCAAACATTTTTGTCTTTTTTTAGGCAGCATAGTTTTCGACTTTTGGTGATAAATGATAAAAAAAATACCGTTCCCCCTTATCTCCGAAGTTTGCATAGAGAAAAATCTGAAATTGTTCTCTGTGATAGAAGTTTATGTATAGATTACAGGAAAAATAAAACGATGTCTCTAAATAGCACACTTTTTCAGAAATCGTCAACAAAAATCACATATAAATGATGGTACGGAACCCTCGGTGCGCGGGTCCGACTCGCTCTTGACCGGTTTCTTTTTGTTAACGACCGCTTGTGTTGCAGTTACTTGAAATATCAGTTTGAAAAATCTGTTTTTTGTGTAAACATCACAGATGTAATGGATATCGATACAGCTACTTATTTAAACAAATTATCAGAAAAAAATATCAGCTGTACCGTACAAAACTTCAATACCTACTCGACCCAAATGTATGGGACGGCTGGTTTCTCGATTACGATATTGGTCCCACGGAGAATTTTTTTCAGTTTGATGGTCTTTTTGACCACACTTTACTGATACACCTGCATGTTTGTTACATTATTTTGCAGCGGGCCACCAATGGCACCATTGGTTCGCGATCGACTTTTACTTCCATGTATCTTTATCTTCAGTTGTCTCTCGTCTCGTCTTCGTTCTAGCCATCATTTATCACAGAACCAAACCAACGTAACGTAACGAAAAGAAAAAAAAAGCCAATCGTTCTGTCGCCGGCATAATATTGTATGATTCGTCATTATACAAACGATGTCGTCTATTTGTAAACGCTCACAGTTTTGACGAAGTTCTATTACCGCATCAATTATCTATTAATAGATTATTATTTCTTGGAGAATCTTTCTCCCGTCTTTATCCATAACAATAACAATTTGCTTAAAATCTCCACCGTATTCCGGTTGGAAGTAGCAATCTAGTCTTATTTCAGGTTATTAACTCAGTCCCAAAAGTTCAGGCAAACAACTTATTAGAGCAAGTTTAAGCTGCAAAAGCAATTTGTCTTATTCCAGTTTTGTAATTGGAGCATTACCTTGGTGTAAATATTTCATTCGATAAATTACTTTTTCTTTTTGTTGGCCACAAATTAGATTTATTTTAGCAAATACTTTATGAACTTAAAACAGCCTTAATTCGAGGCTATCAATTATTGACTAGGTACTTTCTGATAACGAAGAGGTTCACATGGTTAACATGGTACATATCCCGTTTGTGTTAGTAACAATGTTAGTGACCATGACAGTTTAAAAACTTATATAACGAAGAGGTTCATCTAGGAAGATTCTTAAGTGCTCCTGAATTAGAATAGGTATAAGAAAATAATACCAGTAAACATGCCTAGCCTTTTCCCATGTTGTGGTCGGCTTCCAGTCTAACCGGATGCAGCTGAATACCAGTATTTTACATGGAGCGGTTGACTATCTGACCTCCACAACCGTTAATGTTACGATACCCATTGGTAAGACTGGTTGTCAGACTTTCGGGCCTAAGACGTCCTGTAACGACTGTCAAAAGTCCACGAATGGCAGCCGGGTCCAATGGCTTAACGTGCTTTCCGAGGCACGGAAGGTTCTTGAAACATTGCCAATGGTACCTAAAAGTTATGTTCTGTTTTCTATGAACCAATTACTTACCTAAATTTTAATGAGTCCGTGACACCATTTCTGGTGACATTAAAAGATTTGTAAATTAAACCCCAAAAAAACTTTTTTACAAAAACAAAAACCGACTTCCAAAAAAAACACTACAAAGTGAAAAATAACTTTAATTTCGGAAGTCGGTGTCTTTGGATCTGTATTTTAGTTTTTTGCCACCGACTTCCGAAATTAAAGTTATTTTTCACTTTGTAGTGTTTTTTTTGGAAGTCGGTTTTTGTTTTTGTAAAAAAGTTTTTATTTTTCACTTTTTAGTGGTTCAGTTTGTAATTTATCTAAGTTACAATAACCCAATGTCAACTGCTCATCACGTTTTACAAAATGTTGCTTTTCCCGATGCAGGGACGTTAATTGTTGAGGAGTTCTCCTAGTAAGAACCAGGAGAAATGGAGCTCATGGTGAAGTCACCATTACCATTATTTTGACGAGCATAAACCATATTAAAGTAATCGAATCGCAACCTGTTATATACTTAGATATAATTGAGTATTTCCGATGGCCCTCTGTGGTCTTCATCATCAGTTCCAGTTCACCGAATGGTACTTTCCGAGAGTAAATGCACGAGTTACTATAAAAAATACCGAAATCGATATAGGTGTGCCCATAAAATTTGAGGGTTTCCCTCGATTTCCATGGGATCCCATCATCAGATCCTGATTTGATGATCATGGGACCACTTGGGAAGTATACCCTTTCGAACAAAAAAAGAAAAATCCAAATCGGTCTAGCCATTTTCGAGTAATCGGGGAACATACATAAAAAAAAAAAAAAAAAAATATTCCGACGAATTGAGAACCTCCTCCTTTTGGAAGTCGGTTAAAAAGGCTTTTTGAAAAGAAAATGCTTACCTTATGTCAAGATAAAAAATATTAATTGACAACGTTCCGTGCTCATTCAGCTTTCCTAGTAACTGAACTTTCAAAAGGCTTGTCCTCGTTTCCACTTCGTTTATAGGACGTTGACATTCTGTCACTAATTAAAAACAAAAGAACAACACTTTTTTATTTGGGGTATTTTTTTACTAGATTTTTATGGCGTCGCGTAAATGACGGGCGTGGTTCAGATAATAAAAATTATCTGTTTTATAAATACATACATACATATCTAAACTCACGCCTTCTTCCCATGGGGATAGGCAGAATCTACTACGATCCTTAGGGTGCGTTTCCACTGACGCGGAGCTGGGCGGAGCGGAGCGGAGACGTGCAGGAATCGACCAATCATAATGGTTGAAATCGTCATCGCGTCTCTTGCCTCGTCTGTAATTGGACGATTCCTGCACGTCTCCGCTCCGCTCCGCCCAGCTCCGCGTCAGTGGAAACGCGGCCTTACATACTCCTTTTGCCTAGTATAAGTTGTAAATATGAGGGTTGTTATAATATATTTAATAAAAATACTCCACTCAACTTTAGATGCTTTGGGTACCCATTTATACTCCACCCATAAAGTATAGGTACTGGGTTATTGGTAATACCTCGACAATCCATTAAGAGGATGCAGGAGAGGTCATTTGCAACCAAATGACCCCTTATGACCCCTATGCAAATTGCGGACGCTATTTGGCGGCCATCGCAGTCTTAGGAAGCCCTAGCTTAACACAACCAAATCAGACTCCTCTAAAGACTTAAAAAAACCGGCCAAGTGCGTGTCGGACCACGCACAATGAAGGGTTCCGTAGTTAAAAAGAATTTATCCCAAAAACAAACTTAACGTTAGATATAAAAAAAAAAATAAGTCACAAAATTACAAATTCACAATTTTCGGACTTTTTCCTTTACTTGTGCTGGGAGACCTTGCTTCTTGCCAAATTTCATTATTCTAGGTCAACGGGAAGTACCCTATAGGTTTTGATTTACTTGCGACAGTTGCGAGTGTCAAAATGTGTCGCAAAATGGCCGTTTTTTTTTTATTGCGTTGACTTAGAAGCTTGAGTTTTTTAGGACTTTATGAGACTATAAACCTACGTATTTGATATTAATTTCAACTTGATACCTCTATGCGTTCCTCAGAAATAGGGTGTTGACACACTGACAACTTTGAAAATATTTTTTATGTGATAGAATTACAAATTAACAATTTTCGGACTTTTTCCTATATTTGTGTTGTGAGACTTGCTTCTTCCAAATTTCATGATTCTAGGACGACGGGAAGTACCCTATAGGTTTGGAATTACTTGCGAGTATCAAAAAATGTCGCATAAATGGCCGTATTTTTTTATTGCGTTGACTTAGAAGTTTGATATTTTTGGAACTCCAAGGGACCATAGACCTACGTATCTGATATTAATTTCAACTGAATACCTTCATGCGTTTCTGAGAAAAACGGTCTTGACAGACTGACAGACAGACAGACAGACGGACAAACAAGTGATCCTATAAGGGTTCCGTTTTTTCCTTTTGAGGTACGGAACCCTAAAAAACACACACAACTACTCCTCAAACAAAACTAAAATGTAAACAAACCACTGCCTACTTTGTTTCGTATAAATTGCTAACAGCGTGAAAGGTTTAATATTATAGAATGACCGGACCAACTCGCGATAAAGTTACACGATATTTGGGAATCCTGTGCGTCAGCTGGCGTGTAGGGACGTTCGCATCTATATACGAGTATAATAAACGAAACCACATTGAAATTGGGTCAGTGTTTCTGGAGTTACAAAGTACAAAACATGTTTTATGAAGGGTGGTGTTGTGTGTGAATTAATTGTTTTTGTTATCGTTAATTAATTACTTTATACAACTTAAAACGTCATTTAGCGATTAAGGATGGATAACATATTGATCCAGACTTGGCTTGAGACATAGCTAGAAATTACGGTGACACATTTATCTTCAAACAGGGTTTTTCAATTTATAAAAAAAATAAAACTTGGAAGGGTCATAAGCATAAAACTTGCTAATTATTACCATATTTTAGATACTGTTAAATTGAAAAGATTTTTCAGTAAGCATTCGGCTTATTTTGCGGCTAATTTTGTCCAAGTTGCCGAGAATATTTTATAGCCAGTATAAATCCGCATTTATCAACGCAGATTTAAATCCATCATTTGTTTTATATTTGTCACCGTAAGATTGTGAGAACCGTTACTTTGTAATCTATTGAAATTGTTTCCGTCAGATTATAAACTGTTGAAAAATTGTGAACTAGGTGAAATGGGTTAGTTTAGAACTCTGACCAACCACTTTTTCCAAGTTGCTCGCAGTTAGACAGGCTGTTTAGTACTAGCGCAAACTTCGCAAGCAAGTTTAACATCAGTTCACAATTTTTCAGTTTCCCATGGATAGATCCTATACCATGGATATGGATATGTCCTGTAATAAATGTATGTACATACCTAACATTTGCACGCCAAACTTGGCAGAATGTGACGATACCTTTGACTAATGTTAAGGCGCGGTGTTAGCTCAATATTCACAAATATTGGTTTCTTGTATTGTCGAGTATGACGTAACGCAATGAAACTATCTGACGCAAAAAATACAATGGACACAGAAGGGTTTAAAGAAAAACTTTAACCGAATAGAATAGTAAAAAACTTTTTAAGAAAAAAACAAAACCGACTTCCAAAAATCACTACAAAGTGAAAAATAACTTTGATTTCGGAAGTCGGTGTCTTTCGTTTTTTATTTACTTTCTTTTTTTTTCGCCACCGACTTCCGAAATCAAAGTTATTTTTCACTTTGTAGTGATTTTTGGAAGTCGGTTTTGTTTTTTTCTTAAAAAGTTTTTATTTCTCGCTTTTTAGTGGGTCTGTTTACAATTTGTATAAGTTACAATAGTCTAATGTCAATTGCTCATCACATGTTACAAAATATTGCTTTTCCCGATGCTGGGACGTTAATTGTTGAGGAGTTCCGCTGGTAAGAACCAGGAGAACTCTTCAACAACCACTCACCACACGCATTGTGTGACGAGCGGAAATTGCTTAGCAACCATATTAAAGTAATCGAATCGCAAACCGTGAAATATTTATCATTGAGTAGTTCCGGTAGCCATCTGTGGTCTTCATCATCAGTTCCACTTCACCAAGTGGTACTTTCCGAGAGCAAATGCACGAGCTACTATAAAAAATACCCACATCGCTATAGGTGTGCCTATAATATTTGAAGAGTTCCTTCGATTTCTCCAGGATCCCATCATCAGAACTGGATTTTGATAAAAATGGGACCATTTGGAAAGCATACTCTTTCCAACAAAAAAAAAATTTCAAATCGGTTGGCAAGCGACGGAGTTATGCGCGTACAAACATAAAAAAAAAAAAAAAAAAATACAAACATCCGAATTGAGAACCTCCTCCTTTTTTAGAAGTCGGTTAAAAATAGTTTAATAATCCCACTAAAAAATTTGGAAGTTGCTCCGCAAAAATACACTTTGACGTCGAACATCTATATTTTCAGCGATAACGACATTCTTTTTTTTAAGAATTTAATAGAATTAGCATTTTTTAAAAACTTTAACCGGACAATTATTTTATTTGTGTACATTCTAAATAATCTAAAGAAAACTGGGAAAAGAAATGCACATTCGCAGCTTAGTCACATCTCGGCAAAACAAATATTATATTCAATTTTCAACCTTATTTCAAGGCAGCTAATCGTGACAACAGATTACGCGGTTGTGTGACGTTTAAAATCGTAGTCAGCCAGCGCCTTAAGACCATTTAATGCATCATCTTCTGACAAATAAATAAATAATTATGATTATGGTAGATTATAAATTAGCGGGAAAAAAAACGCGATAAGTTATAAATGGTTTGATGCAATTCACAATTTTTCGACAGTTTATAGTCGTAACGTAACTGAAATAATACAGATATATTATAAAGTAACGAAATTATAAATACGATGACTTATTCATGTTTTTTTTTTACTGTAATTGGTATTTGGGCAGGTAGATACTTTTTTAATGAAAGCTTTGAAGGTATAATTGTGAAATGATGAAAATTATTTTTAGTAGATATTAAAGTTTTCTTTTCATCTTCGCAAATGAGTTCCTGTTGGAATTTTTTATAATGTTGGCAACTCTTAATGATGGTTTAAATTATCTTTAATTAAT
The DNA here is from genome assembly GCA_905163495.3 of Cosmia trapezina. NCBI lineage: Eukaryota > Metazoa > Arthropoda > Insecta > Lepidoptera > Noctuidae > Cosmia > Cosmia trapezina. The sequence goes on from LR991024.1 coordinate 20,889,662, forward strand.
TATTCATTATGTAGTCTTATAGAGTTTTGGATTAAAGTCAGTGTTTTGTTTTCATATCGTTTACTGGGTTAGCCTGTAAAAAGCCCTTGAGTTATAAATATTTTTGGTAAGAAGGTGTATCTCTAGGTCAAAAATTTAACACACTAAAAGATTGCTGAGCTGTGTTCCAAGTCAAAGTAAGAGTTTTGTATTTGTAAAATATATGTGGGTGTAAAAACAGATGTTGTAAATATAATATGTATAAGGTACACTATGTTTTTGCCGCTGAGGGCGTAAAAATATAAATAAAGTAGGTACATAAATAAAATTACACTTATGTAGCAGAATGAAATACCAAAAAAATAAAAACATCCATAAATCTACATAAACTTAGCCTAAAACAAAGTTACAATTTTGCGTACAAACTTTGTACTTAATAAAGACTAAAATAACATTTCTCCTACATTCTAAATTTCAAAACGTAGGGAAAGATTAGAATTCGGGTAATACTTCCAGCAAGATAAGATAGGATAAGAAAATTTTTATTTGTTCAAACATGAGTACCTACATAAACACACAAAAAACATATTTAGCAATAAAGGAACATATTTCTCATACATTATGATATGAAAGATAATGATGAACAACTAATCAATATCAATTTCAAGTAAAAGCCAACACAAAGTTGTGAATCTCCCGATCGCGAGTCCACACGTCCAACTAAGTTTAGCTTCGTAGGTACAAGTCGTGGGTATTGGCGAAGTTTCAATAACATCGAGCCAACAGATGTCATCTCTGAACTTCGTGCTGGTGACGTTATAGAGTTGCACGCTAAACTAGTAGTTTAACACTTGGGAGCAATTAATAAATCAAAGTTTAAGACAAGTATTAATTGCTGTGAAAAATTTTCATGTATTTACGACTTTTTTTATTTGGACTTTTCCCTGCAAGTCTACGCATGATCAATTAAGCCTCAACATCGATTTGTTTACTAATACAGTTAAAATTTCAGTGATCCCCGAATAACAATACAATACTGTTAATTAAGTAAAGGGTGGGCCCAATGCCATTAATAACATATGAACGGAGTAAACCTACATTCATTGACAGCCTGATAACAGTTTTCCCACTGACCATTTTCATTTTAATGATACAATATAAAACATTGATACTATACAAAACAAGAATTTCAGACAGCCCAGCATTGTATTTATTGTGTGTTATGAAGAGTATGCAGCCACTGGCAAAACACTGTTGAGCAACATGTTTTAGTGTGGCTAAAACAACTGTATTCAGAGGTGGGTGCGGCTTAGGCCTCACGAGGTAGTAATCCAGTATAAGCTGGCCTCTTATTCTGTTAAAACTTCGTACTACGCCAGACCAGCTCAAGGTCAAACTGTTACCTCTGACCTTCAGCCAACAAATGTTTCCAGCAATACAAAAACACGTTGCTGCAACAATGTGTAACTTTTGTTTAACAACATAAATATAAAAAAAACCCAGGCAAGAGCGAGTCGGACTCGCGCACCGAGGGTTCCGTTCCGATTTCTGAAAAAGTGTGCTATTTAGAGACATCGTTTTATTTTTCCTGTAATCTTTACATAAACTTGTATCACATAGAATATTTTCAGATTTTTCTCTTTGCAAACTTCGGAGATAAGGGCGTCCCCCCGGACGGTATTTTTTTTTACATTTTTCATCAAAAGTCGAACACTGTGCGGCCTAAAAAAAAAAATATTTTTGAGAATGTGCAAACAGCGCTCTTTCATATGATATCCCACATGACCTAGTAGCTCCACTTTGAATTTTTAAGACCCCTTTTCACCCCATGTTGCAAAAAAAATACATATATTTTTATTTCTTTCTTATTTGCAAAATAGTTGGGTAAACGTCATCTAAAACTGTTCCAAATTTCAAGTTGATAGCACTACTGTTCTTGAGATATCCAGCTGTGACAGACAGACAGACAGACAGACAGACAGACAGACAGACTGAGTCACACCATAAGGGTTCCTTTTTTACCATTTTGGTACGGAACCCTAATATTATAACATCGCGCCTTGTTTACCCAAAGGGTTAGGCCTATAGTACAACCACATTTCGTCAGTTATGTTAAAGCCCCATGTAATAGTGGGCGAGCTTATTGCCATCAACCGGACACAATTCCATCAAGGAGAGCAGTGGTGGCCCAGTTGTTACAGCCCTGAGCTACGAGTGGGTTCGAAGTTTGAGGCAGGCGTTTTACTTTGTGTAAATAATTTCATCACCACTGCTGTCAAAAACGGTGAAGGAAAACATTGTGAGGAAACCGGCATGTCCTAGAACCAAAAATTCGAAGACACGTGACATCTACTAACCCGCTTTGGGCCCGCGTGGTGGATTACGCCGCTCTCCCTCTCACAGAGATGAGACCTGTGTCCCAGCAGTGGGAACATTATAGGCTGATTATGCTATATGCTTATAGGCACATACGTAGAGGACTACATATATCTTGGTCAAGTCATCTCTACCAAAGACCAAATTAGTCTGGAAATAAATATGAGGATTGCAATTGGTTGAAAAAAATACCAGTCCCTTAAGCAGATAATAGCATAGACATAATAGCATAGCATGACATTAAAAAGGAAGACTTTTAATTTATGTATATTCCCAAGTTTAACTTATGGGTGTGAGACATGGGCACACACCAAATCGCTCAGAAAAAAGCTTATCAAGTGTCAAAGAGCAATGGAGAGAAGCATGACAAACTCACAGAGACAGGATAGAATAAGAAACACAGACCTACGGTCCAAAACAAAACTAACCGATATTCTAACAAGAATAGACCATCAGAAGTTAAGAATTGTAACAAGAATAGGCCATCAGAAGACCTGTGTTCCAGCAGTGGGAACATTATAGGCTGATTATGCTATATGCTTATAGGCACGTACGTAGAGGACTACATATATCTTGGTCAAGTCATCTCTACCAAAGACCAAATTAGTCTGGAAATAAATATGAGGATTGCAATTGGTTGAAAAAAATACCGGTCCCTTAAGCAGATAACGAAGTCTAAAGACCTAGGCATGACATTAAAAAGGAAGACTTTTAATTCATGTATACTCCCAAGTTTAACTTATGGGTGTGAGACATGGGCACTCACCAAATCGCTCACAGAAAAGCTTATCAAGTGTCAAAGAGCAATGGAGAGAAGCAAGACAAGCTCAAAGAGACAAGATAGAATAAGAAACACAGATCTCCGGTCCAAAACAAAACTAACCGATATTCTAACAAGAATAGACCAACAGAAGTGGAGATGGACAGGCCACATGATGCGAGACACTAAAGGAAAGTGGAGCAGAGTAGTGACAGAGTGATATCCAAGGGATGGGAAAAGAAATAGGGGAAGGCAGCTTACCCGATGGGAGGAAGAAATAAAGCTGACAGCAGGTCCAAACTGGAGGAGGGTATCTCATGACAGACGACAATGGAAATTGTTAGAGGAGGCCTATGCCATGAGGCACACCGAAATTAGGGACTTTTGTGATTTTTTGTAAGATTTTATTGTAAATTTTGCTGTCTTAAAGTTTCGGAAGAAGGCTTTTTTTATTTATAGGCACAAATCCAGACTACGGACTGCTACTGAGTTATTCCAGACAGAAAAACCCAATAACACTTTGCCCGCACATCGACCCAGGACTATAATGCCGAATCAGCCGGATTAATATAATAGCAGTTCCGAACCGCTGCTGAACAAAGCAATCATAAATTATGAGCTATCGTTATTCTGAGCGTTATTTATGTTCATTATTGAAGGAATTATCGCATTAATTTGGACGACATCCCGTGGAGCTATAACTGTATAAATGAAAGTAAGTGTCGTCATATAAGATCGTGAACGTTCTCGCTGGCGTCCCTATGATCATTACTTACTAATGAATGGCCAGTGGGAAATTGGTATAGTGATTATGTTTGTTAGACGAATTGTTATTTTGATGATAACAAAATGGCCCACAAGTGGGGCTTGTGGCTAAGTAATAATATACTCTCGGTCGATCGATCAGGTTAAGCTATGCCTGCCGTGGTTGTTTCGTGGATGGGTGACCATTTTTACATACCAAGAACCCTCCTAGAAATTTATGAAGTGGTGAGGGATTAATAGGTTTCCGTTCTTCCATCTACCATATCCTAGTCTGCTTTTCCTGGTATTTAAATATCATATTCTTCCGTGCTTCGGAAAGCCGTTGGTCCCGGCTGTCAATCTTGAATCTTTGACAGTTGTTACGGGTCGTCAGAACACCGAAAGTCTGACAACCAGTCTTACGAAGGGTTATCTTGTTACACAGTAACTGGGTTGTGGAGGTCTAATAGATTGATTTGTTTGAAGTTTTGAACCCCAACATAGTTGCAAAAGGCTGTTGGGCCTTCGCCGTAGGCCCAAACTAAGCAGGTATGCGTTCCTTCAAAGTACATACTAACACTATTCTATCCCTAAATTTTGTTAATCAGAAACTAAGTAAGGTCTGGCGGCCCTGGGATCTTGAACAAGTACTCGTAGTTTTGTTATGTTTTTTGGACTTAATTCTTGGCAGCAACCATCGAAACTCATAAATTATAAACAATACAATAATATTGTATACTGGCTATAGATTGTATTATTATCGTAATACAATCTATATCCACAAACTATAGCATAGTACCCAAATGTATCCCATTTGAGGAGGGAATAAGTAGGTACTAAAACCCCATTAGGTATTACCTAATCCCTCCACAAATGGGGAGATAAAATAATGTACTTACTTACTTAAGTACTATCTAGTGCTTTTATTACCCCCATCCATTTGAGAGGAATGGAAGCTACATTTGTTCACTTATATTCAAGCATTCGTTTCTAGAACCGTACCTGCCAAGTCTAAGTGGTTCTATCTTTTGAACTTGAATATTGGTTTTATTGAATTTGCAGTCAGATTATACTTTGTGGTAGGCAAGAAACAGCAGAAGATTTCTGTGACCTTTGTAGATAATGATTTTATTTATGATTATTGTGGGATATAATAAAACCTCATTCTTAGTTAAATAAAACCGGCCCAGTGCGTGTCGGATCACGCATAATGAAGGGTTTCGTAGTTGAAAAGAGTTTACCTCAAAAACAAACAACACTGTAGTTGAAACATGTTCTCTCATACATTGATAAACGTGACGGTCAATTCTCCAACTGCACATTTATGTTTGTAATAGCAAAAAAACCGGCTAATTGCGTGTCGGACCACGCAAAATGAAGTGTTCCGTAGTTGAAAAGAATTTATCCCAAAAATAAACTTAACATTGTGGTAAAAAAAAACATTGTGGCAAAAATGGCAAAAAAAAAATTCAATACACTTCCTCGAAAACTGGTTCATATCGCACTACGATTAGGTTCATAATGCAATGTGTGTCGCACGCGTGCGATTTTTCATTTTCCCACCCGTGTGCGGGAATAAAAATTGCCACAGATAACTTATACCTATACTAGGTCCAAATTGGTTCAATGCCTCTATTCACAACTGTCTATTCGGAGGTGAATGTTTTTTTTTTAATCTCGGCAAAGAGATATGCGTCTTTATGGCGTTAATATTTTTTGAATATTTAAATAATGTTTCGATATAGATGAGATGGCTAGCTAGACCTGAGTCCACGTGGACCAAAATCTTTCCCACGTTTTCTATGGACAGTGAATATACTGACGGTAATAGAGACAGCACATCTGTGAGGCATAAATGTCTACAATAAGACAAAGGGCTTCTTGTTCGCTGGAATTATCAATCATGCAGAAATAATTTCTATGAAAGTATAGGATACAACAAATCAAACTGACAAATAACTCAATATTTATTGGGGTTTTGACGCGGGTTAGATACTTGAAACAATACTTGAAAAGCTAAGTCTTGGATCCCAGAGTTTTGAATAGATGTTGCAAAGAAAAAACGCTGCGGGACGCTGACTACACGAGATAAATCTGTCAAAGTTGGCGCCGGAGGAAGCTTCGAGAAGAATTTTGGACAAGACACACCCTCGCAAAAATCATCAACCAATAATGAGCTTGCAATATTTTCCCTCACGGGTTTCGTTTAAAATTACAGGGCGTTTGGAGGGAGGCGACTGTGCGAGTTTTGGGTGAACAGAGATCAAATGAGGGACACTTCGGGACCAACTGTCTGAGACGTCAGACGATGATCTTTACGATAATCTGTATAAGGTTAAATAGAAGCAGTGTAGCATAATATTTGATTTCTGTCTTTTAGATTATAACTTCAGTGCAAGGCGGCGACTACGTTGTACTTACTATTCACGACAGTGAATCATTCGTGAGTAAAATTCAACCAGGTCACGTGAGTAAACGATAAGTAGCGGGGACAACACCTACGACCTCCAATCTAAATTCTAAAAGTAAATTGAATTAAGCCTCTATCAGTATGAGTCCAGATATTCCCCCAAACTTCGAGAAATTAAACATAGAGTATTTACATCTATTTTTTCCGGGGTTATTATATCGAGGCAGGTTTAATCGGGGTGATTATCATAATCAAACTATACGATGATTTAAGATCACCACTACCATGGGAACAGATGACCTTAAATTTGGTTTAGTTTGATTGGACGGCTAATAGATAATTTCAATCAAATTTTATTGCGAATTTCTCCATTTATGTGTTTGATTAAGAATGTTTTGAGGAGAACGGTTGTGAACCGTCTTTGTGTAATTTGTACGTATAATCGTGAATAATATGCATATAAACCAAATTCGTGTTTAGTTTTAAGGTTGTTGCCAGAATAACGGTTTTTTCTGTTTCGATATTTGGATTTTTCCGTTATTATATCAAGGCCATAGGAACCCAAATATCGGCTCTACTTTCACTAGTGTTGGCTGTAGAGTTAATTCATATACCAGTTTCGTGATAAGGGGCAGGAAAGCAAAGGTATAGGTAAAATACAGAGATGAACTCGAACGAGCGAATGTAATGATGTAACTCTAGATATTCATAAATGATTCCTCAACAGATTTATATAATAGAAAATGACTGTGAGCTATCATCATCCTAAACTAATAAATAACAGGGCATGATATTATATTCCTTAGAGTTTAAATTACCTCCAATGGTATTGGATAACCGAATTGAGTAAATAATGACTGGGGCAGATCATAGTTCTGAACCAATAAAATAATAGAACTTGATCGTCCATTGATTAAAGATACAATATAGTTGTACAAGTAAATTGCGTTGAAGTGATGCATCGTACTATATTATAACTGAAACTATTAAGTTCGATTTCCAACTACTTGCTTATCCTACCCCGAAATCAACATCGGTTGTATTAAATAAATGATTTTAATTAACTAATCTAAAAAATGGGTTTTCTTTATAGAATAAGTTCCCTATGCTATTGTTCGATTCAATTAGGACAAACTTATGTTGTTTTTTCAGACTCAAATATACTCTGAGCGATCTTATAGGTACACTTTTTGCAACCCGTCTACTAAAGACAGTAACTCAACACAATATTTCGACTTACATCTTGATGAAATCAATATCGTTCAACCTGACTAGTTCTACTATCAATTACGAGATCAAAGGAGAGAGAGGGAGATATAGAGAGGCATAGCTGGTGGCTACTAAATTCCTCATTCACTGCGACGAGCAACGGAACCATCTGCGCTACAGTATCCGGCGGGAGTTCGAGACATCAGAGGTTACAGGTATTGTCGTTACCCAGTAGGCAGTAGGATCAGGTTAGGTGGCCTAGAGATACGATGGTGACAGATATAGTTCATCCGGTTAGATTCAAGAACCTCTATCATTGCAGCTATCATCCTTATATTATATCACATGAATTAGTACATACATGGGAGGCGACAGGTGCAGGTGGGAGCGTCACTCACATTCTCCTCTCAGACCGATTCCTGACTTGTTTGGGTGGCCACCCAGTTAAATTCCGTAGTTGATAATATATATATAAATATATAACAGTTAACTGTTCAGGAGGTAAAAAGATGCTGAGCACACCTATGATTATGATCGCTTCGCAGCGGGTTAGGTACATAAAGGAAAGGTCTATATACCTCCATAACTACCGTAAGGTAGGCCCTGAGCCGGGCCCTAGGAAATTCCCTCGACGCTCACTAACCTGGCTTGATCAGTGTAGATACCTAGTATCTCTACAAAGTAAAGCTCACCTGTACTCAACTAATTAGACCACTCATCCTTAGTTGCCGCTAGGAAATAACAAATCAAGTTGTTGGTGATATTTGATATAACAAATGTCTTACTTAATTATATTGAACTAATCTAAGATAATAAACGTTCTTTCTAAATTTAGTAGAGTTAATCTATCAAGGTCAAGAGACACGGTAGGTTAACTATGATCTAAGGTGAACCTAGTCAGAGGGACAGTGGCTATGCTTTGTCCGACCATGCTATGTACTAGAATAAACAAAGAAAGACTAATGAGGCAATAATTCCCTATCTGTTAGCAATGGTATCTCTCAGCTGACTCCAAAATCACTCTATGCACTAGACGATATATAGACGATCACATGCCTTACACCCCATATAGGGCTGTACCATCACATAGAGTATTATCAAAAACCATGATTATTACAATAAAAAAAACGTTTATATACAAGTTAACATTTATTTGTGTTCTAAACTCAAACACATTTGAATTTTCTATTTTTCATATTAGGCTGTTTATCGGCTTTAAGGCTCTTACAGACAGAGGCGATATCGCGTCGCGACGTGTCGCGTAACGGTGTTGCGACGCGATAATATCGCAATATCGCTCGCGATATCGCCTCTGTCTGTAAGAGCCTTTATACGTTTGCTTCTCTTTCAACCTGGCGAAAGCAAAGCGCGGAAAAAAAATAAAATTTAAATCATACTTTCCTATTAATTCATGACAAAAATATTTTCCGTTATTTTATTTTATTTCTTTAAAAGTGTATTGAAAAACGTAGTTTGATACACGTGGGACACTTGTTATTGCAGTTCTCGACTCAAAAACAACCTGCCTACGGCTCGGGTGTTTTAATTCCGCCTCGAATGCAATAACAAACGTTCTCCACTTGTATCAAAATGTACTATTATGTGATAAAACTACAAATTAACTATTTTCGGACTTTTTCATTTACTTTCGGACTTTTTCATTTACTGTGGCTGTGAGACATTGCTTCTTGCCTTTCATGATAATAGGTTTTAATTTACTTGTGATTATCAAAATATGACCGTATTTTTTATTGCGTTGAGTTAGGGCCCTCGCCCACGGCGACTTTTTGTAGCGATGCTGTCGCGCGTTTACGAATCGCTACTCGAATCGAATCGTGGTCTACACCACGATTCGATTCGAGTAGCGATGCGAGGGCAAACAGATAGCACCGCATCGCGACTGTATCGATGCAAACGCGCGACGACATCGCTACTGCATCGCTACAAAAAGTCGCCGTGAGCGAGGGCCCTTAGAAGCTTGATTTTTTAGAGCTTTATGGGACCATAGATCTACGTGGATTAATCATGTTGGTGGATCCGGTTCCATAGTCAGAGTACTGTCTGACCGAATGAGAGTTTAATTTTCTTCTTACAGTTTTTTTTTTGAAGTTTATTAAATGGTTTATTTATTTATTTATGTACGTATTTGATGTTAATTTCATTTTAATACCTTCACGTGTTCCTGAGAAAAAGGGTGTTGACAGACTGACAGACAGACAGACGGACGGACAACAAAGTGATCCTATAACGGTTCAGATTTTTTCCTATTGAGATACGGAACCCTAAAAATGAAGTAAGACTAGACATAAATGTCAGGACTACGCTAGAACGTCGTTACCATGCAACAGTGTTGTTCAAGTAACTTTTATTCCGATAGGTCTATAAATACTGACTGATATTGACACATACAAAGCCTAATTAGGTAAAATGTGTCCATGCAAATAAAAAACCACGCTGAAAAAATTCCGATAATATTTTTTTTCGGTGTTGTTTTTAGAATAAATCACTGCATACAAACAAAACAACCTATAAAGTATCCACTATCCCTCTAAATGACTCGTACTGTTAGGCAGATTCAATAAATTAACTCTATGTTTTTTCTTGTTTCAGAATATCTCAATACTAGTGGTGCTGTTGTACAGTTGGAGAATTGGCATCAATGCCAAGAGGTATAAGGAACTGGACGATGTTTATTATGGTAAGTACACCACCACTATCTATTCAGTACAGAACGATACAGAAAGAGTATAATTAAGTTAAAAATAACCTAACCTAAGCTAACTAAAACTATTAAAAAATATAACCGCTCCTGCCACAATCCGCACGCTTCTCGCAGGAACGCCTCTTATACCTACCCGCTCAGCCAATAAGCGCGAGTCGGAGTTCCCTTAAAAACAATTGACGCACATCGTTGACTTGTGAGAGACGTATGTCAACCTTCAACTAGGCTGTGCACGTCTAGTCATTAGGGTTCCGTACCAAAATGGTAAAAAAGGAACCCTTATGGTGTCACTCAGTCTGTCTGTCTGTCTGTCACAGCTGGATATCTCAAGAACTACTAATGCTATCAACTTGAAATTTAGAATTGTTTTAGATGACATTTACCCAACTATTTTGCAAATAAGAAAGAAATTTAAATATTTATATTTTTTTTTGCAACAGGGGCTGAAGGGGGTCTTAAAAAATCAAAGTAGGGCTACTAGGGCAAATGGGGTATCATATGAAAGAGCGCTGTTTGCACATTCTCAAACATTTTTTTTCTTTTTTTTAGTCTACATAGTTTTCGACTTCTGATGAAAAATGTTAAAAAAAATACGGCTCCCCCCCTCCCCCTTATCTCCGAAGTTTGCAAAGAGAAAAATCTGAAATTATTCGACGTAATAGAAGTTTATGTAAAGATTACAGAAAAAATAAAACGATGTCTCTAAATAACACACTTTTTCAGAAATCGGAACGGAATCCTCGGTGCGCGAGTCCGACTCGCTCTTGACCGGTTTTTTTTAGATAGATTTACAAAACTATATCTTCGCCCCGAACCCAAAACTGTTTGTATTAAAGCACATAAGACAATGTGTTTATGTTATAAAAAGTAAAATATGGCGTCGAAAAATTCCTCCGATTCGCTGTCGACTGGTAAAGTACTCAAGAGACTGGCGGCATTGCCACGTTGTATGCCAATGCTAAGCCTCAGAGCCAAGGCAAAAACCAGCCCTTGGGTCACGGGAAGTGTCAACCAGCCGTTTGGAGATTTCGTTGAAGATACGATACATTACATACATTTACACACGCGACGAGAGACAAGCGGAGCCATACGACCGCGTGTCATCAATTACACAAGTGACGAGCATTCTACTAGCGACGCGGTGTGTCAGAGCGAATGTATAGAAAACGTTTACTTTCATAGGTATTTCAGCAAGTATACGATGACGACTTCATGACAACTTATCTTCACCAAGGACGCTCAGGTTATATTGAAAAGCGGGTCATGAATGATTCCTTCGCGCGTTCAATCAACCGCTCCAATCAGTTCATCCACAGAATTAACCTAAACTAGAAGCGCGAATGAACCCAAACTCCCCTGTAGATTGAGTGAAATTGGCGCGAACAGCACCCTAATTGTGTAACGCCCTATCAATCGAATCTGAATCATATTGAAGCAAATTGCTAATCCATATGTTCGGAAAATTTGTCTGCTCGTCAACGTAAATAACTAACTTAAAAAAATTTGCTGAATTGATCCAGTCGTTCTCGACTTTTGTGCTTAGCTGAACATTTAGCCATTCATTTTTATTTATAACTAGCTGACCCGACAGACGTTGTCCTGTCTTAGCTATAAATATTCTAATGTAAACGCGCGAAGTTAAAATAGTCATTAAGTTTTCTGAAATTTTTCAATTCTCTGCGCAATTTTCTTAATTTTTCTTTCCGTAAGAACTTTCTACAAAGCAACAGAAAACTTACAAAAAAAGGTGAATGAAATCAATAAAGTCGTTCTCAAGTTATGACGTGACCAAGGGAAATAGGGATTAATTTTACAAATAAAGATTACCTACGGATAGTTATAAAAGTATAATTTTGAGCTATCATGACAACAAAGAGACATCAAATGAACCAACGAACCCAAAAAAAAAATGATAAACAGCAAAAAGTCTCCGTAACTTTCTTACTTTGAACTAACAACGGTCTAACTATCAAAGAAAACCTATTAGATAAGTGAAAAAAAAACTCGGGCAAAAGTTTCTTTAACAATAATATACTTTGTGAAAACATTTATGTAGCGTTATAAACTTATAACCAATTAATGTTGACGTCAATTTACTGTCAATTACTCACATTTTACTTTTTTTTGAGTTAGGTAGGTACTTGATTTGGACCTATACATGGTCAAATTAGGATACCTAGCGAAACTTCGAAGACGCGACTGGTATCGATATCTAAACACGGCAAAATAAAAATAAAAATAAATTGATATTTTTTTTTATTGGGTCAGCGACCACGGGTAGTGTTGTTTGAAGTATGAGTTGAGGAATCTGTTTTTTTTTTATCGTATTAAGTTATCGATGCCCACCACGTCTGTGAAGTTTACACAAAAAAAAAACTGATATGTCAACTACACTGCGGTTGTTGACCCCAAATTAAATCATATTTACGCACGGAACAAATATTTGTACGACCTACAAGTATTTGTTCCGAGTCTGGGTGTTTTTCTATCTATAATTATGTATGTATTTACAAAAAAAAAATGTATATAAGTAGTTTATCAGCCATCTTGTTACCATAACACAAGCATTAGGTTGCTTAGCTTGGGACTAGATGGCGTTGTGTGAAATGTCCAAGGATATTTATTTATTTATTTATATTTTTTTGTTTCTGTATCATGTTTAGTTATGCAGACGTGATGGGTATCGTTTATCATGTCAGTGGAGTTTAGCTAGCTAATTTATTTTGACCCTGTATAATGTAAGTAGGTAGGCACATTGTCCTTAACATTTTAGTAAACCTTACCAAACCATATACCACCACCATACCTATATAGTTTTCTTTACTAACACTACCTTTTATCAACCTACTTATCAACCAATAAACCAACCACCAACTTACTTATCAACTTTTAATTTTTAATCTGCTGCATGATCTAGGTATTCTATAATGTGATTATGAAGATGATGGATGACGAACGATAAAATAGAAGTAAGCAACCTTCAGTTTATGAATGAACCAATTTCGTAGTCTGTGTAGACTACCAAATTGATTCAAAAACAACAGTGACAGTGTTCTCACAGGTACGGTACTTAAACTATAAAAGACATAACATATTAAATTATAAAGCAGGCTTGAAAAATACTTACCTATATTATGATGTATTGCCCGCTTTACAAATACTGAAAGTGGTACATTTTCACGTCAGATCAAATAAAAACAAAAAACTCTAAAAACAAAACACGATTGTTTCACAATAAAGTTGTTATCGACAACGATCAATTATTATTGACCTAAAAAATGATTGATTGCCTAAATAACTCAATGCCTACCTATATTATTGTAGCGGATGGACTTTTAATTAAGGTTATAAAACAATATAATATCTCTGGATTAGATTAATATCTCTTTTAGGAACAGTTAAACGAAAGTAAATAAAGAAAAAATGTGAATATTATATAATAGCCTTCGTTCTAATGTAACCGAATGTAACGTTCATTTAGTATGTTGGATTATGTTTCTCTTTTAAAAAGATTTCTTCTCCTTCCTTCCTTCTTCTTCTTCTTTCTTCTCTCTTTTTCTCTTTCTTTTTTTTCTTTTTAGGGTTCCGTACCTCAAAAGGAAAAAACGGAACCCATAAAGGATCACTCGTGTGTCTATCTGTCTGTCCGTCTGTCACAGCCAATTTGCTTCGAATCTAATGGACCGATTAAGTTGAAATTTGGTATACATATGGATTTCTGTGACCCAAATATGTACGGCTAAATAAATAAATGAATTTTGAATATGGGGTCACTTTTAGGGGGCAAATAAGAAAATTTAAAATAAAAGTTTTGCAAACTGTGCCGTCTGACATATCAAATGAAAGGACTTGCTATTGGAGTCTCAAATATATATTTTTTTTATAATTTTAAAATAAATGGTTTTAAAGTTATTTAAGAAAATAGACGAAAATTTACCGTTCCCCCCTTATCTCCGAAACTACTGAGCTTAAAATTTTGAAAAAAATACAGAAAATAGTTCTATACCTATAGACTACAGGAAAACCTATAAGAAGTTTATGGTAAATCTCTCAATAGTGTGAGTACAAACTTACATTTACTGTTGGAATGTATAGGAGAACATGTTTTTCAACTATAATGTTAAGTTTGTTCTTGGGATAATGAACTAAGAAACCCTTCATTGTGCGTAGTCCGACACGCACTTTGCCGTTTTTTTTTATTTTTCTTCTTTTCTTTTCTTTTCTCTTTCTTTCTTAGAAATATCTCAATTTAATTGGGAGCGCAGCATATTTTATTCTCCCATTCAACTTCTTTACGTCAATCCCTTTCTAGTTTCTAGGCATATCATCTTTCACGCAGCCCATCCATCGTGTCTCTGGTCTTTCCATACTCTTATATCCATCCATATTCTTACTCTAAACTTAATGTACTTAATTATTTCTCTCTTCTAAAATTCATCATCATCATCAACATCATTGCCTAGCCTTTTTCTAACTATGTTGAGGTCGGCTTCCAGTAAATCCGGATACAGCTGAATACCCAGTATTTTACATGGAGCGACTGCCTATCTGACCTCCACAACCCAGTAATGTTAAAAATATGTATACAAAAAATACCGAAAAAAAAAACAAACATAAAATACAAATAGGTAGGTACCTAAAGATAATTGAGTATTACATTCGCGTGACTCGTTAGAAAAACAGATACATAATAATTAGTTGGGCATCAAAATATTATTTTGGTCTTCGTTCTATTACAGCTAAAGGGAAAATGATACTCGCATGTTGATATAAAAATAACGAAGGATAAATTGGGTTCTGATTATCTTTTTCCACAAACTTTCCCAATGTTATTCGAAAGTTATTAGGCTGGGTTGTTTTTGGGATAGAAAATACGATGCCTTTTTCTAATATAATCATCATAATCTGCTATATTGCTTGCAGCTGTAGTGTTCCCACTGCTGGGACACAGGCCTCCTCTCGGTGAGAGGGAGTGGACCATAATCCACCACGCGGGCCCAGTGCGGGTTGGTAGATTTTTTTTTGGTTTTTTGCTCTCAAGCACCATTTTGAGAGTAGTGGTGATGAAATAATTTACACAAAGTAAAGCGCCTGTCTGGGTTCGAACCCACGACCTACAACTCCTAAGTCGCGGCCGTTCCCACTAGGCCATCACTGCTACTCTAATTTAATAATGACATCTCTGAAGTGGGGCTACTTCGACGTAACGGCATCAGTGTGTGGATTTGGAGCTGTTTCGCAAACTATGCTCCAACTCCTATCCTGCCCTCTGTATCCCAAAACATGCAGCCAAAGTGGTCTCTGCGCTGCCATGGATAACGCCATGCAAGTGGCGAAGTTTTGGGCCAACAAGATCTAAAATAGAGTCGTGCGAGTGACACGAAGAAGAAGATTTAATAATAATATGAGTGAAACTCTCTTTCTCTACAATCTTTTTTTCTTTATCTGTTGAGTAAGAGGCTTTTAACCAGGGCTTTTTGGCATTTCCCCTTGAATTAAACTTTGGTTTAAAATATTAATGTTGAAGTAAAATGAATCGTATTAACCTATTAACTAGCTATGGACTGAAAATATAACAAACTATGCAATTAATAACTACAAGTTTAAAATGTAGTCAAAATTTTGAATACCTAACGAATATTTCAAGTCTCGTAGTTCTATTGGGAACCCAACTTAAACACGGGCTTTCGAGCTTGATTTAATCGTCTATTGTTCCTATAATGTAACCACAAATACTACTTATATAACATTAGTCTAGACATCTTTTTGTGTCTAAAGAGACTGATAAGGAATGGGCTTGAAGTACCTAAATCTAATTAATTTATCTAGATGTCATTAATTAATTACTTAGTATAAGATCTATTACAGATATAGTAGGGTTAGATTTCACTTACTTTCATTGTGTTATTGCTGGATAATGAGTTCGTCCTGAATTTTCATGTGGGTGTCATAATAGGAACATTTTTAAACTAGCGCGTTTTGAGGAGTTTTCGTTTCATCTAGAAATAGAAACCAAGCATTATTGTAGGAAGTAAATAGGTCATATTTGTAACAATGTAGCTGTGTTAATTAAACGCATTAAGATCATTATGCCCAACAGTAAAAATATTAGGGCATTTCCAACTACTAAGTACCTACCGCAGAAACTTAGATAAATATTATAATTCATAGGGTTGAAACAATAAAAGAACAAGCGGTTTTCTTGTGAAGCATAACGGCTTCCCGTAGACAGGGGCGACGCGAATGTGTGACGGGATTCCGGTAGGACATAGAACTTGTTCTACTAGAGTCACGTCGCGCTGGGGCACGCCTGTCTGCGGGAGCCTTAAAAGATGGAGATAAATAATCAACTTCTTCGATAAAATCAGACCTTGAATGGCTCGAGGATAAAAAACGAAGAAATAAGCCAGATTCCTCGTAAATTATTTACACCAGTAACGTAGCAATATCTCTGAATCCATGTAATCAATCAATCAAAGAATCGAGACAATTAGATCGAATAAAAAAATTGAGACTATTCTTTGATTTACATGAGATTGGAACACGGTTTTTATTTTATTCGGCTTTTTTTACGAATATAATCGATCAAAATCTAAGTTTTTTCTTCTTTTCTAAAAATCTCACAGAATTCGTGTTTGTATAAGTCAATCTGCCTAGCCTTTTCCCAACTATGTTGGGGTCGGCTTCCAGTCTAACCGGATGCAGCTGAATACCAGTATTTTACATGGAGCGACTGCCTATCTGACCTCCACAACCCAGTAACTGGGTAATACGATACCCCTTGGTAAGACTGGTTGTCAGACTTTTGGGCTTCTGACGACCCGTAACGACTGTCAAAGATCCACGAATAACAGCCGGGACAAACGGCTTAACGTGCTTTCCGAGGCACGGAGGAATCTCGATATGTAAAGATGGTCACCCATCCACTGACCAACCCCGGCAAGCGTAGCTTAACCTGACGGATCGACCCGTGCGGCTGTTATTACTTAGCCACGAGCTCCGTGTTTGTATAAGTAGTTCTTCAAAACTACAGAATCGATTTTGATGCGTTGGACACCATCATTTATAGAACTTATTCCGGAAGGCTCCATGTGTGTAAAACATAAATAGTTAACTTAGATTCAAATCAATCTACCTAGCCATTTCCCAACTATGGGGTCGGCTTCCAGTCTAACCGGATGCAGCTGAATACCAGTATTTTACATAGAGCAACTGCCTATCTGACTTCACAACCCAGTTACTGGGTAATACGATACCCTTGGTAAGACTAGTTGTCAGACTTTTGGACTTCTGTCTACCCGTAATGACCGTCAAAGATCTACGAATGACAGCCGGGACAACGGCTTAACGTGCTTTCTGAGTCTTGGTATGTAAAGATGGTTAGCCATTCACGGACCAACCCCGGCAAGCGTAGCTTAACCTGATAGATCGACCCGTGCTGTTGCCACAAGCTCCTCTTAACTACAATTTTAAACGGCACACAACCGTTTAATTTATTGTAACCGTTAGCTGGCTTGAAATAAGGTTGAAAATAGAAAATAATATTTGTGTTGCCGATATGTGTCTAAGCTGCGAACATTGAGTTATAATGTACGAGTACTTACATTATAACTGCTACACACTGGCTGCGAATGTGCATTTATTTTCCGGGTTTTCTTTAGATTATTCAGATTATACCTACACAATAAATTAAATAATTGTCCGGTTAAAGTTTAAAAAAATGCTAATGGGTCATATTCATTTTAATTGTACATTTGTAATTCACAAATGTCACAGTTCTTTTTTATGATTTTTTGCAATTAAAATAAACGACAATATCATAATTTAGTTTAAAATATGTACAACTGAGTGTTCTTTGATATAAAGAATATCAAATTTATGCAACTTTTAAACAATTAAGTATTAAAATATTAATTTAAGAAAACCAAAGACTATCTACCCATAAAAATTTATAATGTCACAATACCATGGCCAATTTACTTAGGCTTAATTGCGGGACTGCCATTTGTAGTGGTGTCCTTTAATACAAATTTTATGATAACATTATAATAAAGCTATTGATTTATTAATAACTCATTAATGTTGTTGAATAATATTTAATAAAAAATGCATTTTGAATTCTAGTAACAGATTTTTTTTCCGTTTAGTAACCATTCGTTTCGTTACACAATTCGAACGTTATTTGTTCATTGAAAAATAAGTGTTTATCTTTTTGTGTTGCCAACATTGATTATGAATGTATGAACCATAGACAGTCCACTATTTTGCAACGTCTTGTCATAATAATTCAGCACATCAATATTTTGTGAATTTAATTTTCCGTTTAGTTACGAAAATTCTGTGAATAAGGTAAGAAAAGTTTGTAATTATGATAATACTTATTTGTTTTTGCAGTGCACAGATAAAATTAGGCTATAAATCTACATATAAGAGTGTTTACTAATGTTTATTCAAAAAGCTAGGATATGTTTATTTAGTTTTGTTGATGTCGGTTTAGTTATGTTTCGTTACGCAACGAAATGGAAAAGGCTGTAATCACACTGCTTTTCTTAGCCGAGCATCCAAAAAAAGTTGGGTAATGTGTTTGTGCCTATTCATGATACAAAAATTAACGGGATTCAAGCCCTCGGATTATTTATTTTTTATTTCTTTCGTTATTTTCGTTACTTTCCGTTTCGTAACATGTACAATTAAAATGGATAGTATTTTTGTGTTCACCAAAAATATTATCCGTACATCAAAATACTGATCGTGCACCAAATATTCCTGAATGTTACACAAAACACCCGCGCGTCCGAAACTTCACATTGGTGAATCATTTGGGTTAGAATTATTTGGGTTAGGTTAGGTTAGGTTAGAACAGTGACCCTTAACGCGCGACGGCGAGCGAGCGAAGCGAGCGGTGCCGCGGCAGCGGCCGCCGAGCGCCATATCCAATAGATGCTCGTTATGACATATTTTAATAAACATATTTTGGTGCACATTCACTATATTTGGTGGAACACAGGCAAAATTAGATAAATGAAATGGGAATAAATTGAAGTACTTTTAAATACCATCCAATTAAAATGAATATGATCCTAATTCTATTAGGGTGGGTTGCACCAAGGGCTAGGTTACAGTTTCCATCAAAGTTAAAATGACGATGGAATGACTACCAGCTGTTGCACCGTCATGTCAAATGTAAAAGATAAAGTTTGGAGCAGGGACATGAGATTTGATGCGTCTGACAGAAGTGACAGATATTTAACAATAACTTTAACCACCGAAGCGTGGACGGTTAAAGTTACAGTTAAAGTTATGACGTCAGCTAACAAATTGTCAAATGGAACAACCCATTTTCTGTCAAACAATAACTTTAACAAACACCCCCCTAACTAAACTAACTAACTAACTTTAACACCCTTAAACTGTTAAAAAAAAGAATGTCGTTATCGCTGATAATACAGAGATGTTCGACGCCAAAGTTTATTTTTGCGGAGCAACTTCCAAATTTTTTAATGGGAATATCAAACTATTTTTTACTATTCTATTCGGTTAAAAATTTTCTACCCTTCTCTGTCCACTGTATTTTTTGCGTCGGATAGTTTCACTGCGTTACGTCATACTCGACAATCCAAGAAACCAATTTTTGTGAATATTGAGAACAAACTCCACAAACAGACGTCATTACAAAAAGAATTCCACGGTTGAACAACTTCTTGCCATCGAAAAAAAAATGTACCTCAAATCCCAGATAACTTTGTTTTCAGATTTACTGGATAGATATAACATAACATCTTGGCAATCGTACCTGTCCTGTCTTTTGTGGATTCTGTCCTTATTTTGCAGGTGAATGAACTAGAAATTACAATAAAAGTGTGTTTGGTCACAGATTAATACAGATGGGACACTCCGCAAAATCATTTAAATAAAAAGCGACTCTTGCTACAACACAATAAAGTGCAATTCAGGTCGCACAACGCTTATTACCTACAGTTATATTCAGCTACAAGTTGCCTCTCTTTCTATCGCGTAACTCTTATACCTTCTGACCTACTGAACTAGCCCAGCGGACGGGGCCCGCCGCGTACTTGTAGCTTCATACCTAAACTGCGGAGTGTCCCATCTGTATTAATCTGTGGTTTGGTTATAAACAGAGATTGGATAATCGGATAGAATTTCACCTATACTCCATCGGTAAGGGTAATTAAATAAAACTAAACAAAATAAACCACTTGCCTGATTAACCGACTAAACGTAATACCTGTCACATCAGCCGTCATGCTACGACACAGTTATAATCTTCAATTTAGCAACGTTATACAACGAATTATAAAGTTGTGCGACGTTAAGGTGACTATACGAACATAAGTCTGCAAATATAGTACCTACGCCTACATTTTAACCTTTCCATATCTACGTATTTCCAGGAGTTCTAAATTTTTTTCACAAAAACAGTAAAATTTAAATCTTGGGAAAAGTTATTTTTATCCCGGGATACTTAGAACGTACCTACTTTGAGGAACGGCACTTTCCAAGAAAATTTTCTTCTCTAAATGAAAAAGCTGTCTTAACATAAAGAAAATGCGATTTTATCGAATCATTGATTGAGCTTAAAATCACTTAAACCGCCAATTTCCTTATTTAACAACCCAATAAAGCCACCTTCATTTTAAAAGATCTCCAAACTCGTCCCCATCACATAAAAAATTAACCTTTCACGATATCGATTCATTAATATTCAAATCACGAAAAGTGCTGAAAGATTTCTTTCGGCAATATTCTGGAAACCTGAAGTATGAAGGTATCATCGCTGAACAAAAGAGGAAACAATTTCTTTCCTATAAAAATGAGTGAATGAAAGCGAAATTACTGAACGAGTCAATTATGAAAGATTCCCTTCGGTCCTTCGAGGATATTAATTGTTGGGAATTATTCAGTACGTTTCTGAGATTGGGTTCGTAGGAATATTGAGTGCTGTTCACTTTCATGATTGTTTTCATTTAAGTTGTGAAAGGGAACCGGTGCGTCCGCGTCGCCTATACGTTTATTATTCTCATTTATTTTAGATGTATTTATGAAGTTCATATTTTTAACGTCAACCCGTAGGTGACTTAATGAATGTTAGTGTCATGATGTTCATTGACAATGGAGTTTATCCACTTGATTTATTATAATTAAATATTATCAGTACAAAAAATATCATTATGTTGCGTTTCAAGTTCAACATAACACCAGAGTCTCAAAAATACAGGATGTAGACTATTTCATGGTGGAAAATGGTCAGTTGAAACATCCCTTCTTTAATTAGTTTCTATTTTATTAAATGCAAACTAAGTTATCAGATGTGTTTTTTTTTTCGACCAGTGTTTCTGACACAGAACACGGATAAAGAACACAAACAATTAATCAAAACTGCCTAGCCTTTTCCCAACTATATTGGGGCCGCTTCCAGTCTAACGAGATGTTGCTGAATACAGTAACTGGGTTGTGGATGTCAGATGACATCCACAACCCAGTTACTGGGTAACACGATATTCCTTGGTAAGACTGGGTTGTCAGACTTTTGGACTTCTAACTACCCGTAACGATTGTCAATTACCTACGAATGACAGCCGGTACCAACAGCTTAAAACGTGCTTGCCAAGGCACGGAGCGATCTCGATATGTAATGGATGATCACCCATCCACGAACCAAGCGCGGCAAGCATAGATTAACCTTCGATCAACCCTTGCGGCTGTTATCATAAGTCACAAGCCTCTAAAGGACACAAACACTTACCCCAAAAGTAAAGAGCGTGTTTTCCAATAAAACCTAAAAGCACGTAAAAATAATACTTGAGAAAAAATCGCACGTTTTTTATTAAAAAAGCAACCCCGCCTTCCTCATATATCAATACAAGCGCGGACCATAATGTAAACATTGATACCAAGGCCGTTATTACCAAGAAATATCGCCGTATTATTCATGCTACAATTCGGTACGATATACATTTATACATTCGTGTGTTTCTGTTGCCGCTTATTGCGATCCGAACGAGCAACGTTTGCTAACCAGATGATAAATGTCGTCATATTTCTTAGCGATAGGTACCTGGCTAAGGAAGTGCGGTGTAGTTTTCTTTTGACATTATTTCGTTGGGAATTTCGCCGTCGTCGACGTGACTTGGAATAAGTTTCGAATGTGTTGCGGATAAAATAATAAATGTGAATGCTTTCAGGTAGAATAGTTGGCGAGATTCTTAAGGATCGATTTATCGTGATCTTTATAGTTGAGTTCTGGCAGTTTATTGGTTTAGTGTGGCAGGTGCTGTCTTACGTATTTTGTTGTGTTTTCCGTTTACTTGAACAAATGTAGGGATTCATTATCTTGCTCCTCCTTAGTAATCAATCTGCCTAGCCATTTCCCAGCTGTCGGGGTCGGTTTCCAGTCTAATCGGATGCAGCTGAATACCAGTATTTTACATGGAGCGACTGCCTATCTGACCTCCACAATCCAGTAACTACGTAATACGATAACCCTTTGTAAGACTGGTTGTCAGACTTTCGGGCTTCTGACGACCCATAACGACTGTCAAAGATTCACGAATGACAGCCGGGACCAACGGCTTAACGTGCTTTCCGACGCACGGAGGAGTCTCGGTATGTAAATATGGTCATCCATCCGCAGACCAACCCCGGTAAGCGTAGCTTAATCTGACGGATGGACCCGTGAGGCTGTTATTACTTAGCCACAAGCTCCTCATTAGTATATTATTATAATAATACCAGGTCTTATCTCGCACAGGCAAGTAACGAGCTTTGGTCGCGACGACATGTTCATTGTGTATATTTGTGTTAGCCATTTTGTACCATTTTAAATCCAGATCGTTCACGAATTTTTGGTAACAAATATCCATCCATACTTAATATTATAAATGCGAAAGTAACTCTGTCTGTCTGTCTGTCTGTTACGCTTTCACGTAAAAACGGCTGAACCGATTTTGACGAAATTTGGTACAGAGATGGAACAGATCTTGAGAAAGGACATAGGCTAAATTTTATCGCGAAAAAAGGCTTTGGAGGCGCGATATAACCGAATTCCACGCGGGCGAAGCCGCGGGCAGAAAGCTAGTATTGCCATAAATAAAACCAAAAAAATACCTACATCCGTTGAAAATGTGATATTTAGTAGGACTAAACACCGGATTTTGAACTCACATCCTAGTGCTAAGAAAGTTTCCTAGTAACGTGATTAAAAAGCTTATCTACAATAATATAAATTATAAAACAAAGAGATCTGTCCCAGACAAGCATCTATAATAAATATAGAAGAATTCTTTTCTACATTTTCTCGCAGTCGGGTGCGTTAAAGTGGGCCACAGCACAGCGCACTGTGGAGGCGTTGAGGTTAACGAAGGGGAAGTTGTTATCAAGATAGTGAGCAACCGGCTTTATGAATGCACTGTTGGTTTTTCTTACTGTAATTCGGAATAAAATGCATTCCTATTTCATGTGTTTAATGTCATTTTGATTTAGTTGTGGACCCGTGTCCCCAACTAAATCATAATGACATAAAGAAGGACGGCCAAATCGTACCTGACTACTAGGCGGTGGTGTACAGATATGCCATATATATGAAAAAATCTAGTATTTTTTAAGGTCTTAAAAAACATAAGAAGTAGAAATTAAAGTCGCCAGAAAAAAAAGCAGAAACACATTTTTTTTAATAGCATAATTTGCAAATTATTTAGAATAACATGTTCAGAACGCACCTTTGACGATTCATTTTGCTTAAGAAATGATTTAGTACTCAAAGATTATAACGACATCCCGACACATCCCGTGTATTCACGTTTTTCTGAATAGTTATTAGATGTAATTCAATTCTATATACTTGTGTATCAAACCAACTAGTGCTGTTTTTATTATGTATTGGATTCTTGTCATAAAAATAATTATGTGGGTTCATAGTAAGTATCAGCATTTGACACTAATATACTGTAGTGTGTTGTCTTTGCACCCGGCGATCTCGCATTGTTGTGTTGTTGTTGTTAGTGTGAATATTGTGATACGTACTGTACTGTTTTGGATTTCCTTCTGTTGTTTGACCTTGGCATTTTTTTACAGACTGATAACTAGGTACCGCTTGTGACGATTATTCTGTGCTTTTCATTTTCGGACACCGATAACTTCAAAAGTATTTTTTGCATTATTGAAATATCTTGGCTATTTAGATATTATTTTCGAAAGGGATGGTGTTTACTACATAAAACAATCAAATCTCACTATAATTTGCTTCTGTACACTGAAAATAAAACTCAGGTCCAGCTTCTATAGAAATTTGGCCGATGTTTTTTGACGTCAATAGTTCCCGATTTAATGTGGGTCTAAATAAGATGCACCACTCTGCCTACCCCTTTAAGAATAGATACAGGAGCGATGTTAAAAATTATTATGGTTAGACTTTTTACCCGACTGCGGCGAAGCCCAAAAGGAGGGCTATGTATTTGACCTGTATGTATGTATGTCCGTTTCTTTGTTCCCTGGTAACTCCTAAACGAATGAACGTATTTGGATAAATTATACGTCTTTAGATTTGTCTTGATGGCGCGAGTGTCACTGGCTACATTAACATCAAAAATAAAGTAAAATGGTGGATTTGGGGTGAAATATTGTGGATTTCGAAATTTTTTTGTCTTCTAATACCATCAAAAATTTTCTGTCTTCTAATCACCGTTTAAACCCTTCATTTTGATACCCCATATCAAAATGAAGGGTTTAAACGGTGATTACAAAAACATATACGACTTATATGTTTAAAAGTAATTGGAAGTTACAAATCGAATTTTGACAAAAAAAAAATTGCTAAATCTTTCACATTTTTACAGTGATCTCTTGCAATGCAACACGGTTTTCTACCTGTAGGCAATCATATACAGTTTGTATACTTCTATCTGTAATCATATAATTTTTGCTATCACTATTTAAAGGTCGACTTGCGGCTAGTGTTACCATCCTTTATCGAAAACCGTATAGGTACTAATAATGTTCTTGATATTCAAAATCCACGTACCTATTTACCAAATAAATCCTCCAATATTTTATTAATCAAATAATTAATTAGGTACATTCGGTTAGAAACCACACTCGACAGGTAATCGGATACGAACTCCGCAAACATGGCAGAATTACATAAATAATAATGTAGAATATCAACACAACAATAATTTCATATTTACTGTAAGTACGTTAACGAGAACTAATTGGATGTGTTAAACTAATATGCTTTACAAATTAAACATTGTGAAAAGCATATTACGTGGTTACATGATTGGGTAACCAACACTTTTATTTTAAACCGATAAATTATGACCAATGAGTACCTACTGGAAATAAAACTATTAATTAATAATTCTATTCTATTCTATTTTTCTCTATGGCAATGGTGCCGATGTCGACAATTCTGCCAATGTCAGATGTGTTATGAGAAAACGTGCGTGTAAAAAAAATTTCTAGATTGAATTTAATTATTTATCTAAAGCTTAAACTAGAAACAGCCATAAGACTGAAGTCATGCGCATAGTTGATATTATATCATAGGGAAAGAAGGCTCCACATCAAAAGAGCAAGAGGGAACATAATGTGTCGGCCGACCATAGATCATATATTATATTTAAATTACTAGCAACCCGACCCTGCTTCGCCCGGTTTTTACGACTTAACAAAATATTACTATTTCGTTGTTATAATTATGTAAGTTTAATGTTGATGTTTTGTAGACAATAAACCTTCCGGGTTAAATTCTCTAAATATGTTGCCTAGTTTAGAAGAACAATGCGGCCACGCACAGAGAGACACGAAAAGCGACTTTAATTTATAATAATTATGTACTAGATACCGACGTACCTACCGACTGACTACGACTAGGGACCACGGTAGCAATGGGGAAGAAAACTGTCAAATTAGTTCCGCGTAGATGGCGCTATATTTTTGTTACTTTCATTCAGCTGTCAATGGCGTTCCTCGCTGAAAACTTTGCCGCGAGATGGCGCTAAGTGTTTTTTCTTGTCGCCAATTGGTCGCTTTGTCTTCAAGATGACTTTGACAACTTTCTGAGAAACAACCCCGTTTACTAATTTTATTATAAACCACAATTATACTACACTTTATATTTTTATCAGTAAGCGTATTCGTTTGTACACCTTTCTTTTTCGTATGATAATCATAATCATATTATGATTATCATTTAAAATTTTGAAAAGTCCTGACGAAATTCCGGACATTTTTTCCCAATTCATTCTTTTTTCAGTATTCATTTAACTTTTCTTTTTTTTTTTTTGTAAAAGAAATCCTCCAAGGTGAGTCCGGGAGGGGGGCTGAAAAGCCGAACATGTCCGGACAAATCTAGACGGATGGTAACCCTATTTGTATTGGAATTGGAATCATTGGTTCACGTTGTACCTACCATAGCAGAACTGCTATTCAAACAACACGTCATTAATCGATGAAGTTTACGTCCCTAACTCCTTTTATTGCTAGAATTTACTATACATAAATGCTCAATTTTTACCTATGACTGACACTTTCTTTATGACAAAATGATACATCAATATCTTAGATAATATACACCTAGATCGAGCCACCGCGTGGCCGGTCATGAGACAGCAATATTATACTTTTTCTAGGTTATGTGTGTGGTATGAGAAATGAGGTTTAACGTAAGAAATCTTCCATATTTTGGACTGAAACCGATGTCAATACATTCGCACAATGCAAAAACTGTCCAAAAATGTTAAATTAATCGACGCAAGATAAATTTTGTAATAGTGAAAGTACTTTGTTTGGCAACATTTTTAAATTTTGCCATCCAAAAATACGGCACGCCGCACAGTGGGCCCATACTGAAAATTAGTGGACTTAGGCAACAAAGTTCCTATATCGATGCGATTTTTTTTATATGACGTGTTATATTATTCCTGACAACTTTTATTCTTATAAAATTTCTTCTAAAGTTGATAGTTTGTCTTGAAAAAAATTAATTAGTTTTTTTTGTATGGAGCGAATCACGTTTAATTTTTTTTCTTCAATTGTACTAATATGTTGAGTGTGTGGCGTGAGTATATGATAGCTAGGGTCATTCTCTATCCATGAAAAAAAAAATCAGCGCCGGCCATCTGCGGCAGCGCGAGTAATCATTCGGTAAAAAAAAATGATTTGGAAGAATTTTTTTGTCATTTAAAATAAATTCAAAGCATATTTTTTGTCTCATTTGGCTGTTTTCACCTTCTTTTTAGTTAAATAAATAGTTTTAATAGCGCATAGGTACGTACTTATAACTAGTAATTCTGGTAGAGATTTAGTTATTATTGCATGTTATCGGTACAAATGAGTCATCAATCACAATGCAGGTGCTCTGCATTGTGATTGATGACTCATTTGTTTGTGCGCGCATAACTAATGAGTCATCGAAAAATGCTCGTCTCTGATTGGCTGTGTTATTTTTTAACTGCACGTTATCTATTGTTGAATAAATATATCGTAATGTTTCAGGTTATACTAATTTTGTTAATGATAGGTGAAATAATTTAAATTTGTACGGGCAAGTCGTTGATAATTATCTACATAATCAACTGTATGTATATTATTATAGTATAAGTTATCGTACGTATGATCAATATGAAACTGTGAAGTAATTGTAGCCCTGAAAAGGGCTGTTTGTCATATTCCTAACCCTGATGGGCATTTGTGGGAATAATTTAGAGCCGGATCACATTATTTCTTGTTCCAGAAGTGCTAGTGGGTCCGGCAAATTTTCGGACTCTGCTATGAGGCATTCTTCTTCCTCCATAATTTCACTGTCACAGGGAGGCTCAGTAGTCTGTAACAACTGAGTTGCTTCAGGCAACAACTCATTATGAACCTGTTTAATTATTTTAGGCCTTATGTAGGATATGTGGGGATCAGAGCTTATTAGAAGTCCATGGAGGATGTCTTCGTTTGTTGCTATTCTCCCCGTTTTCCGAGTGTGCCTCTCCCTGACGTTTCTGAAGTCCTTATTACGGGCTTCCGAAGCTTCTTCAGATAAGGTACCTAAAACGAATAAGTACATACATTTTAATTTCAAAACGCAATCGAGTCAAATAATACATCAAACTATATTTATTTTTTACTTACCGATTGGCAAAACACCAAAGTGGTTACAGATGTCTGCACCGTGCATTAGAAGTTTATGTACACTAACTGGCATGTAGTACCACGAATAGTGTTGCACGTACACATCAGCTGTTTCTCTACAGTATCTTCTAAATTTTTCACAGTCAATGTTTTTGCCTGATGATATGGCTTGTAGAATAACGGAAAATCTGAAAATCAGATTTTCGTCAATTCCCGCTATTCTGGAAGATATTTTGTAATCTTGGAAAAAGCGCCTCGCTGTATTCCCGTCGTTTGTAGTTCCAAAACCCTAAAATGGGAAAACAATACTGTAATATAGAATACATAGAGATATAATTCACAAACAACATAAAGAGAGCGAAAATTAAATACATACCTGTTTGACTATATCAATCAGCATTCCAGTTTGCTCACGAAACTCTTGCTGTGTGGTATTTTTTTTAGCTTGTTTCAAAGCCTTATGTTCGCCGCGAGCAGTCCATCGTTGAAAATCCAGATTATAAGATATATGGAGAAGACATTCCATACACCGAATCTTCATATGCAGTGAAGAAATTCCTTGTTTGTAAATTTCTTCACGAAGTGGTTTAGAAGTCAAAGCGTCTAAATTATTCATCTCACTCGGTTTTGCTAAGCAAATGGGACACGTTGCATATGATGGTACTCCAGCAATAATATTGGCCACTTTTCCATCAATCATGGTCATATGCAATTCATGTGATACAATAATATTTCCACACTGTGTAGTTATTCGTTCATCAATTTGTTTTTTCATCTCAGACTCTTCAGACTTTATAAAGTCAGCTGTCTCCGAAGTGAAAGTGAACTTCACTGGTCGACAGTACAGAGTTGAGCAAGGTGTGGGGTTCTCCCAAACTAGATTTTCATTCCCAGATGATGGCCTAGTAGACACTAGCCGAAGAGGGACGATGCTTATCATGACTACTGATGAATCATCGAACTCTGTAGCTGTGTTTGACGTTTTCTGTTTATAGTTACTCTGCGACGAAGAACCATCAAGTCCCCATTTCCAGGTCAACTTGAGTTCTTCATTTTGAGACCTATCAACAGTATTTATATCAAGTAATATCCTCTCCACAGTGTGGTCCAATAGCGCTTGCAATTTAATGTGAGCTCCGTTTTCGGTAATCTCCATACTCTCTTGTGGTGGGTAACATCTTTTCTTGGCATTTACAAGCTTTGGATAAGATGGAAAGGCAGCACAGTTTTCTTCTTTCAGAAATTGTCGAAGAGCTAAGTACTTCCATTTCGAGAGCGCAACTGATGTATAAAGAGCTAAACACTTATCTTCAGAGACAGTACTTAAGCTCTGCTTTTTGAATAGTCTCTCTTCTACTTCGGATAGCGCATCTGGATTACTGGAAAGGTATTCGACCACTTTTGCCAGATTCGTTTTGCCGTTGTCTTTCAATTTTGTTATGTACCAGTGCTGCAACTCTTCCTCGGAATTTTCTTCTACTATGGAAGTAGAACGTCTTTTCTTTTGCTTATTACTTAACTCTTCGAACGGTTTTCTGTGCTCCTTTTCTGTAGATGTTCCCGCTTCCGCAGTACATACTGCAAGAGTAGGAACATGGCAATCTATATCCACAAGCTCAGATAAGGCTGCGTCCGAAAAGCCCATCATACTTCTCAGATCAACACTGTCACAAACAGGCCAGTTGATGTTTTTTTCCAACCACTTGCGATTAATTACACGATTCATAAAAGTTTTTTGATTGCTACTTGACTCTATCCACTTTTTATTTAAATTTACACAAAAAAGTCGACAGAACTCCTTGATTCGGTTCTTGTCTTCTTCAGAAACTTCGGTAGTCAAGACAGAAATGATACTTTCATACAGAAACATATGATTTTTCAGATCACCGCCACTTCTTAATTTCACAAAAAGATCTAGGTTGGTACAAAATCCAGCCATAGTTCTAATGTTAATATAAAAATACAAGTATTTCACTGTGTTCACAAACAAGCGACAAGAGCGAAACTAGATGGACTTAATGAATGTCTTTATATTTATAGTTAGTGTTAATTACTCAAGTAGTGGACATAACAGTGAGTGAAAATTATTCAGCCAATCAGAGACGAGCATTTTTCGATGACTCATTAGTTATGCGCTTAGCCGAGTGCACAAACAAATGAGTCATCAATCACAATGCAGGTGCTACCGATAACATGCAATAATAACTAAATCTCTACCAGAATTACTAGTTATAAGTACGTATGCGCTATTAAAACTATTTATTTAACTAAAAAGAAGGTGAAAACAGCCAAATGAGACAAAAAATATGCTTTGAATTTATTTTAAATGACAAAAAAATTCTTCCAAATCATTTTTTTTTTACCGAATGATTACTCGCGCTGCCGCAGATGGCTGGCGCTGATTTTTTTTTCATGGATAGAGAATGACCCTAGCTATCATATACTTACGCCACACACTCAACATATTAGTACAATTGAAGAAAAAAAATTAAACGTGATTCGCTCCATACAAAAAAATCTAATTAATTGTTTTCAAGACAAACTATCAACTTTAGAAGAAATTTTAAAAGAATAAAAGTTGTCAGGAATAATATAACACGTCATATAAAAAAAAATCGCATCGATATAGAAACTTTGTTGCCTAAGTCCACTAATTTTCAGTATGGGCCCACTGTGCGCCGTAAGGGACAGAATATACGATGCTTCGGATCGTCTCAATTTTCCTAATTATTTCGTATATATGTGTCTCACTTCCACACTTCACACTGTAATCATGGCAACGTCTAGATGTATAATGTCATTGATCAACATGATACGATAAATAACAGCTCGGTCTAGCTAAATACTTCTCCTATAGAACGTAGGTAACGAAGATATTGTAATTGTTAGCAGTTTAATATACGTTCTCGATAGTGTTTGTAATTTTATATACTTTTTTTTTTAGTGTTATAGGTTGTTGGGGAGTGTTGGTTTGGTTGGTGAGTTCGGTTTTTTTTTTTTTGTGATATTGGTATAAGTTGTGAAAGCTGGTGGTCAGCCCGTTTACCAAAATCAATAAGTGGTCTTATCATATGGGGTGCGGTGGTTTAAGGGCCCTGAAGAAATGCAAGATTTATGTTTTTACTTTCACGTTTATTTGTAGCCAAACAAAGTTAGATATGTAGATCGCTCCACATTACCTATAAGTGATAAAAGCAATGCATTCTTCTTCTTTCTTTTTCTTCATTGTAGATAGAATTGTAGTCAAAAAAAAAAAAACGAACGAATGAAATCTCGTATTTCATTCGTTCGTTTTTTTAAAGAAGAAAGTACTTAGTTAATAATAGTTGTCTGAGAAGACCTCGTCATTCTAGAACTTCGCCAACAGCTCATGCATAACTAAACGAAGTTATGATGCTAGTTTCTGAGAGGAAAGAATCGCTCCCAATTAACGTGAAATGTGCCAAAGACTTGCCTCATTTATTATTAAAGGAAATGAAGATACTTACACCTTACTTATTTCACTGTGTAAATAATATTCGTATTTACTTAAAAAATGGAATAATAATGGTTTGATACTTAGGCAGTTTTGTGCGGATGGTATTTAATTTATTCCCATTTCATTTACCTAATTTTGCCTGTGTTCCACCAAATATACTGAATGTGCACCAAAATATGTTCATTAAAATATGTCATAACGAGCATCTATTGGATATGGCACTCGGCGGCCGCTGCCGCGGCACCGCTCGCTTCGCTCGCTCGCCGTCGCGCGTTAAGGGTCACTGTTCTAACCTAACCTAACCTAACCCAAATGATTCTAACCCAAATGATTCACCAATGTGAAGTTTCGGACGCGCGGGTGTTTTGTGTAACATTCAGGAATATTTGGTGCACGATCAGTATTTTGATGTACGGATAATATGTTTGGTGAACACAAAAATATTATACGTTTTTTGCCAATTGAGTCTGTGGCGGCATCTACATCGCCACATATGAACTACGCATCATTGACATGACGTCACGCAAACCTGCATCGCGCAATTACAGTTTACCACGCGATTAGCATATACAGGGTGTTAGGTTAAACGAGGGACTTACTTTAACGGAGTGTAGTACTCATCATTATGAACAAGTTTTATTATGGTACCAATCCCGAAATCGCGAAAAAAAATCAGCTGTTCAGTACATTTATGTTCGCATAATTCTTCAAAATGTAGGGAACAGCAGATTTTTTTTTCGCGATTTCAGGTTTGGTCCCATAGTAAAAGTTGTTCATTTTCATGAGTACTACACTCTGTTAAAGTATGTCCCTCGTTTAACCTAACACCCTGTATACAACGTCCCGACATCAACCGTCGGGCAGTAGCCCACCAGACACAACACCCGTCTGGTCGGAGTAACCTCCCTTTTCTATGGAGGATGAGTGAACTTTACACCCTGTTCCTCATGCCTCTATAAGTCAACTATACAAAAGTACAACCATAATAATAACATTGGCACTGTTAGGGCTTTTTCTAATTAAAATTAAATTTAATTTCGGAAGTCGATCGATTTTAAGATGTTTTGTTGCTCAAAAATTAAAGAGATGGCACACATTTATACAGGGTGTATCTTTTAAGGTATCAAGTCAGTGCGAGCTGATAGCAGAGTAGGTACCATACCTATCGATTTAAAGCCAGTGCGAGCTATCTTTTTTTTGGATCAACTTTGAACAAGAAAGAAATAGGGCATTATTTGCTGAAATCGGACGTTGAAAGTGGTAGGAAATCTTGTGATTTTCATATTTTATAATTTATTATTATCTTTGCATATTTTTGTCAATCCTGATATTTCCTTTCCTCGACGTTTAAGTAGAGCTCAGTTGATAATAAAATCATAAATTTTATACGTATTACTATCCTTAACCACTACCATTGATATGAAATGAGGTATCCAAAATAACTAGAAAACTACAATAGTAGATTATTAACCAAGGGCATAAAGCAGTGTCTTCTGTCGCGGGTGACGATTTTAATCGCGATCGTAACGATGGACTCGAGGTTTACTCCCGAGCGTAGCGAGGGTGTTAAAACCTGACGAGTCCTGAGTGTAGCGAGGGATTTAAGTTCACCCAAGACTAAGACAGCTTTATAAGGAGAATACTCTACTTTTCGTACCATTTGCGAAAAAATTAACAGAATAATAATATGAGATAAGCATTTTAGAACATTAACCTATTTATAAAAATAAATTAAAATAAACTTAACGTTTATGTATTTGAAGAAAACAAAAACGCGGCAAATTCCTAGACTAATATTTTTTTGTCGGAAAAGCAAAGGCATCAAGCTCATACGGCCTCGTCGGTTTTCGTAATTTTATTTAATAATCATAACTGCATACTAAATGCGTATTCCTTTTTCAAAAAGATGTATAATGCTTTATATACAAACTCAATGTTGTAAACACAGATGTAGTTCAGTATAAATTTCGGTAAGTATTCCAAATTGAATCCCCCTAGAGGATGAATGAAATTCAGTACAATTTTCTTTCACTGTTTTTAACAGATTAAAAATGACTATTGTTATGTTCGCTTTTTGTGGCATAGAATGTCACTTTTTTGAGTAAGTGGTACGAAAAAAATCGTAAAACATACATGGGCGTTAAATCGATAGGTATGGTACTCTGCTATCAGCTCGCACTG
Source organism: Cosmia trapezina (assembly GCA_905163495.3). Lineage (NCBI taxonomy): Eukaryota > Metazoa > Arthropoda > Insecta > Lepidoptera > Noctuidae > Cosmia > Cosmia trapezina. The sequence goes on from LR991024.1 coordinate 20,923,659, forward strand.
GCTTGACACCTTAAAAGAAACACCCTGTATATGAAAATGCATAAAATGCGAACGTAATGAATAAGTACAGTCACTAAAATGGTGAACCAGTGGTAGAGAAATTTCCTCTGCTCGCTAAGGTCGGTTCTTTGAGATAGGTTACTCCTCAAGTTATGAGTTGAATATGTGAAATAAAATTTAATAATAATATGACACCAGTTGATACGAAAGAGTGTACAATCAACACGACCAAAACAAAAAATGTGAAAACAAAAGGCAACTTCAAGTTTTATAAAACAAAATTAAAAATAAAGTGTGTAGGTACATACTTTTGGCTGCTCACTAGGCAAGAAAACTCTAGCAGAATTTACTACGCGAAAAATCTCCACGTATGCTCAATTCTGAAGGGGATTATGGTAAGCTACGATTAATAAAAAGAACATTTTCCGCCCGAGTTCAACCAGCTTTTACAACAGGTGCTTGAAATATTTTTCTCATAACCTCACGTTATGCACAAAAATGCAATACAAACACGTACAAGCCAGGTCAGGCGCACATCACCGTTATCTAATATTACTGTAAAGAGAATTCTAAATGAATAAAGCCACTCTCATTCTTGCTCTCGTAACCTGAATAGAAACGGCAAGATAAAATAAAACCTTATTTATTTAAAACTGCGGAAGCTTGAATATCAAGAGATGTGCACTTGAGAACATGTGTGAGTTAACGTATGTAAGTGAGGTGAGGGTATGTGTGTGTGTGTGTGCGTTCATATCGTGCTACATTGTAAGATTCTTCGTACAATTGATCACAATCATAACTTGGTTATTATGAAAAGATTCTAAAATAACAAATTGAATGAATATGTTTCATTCGGCTTCGACTTCGATTATTATTATTATGTTCAGGTACAGAGTGAAGTTGCTGGTTTCTGTAAGAAAATTCTTAGTAGGAACACGAGGTATGGATCTTTGCTTCGTATTGAAATTATGCGAAATTGTTATTAGGCGCTGAATGAATAGCGTCGCTTGTTCTAAGCTTCTGTCTTCACCCCTCATGGAACACAGGCGTGATATTGTCTCCCAAAAACTATCGCTAGACGCAGGAACAGTTAGACCAGATGCTGCACAGACTAAATGGAGGCTCTCGGCGGGTTATCCTCGTCATGAATTTGAACAAGACGAAAGTCATGTACAATTCAAACGTCTTGCTTGAGTCCAATTGACATCGAAGGGTCGCTTCTCGAAGTTGTAAACACAATTTTGAGAAAGAAGCCGACAGGAGGATTCAGTTGGGTTGGGCAACATTTAGAAAACTTCGTCAAGTCTTCTCGTCGCCTACCCCGCAGTGTTTGACTAAGGTTACCAACATAGCCTGCAGAGAAAGCAAGCTGAACTGCGGACGGGAGACGAGACACAATAGAAGTTTTATTGTTATGACGTCTACAGACGTCAACCGCCCGCAAAAGTTTTAAGAAAATTGACACTCTACGTCCATTTTCCGTGTTATAGCTATTTCATAAAAACAACTGTCAAAGAATGAAAAGTGAAGCCAATTGAGAAACTGATGTTAGGAGCGAGTGTTTCACGTTCTTATTATATGGCTTGACCCATCCTATAAAGTAAGTTTTAGAACACTGTGTCTTCGCCTTGTTAGTTTTAGGTATAGGCAGTTTGTTTAGGCAGTCCGCAAGTTCGGCATTTTCGGGCAAACTTGGAATATAAATGATAGCATTAGCAACTGCGAATAAGCTAGAAATTCTTGTCAGTAAGTTATCTTCGAAGGGTCTAAAAGGTAAACAAGACTACGTCCATAATTGAAGGTTAGGTAGATTTAGGATGAAGTCTTACCTCTCGTGTGTTTAAGATGACAAATAAGAGTAGTTACCCTAGGTACGTCAAGGGGATTGGTAGCAGCGTATTTCTATAAGTTAATTTAAAAAAAACTTCGATCACCGATCCGGCTACTAAACTCATAATACCATGTCAAAGATGACTAATTAATTGATTTTCTTCTTTTTCGTGTGGGTGTATTGTGTGCCACCACTAGGCCCCTGACTTGGATTCCCATGCCGTCGAGAAATATCTCTCAGGCATGTTGGTTTCCCCACGATGTTTTCCTTCACTGTTTTCTAAGCAAGTAATTACGCTCATGAATCCGAAAAGTCAGAAGTGCGTGCCTTGGGTTCAAACCTATGACTTGGCAGTCTGATGGTCACACCACTAGGCTATCACTGCTGTTAATTGATGCTTTTGCACTAAACTAGGGGTTTATTTAATTTTATAAACGTAGTATAAAGATAACTAATGATTAGCGATTGTTCAACCTTTTTTGACGTTTTAACATCTCTTAACTTTAAGCAACGTTTATAAATAAAATAGTCAATATGAAAGATCCATACACATATCTAATGGACTGAGCGTGACCTCGCAAAAGTGACCACTCTCTAGACAGAGACAAAAAAAAGTATTGCAGCCAATACCAGTAGTACTACTAAAGAGACAACTTCTGGCCGCAAATTTGCTTTGTCTCTCTCGTACTTTTCGATCTGTATTCACTTCACAACTGAATATGGAACGCTCAGTATATTCTTTATGTCTAATATCTAATAGGCTATACAAATAATCGAACCATGAACGATTTAAACCTACGGTTCTAAGCACAGATAGCCAATCGCTTAGTCCTTACTGCTCATAACACCGCCTCTTTGCAATCCAATTCATATCCTCGCTTCAAAGCTTCAAACTACTGAATAGGGTCAATAGCTCCATTCAAGCAGAAAATTCGATTATTGAGAATCGTATTAGAATTCGTAGTGGTCCAACACTATAAATTCGAATGCGATTACGCGTAGCGCGACGTAATTATTTATCGATGCTTTTCTGGGTTAGAACATCATTTATTGTCACATCATTTCACGGTTTAAACAATTATATTTTGTGTTGTAATTTCGTTCACCTTGGGTTTATGTAGTATCAACTAAAAATGGAAAAATAAATTTACTTTTTTAAAAGTAAAAACCGACCTAAAACGAATAAAATAACTTTAAAAACATAATATAACTTTCATAACAGCTTCTGAATTCGGTGTCTTCAATACACCTTAGCTTGGCACTGACTTCAGAAGCTGTTATTAGTTAGTTTTTTTATTATGAAAGCTATTTTATTTGTTTTAGGTTTTTGAAATAGGTTTTTATTTATTTTAAAGTAATTTGTTTAAACATGTAATAGTGTCCGCTCGCAAGTCTGCTGATAGAATAAAATAAAATACTCTAGTAGCAGTAACTATCTGTTTAATTACTTACAAGGAAATAAACGAAAGTACCTATACAACGTGTTGTTCAAAATGAAATGCGTTAATTATAAAGTTAATAACTTTTTATTTTCAATAACATGAAAAGACACAATGTGCCTTGCCCAGACAAATTTTCTAAGAGGAAGGAAATTCTAAAAATGTTGCCAATTAATGACACTAAACATGTGTTGCCAGTTAATATTGGCTATGGTTACTAAATTGAACTAAGTATAAAATTGTAAACTAACTTTTTAAACAATATATGTTCATGTGGACTTAAACATAGTTGGGCCAGGCCAAGAAGCAGAACTACGGTATACAAAATATTTAAAATTAATCAAATTTACTTTACTTATTGATACAATATTACATTTTTAATTAATAGGTAGCGGACACAACTTTGACACACTCCTTCTATAAACCTTATCATTAAATTTTACATCAGCCACTCTCACACATTTATCATTTCCTGGATAAACTTTTATTATTCTAGCAATAGGCCACACTAATGGTGATGTATTCAAATGCTTTACCAGAACAATATCTCCTTCTTTTAAATTTGGTGATTCATGTTTCCACTTGGGACGGCTTTGCAGCTGAGTCAAGTAGTCATTTGACCAGGTTTTCCAGAAGTCTTGCTTAAGCTTGGTTACCACCTTCCAAAATCGTAAACGATTTGTAGGGACTTCTGTTAAATCAACCTCAGGATAGCTGCTCAAAGCCGTGCTAATCACAAAATGACCAGGAGTCAAATACTTGCCTTCATTTGGATTCAGTGAGAGCAGAGGTCGAGAATTTAAAACACCTTCTATTTGCACCGCAACTGTGTTAAATTCTTCATAGGTCAAAGTTAAGTTACCTACTACTCTTTTAAGGTGGTGTTTTACACTCTTCACCCCCGCTTCCCACAATCCACCAAACTGCGGTGAATAACTAGGAATAAATACAAAATTAATATAATTATTTTTACAAAAATTATGCACTGAGTCTCTATGAGACTTTGAGTTTTGTAACTCATATAAATCTTTAAGTTGATTTTGTGCACCCTTAAATGTCTTTGCATTGTCACAAAACACCTTTGTAGGCATGCCTCTTCTGGAGATAAAACGATTGAAACATGCCAAAAAATTCTCAGTAGAGAGGTCTGATACCACCTCCACATGGATTGCCTTAGTGGCAAAACAAACAAAGAGAGCAATATACCCCTTCATTACGAGTGGTTTACGGATTCTACCAACCTTTGTATTAAAAGGGCCGCAAAAATCAATACCCACATGCTGAAAGGGTCTAGTAGCGGTAATTCTCTCAGCTGGTAATGAACCCATAAGCTGTTTTGCAGTCTCAGCCTTTAAACGGGCACATATTAAACATCTATGCAATACCTTTTTGACCTCTCTAATGCCACTGATGATCCAATACTTCTGTGAGAGGGAACTAAAGACTAGTCTGGGACCAGCATGTAATAATCTGAGATGTTCTCTTTTAATTAATAAAGAAGTTATATGGCAATTTTTTGGAAGAATTAGGGGGTGCATTTTATCATGCGGTATGCCTGCATTCAGCAACCTGCCACCCACGCGAAGCAAGCCATGTGCATCTATGAAAGGGTGTAAATTTGCAAGAGTTGTTTTCTTATCTGGTTTAAATTCTTCAGCAAAGTGCTGTTTCTGTACACAACGAATGATTACTAGAAGAGCATCTTGCAATTCTTTCGGTGATAGATTTGAGTCAATAGCCTCTTTTTTATTTTTCAAAGTATTATTATAAAATCTGTATATGTATGAGACAATATTTATAATTTTATTTAAATCAGAGAATTTTCCAAAAATATCCAAAATGGAGGACTGCTCTAGCTTTTGTAAAAAACAAGTAATTTCCTCTTCAACAATCTCTGTACCATATAAATTATTTAATATTGGCTTGTCGTGACAGAAGTCTGCCTTTGACAAATATTGTGGACCATGCCACCATAGAGTGTGATCTTGCAATTTTTGCGGATCCATCACCCTTGATATTATGTCAGCTGGATTATCAGAAGACCTTACATGAAACCAAGAAGATTTTTGTGTGAGCTCGAGAATTTGTCGTACTCTGTTTTGAACATAAATATTACATTTTATTTTTTCGGCCTGTATCCAGGCTAATACAATTTGGGAATCACTGTACAGATATACTGAGAGATTCAATCTAGATGTAAGTACTCTACCAACTCTACTTGCTAACTGTGATAGCAATAATGCACTATTTAGTTCCAATTGAGGTATTGTTAATTTTTTAGCTGCGGGAGCAACGCGCGATTTTGAGCATAGTAAATTAGTCTCAACTTTTCCATTATCATATAAAACTCGCAAATAAACACAGCAGCCAAAGGCTTTCTCTGAAGCGTCAGCATAACCTACTAACTGAACCGATACAAAATTATGACTTTTGATAGATCTGGGGACTGAAATTTTGTCCATAAGTTTTAAATTGGAAAGAAACTTTCTCCATAGTAATAGTTGTTTAGGAGGCAAAGTAGAGTCCCACTCTATGTTCAAAAGCCATAATTCCTGCATTATTAACTTGGCCACTACTATAATAGGCCCAATAAGACCCAAAGGGTCAGAAATTTTGCCAATGTAACTAAGCACTTTTCTCTTAGTATTTAAAGTTTCTTCTTCACACTGTGGGTATTGAAAAGTAAAATTATCCAAAAGGACATCATATTTTAGACCAAGTGTTTTAATAACCTTGTCTGTATTAAGATTAACTTCATCAAAGTATTGACGTTGAACTGGAATGTCTTTGAGAACTGAAGAATAGTTTGAACACCATTTATGTAAATTGAAATTGCCTAATTTAAGCAATTCTATCAATTGACTTTTTAGCAAGTGCAGTTCTTCTACAGTATCACAACCAGAAATGACATCGTCTACATAAGTGTTAGAAATAATAACATTAGCAGCTAGAGGGTATTGTTCCTTATATCTATTGGCAAGCTCTAATAAGCACCGAGTGGCCAAAAAGGTAGATGACTTCAGCCCATATGTAATGGTCTGCAACTGCAAGCACCTGATGGGTTTGCTGGGATGATCCCTCCAGAGAATATTTTGAAGGCTGGTATAGTGTTCATTAATAAGAACACACCTGAACATCTTCTCTATATCACAAATCAAAGTGAACAAATATGTTCGGAATAGAAGAAGTATATCGAAAAGCTCACCCTGTACTACAGGCCCGTTCAGCATTACATCATTTAATGAAGTATTGTTCTTAGTCTTCATACTTCCGTCAAAAACTACTCGCAACTTAGTGGTCTTGCTCTCCTCATTGAAGACAGCATGATGGGCTAAAAAATAAACAGAGCCACAGTCAATATCATATAAACTTATATCGATTTCAATGGCATGTCCCATCGCAACATACTGATCTATAAACTCTTTATATTTCTCTAATAACATAGGATTTTGTTTAAATTTACGTTCTAAATACAAAAATCTTTGAAGGGCAATAGAGAAAGAGTTTCCAAGCTGTAATCTTTCCTTGGAACAGATGAGTGGAATGTCAACATGAAATGTATTATTTTCAAGACGCACAGACTGCTGAAAGATAGTTTCTGATTTTTGACACTCATCTGTGCACTTAGCAACAGGTTCAGGTAGCTTCTCAGTAAGCCAAAAATTTTCCATCACCTCTTCCAATTTTACATTATCAGATATTACAAAGTTTGATACAAGGTTATTACATACCATTTGTTTGTTGCATTCCCCAATTGTGCCAGCAATAACATATCCAAATACAGTGTTTTGGAGTACAGGACCATTTGGAATTTTTATACAACCATTTAACAATGAGTTAAAATATATATCAGCACCCAGCAAAATTGAGATTTCTGAAGGAATATTGAAATCACTGTCTGACAATTGAATATTTTTAGGAATCTTTAATTTAGAAACATCAACAAATTGTTGAGGCAAAGGTGAGGTTATTACATACCATTTGTTTGTTGCATTCCCCAATTGTGCCAGCAATAACATATCCAAATACAGTGTTTTGGAGTACAGGACCATTTGGAATTTTTATACAACCATTTAACAATGAGTTAAAATATATATCAGCACCCAGCAAAATTGAGATTTCTGAAGGAATATTGAAATCACTGTCTGACAATTGAATATTTTTAGGAATCTTTAATTTAGAAACATCAACAAATTGTTGAGGCAAAGGTGTAGTGATAGAATCAACAACATAACAAGTTACATTGAATTTAACATCATTTATTTGACATGAATTTATGTTAAAATTAACAGTTTGATTAATTTTTGAAGAATGATTGCCGATCCCAATAATATTGGTAACCTGCTGAGTACAAGAGTACAACTCATATTTAACTTTTCAACAAGTGATTTAGTTACAAAGGAACCCTGACTGCCACTGTCAAGCAATGTTCTAACTTTAAAATCACGACCATATTTGTCAATAATTTTCACTATTACAGTAGGCAGCATAATATTACAGGTTGTAACTTGAGAATTTGAAAAATGTGAGACTGGAGTCTCCTGCTGATCTTCACTATGTAAGAGTGTATTGTACACTTTTTTACAAAGTCTACATTTAAATTTATGTTTGTATTTGTGTGTGTTTGTGTGTGTTTCTGTTTGAAAAGTCATGCTGACAAAGTTTGTAAATATTTAAATTTATATTTACAAACTTTGTCAGCATGACTTTTCAAACAGAGAGAACATAGTTTTTTATCTTTAACAAAAGACAGCCGAGCATCTATAGGGAGCATTTTGAATTGTGGGCAATTAAAAATTGCATGTTCTTTTTTATCACAAAAAGAGCACACTAAACCTGAAGGGACAGATAAATTAGATACACGTGTCACAGACTTACCTTTATTATCATTTACTTTATGAGGGTTACTTTCCTCCAATGCTGTAGCACGTTTTGCCAGAAAAGACAGAAACTCTGTCATTGTTGGTAATGTATCTGGATTGCGATCAAGTTGAAAAGCGCGATATGTATATAAATCCATCTTTCTACAAAGCACACAAATCAAAAGTCTATCCCACTCATCTACTGGTTCATTTAAATTTTTTAATGCGTGCAACTGTTGCTGAATGTACGAAACAAATGTCCTTATAGATGCAGCTGTGCCCTTAGGCATTGATGGGATGTCCAGAAGCAGGTTTATGTGATTACAAATCAACCTTGACTTATTATCATACCGTTTATTTAATAATTCTAAAGCCTCCGTGTAGGACTTATTTGTGAGAGGCAGGTTCACAATTACCGACAAAGCCTCATCCAATAAATATTTTCTTAAATAAAATAGCTTCTGAACATCCGACAAAGTTGTATTGTTATCAATGACAGCAATGAACAGCTCATAAAATGGTTTAAATTTAGTGTAATCTTTCCCATCAAAAGTAGGAATGTCAATATCAGGTAATTTTGAGGAAGTGACATTCTGGGAGGGCTCTGATTCTGATTTGGAACGTGCTTTTATATTTTCATTTAGAATGGCAAGACTTTTATAAAACTTTTCCTCAAATGCACCAACATCTTCAGAGTCTTCTTCATCCAAGCCCAAAATATCTAATTGTACGCTTTCGTATTGATTAAAAACAGTAATTAATTTATCCTTGCGGGCTTCTAGTATATCAATTGTTGCTGAACTTATATATTTTGGATCACTGGTAAAGTTTTCCATACGTGTTAATGTACCTTTGTACTGTGCACGCGTAATTTTTAATTTCTTTAGGTCGGCCATTGTAACGCAACACTATATTTATTATTCACTGTATTTTAACACTAGGTACCACTTTTAATGCACTTGTTGGATTATTGACAACAATTTTTCGTTTGTTTTTGTTGTTAGAAAACTTCTCCGACTGAAACTTGTTTACGTCAAATTGACAATGTTAATCTGACAATTCTGACAGTCGTTGGCGGGAATCCCACCGCGGGATGTCAAATTTTTTCGTTGAGTAGGTAGAAGTAGAAGTCGGAAAAAATAGATAAATTTTACCACCTTGATGATGAAAATCGCTCAAAATTAGCGATCTCACGTTGATGTAAGGCTGGAATTGTTGCAAAGTCGGGATTATCACCCAAACTATGAGCAGGGTGAGGCTCCGCCGGGGCAACAGTACCCGAACCAACTCGTCACGCACACGGTGCAAGACGACAAAAACACCTCCAAAGGCACTGAATTTACTTTAAAAACTTACTCGATGGACCACTACGCATGTTCAAAATGAAATGCGTTAATTATAAAGTTAATATCTTTATATTTTCAATAACATGAAAAGACACAATGTGCCTTGCCCAGACAAATTTTCTAAGAGGAAGGAAATTCTAAAAATGTTGCCAATTAATGACACTAAACATGTGTTGCCAGTTAATATTGGCTATGGTTACTAAATTGAACTAAGTATAAAATTGTAAACTAACTTTTTAAACAATATATGTTCATGTGGACTTGAACACGTGTTATTTTGCATCCTCGTCTTTAAGGGTGTGTTAGAGACCATAAAACCAAACAACTTTTTCCATGTTACCAACATCGTAATCGCGAAAAAATAATCAGGCGTCCAATACATTTGCGTCGATTAGGTATTGAAGTTTTCTATGGGACTGTTGAAATTTTTTTCGTGGTTAGGTACGATGTTGGTCCCATGGAAAAAGTTGTTCGGTTTGATGTTCTGTATCACACCTGAAATTTGACGAAAATGCAAAACGACACGTTGTATAAATCATCTTCATACACGTACCTTCTTACAATACATCACTGACATTTATCTCAACGTTCACGAATCCTATGAATATCAAACGATACAACACTGAATAGCACATACCTACCTTACATTATCCGTTTTAGTGGCGGTGACGTAGCGCCGGCAAACGTCTTTTATTTATTAATGCGAACGCAACCTCTTTTGTCGGAGGTAACAAAACATCGTTTTACAGCCTGCTTTGTACTTCATTTGAGTCCTGAATTGTAGATTGAATCATTATTTTTTGGATAATCTTTTAATTGATTTAAAGATACATATTATATTTGAGAAAGGTGCCATATATTTTCATGAAGGTAGTTGCCGTAACTGTAAAATGCTTCATAGTCCCTATAGATATTTCCGAACTACCTAAAGCATAAAACCATAATTTTGTTGCTATAGTCACAGACACACAGACATCCGCAAACCACATAGATGTAACGTCCGCCAGCCACTCGCTGTCATTGCAAAAACCTTCAATGTCAAAGTTGTCTGGATGTCCCATTATCACTTTGTCAAGCTAAATCGACGGGTTTAAATCAATATCACTAAAGCAGTAAATATAAATTAAGGTTAGCATATTGCTTAAACTATCAACGATCATAAGAAAACTCTGGCGACTGGGACCGCTGTCAAACTTACATAAATCAACTAACAAATAATTCTAGAACGCGGCCCTAAAGAAACAAGAACTAATCTTTTGGTATCCACAAAAATATTCATGAGTCTTTCAAACATAAAAATTGACAATACATGTGTGTAAATTATACAACGTGTAACTTGAATAACGCACAACCTCTTATACTCATAATTATGAACAACTTTTACTTTGGCAACCTGAAGCCGCAAAAAAATCTGCTGTTCCTTACATTAAAGTTCGCCTAACTCGTCAAAATGTTTTGAAGAGCTGATTGTTTTTTCGCTATTTCAGGTTTGGTTCCATAGCAAAAGTAGTTCATAATGATGAGTACAATGACCCCTTAAGAGGTTGTGCGTTATTTAAGTTACACCTTGTATCAATTCCAAATATTATACCATCTTAAAACATAAACAAACAACTGAAAGCCAAAGTAATAAGACGAACTTCAACGTTACCAGAAATTCGAGAAAGCCAAATGATTAAATGTCTAATATAATAAAGTAATAAGCTCCACATGCGAACGAAGGTTGTACAATTTAAAATTAGCCTACAGCGAAACAAGTTTATGTGAAACGGATGTAAACATGGTTATATTAGAAAGCGTCGGCTCCCGGTGGTATTCATAATTCCCTTGATTACGATGAAATTGCCGAGCTTGGCGATAGAGAACTGTGAAAGTGGATGGTAGATAAATTTAATTAGAAATAATAACAGAATTCGGTTTGCACGTTTATTATTGATCTAGAACAATTAACACAACTCACTGGAGTTAATAAAAAATTTCAATCTTTTAAAAGTTAGTGTTTAGTAGCTTTATATAATTATGTACTAGCTCCTGCCCGCGACTTCGTTTGCGTGATATTATTTTTAACTGACATGCCATAATTTGTAATTTTTATTTGTAATTATAGAATAGAAAGCGTTTATTTCGACCAACAAAGGATCATAGTCTCAAAAGAAAAAATGCAAAATTTAAAAATAAAACAAAAGACATAAAATAAAGCACACACAATTAACATGAACAAACGAAATTACAAATCTCGATTGCTCAAGTAAACCATAGAGCACTGGTTCAGGAACTGACAATCGAACCTCTGCGCGAATGCCCTCAGGATGCTGTTGGAGCTAGCCCCAACCCTGCGCACCAGGGATGTGCATCGTTTTCGCATAGTAGAATAAAAACTGTCCACTTGCGGCCATGCAGCCATTATGCAGCGAAGATTATGCAGTCATTATTTGCACACCATAATTTAATGGTAGAATGTAAAGAGGGCATTATAGTTTTAAGATCAACATACATTTTAAACCTACATTCTAGGCAAATAAATGAATTTGAATTTGGAAGCCTTAATATACAGAATATAATAAATAATAATAATAATAATAAGCTGGCAACACCAACGTCAACACGTCACGAAATTTTCATTTATATTTATTTTCAGTTTTAAACCTACATTCTAGGCAAATAAATGAATTTGAATTTGGAAGCCTTAATATACAGAATATAATAAATAATAATAATAATAATAAGCTGGCAACACCAACGTCAACACGTCACGAAATTTTCATTTATATTTATTTTCAGTTTTATTAATTTTAGTCGCAGTTTTTATAGTTTATGAGAAACCTTACAACATACCTGAAGCAATAATAAGCAAGACATAATTTAAAAATACTAAAATGCACCAGAATCCTACAGATTTATTTCAAAAACTGCCAAACCGGGAGTGACAACTGTCATGTTACCTCCGACAAAACACAATGAAAACCTACGAATGAAAATTGAAAAATGTTGACGAGATCAGCTGCACGAGCACGCCCACCACCTCCGGATTCTTCGCTCAGCTCCGCCTCGCCCCCGCCGGTATCCAGCCCCATTGTGGGCGCTGTGATAACACCGGCCGCGGCAGTTGCGTCGAACTCGAGCGACGAGTATTTTTCCCCGCCGACGTCGCCAACACCTGTACGTCGGCAGGGGAGAGGCCGGCCACCGAGGAGCTTGGGACTTAGGGGCCAACCGGCCCCGAGCCGGGTCCCCGCTGCCGGTGGTTGTGTGCAGCGCATGAGATGGACTCAGTCTATGAACGAGAACGTCATGCGCGCATATTACGGGTCTACAGAGGGGGGAACTAACCTCACTGCGTACCGTGTTAGGATGCTGTCTCTGTTTCAGGAACTGGAACCAACCGTCAACGTTTCGGCCCAACGAATATCGGATCAGGTGCGAGTCATCCAACGCAATCATAGGTTGGACGATGCCGCACTTGATAGGCTGCGCTCAGAGGTACTGAGCAACCATATCATCTCAAATCCGACACAAACCGCGGTACAACCTTCAATTATTGATGCACTCCCGCCGCGGTCCAATCATGTTGTCAAAGAGGAGGATGATAGGGTCGCCACAGTAAGTAGCCAGTGCAACGACCGATTGAGGGACGCACTGGAGGATGCGTTTTGCGAGTATAGGTCCACTCCGACCGAACTTAGACCCCGACTACCACGCCTTCCCATGCACAAGAAAAATAGGGCGCTGATGTGTGCCTTGGACTCGCTGCTTAAGGATTTTTTCGAGAGCAGCGAGAATCTCGTTGATACACACTCGATCCTGTATTGTGCGGCTGTTGCGGCATGTCGTTTAGCTAACGTCAAGTTTCCAAACTGTGACGGAGCTACTCGACCAAAACCAGCAGTTCCAGCCTGGCAGTGCAGGATCGAGCGTCGTATCGATGGGGCCAGGGTACTCATCGGCAAACTATACTGCTTCAGGCAGGGCAATACACGTCCACGTGTGATGCGCTTTGTGAGGCGGGCATTCTCGGGGACTGGAATCAGTCCTCCAGAATACATGTCCCGTGTCACAGAGCGCATCGACTTCCTGAAGCAGAAAGTTTGTGCATGGGCGAGCCGTATTCGGCGGTATAAGCGGCGGGTTGATCGGTACACACAGAATCGCATGTTCCAGAGCGATGAGAGGTGGGTTTATAGAGCTTGGGAGCGACCTGAACAAAATATGACGGACGTGTGCCGCCCGGATGATGCTGCCACTAGTGCATTCTGGCGCAGCATATGGTCGGTACCCGTCTGTCACGCTGAGGCTGGCTGGATGAAGGATGTTGAGCGAGTGTGTGAAGCTATACCAGAAATGGAACCGGTTTTAATTACGCCATTAGATGTGGCCAGAGCAGTCCGTCCGTTACCGAATTGGAAATCACCGGGACCGGACGGACTACATAATTTTTGGTTAAAATGGCTAATTAGTTCGCACACTCGCCTAGCATCTCAATTCCAGTCATCCTTAGAATCTGGGTTGCTACCGCAGTTTCTAACAACAGGCGTTACCCACCTGCTCCATAAGTCAGGTAGTCCCGCGGAACCCAAGAATTATAGGCCGATCACGTGTTTGTCGACGATCTATAAACTTCTTACATCCATTTTGAGAGCAAAAATTAATATGCATATTGACAGTAACTCGATTATGTCTACCTCTCAAAATGGATGTAGGAACGGGTCCCGCGGTACTAAGGAGCTACTCCTCATCGACATGGCCATTAACCAACAGGTTCGTCGATCCCGCAAGGATCTGTCGACATGTTGGATAGATTACAAGAAGGCCTATGACTCGGTGTCACATGCATGGCTCATGAGGGTGCTGGAGTTGTACAAAATTGATGCAACTCTACGCACCTTCCTTGAGTCGTGTATGGGGCAATGGAGGACGGTCCTTCGCTATCCAGGGTGTCGACGGATTCGGGGGAATGATGAGCCTGTAAGGATTAAACGGGGAATATTTCAGGGCGACAGTTTGAGTCCACTCTGGTTCTGCTTAGCCCTGAATCCACTAAGCACACTGCTGGAGGATTCAGGTCTAGGCTACCGGCTGAGGAGAGGTGGTCAGGTCATATCTCACCTCCTCTACATGGATGATTTGAAACTCTTTGCCCCCAACAAATTGCGACTGATGGAGCTACTGAAGGTAACTGAATCTTTCAGTAGCGCCATCAGGATGGAATTTGGTGTGGACAAATGTGCAGTCATGCATGTAAAACGAGGAGAGATTATGGAATCCGAGGGAATTCAACTTTCGGATTCCATACACCTTAGATCCCTCTCCTCATCCGAAACCTACAAATATTTGGGTATGTCGGAAGCGTTAGGTATCAACGTTGCTGACATGAAGCAATCGTTGAGGGAGCGCTTCTTTGGTCGCCTGAAGAAGGTATTAATTAGCCTTCTTTCGGGCGGGAACAAGGTGCGCGCCTTCAACGGTTGGGTCATGCCGGTCTTGATGTACTCTTTCGGCATACTCAAATGGACTCAAACTGAACTTGACGCCCTGGATAGGAGGGTCCGTACACTGCTGACCGCAAACCGGATGCATCACCCACGATCGTCGGTGATGAGACTGTACATCCCGCGGAAGTGCGGGGGTCGAGGCTTTTTAAATGCGAAGACCCTCCACAACCGCGAGGTGTGCAGCCTCAGAGAATATTTTTTAAAATCCGATGTGGGTATGCACCGTGATGTGGTCGCAGTGGACAAGGGACTCACCCCGCTCTCCATGGCTAAAGAGAACTGGCGCAAACCTGTAGTACTTACTACCGATGACCGCAAGAAGGTATGGCAAAGCAAGGAGCTTCACGGACGCTTCTATCGGGCTCTTCATGAGCCCAGTGTAGATTTCTTAGCGTCCGTATCCTGGCTACGTTTCGGTGACCTTTTCGGGGAAACTGAAGGTTTCGTTTGTGCAATTATGGACGAAGTTATCTTGACGAATAACTACCGGAGATATATTATGAAGGACGGGACGGTTGACGTGTGTCGGGCATGCCACCGTCCGGGTGAGTCCATCAGACATATTATATCGGGTTGTTCTCGTCTGGCTAACGGCGAGTACTTGCACAGACATAACCAAGTCGCCAGGATTATTCACCAGCAACTTGCTTTGAAATATAAGCTTGTGGACTCTGAGGTACCGTATTACAAGTATGTGCCCGACCCAGTTCTCGAAAATGACCATGTCACGTTGTACTGGGATCGATCTATCATTACTGACAGGACTATTGTAGCCAATAAGCCTGATATAGTGGTGATAGATCGATTAGCGCGCCGCGCAATGATTGTCGATGTTACCATTCCACATGACGGGAACCTCGTGAAAGCTGAGAAAGAGAAACAAATAAAATATCTCGACTTAGCTCACGAGGTTGTTGACATGTGGAATGTGGACTCGGCTGTCATTGTGCCGATTGTAGTAACGGCCAACGGCCTGATAGCCGATAGCCTCGACCAACATCTTTCGAGGCTCTCGTTAGGCGGTTGGATCAAGGGCCAGATTCAGAAGGCAGTACTCCTCGATACGGCTCGTATTGTGAGGAGGTTCCTATCTCTGCAGCCCTAACCACCGGTAGCTTGGACCCTGCTCCCGACACCGGCGGACCACTATTTTTTATATTTTTAAATGTTTTTTATTTATTTTTTAAGAAATATTTAAAAATGTATTTTATAAGGAAAAAATATGAATAAACGAAATAATAATAAAATTTATTTATTTCTAAAAAAGAGAAGGTTACAGACTTATATATAAAGCTTGGTTAACATAAAGGTAGTGGTAGGAAGCAAGTACTGAGGAATAAGCTATGCTGCAGAAATCTGTAAACAATAATTGGTGAGCCCTGCCTCTTAAACTAGGGTTACCTGTATCTTAAGAGACAGAATAATAATAACTTAATATACTAAAATAATAGCCACATTTTTATAAAACTTCCCTGTATACTACGTTTGTAGTTTTGATCTCAACAGCCAAAATATAAAGAGAGTCAGGACTGTTCGCGGGAGCAACCGACGTAGGTAGCTACAGCTGTCCGTGTGAGAAGCAGCTTGTCCTGAGGAGGTCGACACCTCCAAGCCTTGAGCAATTTCCCATTGCTTGCAAAATTTTTCGTTTTTAGTGAACGCCTGCGTTACTGCATAAATAGAAACGGGTTTTGTCGACGGAAGAATAGACAAAATGACCCGCATTTTTACAGAACTTTTCTCTTAGCGTTTTTTCTGGCTTTTTATATTTTTCCTTGGCTCCTAAGGATCGTAGCATGGTGTTAAATAGCCTTCTACAAAAATTGGACTACATATTAAATGCAAAAAGATTTTTTTAAATCCGATTTCCAGAGATTAGCGCGTTCACAAACAAACTCTTGACTTTTGTTTTGTTAGTATAGATTTATAATACAAAAATAAGCTTACAGATCACTTTGAGTTATTGGAAATGGTTCTGCAAGTAGGAAGGACGCGTCCCCTAATTGGTTTTCCCCAATACCAAGATGTATGGATTAATAAAGAGAAACCAAATCAAGCGTTTGAAAAAAAAATTTTTGCAAACTAAAAAAAAAACACGTGATGTAGATACGGAGTACTCTCTGGTCAATGAATTTTCAATCTTATTGTAAAACCATACATCTGTTTAAGTAAATAAAAAAATTAAATTAAAAATTTAAAAAACCCCCAACGCAAAAAAGAAAGGAACATTTAAAAAGTCAAAAATAATACCTATCGTTGAGCCATCAAATTCGATTGAGTAATATATATTTTAATTACAGAAATTGATGGATGGCACGATAAGGTTTGCTCATTGAATTGAAGCTATAATTTCGCGGCTGGGTACCGCATATGTACATAGTCAATCAAGTGAAGGGTCTGACTTACTTATGCGGTACCCCGCCGCGAAATTATAGCGTCAATTCAATGAGCAAACCTTATCGTGCCATCCATCAATTTCTGTAATTAAAATATATATTACTCAATCGAATTTGATGGCTCAACGATATGTATTATTTTTGACTTTTTAAATGTTCCTTTCTTTTTTGCGTTGGGGGTTTTTTAAATTTTTTATTTAATTTTTATTTTAACATTTTTAAACTTTTCAAACAATTTAACAACACAGAAATGCATTTTTATTACTGCAGAATGTTAAGTTTCTCTGCACATAACATTAACTTATAATGATGCCACCATCGTACTGCAAATAGAATTAAATACTGATAAAAAACGAATAAAAACACTAGTATCTGCTATTTTTTTTTCAAGAATGTACTAGTGTGCTGGATATCCTGACTGCAACATCAGCTCATCGCGAAGCCACCATTGCATTGTATGTAGAATCAAATACTGATCAAAACGAATCCAAACACGACATATCTGCTATTACTTTTTCAAGAGTGTTCTAGTGTGGTGGACATCCTGGCTGCAGCATCAGCTCATCCTGTTGCCACCATTGCATTGTATATAGAATCAAATACTGATGTAAATGAATCCAAACACGACATTTCTGCTATTAATTTTTCAAGAGTGTATCCAGCACACTAGTGCTGGATATCCTGGCTGCAGCATCAGACCAAGAATTCCATAATTTTGCATAGATAGATAGCATACAGGGATGTTTCAAATTTTAGGTCACACTAAGGTTTGAAAGTAAAGTAAATACCCATTACCCGTCTAAGATCCCTACCGCAGCTAACAAAAGAGCGGATAACTTTGAAACGGCTGAACCGATTTTGATAAAACATGTCTAAGAACCATCGCTGGAAAACCTGCTTTCATATAAAAAAAACCGCATCCAAATCAGTCCATCCGTTTAAGCGCTACGGTGCCACAGACAGACACACAGACACACACACACACACACACACATAGCGGTCAAACTTATAACACCCCTCTTTTTGCGTCGGGGGTTAAAAAGAGAAGTCCTGACTGACTGACTCATAAACGTCTAGCCCAAACCCTTAGACCTAGAAAACTAAAATTTTGCACGAGGTTTCCTTTATAATGTAGACAAGGAATAAGGAAGGAATTTCCGGTACTATGTTCCCGTGGGATATTTTCCGACATCCACGCGGGCGAAGCCGCTGGCGAAAGCTAGTTCCTAATAGTTATGGCTAGATGAAGCCACAGGAAGCTCAATATTTAGTAGTGTACACTTACAAAAAACAAATACACGTAACTTATATTCTTTAAATTTTAGAATTCTCACTCTTTTCCAGTCGGTTTTCTCTGCACCTCAGGGAATACTGAAAACAAATGGTGTAAACTTCACAGTTAGATTAAGTTATATGTTTTCTTGTTTTGTAGCAGAGATTGTGGCCAGGATTTAGACATGTTATTTTCTTTTTGTCTTGTTTGTTTAAGGATTACGAAATGTCTCACGGCAGTCATCATCATCATCATCATTTCAGCCGAAAGACGTCCACTGCTGGACATAGGGCTCCCCCAAGCACCGCCACTTCGACCACACTTTCACCACGTCAGCCTAGTAGCTTTACGTAATTAAGGAAGAAGCAAGTCATGCGGTTCGGGTGCGATTACATGCATTTAACCGTGGCATCACGTCATCACGATAGACAGACGGGGGTCTTTCTATCATGCCACAATGTGCGATTTTATAATTTTCTAACGTGACAGTATTATCTTCGACGTCCACGTCCACGTCACAGTATAACAATATCATAGTAAAGTAAAATGTATGGAAATATATTATATTATAAAAATTGTTTGATTTTAGAAACATTGTCGGTGCACTTTTGCCATTTAATGAAAGTTCTTTGATGCCGTTGCAATAGAAATCCTGGGGACGGGAATACATGAATTCTTTAAAGGCGTTTTTCACATTCTCGTTAGATTTGAAATTTTTCCCCGGGGCTCATTGTTAAGATCAAAATTTCCAGAACCGAGGCGATCAAACCAAAAACGCACCATGCGTTCCCTTGCAGTACCTTGTCCATACACGCCGTTATTATTGCGTGCTGTCTGTGTTACGTTGATGCCACGATGGAACTCGTATTCGAAAATAGCGCGCTATTTCGATTTTTCCATGGTTACAGAAACATCGATATCAAAGAAAAATCGAACAGCGGAAAAACAAATGAACAACCGATTTTTTTTTAATATCATGCTACGTATATTACAAAATTAATTTGAATTTGGATCTCTAAATAGAATGAAAGATATTGATTTTTACACTAGCCGGTATCAAAAATCGGCAAAAGACGCTTTTGAACTTCCGTCCAAGATAACGTGCACGATTTGCGTACATTTTGTGGACATGGACGTCCATGTTAGTATCGTCATGTTAGAAATTATAAAAACACACATGTGAACTTGCCGACAGACAATGCAGAAAATCACACATACTCATTGGATTACAAATTTCCAAAAAACCTCTAAATGATTCATCATCTGCCAGGCCCAACTATTATCGGCTTCCAGTCTAGCCAGATGCAGCTAAATACCAGTGTTTTTCATGAAACAATGATAAAAAAAAAACTCTAAATGATTATATGAATGTCAAAAAAAGGGAAATCGAGTAGGTATAGTAAGTAGTTCCTATAAACACACGTAGTGACACTCTTAGCTTGCACGAAAAGTATTTTCAAATATTATCCAAATACACCTGTCGCTTATTTTATAAATAAGGGATTCGTATTCCGTTAATATTAAAGATATTGCGTTTAAAACAATTCCTATGCGAAGCATATAGGTAGGGTTTCACGCAGTCTCAGAATAAAGGTTATTAGGTTCACAAAGGTCAATAGCTGACGATTTGAGACACAATATAGACACCTCATTTGCATTTTACCACAGTAAATTGAGAGAACAGTAGCGTCATTCCGACGAGTGTGAGCGCTGCATCGGGTGTTTCTTTGAAATACATAAAACGTATTAATAACACATAAGTGTTAACGCAATTTTCCGGACCTTTGACAGACCTTTAATAAGGCCGATCGAAATTGCTGGATTATTCGCAACGTCTGGCGATAATAGCATAAATTCTACATGGAACAGAATAGAGGGCATTAGTCGCTGAAATCTTATTGGTCAATATTGATTGAGCGACTTACAGTAACTAGTTGCGCGACTGTGTTCGAAGTTCATCGCTACTCGATTCAAATTGCATGTAGATGAAGTGACGTGCATCAGAGTATGACAAACAAGTCGACTGTTTCTTCGAAGTGATGCTACTGCGATCGATCTATTGACTGTGGCTTTACTTAACAAAGGCGACCGTTGAGGGGTTTACGTATTTGCATAATCTCTACAACTAAGCTGAATATGTTTGTGTTGGGAGTTGGTTCCACATAACTGTTTAACGAAGACGGAGCCGTAGTCCTTTCAGACAACAAAACGGCTATTAGGTCGTTCAATAAAGGAGCCGTACCTATGTCGTACAATTTAATAAATTTTTCGTTCTTATTAGGTAAGATACACGTGTTGAACCACACTATTCACTTGTGATTTAGGTGCTGGTGTATTTTGAGATGATATCCTATGCAATGTGACGGCCATTTTGTTTTTTGTGGGCTTTTTGTGTGATAGTATTTCTGGGTGTTATCGTTGTTGGTTTGTTTTGGAGACTTGACATGTGACGGTATGCCATCCATGTGACGGTTTGACATCGGACCTTCGTGGTCCCTCTCGCAGTTAATAAAGGATAAGGATATGCTTGATTTGGTTGTGATAATAGAGTTAAAATTGTTTGTCTTAATAGAAGCGACATCACCTTACACCTTAAATCGTTCTAATTAGTTAGGATATATTCAGCGATACACATGATATTATTTCAAAATGTTGAAACACGAAACTGAAATTCAACCCATTTCTTAAAGCTCAGTCTTCTTTCAACATAAACTCAAACCCACATTATAATGAAACGCATTACTTTAAGCAACCGACATGAACCTTAATGCCCCGTTAGACGAGACTATTCGTACAAAAATACTTTGACCCTACTTATGCAGTACCGTGTACTTATGTACCCACAAATGAATTATACAAAGGAACCTTTTCAGAGGGAATTCCTTATTCATCTTGTCTTACATTACCGCCTAAGCTTCGTGTACGGAGGATATTAGAGTGGTACATAAAAATGAGGTGTGTCCGGGCCTTTACTCGTACTAATCTCGTAAATCATTGGTCTGATTTTGTTAGGGTTTTAGTAATGTAGCCTTGTGTAGGAGGATAGAGGGATTTTGAGGATTTACAAACATGAATTTGTACGTTGTAGATGTAGGTAAATTTTACCGAGAAAAAATTACCTCAGCACGCTGAGCATGACCGCAATAGAAACGAGTTTTGTCTACGGAAGAATAGACAAAATGGCAGATTGTAGAAATATTTCTACGCTTTCGCGTTTAAGCATGGCAATGTATAACTTTTTTCTATTCTTCCGTCGACAAAACGTCGCCATGCTACGCATGCAGAAGGAGGATTTTTCTCACAACAGTAAAGTAAAATTCGGTAAATAAAAATGGATCTAGAATTCTAGACATGAAGTATACCATCTGGATTAGATGAGAAAAGTCGGCAATAAACAGACCTACATAATTCACGCGAGTAAAATCGCGGACAGAAATACGTAAAAGAAAAAGCTCATTGAGAGCTCAAAGGCACATCACATAACCCCAAAATTGCATCCATAAAAAGTGAAGAGGATGTTAATCCTCTCTGTATAACGCTATAAAGAATAGTGGACATCCGCGAAACAATCCACAGACGTATAAATGGCAGTACCGTATATTACAGAATAGTACAGAAGGTCGGTTACAATACAACGAGCAAAAACGGGCGGACCAAAGCGTGTCTATGTGTGTGTGAGTTTTCTTTCATTATACAGGATGTACCAGAAAGGAGTGGTAAAATTGAACAATTTTCTCCATGGGACCAACATCGTAATCGCGACAAAAAATATCAACTGTCCCATGTTATGTGTTGTGTGTTATGTTATGTGTGATTTTTTTTTTATAAGTACAAAATTTTAATACTTACACGACGAAAATGTATGGGACGCCTGATGAACGAATTTAACCACTGGACCGGACATAAAATACAAATGGATGAAAACTCGTTCCACCACATTACATTGGATTAAATGTAATAAAATAATGTACTAACAAGTGAATAGAAATAGTGCTGCTTCCGCCGCTATAGTTTTTACACCATTTAACTGAAAATTTAGTCATTTTTGGGAGATGTTTTGTGACAAGTGCTTGTGACTGACGCAAAAACAAGCGACCAAGGCTAGAATTTCCTGGTTACTGACAAGACCGGTAAAGGTACGTCCACTTATAAATAAATAAATAATAAATAATATCCTTGGACATTTCACACAACGCCATCTAGTCCCGAGCTAAGCAACCTAATACTTGTGATAATGGTAACGAGATGGCTGATAAACTACTTATATACATTTTTTTTTGTAAATAAATACATAATAGATAGAAAAACACCCAGACCCGAAACAAATACTTGTAGGTCATACAAATATTTGTTCCGTGCGGGAATCGAACCCGCGACATGCTACGCAACAGTCAATCGCTCAACACTGCGCCAACCGTATTGTCAAATATATAAATATATATATTAGGTATATATCGGGTCCAGTGGTTAATTCGTTCATGATTTTCCCCATGGAGAAAGTTGTTGTGAATTTTGATGGTCTGTCCAGACCTTTAAATTTGACCACACCTTACTTGCACACCTTACTGAGTACATCCTGTATAAAGCAAACCTTCTTTATTCTATGGCACAATGTTGGGCCATTCGTCTCCGGACGTAACTCCGTCCATCTTGCGACACGGTCCTTAGCGAAACTTCAGAGTTTCAACAGCGAAAGCCTTTTCTGTACGACTGTACTTAAAATATTTTATACAATATTTTTCACTGAAATCTTGGAATTTCTTTATTGTGCACTCAGCTAGCTTGTTGTGAATGAGAGAAATATAGGTATACTCGCTGGCGTCGTTATTTCATGGCGAACTTAAAATTTCGTTCAAAAGTTACTTTTATGCACATTTCGTTCTCAAGAGTCACGTTCCGAAAGGACCGGAGAAAAATATATATTATTTATTTTTAAATAAAAAGCAGTAACTGCAGATAAGTTCAAGCGAATGCAGAACGCAGTCATAAATAATTTATGGATGCTGGCGCTCACTCTTTATTATCAAGGCATTATCACATAGACTGAGCGATCGCGCTACAAGCCACACCTCCTGCCTACAATATACATAAAATTTTATATTAACTCCACGTAATATTTTTTTTCTTTTATGTTATGTTGGCTGAGCAAAGGCCTTTTTTTTCCGGTGTGGTAAATCCTCATGGATGTCCCCCGCCCTGGGGTGAGCGGAGGGGTCTGTAAAAACCACCCCGTTGTTCCCTTCGCACACCTGGACCGGGGATCATAAGAACTTGTGGCGGAGCAAAGGCCTCTCCCAACTCCATCCAAGCATCTTTTTCCAAGGCCACCTCGATCCAACTCTTTTGGTACGCGTCTGGGTCGTTTTGCCACCTCTTTCTGGGCTAGCCTCGGTGGTGCCGTCCATCCTCAGGCACCCACTGTGTGAAGACTGTTGCCCAGCGGTCACTATGCATGCGGCTGACATTGGGCGAGTCGCCCAATCCCATTTTAGCTTGGCAGCCTTTATGCCTACGTCTAGGATTCCAGGTCATTTGGAACGCAGCATGACGCCTCAAAGAGATGTCAGCAGCGATAGGGTCCGTTAGAGCTGATGCCGCCACGGTCGCGGGTTGTTCGAAAGAGATACCGTGGCCCGGAACAGGCAACTGAAGGAACACGGATGGGTTTAGTCAGTAAAAGTCTGACACGCACTCCTGCTCCGCCCACAGAGCGGGAGAAGTCATTTGATGATATCCCATCCACAAAAAAAAAGCATGGTGTTTCGTATTCTGTCAGTTCGTTTTACTCTTTGGCAAATCAAGATGGAACTTTTGTCACTCAGTGAGCGACCAGGTCTGAGCACCGTAGGTTAACATGGGTAGAATACATATATCGATAAGTTTTCGCTCCAGGAAGATCGGTAGTTCACCCTTCATTAGCGTCTTCAAGGATCAGTAGCTTTTCCAGGCATTTTCGTTGCGGCGATCCATTTCCCTTTCTTACCTGTTTTCGAAAGAAACTAAAATATTAATAATGCTAAAAAAATCGAAACTGAAGCAAGACTACAAACAAGTAGAATAACACTAAACCACTTGTTAGGATATCGTTTTCAATATCTCCTCGTTTACCCTTTAGAAAACAAGAAACCAATTCGATAACAATTAAATTCAGTAAACAGCAATATGAAAATACAAATAGAAAGTGCCTGAAGCTTACCTGTGCAGAATGAAAGGTAAAGAATTCTCATTATGAAGCCAGGCTGGGAGAAATGCGAATTGTTCTAATGGAGGACGCGTGTCACATACCTCTCGTGTTGTTTAAGGATGAGTGGAGGGTTAACGGGTTTTGGATACGGACTGTTTACTGTTTTTTGAGTAAAAGTATAGAATGTAGCGGATTGTGGCTGGAGTTGGCGGGTTACGGGTTATATTTTATGAATTGTAATTGGAGATTGTTAGATAAAACCCCTGTGCATAATCAGCCTATAATGTTCCCACTGCTGGGACACAGGCTTCCTCTCTTCGAGAGTGCGGGTTTGCGAATTTTTGGTTCTAGAACATGCCGGTTTCCTTACGATGTTTTCCTTCATGGTTTTGAGAGCAGTGGTGATGAATTTTTTTACACAAAGTAAAGCGAACCCACGACCTACAACTCGTAAGTCGGGGCCTTTACCACTGCACCACCGCTGTTCTCAGTGGTGCGGACGGAACTTATGCCATAATTCTAATACTATTGAAGACACACACACACACACACAAGAACAACATCATGCCTGTATTCCCCGAAGGGTTGGGCAGAGATGTACCTTTTAGTACCTACACCCACATTTCGCCAATTATGTTTAATAAATAAAGGGGTTTTTGCAATTTGCTTCTCAGTGTCTGGGTGTATGTTGTTTAAAGTATGATTCACGACCATAACAAATACGTAGTTACAGAATTATAGTCATTAGAATCAGTAATACAACTCCTTTAGTTACTGTACTCCTCAAATGTCAAGATTTCATGAAAAAGTCATTAAATAGGGTAATATGATTTGTTACGGTCGCGAATCATATTCAGATCAACATACAACCTGATACTGACCCGAAAATTGCAAAAGTCGGCGTGGCTTGCGCAAACCCAATATCGGATGTATTTTCACTTCTCTGGGAAAATTGTAAATATTAGTCCCACAATTTCGGGAGTTGAGACTTTCTTTTAGGATCTTTTTTTAAGTTTCAAAACTCCTTATAAGTTTTGAGATATTTGCAAAAAAACGAAACCCCTTTTTATTTTTTGAGTAAATTGTTTCTAACTTTTGTAATTTTTGGGAGCGGAACTTTATTTTTTTCAAAAATCATCTACATGCTATTCCGCATCGAATGACACCTTATTCCTATTTTTCCGAGGCTGCTGAAAAACATTGGACTAAAAAGCACTTGTTGAATAGATTGCCATTGCCAATTGCAGAAACGAACTTTAGTTTAATGGAGACTTTAAATGCATGCCATCCCTTAAATTATGTATCAAAAAGAAAGCGACAGCATAAATTTAAAGTCCCCATTAAACTAATGTGGTTTTGTGCAACTCACCGTCTAGGTAAGACTGGTTGTCAGACTTTCGGGCTTCTGACGACCCGTAATGACTGTCAAAGATCCACAAATGACAGCCGGGACCAACGGCTTAACGTGCTTTCCGAGGCACGGAGGAGTCTCGGTATGTAAAGATGGTGTGGTGGGGTGTGGTGATGGATGGTGGTGGTGGATGGATGGATGGGGGTGGTGGTGATGGCGGTGGATCCACGGACCGACCCCGGCAAGCGTAGCTTAACCTGATGGATCGGCCCGTGAGGCTAGGTATATTACTAAGTCACGAGCTTCTCCTCACAAACTGCACTGTATCATCCATAAAAAATCCTAATTTTATAGAATAAGACTGTCTAAAGGGTAGGTTCCTGTAAAATAAACTCTCCTAGATTTACCCTTCTTAGGGCAATATTTGAACGTCCAGAGTATGCTTCCCTCTGCCAACAGGGTAAAGTACTTTTAATTTTATATTCCGAGACTGCTGGGTGTTACGTAAACTTCGTTTAATTTTAATATCTTCCAGGAAAACTAACTGTAATAAACTTTTTATGTCATAACTTGACGCCCGTTTTGCCGTACGGAGTAAGTAGATTATGTGAAATATCTTCGTATAAAAGACCGCAGGGGCAGTAAAGTTTTATGTCCCGACTGAAGAATGAGAGATTTAATAGTTGAATGATGAAAATTGACTTAGCACTCATCTTCTACAGCTTTGAAAACATCTACCAACAGTTATCGAGTTCTGAAATCTTGCTCTTCTGGAAAACAACCATTTCTGTTCCTAAATTGTGTTCTCTAATTATTGTTCTATTGTTTTAGTAAATCAATAGTCATCTGTTAGCTTTATAATATTTAAAACTGATGTAAAATACGATAAAACCGGTCAAGAGCGAGCCCGACTCGCGCACCGAGGGTTCCGTTCCAATTTCTAAAAAAAGTGTGCTATTTAGAGACATCGTTTTATTTTTTCTGTAATCTTCACAAACTTCTATCACATAGAATAATAATAATAATAATAACCCCATCGCAATATCTCTATGTTGACGTCGTGGTGGGGCTTGCGCGCTCCGAATTCTAGGTCTGTGTCGGTAGAGTTTACTTTGCCGGAACAGGTCTAGGATGAGGAGCCAGACCAAGAGAGATACAAAAACCCGCAGGGCAGCATGTGGCGAGCTGTTGGGCAGTAGCGACCCCACGGACCCTATCTCCCGGGAGAAGTCTTGTTCTTCACCTCTGGATTGCCTTTATTGGCCGGCTGGAGTGAATAATGACGAGGAACAGTGCTCCCATCTCTTTCTTGCCTTTATTGGCTGGCTTGAGTGGAGATTCGTAAGAGCAAACGTGCTCGGAGGAAGGAAGTATTCCAGTAAATGTTTGTAGGGATCTGGACCATCTTCCGGGCTCTGGGATTGTTCTGAGAACCGTGGGATACCTCTCCACTCCTCACAAGCACCTCAGGACGTGTTGCCCCCTGGCCGCTACGACACTATGTGCTAGCGACCGTTTTCGCGGGCCCATTATTGAGTGTGCAAGCCACCCCCTGCCATTTTATCTGTGTATTGTATACAAAACATTAGTCAGGCAGGGGCCATAGTGTTTTCATAGTTCTAGGTAACCAGTTCACAACCACCCAAATCCATAGCCCAATATGTTTTGTTTCCATGTTCTGCAATAGTCCTGCACCAACCGGGAGTTGTCCTTGCGGTGCACTTGCATAGTGCATACAGGGATAATTGTCGGTTGGTGCATCCTCATAATTTAAAGTTGTCTAAGGGGCCTCTGCGAGTTGGATTCGGCCCCTCGTATGCCTTCCAAAGGTCCGGGACCCCTGGGACCCGAGATATGTAAAGATATAAAAAAAATAATAATAATAATCAATGATTGTTGACATAACGGTCCCGCATGACGGGAACCTCGTGAAAGCCGAGAAAGATAAACAAATCAAGTGTCTTGACTTGGCTCGCGAGGTTGTCGACGTGTGGGATGTGGACTCAGCAATCATTGTGCCGATAGTCGTATCAGCCAATGGCTTAATTGCCAAGAGCCTCGACCAACACCCAAGGAGGGTCTCGTTGGGCGGCTGGATCAAGGGCTTGATTCAGAAAGCGGTACTTCTGGACACGGCCCGCATTGTTAGGAGGTTCCTCTCTCTGGAGCCCTGACCGCCGGTAGCTTGGACCCTGTTTCCGATACCGGTGGGCTACTATTTTTATATTTTTAAATGTTTTTATATTCTTTTTATTCTAATATTTAAAAATGTAAAAAATATGTGTAAAATGAAATAATAATATGTACATTGTATAAAAAAAAGGAGGGGAAAGGATCATAGGGCATCAAAAAATTCGTCCGCATTGCTGTCAATAGGAAAAGTGCCCAAAAGGCTGGCAGCATTGCCACGTTGTATGGCAATGCTGATTCTTTGGCCGAAAAATAGGCCAGCCCTCTGGTCACGTGAAGAGTCGACCAATCGCTTAGCGATGTCTTGGAAAACTAAGTGGGCACCCGGACCCCATGGCCCTAGTGTTTCAACCCCAAACGGCTCGAAAATATAACTCCCAAAAATATTTGAATATTTTCGCCGTTTGAGGTTTTCCGCACCTGCAGCAGCCGCACCAGCACAGCCCACTGTGCTAGGAAGGTGGGATGGCGCAAGGGTATCGACACACGTTGCGTCCCATACCAAAGGCCGACCTAACTTCCAAGGCATTATGGTCATTCCGTCAGGTCTCTTTCCATCGTCGCGTGCCAAACCGTTGGGTTCTAAAACAGCTGGTACCCCGGCGGTGACAAGAGCACGACGGAAAAAATAATGAAATAAAAGAAATAATAATAATCATAATCTTTATTTTTCCAAAACAACAACTTTACAACAAATTCTACACTAGTAAGTACATATTTTCTATGAATCTAAAAGTTTAGATAACTAACCATTTCAAACTCCAATAACAAAGTCAGGTTGTTACAAAACCGATTCACCCTGTCCCCCGTACTAGTTATAAACTGTATTACGGTGGGACAGTTCTCCTCGTTCTCTGTTTACAATAATATAATAAGCCGATTTGAGAGAGAATAATTAGATAATCTCACTTTTCAAATAGTACAAAGCAGAACTGAGGGTAAATTGTATCAAACATTCAAATTGTCGTTTACTTGATTCTTTACTTTGTAGGTAGTAAGCGTAATTTCACATAGTATAGGTAAAATTTTTAGATAATAATAATTTCAGATTTTTAACCGACTTCAAAAAAAGGAGGAGGTTCTCAATTCGGTTGTATGTTTTTTTTTTTTTTTGTATGTTTGTTACCTCAGTACTCCGTCATTTATGAACCGATTCGGAAAATTCTTTTTTTATTTGAAAGGGTATACTTCCAGATTGGTCCCATTTTTATCAAAATCTAGTTCT
The DNA here is from genome assembly GCA_905163495.3 of Cosmia trapezina. NCBI lineage: Eukaryota > Metazoa > Arthropoda > Insecta > Lepidoptera > Noctuidae > Cosmia > Cosmia trapezina. The sequence goes on from LR991024.1 coordinate 20,953,245, forward strand.
GATGATGGGATCCTTGAGGAATCGAGGGAACTCCTCAAATATTATAGGCACACATATAGCTATTTTGGTATTTTCATCAACAAATCAAGCGTTTGCATTCAGAAAGTATCATCTGGTGAAGTGGAACTGAGGAAGAAGACCACAGAAAGGCACGGGAACTCCTCAACGATGATAAGTATTTCACGGGTGGCGATAAGATATCTCGATTAATAGTTAAGCGACTATGGCGAAGCTTTAAATAAATGTTTCTGATGAAAATGGTACCATCGAACCGATCTGATGAAGGAGCCGGAAGGTAGGCATCGGAACTCAGTAATAAAACAATGTATCCTAGCCGTGTTTGGGCTTATTGGAATTGTCATGAGGTGCACTCTGGCTATAAATGATTTAATGCTTACTATATGGCGCTTCAAATTGCGCTAGTTACTTGAGTTGTTTTAGTCTATGTGGATGATGCTCCTCTAATTTATATTGCAGAGTGGTATTCACATTTGTGTGGGGTAGGCACCACTAAAAAGTGAAAAATAAAAACTTTTTACAAATAAAAACAACCGTCTTCCAAAAAAACACTACAAAGTGAAAAATAACTTTAATTTCGGAAGTCGGTGGCAAAAAAAAACGAAAATAAATAAAAAGCCAAAGACACCGACTTCCGAAATAAAAGTTATTTTTCACTTTGTAGTGTTTTTTTTGGAAGTCGGTTTTTTTGTAAAAAGTTTTTTCTCTTTGCAAACTTCGGAGTTAGGGGGGGAGGAACGGTATTCTTTTTACATTTTCCTCAATAGTTGAAAACTAAGTGGCCTAAAAAAAATGAAAAAAATGTTTGTGAATGTACAAACAGCGTTATTTCATATGATACCCCACAGGCCCTAGTAAAGATAAAGATAAAAGATAAAGATAGCCCCACTTTTAATTTTTAGGACCCCCTTTCAGTCCCTGATGAAAAAAAAACATAAATACTTTTATCTTTCTCTTTTTTTTTTTTTTTTTTTTTTTTTTTTTTTTTTTTTTTTTTTCTTTTTTACTTTTTTATTTGCAAAATAGTTGGATAAACGGCGTCTAAAACTGTTCCAAATTTCAAATTGATAGCATTTGTAGTTCTTGAGATATCCAGTTGTGACAGACAGACAGACAGACTGAGTCACACCATAAGAGTTCCTTTTTTACCATTTTGGTACGGAACCCTAAAAACAAGATCAGACGGCACATAAAAGTTAATTCAACACACAAATATTGACCTAGTTTCTCGATAAAAAAATCCAGTCAATATTATACAGGAATAACAAACCGTGATAGACGCGTGATCGGCAGTCGATTGGAGGAATCTGAAGGGAAAATAATAAAAATATAAGGCGAACTGAACTAACGTATCAATCCGAGTGATTGAGTCTTTTGCGAGTCGCGGGGATTGGATGCCAAGATGGATTGTAAAAGATTTTACGGATAAAATTCTTATGGGAGACAATCGCAGTATGTTGTTTTAAAAGATAATAAAATGCTCTTAGAATTTTATTCCTGTTCTACAATATCCGGATACAGACTATCTAACTAATAAAACAAAAATAAAATAAAATGTGAACAGATTTTTAGGATTTAATTATGATTTATCTGCTATAGGCATAAGTTAACTGAAACTTATTAAAAGGCCATGAAGCAGTTAATAATTCTCAATCTACCTATTTAAGTATAATAATAATCGATAATTTCAAAATATAAATATTATTAGCTATACTACTATACACAATCAGCAGGTACCTATAATGTACCAAGTGGACATTATAACGCTTAACCTAAACTTAGTTAAGTTATTAATTTTTTAGGGTTCCGTAGGTACCTCAAAACGAAAAAACGGAACCCTTATAGGATCACTTCATTGTCCGTCTGTCTGTCTGTCAGCCTGTCAAGAACCTTTTTGTCAGTAAAAAAAAACCCCTTAAGTGAGTATTTTTATCAAGTTGAAATTAATATCAAAAACGTACGTCTATGATCCCTTGGAGTTCTAAAAAAACCGGTCAAGAGCGAGTCGGACTCGCGCACCGAGGGTTCCGTTCCGTTCACTTAGAGACATCGTTTTATTTTTCCTGTAATCTTTACATTTATAAACTTCTATCACATAGAATAATTTCAGATTTTTTGCTTTGCAAACTTCGGAGATAAGGAGGGGGGAACGGTATTTTTTTTTACATTTTACATCAAAAGTCGAAAACTATGCGGCCTAAAAAAAAATAAAAAATAGTTTGAGAATGTGATACCCCACATGCCCTAGTAGCCCCACTTTTAATTTTTAAGACCCCCTTTCAGTCCCAGTTGCAAAAAAAATATAATAATTTTTATTTCTTTCTTATTTGCAAAATAGTTGGGTAAACGTCATCTAAAACTATTCTAAATTTCAAGATGATAGCATTAGTAGTTCTTGAGATATCCAGCTGTGACAGACAGACAGACAGACAGACTGAGTCACACCATAAGAGTGTCTTTTTTACCATTTTGGTACGGAACACTAAAAATGAAGCTTCTATGTCAACGCAATAAAAAAATACGGCCATTTATGCGACATATTTTGACACTCGCAAGTAAATCAAAACCTAAGAACTTCCCGTTGACCTAAAATCATGAAATTTTGGAAGAAGCAAGGTCTTACAGCACAAGTAAAGGAAAAAGTCCGAAAAGGGTTGTTTTTTAATTTTATCACATACTTACATTGTTTTTTCAACTATGAACCCTTCATTGTGTTTTATTTTATTTATAGGTCTGAATAAAATATTGGTTAATAATTTATTGGTTTATAACCGACGAAAAATTTCACCCACCAGGGTAGAGAATTATGTACTGAATTCATGGTAAGTTTGCACGTCAATGCACTATGCAATAATTAAGTTTAGAAGTATTAGGGCCTATTTAACGATGTCCGAATGATGAGGAGCGATGAGGAGCGATGAGGAGCTCGTGGCTAAGTAATAACAGCCGCACGGGTCGATCCGTCATGTTGAGCTACGCTTGCTGGGGTTGGTCAGTGGATGGGTGACCATCTTTACATACCGAGATTCCTCCGTGCCTCGTAAAGCACGTTAAGCCGTTGGTCCCGGCTTTTATTCGTGGATCTTTGACAGTCGTTACGGGGTCGTCAGAAGCCCGAAAGTCTGACAACCAGTCTTACCAAGGTGTATCGTATTACCCATTAACTGGGTTGTGAAGGTCAGATAGGCAGTCGCTCCAAGTAAAATACTGGTATTCAACTGCATCCGGTTAGACTGGAAGCCGTCCCCAACATAGTTGGGAAAAGGCTAGGCTGATTGTTTTTTTTTTATGATGTCCGAATAAGTAGCCACTACTCACCGAATAAATTCAAAGAAAGAAAGAATTTGTATGAAATTATCTGCCAAGTAAGTTAATAGAAACATAATCGTAGGTGGTGAAACAGGCCTGTCTAAACGTTCGATCATTTTACTTGTTAATTACAACGGTATATTTTAGCCAACGTACCATCTACAGGTAACATTTAAACCAATATTCGACGTGTTCACACGTGATTCGGATTCGTGTTTACACGTGAACAATTTTATGCCAATTACTGATTTATACAGCTGGTTGCATAATCGAAAACCGATTTACTGAGTTACATAACTGAGTTTCCCCGAAGGATTGGGCAGAGATGCCTATAGTACACCCATATTGTGCCAATTATATTTAAGTCCCGCACATAATAGAGGGCGAGCCTATTACCATCAACCGGGTACAAATCCAGACTACGGGCTGCTACTCAGAAATTGTAGATATAAAAACCCAATAACACTTTTCCCGACCCGGGAATCGAGCCCCGGACCATGCTCAGCAGTAGCGCATGCGACCACTACTAGTCGAGGCAGTCGATTTACAAAAATAATAATTGAATTGTAGTGTCAAATAAATTGTATTATTGTAATAATAATAATTAATAATTTTAATTAATTATTATTATTGTATTACAATTATTTTATTTTGTTTGGCTTACAGCTATCAATAAAAAGTAACAGTGAGGTTATTCACGATAAGCCATTATATTTATTATAATAATTATTTATAAATTTTTACTGAAATTTAATAATTGTCATTCTGCAAAAACATGTTATAAGTATTCAATTAATTAAGTGAAAATTATTTAATGCTCTGAATCATCAAGCATACAGCAAGCCAGCACCCGAATGCGTAACACTCTTTCAACCACAATCCGAAGGAAATTCCTTAACATTGCTTCCTCCTCTCGACAACGTAAATCATCATCATCATCATCATCAGGATCAGCTTCCAGTTAATCTGGATGCAACTGAATACCAGTATTTTACATGGAGCGACTGCCTATCTGACCTCCACAACCCAGTTACTGGGTAATACGATACCTCTTGATAAGGCTGGTAGTCAGACTTTTTGGCTTCTAACGACCAGTGACCATGACTGTCAAAGATCCAAGAATGAATGCCGGGACCAACGGCTTGACGTGCTTTCCGAGGCATCGGCGGGGTCTCGGTATGTTAAGATAAGCGTAGCTTAACTTGATCGATCGACCCGTGCAGTCCATTGCATTGTTTGAAAAATTTCTCTGCTCGGCAGCGTAGGCACGAAAAACACACTCTTTCGTCAACAATTTCTTATCTAATTGTGAAAAAGCTTGAAATAATATTGAAACATTGGGTCTTTGTGAGTATAAAAGTACAGTTTTACATGGCGCAGAACTATTCGTGTCAGTCACAGCACCTGGTAATAATTATAGTTTCATCACTTTAGCGCTCTCGAAAAAATTGTTAATTTCGCCTTTGATATAATGAAGATAATAATACTGTATTTTCATAAATTTGATTATATGTACCTACTTCAGTTTTTTTGCTAAAGTAAATGATTGTGTTTTTGTATTTTAGTTATAATAGTATTATTGTGGCTTGTATATCTTTGGTTGTTAACATAGTTCTTTAAGTAAACCTACTAACATAAATATCGATCACCGTGTCTGAGTCATATAAATAAATAAAATAAAATTTTGATTTTATTTCAAGGGTAGCTGAAGACTAAAGTGCGATTTTTAAATTTCTTGAAAATTTTGCTAAATAATAGGAACGTCCACGTCAGTAAAATATATGGGAAATAAGTGCACATTATAACGTTATCGTGGCCGAACAAAAGGGTCTTCATATATTTCCATATATTTTACTTCCCTATATATTATCGTGATGCCGTGACGTTATAAATTATAAAAATTAAAAAAAAGGAAAATAAATACGAAATTACACAATTGGCCCGCAGATTAACCGCAGATTTAGTTTCCATAAATTATAATTAATTTTCCAGCGTTAGTTTTTAATGTGCCTAACACTTGACATTTCCATTTCACACAGCTGAGTCCAATTAATGTTTTTAATGAAATTATGCATTTTCTATTTCCATTTCACAAAAGCCATTCACAGAGCAGCTTTTTATCGGGACAATGCATCGTATCTCCGTCGCGCCTTACTTGACGTGGAGCCATTATTCCTATTGAGTTATAGTGAACTCAAATTGGATTCCAATTCACAGTGACGGCTTGCAAGTACCTAGTAATATAGTTCTGGCAAATCGCGAGCGCGCTTCTTGTAAAAAGTAAAAAAGTAAAAATGCATTTATTTTCCACACTAATCAAAACAGTACAGACATTATTAAAGTAGGAGTGGACTGGAGCCTAAACTAGGGCAGCCCTGTATTTCAGGACTCCAGGTCTTCCTCCCGCGGCGAGTAAGTTGGTACAATTTATTTATTAATATACTTATATAGAATGTGTGTGTATGTGTGAGTGCGTGTGTGTGTTGTGAGTGTGTTAGGGTGTGTGTGTGTGTGCGTGTGTTGTGTTTGTAGTGAGTGAGAGTAAGGTTGCGCGCAGCTGTGTTTGTGGGAGTATGTAAATATATATGTATGCGTGGTATGGATGAGTGAGCTTTGACTGCTCTTGATTCACTGCAGACAGAACGGAGAAGTTATTTAGGAATTATAAGTAAGGATTCCTAAATAACTTCTTAGTCTTGTGACTCTTATATCACTGTTATACGGCATAGTATATGTTGCAATGGATGACGCGCCTTTGTAAAATGTTACAACTGTATCATGCAAACACCCTTGGGGATATCGATGTAATCGATTTTGACCAGATTTGTTTGTTCACTTCAATCGATTACGTGACAATTGTAGCCGACGCGATTGCTTCGAACTCTAGGGAATCTTTCGAGGCTACAATCTATAAGTGTCTGTTTCTAGGACGGCTATTGGAATTTATTTTGTACGTTTTGATGATCGGGGCGTTTAGGGAATCGTTTGGAAGTAACACAGTGAACAAAATATTGTCAAAGTTAATTTTTTTAGTAAGGGATTTCGATGCTTTTTTGCTCGAGAAATTGGATATCCGGAGGTCTTTTTTAAATCTTACTTACTAATATTACGACAAAAGTCGCTGTTTAACACGTTTTCAGAGCTAAACTCTAAATGGATTTTCTTGATATTTGGATTTCTATCCCGCATAGGTAACTTCTGCACACTTGGGCTAAACCTTGGCACAGCTCTACTTTATAACTAAAGCTAAATATTATAGAGAAAAAACTTCCCGTAAACATTATATTTTGAAGTCTGGCACAAATTTTGAAACTCGTCCAAGGCACTTGCCGAGTCATGGAAGCATTTGCCAGCTGATGGCGCGCAAACAACTCTGATTATGCAAATTATCCTGCATGAAATGCACAGTGAACAAAATATTGTCAAAGTTAAATTTTTTAGTAAGGGATTTCGATGCTTTTTTCCTCGAGAAATTGGATATCCGGAGGTCTTTTTTAAATCTTACTTACTAATAATACGACAAAAGTCGCTGTTTAGCACGTTTTCAGATCTAAACTCTAAATGGATTTTCTTGATATTTGGATTTCATCGTAGCCCTAGAAAAGAGCAACTCTTCCTAATTTTTATCCCGCATAGGTAACTTTTGCACACTTGGGCTAAACCTTGGCACAGCACTACTTTATAACTATAGCTAAATATTATAGAGAAAAAACTTCCCGTAAACATTATATTTTGAAGTCTGGCACAAATTTTGAAACTCGTCCAAGGCACTTGCCGAGTCATGGAAGCATTTGCCAGCTGATGGCGCGCAAACAACTCTGATTATGCAAATTATCCTGCATGAAATGCACCAGATATTTCTGGCAAACTAACCCAGCAATATGTTTGACATGCATGGGCAGAATTTTTATCGCAATTTTACTTTTACGACTTGAAATGTTTTCATTTTTATTTAAAGCTGGATTCCAATCTCGAAAGCAGAGAACATTTCCGGTGTTTTTGTAAAATTTACCTTGACTTTAAAATTCTAAGGCTTCAAAATAATAATAATAATTAAGAAAATTATGATACAAACCTGCACCCTAATTGCGTAACACATAACCAATCGGAGTTGTTTTCATTTTGACAGTTCAGCAACATTCATTGCGTTATTTACGTTGTCAAGCACACAAATCTTTCGAACATATGAAGCAATGGATTAGCAATTTGTTTCAAAATGATTCAAACTCCAATTGATAATGTGTTACGCAATTAGGGTGCTGTACACAAACTCACTGGTGCATTTATAAATCTACAAAAATGTTATCACAATAAATATTCGGTTGACCTCACCAGATCTATCTTCCCAAAGAAGGTTGTATATTATCTGTTAGTGTAGTTGGAGTACCAAGGTCTGGTAAACGCGACGTCGTTTGCCAGACCTTGAGTAACTAGATTCAAGAGCTAGATAATTCCAAACTATTACTGGCCATAATAAATATGATTTATTTACTAACATGACTTTGAAATAGTAGTTTTGCCCTTTATTTCATGGGACCACGAATTAAATATATCTACATCATGAGACTTAATAATATAAGTTATTACCCAATTGGAAAAATGTGAGCCTGTTCCCTCGGAGAAAACAGGCATGATAATTATGATATTTATTCCACGAACTCCATAACAAAAACATCATCTGCATACCTATTCCCAACTTTGTTGGGGTCGGATACCAGTATTTTACATGGAGCTACTGCCTATCTGACCTCCACAACCCCGTCACTGGGTAATACGAAACCCCTTGGTAAGACTGGTTGTCAGGCTTTCGGGCTTCTGACTACCCGTAGCGACGGTCACAGATCAACGAATGCCAGCCGGGACCAACGCAATGCTTTCTGAGGCTCGGAGGGGTCTCTTGTTAAGTAAAGATGGTCACCCATCCACGGACCAACCGCGGCAAGCGTAGCCTAACCTAATCGATCGCGTGTGACTGTTATTACTTAGCCACAAGCCGCATAACGAAAACATCTATTCATAATATTTACAATTGAAAGACAGCCATTTTATTTCTAACCCTTGTAACTCCGCCATATTTTTCTTTCACACAATGCACCTTTTCGCCAAAATACTCCCATCTATTCAACGTCGGAGCTTCTTAAGGGGTAGGTTACCCTTAAGGGGTAGCTCATGCGTCAATTTGTTTGTCCCCTCGGAATCTCGGAATATATTTGAACATCCATCATGTAGGGCACCGACATCTGTCTCTATGTATTGGTTTTCTTGATGGCACTATTTTTTAAGTGTGAGAATTCTTTACGTAAAAGAAACTTGTACTTGTTTGGGTTGTACTTGGCCAGCACTAATTTAATTCCGTAACAGATGAAATGGTTATTAACGAATCTTTGCTGGCTAGGGACTGAATAAAGTATTCCGACACGTTTTCCTTAGAAAAGAAGCTTTCCGTATAATATCTGCTTTTAAATAGGTACTAATATGATAGAGATGTACGTCTCTACATGTTATTTGAAAAATTTATACAAATAAAAACCGGCCAAGTGCGTGTCGGACTACGCACAATGAAGGGTTCCGTAATTGGGATTAAATTAATTATCCCAAGAACAAACTTAACATTATAGTTGAAAAACATGTTCTCCCATACATTCCAACAGTAAATGTAAGTTTGTACTCACATTATTGAGAGGTTTACCATGTTATTTTAAGACCACAAACTTCTAATAAGTTTTCCTGTAATCTACAGGTATAGAACTATTTACTGTATTTTTTTCAAAATTTTAGGCTCAGTAGTTTTGGAGATAATGGGGGACGGACGGTCAATTTTCGTCTATTATCTTAAATAACTTTAAAACTATTTATTTTAAAATTATATTAAACTTATATTTGAGACCCTCATAGGAATCCCTTTCATTTGATATGTCACACGGTACAGTTTGCAAAACTTTTTATTTTTATTTTTTTATTTGCCCTCTAAAAGTGACCCCATATTCAAAATTCATTTATTTACTTTAGCCGTTCATGTTTGGGTCACAGAAATCCATATGTATACCAAATTTCAACTTAATCGGTCCATTATGTTCGTAGCAAATTGGCTGTGATAGACGGACAGACGGACAGACAGACAGACAGACAGACACACAAGTGATCCTATAAGGGTTCCGTTTTTTCCTTTTGAGGTACGGAACCCTAAAAAGAGATTTCGAGACTGACTGACTGACTCATCAACGCCCAGCACAAAAACCCTTGGACCTAGAAATCTGAAATTTTGAACAGTGGTTCCCTTTATAATGTAGACAAGGATTAAGGAAGGATTTTCATTCCCGTAGGATATTTTCCAATATCCACCCGGGAACAGCCACGGGCAAAAGCTAGTCAAATCATATTACGAGCCTTTTTCCTTACACAGCCAAAAATCTTGCGTAGCGACAAAAAAAAAATGATATGAGCAATCTAATGACGTGTCTCATTTTGGAAAGGTAATGTGATTTATAACGTTATCATCTACGATACTGCTAATACCACGAAAATACGTCTGCAATTTATGGTTATTATACAAAACCGTTTTCTCTTACATTTTTTAAACATTACATCAACATGAGTATATAGCATCACGACGTTTTGTCGACGGAAGAATAGACAACATTGCACATTGCCATGCTTAGACGCGTAGAATGCGTAGAAATATTTCTACAATCTGCCATTTTGTCTATTCTTCCGTCGACAAAACCAGTTTCTATGGCGGTCATGATAAGCGCGCAGGCAAGACAAGCGAGGGAATTGCGTAACAAACTTACAATGTCATTGCATTTTGACATTTCAACAATATTCATTGCGTCTTTTACGTTGTCTAGCAGGCAAATATTACAAACAATGAAGCAATGGAAAAGCTTTCTTTTAAAATTCTTTGAATTATGATTAAAACTGTGTTACGCAATTCGAGTCCTAATTTAAGTTGGCATTTAAGTCTAAAACATTCTTGACATTTAAGTTAAAAATAGAAACGCTATTATGCTACAACTAATAAGCCATGCCATGGGCACAGGATATTAAATTGTGGACATCTATCGCGAAATATTACGTGCGTAGGCTAAAGAGAATGAAGCCATTTGAGTTAGTGTAGTCTTATCTATAAATAGTGAATTAATAATGCTGTGATATGCATAAACAAAGTGTGTTTAGGATTCCGTACTTCAAAAGGAAAAAAACAGAACCCAAGGATCACTTCATTGTCCGTCTGTCTGACAAGAGTTCTAAAAAAATGAAGCAAGAAGCAAGGTCTCACAGCACAAGTAGCAAAAAACTAAAAATCGTTAATTTGTAGTTTTTTCATTTATAAAAATAGTTTTTTGCGACTACAATAAAACCACCGTGATGTTTCTTATAAATAACAAAACCTATCACGTAAAATAATAAGTAACAGTTAAATTGCTTATTTGTCTATTAGGCTAGATTGTAATTACCTTTGTTTTCTTAAAAAATAATTGACATAATATTGTTTGAATCGTAAGAAATTAAACAAAATGATTTCAGCAATTAAATTACTCTTGAATGAATTATTATCAATAAAATTACCACCACAGCAAAAACTATGACTTTTTGAAGCAACTCTCCCAGTAATTTCTAAAATACATATTTTTTTCAGAATACTGTACTAAAACTGTGCTCTGTTTGTTTCAGGTGTACAGATAGCATATTTTGCAATAATAGGAACACAGATGTTCATGATCGTACTCAGCATATTCCTCTTCTATGGTATTTATAAAGTAAGTATACTTAAATTTTAATAAATTTAATACATAAGGTCTGATACTATTACAATCTGCTGAAAAAGGACATTCACGAATTATCATCTATCTATAATAATAAGGCTGAAGAGTTTCTTTTATTTGTTTGTTTGTATGTTTGAATGCGCTGATCTCTGGAACTACCCGTTGGATTTTAAAAGTTATTTTTGCATTTGATAGCCCAATTCATGAGGAAGGCTATAGGCTATTTAACATTATGTTACAACCCTCAGGAGCCGAGCAAAATGAAAAAAAGTCAGTAAGAATGCTAAATGAAAAACGAAGTAATAGCGTGGGTGGGCGATGCGATGCGACGGGGTGGGATGGGACGAGGAACAAGAAATTTCCACAAAGTCCTCGCACCTGCATTTCTAGAAAGGCCCCATTAGAGAGGACCCTCCTCTCAGAATAACCCTTTCTGAAATATTTAGTTTCGTTCCTAAAAATAAGTTTACTAAAATTACTAGGTACGCTAACAAAAATAAAACCCCTTGATATTTATTTGGGACCCGAAACAATCTAGGGGCCTTTAACAAAATAAGTGTAATCAAACCAGTTATATTTCAACCTCTACGACATTCTATTACATTATTTTATGTGTCCCTAAAATGCCAGTTTCAAGACGCTATCTCTCGTAAAAAAGGAAATAAATGTATTTTTGTACATAGCAACACTTTATTGTGGGTTTTAATAAGATTGCCAGGACGAATTAAATGAGGTGTAGTTTTATTTATAGTTTATTTCGGAATAATAATGAAAATACAAAGACCCCTTGTTTGTATCACCGAACATCGAATGCAAAAAACTGCGTTCTCTCTACTTCTAATTTTTCATTTTATACAAAGTTACCTTATTCATGATAGGTTGTAATTTAGTAATAGAACAAAGCAACCAATCTCAATTGTACTGCATTGTTTTTTTTCTTTTGTAATTTGTGTTTTCTGTTTCACGAACTGTGTCCAAATACATGTTTTTCTTTCTTTCTTTCTTTCTGTTACAACACAACGAACATCATCATCGTCATCAGCATCTTCTTTTTAGGGTTCCGTACCTCAAAAGGAAAAAACGGAACCCTTATAGGATCACTTCGTTGTCCGTCTGTCTGTCTGTCTGTCTGTCTGTCAAGACCCTTTTTCTCAGCGACGCGTGGAGGTAGCAATTTGAAATTAATATCAAATACGTAAGTCTATGGTCCCTAGGAGTTGTAAAAAAATAAAGCTTCTAAATCAACGCAATAAAAAATACTGCCATTTATGCGACATACTCGCAAGTAAATCAAAACCTATAAGGTACTTCCTGTTGACTACAATCATGAAATTTGGTAAGAAGCAAGGTCTCACAGCACAAGAAAAGAAAAAGTCCAAAAATTGTTTATTTGTAGTTTTATCACATAAAAAAATTGTTTTGTTTTTTTTTCTGGCATAATAATATGGGTGTACAGGTATAACTCTGCCCAACTCTTCGTGGAAACAAGGCGTAATGTAATGTTTAAGAATAGTTTTTTGCGAATACAAACTTAAATATGCAGTTGGATAATTGTCCGTGACGTATATCAATGTATGGGAGAACATGTTTTTCAATTCAATTGCATTGAGTTTGTCTTTGGGATAAATTCTTTTCAACTGCGGAACCCTCATTGTGCGTGGTCCGACACGCACTTAGCCGGTTTTTTTACATTATTTAACACGGGAACTACATACTTTACACCACAGTACACATACATACGTACTACATACGTTACAGACAGTGAAGTCCACAGAATGAAAACAAACACTGCATCAATGGAAGAGCTAAATGAATTTAATCGCTATGTCTTTTACAGGAAAACGTGGCATTTCTAGTGCCGTGGGTCGTCGGCTGTATGACCTTCATGGCGTTAGAAGCGATGGCCATGGTTTACTCCAATATTCTTAGAGATCATGTTAACAAGGTAAGCTTTATTTCTTCCATTCTTTATACTCACCATTTTTACTTTTTCGGGGGCTTACAATATGTTCAATCTTATGTGGATCTTAATCATAGTTATGGACATTATTTCAAGCAACAATATGATATTTTAGTATGAGAGCGCACGACCAAAACCATGTCGCATCGTTGTATGACCAAAACCGTATAAAATCGTTAGTTTTGATGGTTCTGAACCCGACTCAATGGGTAGTACAGATCAGAAATGTCACAGTTTTATGGGAGTTCATTTCTGCTATGTCAAACAAATTGGCAGATGGTTTTATAACAATATGTCTAATATTAAAAAATGTACTAAGGGTTCGTAAATTTATTACAAAGTTTGTTTTCAGACATTTTGCGCGTCACATGTGGCGTGAGCGCATTTTCAAAAATGTCAAAAAATTTAACCGACTTGTCTCATAGCAACCTGGTTAAATTTAGGGTTCCATACCTCAAAAGGAAAAATGAAACCCTTATAGGAAACCCTCACTTCGTGTCCGTCTGTCTGTCTGTTAGTCTGTCAAAGCCCTTTTTCTAAGGAACGCGTGAAGGTATCAAGTTCCTTGGAGGTCTAAAAAATCAAGCTTCTAAGTCAACGCAGTAAAAGAATACGGCCATTTATGCGACATATGTTTTTCCATACTGTTTTGCTGTAGACACGTTATTATTACCAACAACGTACGATATTAATTATAATGTACGCTGTGACGGTCAAGGTAAATAATTTCATATTAAACAGTATCCATTTGTACCTAATTAGTCGAGTTCCCACGTAAATAAGTACCTACCTGTTTTCCTTCAAATAACTGGAAATCTTAAGGAGAAAAACATTGTACGTAATACTATGAACAATATTTAGGACCAACCCCGAAACACGAAAAAAAAAACAGCTGTTCCCTACATTTAGTCGAGTTATACAAACATAAATTACACTTTGTAAAAAAGCAGAAACTCATTTTAGCTTGATTTTAGTTCCAAATTTTGACGCTCGTTTCTGTTATGACAACAATACTAGCCTCCGAAACAGATATAAAAATGAGTGAACATGACCCAGACTCGAGTAAAAATAGTGATTGGACAATTTTAATATAAAGTTTTATGAAAGTCAGTCCTAAAAATATTATATAGCCAAGTAACTGCGACCAACTTGGAAGTCGCGCTCGCGGGCCGCTACCGTGGCACCACTCGGTCGCGCACTTGGTTGGTCACAGTTCTAAGCTAACCTAAACCAATTGATCACTAGTTTAGTTACTGCGACCGATTCGGTATTAAAAGCCACATCAAACGCTATTGTGACTGATAAGCCATTCTGCAATACGTCTAAATGTGGTTAGCATTATTGTAAAACTTAGCGCAATGGCAAACCAGATAAAAGTCGTAAAACAGCGGATTCTACAATCTATCTGCGAAACTTTAATTGCGTTTTTTATACTAAATGGATAGCAGCATGCATTTCCAAGCATAAAACTCTTTCTGCAATAACATTTATGACGTGGCATCGTCACGTCCTCGCGTCGTAGTGACCCATCACCGGGAGCAATATTGCCCGCCCGAGCACTGAGTAATACGTGATTTTATATCATGCTTATATTACGTGCCAAGTGATATCTGCATTCAAAACGACGATGGTAAAGTTATACTGAAAAATAAAAAACCGGGCAAGAGCGAGTCGGACTCGCGCACCGAGGGTTCCGTTCCGATTTCTGAAAAAGTGTGCTATTTAGAGACATCGTTTTATTTTTCCTGTAATCTTTACATAAACTTCTATCACATAGAATATTTTCAGATTTTTCTCTTTGCAAACTGCGGAGATAAGGGGGGGGAACGGTATTTTTTTTTACATTTTTCATCAAAAGTCGAACACTGTGCGGCCTAAAAAAAATAAAAATATGTTTAAGAATGTGCAAACAGCGCTTTTTCATATGATACTCCACATGACCTAGTAGCTCCACTTTGAATTTTTAAGACCCCCTTTCACCCCATGTTGGAAAAAACATACATATATTTTTATTTCTTTTTTATTTGCAAAATAGTTGGGTAAATGTCATCTAAAACTGTTCCAAATTTCAAGTTGATAGCACTAGTAGTTCTTGAGATATCCAGCTGTGACAGACAGACAGACAGACAGACAGACTTAGTCACACCATAAGGGTTCCTTTTTTACCATTTTGGTACGGAACCCTAAAAATGGATGTACAATTTTATTGATGCTATGCAAATAGGCTAGTTGACAGCAAGAAAATACCTTATGAATTTTATGCCGACCGCGGCAAGCGTAGCTTAACCTGATCGATCGACCCGTTCGGTATTACATTATATATATATTTAGCCACAAGTTTTCGCCTACGTAATTTAATTGTACCAATTTTATGAATTGGTACAGTTACTTTTTCAGTGTACTTGTGTGATATTTAGTGCAGTAACCTAGTCAAAAAAAAAAAAAACCTAGTCGAAATGCCAAGGGAATCAGAGCAATTTGATAAATTCACATTTCATTGTTCTAACAACTCGATTGCACAAAAATACTTGGTGAATTGTTAAGCTTTGGTTTAACAATTCACCAAGTATTTTTGTGCAATCGAGTACCCTTAGTTTATTTTTTAAATACTGAATCGAATAAATCAGGTTCTAAATTGATTATTAAAACGATGCTTTATCTAACGAATAACTTTGAGTTATCAGAATGCAAACCACCTCTCGCTGTACGTACATTTCCATACACCAATGGTAACACATTCAATGCTATAGGCAACAATCAACGGTGCCGTATATACTCTGCCGTAGAACACAAACAAGGGAACAAAGGACCGACAGCGCAACAATTTGTTGATCACAGAGTACCATTGAAGCATTGTCTTCTAAACGAGGTTGATTTGAAACACGTGGAAATGCAGTGAACTATTGTGTTTTTATTTAATTTTCAGTTTAAGACGCGGTTTGACTACGATTTTAAACGTCACACAACCGCGTAATCTATTGTCACCTGTCAGGTGGCTTGAAATAAGGTTGAAAATTGAAAATAATATTTGTGTTGCCGAGATGTGACTAAGCTGCGAATTTGCATTTATTTTCCCAGTTTTCTTTAGATTATTTAGAATGTACACAATAAATTAAATAATTGTCCGGTTAAAGTTTAAAAAAAAATGCTAATTCTATTAAATTCTTAAAAAAAAAATGTCATTATCGCTGAAAATATAGAGATGTTCGACGTCAAAGTGTATTTTGCGGAGCAACTTCAAAATTTTTTGCTGGGAATATCAAACTATTTATTACTATTCTATTCGGTTAAAGTTTTTCTTTAAACCCTTCTGCGTCCATTGTATTTTTTGCGTCAGATAGTTTCATTGCGTTACGTCATACTCGACAATCCAAGAAACCAATATTTGTGAATGTTGAGCTAACACCGTGCCTTAAACACGACTAGTACATGGTTCACTTTTGTTACCTGCCAAGATTGAAAAGTCTCAGTACTGGTCAGTAATGTAATTTTCATACCAGAACTGAGAAACACTTTTACGCGTAGGTGTCAATAGTTGGCTTCATAGTACTTCGTTGGTAGATTTGTAGTACTCATATTACTTCCCCGGGAAAACTCTATATCGACAAGTGTACCCAAATCCAAAATATTAGTAGCTTGGCTGGGACAAGTCCAATGAACATCTTACTACACTGAAAGTTCGTTAAGAACCATTTCCACACTTATTACATTTTTCTAACACATGCCATACTGAATCAGTGTTTCAGAATGCCAGAAACAAAACGTTGAACTACTTACACTTACACAATACAATTATGTATCAAAAGAAACCTAAGTTCTATTTCCAACATTCAACACATCGCATCTTCGAAGCGAACTAACTCAAACAGAATAAAATAGAGTTGCCATTCCAATAAATCAATTCACTGTACCGCATAGCAACACAACGCGTCCACCGCTAAGTAAACTGTCGGCTAATGCAAATACATATGTATAATTTGTCCTTTGTTTGTTTCCACAGTAAATACCTAAGGTCCCTAGGTTATGATCGTATTTCTCAGAATTCCCGCTAGACGAAGTATCACGGTAATTTAGAGATCTTATGGAACAAATCAACATGCGTTTCATTAATATACGCCACAATTTTTGGTGGACCTAAATCATGAAGAAAAAAGACAATCTCCTTTTAGTAAACGCATGACGTGTTACTCTATAGCAGATTCACAGTTCTAGAAACTCCATTTTCATCCAATATATGCAAGCAAACCTAGCTTCTAACATCAAACTCATCGTAACTCCGAAGCAAACTAGGTAACTCAAACAGAATAAAATAAAGTTGCCATTCCAAATTAATCAATTAATTGTACCGCATAGCAACACAGCGCATCCAATCCGCTAAGTAAACGGTCGGTTAATGCAAATACGTGTATTTTGTCCTTTGTTTGTTGCCACACTAAATAAGGTCCCCGCTATTTGGTGCCAAGTTTGTTATACTGATATTGTAAGTACTATGTTTCTGTGTTACAGGTCGTATACAAGGACGTGGGTCTTTGACATTTATGGTGCTTTAAAATTAGGTATACAGCTTGTCCGATGGGAGAGAAAGAGAACGTCTTTGAAAATGTATTATAGTACAGGGTGTAAGTGTAAATAGTGGGAATATTTTAAGGGGTCATTGTACTCATCATTATGAATAACTTTTACTCTAGAACCAATCCTGGAATCGCGAAAAAAAATCGGCTGTTCAGTGCATTTATGTTCGCATAATTCGTCAAAATGTAAGGAACAACTGATTTTTTTTCGCGATTGCAGGTTTGGTCCCATAGTAAAAGTTGTTCATAATGATGAGTACAATGACCCCTTCAAATATTGCCACTGTTTACACTTACACCCTGTGTATTTGCCGCGGTCGGAAAGCACGCTAAGCCGTTGGTCGCTGCTATCTTTCGTAGATCTTTGACAGTCGTTACGGGTAGTCAAGACCTCAAAAATCTGACAACCAGTCTTACTAAGGGGTATCGTGTCATCCCGTAACTGGGTTGTAGAGGTCAGATAGTCGCTTCATGTAAAATACTAATATTCAGCTGCATCCGGTTAGACTGGAAGCCGATCTCAACATATTGGGAATAGGCTAGGCAGATAGATTGATATTTTCCGTATAATGATAGAAAAAGCGGTGGTTTGTTGATACCTTAAAAATATGCTTTAATTGAAATAAATCAATTACAAAGAAATTACACACAAATAAGGTTTTTGAAATGTAGCTACGCACTACGGCCGGGCGGCCTACGGCGTAGCGTGTAGCATTATGGAATTGTTTATAGTTGTTTTATTTCACAAAAGCGGGTGAGCCATACTTGTAGATGTAATGCGTACAGACACGCGCTCGACACGCGCTCTTGTGTGCGTACCTGCAGGTAGTGCGCTCCCGAGCTTACACACACAAAGACAAGTGCATGTAACATTTACACACACAAGTATGGCTCGCCCGCTTTCGTGACATAGAACAACTGTACCCATTTTGTCCGCTGAGGTTAGCTGAAGCAAAAACTATAATATTTTTAGCTATATTTGAAGTAATTTGTTGCCAATTAATTCGCACTCGTATTGTCTTGAAACTATGTAGTTAGAAGTAAAATAGTGGTTTAATTAGAAACTTGAAGTCATAAATGAAGCTAGTAGCTTACGTGAAGACGTGTGTTTTAAAATACGTATTATATTCAGTAAGGTTAAAGTACCACCAAGTGGTTTTCTTGAGAATTTAATTGAATATGACAAATGATCGTGGCCTATGGAACTGCTTGAAATTCATAGACGTCATTCTATAGTTATAAACTGGAAAAAAACTGCAATAGTTCTTAAAAAAAGTACTTGCGTCTTATAAAAAGGTACTTGCTATGCATATTAATAATTAAGGTACTTACACAAGCTTGAATCAGACATCTTTCAACGAATGGTTTAATGTGAGAGCACGAATATCACTTCAACACTTATTAATTAGTTCGTCGATAAATAGATTTATTAATTACTAGCTGCGCCCCGCGGTTCCGCCACACACGTGTTAGTCCAGGGTATAAGCTATCTACACACCAAATTTCATCCAAATCGGTCCAGCCGTTAGAATGAACATGAAGAAGTAACAAACATACAAACACACACACACTCACAAACTTTCACCTTTTTATTAATTAGTGTGATTATTTACACCATAAAAATTACAGATACATGTATAATGTAAAATATTTGCAAGGGGTGACACAATGGGCGGTCTTAACGCTGAGAGCGAATTTTTTAAAGACAACCTTTGGATGGATTAAGGGAGAAGGAGAGACAACACTGCAGGTAGTCTGTGGTATACCATTTATAAATATATCGATGAAGGTCATAAAAGGACCCTTATCTTTTGACACGTCCACAGAGCAAAGAGACAATCCCACACAACTTCAGTAACATAGGTACATAAAACACAAATCCGTCTGAAATATCCTTTGTTCCAACTCCAAGCGTGTGTTGAGCAACGGTCACATGACAACAGATAACGAGCCCGCTTCCTTTTACCTTTTAATCTTTTATTTTGACAGCGTCACGTATACAGTGGTTTTATATTCATGCATTCGGACAGAAAGACCACTCTATACGGTTTGCAAAAACAAGCTTACGAGTACAGTGCGTTTCAAATAAGAATAGGATCGACTCAGCGCCATGTTGTGACGTCATAGCTGTCAAATCGACTGAATTGGGTAGGGTGAGCAAAACAAGATATTTTTTAGTTAACATTTATTTACGAATCACGAATGAAGAATTTTAAAAAAATGAAAAAAAATGTTACCAACAATGAAAATATGAAAGAAATAAGCATAATTTATAAAAAAACTAATTATGAATAATTTTTTGATGTCTGTTTTCACTTTGATTTAGCTAAGACAAAACAAAACGTTATTGATACGCAAATAAGTTTTCTTTGCAAACCGTACTTTTCAATCAACATTTGACAGATAGAGGTCATTGACGTTCCTATTCTTATTTGAAACGCATTGTACGTGCTGTAGCGTGGACACAATAAAAAACTTAAAAGGGAAGTTCGAATTTGCGCTTTCTATTTTTGAAACCACGCAGAGAAACAAAAGTCGATCGTATTTTTTTTTTTGTTGAGTCTGAGTGACACCAAAAGCTTTGAAGTTGGTTTCAGTCAAAATACTGTAGTTCTTTGTTTTCAGTGTAGCATAGCTATTCAACCACCATTTGACAGGCTGTCGTGTCAAAAATGACACTTTTTCAGTAACTGGTTTTCCTACCCCACTCAGCATATAGTTGTCGGAAGAATTATAGCGGTCGATTTGATTAAATCTGACAAAATTTTTGGCTATTGGATTTGTAAACAGAGCGTATAAAGTACTCCTTCGATAAAATTTATTGATGTTCGATTCGGCATGGAAGAGTATCGAATCATTGAGAATCAGTTATGCTGGTAGTTTTTTGTCTAAACCTAAAGAAGCTTTCTCATCTGATAGTAAAGAAGCCTGGCTTAATGGTACGTGTCACACGCAAGCAGTTTTAACGAGTACTACGTCATGACTTGGCGTGTGTGGTGCAATCATGCGAGTAAATAATATGCATATAGATGGAATGTATTCGCTCTTACTATTCCGACGTAAAATTATGCTTACGAAATTGTATAAACCTAGGGTAGGTACCTATACGAGACATCCTTACAAAAACCAGCTACCTATCTCAACAGGTTACCGCCGTTCACAGACAGACACTTACAAGGTCAAAGGTCAAGACTGTACCCTCCAAACAGAATCAATTACTTATGTATAGTGTGGTGGTATTATTTACCCCAAACAAACACTATCCCAAAAGCAATCTTTAAATTTTTAGACGGTTGTCAGAAGTGGATCTTTTTCACGTCTTTCTATAATGGCAGTACTGCTTTCTTCTCTTTTTGGATTCAAGCCAGTTCGGTGTCACGTTTGTATTTTGACGTATGTGTTGCCAGCATGTGGCGTATTGTTTCGTTTAATAATCGTTCTGCACAGCCATCATTCTGACATTCGATTTTTGATCGTTCATGCAATTTTAAAATTGGAACCATAACAGTGCTTCCTTCCTTCCTTCCTTCATTGTATCCAACAATGGCTTAGTTTTAATAAATGAGCCTTTTCGTTTTCCTTATTCGTATAATACTTATTTAACACCAAACTATATTTTAAATGAGAAACATTGTTTCAAGTCTTGTTAATATTTTTACAGAAAGCCAATCCAATCAAGAGTCGTTTAAAATTAAGTGTAAGAGTACTTAACCTACCATTATGCCCAGCATATTATTATGACCAATACCTCATTGGCAAGGTATCTGTTAAAAAATGTTCCTTTGAAAGAAACTCCATAAGCTTTAGCTTCCTCTAGTTTTATCGCCAATTATTATTTATCAAAGAAAATCATCTCTCCTCTAATATCTCAATTACCTAAGTCAGAACTTCGTCGTTTACTCTACAAACTCGTCAGTAATAGAGCTAAGCACAGTTTTTAGTTAGTTTGAGCCTCTAGTTTACTTAGAGTCTCTGTGCAGCTCGCGATTCGTGATTAACCGGTATAATGGCGCCGATCTCCAAGTTAGGAACTCCTTGATAAATAGTTCAACAGTCGGATCTAGTTTCTTGATATTATTGTAGCAATAGAAATACACAATCTGAGAAAATTTAAACTGTCTACTGTACGCTGACAGATAGATGGATAGCGGAGACTTAGTGACAGGGTTCCATTTGGCACTTTTCGGTTACGGAACCCTAAAAATCGTTCAAATTTACTTTACATCTACGTTGCGCGTTTTTTCTAGGGTCTAAAAATTGCAAAAATACAGCTAGATCGTAAACTATCGTACTTAATGATGCATTACGTAAACTATCGTACTTATGATGCATTACGTAAACTATTGTACTTATGTTGCATTACGTAAACTATTTTACTTATGTTGCATTACGTAAACTATCGTACTTATGATGCATTACGTAAACTATTGTACTTATGTTGCATTACGTAAACTATTGTACTTATGAAGCATTACGTAAACTATCGTACTTATGATGCATTACGGATATTGTCTGACTTTACTGGGAATAATTCCGTCATTCATTTATGGTGATTAGCAATGCTTAATTAAATTTTCATTTTGCCAGAAACTTTTTATTGCTGGCTAAACCGCTCCAAAAAAAACTAAAGCAGTATTTTTGTTTTCATAATCATACTCCTGAACTGTTTAGTCACTTAGCTCTATTTCTTTGGTGATTTAGCCATCTCAAAAGTACACTTGGAATCTGTATATTTTAAGCGATATTTTAAATAAAAATTCATCAAGAATATCAACTTTCCATCAATCTATATTTGTCAATGGAACGCAGTAGGTATCCAGATTGCTTGGATTTCGATACTACGTTCCAAAACTCAAATTGCCAATGTAGGTCATACCAAGCTTAAATCAAACTGGGCTGGCCATATAATGTACACAGTGAGTCCCAAATGGCAACGCGGAGGAGGAGATGGCAGGACGAATTACTCGACTCTTTGGTCTCCATAGAAAGGGATAAGTGGAAGTATGGAAGGGGTGGCTTTTCTCTGCAGTGGAACACAAATAGCTTATAATAGTAATAAAAATGTATTTTTAATGAACCTTGGCCACACGTTGCTACCACGAGCGTGACGTTCACCTTGTTGCATGCACGCTGATTAATCGAACCGTTATCTTGACATTTAGTAATAGCTATTATTAGAATCTCAGTTAAGTATTCTGCTAGTCAATAATTAATAGTGAATAAAAGGGTTTTGAGTAGAGTGTAGCAAATATGTTTGGAAGGATAAGCCTAGTCTCGACACCTGGTAGTAAAGACTTGGTCAATGTCTCGCTGGTATTGGTAGTCAAAAATATCAGAGAAACGACGACATGCACCAAAACTGTGATGATAGTCGCAAACCCAGTTACCGATAGACAAGGATAGAGATAGGAGCCGGCGCTGTCGTGCAAGTGAAATCGCTTTAGCCACCGAATGCTTACGATTATGAATGACGTTTCATGTCTATCTCGCTCTTAAAAACATGGCGAAGCAAACATTAAACATTACTATAATTTTCAACAAATAAACATTTTTGGCTGTAGGTACTTACGAGTGAAGTGAGTGAGTTGTTTTTGGTTTTTGAAGTATTTGTGCACATTTTGAAAACACATGAAGGCATTGTTGCTGCTTCTTTAGACGATTACGGTCGTGCTACACAAACGCCAGTTCGATTGTGACTAAGGTCAATTTGTGTGCGTTAACATAATTTATGCGGTGCACGTCGAGGAGCGCGAACCTTATATTTCTAATTTATACATCAATGTATTGAACCAAATTACTTGCAGCAGTCGTCTTTTATAAATAGACTTAAAATATCGTTAATTAGAAAAAAAAATCTGTAATTTTTGTTTTTTCAATTTTTGATTCACACCGCAATTTTACACCATATGGATACCTACTGTATTTGTCTTCGAATAGCCATATATACGGAAATAACCACAACTACGAACACAAAAAAAAAACATATTCCGAATCAATTGGATTGCTTTCCAATACCAAGAGAAGAAATATAAATCTAGAAAGTTTTCCTTCTCCACAAATCTATCAGTCAATACGAAAAAGCCACGAATGCGTAGTTGTGGGACAAGTCAGAATCGTGTGGACGACAAGCAATTTAAGTTAGAATGGATTTCGTACTTGCGCAGTTTTACATACAACGTGTAACGTTAAATGCGCAAAACCTCTTAAGGGGTCATTGTACACATCATTATGAACAACTTTTACTATGGGACCAAACCTGAAATCGCGAAAAAAATCAGCTGTTCAAGTACATTTATGATCGCATACTTCGTCAAAATGTTTTAAAAACAGCAGATTTTTTTTTCGCGATTTCTGGTTTGGTCCCATAGTAAAAGTTGTTCATAATGATGAGTTCAATGACACCTTAAAAGGTTGCCACTGTTTTAATCTATAGGTTCACCAACAATTGATTATGTACACTGATATACAGACACATAATTATTATTAAAAGCCTGTGATGTCACTCTGCAGAGCAAAGACCTCCCTACTCTCTTCCCACTCCTCTCTGTTTATAGTTGCTCCATCCGCCATCTCCATCTGGGCCTGCCGCGTCGTAAGTTTGGCCCATTGGTCGTCTGACATGCGGCAGATGCGTCCAGCCCAATTTCATTTTAGCGTAGCAGCTTTCCAAGTGACTTCAGTCATCTTTGTGATGGAACGGGTGATCGTATTCCTAACCCGGTCTACTACCCGGAATACTTCCTAGTTTGATACCCAGAATACTCCATTCCATAGCCCTCTGACAAACTTCTATTTAAAAGTATAATAATGTGCATCTGTTACTTATAGGTAAACATCACACTAATATTATAAAGTCGTGAGTGTGTGAGTGTGTTTGTATGTTTCTTACTTCTTTACGCTCAAACGGCTGAACAGATTTGGATGAAATTTGCGACGCGGGTAGACCATGACCTGGAAAACATTGCGATGAAACCTGGACTTATACTTAACTAGCTGCGCCCCGCGGTTTCACCAGCGTAGACCGGCATAAAAAGTAGCCTATGTGTTAATCCAGGGTATAAGCTATCTACATACCATATTTCATCTAAATTGGTCCAGCCGTTTGAGCGTGAAGAACTAACAAGCATACACACACACATACCCACTCACAAACTTTCGCCTTTATAATATTAGTGTGATATTTATTTATTTATGTACAATTTATTACCATAAGTATAGATCAAAAAAATAAAAATCGAATTCGGAAATCCGCCTTGAGCAAGCGTCGTGATCTTGGCTCATGGCTTCTCTATAAGAGAAGAGCCCTTTGCCCTGCAGTGCACAGTAAAAGGCTGGTATTATTATTTACATAAGATATATGTACCCACTTAGTATTATAAGTATATACCTATATTGTATAGCTGCAACAACACAAACAAATACTCATTACGTCATAACATTGGCAAACGCTAAAGGCACTTAATTAATTAATTCTGTCGCACTATAGATAACGTGTCAATAACTAAATTAACGAATTATTACTATTTGTAGGTAGCCATATTTACCAATGCATTATGTTATTCAGAGTGAATAATGCAATATGTACCTAAGTGGTGCAAAACGGGAAGGCTCGTGACTGAATGATAATAGCCGCACGGGACAATTTACACTTGCCGCGGTCAATTCGTGGATGGGTGACCATCCATTACATAAGGTCCCATTAAAATAGATGGACAAATTTTCACTGGGTGTTCTACCCATGAATAATGAACAACTTTTACTATGGGACCAAACCTGAAATCGTGAAAAAAAAATCAGCTGCTCCCTACATTTTGACGAGTTTGGCGTAGATAAATGTACTGAACAGCTGATTTTTTTTACCGATTTCAACGTTAGTCCCATTGTAAAAGTTGTTCATATTCATGGGTAGAACAACCTGTGAAAGTTCATCTATTTTAATGGGACCATAAATATCGAAACTCCTCCGTGTCTCGGAAAGCACGTCAAGGCTTTGGTCCCGGCTGTCATTCGTAGATCTTTCACAATCGTTACGGGTAGTCAGAAGCCCAAAAGTCTGACAATCAGTCCTATGGAATATCGTATTACGCGGTAACTGGGTTCTAGAAGTCAAATGGGCAGTGTAAAATACTGTATTCAGCTGCATTCGGTTACACTAGAAGCCGATCACAACATAATTGGAAAAAGGCTAGGCAGACTGATAACTGGTGCAAAATTCATTGTGATCGATAAACTGCTATGTAGGACGCGGTAATAGCTTATTTTCGATCAATTTAAGACCAGTTTGAAGAAAATTAGTCGCTACGTCTTTCCCTATTTTATCTAGGCTAACATAGGCTAAGTGAATTTACGACACTAATGGCTATAAAATTCACTAAGTAGGTACGGTGAGTACCTTACCCTAAACTTAAAATACTATTAATATTTTAGGCAAAGTTTATTTTAATAGACAGGGAGGAGCTCGTGGCTAAGTAATAACAGCCGCACGGGTCGATCCATCAGGTTTAGCTACGCTTTCCGGGGTTGTTCCGTGGATGGGTGACCATCTTTACATACCGAGACTCATCCGTGCCTCGGAAAGCACGTTAAGCCGTTGGTCCCGGCTGTCATTCGTGGATCTTTGACAGTCATTACGGGTCGTCAGAAGCCCAAAAGTCTGATAACCACTCTTACCAAAATGTTATCGTATTACCCAGTCACTGGTTTGTGGAGATCAGATAGGCAGTCGCTCCATGTAAAATACTGGTATTCAGCTGCATCCGGTTAGACTGGAAGCCGACTCCAACATAGTTATGAAAAGGCTAGGCAGATTGATATTGATCTTGTAACAGACTACGAAGTAAAACCATTTATTTTAACAGCAATGCATAGTTGGTTGCACAGTCGTTGGTAAGTTGGTGACAGTACCTGTCAGTTTCATAATAACGACTATATGTTTAGCGAATTTGATACTTATTACTACTAGAATTTGTCCAACTGACAGGTGTCAGGAACGCATTCTCACGTCGGCCGGACTGTACTGTACATCACATAGACTGTCTCCTTGATCTACAGTCAATTATAAAACTAACCAGTTATACTCCATCGGTTTAGGTAATTAAATAAAGGTAAATAAAAAAAAACCGGTCAAGTGCGAGTCAGACTCGCGCACGAAGGGTTCCGTACCATATTATATGTTTAACAATCGCAAAGATAACTTTTTACTTATTTTATAACGATACTGTGAATTACAAGGTTATTTTTTCAGTTGCAGAAAATCACCCATGTTTAAACAAAATACCTTATGAATCGCCGTTTTCAGTATTGTTGCTTAAATACAGTATTTATGGTACCTACATGGTATAAAGAAGTTTCAAATTCCTAATTTGTTGAATTGTTGCGCTAGAGCTCGTACAAAAATGGTATAAAATTTACAACTTTTGCGGCCCCCTATTTCTTAATTTTAGAAGATAAAAAAAAATATGTTTGTACTCTACTCAATGAGTTCTAGACGATCACACTCCACATGCTAGATTATTTTTTATTTTTTTTAAATGAAAAGTTTATTGTATGGGGACCGACCCCTTAAATTTTTAACTTTGCTTTATTTTTATTATTTGTTGTTATAGCCTTAATAGACAGCGGAGGCTTAGTAAGTTTGTAGTGGACTGTACGTGGTTGTCTGATTTCATGGATTTTAATTTTCTTGCGTGGAACCCTAATTATGTTTCTAAAATAAAAATAGCCTTAGTTACTCCTTAAAACGTTTTGCAAGTTTCCTAACTTGACTCAAAGTACCATTTTTTTAATAGGACTGCGCTTTAAAATTCTTCTATAGAAACTTTAACATCCCTAAACCTCATTTGAGGCGTAGTTTTGAAAAACTAATAATGACAAACATTATTACTTACTTATGCAAGTATTTGTGCTAAGTTTCAAGTTCATTAACCAAATTAATAAGATTTTTCATATAAACTGTATCTCTGTTTTCACGAACACAGATAAAGAATTTCAAAAATCGTCTGGTATGTTTCCATAACTTGACTCAAACATTATTTACACCAATTTTAGAGTTAATCAAGCCCCCAATAAAATCCTCCGCTATAAAATTAACCCCTTAGGGGTAGATTTTTGGAAAACCCTGATACACGTTAGTCTTCATTTTTGGTGTCAAGTATAAAAACAGAGTTTTGAGTTAATCGGACCGCGTGTTAAAATTCCTCCATACAAACTTTGACACCCCAATCCCTCTTTAGGGGGTAGTTTAGGAAAACTCAAAATGATAAACTTTATAATTTATTTAGATGAATATTCGTGCTAAGTTTCAAGTCTATTAACTCAAGGCATAGGATTTTTCATACAAACCTTCATCCCCTATTTTACCCCCTTAGAGATGGAATTTCCAAAAATCCTTCCTTAGTGGATGTTTACACTATATAAGGTATCTATGTGCAAAATTTCAAGTCTCTAGGTCCATTGGTTTGGGCTGTACGTTGATATATTAGTCAGTGACTCAGTCAGGACTTTGATTTTTTTATATATATAGATTTACCATGTTATTTTAAGACCACAGACTTCTTATAGGTTTTCCTGTAATTTACAGGTATAGAACTATTTCCTATATTTTTTTCAAAATTTTAGGTACTGAGCCTAAAATTTTGAAAAAAATATAGAAAATTTCGGAGATAAGGGGGGAGGAATGGTCAATTTTCGTCTATTTTCTTAAATAACTTTAAAACAATATATTTTAAAATTATTAAAAAAATATATTTGAGACCCTCATAGTAAGCCCTTTCATTTGATATGTCACACGGTACAATTTACAAAACTTTTTTTTAAATTTTCTTATTTTCCCCCTAAAAGTGACTCTCATATTTAAAATTCATATATTTATACGTATATATACTACATATAGCTGTACGTGTTTGGGTCACAGAAATCCATATGTGTACCAAATTTTAACTTAATCGGTCTATTAGATTCGGAGCAAATTGGCTGTGACAGACGGACAGACGGACAGACAGACAGACAGACAGACAGACACACGAGTGATCCTATAAGGGTTCCGTTTTTTCCTTTTGAGGTACGGAACCCTAAAAACAGTTGTCTGGTTAACCGACTAAATGTAATAACAACACAGACACAGTTAGTTGTACTCTACAATTTAGCAACGCTACAAATGATAAAATTGCTAAATTGCTAAATTGTAGAGTATACTGTGTCGTAGCATGATGACTGAAGTGGCAGACAGGTATTACGTTTAGTCGATTAACCAGACACGTGGTTTTTTCTTCTGTTTACCTTTATTTGTTTACCTAAACCGATGGCTTTAGTTAATAACTAAACAACTTTAAAAAATATATTATAATATTTGTATGGTAAATAAGTCCTTGCTGAGCGTAATCCCGTAGGTGGTTTTATTATAATGTTTTGCATTCATTGGTTGCGTACATAAAAGTGCCCGAAGCTTTTTATAACAAGTAAAGACAACAAAATAAAGGGATTATTTGTAGCGGTCGTTGACCTCGGCTGCAATTTTTTTAATGTTCGGGATTATAAAACTGTCCCTTGTTTGAAATAGGTATGACCATTGATATATATACACTAGATTAGCAATTGCCGCGCCAAGGCGTTGCCACTGGACATACGGCCACGGCCGTATGCGTAGCTAACGTCAGTTCAGTGCTCTGTATGACGGCAGCCGAAGTGAACCGAGTGACACGCGACAAAAAATATCGCCAAAACGGGTAAATGCGTAATGAAAGAATGCGATTCAAGATCACAAAAACTACCGGAATTACTTTTCACACGTAAGTTTATTGTTTCTGTGTTTATATCATCGTAAAAACGCATTAAAATAAATAAAATGTAGATTTTTTTTTTAATCATGATCAGTGTTACAACTAAAAACTATGTTTTAGTTTCCCACATTTGTGGGAGTTTTTAATTTATGGAATAAGCGATTTTAAATTTTTTTTATTAATAATTAACAATGTTCCAGAGTACCTAAAGATGCAATCAATTTTCTCAATCAATAATCCGATTGCTGAGAAAAGAGACTGACTGGCTACCTACTAAATCGACTGTCATTTGTTTGAAGCACTTCCGTGATTAAGATAAAATAGGCCCAAAAAGCGAATGTGGCCGTGTTTATTTGTCCAATCAAGCAATTGTAATGCTTATTGTAAGTAATGATTTTATGCGGCAATTAATATTATCAAATTATAGGTAATGCCAACAAAAAATGCCTTCTCATTGAACTCCCACCGCAACAAATTAGTTTATATCGACTCAAACTACATTGCGTACTGAATGTTTTTTTCAACTTAGTTTTTAGATTGTAAAGAGCTGTTGGCGCTACAATAAATTGTATATTTTTCAGGACAACCGTTATTCTAAAGAGTAGGTGGAGCTTTCAGAAGAAGAAAATATGGATGTGGATGCTGTGGAAACCGACGAAGAGATAGTCAAAATAACTGAAACCCGAAAGCCCAAAATGAGGAAAATAATTCACCGTTTGAAAAATTTATCGGCTAGAAGACTAAGAAAAGGAAAAAAATATGTCACAAAAAATAAAAGACTAGAAATAAAAAAATAAACGATGATGATAGAGGAACTGAAAAAAAAACGTATGTTGAGCGAAGAAGACGAAATGCAGCTAATGTAAATGATGAAACAGTGCAATTCATGGAATAATTAAAAAAACCTTCAAAAAGAAAAGGACTAATAGAAAACTGACTCTTTGGGGAAACCAAAGGTTTTGTCTTTGCGATTATGGACGAAGTTATGATGACGAACAACTACCGGAAATATATTGTGAAGGACGGCACGGTTGACATCTGTCGGGCATTCCACCATCCGGGGGAATCAATCCGTCACATTATTTCTGACTGGTCTCGTCTGGCTAACGGAGACTACTTGCATAGGCACAAACTTGTAGCCAGGATTATCCACCAGCAACTTGCTCTGAAATACAGTCTTGTGGAATTGGAAGTACCGTACTGTAGGTACGTGCCCGACCCAGTTCTCGGAAATGGCAATATTACTTTGTATTGGGATCGATCTATCATCACTGACAGGACTATTGTTGCCAATAAGACAGACATAGTGGTGATAGATCGATTAGAGCGTCGCACAATGATTATTGATATAGCGGTCCCGCATGACGAGAACCTCGTGAAAGCTGAAAAAGATAAGCAGATTAAGTGTCTTGACCTGGCTCGCGAGGTTGTCGACATGTGGGATGTGATACAGCAATCGTAGTGCCGATAGTCGTGACGGCCAATGGCATAATAGCCTAGAGCCTCGATCCACACCTGAAGAGGCTCTCGTTAGGCAGCTGGATTAAGGAAGATTGCTCCAGAAAGTGATACTTCTGGACACCGCGCGTATCGTTAGGAGGTTCCTCTCTAAGCAGCCCTGACCACCGGTACCTTGGACCCCGTTCCCGATACCGGTGGGCTACTATTTTTAATATTTTTTAATGTTTTTATATTTTAATATTTAAAAATGTAAATTTTATGTATGAAAATTAACTAAAGGAAATAAAAAATGTTCAAAAAGAAAATGCCTTGATTATTTTCATTAGATATAACCTTCTAATACACATCTAATAAGAAATACATAATTCACATACTTAAAAAAATAATTTAACGTTTACCGTTTAAACGTTTCGTTTTTTTTTAACGTTTAAAAAGTTGGGTAAAATTTCGCATGGGTAGGCAACCCCATCCCGCCATTGCATGTTTATATTGCGGTCTTTATCTAATCTAAGCGACAGTATTGTTCTTGTGACTTGTGTAAGTGAGACAGAAATATGTTTACTTTTAAATGTTTAGTGGTTTCAAAGCTACGTCGTCGCATTTAAATAGTGGTTATACTTTTTTTACACATTTTAATGAGGTTTGCTTCTCTAGTTATATAACTCAATGGGTATGACAGTGTCTACCCTAATATTGATTGTTAAACAATTTAAATGTCCAAAGGGCTTCCCGTCATTTTTGAGGAGACGTATGTATCTGAAAGGCAGAAACGAAACGTCATAATCTGTCTGCAGGTCGTCCTGTCACAATCGCAAATATGGATGATGACTAACTATTTTTTTTGTCCGTCATGTAGATTCTTAGAAAATATTGGACACGTCTTTTTGGTTTTTTACGTATTAAAAAAATAAAAAGATTACGGCGATACATTGAGTTAAAACATGGCATGACGTCACGCCTAACTAGATTTTATACGTAGTAGCGACGTAGTGAGCCCCCATTCCCCAACTTTAATGCGTGTTTTCTAAGTATTAGGGTTCCGTACCAAAATGGTAAAAAAGGAACCCTTATGATATGACTCAGTGTGTCTGTCTGTCTGTCTGTCACAGCTGGATATCTCAAGAACTACTAACGCTATCAACTTGAAATTTAGAATAGTTTTAGATGACATTTACCCAACTATTTTGCAAATAATAAAGACATAAAACTATTTATATATTTTTTTGCAACAGGGACTGAAAGGGGGTCTTAAAAATTTAAAGTAGGGCTACTAGGTCATTTGGGTTATCATATGAAAGAACGCTGTTTGCACATTCTCAAACTATTTTTTTTTTTTAGGCCGCATAGTTTTCGAGTTTTGATGAAAAATGTAAAAAAAAATACCGTCCCCCTTTTCTCCGAAGAGAAAAATCTGAAATTATTCTATGTGATAGAAGTTTATGTAAAGATTACAGGAAAAATAAAATGATGTCTCTAAGTAGCACACTTTTTCAGAAATCGGAACGGAACCCTCGGTGCGCGAGTCCGACTAGCTCTTGACCGGTTTTTTTTTTATTAATATGATAAATCAAAAAATACGTGTCTAATATTTTTTTATTATATGATTGATGTGATGACGGACTAAATAAAATTTCTTTTTTTTTACCCAGGCATCATCCCTAATATAATAATTTCTACAGTAACTCCAAAATTTAATACCAAAGCCTATAGTTTTCTACAAATAAACGTTTATTTTAATTCTAATCTATCACTCTTTCTCTTTGTTACAGCAATTCGACTCAATATGCAAAGCCGAAATATCATTCTTAATACCACGGATACTATTAAATGTAAGTATATAATTATTTTGGCTTTTCACTTATTAAAAACCAGTCCACATTCAACTACATTCAACATCGAGTGCTCTGTACCCTGTTCGGTAGCATCTCGTGAGTAGTCTGTTATGAAGTTTACGTATTACATAAATTATACTACGTAAACTTCAGTACAAAGTTCGTTCGTTCGTTTCGTTCGTTTGTCCGTTCTTTGAAAATAGGTTGTTAAGAGGGGAGGTGGCCTACAATTCCCCATACAAAAGTATTTCCCGATTATCTTCCTGAATAATGCCTCTAAACATTTTTTTTTTTCATAAAATTTAAGTCTTCTGTAGACACGTCCCTGTCATTTCCTTTTTTTCAGGAACTAATTAGTACTGAAAACATGACCCTCCAAAAATTACAAAAAATATATTATATTTTTACCGCCGTGATTAGGGGACTACCAGACAAATTCTAAAAGTTTTTAACTTAAAAGAAAATTATAGGAACCTCTTTTTCTGGATCAGTTTTCGAGGAGAAAAGAGGGGAATACGAAACGTCAATCTCGTTGGTCTGAGCTGCAGCTGTCCCTATCGCACTCTCTTATCACTATTGGGGCACAGCGCGACGGCAATAGTTTTTTCCTCGTAGGCCACCTCCCCTTTGTTCCTCATACAACATACTTACATTAAATTGAAGTTATAAAATTTCACATTTATGGTTTACGGTAGATCATGGCCTTATTTATAACCAACTTCAAAAAAAGGAGGAGGTTCTCAGTTCATCGGATTTTTTTTATGAATGTTTTTTTTTTAAACACAAATAATTCAAAAATCTATGTTGCTTAGGTGATTGTTGCATGACATCCATACTGTACGCACGGATCAAGCTATACATTTCCAGTATAAGCTGATCTCGCATTGTATAGGATCTCCTTACAATGAGAGGTCAGTGTAAACTGGAAATGTATAGCTTGATGCGTAGCCGTGTGTACATACCTATTATTATTATAAATGCGAAAGTAACTGTCTGTCTGTTACCATATCTCGCCATATTATGTGTTTAACATAAAATATGGATGCTATATTCACATCTAGTAGCTGTCAGTCAGACCTATTATTGAGTTATAACTACTTTAACGAATTTGAGATTGTACATGTTTTGTGAATTAATATTTTTAAAAAAATATTTGGCTGAACGGATATGAAATTTGGTACACAGATAGACCAGGACCTGGGTTAAGACATATAACTTTTTATTCTGGTAGTGCTTTCCCGCCGTGAGATAATTTAAAACATCTTCGTGGGTGAAGCCACGGCCTTTTGCCCGCGTCGTAGGTGTTGGAAATTATCCCACGAAAAGCTTCCAATTCTTTTGCACCCAACCCAACTAACCCAACTGTTTTCAACCCAATTCTTTTGTCACATGACACACACATACACCTCACAAAAAGGTGCAGCAATCATGTGAAATTCAAAAGTCAACGCTGCAAACTTTTGTTGAACACCGTACAGTATCCAGGTTAGGTTCTATCCAAGTCTTGCCAATTCTTTTGTGCGACGTATGTCATAAGTCAGCGCGGGACGTGACCCCAAAATAACGCAACGAGCACTATTGTGTGCCTGAACAAAACTTTCCTTGTCGGAAAATATGCTTTTTAAATGTTCAAGCTTATTTTTAACTGACGTTGGTTTTACGGCTGCAATACACAATCAACCTATTTTTGTAAATATCGTGACATTTTGTAAAGGAAAGTTTGCACATTTTAAAAAAGGCCGTCGTTCTTTTTTGTTCAGACTTTCTTAACAACGGGAATTTTTAAGATGGTCTTCCGATGGGCTTTATGCAAGGAGTGTCATAAACTGAAGTTTTGTCGTGATGCAGCGTTAAATAAAATGCGATCTATGAATAAAGTTTGAAGGTTCTTCTCTGTCGAATATTGAAAAGGAGAATTATAATAAATAACTTAGGTACATACGTAATTTCTTTAAAAAATTATAATAGCACATTACTATTGATGTGAAACAAAATATTAGACGCGTTATAAAGACCAACCTCCAATTTTGTCCATACCAGTCAATGACTATTCCTAAAACCATCCAATTAAAGTCCAATAGACACACCACTATCAACTGAACTAATAAGCACTAATGTGTGTATTTACTAAACTTCAAATTGTACACTAGGTAAAGCAGGTGTTTTCAGACTATTATTATTTATCTTGCCTTGGATATCAAATGTCTACTCCAACGAACTGTTAGTCCATTTAAGACTGTGGTCGCCTATTTTCGCGCTCGGATTTTAAACATCTGACGCTCGACGCCGCGTAGACAGTGCGCGTGTGTGCGTTTTTCCTCATGTACGGCACACAGTTGCGATGCTGCGACGACTAAACGATCTTGATCTGTAGCTATGGCGTACCTATATTTTTTTGAAGTAAAAGCTAGAGGTTTACGGAGAAAATAAAAAGACTGTCCACAAAACATTATTAGTGTATTTTAATTAAATTTATACAAATATGGATGAAGAAAATAATATTATGTAGGTACTTATAAAAACTAAACTCATTTTACTTATTTGCTTAAGTATTTGTATACTTATAAGTAATTGAAGTTTTATAAAAGTATTTGTATTTGACGACACGGTTGGCGCAGTGGCTGGGCAATTGACTGCTGCGCAGCATGTGTGGGTTCGATTCCCGCACGGAACAAATATTTGTACGACCTACAAGTATTTGTTTCCGAGTCTGGGTGTTTTTCTATCTATAATATGTATGTATTTACAAAAAAAAATGTATATAAGAAGTTTATCAGCCATCTCGTTACCATAACACAAGCATTAGGTTGCTTAGCTTGGGACTAGATGGCGTTGTGTGAAATGTCCAAGGATGTTTATTTATTATTTATTTTATTTATTTGTCTAAGGGGATTGATCGACTTTTCCTTGGATCTATAATTTCTGGGAGAACACAATCAGAATAAAATTTTGTTAACAGCGGAGCCATCTTTTGTCCAAAATCATCGTTTTTTGTGTAAAACAGTTCAATTTAAGCCCAATTTCAATATAGATACAGACGCCACGCGCTAGCTATAATTATTTATTTTTCTTGCGGCATTATAGGTTTAGCAACCGCATCAAGTTCATAAAACAGTTGAATTTGAACCAACAATAATACATAAATACATAAAGCCGCCTCATGCGCAAATGTTTGGTTTACTGTTTTCAAATTTCAAATAGGTAGGTCACCCCGCTGCCACAGAATAAATAATAGTACTGCTGCGTTCGTGTGGAATTGGTTTTATAATGTTTATTAGCCTAGGCAGGTATTGTACGTGCCCAGTCGACCTAATGACTATACAGTCGACCACACGTCGCACGTCAGTGGTAAGTGATAAGGATTTGTATAGGTATCGTTTTCATAGTTTTCGATTTCGACTATAGCCAATAGTGAAGTCAAAATTAAAATCCAAGATGGCGGCTGCGAAAATTTTAAAATTTTTCGTCATAGATGTCGTTTTCATAGTTCTCGAGGATGAAGCCGATAGTGAAGTCAATCATCCTAGAAGGGATGATTGACTGCACTATGCGGCCCAAGAGAGCAATGCAATGGTGGCCCAATGGTAACGATCCCGACATACGAGTAGGTCATGGTTTCGAACTCAGGCAGGCACTTTGTGTAAATAATTTCATCACCACTACTCTCAAATCAGTGAAGGAAAATATCGTGAGGAAACCGCCTAGAACCAAAAATTCGAAGACATGTGACATCTACCAACCCGCACTGGGTCTGGTCACTGGGTCTAGGTGGTGTATTACGGCCCACTCCCTCTCACCGAGAGGAGCCCTGTGTCCCAGCAGTGGGAATATTATAGGCTGATTATGATTGAGACCCATTATGTTGTGAGCGAGCACGTTTCAGTGCCAGAGGTCATCACTGATGTGAGACGAGAAGATATATTACGCTCAACACCGCCGCGCGCGGCCCTTGTCCGATCAGAGCGCGGCTAGCCGCGCGTGGCAGCCGCGCTCAAATGCCACTCTATATTTGGACACACCTTTATATAGTGCCTTTATCTATGCCTCACTCGTTTCGTATCGTTTAGTGCGGTCGCGATTTGAGTATATTTCCCACAGTTTTATTGATGTTTTCCTCGACCAATGTTTTCTTTCTGCGGACTTCTGATCTTGCTTCTTGTACGAACCTTGCTACCACACCGGACACGGTACGGAGAACCCCGCATAAACGTTGGACTTGAACTTGTTATTTTGTATATTACGACCAGCCTACTGATTTCATATTGGCACCATGGATCGTTGTGTAAATTGTGGCAAAGTGACTAGAGGCTGTAGTTTACGTGGTCGTCGAGCTGAAGAACTTCAAAAATCAGCTGTTAAGTACCTATATGTAGATCGTTATGTAACCTCACTTTTATTACATCTCTTTTAACTCGGAACTCAGACCGCGAAAATCCGCAAAATGTTCAGTGATGGTTTGATAACATAGTAGCTATAAATTGACACCAATTTCATCTTTTTACAACCCAGGCCCAGGCCCAAGTTTATATGACATGGTTTCCGTCTCCTTTGTCACGGATCCACAATAGAGATTGTGGCAGTAGAGATTTCAAATAAAAATCTGATATAAATTTTTTCTCCATATTCATCCTCCAAAATTCTTGTAGCCATCTTGGATTTACATTTTGACTACACTATCGACGTTAGCACCCACAAGAACCATGAAAACGATACCCATGATGAAAAATTTGAAAATGTTCGCAGCTGCCATCTTGGATTTACATTTTAACGTCACTATCGGCTTTAGCATCCTCGAGAACAATGGGAACGATCCCCATGACGAAAAATTTAAAAATTTACGCAGCCACCATCTTGGATTTACATTTTGACCAAATTATATTGTATTATTGATATTGTAATTACAATATCAATATTACAAGTAATACAACATAATTCAAGAATTGTAACATAATTCTCCTAAAGTAAGTGTGCCTACCACATTAGCTTCTTAAAATATTACTTAAATGAAAGGATTAAAAATATTTAGTCGCACTACAATTGACTATATATCACGCGAGGCGCATGCGCGGCGGCGGGAGGTCAAGCGACATAGGTCCTGCGTCGAAGAGCGCCAGAGCGCGACTGACTTAGGCCGTTCGATGCACCCGATTTTATACTCACTTTAAAAAATTATTTTCGTAAATGATTGAAGACAGATATGTTTTATTTTTTACACATATATAGTACAATCTTTCTTCTTACGTATAAAATGATTTGTGTTGCCAAATGACTTTTAGATTCTGAGAAATGACGTGTTTTTTTGTAGTCGATTTCTCGATTTTTGATTATCTTAGACGTGATTAAAATACAAGTTAATGAATTAAAAATCAAACTTTTCTCAATGCATTTTAAATTTCAGGATATGCCTCTTCGAATGAATACCACTTTACCTTCTTAATTAGTAGTAATAATTGGTGTAAGATTAGTTCAAAGTTGAGCCTTCGCGCGTCATCTGGAAATCGCGCCTTCGAAATCGACTGTTTTCGTAGTCAATAATTCAATTTGAACAAGTTTTTTTTAATAGACTTTAAATAAAAATATATGATAATTACGATGATTGAAGTCAAAAGAAGCTAAAAAAATAAATTATGTGACCAAAATCACTTCAAAATCTCCCAAGTTCTCGATTTACGTATGAAAAATGCAACAACGCTCTTAAGTTGACAACTTTGGTAATGGAGAAGTTTTGTAGTGCTCAGAAATGGGTTATTTTGTACTGCAAATAAAATTCACCTTGTTTCTTAAAAGATAACTAGTGAATTCTACTGCGTACTCTTATTTAAAAATAAATATTTCTTACTTTAAAAAAGTTATACCTAACTTAAAAATAGGTACAGGTATTAGGTAGGTATAGGTACTTAACTATAATACTTTCTTACTTTTATACCCTAATACCTTTGTATTTGTGAAAAATTATAACAAACTGCTAATGTTTCAAAAAGGCGACAGATCACATGATAGTTACTAGAACACCGTCAAAAAATAAAATACGTTTCTTTAATACTGATTAAATGTTTAATAATTAACTTAATTCCAAGAGGTGATAAGTGCACCGCATCCGGTCCGCTTAGTTATCACCTCTTAGAATTAAGTTCATCCATTTTTTCTCCAGCCAGGTTCACAATAAGTAGTCATTTCAATTGAGAAATGTTGATGTTTGTGGTTTCATTCAGCTTAAAAACAATCTCTGATCATCACTCTGTCTTCCACAGTGCCTCTGCATATGGTGCGTCCTCCGGTTGTACCACCTCCTCCGGGCCGGCGTCACATGGAAGGGCGCGGCCCCCATCGAGCTGTGACTACTGCCGCCCCTCCACCCCTCGGAGCCACAGCCGCGTCACTCGCAGCCCTGCGAGTCCACGCTACTCTTGGGAGGGGCAGAAAGTGACACCGATGCTAGCCTTCACGAACTCTGACGACGTTTCTCGTCTCTCTTACTATATTCGTAAAAAGGTTTATTTACTGTGAAAGCTTTTTGACACGTCAACAATATCATATATTTTGAATTATAGTCAATCAAATCGTATAGAAACAAAAATTGGCGTATCATACGCCCCGAAGAAGCGCCATTTTGAACGAGTTCGGAGCGTTTGAAAAGTTCAGTCAGTGTCAGTCATTATTTTTCTATGACGAAACTGTCTGGCATTTGGTTTATTTATATAATAATTCAAGCAGACAAATGTGAGGCACATTTAATGCCATGATACGGCATGGTATTGTTATTTGAAAAAAAAAAACCGGTCAAGAGCGAGTCGGACTCGCGCACCGAGGGTTCCGTTCCGATTTCTGAAAAAGTGTGCTATTTAGAGACATCGTTTTATTTTTCCTGTAATCTTTACATAAACTTCTATCATATACAATAATTTCAGATTTTTCTCTTTGCAAACTTCGGAGATAAGGGGAACGGTAATTTTTTTTACATTTTTCATCAGAAGTCGAAAAGTATGGGGCCTAAAAAGAAGAAAAAAATGTTTGAGAATGTGCAAACAGCGCTCTTTCATATGATACCCCACATGCCCTAGTAGCCCCACTTTGCTTTTTTAAGAACTTTCCTTTCAGTCCCTGCTGCAAAAAATACATAAATATTTTAATTTCTTTCTTATTTGCAAAATAGTTGGGTCAACGTCATCTAAAACTATTCTAAATTTCAAGTTGATAGCATTACTAGTTCTTGAGATATCCAGCTGTGACAGACAGACAGACAGACTGAGTGACACCATAAGGGTTCCTTTTTTACCATTTTGGTACGGAACCCTAAAAAAACATCGCTCAGCAGTACAGAGTCTGATTCGTAAGATAATTTCAGAGATTTCTGGTTTTTCTTTATACTATGCACAAACAGTTTTTTTTTTTTGAGAACTCAACTGTTCTTGAGTTGTCAAAAAAATCTGCATGTGTACCTACATGTACATTTCAGTACAGTCAGCTTTAAAAGTGATCTCAACAACTAAGAAAATTAAACTTATTCTCAATTGGATAAAGTCCTTGTCAGAAAATGACAGTTGTCAAGTACTGCCTTCATTCTGAAACATTCCTTGTTCCTTGAGTTATTATTTGAATGTCATAGTTGTTTAGATCATTTTGAACAGTCTGTTCGTCCCGATATTATTGACTTGACTGTACAAGCTATAAACTACTACCTTTTTTGTCTCGAGGCAAAGACTTTAGGTTTTAGGTGCTATGTGTCCTGTCCCCAAGTAAATTGTTTTCCGAAAATATTAATTTCAGTGTGACGGCGATGCCAGACTTTTGCGCCCAGAAAGTGTATAAGACATTATTTAAGTTATGAATATCAATGAGGCTGGTTTGCAGACCTTATTTAAACGAACAATGCTTTACAATTATGATAAGATCAAGGATCTAAGCACCTTTGTATTAAAGCGTCCATCTTTGGAGGCACATTATCTTTGACCTATTTACTCCTAACAATATATTACTCCTTACATATCAGATCTCTAGTATTCAGGCTAGAGTCTAAATCACTAACATCACATCGAAGATCGGGTCGACAGACAACAACCAAAGGGTTTGTCTCAAAGCTTCCAGAATCCGTTTTCTGTTAGTTTTTAGTGCTTCCCTACGAAAATGTTGGGAGATGAAAACATACCTAAATCTAAAAAAAAACTAAAGCTGAGCCATGACTAAAAGAACATTCGTTCAATTTAAATGGATATTATTTAAACCGGTTTCAAAATAAAACCTTAATTTTAAATGGACCTATATAAAGTGCTTATATAGTACTAATATTTTAAGTAGGTACTCATAAAAAAATACAAGTCTATTTAAAATTAAAGTTTTGTCTGATTAGTAATTCAATGATGTCGATTTTCTTGTTCAATAACTAAACTAAAATTAGAGAATCGCTATCTTTTACTAACGGGGAGCGCGAGAAAAGGAACTCTAACTATGAATTAAGTTACTTAAGTATGTCCAACTAGTTTACGCTTTGCACTTCACCATGTTTTTAGTCGACATGTTTTTAAGTGTCGTCTAAATTTGTATGGATATATGTATTAGTTCAACTAAATTTGACAGCTCTAATGTACGTCCGTCTGTTTCTTGTTTTATCAGCGAGAAAAAGTTAGCAAAAGCCTAAATTAAGTTCAGTTTGTGCACAACAGGGGGCCTACTCCCTAAGCACGAAGCCCGTAGTTTCGGCCTTCGTTACGGGCATTTCTTACTCCGTATCACCTACGGATGGATGATTGGTTCGGGGCCCGAACGAAGTATGAATGACAACATGATTTGCCAGTTGTCCCTACTCCCGATGTGTTGTTGCCCGTCCG
Organism: Cosmia trapezina; assembly: GCA_905163495.3. Classification (NCBI taxonomy): domain Eukaryota; kingdom Metazoa; phylum Arthropoda; class Insecta; order Lepidoptera; family Noctuidae; genus Cosmia; species Cosmia trapezina. The sequence goes on from LR991024.1 coordinate 20,994,764, forward strand.
AAAAATTTAACTTTTACACTTGTTTTAATAGATCGTAATGTCAGACGGACGGATAAACGGACGGACGGAAAGACGGACGGACTTAGGGAGTAGGCCCCCAGAATCGGCACCAATGTTCCATTAATGTGGTGATAATGTGAAATTGCTGGACCCCGGTAAATAATCATAATCCGAAGTCTTTATTTATCTCAACATTCTATTACATGGCACTGGTTAAAAAATGCACTATCTTAAATAAATAAAGGTGTCTGAGGTAGGACGATCCTTCCAGATCACCCGGCTCTCTTAGATAGGACATGGTCATTTACAAATGGTAATAATTAATTGCGACATCAGGCACTAACATTCTTTATGAAGTACTTTCGCATAAATAAGAAGTATAAATTGTAGAATTAAAAATACTAGAGCAGTCACTACTGAAAAGGTAACTATGCAAATAAAAGTATGCAGTCGGCGATAATTAAAACAAATGTGTTTTGCGTGGAAAATGCATCGCGTGTTTAAAGTTTTAATGAAACAAAAAGTTACAAAATTAATTCTTCTACGGATGTTTTATTTTTAGATTACCAGCTACTTTTTTAAACAATACAAAAATATTGTTTTTTTCATTCTCTGTTACGAGAACCTGGCTCGAAGCTGCGTTTATAAAATACCTATGTGCCGCTACATTTTATAAATCAAAGTAGCTTTTCGTTTCTGTCTGTGTGCGACTGTGTTGTTCTTCTAAACTACGCAACGGATATTGCCGATACGCGGTCTCCACTCTAGGACTCGTCTGCTCTATTCTTATCAAAAATTATTCCAGCGAAAAAAGTATGACTTATTTTCACTTTTCAGCTGTGGTCAAATTAGAATATTTCAGTCTGTTTCATTCTCTATATCATAGGACAAGGAGAAAAGACGTTAATTAATGTTTGTATGACAATGACGTGTCATTTAGCTGTTCTTCCATGTTATCGAGAGTACAATAAATATTGTTCAGTGCGTATCAAGATAAGATATCAATTTGTAAAATATTAATAAGTAATTGGCTTAATTTTTTTTATTATACTATGGCCATTACAAATGCAAAGTTAGAGTCATGTCAATAACAATAACACAGTTACGCACAACACTATACCTTGCGCCAGATAACCGTGCAATAAAAGTCGTTGACCCTCTACAAATGTATTCCAATGTTTCAAAAAGATACGAAAAAATGTTACGTTACGCTAACTAACACGATCAATCAAATACTGCGGTAAGAGGCGTCCTTGATGCGTGCACGTAGCATTTTTTTTTTAAATTTATGTTTCAAGACCTTTTTACAAGTGGGATTAATGACTTTTATTGCACGGTTATCTGACGGAAGGTATAGCATTGCTTCGTAAGGGTCTTAACCCCTCAAGTGTCTGAGTTTGGCTAATTATAGACCCAAAACACCAGCGAGTGGGGAGGGTTGGGGGTTAGTTGCGAACCCCATAGGTTCACAACTACTGATAATGATATTTTTTCTATCGGATGATGTTTTTTTACGTTTATATATATGTGATCTAAGCTTATATACCTATTATGTAAAGTTTTGTCCTTTTGCACACTTTGGGTGCATTTGACACGCGGGGGGAGAGGGGGGGTTAGCTACGAACTCCATAGGTTCACAACTAATGATGATCATTGGTTTTCCATCGGATGATGTATTTTTACATATATATATATATGTGATATAAGCTTATATACCTAACAAAAAAAGGGTTTTTCTTATGCACACATGGGGTGCATTCGACACTTGAAAGTGCGAGCGAAAGTCTCTAAGGTCCGTATTACAGAACGTCACTCAATACTCAAGCATGACTTAAAACTAGATTCAAGCCATTTGATTGGTTAAAACTAGTTTTAAACTTAATTTAAACAAAGATCAGTGCTTGAGTTTCCTTCTGTAATACGGACCTAAAAGTCTGATAAAAATAATTTAAGACTTTAACTTTGCGATTGTAATGGCTCGAGTATAGTGTAGTAGTATACTGTGTTTATTTAAAGTGACGTTTTAGTATTGTCTACTTTCGATCATAACTACTTTCGATTAATACAATTCTAAAAGTCTCAAAAGTGAGTTGCTATAGTAAGTTTATGTTTTCCAGAAAATTAGCTTAGAGACATTTTAAAGAACTTAAGTTAGGTAGGGTGTCTATTTTTTTAGGTTTAGGTAAGTTTTGTCTGTATGATCGAATGTCTTGGTCTGAATAAAAGTTTTATTTTGAAGTTGACTACGTTAATCCTTTTATTCAAGGGTGGGCGTAGCTCATGTAGAGGTTTTGATGTGTACAAGCCATAGTATGAATAACTGGCTGACGATCATTCAAACATCGAACACTCTTATAAAAAAGTGATGGCTTTTTTATAAGATTGACAGATAGCATATAGCTAGGGCTCCGCGTAGGACCTAGGGAGTGAATTATAATTTTATTTCTATTTTAATATAGCGGGCTTCAGCCCCATTTCTTCAGTACACTACTGTCTTTTATTATAAAGTAGTTAGCCTCCCGCTGTGAGGTTCGAGCCCTCACATTTGGTACGTTAAAATTTGATGTGCTTCGTTATAATATTACTTAGATGAAATATTTATAAATTATTTTCTACCACGTCACTTTAAAGAACTTATAAACTGTAAATAAAGCTTGTTAATAATAACTAAAAAGGACACAATCAGTTAGAAAATGTAGGTACACGAACAATTTAAAACTGAGTTGTCAAAGAGAACAATTTCAAAAAACATCGCGGTTTTCAAAACATTGTGAAATCAAAGAGAACTTTTAAAGCCTCTGTTGTTCGATCAAAAATTTATTTGATCTAAAATTATTTGTAAATAATGTAAACGTTAGATGTAAAGAAGTATTTTGTATATAAAAATAACATAAATGTATATTTATAGACGCTGAAACAAAGCTTGTTGTGCTTGTACATAAATAGAAAAGGAATTTTTATTGGGTGATGTAAACAGCCCATAAGTGTAAACGCTGTATAAATAGACATGATGAAAATTAAAAAAAATACGTTACAATGAAATTCCGATATTATAAACGTCTAATAAATTGAATGTTGAAACTGTTGATATCGTTTTAATTTCAAATTATTAACTTTTAGGATTCCGTAGGTACCCAAATGGTGCCAACGGGACCTAGGTACTAAGGCTCCGCTTGCAGACAAATTTTTTGAGCATATTATGCTCAAAAAATTTGTCTGCTCAACAACGTAAATAACGCAATAAATGTTGTTGAACTGTCAAGATGGAACCAAGTCCAACAGTAACTGTAAGTATGTTACACAATTATCCCGCTGGTCCCCATACTAAAAAATATTGTATGGTTAAATATTATTTAGTAGGTAGTACGGAACCCTTCGTGTGTGAGTCCGACTCACACTTGGCAGCTTTTAATAAAGCACACTTACTTTTCTCACTTAGTTCGTTCTGTTAATATCTAAAGAAATTATTCACTCCCCGGCAAAGGTCATCAATAATTCAGCTTGAGCAATCTGTGACTTTTTCGCTTAAAAAGTCGTTTATTATGTGAAACTTTCTAAGTTAATTCTGCTGTGCTAAGTCAAAGAATAAGTTTAAGTTTTTTTTGGACAGTCAAGTTTGTTAAGAATTTTTAACAATCATTATATAGAAGTCAAGTACCTACGCCAAATATTTTTATGATATCATTGGATTTATGGCTAATAGCTAAATGATAACAGCTGCACGGGTCGATCGAAGGTTAAGCTACGCTTGCCAAGGTCATTTTGTGGATGGCCACTCTGTGCCTTGGATAACACATTACGCCGTTGGTCCCGGCTATCATTCGTAGATCTTTGACAGTCGTTTCGGGTAGTCAGAAGCCCGAAAATCTGAAAACCAGTCTTACCAAGGGATATCGTGTTACCTGTAAATTTGTTGTGGAGGTCAGATAGGCAGTCGGTCCTTTTCAAATATTGGTATTTAGCTACATCTGGTTAGACTGGAAGCCAACCGCATCATACTTGGGAGGAGGCTCATCTACTTATCAAGTCATAGGGAGAATGATAAGTAAATTCACACAGAGAAAAGTAGGTACTTAAGTATGGTGCTTCGTTCAACAGTCAGTGAATCATACTTCATACTAATATTATAAAGGCGAAAGTTTGTCTGTGTGTTTGGTACTTCTTCACACTTAAACAACTGGACTAATTTGGATGAAATTTGGTACATAGATAGCTTATACGCTGGATTAACATTAACATTAACAGATTTGCTACTTTTCTCAAATCAGAAACCGGCTGATATTTTAACCCGGTCTACGCGGGTGAAACCGCGGGGCACAGCTAGTATGAGATAAGAATCATCATCATCATCACCTAGATCTGTACCTACTATTATAAAGAGTTTAAACTTGATACCCATGTATAGTTCGGCCGCTGAGAGACTGCGTTCCTGACAGCTCGTGATCGAAAGGAAAATGTAACTTTGAATGTAATTTACGTTAGAAATATTACTGTATGAGTTTGTATGTATGGGGTAGTCTTCGGAACTACTGAATTACTGATCCGATTCCGAAAATTGTTTCACCAATGATTATGGGAAGTGACAGGAAGGCTGAGTATCATATGACATATTTTACGTTGAAACAAGAAAGTTCAAGCAGACGAAGTCGCGGGCAGAAGCTTGTTGAATGCATGCCCGAATCATATATAACCCCGCGTCTTGAAGCAAAAGGACGCTTGCGCAACACAGTCATACGCCCCTTTAACTTATGACGTCACATTAAGGAAGTCTGCTAGTGAAAATGTGTTAATTAAGGCGTCCCGCCAACTCACACCATATGGGTACGGTCGGCTAAAAAAGTGGTACTTACTTACAGTTTTGAGAAGAATTCCTGGAAAATGTTTTATTTTTTCATAATTTGTTTACGTTCAATTCCGTTAAGTCAGTTTAGATTTACGTTGTGAAACATCATAAAATACAGCATTCGTAATTTGTTGTCAGATTATTTTTGAAATTGAACCCAGTGGGGGCTCAATTGTGACCCTTATTACTTTATAACGTGCTAAAACTTCAATTTTAGGGTGGTACCTAGCCACTTTTTTTGTCGCCTGTACCTACACTATTAAAGCACATGATTTAAAGCGAGAGGGATTTGAGTCGCATTTCAACTTAAGTGCACCGCAGCCGTAGTTAATGAAATTTTAAATTAATTAACTACAACCATAGAGCTCTGAGGAATAGTTGAAATAATAGTTTTATTCAAGTATAACTTTCGCCATTTTAACTCGGATTCAAATGATAATGTCTGCACTTTTGCACTGTACGACAGTCTGTTTTTATTGAAAAACAGAACAAATATTACTATTTATTACTATTTATTTATTACTATTTTTATAATCGTAGTGCTGGCGAGTAGAGCTGCTAAGCGGCAGAGCCCCATTGAAAAATTAATAAGTCTGGAGTTAGGAAACATTTTGAAATTTGCTATGCTTTCGCCAAACGTAAAAATATCGCGTAGATTTTTTTTCGCGCACGGGATTTTCAATGCTCTGTTTAGCGCCGAGAGTTGAAAATCCAACAGTGTGTTTTTTCGTGCGCTAGAATGCATTCTGTTGTTATTAGGTTGAATTCTCAATACTCGGCTCAATCCCGAGAGTTGAAAATCCAGTGCGCGATAAAATCCCGCCGCGATATTTGTACGTCCGTGCGAACGTCGGCTAAGTATTTCAATTAGAGAGGAATATCGTCCGTCGCGGTGGATTCCGTTGAAGCGATAGGTCATCGGGCCGAGCCGTGTCGCCGCCGCGCCGCGCTGCGCCTCAGCTTGCCGATGACGTGCTGATCACGCTGCCTGCGCGGCAAGACAGCGTGCAAATGTTGTGTTGAGTTTGATTCCCACCACTGCATATTAGGAAAAGTAGATGAAATCGTACCACACACTCATATGTAAAGTTTGATCTTCAGACATGACTTTTAAAAGTTCGCAGCCATCAGGCATTGACATAAGACACCCATCTGAGAATTAAATAATACATACCAAAAAGGATTTATTGTTATTAAATTTAGGAGCAGTACCTACCTACCTAGGTACAGTCTGCCTCAAAAATATGTATGCATCGACATCATGATTTGATTGTCTACAATTTGTGTTCTATAATACTGTATCAATGTATAGCTAGAATTATTTGAGTACCTCTCAATAAAAAAAAAATCAGATAATTAAATGAATTCTTGTCGGTGGATGAATATTTTTGAGGCTGACTCTACCTTAGTATAATATAATCAGAGGGATATGTTTAAACAGACACGAAGAAAATGTAGTTACTTAGGAACATTTTTATTTTATTATTATTTTAGTCAGTCATGCATGTAGGGTTTTTTATAAATAAAATAATATTGAAAATGTCAAAGTGTGACGTGTCACGTGTTGGAGCACTTACTATTTATTTATTCTTCGGAAAGCTTACAGTCTAATACCTAGACATTAAAATGTCCAGATTTAGAGACTAAGTCGATGTTCGCACGGACGTAAAAATATCGCGGCGATTTTTTTTCGCGCACTGAATTTTCAACACTCTGCTTAACGCCGAGAGTTTAAAATCCAACAGTGTGTTTTTCGACGCGCTAGAATGCACTTTGTTGTTGTTGCCGAGTGTTGAAAATCCAACATACAATAACAGTATTGTAAGTTGGATTTTCAACGCTCGGCTCAACAACTACAGTTGAAAATCCACTGCGCGATAAAATCCCGCCGCGATATTTTTTTTGTCCGTACGAACGTTGGACTTTCGTAATTTGTTCTTATTGCTATCGCTACTATTATGTATTTTGTGATAGACCGTTACTTCAAAGTGTTATCTTAATTTCTATAATGCATTTTTACATGGAGCAATACCCCACTATAAATTATTAAACTGTCAAAGTTCAATAAGTAGGGTATTATTTTTAAAAAAATTAAGTGACCATTACAAAGAAAGCAAATCAAAACCCAGCTCACATATCACTATTGCTAATGTTTTATCTAAAACACCCTACTATCAAACCAATTCACACCCTCACCCTACACATTTAAGTCTATTTTTAAACACAGTGACTTCTCCAACGATATCTTGGCAAATATTTACTGGACCGTCAAAAGGAAACGCCGCGACTAATGGCGCAGACGTAGCCCTCGCGCCCCTCATTAGAACCACTCACTGAATCGTACCTAGTGTTCCGTTTACGCCTTTATAACGTTTTGAAGAATTTAAGACACCCTGTGTCTTTTGATGCGAAAAGTGTAGGAATGGTCAGGTGACGAAAGAAAATGATAAATGGTCTCAAGTCTGGGTGAAATTTTGTGACGGTTGAGAATTTTTGTGACGGAGACAAGAAAATGGTTTCCGCTATTAACTATTATGAACTGTATTTGTTTTTTCCTTGTAGAATCATATCACACTAATATTTTAAAGGCGAAATTTTGTGAGTTTGTGTGTTTGTATGTTTGTTACTTCTTCAAACCGGCTATACCGATTTGTATTAAATTTTGTGTGTAGATAGCTTATACCCTGGATTAACACAATGGGCAACTTTTATCCCGGTCTATGTGGGTGAAACCGTGGGTTGCAGCTAATGTAGTATAATGAAGAACATATAATGATATCAGTGAAAAGCAAATTATAGTTCCTTTATAAACAAGGTGTAACTTTAATAACGCACAACCCCTTAAGGGGTCATTGTACTCATCATTATGAAAAACAAACCTGAAATCACGAAAAATAATCGTCTGTTACCTACATTCTGATGAGTTGTGCGAACATGAATGTAAGAAACAACTGATTTTTTTTCGCGATTTCTGGTTTGGTCCCATAGCAAAAGTTGTTCATAATGATGAGTACAATGACCCCTTAAGAGGTTGTGCGTTATTTAAGTTACACTTTGTTGAACAAAGTATTTCTGAACTGTAATTCAGGAACTTACGACTTCCTAACTCCGACTGTCGTGTCAACCTTTTTCTCGATTTGTCTGTAAAGAATTTCCACCAAACCATAAGCCTATTTGTCAGCCGATGATCTAAAAAATCTAGGCAGCTATTTCATTCAAAATTTTCAGCAACAAAACGGTTCGAACTTTCCTTTTACCCTTTGTCAACGTATGTAATTTATCGCCTATACAAAATTTAACAAAAAAAGCCTTTTTGTAAAACATTTTTGCGAAATAATACTTCGTTTGTGAAATTCAATCTTGTACATCGTCAACATTAGCTTAAATAAGGGGAATTCTCGTAAAAACTCCTACAGCGTAATCTGACGAAGACGAGACGAAAAGATGATTATGTTTTAGATATAAAAAGTATAAACATTCTTCATGATAATGTAAAATAACCTTATGCATAAAATGCTGAAAAGAGAATAAAAAATTCCCATCCTTAGTTTAGGTGTCTGATTTTTGATAAAAGAAGATTATTTAATCATGTATTACAAGTAACAAGACTCATACCCTCTTACAAATAAAACAGGGAATAAAGTATCAGGAATAACAAAGGAATAATCATACATTTTCGTAGGTTTAAACTTGGAAAAACTTTATTCTGTGTTTATTAGTAAGACGGATAATGTTAGTAACATTTAGAACTAAAACATTGCTGCAAGGTGACAGTCCCAGCAGTGGTTCACAAACACACAATCTAGCCTGCTTACTACCATAGACAAGATTCTGTTGGTGCTGCCCCGCACCCTACTAACCAGGGATGCGCACCGCTTCCGCATGCTTCTACACTGTGAGAAGCAGTCAACGCATAAAAGGACACAAGGAATCATATATAGTTTTGCACAAGATAGGTACTGGAGCAAAACGCAAAACGGGTAACGGGTAACGGGACGGTAACGGGTTGTTGGTTGGTTGTTGACGGCTCTCTGGGTGCAACGAAGCACAGCAGCAGGTATACACGTACACGTTGGTATATACGGTAGTATATAAGTACTACCTTTAGCCAACGGTGTCGCCCGCGTGGATGTCGGAAATCATCTCACGGTAACCGTATATTTTTCCGGGATAAAAAGTAGCCTATATTCAAGACTATAATTATTATCTCTGTGACAAATTTAATACAGATCCGTTCAGCCATTCTGGCGTGATTTAGTAACAAATATCCGTCCATCCAAACTTTCGCATTTATAATAGTAGTAAGATTGATGAACTAAACAAAACAATTATGCCACTGCAGCTACAATGATATTTAAAGAAAATTAAAGCCCCTAGTTAGTTGTAGGTCGTAGGTTCAAACCCAGGCAGGTGCGTTACTTTGCATATAAATTATTTTATAACCGCTGCTCTCAAAACGGTGAAGGAAAACACCGTGAGGAAACCGGCATGTCCTAGAACCAAAAATTTGAAGCCATGTGACATCTACCAACCCGCACTGGGCCCGCGTAGGTTACGGCCCACTCCCTCTCACCGAGAGGAGGCCTGTGTCCCAGCAGTGGGAACATTATAGGCTGATTATGTACAGCACAATAACAACACAAAGCCCTTAAGTTAAAATTATTCAACAACCATACGCGTATCGATAGTATTATCATAAACTAACTTTGCCTATTAGACCGCTCAACGCAAATGAGTAAATTCTTGTATGCTTCCAAAGTACTCGAAGTATGAAAACATCTCGGATGAAAGCAAACTAAAAGTCGAAGTTACAATGTATTCACAACAGCTATTAACGTAAACTAGAAAGCCGAAGAACTATCAAATGCATAATTACAGCTCGCATTCCTGTGGTAAGGGAACTTGCCACAGGAATTTGATGTTTGTTTCAAGTTTTTCAAATCTATTCGATTTGTAACTTTGCTGCATCGTGAGGTTATGAGCAAGGCAGCAGTGCGAATCTGAAACTAGTAGGATTACAAACGAAGAAGGAAAGCCGCATTTATGCAGCATTGGAAATGTCGCTTCATAAAACATACCTAACTACCTATAATACCACCACAGACTACCTACAGTATTCTCTCGTTTCTCCCTATAATCCATCCAAAGGTTGTCTGTAAAAGATCGCTTTTAGCGATAAGACCGCCCATTGTGTCACCCTATGTAAAATTTCAACATTTATATCTGTAATTTTTATGGTGTGCATAATAAAGAGTATTCTATCTATCTATCTATCTATATTTTTTTATACTGTATGTTGACATAATTACTTTAAATAATGCAATAGCAGGCAGGACATATAATGGAATAATTTACCTAACATCTGTCTGTTTATCCTATACCCACAATGAAAAGATATGATTTGATTTGATTTGATTATCCAATAAAATTAATGCCAAATGTGAATTAAATGAGGTAAGTATCCAATTTTTTTCATTTTATTTTACCAAGCAATTAACATACATTTATTATTGTTGTAATAATACAAGTATCTCTCCAAGCCCAAAAACAAATATAGATTTTCTATCTCCCTATAAATATAAGAATTAATCGAAATATTCGATACACATTTAATTCGAAACGTACCTAACTCTGCTAATTGGAAAATAACGTATGTGTTGGAAATAAGAGGAATTAATTAGTTGATAATAATAGAACTAAATTCCACTAATGAGCTATAAAATGGCTAAAGTGAAAAAAGCCAAGACATTGTTAGATCAGCTGAAAAGATGCGGATATCCGTATTCGCGCCAATTTGAACTGTATTGTGCTGTGTCGAGCACAATGCATTTTATACTGGAGCCACAGAATAGAGGACTATTTTCAACAATTGATGGATGGATACAGATGAAAATGATGAAGTAGATGAAATAGGAAGATTGATGAATAGTGAACCTTGAACAGATTAGAACCCAAACTCGAAACTAATGACTACCTGCAGCGGATAGTGTTATTAATATCACAACGAAACTCGAAAGGTCATTTATCTAAAAGAGTGATGAAATACATCTTGATGGATGGAGAGAGAGAAGAAGACAATAGAAAATACGGATGGACGTGTGAGGGATGATAAGAAAGATAAAGGGGTGAATGATAGAGTCACCGCTAACTGGAGAGAATAAAATTACAAATTATACTGCACCAACCCCACGTAGCATGAGAAAAGGACAGGAAGATGGTGATGATCAAAACTCGAACGGTATCGAGGTGCGAAGTGAGTTTACTTTCGATTTTTTCGTGGCCACATAAGTAAGTGTCGAAGTGAACTTTACAAACTAGAAAAGCAAAATGGGTCAGTTGCGTACCAGGCTTATTAGAAACTTGAAGGTAAAACATGATCATGTGTATAAGGAGATCGGTGTGATCATATCTTAGTTTGCCTCCACATACTCGCACGCCTACATCTGCCTACACTAAATTCCCATTACCGCACTATGGCAGCACCCTTATCGGGCTGAAACTCGGAACCAACTTAGCTCAACTTGCACTGAATACTACATTAAACTAAGTTTAAGTGCCTATCTCGTGGATCGGACTCCGTTGAATAACTTTATGATTTATGGCAATAACTTTTATATAAAAACGGCTATTGGAGACTTTATGTCACCTTATTTTTGAATATGGAAAGGAAAAGTTATGGGATTCAGGAAGTAGAATTTTGGGCAATTATTATTATAAAGCCGTGCGCCCGATGGCTTCCCATCGGCAAAAATTACAAACTTTCATTAAAACATTCATCCCTTACACCCCTTTAGGTAGGGGATGAACTTTCAAAAATGCTCCCTTACTTCTCAGTTTCGCTATAAAAAGAAACAACAACATGGCAACATTTCGTGTTTCTAGCTAGACTCAGCGGTTTAGGATGGGAAATGAATGAATGAATTTAAGATTTTTATTAAGTAGATGATTGAATAAGTCAGCTGTTGTGTAAAAACTAGTTAAAACCTGCAAACATCTGTAGAAGTAAAAGAGAAAGTCAAAGAGTTTACTGATGAAAAAGACAAAGTCATATCTGAAATGTGTACTTGTAATGTGCTGGGAGAAAACCGTGGGAAAGATATACACGGTAATTAAGGAACTAAGCTTGAAAAATTTATACTCTGCACTTAAAATATTCCTCATACATAACACACCTGTGCTTAAACAATTTCTACTTGGAAGTTAGTCTAGTCTTGCAAAGTTTTCGGTTTTAGTGTCTGAAGCTACTGAAGTTTTCGAGCATCATATGAATTGCTTTCTTAAGCGCTTGTCATTAGTTAGGAACTTTTTTTAGTATGGTTTTTTTTCGGATGTTTTGATTTTAAGGCGGAAGCGCCAGGGCAGCCCGCGATTTTCAATTTGCAAGTCAGTATTAGATTGTATGTTGATCAAAATATGATTTACAAAATGTATTTACAGAATTATAAACATTAAAGTCATCAATGTATTACCAGGTACTTAATCCTAATTGAATGACTATTTTATGAAATCTTGACTTTTGAGGATTATACTACCTTAAGGAGCTGTATTGCTGATTCCAATGATAATAATTCTGTAAATACATATTTCTTCGGTCGCGAATCATACTTTAATCAACGTACAACATAATACGAACTTGCAAATTGCAAAAAAACCGGCCAAGTGCGTGTCGGACCACGCACAATGAAGGGTTCCTTAGTTGAAAAGAATTTATCCCAAAAACAAACTTAACATAAGATATCACAAAAAAAAATATGTCATAAAATTACAAATTCACAATTTTCGGACTTTTTCCTTTACTTGTGCTGGGAGACCTTGCTTCTTGCCAAATTTCATTATTCTAGGCCAACGGGAAGTACCATATAGGTTTTGATTTACTTGCGACAGTTGCGAGTATCAAAATGTTTCGCAAAATGGCCGTATTTTTTTATTGCGTTGACTTAGAAACTTGAGTTTTTTAGGACTTCAAGAGACCATAGACTTACGTATTTGGTATTAATTTCAACTTGATACCTCTATGCGTTCCTCAGAAAAAGAGTCTTGACACACTGACAACTTTGAAAATATTTTTTATGTGATACTATTACAAATTAACAATTTTCGGACTTTTTCCTATATTTGTGTTGTGAAACCTTGCTTCTTACCAAATTTCATGATTCTAGGAAGACGGGAAGTACCCCATAGGTTTTGATTTACTTGCGAGTATCAAATATGTCGCATAAATGGCCGTATTTTTTTATTGCGTTGACTTAGAAGTTTAATATTTTCAGAACTCCAAGGGACCATAGATCTACGTATCTGATATTAATTTCAGCTGAATACCTTCATGCGTTTCTGAGAAAAACGGTCTTGACAGACTGACAGACAGACAGACGGACGGACAAACAAGTGATCCTATAAGGGTTCCGTTTTTTCCTTTTGAGGTACCTAATACCTGAGGGGCAATTCTCGTATTTTTAACAACGTTCGCAATCTCATCTCAGTCTCAATCTGTCAAAAATTGTATAGCGTTTATCTACATTTTTGACATTTGATTGACGCTGGCATGAGATTGTGAACGTTTTTTGGGTACGAGAATTGGCCATCTGGTACCTAAACAATGTTTTATACAAAAACGAAATAAACGATCGTTAGTTTTGGGGATAAGGGATCACAAGAAGGATTCAAAGATGTCAATAGACTGTTTCCTAAGCGTTCACCGAACTTGTACATGTTATACGGGGTGGAAGGGACATCGACGCGCAAACGGGTAACCGTTTGCGCGTCGATGTCCGTTCCACCCTGTATATGTACAGCTCTAACTAATTTAATCTCTGGAGAGGTGGCAAGCAGACGATGAATTAATCATGCAACATGTCAGTCTAAGAAGTCGGTGACAAGTGACTACCTACCCTGACTGCTGAAAGCCTTTGATTAAACTGTTTTCAAATCCCATGTCAAGTGATTGACTTTTGCTATTCCAGTCAACCAATCACAGCAGCACGAGATTTGGTAGAATGTTACTTCCATCAGTAACTTAAAGGGCAATTTACGTATTTAAAAATTTCAAAATCCCAATCAAATCAAATTAATCTTTATTGCAATCCATAATGTGGTATCTACAGGTGGTAAGTAATAGTTTTAGAAACAATTATGGACCCTGTCGGGCACAGCAAGCTTATAAGTAACAGTCCAGCCACCAGCCACAATCTCAACTCAGTGACAATCTATAACAAAAACTTGTCAAAAATATAGGTTTTTAACACGTTCCGGGACACTTGACTATTTGCAAATGTAATGATATGACACTTCAAAATCCCATACATTTTGTCATACCGTCTACAGCCGTACTACCTCATTCGACACGCCGGCGCCGCGTACGCCGTGACACTAAATATCAACATCATTGTACTTGTATGGCTCAGTCTACGCCTGTCGGCGGTGTGTATGTGTTGTTTTGGTGCATAAGCACTGCGTATGTGTGTGTTGAAAAATGACTCGAAAAGAGTTTGCCGTGACACCCACGAACAAATGAAGTCGCGTGATGTGACACTAGATCATGTGCTTCTTAGGAATACTATGGGCAAGCAACGGCTATCGACGGTTTGCCAAATTACATGAAATAAAGTTCACCGCCCTTAGCCGTACTGTCACGTAACGATATACCGACATAACGTCAAGAGGCGGTCTGTCCCGGAAAGTGTTAAGGTGAGTAGTGCTGCCAACTGGCGCCACCATTCAGAAAAAAATCATAAGTCTGGAATTAGGGAACATTTTGAAATTTCCTGTGCTCACATTTTTAGTCAGATGTTGTTAAATTTTTTTTTGTCATTTTTGATAAAAAAAAAAACATCACACACACACACTCACATCGCTCACATTTTTAGTCAGATGAGATATAATTTTTATTCTACCTCATCTAACTAAAAATGTGATCCTAGGAAATTTTAAAATGTTCCATTTATCTCCAGACTTATGACTTTTTCCTCAATGGTGGCGCTTGTTTGCAGCACTACTCGCCTTAACAGTTTGAGACCGAGATTAGAATGTGAACACATTATAAAACAACATCGAGAACGGGTCTTATCGCGATATTCCTTTTTACGAGGTAAACTGGTACCTACTTGTTTCCCGACGTTTCGACCGCCTTGCAGCGATCGTGGTCACAGGAGAACTGATGACAGCTACCATCGCCAGCTACCTGTTTACCTCGTTAAAAGGAATATCGCGCTAAGACCCATTCTCGATGTTGTTTTATAGTGTGTACAAACCGCGAAAGTTTAAAAAGTTAGAATGCGGACTTTCTTAAAATTCCGGTAATTACCATCCTGATACTAGATAGTCGCCAATGGTGGAAAATGGCTGTGAAATCTTACATTAACGCTTTCGCGGGCGCTTGACATCTATAGAAGTCATAACAATAGAACAGTTATTTTGTCTCATTTTGCGTCCGCGAACCGATTAAACTGGCAGATATTTTTAATTACAAATGTACGCCGCTTAATTAGCTAGCTCGCAGAACCAAAGAGAATAACTCTGTTAATTTATTTTCATAACAAACCAAGTACAAACAAGTAGAACACAACTAAGTAAGTATAAAGCTTTGTTATCAGCACTTAAAAGTGTGATTATCCGATTTAATCATCCCATAGCTCTGCTAATGAGCCTATCAATCTTTTACTTTTATTTGCTAATGTGTGTTGGATGAACGTTATGTGTATGTAGGTGTGTGTGTGTGTGTGTACACATACATTTTTATTCCAATTTGTTGAATTGTTAGCCTTAGTTAAAATTGTGGGTTTGTTTTGTTTGGTTCCTTTATGTATATGAGGAACAGGGTGTAAAGTTCACTCATCCTCCATAGAAAAAGGACGATCCTTCCACTATCGAGTGTTGTGTCTAGTAGGCAACTGCGCAACGGTTGATGTCGGGATGTTGTATACAGGGTGGAATTTTGTAATGCCACCTGAAGGGAAAGTACTCATAATACTGTAGATAGAAGATTTTACTCAAAGGAAACATTCCTTTATTTTTGAATAGAAAGAAAACTGCATTCAAAGATGTTCGAAAATTCGCTTGCCATACCCGGGAATCGAACTGACTTAAATCTGTAAAAATGACACACTGTACTTTTATTATTGAGTACTTACCCTTCAGGTGGCATTACAAAATTCCAACCTGTATATGACAGTTGCGCGGTAAACTCTGTTTATACGATGCAGGATTTTGCGTGACGTCAGTGTGATGATGTTCACATGTGGCGAATGTGGTGATGTAGATGCTGCCACATCACTCTCCTCCGGAGACCGGAGGTCGATGTGTGGCTGTGTGTGTGCTGTGGTGTGAGTGGGCTGAGTCGTGTATGTTGCAATGCTTGCCAGGGCCAGTTGAGGTTTCAGTGAGTCGGAACCGGGTGCCAGATAGTTCACGGTGAGAGAACTAACTGTCTTTGGTGATTCCCCTGGCTGGCTCTGCTTGGGGACCGGCCGAGAGTGCAGTGCGCTGTGCCAAAGTTGCTGATAAGGCTGAGGGTGCTGGTCTGGTAGTCAGGATACCCGCTGAAGCCATAGGTGCTGGCTGGCCGTGTGACTCGCCACTCGAAAGCTTGAGGAAGCGATGATGACGTCACACTGGAGTAATTTCACGAAGACTACGCTGACATTCATATTTGAGGTCACCAGTATATAGGAATGAGGAACAGCGTGTAAAGTTCACTCATCCTCCATTGAAAAGGGAGGATCCTCCGACCAGACGGGTGTTGTGTCTGGTAGGCAACTGCCCAACGGTTGATGTCGGGACGTTGTATATATGCTAGTCGCGCGGTAAACTCTGTTTGCGCGATGCAGGATTTTGCATGACGTCAGTCTGATGCATAGTTTGCATGTGGCGATTTAGATGCCGCCACACCTTTTTATATCAACAAGTAACTTAAAGTTTTGTTATCAATGAAAGTTAGTCTAATTAATTTTATTAATTAATTAGACTAACTTTCATTGATATGAAATAATCAATTTTCAGTGCACAGTAACTAGGAATAGGACTTGTGTTCAGTAAGACATGGCGCACACTATCGACGTGCCGATGCGAAGGCTCGGCGACTAGACGCAACTACAGGCTGCGGTCGACAATTTTGATATATTTTATTAAAAGGTCCGCACACTTGGCGTCGAGTTCCAGAGTCGCAACAACAGGCTAGAAAAGTCGCACGCTCTCGCTACTTGTCGCAGCGTCTAGACGCACGGGGCACGCGTACACCCGATGACAGTCGCATGCGACATGTCAGCGTCTTTTCAATGAGCTGTCACAGTAGCATGTCGCATAGTGTGCGAGGCGCGTAAAAGGTCCGAAAGCAAACTAATAAAATAAAACATTTAGAAATCGTTTCCACGTGAACAATTTAATTTGTTTCATTCGACTGAACTATCAAATGTCAGCAACGGACGAACAAATTAATTAAATTCGGACAAAACAAAATCCGGTCAGAATAGTTTCCATTTGAAAGATTTTTCAAACATATCTATTTTCAATCGGTGATAATATTTTTTATATAGTTATTCGAATTCCGTAGATTTTTTGGCTTTCAACACTGACCCAATTTCTTTCAATATTCTAAATTTGATTCTTTTTTTTTCGGCCGATCTTGGAAGAGATTTCATTCCAGCTTCAAAGTGTTTCAAAATATGTTTTTTTAAATTGTATTAGGTACAACTCATGCACTTTGCACTTAAGCCGGCTAATGGCTAACCAATGATACACTCTCAGCATAATACGAATGTATCAGTATGAAATACCCAGATTTTACAAACAGTACGATTCAATACATTTTTCAAAGAGTTCCGCATTTTGACTAAATTGACTTAACCTTTAATTAACTACGTCAGTAACCGGGAAGTTAAAATCAAACGTCACGACTATATGAAACCAATAAATAACCCCAGCATGCGGTTTCAGCGATGTCAATAACCTCACAACGACAAGGAGATTCGACACAAATTGCTTTTCAATTATTTATTTCAGTGGAATATAAATTACTATTGATTTTCAGCTTCAAAACGACGGACGCTTTGTTGTTTCGACACAATTTCACATTTCGTATTGTTACGAGTAAGTATAACTGGTTTCGTTTTGCTTTTTATTATTTTTCTTTATGTAATATTGAAAATAGTTTGTTATATGATCACATTTTGAAGGTGAGTTATTAAATTATTGCAGTAAGTACGTGTTTATAGTACAATAAAATATGCCTGCCAGATTTGAAGTACTGTTGCTACGGCGTAGCTGTAGTGATAGTATCTTGGCTACGCTGTAGCTACGACAGCGTAGTCAGCGTAGCTATGAACGAGAACAATGCGAGTTTTTAATTATTATGGTCTTGCTATATTTGAAAGTTTTAAGGGTTCCCTTATAGGATCACTTCGTTGTTCGTCTGTCTGTCTGTCAGTCTGTCAAGACCCATTTTCTCAGGAACGCATGGAGTTATCAAATTTAAATTTAAATCAAATACGTAAGCCTATGGTCCCTTGGAGCTGTAAAACAATCAAGCTTGTAAGTCAACGCAATCAAGACATAATAAGGTACTTACCGTTGATCCAGAATCATGAAATTTGGTAAGAAGCAAGTTCTCACAGCACAAATAGGAAAAAGTCCATAATTGTTCATTTGTAATTTTATAACAAAAAAACATTTTTGTTGTAATTACAAACTTAAATTTGCAGTTCAAGAATTGACCGTGACGTATATCAATCTATGGGAGAACACGTTTTTCAACCACAATGTTTAGTTTGTTTTTGGGTTTGCTTTTCAACTACCGAACCCTGCATTGTGCGTGATCCTACATGCACTTGACCAGTTTTTTTTAATGCCATCGATTGTTATATGTCACTAACGTTTGCCTATCTAAAAGGTTTTCGTGTAACCTACACCATTTGTTTGTAAAAAATTATCTTCTCTTTCTATAAAACCTTTTGAAATAAACCTATTTCTGAAATACCCAAATCAATATAACCCTTACAAACAATAAATTCGCCAGCATTTCGCAAACTACTATAAACCTCTATAACGAGGTTCCCAAAAACCGTTCAGGTGTGAACGGTCCGATCACAGGCTTATGTGAACTAGTCATAAATTCAGACTGAAAACGCCCTTTATACCGGTGTAAATCATTAGATTAAGCTTCTAAGACTTGGATCAGTATCGTCCTTTTGTCCTTTAAAATATGAAAGAAAGAAAAGAAAGAAAGAAAAATCGTTTATTCTGCACAAATAAAACGCACATTATAAAATAAAAATAACAAAGTACACACATTATGCCAAGGAAGCAAAAGCCTCGTACCCAAGTTGTCCTATATCTATGCCCTAAGTAGTCTGTGGTTGTGACACTAGGAAATGTCAACAAACAAGCAACTCAATCACAACAAAACAAATCCGAATCGCATAGTGGAAAAATAATACTTTTATAACAAAAATGATAAGAACAAATTAATCCGTGCGTCGTATCTGTGCAAGAAAGGTCGTTGCTCAGCAAAATGCCGTGACGTCGGACGAGCCTACCATCAGCGGCGCTGATTTTCAGCAACTACCTATCGAATGACGTAATGACGTCCCCCCTGTGTGAACTATGACCTAATAAATCGGGTAAGTAACTTTATTCACAGAGATACGTGTGAGTTTAGCTGAACATAATTAACCAACATACAGAAGAAAAAAATAAATAAATAAAGTAAGTAACATACGTACCTAGATGTCTTTATCTATTCGTAACATAAATAAACAAAAATGAAATACATAAATGGCGTCATTAACAATAAGTATACATAATAATTCCTTACTCTTAAACATTGTATTGTGGTGTGCTACTATTTACGCTCAGTGAACGAAACGCTATTTTAATTATTAATTACAATTTCGCACCCATACATCAATAATTCAAATATAATTAAAGTTACATGCTCTGTGAATATAATGACATCAATTGATAACTTAGTGTCATGCATACTATACTATACTATATATATAATACTAGGTACTTAATCTGTGGTGTCATGGGATATTTGTGATGGCAATGGATTGGCAGCCATTTGCAAAGTTTGCAAACAGCCATCAATCAAAGGTGAATCAAAGCATGGCATTGTTAACCGCATGAGCACTTTTTTCTGTTAGTTAAATGCTCTGTGTTTTTTCTTTTCAAACCGACAAGTATGTTTCTCAGTTCAAAGCGGTTCAGGTATAGCTTGATATAATATAGTGAGTAATGCTAATGTGGAAATACTATTTTAGTGAGGCGAATGGATCGATGTACGCAATAGCTGGATGCAACAACTCAGAATCACGTTTCCTCCTGAGACACTGATGCAGACCTGTCCAAAAACTGGGAGTAATCGGACAGAGACCACCCGCACTGCTGGAAAGCCCCATCCATTGCCTGTAGGCCATGACCCTTTAGGTAAGTACAAAAAGAGCAGAGTTGTTATGCATTAGTTATATTATTCATGTGGATTTCTGTATTTTCATGAAATATTTCTTTAATATACTCAAAAAATGCTTTTTTGATTTCAGGACTCTTACTGGTGGAGGAATGTTATTCCAACAGTGCGTGGCGGCGTATCTAAAGCTCCCCCTGAATGCTGCGGTCCTATGTGTTGATGTACTAAGAGGTTTGGTAGAAAAACGTGGTTCGTATTTACTCTGTCTCCAACTTAATTTCTCAAACAAATAGTGTGGTTTTTGTGTAGTGACTACCCCAAACAGTAAACTTGCCATATGTAACTTTCTCCTAGCGGCCATTTTCAAAATATTGTTTTCATTTATGTAAGGAGTAACATGACTTCTACGAGGTATCTTTACACAGAACCGAGTACATGCATTTTGTATACGTTGTATCAGCTTCTCTGTTCTTGCTAATAGGCATGGGCCATACACGGTATCACAATAGTTAAGCCTTGATAAAATTAAGCTATCCACTAATTGTTTTCGTAGATCAACACTCAGGTAGTCCCTAATGGAATATAGTAATTTTAATCTATAAAAACAATTCCTCATGGTGTTACTGATGTGCTTCTCAAAACGTAGTTGTGGATCTATGGTTAACCCAAGGTTACATGCTATCTCTACCCTATCTATTTTTTCCCCCCTGATAACAATTTCCGGATTAACTGACAGTATCGCGCTGATCATTTGTCTAGTACCCAAAACCATAAATTTGGATTTCAGTGGGTTTAGTACAAGTGAATTATTGTCTGACCATTGCATCACCCTCTCCAGATCATCATTAATTTTTGCCACTGCCTCTAATGTATCACCAGATTTAAAAGTTATATATAATTGGATATCATCCGCGTACATGTGATACCTGCAATGCTGAAAAGATTTAATAATGTCTGCGCTGTACAGGATATATAGCAGGGGCCCCAAAATTGATCCCTGAGGGACACCACGTGGCACCTGACGTAGGGGGGATGATACCTTTGATCCATCCTCTTTCTGGACTTCAACGAGCTGTGACCTATTTTGCAAGTAGCTAGCGAACCACTCTATTGTTTCCATTGTGAAACCATAATAGGCCAACTTTGAAAGCAACAGAGTGGTGTTTATTGCATCGAAGGCCCGTGAAAAATCCAGCAGTACAAGGATTGCTCCCTCCCCCCTGTCCCGCGCCTCCAGGATATTCCCCACCACGTCAGAAAGTGCTGTGGCCGTCCCACGACCTTTCCTAAAACCAGACTGAAGGTCGGGGAGCATATTATTTGCTTCTAAATATTCTAGCATTTGGTTATAAACCACTCCCTCTAATATTTTCGATAGACAGGGCAAAATGCTCACAGGACGCAGATCTTTAAAGGTACTTGGATTACCGATTTTGGGTAAAGGACGCACAATAGCGCACTTCCACAGGTCAGGGAAAGTGTTGGTATCTATTGACTTATTTACTATAGTGGTGATGGCTTCAAGGGTGGTTGGTAACGTTAGCGTTATCATGTCCAAACTCACTCCATCAATCCCTTTAGCATTTGACCCCAAACTGCTAACAATTTTTGAAATTTCTTCCGCATTAACATTTCGTAGCTCAAATTGAGTGTTACCGAATCTATTTGAGTCAAAAAAAGAAACCTGCGCTGTGGGCAGCGTGCACCGTCCCGGCACATTCAGAAACGCCCGGTTAATCTCGTCTGGGTCATTAAATTGACCGGGAAGCATACCGTCATTATGTTCCGCAAATACGTCTGACTTAAGACTTTTCCAAAGCTTTTTGGGGTTTTTTATCTGACTATTAATGTGTCCGTCAAAGTATACCTTCTTTTCCTGTGTTAGTGCTGAAATGGCTTGATTTTTCAAATCCAAATAATATTTTTTTGTAGTATCCAGCTTGTCTTTACGATAATTATTTTTTGCCTCGTCTCTCAGCTTAATCATTAATTTAATATTGTCAGTTATCCATGGTGTGGGATGGTCCCTAAAAATCTTACTCTTTATGGGGGCATGTAAGTCAAACAATTGTGTGATACAGTAATTAAAATGTCCAATCATGCTATTGACATCTGGCAGTGAGCTTACTTCAAACCATGGCATCAATTTCAGATCCACTACAAAATAATCCATCAATATATCCCTTAAAGGCCGATATACAACAAGCCTAGGTTTATTCTTTACCTTCCTGATGACTGTATCGCATACAATAAATGAGTGATGACCAAGTTCACTGTTATGACTGACTAGTACATTACGAACCCCTACATCGGTGCAGATCACGTCTATGAGAGTACCGCTATCTCCTACAAAATGAGTCGGTGACTGCACTACCTGATTTAGGTTGGTATAATTTAGGAATACCATCATATCTTTAGTTTTTGTATTAGTATCCAGTAGATTAACATTGAAATCCCCCAGTAATACCAAATGATCATAAGGTGCCAATGCGCTAATACTGTCAGTTATTCCATCCAGAAATTTAGATAAATCAAACCAGGGTGGCCTGTACGCAGTGCCAATCAACAACTTTCTACCATTTACAGTTAAGTTTAACCACATTTGTTCAACATCAGACTGCTCTGAGTGCGGCCGTACGCGCGCCCTTACTCCCGTTTTGATATAAAATGCTACTCCTCCGCCTCGTCCCCCGCGCACAGTCACAGGGCGCGGCACGTGCTTCAATCTATATCCCGGAACCTTAGGCGCACGTCCCTCCTCCCCAGGTCGCAGCCACGTTTCGTTGATTGCCATGATATCCACTGAATGTTGTGACATGGCAATCAGAAACTCATCCTGATTAGTTGCCAGAGAGCCCGCATTGAATAAACCAAACTTTAATAATTTCGACTTAGTCATGTTAAATAAAGAGTAATTGCTGTATAGTTGTATTTATTTAATATTGATAGTATTTTATTCATATATGGACCATTGCAATTTTTTTTATTTCTTTTGTTTAAGGAATTATTGTACATATTTATGAATTGTGGTAGTAAATAATTCAGTGTATTACATTCATTGTAAATTGAAAATAATCTATATCTATTGTTAGTAAATAATTTTATTAATGTGTAAATAATAATATGTATAAATATGTATATAATAATATCTATGTTCATTGCATTAACGCAGTACTCACTTTGATATTCCCACCTACCCAGATCACAGCAGATACGACACACAGACACCATGTATGACAGTGACAACCGATTATAATTAAGAAAACTATCAACTAGAGAGAAAAAATGTGCAGCATCAAACAAAGGCTTAGTTGTTAGTGTCCGTGTATGGTCCGATGAATTGTAGTATATCTTCTTCAGAAGCAATCCTGTGAGTGGCCTCTCCAGGCTTTTGCCGTACCAAGATGCGACCACGCTTGGTCCATACGAATCGCCAACCATTAATCCCCGCAGCGGCCCTAGCTTGACGAAATAAATGCTGGTTCAGCTTAGTCAGCCTCTCATTTATAAAGAAGCGCACAGGTTTCCCCGAGACTCCGAGGTTCTCGGTTGTAGCGTCACGTCGCACTCGGGCACCGTTCAAAACGGCGTCACGCCGGTCACGTCGAGCGAGCCGCACCATAATAGCGCGAGGGCGGGGCTCTGCTGAAGCTGAGGGGCTTGTCGCTCTTATATGTCTGCCGCCAACTCGCTCTGCGCTCACGATGTCTCGGTCCTCCAAAGCGACTCCTAACTTTGTGGCAATTAGCTGGAACAGGTGTGTTGGGTTTTCCGCTTGCGACTCAGGTATGTTTGATATGACCAGATCGTTTGCCATCAGCTCCTGATCCCTGTCATTGAGGTCCTTCTTGAGTTGTTGGACCACACTCTCCACCGCACTTAAATTTGCTGTCGGAGCGCTACCATCATCGTGACGCATTTCAAGCGCCTCCAGTCTGGATTCAATTCCATCCATGCGGATGTGACACGAGTCGCTAGACACCTTCAACTCTGCCACGTCTTTCCGAAGCTCGAAGACCTCAAGCCGCAAAATGCGTAACTCCTCCACTACTAATTTTAAAGCAGAGCCTACGTCCGGCGGGAAGTCAGGAATCTCCACCACCACAGGTGACGATGGTGTAGTGGTTGCCTGGGACATCAACGGTGTAGCAGTTGTCCGAGGCGCCGGCGACGCGTCAGTTGACATTTGCATCGTCGGAGGCGTCGCGGTAGCCAACGTCGCCACAGCTGGTGGCGTTGGCATTGGCATGAACACCAGCTCCTCACTCTGTACTTGTGCCATACAACCTCGTACCGGCGTTTCGGCCTTATTGTCCCTACGAACATTTTTTTTACACTCAGGGCATTGCCAGGCAGAGACTAAGGGGCCCTTTGTAGGGAGGCCGACGCACACTCTGTGATAAGCGACGCTACATTTCGAGCACTTAGCTGTGTCAGTTGCTGACAAAAATTTGCCGCATCCACCGCACTTCATTGCAGGCATTCTTGTACCAGGACTTTATTTTGACAAATTATCGTCGTAAACTTATTATCAAAAATGTAGGGTGGTTTGCAGATTTTGATGATTTATTTTAAATGATACAATTATTCACTTTATGAGCACTCACAAAACCTCACTACACTTTATAAGTTGTATACTGTTTCTATAGACACAATTAAAAGCCCTTCAAACACTGTATCTTCGTTATTTTATTTTATTTCCGTAAAACAAATCGGACAACGATCCCACCAGTAGAAACGTCAAAACGTCACTCCTAATATCCTTTAGGTGTAACCGAGAAATGGTCTTAAGGTGATAACTTTGATCGATGCTCCATGCAAAATATCATGTAAATAAAAACTCTCGTTACATTATAAATAAAATAAAAACTGACTATCTGAGATTGACGTAATCCCAAGAAAGTTTATTTTGTACTAGCTGCGCCCCGCGGTTTCCCGCGTAGACCGGTATAAAAGGTATCATATGTGTTAATCCAGGGCCTCAATTCCGGGCTCGAGCTAGATATCACGACCATGGAGATAAATCTCTGTGTCAAATCTCCGCATCAATGTCCGGTTCAAATCTCGATACTATCAAAAAACCGTATTCTGGTAGACCATGGAGAAAGATTTACAACGGAGAAAATAATCTCGTCTAAAAGACGTTTCATTTTTATCGATTCACTTTGATTACAATCGATTATGCTACGTTTTTCTTTTTTTAGTATTAATGACGTATGGGACGTATGTTTAATTTATTAAATCCAAGCAAACACATTATAAAAGATAATTTTAGTATATTGTGTTTCTATAAATGTGTTTTTTTTATAATTACTTACTGAAAATAGTAATTGCAAAGTAGCTTGATCCGAAACGCATTTCGCATGATTTGTGTCCTTTTTCTGACGTTGGTAGGTTTTAATTTTCAAACTAAATAAGACAATTTTTAGTCGCGATTTAAAAGGTTTGTGAAAAACACCATGACTTCAAGTGCAAAAACAGTACTGTATTTTTTTTTTCTTTTCTTATATCTCGAAAACGGTGTGACCTATCGCAAAAATAATGAAAAAAAGGGGGGCCCCTTTATGAAACCCATAAACTCCTAAACCTCTACATGTAGGTACCAAAAAAAATACGAATATAAACCTACGAATGTAAATTTTGATAGGTGTTGCAACGGAGATTTCATATCTCCATACCTTAGGACCAGCCGTGATATCTCGCTGGTTTGCGATCGAAAGATTTATGAATGGAGATCGTTAGAATAGCAATTTTTCGTTTTCGACGGAGATAAGCAGTTTCTCGACTGATATTTCGACCATGGAGATAATTTCCATGCCACCGGAATTGGCCTCCAGTGTATAAGCTATCTACATACCAAGTTGCATCCAAATCGGTCCAGCCGTTTGAGCGTGAAGAAGTAACAAACATACAAACACACACTCACAAACTTTCACCTTTATAATATTAGTGTGATAAAGGAGAATCTAAACATTCTCCTAACACTGCCGTAGTTATCAATTTGACCGTGTAAATCCGTTAGTTCTGTAGGTATTGTGTTGGAGGAATAAACTTATTAAAAGAATAATGTTAGAAGAAATGAATTTAATATAATAGAACCGAACAGCTTTATAAAAGAACAAGGAAGAAAAGATGACAAGAATAGAGTAAAGAGTACAAACCATAACTTTTTGTACATAGGTACACACCTAATAAGTATAACATACAACATGCTCCCTCAAAAAGTTAATTGCATTGCACTCATAACACAAAAAGCATATAAAACTAGTAAAGAAAACCATTACAAAAACTAGGATATACCAATCATTTGCAAACAACTGCGATGCTTTGTTGGACCCAAAGGTTTCGTCAAAACATCTGCAGGTAACCTGTCGGTGGGCATATACCTAAGTTCAACGGTTTTATCGTTCACTTTTTCTCGGACAAAATGGAACTTAACATCTATATGTTTTGTCCTATTGTGGTGAACCGGATTCATGGCCAATTTTTGTGCACTCTGACTATCCGTATACAAAACTATGTTAAGGGACTTACCTGTTAAATCGGATATTAGTCGTTTTAAAAAGCACGCATCCTTTACTGCCGTAGCCAATGCCATATATTCAGCTTCAGCGGATGACAAAGCCACTGTGGGCTGTTTTTTAGCTTCCCACGAAATAGGGCCGCCTGCAAGTTCATAATAGAACCCAGTGTAGGATCGTCTATCAGTTGGACAATTTGCCCAGTCTGCGTCTGAAAAACCCGTCAAAGTTGTAGTATTACCTTTTTCTTTCCTGTATGTAATACCACTATTTTTTGTTGCTTTCAGATAACGTAGACATCTTTTAGCAATATTCCAATGTGACTGATCAAATTTAGAGTTAAATTGACTCAAGTAGCTCACAGTGTAGGCTATATCTGGTCTGGTATTTACAGACAAAAACATTAGACAGCCAACTAACTCTCTGTAAGGGTACTCACACTCACCAATACCAGGCTCAAGGTTTTTCTTGACCATTGGGGTAGAAACACCCTTACAATCTTGCATGTTGAATTTCTTTAGCAACTTTTCAATATACGTATTCTGAGATAGCTTAATTCCATAATTATCATGGTGAATATTAATTCCCGTAAAGAAATTAATTTGTCCAAGATCTTTTGATGAAAAATATTTCTCAAATTGACATTTGAAATTGTCAAACGTAGTTTCATTTTTATACAAGATTACTAAATCGTCGACGTATACAGCCAGAACCAAGGAGTCTAAGTTCGCATTGTTTTTAAAAATACACGGCTCAGATGTTTGCATAAAACCAAGAACTGACAAAGTCTGTTTTAACTTTGTATTCCAGGCTCTTGGTGCCTGCTTCAATCCATAAAGGGACCGTTTCAAAAAACACACTTTCGACTCTTCCCCTTCCCTTTCAAAACCTTCTGGCTGTGTCATGAAGATTTCTTCCTCTAAATCGCCATTCAGAAAAGCTGTATCCACATCCATATGGCGGACCTTATAATCTTCCTGCACTGCAAGCGCTAACAGGGTTCGCAACGATGAGTTACGTACAACCGGAGAAAAGGTTTCGTGATAATCGACACCTTCTCTTTGTCGAAAACCTTTTGCTACTAGGCGCGCTTTATACCTAACAACGCCACCTTTCGCATCACGTTTCAATTTGAAAACCCACTTGCAAGGAATACACTTTCTATGATTTGGCTTGTCTACCAAAACCCATGTGCCCTTTCTGACTAAGGCATTGTACTCATCTATCATTGCTAAAATCCAGTTATCTTTCTCATTGCTGTTAATCGCAGCTAGATAATTATTTGGATCATCGCACTCATCGTCAAGCAGAGTATTATATGAGAAGTAATCCGGTGGTTTGCGAACTCTTGAAGGATATCGACTAGATTCATTTGAGGAATCTGTAGCCTCACTTGACTGCTGATCATCAACATTGTTGACCTCTACATTGACTGCTTCATTGATTTCAACATCAGCATCCTCAGCATCCATGAAAGAAGTATCTATGCTAGGAGCATCTACCTCACATCTCCCAGATGAAGTGGAGGGCAATATTTCTTGTCTTAAAACTGCTGGCGATGGTGACTGGGAAAACAAATTGACAATATCAGAGTTCACAGTACCTATAGGCTCAATATTTTCCTTCAGTCCAGTAAAGTTATTTTCAAAAAATGTAACATCTCTTGACTTTAGTGACCGTCTAGGAGTTGCCGCATTCCGGAAATAATAAGTATGAGGATCATCTGAATATCCTACAAAAATCTGTTCCTCAGCTTTCATGTCCAATTTACATCTCTGACTTGATGGAACATGAACAAGTGCTCTGCATCCAAAAACCTTAAGATGAGACAGATCGGGTTTTCTATTAAACCACATTTCAAATGGTGTTTTACCACTAAGCGCGCGGTGTGGTGATCGATTTTTCAAGTAGACGCTCGTCTCCACTGCGTCCTGCCAGAAAGCTTTTGAGAGGAAACCATGTGACAATAGTGACCGAGCCTTCTCTACTATGCTACGATTACACCGTTCACTTACCCCATTTTGCTGAGGGCTGTAAGGTGCTGTCGTTTGCCAATCGATACCCAGTGACTGAACATAATCCATCAATTCCTTATTGATGAACTCAGTTCCATTATCTGACCGCAAAGTCTTTATTTTTCCACCAAACTGTCTCTCGACATAAGAATGAAAAGAACAAAACTTACTTTTGACTTCAGTTTTAGAAGATATAAAATACACAAAAGTAAAACGTGTATAATCATCTATAAAAATAATAAAATATTTATTACCTGTAAAAGAATTTGTAGAAAAAGGTCCACAAACATCGGTATGAACCAATTGAAGTGGCGATGTAGCCTTCCTGTATTTTAAGCTTTTGAAAGGCTTTCTAGACTGCTTACCCTCTATGCAGGGTATGCATGGTTCCTTGTCGACCTTCGTGTACTCCACGCCGATAGCCTGACCTTTTCTAAGTAGATCCATGCCAATTCGACAGAGATGTCCCAACCTCTTATGCCAGAGCTGAAAATTGGAACAATCAGAGTGCACATAAGCTGAAACATTATTGAACATTTTAATTGAACAATCGACAGTATACAGCCCATCACTTACAGAACCATACGCTAAAACATTTTTATTGTTTACTACATCACACTTAGAGTCATAAATAGTGCAGCCTTCTTTATTGAAAACTACAGAGTAACCCTTCTCTACTACTTTACTCACTGAAAGTAAATTACAGTTCAAATCAGGAACATGAACTACATTCTCTATTCTGTTCGCCAAAGTATCCGTATCAATGGATACATCACCAATACCTACAGCCGCCAGTTTTTGTCCATTAGCCACAGTAATCGTTCCACCTTGTACTGGCCGATAACTGCTGAACCACTCGCGATGCGGAGTCATGTGAATGGTTGCACCGGAATCAATAATCCATTTCCCGTAACTTGCAGCCGGCGCAGAGAGAGCCATTTCCTTCACAACAGCCTGTTCCACCTTTTCACTATGATGGCAATCTGTACCTTTAAAAACGTTTCCTGACACACTCATAGCCTTCCTGTCCTTCTTATTGGGACATTCGGGACTTTTGTGTCCTGGTTGTCTACACTTAAAGCAGATTATAGACTTCTTCTTTTTGCTCGTAGAACCTGTTGAATGTAGCGCAGCCACCTCGTTCTGGTGAGGGTCCTTCGAAAACTCGTTTATTAGTTTTGCCTTAACCAACTCACTGGTTACATCAACATTCGAATTCTCTAAAGCCATTATCAGCGGTTCGTACCGAGATGTCAATCCTCCGAGAATAATCGCAGCCAGAGATCCATCGTCGATCTTCTTACCAATATCTTCAAGATCTTGAGCAGTACTCATAACGGCGTTGATATAAGATTCTATGTCTTGGAAATCGGTCAAGGTATATTTATATAATCTACGCTCCAAAGAGAGCCTTCGACCCATACCTTTATCCTCGTATGCTTTTTGTAAAGCACTCCAAGCCTCCTTAGCGTTTTTCGCATTTCTCACGTGCGAAATTGCACCTCCATCTACCGTAAGGCATATTTTTGACAACGCCTTCTGGTCACTACGAGAGCGCACATCCTCCGCCGTTTTATCAGAATCATCATACCCAGTGATGGACGTCCACAACTCCTCATGAATGAGAAGCATCCTCATTTTGAACTTCCAGGTCGGGTATCCGTCTCGGTTTTTTAACATCTGAATACCTTGAAAATTCATACTATTCCCTGACATTATCTTCTTTTAAAATAAGAGCTTCTTCGTGCTGATAACGTGTTGGAGGAATAAACTTATTAAAAGAATAATGTTAGAAGAAATGAATTTAATATAATAGAACCGAACAGCTTTATAAAAGAACAAGGAAGAAAAGATGACAAGAATAGAGTAAAGAGTACAAACCATAACTTTTTGTACATAGGTACACACCTAATAAGTATAACATACAACATATTGGCTTTGCCCGATAAGGGCCGATCCCAAATTGTATCGTGCAAGAACGAAACGGAGATATCCCTTTATTTATTTACGCTTCATTTATTTTATCACGCATTCTCTTTGTTGCTTCCAAATTCGAATTTATTTAAATTCTTCACGAAACGTGCCTGTTAAAAATGTGTTTGAGAAAGAGAGTTTTTTTTTGGTTTCTGTATTTTAAGTTGTTTTTAAACTTTTTAAAAGGTATGTTAAGTTTGTTCGTTTGAGATTTAAGTAGAAACTTGGAAGTTTTTGTAAAGAAAATGTAAGTTTTAATTTTTTTACTTAAAATCTTGTCATTTTGGTCACGATAGGGTTTAAAAATTATTTAGGAGTACATAAGTTTGGACACGCTAAAAAGAAATTTTGTACGTCTTTACCTAATTCCTAACCTAAACACTTTCACAAACTGGCACTATATGAAACAATCCTTAAAAGGCTAACATTTTTTACCAAAGCTTTCGATAGTAGACTTTATAGTCAAGGAATTTTCGATGTTACTCAAGAGAGAGCCATCCAATCCCATATTTCGAGTGGCTAGCTCCGGTACCTGATTTTATCTGCTATCTAAAAAGATATATCGTGTTTCTATAAAGGTAAGGCTACATTGCAAATGATGGCAATGTTTTTTGGAACGAAGTTCTTTAACGTGGCTTGCGGAAGCAGTAAACTGTCAGAGATCATCAAGTGTCAAAAGTTTTTTTTTTAATACAGATCGAGCCATCTAGTATAGTTTTTAGTTTCTAAAAAAACAAAAAATTTTGACACTTGAAACTTTAGACCCTAATAGATGGCTCTGTGTTCACATAGTACTGCGAACGGAACTTCATTCCAACCAGGTGTCCCACAATCTTGCGAACTTCATTACCAATGCGTAATATTTTGACAGCTATCGTGTATTTGACAGCTATCGGCAGTCAAACTCAAACTCAAACTCAAAGCATTTATTTCAATTAAACCAATTACATGCCCATTCCAAAACATAGATCTCTATGGAGAAGAACGAGCAAGAAACTCCACGGACACTCTTTTAAATCAAAATTATGGTTACAAAATATTGGTTACATCATTCATGTTGAAATTATACATGTGAGAACGATGAACGTTAAAAGCGTCTGCCAGCCTGAAACCTGGTTGAGCTAATAGGTCCTTGTTTCTAGTACTATAATTATGCCTTTCACGTATTTTATTAAAAAGATGTAAAATTTTTTTTTAGTACTAATTTGACAGCTATCGTGTGAAGTCAGCAGCATGCGCGATCCTATTCTTATTTGACAACCAAACTATTTAAAACATCATTCCGTCTCCGTCAACCTCAAACAATTGATAGAAATGGAACGATATTTTAAATGCGTTTAGCGTTAAATGCATTTAATGATTTATAGTGCAAACATACACAATACACACATCGGGCCAGGTTTTATTTCAGGTTTTATGACGGTCTTAATACGTTTGTAGGATGAATCCGGCACGTCTTAATAAGGTGAAATCTCTTGGCATGCCCCGTCACATAACGAAACGTAGGAAAATGTGCTTAAGCTGCCAAATGTGGGTAAATTACTCTACATTAACATAAAAAGGAGAAGAAACGGAAAGACACCCGTTCAGAACGAAAACGAGAAGTCTTATTTTGTGTCCGTTTCCTTTTCTTTCGCTCAGCACGAACAATACGTACTTACTTACAACTTACGTTCAGCTATACTTACTAACGATACTTCCTTTCAACATAACCCATAGTAGTTAGCGGAGTTGACTGCTGCCTAAGCCGGACGTACAGTCAGGGAATTTAATTGTTAAGCAAATTGGTACTCTACGTCAATTTTGCCTTGTGATAGCCATTTGAAACAACTGTCAGAGATTGTCAGTTGTGTTTTAAACGGATAATTTAAGTTAATAGTCAATTTTCGTAACGATTAACTTTCCTGACTTGATGAGGTCGTGGCTAAGGAATAACAGCCGCACGGATCGATCCATCAGGTTAAGCTACGCTTGCCAGGGTTGGTCCGTGGATGGGTTACCATCTTTACATACCGAGACTCCTCTGTACCTACGGAAAGCATGATAAGCCGTTGGTACCGGCTGTCATTCGTGGATCTTTGACAGTCGTTAGGAGCCCGAAAGTCTGACAAGCAGTCTTTACCAAATGGTATCATCGTACCCAGTTACTGGGTTGTGGAGGTCAGATAGGCAGTCGCTCCATGTAAAATACTGGTATTCAGCTGCATCTTGTTAGACTGGAAGCCGATCCCAACAAAGTTAGGAAATGGCTAGGCAGATTGAACTTTCGTGACTTTGCAATTGAGTATCGCCTCACGTATAGGCTTTTAAATACACCACATGAGAGACAGTTGAACCAGCTAAACCCTTGCTGTATGACCACAGCTCTACTTTCTCCCTAAGTTATCGAGAGGAAAGCCCTTGACACTACTATCTATCAGTAAAGTTTGCCCCGTGTTACTGAAAATACTACTTAAAAAACAAGATCCCTTTAAGGGGTATGCGCTAAGGTAGCCCGCGCCGCTGGAGTCGCGGGTTGTTTGAAGAAGATACCGCGGCCCTGGCATAGGCAACTGAAGGAACACGGGTGGGTTTTAGTCAGTAAAAGTCTGACACGCCAAGCTCCACCCAGAGCGGGAGAAGTTATTTCACACCCTAAAAAAAAAAAAAAAATGTAGCCCGCGAAATTCAAATTTTCATAATTTGTTTTGCCATTTGCAGGTCAGTATCAGGTTGTATGAGTTGTTTAAAATATGATTCGCGGCCGTAACTAATATGGCTTTACAGAATTATAATCATTAGGATCAGCAATACAACTCCATAAGTTAGAATTGGCCTCAAATCTCATGATTTCATGAAATATAGTCATTTAATAGGGTAATATGAACTTAGAGAGTTGTATTGATGATTTTTATGAATATTATTCTATAAATAAATATTTGATACGGCCGTGAATCATATTTAGATCAACATACAACCTAATACTGCCTTGCAAATTGCAAAAAACGTAAGAATGAATTTCGCGGGCAACCCTGGCACTTTCGCCTTAAAAGTTGGTTTTATCATCAATCTTAATTTAGGTAAATATTAAGGTAAAAATATAAGAATTAATCACAAAAATGGAAAAACCGTAATACATTTTACAATATCAATCATTTTAATACCTTCTTTAGACATTTATTAAAACTGATTTAGTTTTTAAAACTTAAACAAACTACCGCAGGTTTAGGGCTAACATAAAATAATGATTCTAAAATTTCTTAAAAACTTTAAAATATTTTTGTCCAAATATCAATGTATGGATACTACGGCTCGGTACAGGTTAAGCTACGCTTGCTGCGGTTTTTACATACCAAGACCCCTCCATGCTTCTGAAAGCACGTTAAGCCATTGGTCCCGGCTGTCATTCGTGGATCTTTGACAGTCGTTACGGGTCGTCAGATCCCTGAAAGTCTGACAACCAGTCTTATCAAGGAGCATCGTATTACCCAGTAAGTGGAGGTCAGATAGGCAGTCGCTCCATGTAAAATACTGGTATTCAGCTGCATCTGATTAGACTGGAAGGCCGACCCTAACATCGTTGGGAAAAGGCTAGGTCTGCCGTTGCGAGTCGTGTTAGTTGCAACTTGCAAGTATTTGGAAGCTCAAAACTCTGATTAAATCTTAACTCTTTAAATTGTCAGAGTAACCCGGTAATTATGTGGTTAGATCCATGAGAATAAGGTAGAACTTCTGACGCCACCTGGTAAATGATCTTGGGCAGAAGACTAGACCTACCTTGACGTGGTGAACCCCATAATGGTTATCAAAAACGATTTTTGCAAACTGTACAAATGTACACCATCATTTCAGCAGACGTCCACTACAGGACATAGACCTGTGGCGGGCGGCATGTACATCGCCACATGCAAACTACACATCAGAGTTTACCACGCGACTAGCATAATATATACAACGTCCCGACATCAATCGTCAGGCAACTGCCTGCCAGACACGACACCCGCCTTTTCTATGGAACATTAGTGAACTTTACACCCTGTTCCTCATGCCTCTATAGACTTCCCCCAAGCATCGGCACTTCAACCGGTGCTTCCCGCATCCAGCGGACTTCTGCAGTGTACAAGTGTAACATAACAAAATCTTATTCCAAAAAAAAAAACGATTCAACTCAAGCAACATTCCCATTCGTAGAAGAACCGATTCAGTCTACGCAGTACAAACAAAAACAAGACCCTTTTAGGCACTATCACAAGCCCCAATCCTCGCTGCTAATAAAGTTAGGCCTGTTACAACAAATAAACAAACTATTTCGCCAAATATCGATAGTTTCATTTCCGATACAAATGACGAAGGAAATGGAAGGATCTTGGATGTTCAGTGGCAACGTTTCGTATAAGAAACTATGCTAAACGATTTCTAGGCTTTGAATATAAAATGAATCTTACGCGAATGAATAAAAACGGGAGGTCTGGCACGTGTGTTTTTGAAATACAAATAAAGATTGAATTTGACTTTGAATATTTTTATTTATGAATCTTTGTGCACAACAACAAGGGCCGACTTGATATCTTAGGCATTCTTTAGGATGGTGGAGATCATGGCAGATGCTGATGGTGGTGGGTGCGACGAATGTACAAGTATCTCCCGGGCACCCGACTCATGGTACTATGTACAAGGAACTGTGGGGTTTTAGTTGTTAGGAGTCCGATATAACCCTCCGTTCTTCCCAGACAGAGGGTATCCATGAGGATTTCCACAAGGGAAAAAAATGCTGGTGGTGGTAACGAAAAAGCGCTGTGCCCCCTCCATGCGACTTTCTCTCTCTCTCTGTCTCATTCTATTATATACGAGTGTGTGTACGCGTGCGAGTATCATGTAAGGAACGAAAGTAGTGTTTGTACCCCATAACTACTAGAAAATCTTCCTCCGCATTTGCATTTACTGGTCTGTGAATCAAGTCTGCCTATAGCCACAGATTAATACAGATGGAACAATCCGCAAAATCATTTAAATAAAATGCGACTCTTGCTACGACACAATAAAGTGCAATTTATTCAGGTCGCACAACATTTATTACCTACAGTTATATTCACCTACAAG
This sequence comes from Cosmia trapezina, assembly GCA_905163495.3. Lineage (NCBI taxonomy): Eukaryota > Metazoa > Arthropoda > Insecta > Lepidoptera > Noctuidae > Cosmia > Cosmia trapezina. The sequence goes on from LR991024.1 coordinate 21,030,593, forward strand.
CTGCCTCAACTCTTATACCTTCTGGCTCGTTAGGGTTGTGTTCTTTTACGACGCGGCGCGTGAGTGAGTATCGAACTAACGTGCGAGCCGGCCGGTGCGCGGCAGCCCATACTGAATTGACCCAGTGAGATGAGCCCGTCGCATACTTGTAGCTTCATACCTAAACTGCGGAGTGTCCCATCTGTACTAATTTGTACTAAAGCACAGAAAAGTAATCACCAACAATATAGGCTAGTATGCTTGGTTACAGTAATTCCTGTGAGATTTGATACGATTTTTTAGTAGCACTCTGTTTTAATTGTACACAAAAATATTCAGTGAAAATGAGCCGCGAAACAAACAGTTTCCAGAACAATCGTTGTTTGTTTTAATGAACACATTCACCCAAAATATCGACGTGTTTGAAACACCACTCTAATTGCAATTTTTGGAGGTGTGGTGATAACATACAAAAGAGGTATGCATATATGAACAAAAAAAAACTTAAGAAAATAAAAAATAAAAATAAAAAAAGTACAAAAAAAAATATTTTGGAGTGATTCTTTGCAACAAAGTGCTTGAAATCTCACTAACTTTTTATTGTAGGTGTGATTTCTCCATTAAGACTTTTAAGTCTTCGGTCTACCTACAACCATTATTAAAAGCTACCTGTATCTGGGTATTAATCATTCTGTTTGTTGAATAGTTTACGTCTTTTGTCCTGTTTTGAGGTCGTCGGTACTAGCAGCTAAATTCACTTTAATTTTGAACAAAAATTGACTCGTACATAATATTATAAACTTACGCCTTATGTCCATGGAGGTAGGCAGAAACTATAGAACGCCACCGGCTATGATTCTTACATAATCCTGTTGCTTCGTTTACGTATACATCTGGTCATACACGCACGACGGTGGCGAGTACTACGCACCTGACCTTTCTGAAGAACATCACCAATGCAATAAGGTCACTGTTTTTCCTCTTAAGGCGTTTCCTTTCACATCTGTCTTGTACCTTTACCTTTTGTTAGTCGCCTTTCATTCATTCTCTCAACATGACCAACTTTTTCAATCGTCAGATAACTTTTATCTGCGGAATGTGTTTGACGTTTTGATAGCTTTTTATGGCATGTATATAAAAATATGTCAAACCCCCATATTTATTCTTCAGATATAAGTTATTTAACGATTGAAAAATCGGACCTAGAAAGAAAAATAAACTCTTGAAATAAATATTTTTTTCCCTTACATCTTGCAGTAACAATACCTAGGTACGGTCAGCACTCTGAATTACCTGAACCCTCTTACAAAGAAGAAGAGAAAAAGAGGCGTCCCTGACTGTACTACTATGTGAAACCTACATTATAACTCGCAACAAAGCTACAAGAACATTTCCTAAAGTGTACACCACGTGTGACTAAGCACCTGCTTAACACATCCACTTAAGATGACCCCTATCTTCTACCAATCTCCATCAGGTCGCGGGTCTCATCTAACTGGTCTGTAATTATCATAATTTGTATTCGAACGTTCGTAAACATTTAGCGGTCGTCGGTAAGTTCAAAAGTTTCAGCTAATGTATTGAAACTTTAGTGGTTAATTACACATTATTCATAAGAAAGTTTGAGCTTGAAGACTTGGTTGAAACATTGTTAGGAAAGATGAAAGCTTATTATGAAATTCCAAGTTTCAAGTTTTCACTGCTACATCACCCTGTTGTATGGCTGCCTAAAGCGTGAGTGTTAAGGGCGCGACTTCTATCACGATTATGATATTAAAATTTGAAACAATGAGAGACGCCAATGACTTATAAAGAATGGGTTTTTAGTTTTAAGGTCCTTATAGCACACCTCTGCCATGAAACCATAGCAGTGAAACCGCGATAGTTCAATTCAACTGAATCGCATGATGTTCCGCTATTCAAGTAGCGGAACATCAGCGGAACATCAGCGGAACATCGTGAGGTTTTGCGGTAAAATAAAGATAAAGAATAAAGAAGGTAATATTTTCCACAAACCTCACTTTGGTGAATCATTAACAAATTAGAGCAATTTGCTGCTTGTTTTAGTAAATGAATTAATTATGTTAACATTTATTATCTTAGGGCGAGAATACACATGCCTGTAGTTTGTACAAAACTATGCAAGTAACTGGCATGCCATTGTGACATTCACCAATCAGAAGTTATTAAGTTACACGCTTGCAAGCTGCTTGCATACTTTTGTGCAAGTTACCTTCGGCGTGTGTATTCTCGCAAGTATTATAAGTCTTAAAACTGTACTGTGACTGACTGACTGACCTGATTGCCGACTGTACCTATGTTCTGTATGACTGTGTAACTGTAATGCATAAAATAAAATTCAATCCATAGGTAACATGAAAATAGAACTCAATTTACAATAAAAATAATATTAAACTATTCTTGGCGCAAGCTGAGAAATAATAATATTATATTGTAACAGACCGCAAAATGACATCTTTATTCTTAGCGACGTTTGCAAGTGACGTGTCTAACAATGTGGAAAAGAATAGAAATAAAGTAAATAATAGCCTAATGTAGGTACCTAGCTATTTACAGTGTTTCATTAAATATGTGGTATGAATTCATGGCTATCTGAAAATACTGCTACAATATTAAAAGCTGATCTCGCATTGTATAGGATTTCCGTACAATGACAGGTCACCTACTTATTACTGGAAATGTTTAGCTTGATAAGTAGCCATGTGAACAAAGAATTTGTTTCAGTCAAAGAATTAGACAAAATGTCTCAAAATTCAACGATAAGCCCAGAACCCTGGACCTGCTCATACTACTCGAGGAAAATTTAATTAAAAAGAAATATCTCACTTTTTTTTAAATTATATACAAAAAATAAAATCCTCAAGATACTTTTAACTTGATTTTTCTGATTTATTTTTTAAATTAAATTTTTTATTTAATTTTTTTTTTTTTAATTAAAAATTTCAGATTTTTTTTTGTATCGGCAAGGTTAATATCACTGCTATTCACCACAATAATTAAAAATTCTAGAATGTCTGTAATTTTTACACAAAAATCAATCAAAATATTTTTTTCCATAAAATTTTGGAAGATTTTTTACTTTCAGTCCACTTTCACTCATCGTGGTGTAAAAAAAATGTATAGACACTACTATGGCAAGTTTTTTTTTAATTTGACGCGTCTATCCAAGATTTCAAAATGGTATTTTCTAGAAAAACTGGCCATAAAAAATCTGTACTATTTCTAAACAAGAACCAAATTTCATCAATTGTTGCTGTCGATAGTAATCACTTTTACGATGTGCCCAAAATAGGTTTTTTGTTGTAAATTCCTGGAATTTGAATGAGACATTTGCGTAGTCAATAAAATTAGGAAGTTTGACACATATGTCACTTATTTCACTATTGTAAAGTCAGAGAAATTAATTGTTAATCAAATTGATCACCAACTTTCCGTTGTCCAAAAAATATCACACAAATTCTTTTAGTTGTACATTAAGTACCTACCTCGTTTCTATAATGATCTTAAAGGACACACACATGCTCATTACTAGTCCCACATGCAACTAATGAGCACTTGCTCAATAAAAGCATGCTTTCGTGCTAGTAATGAGCACGTCTGTCAGTAGCTTTATAAACGGACGGAAAACTTGCCATTTTACTCCTACCAAAGCCTGCATCGAAGTTACAAATACAAAATAAACTATGTCTATTTCCCGAACAAAGAACCGAACGTACCGAACTTTGCATTCACAGTAAAAGGCAATATACAAACGGTATCGATTCTCACAAGAAACAGACAAAAGGTACCTATAATTAAAAGCGAGCGTCGTGGATAATAAATAATGAATTGCTTCCACTCACACAGTTAATGTGCTTTTCAGATCACGCTATAAATCAATAGCCCTCATGTGGCATATTGCCTTATTATGTATATTATTTCACCGTAACATCTTACGAGTATATCTAAATGCAACATTATATTGCATACTCGCAACTGGGTCCTAAATATTCGATGTTTTTACTCTAAAAGAGAGCTCAATAACGTAGGTGTTTGAATATACACTACCACTGATATTAATACTTACGTACAAACTTCAAACTCGTTAAACTAAATGCCCCAAGGGTGAGTAATAATACTTTACACTCAGATTTCTCAATACTGATATTAAGCTGTCGGTTAGACTGGAAGCCAACTCCAACATAATTATTTGGGAAAAGGCTAGGCAGATGGCAGATGGGCACTCAGATTTTTCATGAATACACAACTCATAAAAATGCGATCACTTAAAGTGATTTTATTTTAACGTATTTTTGTTAGTCGCAAAAAGCAGTCAGTATTTTATGTTTGAAAATTTGTCTGTCTGTAGTTGTAAAAATGCAGTGAAGCTGACTTTGAAACCCCTTCACATCCTTTCAGGGGGTGAAATTATTCATGAATTTATCTTTTATTACTTCCACCATTTTCATTTCCATTTTTATTAGAGGAAAACCAAAAAAATGGATAGACTGCTTGAGAGACGAAAATAGCTAGAAAGAGGGTGACTACCAAGATGACGACTAATAGAAGAAAGAAAGCAATGGGATAAGCGTATGAGAATGATTATGATGATTAGATAAGAATTACATTTTCGTGTACAGCAGATTTATAGTTGAAAGATTAAGCGCAAAAATATTCGACCTCGAAGAATTAAGACGCCTTGTAAATCCGATACGACAATAGAAAAGATGACGTCACGCGATAACGCTGCCAATCCTTTGTATGAGAACCTGAACCTTGGATTAACACTGTCTTAAGCTGTAAAGGGAGATCGGTAAATTAAGATGTAGTATTTCTTAGTGTGTAAAGATTCATGTAGGATAATATGCTGTTTTATAGGATAGGAGTTGGGTCCGAAAAGATTAATTCATGCAATGTTTTGAAGTTTTTCATTTTATTAATATTTACAATACTTAATTAATGCTTCTTACCCCGTTGTGGGAATCTCCCATACTTAAATCTGAAAAAAAAAACATTTTATATGGCAATTTTTAATATCGTAAAGTATGGGGATATGTCAGATAATATTACTCTAAAGAAAAAAAAAGTAGTCAAAAATCTGAGATTTTACCTATTTTAAGTGTTCAATTACTCTCTCTCCGTTTCTTGTATCTGCGAAATACGAATAATGCATTTCAGGGTTCCTCCTATCCTGAAAACTACCACTTGTGGGAACATCAGCCAATTATGTCAGCTATCTAATCAAATAAAAATCTGACCTTTTATTACGCAACCTTACTGTAAAGTTACTCAAATCCCTGTCAGGACTTTATTATACTACTACGTCCCTCTCTAAATATAACTGGCTACGAAATTAATCTAAAAGTAATCGAGCCAAACCTGCGCTGATCCTATCCCCGGCCTCATTCTTTAAATATAAACCCTTTCGACATTGATAAGGTTTAACAAAAGAAGATCTATGGTGACTGGTCTACGAAGTCAAATAGTAAATGAGCCGGGTCCAGCAAAGATTAATGTTGCGACTATCAACACTCTATTTAAGTGTTAGCTCCTAGCCTATAAAGATGGCGGTTGATACAGGCATTGTGAGGAACATCAAACTGATTTCCTCAGGGATCGATTGAACGATAACTGCTGATACAAAGTGTTTGCTCAAAGCAAGACGATTTGAATTGAATGATTTAAATATATTTCTATTGCGAGACGAGGTGAATTAAATCTGTTTGTAACCTTATCAATTTTCAAGGAAAATGATCAATCATATTTCCTTTGAGTTTATTATGATTTCGATGTCAAACGACGATTCTAAAATTATGTTATTTAGAATTTCAGAGGCACGTACTAAATTCAGCATTTAAACCACCTACTCACGCTAAATTCTGCCTATTATTACCACAATATCTTTATAATTGAACTATTGTTCCTTGTTCTTGTTTCATGTTTATTATTGTAAGTATAGTTATATTTGTACATATGTTTGTATATATATTATATGTATATGGTACACCACTGACTACCTACAGTATTATCTCTGCTTTGTCCCCTTAATCTATCCAAAGGTTGTCTGTAAAAGATCGCTTTTAGCGATAAGACCACCCATTGTGTCACCCTATGTAAAATATCAACATTTATATCTGTAATTTTTGTGGTGTGCACAATAAAGAGTAATTCTATTTATCTGGTATACGAATAGGTGTAATTGCTTTCGTCACGTAATGACAAATTTTGAGTGTCATGACATGTGATCGGAATAAGAATTGAAAAACTAAACACAGAAATAAATAAGTAATGATGATTTCATTTTCTAACAAATAAAATCTGTCAATTTGTCTCCATGGTAAATATTTTGACATTAGAATAAAATGTTTCTACTCTAGACGAACCGTTTTGATTGATTGTATGTACTTGGGTCTTTCAGAATTCTAGGTAGCTCCCACTTCGAATCAATCATAATTATTTAGTCGAGCTGTGAGCAGGTAGACAAATCTAATCATAATATTATTACCATTTTTTTTCGTTAATTTTGTTACTTTACGATTTTTTATCCATTTATTATGAAGCTTGAACCAGAATGCGACATGATTCTCATTTGAAGAGTAAATTCACGTTTCTAATTTCGAGGTTACCAAACATAATATTTTTTTTTTTTACTATTTCTGACGACTGTTGATGAATAAAGTTATTATGTAGCCAGTGTAATTTTTAGGGTTTTAGCTCAAAAGGTAAAAATGGAACCCTTATAGGATCACTTCGTTTTCCGTCTGTCTGTCAGTTTGTCAAGACCTTTTTCTCGGGAACACGTGAAGGTATCAAGTTGAAATTAATATCGAATACGTAGGTCTACGGTTCCTTGAAGTTCTAAAAAAATCAAGCTTCTACCTAAGTCAACGCAATAAAAAAATACGGCCATTTATGCGACATATTATTTTGATACTGGCAAGTAAAGAAACCTATAGGGTATTTCCCGTTGACGTAGAATAATTTTTGGCAAGAAGCAAGGTCTCACAGCACACGTAATTTTATCACACTAAAAATTTTTTTTTGTGATTACAATGGTTAAATAATTTTTTGGGAAAAAATATTTTCAACTACGTAACTCTTCATTGTGTGTGGTCCGACACGCACTGGCCGGTCTTTTAGACATGAGATATTTCAGCGTCGAGTCCTTAGGTATCTGCCCGACCGCCACCGACGAGAAAGCGACTTACCCGATTACCAACGATTTACCCACTCAAGAAAAATCCGATCTCTGACTGTTCATACCATCGCATTGACATCGGCGAGTAGGTACTCGTTTGTTTCAGTGACAAGAGCTATCAAAGTGAGTATTTAATTTAATTTCATTTAATTTATTCCTATATCTCAGGCAGCTGTGGCCCATACAAAATACAATAAGTACCTTATGCAGGTACTTATTGTATTTTGTATTATATATACAAAAAATTACTACATTTAAAAATATGTACACTAATACATATAAAACATAACTTATAAACTAAGACTTAAGACACACGAAGTGACGGCGTCGCGTTACGCTGCGCGGTGTCGGATAGCCGGCCGCGAAAACGTCGGTAGACTACACCCTTCGGCCAAAACTCTTCCTTTAGGAACGTGTCGAGATCGTGTGTCGGAACCCGCACCACAAACCACTTGAAGTTGGTGTTGTGACGCGGCTCCAACTTCTCGACCCTCAAGGTCCACTTGGTCTTCACTTTCATATCCTCCAAGATCTCCTCAACCTTCGTGGAGTGATGAAGTCGGACACATACAGCAACGTCGTAGGTGTCGCTGGACGTAGCAGTATGTTTGGTCCTGTCAGTCCAGTACCGCATTGGATTGCGACAAGTAGGCTTCTTCTGCTTCTTCTTCTTCTTCTGAACCTTACTTGAACTTTTCTTAGCTTTTGCTCAGCGACGCACACTTGGCTTGAAGAACACTTCCTGAGAGACTCACCTTCTCTTTGTCACTTTCATGATTTTAAAGACAAACACGGTAAAATACTTGTTGTGCCCAGTATGTTAAAATGTATCGGAACCTCGTGTCTCCACTTTTTCTCTTTGTCACTTTCATGATTTTAAAGACAAACACGGTAAAATATGGAAAGTGATTCCATGATTAACATGGCTTCGGTTTTTACAAGAAACCACTGAACAACACGGCATTCTTATAAATTCTCACGGTCACAGTCGAAAGCGCACTAGTTCGCGGAGACGGAATTTGTACTATGAACAGCTCATAATGAGGATGTCGCGCGGACACATTTTCGCCCGCTTGCCACTTCTCCTGTTTTTAGTACCAGTGAGTAATCGCTCATCGCCGTCGCGCACTCGCTGCTCATTGCTCGCCAACTCGTTTTTAGTTGCTAGCTCTACTCGCTTCTTGTTGCCTAAGGGTGGCTACACACCTGCCAAGCCTCTGGTGGACAGATGTCCGTAAGCGGCGGCGGTGACCATTTCAACTAGTACCATCAGCTTGTTTGCCTCTGAACTGCATAAATAACGTTCCCTACATTTATAAACGTAAACGAACCATTAAGTATAATTACGTGTCGTTAAAGCAAGTGCTACAATTTAGTCCCATTAAACTCATTGCCAGTCGTTACCTACCAATGAGTCACGTTAATTGAAATAAAAAACCAGGTATTACCTAGGAGTACGTAGCAGTACTACGTGTTTTAAATGCCTTCCGGAAATACAGCCTGCCCTATAAGGAATATTTCAGGGGTGATAGCACTCATCGATAGGAATATTTTTAGGGTTCCGTAGTCAACGAGGAACCCATAGGTACAGTTTTGCTATGACCGTCGGTCTGTCTGTCCACGGATTAGCTCAGAGACTTTTAGCACTAGAAAGCTGTATTTTGTATGTGTACACATACAGGGTGTCCCGTAATTAATGGATAACCTCCTATGGGGTTATTGTACTTATCATTATGAACAACTTTTACTATCGGACCAAACGTGAAATCGCGAAAAAAATCAGGTGTTCCCTACATTTTGACAAGTTATGTGAACATAAATGTAGGGAATTGCGTGTATTGTAGGGGATTTTTTTTCGCGATTTCAGGTTTGGTCACATAGTAAAAGTTGTTCATAATGATAAGTGAGCACGTAAAGTGGGGATGATATTTTTTTTTTCTCGTCTATCGCATGGGGTATCGTTGGATAGGCCGTTCAAAAATATTGTGGGTTTGTGAATACTATTTTTCGATTCAGGGATTCGTGTACATAATATTAAGCTTTAAAGTGCATGTTAGAGTCCACAAAAACAATTTAGCTGCTAGCAGTGTCGGGGGACACTGCTGCCAGCTAAATGGTTTTTGTGGATATGTGAAAAAAATCACAGCAGTAATATATAAATTGACGAAGTTAAAAGGAAAACTATCACAGCTGTGTGTGTGTACGTGATATGGACAGTCGAAGCGAAGGAATGCAAACCAGAAAAGATTAATAATAAAAGAATACCAGAAAAGATTAATGAAGACCAACACAGACCCGCCCGTTTAGGTATCTCATATGCATTTATTTATATTATGTTTTATTAGATTTTTTTTTATAAATATACACTAAAGAGTTCTTGTTTTCATTACAAACTGAAATTGAATACGCGTACGTAACTCGAAGCTGCTCATTAGCTGCATTCAGAATCGTTGCGCAGTCGGACGCCGCTGGGGATTGGCATCTCTTTACTTTCACGTAAAATGTTTTTCATCAAAAAGGAAAATGGGTACAAATTACGACTCCTATTTAGGTTGAATAAAAGAACATAGTAGTGTAGGTATTTAGTTGAGTTTTTCAGTAGGACGCGCAACGCGGAAAAATGAACAACAAGTCGACTTCACAGAGCAAAACTTTAACCGACATAAGTAAACCAAACAAAGTATAAAATCGCAAAGAAACATCTAGGGCTATGAAATACATTCCTGACTAACTGAATAATTAAGTTATAAATAAAGCGTCTAACGATAAACATGAAATGGAATGGGCATGGAAACTTTTAGGTATGTAACACTAATCATTAGTTTTTCACTAACGATTAGTGTTCATATCTGAAGGTTTCAGACATAAACCTGCACTAGCTGTAAGTCAAGTTGACACCGAAAAACTATCTTATACAATGTAGAGACAACAATACGATAGCCTAGCCTTTTTCCAACTATGTTGGCGTCAACTTCCAGTCTAACCGGATGCGGCTGAATACCAGAATTTTACATGGAGCGACTGCCTATCTGACCTCCACAACCCAGTAACTGGGTAATACGATACCCCTTGTTAAGACTGGTTGTTAGACTTTCGGGCTTCTGACGATCCGTAACGACTGCCAAAGATCTACGAATGACAGCCGGGACCAACGGCTTAACGTGCTTTCCGAGGCACGGAGGAGTCTCGGTATGTAAAGATGGTCAGCCATCCAAGGACCAACCCCGGCAAGCGTAGCTTAACGACCTGATGGATCGACCAGTGCGGCTGTTATTATTTAACCAAGAGCTCCTCCGAGAAACAACAATACGACAATAAATGAAAATATCGGCAATACAGCGCATTGGAATATTTTGAAACTCTCAAATGGGAAGGAACAGGCAAAGCTAAATTATAGATGACGCAATTATCGCTGGTAACTGTCAGCTTTTTAAATCTGTTGAAGGTTTTCAAGAATACTAAAGAGTAAAGGCGCTCTCACCCTAAAAAAACATGGCGTTTTACAGGTGAACTACACCAGCGACGATGCAACTCCTAGTGGAATAAATTTCCAGTTTCTCTCCCCATTAAATAAATCTTAACATTGAATTTGAAAAATATTTTTTTAAACAAAATAAATAGCCAAGTGATAGTAATAGTAATAGTTATGAGTTTTGCCTATCAACCAACTGGCTGTAGTGACTAAACTATTGTATGCAGACTAGGAACGGCATTAGATGTACATCATCATCTTCCTTCCCACGTCTCATGCTACGTGGGGTCGGCGCAACACGTTTTCTTCTTCCATTCTTCCCTGTCAACCGTCACGCTATCATTCATTCTCTTCTCGTTCATATCATTCCTCACATCCATCTTTTCTTTGACCTTCCTCTCCCTCTCGATCAATCAACATGTAATATTCATCACTCTTTTAGTCACATGCATTTTGCCCTCCTCATCACGAGCCCATAGCCTAACCATTTCCTTTCAACTTTCTGTCACTGGCGCCACTTTCAAACTTCTTCTTATATACTAATTACTTACTTTATCCACTCTCATCACTCCACACATTATTAGATTAAAACATCTCGTCATCACATATACAAAGTTTAAATTATTGTCTCTAGAGCTATATATTGTATACTGACTTTGATATCAACAACTTACTCCACTCACTTTACAGGTAAAACCACGGACTACCTAGAATATCATCGTTTGTTACATTACTGTAACGAAATGGATCCATTAACATATTAAAAGCCCTGTCATTTATTCTTGGAAGTGCGTGTTTAATGCCAGTCATAACCAGCGCACAATGGGTACTATAATAACTTAATCGTGTTACTGGTAAGATTAGTTTTATGATATGAGTTCAGTGTAATGTGTGACTGGAAAGTAGAATAATGGGTATGGCTGTGACAAAAGTCATTTGGGGTATAGTAAACTCTGAAGTAGCATTTGTAGAGGATCGATATTTAGAGGAGGAATGGTAGTTTGACATAAAAATAATTCAGGCTAGCTACCTTTCACAGCGGAAAATGCTTACTATAAAATCTAGTCTAAGTAGGTAGAAATCTTGGTTGGTATGATCAGTGTAAAAAGTTATTTTTTTGTCGCGGGAGGCAATTTTTATAAAATATATCGCTATTTACACTTGATAAAATATAATGTGACTTATAAAATATAATATACCATGACCGTAAACGAAGCACAAGGCGTATTTATGGATCGTAGGTGATATTGAGTAGTTTCTGCCTAACCCCGTGAAGGCGTGAGTTTATGTATTTATGTATGGTGAAATATAAAAAATTCTACATAATTTCAGTAATATATTATGAAACATCGCTTTAAGAATTCTTTACCCTTATAATATATTTCAGTCCTGATTTTTTTTGCGGCCGGATTTCCTAAAGAACCCCGCGGATTTTTTCAAGATCTTTGAGGAAACGAATCCTTGAGATTTCTTTAATAAACGAGTATTATATACCTCTGGATGTAATATACAGTTTGTAGAGGGTGAAATCATTCACTTCCCTTGATCTACAGACCCTTTGGGGAACCCTTATCTACCTACTTCAAATTCTTTCGTATTTTTGGTTACGGAATATAATAAAGTTGTGAGTATGTAAATATAGCTGAGACGTGGACGCATCGAGAAGAAGAAGATATACGTTCTGGAAATGTGGTGCTGGAGAAGAATGCTTTGGGTTATGGTGGACCGAAATTCGCACCAACACCACTATACACCAAGAACGTGGCATCAAAAAGCGTCCAAATCTGCTCTGGTCCAAAACCGCACCCTCGAATACTGCGGACACATCTTGAGTCGTGAGGGTAGAGAGCACCTTGTCGTGCAGGGTAGACTGGAGGGCATCTAGACCACGCGGAAGCTCACACATGCGATATACTGACCAAATTAGATCCGCAGTGGGCGATCCCTTGTATGAGAGCACTAAAAATACCAAAAATAGGAGTATATGGCGAGAAGCCGTAAGGCAAATCAGCCCCTGGACAAGAAACCACATGAAGACCAAGACCGCTCTGACAAGAGTGCTCCGAAGAAGAACAAGATGTAAATATCACCTAGAAAGCAACCACGTCATAATCACTATGTTAAATAGTACAAATCAGTTTGTTTAAATTATTATGTATCACCACGAAACTTATTGAATCTGGTTTATGACTTAATTTATCTATCATTTAGAAGTTTCTTTAAAGCTGTTAGCTGGAACTTCTAAGAACGTATATTCATAGCCAATCAATCTGCCTAGAATTTTCCCAACTATGTTGGCTTACAGTCTAACTAAATGTAGCTGAATACCACTTTTTTACATGGAACGACTATCTATCTGAACTCCACAACCCAGTTACTTGGTAACACTTGCTAAAACTGGTAGTAAGACTTATAGATAGATAGATAGATAAAATATTTATTTGATGCACACAAAAGACATAGCACAACACACAATAGCACAATTAGGGTGCGTTTCCACTGACGCGGAGCTGGGCGGAGCGGAGCGGAGACGTGCAGGAATCGACCAATCATAATGGTTGAAATCCTCATCGCGTCTCTTGCCTCGTCTGTAATTGGACGATTCCTGCACGTCTCCGCTCCGCTCCGCCCACCTCCGCGTCAGTGGAAACGCGGCCTTAAATGAATATAAAAACAAGGTGCAAAAAAAAAAGAAAAGAAGAAAAACATACAGCAAATAAAAATGACACTATGACATACAAAATAAAATTAATAACGAATATACACAGTGCGGTGTGCGTCTCAAGGTTGCACCAAATGGGAGTCCAGCTCAGCATGTGTCAGGCAAATATACCTGACGCTTATCTGCTGGATCCCTGCAGTGACATACGGACGTCGAGCAGTCGAGGCAAATCGGTGTTGTAACAAAGTGTTATGTGCGGAGTGAAATTGTGTAAGTATACCCGACATTTAGTACCGCAGTAAAGGTTTAGGTGTCTTCTGACTATTCGTAATGACTGTCAAAGAACTATGAATGACCGCCAGGACCAATGAGTGTAACTGCAAAGTAGATATAGGTAGATAGAACGGGGTACACCCCGTAGGAAAACAGTTGAACATACGAAAATTAATACCCAATGAACAAGAAAACATGTTTTAACTTATAAAAGTGGTGTAAGTTTTTATAACAAGAGCAGAAAGTTATAATCATTTTGTTATACTTGAAATCAACAGGCTGTTTTTCCGTACTCCCCAAAAAACAACTGAAACTTCGTCTTTATTCAGGAAAAGTTGTAATATTTTCCCTGATAATTCAATTTACAAAACCAAATAAAGAACTTTGTAATTTCATTTCAGAAGTCGGCTCGAACATTAAAATGGAGGACAATTCGGTTACTCAGGCCACCTCTGAGTGTTCTTACGACTCATTGAATTTGACATCTGTGAAAATGTCGGGTCCTTGAGATTCTTGAGAACTTCCCGATTCGCTGATGTGGTAAACAATAGCGAAAGAACCTATAAGCAAGTTTAAAATAATCACACATTAATAGGTTATGTAAGTATTTATGATATCATACCCACAGAGGGCCAGTGGAGGAGCTCGTGGCTAAGTAATAACAGCCGCACGTCAGGTTAAGCTACGCTAAGCTATCCGTCAGGTTAAGCTACGCTTGCCGGGGTTGGTCAGTGGATGGGTGACCATCTTTACATACCGAGATTATTCCGTGCCTCAGAAAACACTTTAAGCCGTTGGTCCCGGCTGTCATTCATGGATTTTTGACAGTCGTTACGGGTCATCAGAAGCCCTAAAGTCTGACAATCAGACTGACAACCAATAACTGGGTTGTGGAGGTCAGATAGGCAGTCGCTCCATGAAAAATACTGGTATTCAGCTGTATCCCGTTGACTGGAAGCCGGCCCCCACATAGTTGGGCACCACACGACACGGTACCTACTATTATTATGTAGGTACTCTTAAACTGAAAACGCAGCAATGTCATGCATTGTGTACCTACCTGCTTATATCTTTTGTTGGCGATCCTAAATTTATATATAAATAAAAATTAATTGCCGAATCGCATCATCGTAACCGCATCACTTCAGATCGGTTGCAACTATTGGGCAATTTTTTTTTGTGTTTGTTCTTGTTACGACAAGGTTTGTATGAAAGAAAATGTTTGATAATTTGCCGGGAAAACTGAAAGTGCATTTTCTATGGGAATTTTGTATGAATTATTAAATTTTTTACAGGACAACGTCTACGTCTGTCGGGTCAGCAAGTAAATAAATAAATGCTGTTCAATGTTCAGTTGCAAAAAGTCTTTAAGTAGAAGAACATCACTGTCATTTTCAAGGTTTTATTAACTACCTAAGTTTTCAATGTATTAATAACTCAGCTACAATCTTCCAATGAAAATTAACTTCCAAGAAACTCGCCAGTGAAACCACCCTTAGGGTGCTTTTCCATCAGATATGTGCTATGCTACGTTGCTATGGATGCGTTTGATATCCACCAATTATATTCATTGGTCCACATAGCATAGCACTGGTGGAAACGCGTTCAACTAAGCTATGTTTTTTATATGGAAGGATGCGCGAGTGGTGTAGCTATGTGCATCTTTCTCGCACAGCTACCTCGCGGCGGCGCATCTTCAAAGTACATCTTACTCGCTCCGCTTCACGGCTTAGCATTAGTGGAAACGGTCACATAGTTTCGTAGCTTAGCTTTCACATCCTCGCAGCATAGCTGCACAGCACATCTCTGGTGGAAAAGCACCCTTATTCTTAGCTTCATAAAATAAAACGTGAATTCCGCTTCATGACATTTATGATTATTACTACAGTTGTTAATTTTGCGCACAAATTGGTATTCTACTTAATGACTGAAATTCCTATAATCCTCAAATTTAGTATAATAGACCTCGAAGGGAAGTGTTTTCAGCGACGATTAATTTTAATGCTGTAATAAATTGTTACCACAGCGAGCATTTTTCAATCTAGAATTACCTTTTTGGTTTTATTTCTCATGATTTATAGATGCAATGCATGCAATATTTTATATCGTTGGGTATTTTTTAACTAAATAGGTATTATGCTTATAGAAACTTACCGGGGAAGCCCTAGGAGGACATAATTAGAGTGACCTTAGTGGTAGTGCTTGTAGAAGACCTATGACCTATTTGTGATGAAAGGCCAGGTTTTTAGTAGGACTTGCAACCAGCGTGCGTGTATGACCAGAGGGGCAATTCTCGTAATTTTAAGAACGTTCGCATTCTAATCTCCAGTCGCAATCTGTCAAAAAAACCTCTAATTTCCCTACATTTTTGACATTGATTGTCGCTGAGATGACACTGCGACTTGAATTTGAACGTTTTTTAAGTACGAGAATTGGCCTTCTGATGTATGAACGTAAACTAAGCAAATGGGGTAATTAAGGATCGTACTAAGCAGGTCGGCGTTCTGTAGTTTCTGCCTACCCCCGTGAGAAGAAGGCGTGAGTTTATGTATGTATAGGTATTGTTATGACAACAGGACGTAACAATTTCTTATATGCCTTGCACCTTTCTCAATGAAAGAGGTCTTAAATATCAGAACAGTCTTAAGTAGCAGATCTATGATTGCAGTAGCTTGGAACTAGTTCTAATATTACCCTAGTTTATACACCATCACGGTAATTCAGGGGGACTCATTCGCCGCCGGAGTCGCGGGTTGTTCGAAAGAGATACCGTGGTCCTGGCATAGGCAACTGAAGGAACACGGGTGGGTTTTAGTCAGTAAAAGTCTGACACGCCCTTCCACTCTACTCAGAGCGGGAGAAGTCATTTGATGATTTCCCATCCACAAAAAAAGGGGACTCATTCATCACATTTATTATCATTAGTTCAAAATAAACATTTCTATTATTACGATATCAACATCGTCGATAGTTCCCGTACCCTTAAATCGACCGCCTGTCATCAAGAACGCGTTGAATGTCAAGAGTAATTTACGTTGCTCCCCAAGGCCACTGTAACTGCCCTATCATAATTCTCAAGGATATTACGTTTACCAGGTCAAGTACAAAGTTCCTTGGCCGTTGGAAATTCATTATAAATAAAATGTACTATCTATTATCTAGACGGTTTTCCTGACGTTATCCTACTATTATAATATATCACACTAATATTAGGTCTTTACCTATGAAATTGCCGTTCTGCAGTACTGGTCATTTCAAATCAAAATAATTTTTGTTAGGCTAAGAATTCTAATTTCAAATTAATTTTTAGGGTTCCGTACCTCAAAAGGAAAAAACGGAACCCTTATAGGATCACTCGTGTGTCTGTCTGTCTGTCTGTCTGTCTGTCCGTCTGTCCGTCTGTCACAGCCAATTTGCTCCGAATCTTATGAACCGATTAAAATAAAATTTGGTACACATATGGATTTCTGTGACCCAAACACGTACAGCTAAAGTAAATATATGAATTTTGAATATGAGAGTCACTTTTAGGCGGAAAATAAGAAAATTAAAAAAAAAAGTTTTGTAAACTGTACCGAGTGACATATCAAATGAAAGGGCTTACTATGAGGGTCTCAAATATATTTTTTTTATAATTTTAAAATTTATTGTTTTAAAGTTATTTAAGAAAATAGACGAAAATTGACCATTCCCCCCCCGTTATCTCCGAAACTACTGAGCCTAAAATTTTGAAAAAAATATAGAAATTAGTTCTATACCTGTAGATTACAGGAAAACCTATAAGAAGTCTGTGGTCTTAAAATAACATGGTGTTAGTAAGTAGGGTACGCTGCGCGTGATCCCACCTTGTCAGTCGATAATATACGTTAACTCCGAACGCTTGTGTTTTCTTTCACGCGACTAACAGTGGCGACGAGACGAACCGGAATTAACGCGTGCACTAATCAAACATGTCGAAAGTGTCCGTTGGATCCCTGAATAGTTTCAATCACGAAAACCAGGACTGGTCAGTTTTCAAGGAGCGACTGGAACAGTGGTTCTTAGCCAATGATCTAGACAGTGCGGAGGGTAAACCTAAAATAAAACAACGAGCGATTTTACTCAGCAGTTTATCAGAGAGTACCTTCAAATTGGTCAGAGATCTCGCACTTCCAAATAAAATAAGCACATTAGAATATAACATTATAGTGAAGCTACTGGATGAACATTTTGAACCAGCTAAATGTGGCTTCGCCGAGCGAAATCGGTTTTATATATCGACTCAACAACCAGAGGAACAGCTGGCAGGTTGGGCGGCACGTGTTCGCGGATTAGCAGTGGATTGTGCTTTTCCTGCTTCGTGTCTCAATGAACTACTGCGTGACCGTTTTGTCCTTGGCATGTCACCAGGACCAGAGCGTGACAAGCTGTTCACGATGGATATGGCCGAGCTAACACTCGGGAAAGCCTTGGAAATCGCGCAAGGTATTCGCAGCGCTCGACTCGGCTCAGCAGTGACGTCATCGCCGTTTCCAGAGCAACCTGTCTACTATAAGGTGGTGCAGAGCGCGGCCGAACGAGCGGCGCGGTCAGGCGGCGGTCAACGGCGACAGAGCGCGTCGAGCGGCTCGGCAGCCGCGGCGGCGCCGGCGACGTCGGTGGACGCAGTTAAATGCGTTGTCTGCGGCTACACTGGACATCAGGAGGACACGTGCAGGTTTAAACGTTACAAGTGCGGGAAGTGCGGAGAACGTGGCCATCTGCGGCGCGTGTGTGGACAACGTAAAGTGCAGCAACACTTTATCGAGGTTGAATTGGATGATATCGGTGACGACGGTAAGCATTGTATTTGTAATATTTCAACCAAGTCCGGTGAGCCGATGCGAGAATCTGTCCTGGTAAATAAAGTAAAACTAAATTTTGAAATAGACACAGGGTCCGCAGTAACAATTATACCCGAAAAAGAATTCAATTATCACTTCAAATCTTTGCAATTACAAAAAAGTAAAACGTTACTTCAAAGTTACAATGGTAGCAACATTGAAACTGCAGGAACTATTTTGTTACCTTTCTCTTACAAATCCAAATAGATAGATGTACTTGTCTATGTAGTTAAGTATGATGGTCCGTGTTTATTAGGCAGAGATTTTTTATCAAAATTCAATTTAAAAATAACCACGGTTAATAATTGCAGAAACTATGTGGAACAAATGGTATCTAAATATCCAGAATTATTTTCAAACGAACTAGGATGCTATAATGGGTCAAAGGTTAGTCTTCAGGTCAAGCCGGGCTCAAGGCCAATCTATTTTAAAGCGCGTCAAGTCCCTTTTGCATTAAAAGACAGGATTGACCGCGAGATAGATAGACTAGTCCAGGTTGGCATACTGGAACCGGTCAGTAGTTCTGATTATGCCAGTCCCATTGTCCCGGTGTTGAAAAACAATGGAGATATTCGAATTTGTGCTGACTACTCCGTAACCTTGAACAAACAGCTGGTAGTTGACAAATATCCATTGCCACGTATAGAAGAGCTGTTTTCAAAACTGCACGGTGGAAAAAAATTCACAAAATTAGATTTATCGCAAGCATACAACCAATTAAAACTAACAGATGACTCACAAATGTTAACTTGTGTCAATACACACCGTGGTTTATTTAAATTCACAAGATTAATTTTCGGTTTAGCAAGTTCCGCGGCAATTTTTCAAAAAACGTTAGAAAATGTACTTTCCGGCCTTGATAGGGTTCTGGTATTTCAGGATGATATTTTATTAACTGGGATCAATGATAGTGACCACTTAAATAATCTACACAAAGTTTTAAGTAGACTACAGGAGGCAGGATTAGTTTTACAAAAAAATAAGTGTCAATTATTTCAAGAATCTGTGTCATATTTGGGTTTTAAAATAGATAGAGAAGGTTTACACAAATGCAAAGATAAAGTAGAAGCAATAATTAAAGCTAAAACACCATCGAACGTCACTGAACTGAAGTCATTCTTAGGTATGGTGAATTACTATAGGCAGTTTGTAAAAAATGCGTCTAGTATCTTAAAACCACTACATGCTCTGTTACAAAAAAACACTGCATGGCAATGGAGTGACGAGCATGAAGCAGCTATCCAACAAATTAAAAATGACCTTATGTCGGACATAACCCTATCACACTATGATCCACAAGCTAAATTAATATTGACAGTGGATGCGTCCCCAAATGGTCTTGGCGCGATATTGTCACAAGTAGGTAATGATGGTCTGGAGCGGCCGATCTCCTATGCCTCGCGCTCACTATCAAAAGCTGAACTCGGCTACAGCCAAATACAAAAAGAAGCAACGGCAATAATATTCGGTGTTAGAAAATACCACTAATATTTATATGGCCGATCGTCTCCTTTCATACTAAGAACAGACCATAAACCTCTTGTGTCCATTTTCAATCAGAATAAAAGCATACCGGAAGTATCAGCAAACCGGTTGCAACGCTATGCAATTTATTTATCTTCTTATAATTTTATTATTGAATATATAAACAGCACAAGTAACGCAGCGGACTACCTGAGCCGCTCGGTTAATGATACGGAACATGTTTTACCAAACAATCACCAAGAAATAGCAACTATCGATAGGGCAACTTATGTACACTTTGTCTACAATAATAACTTAGATCGGTTCTTATCTTTAAGTGACATTACCGCGGCAATATCGTCAGATACTGAACTCAGAAAAGTATGTAAATATGTACAATCGGGTTGGCCAAAACACAAAATAGAAAGGAACCTAAAGTATTACTATATGTGTCGTAATGAGTTAGCTATAGAAAAGTCGTGTCTTGTTCGTGGTTTTAAACTTGTTATACCGATGAACTGTAGGTATAAGATATTGTGTGAATTGCATAAAGGACATCTCGGTGTGAATAAAATGAAAGCAGAGGCGCGAAACCGATTTTGGTGGCCGGGTTTGACAGCAGATATTGATAAGCACGTAGCAGCTTGTGAAATATGCAATACTCTCCGCCCCGCACCGCCCCGCGCCCCTCTTACGCCCTGGCCGTTTCCTCCCGAGCCTTGGTACCGTGTGCATTTAGATTTTCTTGGACCTATTAATAATAAAGTTTATTTAGTAATAGTAGACGCATATTCCAAATGGTTGGAATGTTTTGATGTATCATCCGGCTATGGAAGCAGCGTAGTTATAAGTAAGTTATGTGAAGTAATGAGCCGGTTTGGTTTGATAAGATATATCTGCACGGATAATGGTACATCATTTGTCTCCACACAACACAACACAACACAACACAACACATAACACATATTGTAACACATGGTAAATCTATATAAATAAAAAATCAAAGTCCTGACTGAGACACTGACTAATATACTAACGCACAGCCCAAACCAATGGACCTAGAGACTTGAAATTTTGCACATAGATACCTTATTTAGTGTAAACACCCACTAAGGAAGGATTTTTGGAAATTCCATCCCTAAGGGTGTAAAACAGGGGATGAAAGTTTGTATGAAAAATCCTATCCCTTGAGTTAATAGACTTGAAACTCAGCACGAATATTCATCTAAGTAAATTATAAAGTTTATCATTTTTAGTTTTTCTAAACTACCCCCTAAGGAGGGATTGGGGTGTCAAAGTTTGTATGGAGGAACTTTAACACGCGGTCCGATTAACTCAAAACTCAGTTTTTATACTTGAGACCAAAAATTAAGACTAACGTGTATCAGGATTTTCCAAAAATCTACCCCTAAGGGGTGAAAAGTTAATTTTATAGCGGAGGATTTTATTGGGGGCTTGATTAACTCTAAAATTGGTGTAAATAATGTTTGAGTCAAGTTATGGAAACATACCAGTCGATTTTTGAAATTCTTTAGGTATCTGTGTTCGTGAAAACAGAGATACAGTTTATATGAAAAATCTTATTAATTTGGTTAATGAACTTGAAACTTAGCACAAATACTTGCATAAGTAAGTAACAATGTTTGTCATTATTAGTTTTTCAAAACTACGCCTCTAATGAGGTTTGGGGGTGTTAAAGTTTGTATAGAAGAATTTTAAAGCGC
The DNA here is from genome assembly GCA_905163495.3 of Cosmia trapezina. NCBI lineage: Eukaryota > Metazoa > Arthropoda > Insecta > Lepidoptera > Noctuidae > Cosmia > Cosmia trapezina. Next base: position 21,052,227 of record LR991024.1, read on the forward strand.
AGTCCGATTAAAAAAATGGTACTTTGAGTCAAGTTAGGAAACTTGTCAAACGAATTTTCACCGATTTTGACGGCATATAGCTGATATTATAAGGAGTAACTTAGGCTATTTTTATTTTAGAAAAATAATTATGGTTCCGCGCAAGAAAATTAAAATCCATGAAATTAGACAACCACGTACAGCCCAGTACAAACTTACTAAGCCTCCGCTGTCTATTACGGCTATAACAACAAATAATAAAAATAAAGCAAAGTTAAAAATTTAAGGGGTCGGTCCCCATACAGTAAACTTTTCATTTTGAAAAAAAAAATAAAAAATTTAATCTAGCATGTCATGTCTTTATGTCATTATTTCATCACCGCTGCTCTCAAAACGGTGAAGGAAAACATCGTGAGGAAACCGGCATGTCCTAGAACCAAAAATTCGAAGACATGTGACATCTACCAACCCGCACAGGGCCCGCGTGGTGGATTACGGCCCACTCCCTCTCACCGAGAGGAGGCCTGTGTCCCAGCAGTGGGAACATTATGGGCTGATTATGTGTTATGTGGGATGTCATCGTCTAGAACTCATTGAGTAGAGTACAAACATATTTTTTTTTATCTTTTAAAAGGCCGTAAAAGTTGTAAATTTTAGACCACTTTTGTACGAGCTCTAGCGCAACAATTCAACAAATTAGGAATTTGAAACTTCTTTATACCATGTAAGTACCATGAATACTGTATTTAATCAACAATACTGAAAACGGCGATTCATAAGGTATTTTGTTTAAACATGGGTGATTTTCTGCAACTGCAAAAAATAACCTTGTAATTCACAGTATCATTATAAAATAAGTAAAAAGTTATCTTTGCGATTGTTAAACATATAATATGGTACGGAACCCTTCGTGCGCAAGTCCGACTCGCACTTGACCGGTTTTTTATTTTAAAAACATGGATTTTTTTTTCCAAAAGTAGTCATTTGTTTATTGATCAGTGTTACATTTTCATCGCATTTCAATCTTTTTCGTCATCATGGATACGTTAAAAATTCGAGTAATTATGGAATATGAGTACTGTCGTGGCAGCAACGCGGCACAAGCGGCACGCAACATCAACGACGTTTACGGAGCTAACACTACAAACCAACGCATCACCTGTTATTGGTTTGCTCGCTTCCGTTCTGGAAATTTCGACCTGAAAAATTAACCTCGCGGTCGTCCGAAGTCTTTGGTCGACAATTACGAATTAAAGGCGATTGTGGAAGCTGATGATACACAATCTACGGCTGAATTAGCAGCAGCTTTCGACGTTAGCGTCAAAACAATATTGGTCCATTTGCGTCAAATTGGCAAGGTAAAAAAGCTTGACAAATGGGTGCCCCACGAACACAATGATCGCCAGCGCGAAGTACGCGTCGAGACGTGCCTTGCACTGCTCAACAGACACACAAATGAAGGAATTTTGAACCGCATTGTTACCTGCGATGAAAAATGGATTCTGTTTGATAACTGCAAGCGCTCAGCAAGTTGGTTGGATCCTGGTTCAGCACCTAAACAATGCCCTAAACGAAAACTTACCCCTAGAAAAATGATGGTCACTGTTTGGTGGTCTAGCGCCGGTGTGATTCATCACAGCTTCTTACCAAACGGGGTGAGCATTACTGCAGATGTGTACTGTGAAGAACTGAACACAATGATGGAGAAGCTGGCACATCTCCAACCAGCATTGGTCAATCGCTCGTCTCCGCTGCTCCTGCACGACAACGCGCGACCTCATACTGCACAGCAGACGGTCTCCAAGTTGCAAGAACTGGGGTTGGAAGCTCTCCGTCATCTGCCCTACTCACCAGACCTTGCGCCTACAGACTACTACTTTTTCCAGAATTTGGATAACTTCTTGGCGGGAAAAAAATTCAATACCCGAGAGGCAGTACAAAATGCCTTTGAAGAATTTGTTGCCTCCCGACCAGCTGATTTCTTTAAGAAGGGCATCAATATACTGCCACTGCGTTGGCAAAGATGCATTGATTGCATGGGTGATTACTTCGATTAATACAAATAAAAAATACATGAAAAAAATTCGTTTAAATTTTTTCATACAAAACGGCAATTTCATAGGTAAAGACCTATTATCATATTATAAAGGCTAATGTTTGTGAGTGTGTGTGTTTGTTACTTCTTCACGCTCAAACGGCTGGATCGATTTGGATGAAATTTGGTATGTAGATAGTGTACACTCTGGATTAACATATACGCTACTTTTTATCCCGGTTTACGCGAGTAAAACCGCGGGGCGCAGCTTGTAATATTATAAATGTGAAAGTTTGTGAAGATGTTTGAATAGCACTACTGCAACTTCGGTGAACACATCAAACTTTATTGGCAAGTTGCAGTTGTTGTTGTTGCCACTGACAACTAAGGACCTTTCGTTGCCTCAGGAATTGCAACCACAAGACCGACAATGTCCAATAATTAAATTATTTCTTATTTCTTTACTTTCTTGCAATGGCAGTTTATTTATATACTTGCTAACGAGACACATTTTCTCGTCTGACCCCAAATAAATTGTACCGTGGAGTTAATTAAAATACAGACCGGTAAATTACTTACTCGGGCACAATTATTTGCCCTTTATTTTCTGGTTACAATTTGCAGAGGAAAAGTCTCTGCTAACCTAAAAGAACGTGTTTCATTTACTCTCTAATTTCTTGCCAACCCTAAACAGTAAAAGGTTGACTTCTGGCCCAAAACTTCTGGGTAAAAACTGATCCAATAATAATCCAGCCCATGACTTGTATAGCCATCTCCCTAAATTAAAAATCCCTGTCCCAATTAACTTTCCATCTTTACTAACACATTCTTCCCCAAAGCTTTTTGAGGCTTTGATGTTTTTTATCCGCGAGAATGATATTAAATTATGATTATATTTATTTTTGTGTGGTTTGTTGTATGTCACTTGTGTACATGATATATATATGACGGCGCATTGCTAGCACCATCTGTTAAGAGATACGTCGGAACGAGATTTGACAACTGTCAGTCTGGCGGAGCGTCGAGGCGATGGTCAGCGCGGCCATGTTGAACGTCAGTTTTTCCGAACGTCAACGGCGAGCGCACCACGTATCCGACGAATCGCTTTTGTTCCGAGTAATCTTGCACATTTTTGTTTAAAAATAATTAAAACCGATTAACTAAGTGATTTCCTAATTACTAGTGGACAGATTGTAGTGAGATTCTGTAAGGAAGATATTTTGTGCGATTTAATAACTTTTGATTGTGACTCGAGTGATCCTTTTTTTGGACTACCCACATTACCACTTAATAAAGACATGGCCGATTCTGTTGATGAAGGGCACCTGCCCATATCAGAAGTGGGATCCCATGTGCTACCGACCGCGGAAAAACGACCGCCTGACGAAAATAGCGCCTTGAAGTTGTTGAGTAATATGGAAGCACTATTCACTCGTTTGTTAGCAACGTTGCAACCACCGGTGGCAAGTGCTAGCGCCCAGTCCAGTGCAGTACAGCTCGTACAGTTTAATCCAGAAGATGCCGACGCGGATATAGAAGAATCTTAAGCGGCATTTCACTAAAGCGAAGATTGGAGGTTACTGAAAGCCAAGAACTTGATTTCAAGCGACCTAGAATTGCTGACGCAAGATTTCCCGGTACATGTCATTGGTGTGGACTCCCTGGACATCGGCAAGCCGACTGTAGAAAGCGACGAGATGATTCTTTTGCGATGACTAAACAGCAAGATCCCTCAACTGCCGTACGTACCTCCGAGAAGACTTTGACCGTAACGCTACATTTCCGGTAATCCAGGACACATAGCAATGAATTGTCAAGAAAAGGGGAAAGGTGGTGGAGCTGCTGCAAGGAAAGAGGTCAATTTCTGTGAACAACGGTTGTCGAGGGATACCTTGAGGACGTCATCCGGTGAGCTCGTCTCTTTTTTATTTGATAGCGGATCATCTTGCTCTTTGATAAAAGAAAGCTTCTCTGGTAAGCTCCCAGGGTGTTGTGCGCAATAATCTTTTGTATCTTACGAGCATTGGCGGCGATGAAATAAAATGTACGTCATAAATTTCGAGTGAGGTAAATCTTGTAGAAATTTCACAAATCTTGACATTTCATATAGTACCAGACTCTGGGACGTTGGGAGTAGTCATCGATTAATGTGAAGGTGGTCGAAGGGATAATGTCGTCCGGGCCATGCAGCTGATAGCGGCTGGTTGAAGGGACACATTCATCCGGTCCAGCCTTAAGTGTTTAATAGTGTGAAGGTGGTCGAAGGGATAATGTCGTCCGGGCCATGCAGCTGATAGCTGCTGGTTGAAGGGACACATTCATCCGGTCCAACCCTAAGTGTTCAATAATGTGAAGTTGGTCGAAGGGATAATGTCGTCCGGGCCATGCAGCTGATAGCTGCTGGTTGAAGGGACACATTCATCCGGTGCAACATTACGTGTTCACTGGTCGAAGGGACAGTGTCGTCCAGGCCAAGCACGAGTGGGTCGAAAGGACACACCCGTCCGGTCCAGGTTAATATTGTGAGGAAAGTTGATCGCAACACGACGGTATCGTCCGGGCCAAACCTAAGGGTTGGTTGATAAAACATACTGATCGAATTTAGGGTGCATTGCTTGTCTGGCAACTGTTTAAAGAAAGGTCCATGAGTGGTCGAAAGGACACACTTTCTTCTGAGACAGTTACAGTTAGTTTGAGAGTAATGTCATATCTACCAGTCATAGTTTGTCAGGTTGGGCGAGTGGTTAGATTTACTGACACCCGTTCGATTGATTGTGTGATTGTTACAGGACTGCGATCTGATGCGCCCGAGGACGGTCGAAAGTCAGTCCGGCCGTGACGGCGCATTGCTAGCGCCATCTGTTAAGAGATACGTTGGAACGAGATTTGACAACTGTCAGTCTGGCGGAGCGTCGAGGCGATGGTCAGCGCGGCCATGTTGAACGTCAGTTTTTCCGAACGTCAACGGCGAACGCACCACGTATCCGACGAATCGCTTTTGTTCCGAGTAATCTTGCACATTTTTGTTTAAAAAATAATTAAAACCGATTAACTAAGTGATTTCCTAATTACTAGTGGACAGATTGTAGTGAGATTCTGTAAGGAAGATATTTTGTGCGATTTAATAACTTTTGATTGTGACTCGAGTGATCCTTTTTTTGGACTACCCACATTACCACTTAATAAAGACATGGCCGATTCTGTTGATGAAGGGCACCTGCCCATATATATTAGTATTTAATATTTAACTAATAATATTTTTTGTGTTTGTTTCAGTGTACTAATACCTGTCAACAAGTCTCACATTTTTTTTTTACACGCACGTTTTCTCATAACACATCTGACATTGGCAGAATTGTCGACATCGGCACCATTGCCATAGTGAAAAATAGAATAAAGTTTTCTAGACGAATGGTTCCGTCATATTATACGGCCGTCAAATCTGTCAGTTTCACCAGTATTTCACATTAAGGCGTCAAAAACGCTCTATATTTGGAGAGCCTTTAGGAAATCAAAGTAGTAGTACTTACGTAGCAAACTAAAAAAAAAAACATTTGTGGATATATCTGATTTCAAATTGACCAAAAGGCCTGGATGAGTGAATGAATTGGTATTCGACGGGATCCTGCTTTAAATCAACTTAAAATACTCGTCATCGGGTCAAATTAGTTTGCATTACCGTTCAACCGATCACAAAATATAGTACCTACCTAATTATTAATGGATATTTGGAAAACTCATTTATGAAATCGATAGGTGCTTCGTTCGTCTAAACAGGGGAGGGTCTCTAAAGTGCATTATAATAACAGGCAGTGTGTTATCAACTTAATTGTTTTCGTCTCATTATTACGTCATTACGGCCTTCTGCGGTATCAATATCAATCACTTCGTTATATTAGGGGTCATTTACGACTTTTAAAGATTTTAAACTGAAGATCTCATTTAAACGAGTACTGTTAATGATTTGGGAAAAATATATTATGTTAAAGAGCATTTTTTTAATAATGCGTGGCGTGGCGTGACGTGCGCACGCACAGTTGTAATGTATGAAAGGCGCGTGCATACGTCACGCATCTCCTCTGTCATCTTTCTTATAGTTGTTCTATCTCACGAAAGCGGGCGAGCCATACTTGTATATGTAAATTGTACGTGCACATTGTCTATGTGTGCGTAAGCTAGGGAGCGCGCTACCTGCAGTTACGTACACAAGAGCGCGTGTCGAGCGCGTGTCTGTACGCATTACATCTACAAGTATGGCTCACCCGCTTTCGTGAGATAAAACAACTCCAGTGTTAATGATTTGGAGAAAAATATATTATGTTAAATTAGAGCATTTTTTTAATAACCTTAAAATGTGAATATTTTAGAACAAGGTTATATTACTTAGTGTAAATAATTTGTGTCAAACCTGGATAAAGAATCTTTCACCATTTTAAAGAAAATTTAATTAGTTATCTCTTAATATACGTGTTTTATTATAATACCTTTTGTTTTATGTATACTAAATTAATGCGTCTAATTTGGGACAGTGCTCCTTGATGGGCGAGTCCTATTACTGTCTGAACGTACGACGCGTTGCGTGAGCTCAGCACAGAACACGCAAGCTAACCTCTCAAGGGCTATGGCATATATTTGCGTCTTAAACGAGATGGGAACGATGTTAATAATATTGTTCAGGGAAACATACTTGTACACAGAAATGGGTAGCAAGCTGGACAAAAGCTTTCGTATTACAGAAGGAGTTAAAACGAGTTGAACATAGATACGGACTGGTGACTGTCTTTCCATAGCACGACCCCTCCGTGCCTCGGAAAGCACGTTAACCCGTTGGTCCCGGCTGTCATTTACATCAAACTCGACAGTTTCCTTATATGACAAGCTCAGTGGAAGAAACTGGGTCATTCACTATCATAATATCTAGCTATAGCTCGTATAGAGATGAGACCACAATCTTACGCCCAATTAAGGCGCTATGACCCGATAGAGACCTCACTTACAAATTTTTTGAATCCATAGGAAACATAAAAAAATTGTGATAAAAAATTCTGAAAAAACGATAAATGATAAATTATTTATTTTCTGTAGGTAGGTTTGTACAAACACTTTTACACGACAAACACTTTACCTCTGAGTTTCTTCTCAGAGTAGTCAGAGGACGTTTCCTCTGACTACTCTGAGAAGAAACTCAGAGGTATATCTTATTTAAGAATCTCTGGCCAATTTGCCAATCGTTTTTTAACCGACTTCAAAAAGGAGGAGGTTCTCAATTCGTCGGAACCTTTTTTTTTTTTTTTTTTTTTTTATGACAATGGCTGGACCGATTTGGATTTTTCTTTTTTTGTTCGAAAGGGTATACTTCCCAAGTGGTCCCATGATCATCAAGGCAGGGTCTGATGATGGGATCCCATGGAAATCGAGGGAAACCCTCAAATTTTATGGGCACACTTATATTGTTTTCGGTATTTTTTTTAGTAACTCGTGCATTTGCTCTCGGAAAGTACCTTTTGGTGAACTGGAACTGATGATGAAGACCACAGATGGCCATCGGAAATACTCAATTATATCTAAGTATATCACAGGTTGCGATTCAATTACTTTAATATGGTTTATGCTCGTCAAAATGCATAATGGTGATGGTGACTTCACCATGAGCTCCAGTGGTCCTGGTTCTTACTAGGAGAACTCGCTCAACAATTAACGTCCCTGCATCGGGAAAAGCAATATTTTGTAAAAACGTGATGAGCAGTTGACAATGGGTTATTGTAACTTAGATAAATTACAAACTGACCCACTAAAAAGTGAAAAATAAAAACTTTTTTACAAAAAACAAAACCGACTTCCAAAAAAAAACACTACAAAGTCAAAAATAACTTTAATTTCGGAAGTCGGGGGCAAAAACCTAAAATACAGATCCAATGACACCGACTTCCGAAATTAAAGTTATTTTTGACGATGTAGTGTTTTTTTTAATAACACGATTTCATTTACGAGTACTTTGTTGAATAGAATAAAATCCCAAAGTTATCCCTTTTCGTAATGTTTAGAAGAAAGAAGAACTTCATAGGTACCATGTGATAAAAGTTTTACTCAAAAATCTCAAACCATGAAGGTTCTATGTCAATTGGAAGTACCTAATACAAGAAAACGGCAATTTCATCAATCTAATAGCTACAAAACAGACGTTTTTTTCTTATTTTTTATATAAATGAAAAGGTAATAAGATTTTTTTGCACAATTCGCTGAGTTTGTCGTGATAAAATTATTAAAATAATTATTTTGTTTAAATACCTACCAAATGCGCGAGGCAACACCTCGCGAGACTACTTCAGTTCAGTACGCGGCTCGAGCGCCGGATGAATGCTTTGAAATACATCCCACACAGAAAACTGCTACATCCTAATTGCATAACACACATAGTAATTAGAACGACATTCACGGACATTTGGTTTGATCAAATTGGAATGGCGTTCTTACAAAACCACGGAATCAGCTGAAATGAATTTAGAAAGCCCTTGCAATGTGACTCTTTACTAAAACTAACTATGCGACACCGCTATCTTTCGCAGCAATCTGAAAATAAACCAAACCTAATCGCCAGACAAGCGATCCCTCGTTATTATCTGTATAATTTATAAGCCAAAGCATCTGTTCCTTGAGTATTGATTAGCACGCTGACCGGCTAGCAGTGCAGTGGCCGTGAAACGTTTGCTCAACACCACCTTAATACGTGAAATCAACCTTACCTTTACATCTATAAGGGTGGTTATTGTTAGAAGATAGAACAAGTTATGCACTCGGCTGAGAAATGCAAAGGTCACAATCCTCTTGGAAAATTGCTTGCTGATATTAAAGGGGACGTTGACAAATAGGGGTATTAATGCTCATGTATGATGAGTAGAGATCGGATAATCGGATGCATATTAACCTAAAGTTGAGTTGTTGGCTAAGTATGGAGTGGGCTTTTGGATTAAAAAATCCCAGAATTCCGGTATCGGCCAATTTTGACTTCTGATTATAGAATCGAATGTATAATATACTTAAGTTCAGATGTTAGTAAATATGGATTGCACTTAAAAAAAAAAGAAACCCGGGATTCTGGGAAGAAAATTTATATGTTCTGATTTTGGAATCGAATGTTTTAGTTAGGTACTTGCGTTCAGGTGTTGGCTAATATGGATTGTACTTTTGTATTAAAAAAAATACCAGGATTCCGGGAATAGAATCGAATGTATATTTACTTACGTTTAGGTTTTGGCTATTAAGGAATCCACTTTTGTGTCGATCGTCAAAATATCGCGATTCCGGAATTGATAAATTAAGTATTTTTTGAAAGAGTAACTTTTTTATCACAAAATTTTCATAGGGTGTTCTACTCGTGAGCAACTTTCACTATGGGATCAACCCGTAAATCACGAAACATAAGTCAGCTGTTTCTTACATTTTGGTCGAGTAGTTTTTTTGTGATTTCAGAGTTGGTCCCATAGTGAAAACTTCTGAAAATGTAAATCCAAGATGGCGGCTTCAAATATTTTCAAATTTTTCGTCATGGGTACTATTTATGGTTTTCGAGGCTGTTAGTGACATTAAAATGTAAATCCAAGATGGCGGCTGCGAAAATTTTCTAAATTTTCGTCATGGGTGTCGTTTTATTGGTTTTTGAGGGTGTTAAAGCCGATAGTGACACTAAAATGTAAATCCAAGATGGCGGATGCGAACATTTTTAATTTTCGTCATGGGTGTCGTTTTATTGGTTTTCGAGGGTGCTAATGCCGATAGTGACACTAAAATGTAAATCCAAGATGGCGGATGCGAATGTTTTATAATTTTTCGTCATGGGTGTCGATTTCATGGTTTTCGGGGGTGTTAAAGCTGATAGTGACATTAAAATGTAAATCCAAGATGGCGGATGCGAACATTTTCTAATTTTTCGTCATGGGTGTCGTTTTATTGGGTTTCGAGGGTGTTAAAGCTGATAGTGACATTAAAATGTAAATCCAAGATGGCGGCTGCGAACATTTTCTAATTTTCGTCATGGGTGTCGTTTTATTGGTTTTCGAGGGTGCTAAAGCCGATAGTGACACTAAAATGTAAATCCAAGATGGCGGATGCAAATATTTTTTAATTTTTCGTCATGGGTGTCGATTTCATGGTTTTCGGGGGTGTTAAAGCTGATAGTGACATTAAAATGTAAATCCAAGATGGCGGCTGCGAACATTTTCTAATTTTCGTCATGGGTGTCGTTTTATTGGTTTTCGAGGGTGTTAAAGCCGATAGTGACACTAAATTGTAAATCCAAGATGGCGGATGCAAATATTTTTTTATTTTTCGTCATGGGTGTCGTTTTCATGGTTTTCGAGGGTTGTAAAACCGACCGAAATTTTTGCAGCCGCCATCTTGGATTTACATTTTAGTGTCACTATCGGCTTTAACACCCTCGTAAACTATTTGTGGCGGCATCTACATCACCACATATGAACTACGCATCAATGACATGACGTCACGCAAACCTGCATCGCGCAATTAGAGTTTACCAGGCGATTAGCATATATACAACGTCCCGACATCAACCGTCGGGCAGTAGCCCATCAGACACGACACCCGTCTGGTCGGAGGATCCTCCCTTTTCTATGGAGGATGAGTGAACTTTACACCCTGTTCCTCATGCCTCTAAACTGGTGACCTCGAGCATGAACGTCAACGCAGCCTTCGTGCAACTCCTTCAGCGTGACGTCATCAGCATCAGTTCCTCAAGCTTTCGAGCGGCGAGTCACACAGTCAGCCAACATCCACGGCTTCAACGGGTATCCTGACCACCAGCATGCAGCGGACGCGCATTCCTGGTCATCACCTTCAGCCTCAACCTCAACCCAGCGCTGTACACTCCGACTCACTGGAGCATAACCGCAGCGCCACTCCTACTCACTGGGGTATCACGGCAGACAGTTCCGACTCACTGTGAACTATGCGGCACCCGGTTCCGACTCACTGGAACCACAATTGGCACTGGCAAGCATCGCAAGATATACTACTCAGCCCACTATCGACCTCCGGTCTCCGGAGGGGAGTGATGTGGCGGCATCTACATCGCCACATATGAACTACGCATCAATGACATGACGTCACGCAAACCTGCATCGCGCAATTAGAGTTTACCACGCGATTAGCATATATATAACGTCTTGACATCAACCGTGGGGCAGTAGCCCACCAGACACGACACCCGTCTGGTCGGAGGATCCTCCCTTTTATATGGAGGATGAGTGAACTTTACACCCTGTTCCTCATGCCTCTAAACAATAAAACGACACCCATGACAAAAAGTTAGAAAATTTTCACAGCCGCCATCTTGGATTTATATTTTAACGCCATTATCGGCTTTAAAACTCTCAAAAACCATGAAAACGACACCCATGACGAAAAATTTAAAAAATATTCGCATCCGCCATCTTGGATTTACATTTTAGTGTCACTATCGGCTATAACACCCTCGAAAACCAATAAAACGACACCCATGACGAAAAATTAGAAAATTTTCGCAGCCGCCATCTTGGACTTACATTTTAACGCCACTATCGGCTTTAAAACTCTCAAAAACTATGAAAACGACACCCATGACGAAAAGTTAGAAAATTTAGCAGCCGCCATCTTGGATTTACATTTTAACGCCACTATCGGTTTTACAACCCTCGAAAACCATGAAAACGTCACCCATGATAAAAAATTTTAAAATGTTTGCAGCCGCCATCTTGGATTTACATTTGAACATCACTATCGGCTTTAACACCCTCGAAAAGCATGAAAACGACACCCATGACGAAAAATTTTAAAATTTTGCAGCCGCCATCTTGGATTTACATTTTAACATCACTATCGGCTTTAACTCCCTCGAAAAGCATGAAAACGACACCCATGACGAAAAGTTAGAAAATTTAGCAGCCGCCATCTTGGATTTACATTTTAACGCCACTATCGGTTTTACAATCCTCGAAAACCATGAAAACGTCACCCATGATAAAAAAATTTAAAATATTCTCATCCGCCATCTTGGATTTACATTTTAACATCACTATCGGCTTTAACTCCCTCGAAAAGCATGAAAACGACACCCATGACGAAAAATTTGAAAATGTTCGCAGCCGCCATTTTGGATTTACATTTTAACATCACTATCGTCTTTAAAACCCTCGAAAACCATGAAAACGACACCCATGACGAAAAATTCGAAAATGTTCGCAGCCGCCATCTTGGATTTACATTTTAACGTCAGTATCGGCTTTAACATTCTCGAAACCCATACAAACAACCCCACCGATATAGTGACGGTACCTTCCAGTGACAACCATTTTAATTCGGCAGCTTTGTATTTCTCGCGGGGATCACGTGTAACAAACGGAATATTTATGTGATCCCGATTTCCCGGTATTTCCAAATAAATAAAACCACGTTATTTATGAAGTCGTTTCCATACCATGTATCCGATTAGTTGTGCATTCCCACATTTTCTGGAATCCCGGGATTTATAGTAAGAAAAAAAATGCTAAGAAGCCGCTTCCATACTCTGTTAGCGAAATATTAAGTTTAGGTTAATATGCATCCGATTATCCGATCTCTAATGATGAGTCATACGTTTTCTCATATACAATAGAGTTCAAATCGTAAATTTTATTCTGAAATGTATGCACATATTTCATGATGGGACACGGAATGATTAATGCTCATGTATGATGAGTCATACGTTTTCTCATATACAATAGAGTTCAAATCGTAAATTTTATTCTGAAATGTATGCACATATTTCATGATGGGACACGGAATGATTGCGGATAATTCGTTATTCGTGATCGTTGGCGTTGTCCGGGTGATTTAAATGAGGGCGATTGCTTGTATCAGGTAAATGGGGAATCTCGCATATACATGGGAAAAGTACTGGAAATATTTTTATTACTGGGGCTTCTTTCTTTTTCGTGTGGTTAGTAGTGTCAGAATTTGTATGTGTGTGTGTTGTTTTGTGTTTTTGTGATTACTGGCTAGAGCTATGGAAATATACCGTAGGATTTTCGTTTCAGTCACTTGGTTAGTGTGGTATTCCTTTGAATGGAATTCCATATCGAAACCGACATAGAATATGTCAAGTTAAAGTTAATAGCCAAAATGATAGTCTACTTTTAACCGAGCTCTATAATATTGAGAATATTAAATTGATTTTTGCAGACAGAAAATGTCAGTGCGGCTCCGGCTTAAAGTTGATTAATTCCAAAATACGTAATGATAATTATTTTAGTTCTTTTATAACTAAATCCAACTTCGTACGTTAACGGAAAGGTAACTTTTAGGTTGAGAAACCTAGCATCTTGATAAACCCTCCTAATAGTATCATATGAAGAACTTAGTCTTTATTTTTACTTTACTACAGGTACGCCTCTGCCTAACCCTTTAGGGTTTAGATACGTGATGTTATATTACGTTAACTTTTAAGTAGTCACAAAGAAAACCTGTAATTTGAATACTTACTAAAGATCCATTTTGTTTATTATAGACAAGCGGTTTTCCACGATTTGACTTGGATTCTAGAGGAACTATTTTGTAAAGGTCTGATAATAGACAACTAAAAAAAAAACAACTAACATCCAAAAACTACAAAGTGAAAAAATCGGTGTCTTTGGATCTGTATTTTAGTTCTTTGTATTAAAGTTATTCTTTACGTTGTTTGTAGTGTCTTTTTGGAAGTCAGTTGTTTTTTTTTTTTGTAAAAAAGGTTTTTTTTTCACTTTTTAGTTATTAATTTATTATACCTACCCTACACCAATTCGTATACTACCACTTACTATGTAAAAAACCAGTGACCGGAAGCATTATAACATCACAAAGTGGATTAAATACGTATTATCGAAGCTAGCTCAAAAACTACCCAAAAAAATTTAATAACATGGAACCACCGCGCAAACTTTCTCTACCAAATAAAAAATAATTTTCAAAATCCGCCCTCAATTGACGAAAATATCGGTGAACAAACATAAAAAAAACATACAGACGAACATGATTTTAACCGACTTCAAAAAAGGAGGAGGTCTCCTTTTTTGAAGTCGGTTAAAATCAGACAGTCATATGATTTTCTTTTGTAAAATACAGATTTAATTTTGAATCCTACATAAATTCAGCACAAAATATGACGCCAATACACAGATCAATTTGCATTCATAAAGGAAGCGCTGCCTGAGTTACGATCACAAATCGAATCAGTCGCGACCGGGAAACGTAAAAAAACTGGCCAAGTGCAAGTCGGACTCGCACACGAAGGGTTCTGTACTCTGTACCGTACAATATTTAACACTAAAAATATTTTTCTATACTTATCAATAAAAAGATAAGTTCTGACTGACTGACTGACTGACTCATCAACGCCCAGCCCAAACGCTTGGACCTAGAAAGCTGAAATTTTGTACAGAGGTTCCCTTTATAATGTAGACAAGGATTATGGAAGGAATTCCCGGTAGTATGTTCCCGTGGGACATTTTGCGACATCCACGCGGGCAAAGCCGCTGGCAAAAGCTAGTCATCTATAATTTTTAACTTTATTTTATTCGGGTTCCACACCCGGAGGGTGCCAAACGGAATTAATAAGCCTCCGCTGTCCGTCCGTCCATCCATCCGTCTGTCCGCAATAGCTACAGTTGAAATTTTCACAGATAGTGTACTTTATTATGTATGTCATAGTCAAACCTCGAATCTCCGGCGCTCTTGTTTAAAAATAAATCAAATTTCAAAAAAATTACCCTCTGAGGAAGTGGATATCACGAGCTTTGATATTCCACAAAACATACAATTGGTAGATCCGACATTTTATCGTCCCTCTCAAGTTGAATTATTACTAGGGGCAGACGTTTTTTGGGATCTGATTATAGCAGGTCAGATAAAGCTCGGACACAACAAACCAATGTTAAACAATTCGTCACTAGGATGGTTAGTAGTTGGTCCGACAATGTGTGCCAGTTACGACAAAGTCATAAACTGTAATTTTAGTCATGAAATAAAATTTGGCCTCAGATCTGACCTGAAGTCTCAGTCAAAGCCCAAACAAATGAAGTTTATTTGGTCAGGCAAACGTCGAAACTCAATTTAATGAAGTCGGGGTTAGACCAGTCAAACCAACTAACCTCAAAACACCTAGGTTAGGCTTGGGTTAGGGTTTTCGTCTGCAGGGTTTTCGTCGACGAAGCCCCGCTGCCCGGGGCCCCTATTTCTGTCTGCAGGGTTTAAAGGAACCTAACAAAACCGAACCTCGGGGTGCCCCTGACGTCGACGTTTGACCGAGTCTGCCAGTCGCTTCTAGGGTCGACTAGGCAAAGCCCGAAACAGATTATTTTACTTTCGAGGTACTTTGACTGAAAAGTTAGGAACTTCTAGGTTTGACCAAAAATACTAATTTATTTCGGGCTTTGCCCGAAGGCTTTGGTCAAATCCAGGATAAACCGCGTCATTCCGCGAAGAGACTGCATATCGACCTTTGACTATGACATGTAAACTATTGCTGCGATAACTTCAAATAATAAAAAATACACAATCTGTGGAAAGTCCATGAGATACAGAACGCTGACGGTTAGATACGAGTATACTGACGGACAGCGGAGGCTTAGTAATAAGGTCCCGTTTGGCACCCTACAGGTATGGAACCCTAAAAATTCATCGACGCCGACGCGACGTTTAAATGATGTCATCCATCTTTACTTCCAGAATATTTTGTATGGAAATGATCGGCATCAATAAACGTCAAAGGGCGCAATGTACCTACCGTATCTATCCCTTTTTAGGGTTCCGTACCTCAAAAGGAAAAAACGGAACCCTTATAGGATCACTCGTGTGTCTGTCTGTCTGTCCGTCTGTCACAGCCAATTTGCTCCGAATCTAATAAACCGATTAAGTTGAAACTTGGTACACATATGTATTTTGATAACCCAAACACGGACATGTAACGTAAATAAATGAATTTTGAATACGGGGGTGGGATTTTGGGGGAAAATAAGTACAATTAAAAAAAAAAGTTTTGCAAACTGTACCGTGTGACATATCAAATGAAAGTTCTTAGTAGGAGGGTCTCAAATATATTTTTTTTATAATTTTAAAATAAATAGTTTTGAAGTTATTTAAGAAAATAGACGAAAATTGACCATTCCCCCCCCCCTTATCTCCGAAACTAATGAGCCTAAAATTTTGAAAAAAATACAGAAAATAGTTCTTTACCTATAGATTACAGGAAAACCTATCAGAAGTTTGTGGTCTTGTAAATCTATATATAAAAAATTAAAAGTCCTGACTGACTCATTGACTGATTATAATCAACGCACAGTCCAAACCACTGGACCTAGAGACATGAAATTTTGCACATAGATACCTTATATAGTGCAAACATCTAGTAAGGAAGAATTTTTGAAAATTCCATCCCTAAGGGAATAAAATAGGGGATGAAAGTTTGTATGAAAAATCTTATTTCTTGAGATATTAGACTTGAAACTTAGCACGAATATTCATCTAAGTTAATTATAAAATTAATCATTTTTAGTTTTCCTAAACTACCCCCTTTTTTTGTGGAAGGGAAATCATCAAATGACTTCTCCCGCTCTGGGTGGAGCGGAAGGGCGTGTCATACTTTTACTGACTAAAACCCACCCGTGTTTCTTCAGTTGCCTATGGCAGGGCCACGGTATCTCTTTCGAACAACCCGCGACCCCAGAAGACGGGATTGGTGGATGTCAAAGTTTGTATGGAGGAATTTTAACACGCGGTCCGATTTACTCAAAGCTCAGTTTTTGTACTTGAGATCAAAAACAGAGACTAACTAACGGGTTTTCCAAAAATCTCCCCCTAAGGGGTGAAAAGGGGTAGCAAATTTTACAGCGGAGGATTTTATTGGGGATTGATTAACTCGAAAATTGGTGTAAATAATGTTTGACCCAAGTTATGTAAACATCCCAGACGATTTTTGAAATTCTACCCCTGTGGGGGTAAAAACGGGGATACAGTTTATATGAAAAATCTTATTGTTTTGGTTAATTAACTTGAAACTTAGCACAAATACTTGCTTATGTAAGTAATAAAGTTTGTCATTATTAGTTTTTCAAAACTACCCCTCAAAGGGTGTTTAGGGATGTTAAAGTTTGTATGGAAGATTTTTAAAACGCAGTCCGATTTACTTGAAACTCAGTATCAGCATTTTATACTTTTGATGAAAAGTAAACAAATAAGAAAATTAAAACCCATGAAATCAGACATCCTCGCCGGGCAAAGCCACGGGCAGTCTAGCTAGTATCTCAATATTGTGCGTACAAACTTACTAAGCCTCCGCTGTCCGTCCGTCCGTCCGTCCGTCTGTCACAGGACTGTATCATGAACCTTAATAGGTAGAGAGTTGAAATTTTCACAGATTGTGTATTTCTATTACGACTATAACAACAAATAATAAAAATAAAGTTACAGCCCCTTTAATTTTAACTTTACTTTTTTTCCCCATGCAGAAAAGTTTTCATTTTGAAAAAAAAAAAAAAAACCTGTGTGTGTATGTTATTGTGTAGAACTCGTCGAGTAGAGGACAAAGATATTTTTATTTTTTTATCTTCTAAAATGAAGAAATAGGGGGCCGTAAAAGTTGTTAATTTTATACCATTTTACCTCTATTATATAATGTACCTTATACTGTACTTAATCAAGATATACTAAAAACGGCGATTCGTAAGGTATTTTGTTTAAATATGGGCGATTTTCTGCAACTGCAAAAAACAACGTTGTATATATGTAATTCACAGTATCATTACGAAATACAAAGTTATCTTTGCGATTGTTAAACATATAATATGGTACGGAACCCTTTGTGTGCGAGTCCGTCTCTCACTTGACCGGTTTTTGTTTAATAAAGACAAGCTGTTGTCCGCGGTTGACTTGCATCCCAGGAGAACTGTTTTTTATAAGTACTCTGTTAAAATACAAAATGGCAGCCGGAGGGTCAACCGTAAATTTTCTTTAGTAAACAAAGTTCAGGACGTTATTTCTCAATTCTCAATTTCTTTATTGCGTACCATAATGTATACAGTTGGTAGGGAAATTATTATATAGTCACAATTATGGACCGTGTCGGGCACAGCATAGATCAAGTAGGAGAGAGGAGGAAGAAAACTGGGTGCATAATGTGATAAATTGAATTATTAGCTATGTAGTTAGTGAGATAAACTGTTTTATTATTACAGAATTGAATTTAGAATTATAGCGATTGTTTTTTTTTTTTAAATTATATACATTTATTTATTTATTTATTTTTATATTCATTATATTATTTGCCTATTATTATTTTGATTTATTACGTAATTCATATTAATTTTTATACATACATATCATCCTTAAGGTAAGTCATTTATTGGACGCTCCATTAAATTTTTCAGTCGTATTAGTAGTAGGTATGCGTATCTTTAATAGTGAGTATTTGTAGATGCAAATAGATAATTACGAAGTTACTTATAATTTATCATTTAAGTACTCACATAGACTATAGTAGCATTTGCTTACAAGGAAAAGCCTCAATTTATTGATAAAGATGTTGTATTTATTTAAATTCTTTATTTATATTCTAATCAGTTTTTTTTGTAGGATAAATAGTGTGGGCGCGTCAGTGCTGCTGCCCCATAAGATGACACCATATTTGAGCCATGAGTAGGCGTACGCGTAGTATGTTACTAGTGCAGTTTTAATGTCTGTAGTTTTTTTGATAGTGCAGTTTTAATTTTAAATTAAATTAAGTAGAGAAAGTTACGTGGTCAGCCTCGTTTGGAAACAGGATTTATATAACGTAAGAAGAAAGTATCCTATATGATTAATCAATCAATCTGCCTAACCTTTTCCTAACTATGTTGGGGTCGGCTTCCAGTCTAAACGGATGCAGCAGAATACCAGTAATTTTCATGGAGCGACAGCCTATCTGACCTCCACAAGCCAGTTACTGGATAATACGATACCCCTTGGTAAGGCCCGTAACGACTGCCAAAGATCCATGAAAGACAGCCGCGACCAACGGCTTAACGTGCTTTCCGAGGCAAGGAGGAGTCTCAGTATGTAAAGATGGTCACCCATCCACGGACCAACCCCGTCAAGCATAGCTTAACGTGCGGCTGTTATTACTTAGCCACGAGCTCCTATGATTAATACACTGGTGTAAACTAGAGAAATTCTCTTGCTTCAATGGTCCTGGAATGCTGACAATGCATCTTCAAAATAGCTCTGACTAAGATCGCTGCGATGTGGTGAGTCTAAATTCTTAGTCATTTTGCTATCAATCAAAGTAAGAAAAGCTATGACGATGTGATGTCGTGAAAAATACAATGTGGAAAGGTGTTTACAAACCAATTTATTGGACAAGAATCTTTGGATGACGCATTCTAGTTTTTAGGGTTCCGTACCGAAATGGTAAAAAGGATCTGTCCGTCTGTCACAGCTGGATATCACAAGAACTACTAATGCTATCAACTTGAAATATGGAACAGTTTTAGATGATGTTTACCCAACTATTTTGCAAATAAGAATAGTACATTTTGATACAAGTGGAGAACGTTTGTTATTGCATTCGAGGCGGAATTAACACCCGAGCCGTAGGCGAGGTTGTTTTTGAGCCGAGAACTGCAATAAAAAATGTCCACGAGTATCAAACGACGTTGTTCAATACACTTTTGAGGAAATAAAATAACGGAAAATATTTTTGTCATGAATTATTAGGAAACTATGATTTAAATTATCTTTTTTTTTCGCGCTTTGCTTTCGCCAGGTTGAAGGAGAAGCAAAGGTATAAAGCCGATAAACAGCCTAATATGAAAAATACAAAATTGAAATATTTTCGAGTTTAGAACACAAATAAATGTTAATTTGTTCATAAACGTTTTTTTATTGTAATAATCATAGTTTTTGATGATATTCTATTTATGAACATTATTTAAATATTCAAAAAATATTAACGCCGTAAAGACGCATAACTCTTTGCCGAGATTAAAAAAAAACATTCACCTCCGAATAGAGAGTTGTGAATATAGGCATTGAACCAATTTGTACAAAGTAGTGTAGGTATAAGTTACTGTGGTAATTTTTACTCCCGCACACGTGGGGGAAAAGGAAAAATCGCACGCGTGCGAAATACATTGCATTGTGAACCTAATCGTAGTGCGATATGAACCAGTTTTCGAGGAAGTGTATTGAAAATATTTTTTTTTTTTTTGCAACGGTCTGAAAACAAATTAAGACTAAAATTAATCTTAAAAAATCGAAGTGGGGCTACTAGGGCATGTGGAGTATCATATGACAGAGCGCTGTTTGCACATTCTCAATCATTTTTTTTAAGCCGCATACTTTTCGTCTTTTGATGAAAAATGTAAAAAAAAAATACCTTAAAAAAAATACACGCGCAAACAAAAACATATCATGGCAATGTACGATGTTGTTTATGAAGTTGCAGGGCGTGCGCCGCCGCGGTCGCCGCCGCGTGTGTCGCTTCGGTTTTTACCGTGAAAGAAGAATTGCAGGAATAAGTAGCTGGCCACAACGCTGTGATCGCCGCCGCGATAATCGTCACCTGTGACGCGGCGATGCCATCCGCGGGCTCCGCCTGCATTTCAAGCAAACGCGTGTAAAATCGCCGAGTCGAGCGTTTACGGAGAAGCGTTTAAAATTTCTTACACTCGACGGCCCGCAGCCCGCACCGCGCTCCGCGCTTTTTTGTAACGAAAGTGAGTAGGCACAAAGGAAGGATTTTTAAAAGTTCATCCCGTAAAGGTGTTCATTAAGGGATGAAAGTTATCATGGAAGTTTGTAATTTTTGCCAATTGGATTAACCCATCGGGCGCACGGCTTGCGTACAGTGTGTAAGTGTAAACAGTGGATTTTTTTTTAGGGGTCATTGTACTCATCATTATGAACAACTTTTACTATGAGCCCAAACCTGATATCGCGAAAAAAAAATCAGCTGTTCAGTACAGTTATGTTCGCATAATTCGTCAAAATGTAGGTAACAGCAGATTTTTTTTTCACGATTTCAGGTTTGGTCCCATAGTAAAAGTTGTTCATGATGATGAGAAAAATGACCCCTTAAAAGATTGCCACTGTTTACACTTATTGCACCCTGTATAGGGTGACTGGATACTTAACACATATAATTGTACTCATGATAACAGTCAACTTTTAATAGGATGGTATTTAAAAGTACTTCAATTTATTCCCATTTCATTTACCTAATTTTGCCTGTGTTCCACCAAATATACTGAATGTGCACCAAAATATGTTCATTAAAATATGTCATAACGAGCATCTATTGGATATGGCGCTCGGCGGCCGCTGCCGCGGCACCGCTCGCTTCGCTCGCTCGCCGTCGCGCGTTAAGGGTCACTGTTCTAACGTAACCTAACCTAACCCAAATGATTCTAACCCAAATGATTCACCAATGTGAAGTTTCGGACGCGCGGGCGTTTTGTGTAACATTCAGAAATATTTGGTGCACGATCAGTATTTTGATATACGGATAATATTTTTGGTGAACACAAAAATATTATCCCTTTTAATATGGGACCAAACTTGAAAGAGCGAAAAAAAAATCTGCTGTTCCCTACATTTTCACGAATTATGCCAATATTTAATGTCAGGGAACAGCTGATTTTTTCGCGATTTATAGTAAGTATAAGTTGTTTGTTATCATGAGTACAATCATTTGTAAATGTCACTAAATCACCCTACATACATACCTATGTACCTACTCAAGTACAGACTAGATAGATCGTAAAACCTGTCAATAAAACAAGTAAGTTACAATTTTCGTCTCGAACACATTTATCTGAAGCATTTACAGTCTGTTTGCCGTAAATGTATTAAGTGTTTAAACATTTAGGTATCGTTAACCCGAGTCGACCTAACAGAATTTAATGTTTAGAGAAACATTCAAGAGCCTTCAGTCTGTTAGTCACTTTCAAACTATAAACGTTTATTGTAAGGTGGAAATGTAAAGCGAAACTAAGTCTCTTCATTTTACTAAGTCTTGTAGGTACTGTAATTCGTTTAATCATCATCTGCCTAGCCTTTTTAACCGACTTCAAAAAGGAGTAGGTTCTCAATTCGTCGGAACCTTTTTTTTTTTATGTATGTTCCCCGATTACTCGAAAATGGCAGGACCGATTTGAATTTTTCTTTTTTTGTTCGAAAGGGTATACTTCCCAAGTGGTCCCATGATCAAGTCAGGATCTGATGATGGGATCCCATGGAAATCGAGGGAAACCCTCAAATTTTCGATTTCGGTATTTTTTATAGTAACTCGTGCATTTGCTCTCGGAAAGTAGGTACCATTTGGTGAACTGGAACTGATGATGAAGACCACAGATGGCCATCGGAAATACTCAATTATATCTAAGTATATCACAGGTTGCGATTCGATTACTTTAATATGATTTATGGGATACTTTACCATGAGCTCCAGTTCTCCTGGTTCTTACTAGGAGAACTCCTCAACAATTAACGTCCCTGCATCGGGAAAAGCAATATTTTGTAAAACGTGATGACCAGTTGACATTGGGTTATTGTAACTTAGATAAATTACAAACTGACCCACTAAAAAGTGAAAAATAAAAACTTTTTTACAAAAAACAAAACCGACTTCCAAAAAAACACTACAAAGTGAAAAATAACTTTAATTTCGGAAGTCGGGGGCAAAAACTTAAAATACAGATCCAAAGACACCGACTTCCGAAATTAAAGTTATTTTTCACTTTGTAGTGTTTTTTTGGAAGTCGGTTTTGTTTTTTGTAAAAAAGTTTTTATTCCAACTATGTTGGGGTCGGCTTGTAGTATAACTAGATGCAGCTTAATACCAGTAATTTACGTGGAGCGAGGGAGCAGTGGTGGCCCAGTGGTAACGGCCCCGACTTACGAGTTGTAGGTCGTGGGTTCGAACCCAGACAGCCGCTTTACTTTGTGTAAATAATTTCATCACCACTGCTCTTAACATGGTGAAAGATAACATCCTAAAACCAAAAATTCGAAGACATGTGACATCTACCAACCCGCACTAGGCTCGCGTGGTAGATTACAGCCCACTCCCTCTCAGAGTGGAGGCCTGTGTCCTAGCAGTGGAACATTATAGGCTGATTATGAGACATGAGCGACTGCCTATCTGACCTCCACAACCCATGCAGTTACTGGGTAATACGCTTCCTCTTGGTAAGCTTAGGCAATTCTTTTGACATAGGTAATTTAAGGTCGCCCACGTGGCCTAGATAGACTGGATGCGGAAAGTGGAAGACGGTGTTGAAGCGCAGCCTGGGAGAAGCCTATGTCCAGTAGTGGACTTCGATAGGCTGAATTTATTGAGGTAATTTATACGGCCATTTAAATATTCAGAAAATCCTTCAGTCCAAACAATGAACACACATAACACATAATCAGCCTATAATGTTCCCACTGCTGGGACACAGGCCTCCTCTCGGTGAGAGGGAGTGGGCTGTAATCTACCACGCGAGCCTAGTGCGGGTTGGTAGATGTCACATGTCTTCGAATTTTTGGTTCTATCTTTGGTTGGTGGTAAACAATGAACATTAGCTATTAAAAATACATTTCGAGCCAGAATAAACGACCGCTTTCGTTTAATTCTCGAGTGTCGGATATTGTCCGGGAGGCGAGGATTCGAGCAAACTTTGATAAAGCCCGGATATTGAAACTGGGGTTGCATGTTGTTCGACTTGAGAACGATTTTCGATAAGTGAGTGACAAGTTAATAAAGATTCAATCTTTAAGAAAAATTGGTTTGCAGTACAGGTACCTAAGTTTCTGATGATGATAATTTGTTAAGTTGATATATTATTTAATTTTAATCAAATCTTAACTTAATTTAACTATTTTTACAAGTTTGCGACAATTATTGAATTAATAATCTAAATATCTTAGTTATTTATATGTAGTATGTTAGTGTGTTGGTTGCTTGTATGTACTATGTATAAGTACCTACATTTTGTTGAGAGCAGTGGTGGCCTGGTGGTAACGGCCCCGATTTACGAGTTGTACCTAAGTCGTGGGTTCGAACTCAGACAGGCGCTATACTTTGTGTATAATTATAATTTCATCACCACTGCTCTCCAAACGGTGAACGAAAACATCGTGAGGAAACCGACATGACCTTGAACCAAAAATTCGAAGACATGTGGCATCTACCAAACCGCACTGGGACCGCATAGTGGACAAGAGCCCACTCCCTCTCACCAAGAGGAGGCCTTGGACCCAGCAGTGGGAACAATAAAGGCTGATTAGCTTACAAAGTGTAGGTTAAATTAAGGTAGCAAAATCAGCCTATAATGTTCCCACAGCTGGGACACAGGCTTCCTCTCGGTGAGAGGGAGTGCTTCCTCATGTTTTTCATCTAAAATTTTAATGTTGCTACTGATCAAAAACAAGAACGAGTTCACTTTTCAACATTTTACTTTCAAGACAAACTTGTAAGTTTAAAGTTTATTCAAAATTAGCGAAATTCAATTTCTAAATTAGGTATATAGTCCACAAAAAGAAGTTCAATACAAACGCGTTTTAATTAAGAGCGTTGCAGAAAATTTCTTTGAAATTCGCAACTAATCAAAAGTTTCGGAGCGTGAGCATCGAAAATGGGAATGGTATAGTTTCGATGCAAGCCACTGCATTGCTCTGCGAATCACGTGGCGGAGTACGTGAAGTATATTCGAAATTGATCGTCGGCTTTATTCGCAAACCGTTCTATATAAGTCCCGATATTGGTTTCGACTTCCAATATTGCAGTTTTTAAGTTTGATGGAAACGTACCGGCTGTATTGAAGCTGTCGTAGCGTAGAATTTCGAAACAATAAAAAAAGAGTTTAGTGGGATTGGCTAGATGGTATATCGGAAAATGTTGGTTAGGTTCCAGAATTTGCGAGTATTTTTCCAAATAAAATTTTGATTACCTACGCAAAAATATTGGAAAGCGGCAGCGCAGCGGACGGTATCGTATACATAACCTATCTACAGTAACTGAAAAAGTAAATAAATAACTCAGAACCCAATGGCCATCTACGTAACTCTTTCATGTAGGATAGGTATCCCAATTATTATACAAGTTGAATTATTATAATTCCCTAGTTGAAAACAATGCTCCCTGTATTTCAACAGAACAGCAAATTCCTAAATGCTCTAATTCCAAGCACGTCCATCTGCACTAATAACCCGTTCCTGCTTTACATTTTATGATATTACCATTTATGTGCACTGACGTAAATACGGGCAACCATTAATAAACGGGAGGCAAAACCATGTTGCAGATTACGGGTTAAATTCGCTGGGACGAAAATCAGTTGTGTGGCGAATAATGGGCGAGCGCAGTGACCAAAGCTGAATATCTGATTAGTGAAATTTAAAATGAATTTATTATTGGGGTCGATCGATATCCGTGGGGTCGATCAAATGTTACTACTATTATAAATATGAAACTTTTGATGGATGGATGGATGTTTGTTATTCAATTACGCCAGAACGGCTGAACGGATCTGTATGAAATTTGGCACAGAGATAGATTATAGTCTGAAATAGCACATAGGCTACTTTTTATTCCTGAAAATGTACGGTTTCCGTGGGAAAATTTCCGACAGCCACGCGGGCGAAGCCGCAGGCAAACACTAGTAATTTAATAAAATTCAGATTTGAAATCGTTTAACTTGGCGTACTTAATCGTTTTCATTTGAATGATTTTATGAAATTTTATTAATTTCAGAGACTTAATGGTACAATAAAGTGGATTTGTCTGGTGGTCTGCGCCATTAGGCAAGACTTTATTTTTAGATAAAATATTTTATATTTGGCCATAGATCGCACAAAATAGAGAGGTATGGATGGAAAAAGGGGAGGCCTTTGACCAACAAAGGGAGATAATATAAGCTAACTGACATGCATGTTGTTTTCTATTTTAGTTAAAAAAGAAAACAACATGCATGTCAGTTAACTCGCTTCAAAAATAAATTGTGAAGGTTTCTTGTACATAGATTTTGGGAGATGAAACCGATAATCTGGAAACCAACACGATGTTACCTGAATCCTTTTAAGTTAAGTTGAATTAACATCTGGATTAATCAGTTAAGGATCACATTTTAAAGGGCTTATTTTGACAATAAAGATAAATACTTAATAGAAGAATGCACGGACATTGTTGAATTTATTGTCAATCGCTATAAAAACGATTTTCATCATTGGCATGTTACACAATTTGGCCACAGAATAAATAGGTACTTATATTTCTAAACAGAATATAAATACCCTCTGAAACAGAGCTACTCAATCCCTCTTTAAAACTATTCCGACTGAATTATTAGCAGGCCTCCCAAATGCAGCTCAGCGTTTTGTTGAATGACGAAAATCACTTCTAATTCGTCAGAATTAGAAGTGATTTTGGTCATTGGCATGTTACACAATTTGGCCACAGAATAATAGGTACATTTCTAAACAGAATAGCCCACTAAACAGAGCTACTCATTCCGTCTCTAATACTATGATTCCGACTGAATTATTAGCAGGCCTCCCAAACGCAGCTCTGCGTTAAAATGATTCACTCCCGCCAGTAAATGTTCATGCATTAAGGCTCTTACAGACAGAGGCGATATCGCGTCGCGACGCGATATTTTTCTACGGATATAATATCGAAATATCGCGTCGCGACCGCGATATCGCCTATGTCTGTAAGAGCCTTTATTCACTGGCTGACGTTTTGTCTTTGGTACTGCCGAGCATAACTCGGCTGCTTTGATTTAAGGATGTTCCAAAAGTTATTTTTTTTAAATAGCATTCGCACGATTTCTTTTGAAAGAATTGAAAATAGGAATAAATTATTAAGTCCATTGTTACGGCATTGCTCAAGAATGAGTAAATCTGTGCTCAGATCATTTACAATAGTTTAAATCGGGTTGATCAAGTCAGGTCATCTTCAACGCTGTTATGATTGCAATATATTATGAACTTCGCAATTGACGTTTAGTCCAGTGTCGGCCCCTCGACCCCTAAATATAGTGGATTTTATTTTCAAGGCAAGTTTTAGTTTCCTCTCGACCCCCAAAGTACAGTCAGTTACGATAATAAATCATCAGTCTCCCCTATAGTTGCATACTATTTAACTAAAATACCATAGTTGCATACTATTTAACTAAAATACCCCGAATATATTCTTTTTTAAATATCAATTCCTGAACTTTGCTTTCTGCAGCTTACTGTAAGTACCAAAATATTAATTTAAGGTACTTACCGAACTAGGGGTCGAAAGTGGAGTGCAGTCTCACCCCCTGGGGGTCGAGTGGGAACTATGTTTAGGGGTTGAGTCGAAACAAATAAATAAATCTTTGTTTAGGGGTCGAGGGGCCGAGAGTGGACTAAACCGCAATTGATTGGTGTTCGCAGTACATGCAACTATGTAAATGCAGGTAATTCGAATAAGTACTAGTATGCTGTTTCAATCTTGATATACATAATGCCATTTGCAGCTTCTATGATTGCTAATAAAAGTAGGTCATGTAATAACTAAATAATAATGTGATACGTGTGGTGGTGTGTGGTATGTGTGTGGTGGTGGTGTGTTGTGTGGTAGGTAATGTGTGTAGGTGTGTGTGTGGGTGTGGTAATGCTTATCTTTATTATGAATATGGCAACCAAAACATCAAAAATGAAGTTTATTTTTCTTCACGAATTTGCTACATCCCTACATCAAAGGTACACAGCTTATGCTTTTAAACGAAGCATCTGTCGGCTTTCACAATATAATTGCTGTGTATTAATTTTATGGAGATTCCACGTCAGTTTGTCCCGTTAACGTTCATCTCTAGTGTTAATGTATTAAAATTAATATTTCGCTGGTAAACGTGTGAATAAATAATGATGTTGTTCCAACGAATTGTAACAGCACTTGTTTTTATTCGTTAAATTTTCATCGTGTATTTTATCAGAAAATTTTATAAATAATTTAAGAACTTAAAGCAATTTCATTTAAATTACACATGAATGCTACTTGCTGGCATTATAAATATTACGAATAGCGATGCCTAAAAGTAGGGGAAGACTAAAGAAACGATGGATGGACTGTGTGAAAATGATATGGGTCGGGTGACTTACGAGATTACGACTAATAGAGAAGTATGGAAGAAAGGGACGTTGCGCCGACCCCAAATGGATTGCGATAAGGGCACGAGAATGATGATCATAAACAGTCTGATAATCATGGCATACGGTAAAGGAACGACGTTTGTTACGTAGTTTGATATTTGAATACGATTATGACTCCTGCATAGGTTATTTTGCCAACACGTTTTGTTTTATTTTATTTTGTTTGGGTGGCTTACATCAATACAAAAGTAACAGTGAGGTTATTCACGATAAGCCATTTACAAGCCTCCACAGTTAGCAACGGAGTAATTTTGTACAATTGCTGCGACTACGCGACGTGTTTTCCGCGTCTTCACACATTGTACGGTCAGCAACAGAAGTCGGTTAACACTGCTACTTTTTGACATCATCTAAATTAACACAAAATAATACGATAACCTGCTTTTTAGCATTTCATTTATTAGATAAGGGTTAATTTTCTTTAAAATTTACATCTGTTCCAATTTTAATGAAGTATTTTTCTCAATAATTAAGATTTAGAAAACTCAAGCGTTAATCGACTTTTGTTGCTGACTGTACATCGCTTGCCTCGCTCTCTCTTGTACACTCATGTCAACTACACACGCAGCTAGCGAGAGTTAAACCATCGCCTCGCTGAAATCACGCTTAGAAATCGCCATTGTCACAAGGCCCTTATACGTGACACGTCATTAAATGCTTAACTATATAGTAGTTATAGTCCTTTTGCGTCTTAGTCAAGAATAATCAGATAACGTACTTATAGTTAAGTAGAAGACCAGATAATAATAGTCACATCTGGCAGTTAACGTATTTTATCTATACACCCATGCTATAAATTCTCTATAAAAGTTCCTGAAACAGTTACCTTATTGCCAACATTAAAACAGCCAGTGTCATAGTAACCATGGTAACCATAATAGCATCCAAACGGATGCTTTAATGTTGTACTGAATTTCATAATGCAACTCGTTTTCAAAAAAAGAACATGCACGCGCGTTTCACTACAACAGCGCCGTAATTTTAAAAAAGAACTTATTCGAATTCACGTCGTATACTATGACGCCGGCCGCCATGTTCGATACGAGTATTAGTATTGTAAAAAACTGTTTCAGAACCTTTTATAGAGAATTGATAACATGGGTGTAGATAAAGTCTTGTATGCAACTTTACATAATTAGGTATTAAAACACTCATGTGATACTATTATCACACTCGGCTTATTCGTGTTTTAAGACCCCTTATTATACGTCAGTTGCATAAATAACTATTAACGTACATTAAAATAAATAAATAAATAAATATTAAGCGAAGAAGTGTGGGTTAGACGCTTTCAAGTGATGGAATCATCATAAATTATGTCACTTACCGGCCTACAAAAATCTCTGGAACTATTTAGGTATACTGTAAAAATGTTTCTTAGATAGAAAGATAGAGGATTTTGAA
Organism: Cosmia trapezina; assembly: GCA_905163495.3. Classification (NCBI taxonomy): domain Eukaryota; kingdom Metazoa; phylum Arthropoda; class Insecta; order Lepidoptera; family Noctuidae; genus Cosmia; species Cosmia trapezina. The sequence goes on from LR991024.1 coordinate 21,081,847, forward strand.
CTCTATCACTTTCTATCAAAAAGTAAAATTTACCATTTGAGGCTTTCTTATTATAGAACGGCAGTATAACCCATGTACCGTTTGTTAAAACGCCCACCCACTTACTAGCAAAAAATTTCAGCAGGCCAAAAATTTATTATCCAAATTCAATTTGCATTCCGTAGCAATACAAACAAATTAGGCTCTAATTAATAACAAAAGCTACCCTACAGTGTAAATTCAAGTGTCTTGACCCAGTCTCGCGTGGCCTGACTAAATTACAGCCACAAAGCGACGGTGGCGCCGCCATTAATTATTCAACGTATGTTTTGTACCTTCGCGAGCTTCGCCTGAAAAAGTACCTACATGGGATGGGAGTAAACAACGCTGGTCTCAAATACCTTTCAAGTTGTGGGACAGGTGTACTACGTGATGTAGGTACCTACTAGTCTTGGTGTGGTGTCTTTAAAATGTTTGAATTGCAAGAAAATTTGTTTTAAGGGAGTTTTTGTGTGGTAGCGAAAGATAATTAGTCTGCAAACGGACGGAATACGAGTAACCGACAAGTGAGCTCAGTGCGAGTTTTTATACTTACTCGATCGCGTTTACGTTAACTTTGACGTACGTCAATTCGTATGGAATAATTGTGTTTCCCATTATAGTCACCAGGCGGCACTTATTCATTTTCAGTACAAACTGACGTTTACGTTAACGTGATCGAGTAAGTATAAAAAGTCGCACTAAGGCCTAAGTACTTAAAATGCAAAATCAAAATAGATTCAAAACATTGTTACATTGACACACTGCAAAAATCCTAATAACTATGAAATGAGTAAATTGTTATTCAGTAGACTTGTGTAACTAACTGCAAAAGTAGCTAGAATCTATCCAAAATCGCGAAAAAGCTATCGTTGAATTTTTTTATTACTTATGATGACTAATCTGCTTGACAGTATATTCGCTGATTTTCGTCATCAAATAAAAATGAACAGCTCATCTTTCACCGTCTTCTTTTCGGGCCGATGGTAAATATGAATATATATAATTGTATAGATGAATCGGACCCAGGAAATAGCCATATTTCTCAAAAAATCATCTCAATAAACATACTCTCCGAAAATCTCATACAAAATACAGTAAACAAAATGGCTGTTACCTTGAAGGGGTACAAGATTGTAGCAGCATAATGGCAGTTCAGCAAGGCTGGTCTATTTCAGTCCGTAATGCTCGACCCTGACCACAGCCAACAGTTACGTGATTTTATATTTTTGTAGCATGCTGCAAAAGTATTGATTAGTTTTCATAAAGAAAGAAAGAAAATTAAAATTGTTTACATAAATACATACAAAAAGTCACGCTTTCTTCCCATGGGGGTAGGTAGAAACCACAGAACGACACCTGCTACGATCTTTACATAAGTACTCCTTTTGCATCATTTACGTTCATTCGAAAAAATGTTTTTACTACACAATTATGACGCACATTCAAAATAAAAAAGACAATAAGAGAAATTAAAAAATATAACAAGATTTATAATGATGTATTAAGAATCTTCTTTCTTAAATAATCAACCTAACAATTAATTTCACTGACTTTACTAAAAATACTGAAAAATTCTCTCAATAAACACACTCTTCAAAAATCTCACACAAGACACAGTAAAAAGTTAAAAAAAAAATCCTTTCTACTAACATCGTAAATAAAGAAAATAGTTGTACCATAAGGTCAAGATAAATGCATTCTTTATTGAATACCCTGACCACGATTTCACTCGCGCGGAAATTCGATAAAAGTGTCTCATAGAAGTAAAGCTTTCTTTATGAAGGCCCCGTTCTATCTAAAATGTAAACCGCGATTCTTATCTAAAACCATTTTAATCTCAGCCCAATTTAAATTCTAAAAGGCAATCGTTTGAATTCTCTGCCTTATTATTAAATCTTATAGTTATGTGGCTAAGATTGAAAATAATAATGTTTTGGTATCTAAAATTTCGTTGTTGGTAAAGACATAATAATTATGTAGTTCACACATTTCTATCGTCGCCTATTATAGCCAATAGGCTCGACCCCTATTAGCCGACGTTTGCACGGACGTAAAAATATCGCGGCGGGATTTTATCGCGCACTAGATTTTCAACTCTCGGTGTTGAACAGAGCTTCAAGAATCCATCCTAACAACAACAGAGTGCATTCTAGCGCGTCGAAAAAACACACTGTTGGATTTTCAACTCTTGGCGCTAAGCAGAGCGTTGAAAATACAGTGTTGAAAATCACCGCGATATTTTTACATCCATGCGAACGTTGACATAGATGGGACTTAAGGCTTGTCCGTCGCAAAAAGCGCGGTCACTGTCGGACTGCATATAAAAGAAAGAGAAGCGCGATGACACAACGCTTGCAAATTATGAAGTAATTATCGATTTACAAAAAATTGGTTGATTAAACTAAAAAAGTAATGACAAGAAATCATTCCTTATTAGTTCGTAAAGAACTGTATAAATTTATGAACACTTTTAATGAAAACTGTAGGAGTAACATGGTAACAACTCGAAAAAATAGACCGAAATAGACCTGGATTTAGGTTTTTTTTCCTTAGTTCTACAAACTAAAATAGATTCTAGACACATGAAATCACTTCTTATGTATTGTAGATTACTGTGAATATTTTCCTATCAGAAAGATGCTATAGTTACTTTAAAAAATGGTTACAAAGTTACTTATTTTCGCCGTATTTTAGGAAGGAGCAGCCTTAAAACATAACTGACGAAATTTGGGTGCACTATAGGTACACCTCTGTCTATAAACCCATCGGGGAATGCTGACGTAATGTTATGTTATGTTTCTATAGTTATGTTATTAATAAAATTTGTATCCATACAAATTTTGTAAATGCGAAAGTGTGCCTATATGCCAATGGCCTTGAGAGGTTAGCTTGCGTGTTCTGTGCTGAGCTCACGCAACGCGTCGTACGTTCAGGCAGTAATAAGACTCGCCCATCAAGGAGCGCTGTCCCAAATCAATCTGCCTAGCCTTTTCCCAACTACGTTGGGGTCGGCTTCCAGTCTAACCGGGTGCAGCTTAATACCAGTATTTCATATGGAGCGACTGCCTATCTGACCTCCACAACCCAGTTACTGGGCAATACGATATCCCTTGGTAAGACTGGTTGTCAGACTTTCGGGCTTCTGACGACCCGTAACGACTGTCAAAGATGCACAAATGCCAGCCGGGACCAACGGCTCAACGTATTTTCCGAGGCACGGAGGAGTCTCGGTATGTAAAGATGGTCACCCATCCACGGACCAACCCCGGCAAGCGTAGCTTAACCTGCTGGATCGACCCGTGCGGCTGTTATAACCCAAATAAGACTCATTAATAATTTATAAAACAAAAGGTATATTAATATAACACATATACTAAAAGATAAATAATAAAATTATCTTTAAAATGGTGGTTGCATAAAAATACGCTTGATAGTTGTTGCGTTATTCTCAGTTTTTTTATCCGCGTTAGACTTAACTTTACAAATTAATTACACTTTGTAGTATAAACATACGTAATCTAAAATATTGACAGATTAATTTGTTTAAAAAATGCTCTAATTTAACATTTTTTTTTTCCAAATCATCAACACTAGTCGTGTAGACGTGATTTTCAGTTTAAAATCATTACAAGTCGGTTATCGTCGCCTTAACGGCTGCAGCTGAATGAACTTGTGTTAGGACAGGGGATACTTTTTATCCCCGGAGTACGTCCCCGTGCCGCTGGGGTCGCGGATTGTTTGAAGAAGTTACCGCGGCCCTGGCATAGGCAACTGAAGGAACACGGGTGGGTTTTAGTCAGTAAAAGTCTGACACGCCCTTCCGCTCCACCCACAGCGGGAGAAGTTATTTGATGATTCCCCACGCTCAAAAAAAAAAAAAAAAAAGGAGTACGTCCCCGTGTGAAAATTAGGTACCGATTTCCACGCGGGCGAAGCCGTGGGCAAAAGCTAGTGTACAAATAAAGCTTGCTGCTACGCCGTAGCTTACGTGATGACATCACCGCTACGCCGTAGCTACGCCGTAGCTACACTATTGCGGTCAATAACAGCTTACACATACAATGCATTGCTGAATCGTTCCATGATTAGTGATGTGTACTTGGTTTAGCATACAGCTTAGATTTGTTTTACTTTAGTCAAGTCAAGTCACAACATTTATTTTAATTAAACCAAAATATACTTTTAAACTGTCTAGTAGTCGGTAAGTTATTCAGAAAGTTGAAGATAGTTGGCCGGTCCAAAACTAATTTTCCACTAAACTTTCTTTTCTTTTTCGTGTGATAAAACTACAATTGATCACGGAACGCTAATCTCCCAGTAAATACCACGAATAATAATTACACGGTACCATGAGTAGAAGAAACGTTTTTATCATCTGTTGTACAGATGATAAAAACGTTTAAATGTTCTCTAAATGCATCATTTCACTCAAACAACTCGACAATCGCATTCGGTATACAAAGAAAACAAAACGCGACTCTCCGATCACCCTCGCTAGACACGTGTAGTCGTGTAGCCTTGTAGTGTAGTTCAATCTCACTCAGACAGTACTCAGACGTAACAACATGTGCATACTAGTGACGTGAAAAGCAATTGTGTTGCGACGTCAACTGCATGCAGCTAGAGGTAGTTGTTAACTGACGACGGTTTAGATTGATATAGAACGTGGTAGTTAATTTATCGTTTCGATTTTGTTTGGATAATATTTAAACGCACATCAAAAATTACCAATTTTTCCCAACAGAATACGTACATCAAAAATACTAATTGCACATCAAAATTTGCATGTTTAAAAAAATTAAACTTAAAACTACGTAAGGTTGACGGAGCCCCACTACGCGGGGCTCCTATTTCTGTCTGCAGGGTTTAAAGGAATCTAACCAAACCGAACCGCGGGGTGCCTAATAATAATGGAATTTGGCAAGAAGCAAGGTATAGGACAAGTAAAGGAAAAAAGCATTAGTAGTTCTTGAGATATCCAACTGTGACAGACAGACAGACAGACAGACAGACAGACGGACAGTCCGACTCGCTCTTGACCGGTTTTTTAGTTCTTGAAATATCCAGCTGTGACATACAGACAGATAGACAGACTGAGTCACACCATAAGGGTTCCTTTTTTACCATTTTGGTACGGAACCCTTAAAATATTTCACACTGTCATATTTATTCTTCAAATGATGAATCAGCCCTTAAGTTCCTAAATGCATGACAACTTGTCAATCTACTCGTATATGAATAAAAATCTATCTATATAAATAAAAAGAGTCCTGACTGACTGACTGACTAACTGACTCATCAACGGCCAGCCCAAACCCTTGAACCTAGAAAGCTGAAATTTTAAACAGAGTTTCCCTTTCTATTGTAGACAAGGAACAAAGAAAGATTTCTCGGTAGTACGTTCCCCTGGGAAATTTTCCGACATCCATGCGGGCGAAGCCGCTGGCAAAAGCTAGTATCAAGTAAGTAAAGTACTTCTCTCAAATGCCAAAGTACTTGTTGATTATAATACAGCTGATTTAGAAATCTTTCATGCCATTTAGAAATATAGGAGACTAGCACTTCCCGAGCGGCTTCGCCCGCGTGGATGTCGGAAAATATCCCACGGGAACGTGCTACGGGAAAATCCTTCCTTATTCCTTGTCTACATTATAAAGGGAACCTCTGTGCAAAATTTTAGCTTTCTAGGTTTAAGGGTTTGGGCTTTGTGTTGATGAGTCAGTCAGTCAGGACTTCTCTCTATAATTACAGATAGATTGGTTACCTTCGCCGCATCATAATATTTTATGTAAATTAGGTATTAAGTATATCAAGTTTAAAAGTAATATTATGATTATCGTAACTAAAACCCGTTCGTATTGTTTACCGCAAATAAACATTTTTTCTTTCTTTTCTTTCTTTTCTTTCTTAAAATAAAGTGACATTATAACATCCATTAAACCAAACATTAAAAGTGTCACTTAATCAAACTTCATCTGGTTGTCATGACGAACGCTCGTGCTGAATTCTCGCTGCATTTAACATTTGCACTCAGTGTCGCGATAGCTCATGTCCGCCACATGTCCCACTTACTGGCGACCATCAGTCACCCACGACGGACATTACAGCCGCCATTTTGTTAAGTATCAAGGCTGGCTTGCTTAATGATCCGCTTGATACAACAGCCCTAACTAATGTGAAACTTCATACAATTATTGAATATAATGAAGAATGTTTTTAAATTATTTTGTAAGGTGGTGGTAAGCAACACTTAGGGCCTACTTCACGATGTCCGAATAGGCACTTCGGAAATTCAAAAATGGAACAGAATTTGTATGAAATTATCTGCCATTAAATTAATAGGAACTTAATCGTAGGTGGTGAAATAGGCCCTTAGTTTGTATTCTATAAAGTAGAGCTACATTATACATACATCATGCTTATAGTCCAGTGTTAAGCAGAGTAGGTGCTGTGTTCCTGCGCACCCACATTTCACCGGGGCGAGCCCATTACCATCAACCGGCCACAAATCCAGACTCCGGGCTCCTATTGATATATACCAGATGGAAAACCCAATAACACTTTGCCAGACCATGGAATCGAACCCAATAACCTCATGCTTGCTCATGCGCTCTTGCAACCACTAGATCAACGAGGTAGTCAGCTACATGAACATTTTAGTAGTTTTAGAACTTAAATACTCAATACTTTATTTACATTCCACAATATTACCTATGTATGTACTTACTTAGGCAGTAACTTAAAACTGTATGTGATCGTTCAGGACTCATCGGATAAATGTATAAAATAAAAAAACCGGTAAAGTGCGTGTCGGACCACGCACAATGAAGGGTTCAGTAGTTGAAAAGAGTTTATCCCAAAAACAAACTTAACATTGGATACCAAAAAAAAATTTTTTATGTCAAAAAATTACAAATTCACAATTTTCGGACTTTTTCCTTTATTTGTGCTGGGAGACCTTGCTTCTTGGCAAATTTCAATATTCTAGATCAACGGGAAGTACCCTATAGGTTTTGATTTACTTGCGACAGTTGCGAGTATCAAAATATACATGTCGCAAAATGGCCGTATTTTTTTGTTGCGTTGACTTAGACGCTTGATTTTTTTAGAACTTGGGAAAATAGACTTACGTATTTAATATTAATTTCAACTTGATATCTCCACGCGTCCTTGACAAAAATGGTCTTGACAGACTGACAGACTTGAACATTTCTTTTATGTGATATAATTACAAATTAACAATTTTCGAACTTTTGCCTTTATTTGTGTTATATGACCTTGCTTCTTACCAAATTTCATGATTCTAGAACAACGTGAAGTACCCTATAGGTTTTGATTTACTTGCGAGTATCAAAATATATCGCATAAATGGCCGTATGTTTTTATTGCATTGACTTAGATGCTTGAGTTTTTTAGGACTTCAAGAGACCACAGACTTATGTATTTGATATTAATTTCAACTTGATACCTCTACGCGTTCCTGAGAAAAACGGTCTTGACAGACTGACAGACAGACAGACAGACAGACAGACGGACAAACAAGTGATCCTATAAGGGTTCCGTTTTTTCCTTTTGAGGTACGGAACCCTAAAAAAGACTTTAATGTTACATTTAGTTCAGATGACTAATTATGCTAAGTTATTTAAAGCTTCCTCTCTCCTACTATTTTACTGTACCCGGTATTGTACAGTAAAATAGTAGGAGAGAGGAAGCTTTAGTTTTATTTTATGCATTTATAGTTTACTGTCAATGATATGCCTAGCCTTTTCCCAACTACGCTGGGGTCGGCTTCCAGTCTAACTGGATGCAACTGAATACCAGTATTTTACATGGAGCGACTGCCTATTTATTTATTTATTTATATATACTTTATTGTACACCACAAAAATACATAACAAAAGAAAACATAATATACACTACAAAACATACAATGGGCGGCCTTATCGCTTTCCGCGATCTCTTCCAGGCAACCTTAGGATGGACAGTGATTTATTACGATATAAAATGTAATAAATCACTGTCTATCTGACCTTTACAACCCAGTAACTGGGTAAGTAATACGATACCCCTTGGTAAGACTGGTTGTCAGACTTCGGGCTTCTGTCGACCAGTAACGACTGTAACGAAAGTCAATGATATTATAAGTAAAAAGACGCAGATAGGTTACCTACCTAACATTCGATGTTCAAAAACGGCATATTTGTCGATATATTAGAAGACAAGTGTAAGTAGGAGCCGATATCGTTTTTATCGGTAGCGAAAAAGAGACAAGACGACGAAAATGTGGCTAACTAGCTAGATTTTGACGTGCCGCTTGTGGGGAATGTATAATCTATCTACCTCTTTTTATTTATAATGTCATTGTTTACTGTACTAATACTATTGTTAGAAGTGTTAGGCACTTTTAAATACTTTCATCGTTTAAATATTTTACAACTTACAAACTTACAACGGCATGCTAGAATAATTAAGGTCCTAAAAAGCTGTTGTTTTTACAGTTAGACCATGTATTTTTTTCTGTTTTTCTTGAAGAGAAGTGTAGTTAAAAAATAAAACAATAATTCCCAAAAAGAATCCGTAATGTCTCTGTCCAAAAATCCACTCACGGATCCAATTTTGCGAGCACTAAGCACGTTGGGCCATAGTCACGTTTGTCAAATGTTTGTGCGTCAAATTGGATCCGATATGATCCGTTTTATGGTCACAGCCTCCGATAATAGAAAATATACCTTGCCTTTGTGACGACAACACTCCTTTGATTCTCCGAAAAAGGGCAAACTAGTTTGAACAAAGGCCCACTCCAATTTGAGTAGTTTGTACAATTTGCAAAGGTTTTTACGGATCAGCTTTTATGTAAATTGAAAGTACCCTTTAGTTTTGGTAAGAAAAAACTACAAAATCTTGAAAAGAATAATTTGGTCTCGTTATATCACTCGTTACAGAATCACTTGAAAATTTTTCACAGAAAACTGTAGGCAAACGAAATACCTACCTAGTTTAACTACTACTTGAAATATATGTAAAAATGCATATTCCAAACAAGTTGTAGCAACTTGTCAGTGTTTATTTGAAGTTGGAAGCCCCTGGATATTGTAGTTCGATCTAGCTTAGACAACTCGACATGTTTCACTCAACGTTTTATAAACCAGTAGTTTGAAAGTAAGAACTTTCAAAAATGCGCAATACTTTTGAAGAACGAATGACTTACCTACTTTAAATCAATATTTTCTACATACCTACCTGTTATATAGATACCAAAAGAAGATATATGTATGTAATGTATCTTGAAATGTAACATTCACCTAATAATAATCATATATTTATTTACTAGCTGCGCCCTACGGTTTCACCCGCGTGGACCGGGATAAAAAAAGTATCCTATGTGTTAATCCAGGGTATAGGCTATCTACATACCAAATTTCATCAAAATCGGGCCAGCTGTTTGAGCGTGAAGAAGTAACAAACATACAAGCATTTTGCTCCACAATAGGTGATGGTAACACTTAGCATAACGTTAATACTATATTATTCCTATGTGTCTGTGTGTAGGTATTAACTTACTTTTTTTCTATCTAGGTATTTATAAATATCATACATGTTATTCATAAGCATGTAAGATGATTTGAATTCCTAGACACCTTGAATATTCATCCTCAAATAAGATACTACATGAATATGTATGTGAGTGTAGCTGTATTCCAAGACGTATCATTTTCTGATCCGTTTCATTATTCATTAACAAGGGATAGAGGTCACAGACCTCTCCTTAAGAGGACAAAGGTTAGCCGCTTAAATACAAAGCTAAGGAGGTTGTATATCGGTTGGACTATTAACTGAAGCTTCGATAATTATAGGCCACTGAAAACTAATTGGCTTCATTTTACAATGGTGATTAAGTGTTACTGATAGGTGCGATGTTGATTAATTTCAATAATGGTTTTAATGTTGACAGTCAAATTTCAAGTGCTGTTGTAGACCATATTCAGACCATTCAGTTCATCCAATATTACACCTACCTACCTATTAATATTATACCTTTAGATTATGAATCTTCAAAAATCCTTCCTTAGTGCTGACTTCTAGTTCAAAAGTTCATGCCTCTAGAACATATTATAGGCTGATTATGCAGGTCTTGAACGCGGTTAAGTTGTGCTTATCGCGTCCAGATTCATGGTGCTTAGTCTCAAAAATATGGTTCAGCTAAATATGGCTATGCTAGCTCGTGACTAAGTAATAACAGCCGCACGGGTCGATTCCTTAGGTTAAGCTACGCTTGCGGGGGTTGGTTAGTGAATTGGTGACCAGCTTTACATGCCGAGACTCCTCCGTGCCTCGGAAAGTACGTTAACCCGTTGGTCCCGGCTGTCATTCGTGGGTCATTGACAGTCGTTACGGGTCGTCAGAAGCCCGTACGTCTGACAACCATTCAACCAAGGTGTATCGTATTACCCAGTTACTAGGTTGTGGAGGTCAGATAGGCAGTCGCTCCATGTAAAATACTGGTATTCAGCTGCATTCGGTTAGACTGTAATCCGACCCCAATATAGTTGGGAAAAGGCTAGGCTGATTTAGCCTCAAAAATATGCATAATTTTATCAGGCGTCATCACCTATATAAAAAACGATTATCTTGAAAGTTCATCAACTCAACACACAATGAGAACAATAAGTTCCACAGAAAGCTTTACTTAAAGTAAGTGGCTTTCTTTGTCTTCATTTTATCCAAAAACTAAATTACCTAAAGTAATGTCAATGCTCTTGAATCTTTGTTGAAACAATTTGAGTACCTATATTAGCTTATCAAAACCAATTATTTTTCCATTTATTTTAAGATTGTTGTCAATAATAATTGAATTTTCTTAGCCTATACAAAGTTACTTAGTTTCGCCGTATTTTAGGGAGGAGGAGCCTTAAGCTAGCGTTATAATCTCGAGAGATTCGATGACCAAAACGTGATTACTTGAAATTATTTCGATAGAAAAAAATCCAAAGTACCACCGTCTATTGTCTGTTTTATACGATTATACATAAACAGCTCCTTAGTATGCAGTAAAATTAGCTTTAAATTAAGGTATTTAAATAATGTTAAGAATTTACTAAGCTAAACCACAGATTAATAGCTATAAACATTGATTTAAGTACTTATAGCATATTGTCATAAATCTACATTTAAACGAAGCGTGTTTAAGTTCCGGTGCGCGTGAGAGTCTTCTATCTATGTCGCTCATCAAACTAGACAGCCATAACGCCATTTCACGTACACACCAAACTGTCATTTGCCAATGTGTATTATTTCGGACTCACGTTATTTGGGATAGCCTTCATTGGGGATAATGTGAGTCGGCATAGCATTCATTCGGAATAAGGTGATTTGGGATACCGTTCATTCGGAATAAAGTGTTTCGGGATAGCGTTCATTCGGGATAGTGTGTTTCGGGATAGCGTTCATTCGGGATAGAGTGTTCCGGGATGCGTTCATTCGGGATAAAGTGATTCGGGATTTCGAGTTTCGGTCTAACGTATAAGAGTCTTATCTTTGACCAAAGGCATTAAATTGTGACCTGTTAAAACCTTCATATTTTTCTGCAACCATTGCAACTGCTCCAGAATTTAGTAAGAAAACGGTATAACACTGTTGAATAGCATCCCTGCAATATCCGTGTCCGTAAGCATTTCCTTTCCTTTGTGTGTTCAACAGATGAAAAGATGCCAGATGCTCTTTGCTTAACTTGTGTTCCGGATTAAGTCAAACACAGATCTTTACTACTGATTGCACAATTACAAACGCATTGAGAATGGTTGAGGAAGAAGTGCGAGGTTCAGGAAAAAAATAATTGTCATTGTCACTGATGTTCTGTGTTTTCTCAAAGCGCCCTACGACACGTTCGAGCACTTGAACTAGGTACAACCATATTTCAAGTACTCGTACGTGTATTATTAATGATGCCACTACTAGAAAACTTCTTACATTATTTATTTTTGTGTAATCTGCCACCAATTTTCGCCAATAACATTCAATTTCCCAAGCATGATAATTACGTAAATATTTCTTTGCGACTGTTATTTAACTATAGCGGTAGGTATAAAAAATTATAAATCGGAAACCATAAACCATGGAACATGCGTGACCATAACAAAATACGAAAACTACATAAGTATTTCAACTTGGTCCAAAAATAACCAAAAAAAACCGGAATTAACTACCGGTCTTGGTTTAGTCCGTATTTGTAGAGAATCGAGACTGATTTGTTGATGGGGTGGCGATAACGATAACACATGAATGCCGTGACCTTGGATAACACACGCGATCTACAACTTTGACCCTTACTACCGGTTCGACCTTAAGTTCATATTGCCACGGCTTATTGTGTATGCTAGTATCGTCCTCTAGTTATTATTATTATCTACTATTTGCAAGAATATGAATCAAGTAAACGCAGCCGATGCCCTGTAACGTGAAGTGAAGTAAGTACCTAATATGTACTTAACAAAAATCTTAAATTTACTGACAGACATTCATGCTTCAGACCTAGCAGTGTGCATTAACGCACACTGCTAGGTCTGAAGCATTATTTTTTGTACTAGAAGTTCCTGAAGTAACGAAAGTGAGGATGAATTTTTGAAAATTCATCCCTTTCAAAAAAAAAATCAAAAAAAAAAAAAATCCCTTATAATATAGGGATTTTGAATATGAGATGAAACTTTGTATGGAAGTTCTTCTCTGTTGCATAATTATGGAAAATCCCATCGGGCACATGTCTTGTTGATTACATAAAATACTTAAAACACTTAACTTAAGCATTTTGATGACCCATCTACAGTAATGCATGTTTATAAAACGTTAACCTCGAGAGGGCGTATATCCAGGCAGTGGACTGAATGCTACATTATACATAATTAGCCTATTATAAATAGTTCTGAGCTGGACTTATGCGTCTCCAATTAGACGTCAATGCAAAGGGGCTCATGGTTTATGATAACACCCGCACGGGTCGATCTAAGATTAAAAGCAACACTTGCCACGGTCAGTTTGTGAGCTAACTATCCATTTCATATCGAGTCCCCTCCGTGCCTCAGAAAGCACGTTAAGTCGTTGGTCCTCGCTGTCATTCATAGATCTTTGACAGGGGTTATAGTCAGAACTTCTGACTATAACCACTGTACGGACTTTTGGGCTTCTGGCCCAGAAGCCCAAAAGTCCGTACCGTGTCACCCAGTAGCTGGGTTCTGGAGGTCAGATAGGCAATTGCCCCATGTTAAATACTCGTATTCAGCTGCATCCGTTTAGACTGGAAGCCGACCCTAATATAGTTGGGAATAGGCTAGGCAAATAGATTTTACCACAAAATACACACATTAATCGCTGTAATAGAATATGCAAATGTTTCGCATAGTAGTTAATAGACACCACACAGTCACACACCATCCCCCTTCAAAGGTTAAAGCTTTATAACATCATGAATCTCTCCCAAAATGCCACATAGCATGTAATCACATATATTACACGAAGGTAAGGTACAATTTAGTACCGGTACTAATTTTCAGTGGAAATACATATCTCTTACCCCTATTTCACAGGGAGGTAAACGCAAATATGTCGATTAATCTCTCCCCGTCGCTGAATAGAGACTTCAATGTGACACGCTATAAAATTGTTCTAACAAAGTATGTCTAAATTAATCAAGTTAAATTAAATAAAAGCAACGGGAGGAAAATTGCACTAAACTTTTCATGAAATCTTTCAAAGGCAAAAGAAAGAAGTAAGTGATAAAAATTTTTTTTGTTACAATAAAATACATTTCAGAGTTTTTTGAGGAGCCAAATTGAAAGGATTGTTACACGGTTGAATAAAATCGTGATGAAAATTCATAACGTTTTTAAATAAAAATAGTGAAATAGTAAAAAGCTTGGTATAAATATAACAAAGTATCCCGTGACAGCCATTTCACAAAGCATCATAATTATAAAAAATGCAAGCTACCTTGCCTAATGAGACCAACCAAATTATATTTATTTTATTCAGCAGTAATTTTAATTAAGACTACCTCAATCAGTCACTAAATCCGTTTAGTCAACAACTCTTTTTGTTTTAAAAGCCTTTCGCAACTGAATTCGCCAACAATTCGGCTGGCTGGTGCATAAATAAACGTATTTTCGGACTTTATCGCGTCTAGAAAGTAATTTAAGAGGATTTGCGACTTAAAGCCGTCCTACTGATTAAATTATTCACGGGCGTAAATCTTCAAGGTGGATTTACACACGGCGACAATTCGAAAAGTTTCATCATTCAATAGTGGAAGTCGATCAAACTACATTCTTTCACAGAAGCAGTGCTTAATGCATCAATGTCAATGTACCTATTTGAAGGGTTTCTTTTATGTAAATTGTATTTTTCTGTCTTTATTCAAGACTTCACTTTGCAACTATCAGTGGCTAAGGGCTTCAACGCACAGCGCAATTTGAAAATGGGAAAATCACGGGAAAATAGAATGCCAAGATTATAATTCTCTTCGATCAGATTATGTGATTTCGCAAATAACGTGTTTAAAATGATGATCTATTAAAATTCAATGTTGCACACAACCCCAATTCTTACAAGCTCTCGCAAGCGTGACACTTCAAACGAGAACTCAGTGAGAACCATTAGTGAGAAGTCACAGAACTCCAAAAGGGTAGGGTTGTCCATTAGCAGTATTAAACTCGAACCTTGGCCTTCAAACAATAGGTGCACAGCCGTTACAAAGATGACGGTGTGTCACCGGGTTGCGTTTCTTGACGTCACATTGAGGCTGATGACGCACAGGTGGAGAAAACTGTTCCAGGGATTATTGATATTAGGTGTATTTTTAGGGTTGTGTTGCTAGTTTATGAGCGGCTGATAATATATTGGCTGGTGTTATTAATATAAATCACTTACTAAATAAATGAATATCATTCGACTATGCATGATTACAAAAAAATATAAGCGGGTAAGTACTGACTTTTGAAACAATAAAACGAATAATTATTAGCTATTTCACGTCTCTCAAAAGTTAGAGTATTATAATACTTACGTATCAGTTGAAGCTGCATCTTATTACCATTACACACAAGTACTGTAGTTACTTTTCATAGTATATATTAATTCCATATATGGAGCTTTTATGTCAACTAAAATCGTCAGCATTAATTTAACTTTTGTCCCTTTAAAAATAAAATGAAGAAACATTTATTTCTCGTTCACAAAGGTGACTTAAAAATATAAATAATGTGATAAATCCTTTGTGGGAGACTGGTATCTGCGCTAGGAAAACCTGTCACACAGATTACCAACTGGGGTAATCAAGAAATTAATTTTATTTTATTGTAGTCACTTGAAATATCACTTTAAAAAATTCAGTATTTCTTTTTTGTATAAACTTCACAGACGTGATGATTATCAATATCTTAACACAATAAAACATTAAAAAAAAACAGTTTTTCTCAACTCATACAACACAACATAGTAACATCAATAACATCGGTCGGTGCTCTACCAAAAAAACACATCAAATCTTTTATTTGCAAAAATAAATATCGATATCCATCGCATCTGCGTGGTTTATAAAGAGAAAGATAAATATATAGTTTATTTGTCAAACATGCGTACACATACACATCAAGCATGCAAGATCTTAAATAAAGGTAGGTAAAAAGTCCATGTATGTACATGTTTTGCCTGACAAGGCGTACAATTTTTTTTATATAACAAACAAAAAAAATAACTAATTCCACAAACTAAAGACTTTAATTCACTTACATTCATTATTAAATTTTATTAGAATAAAAATAGAATAATAACATTAGATCAGACTACATCAATAATAATACAAAAATTCTAGCATGGCAAAAGGTATCTGTCAAAAAGTCATTTATTATAATAGCTCTTGTCTGTTAATAAATTTCGAATCTTATTTTTAAATTGAATTGTTTAGCTAGCCAATTTAAAATAACCATATAAGTATAATAATTCAACTGTGAATCTTTAATATAATATTAATAAGACAAACTAATACAACAAATATAATTTTATTCAGAGCCTGTAAATACAATACTAGTGATTGGACACTTTATATATTGCCAAAGAAATCGTCAAAAAATTTCTGATCAAAATCGGAAACAACATTGTTTCCGTAAACAATACGTGTGTTCCCAAAGTCAAGCAGGCGTCCAGGCTCATTAATATAGATGGATCCCGGACCACGGATAGTCGTTTCAGTTCTGTTGATGAGCATCTTTCCAATTTGTTCAACCACGCGACACGTCTCTGTGATTTGTCCTTTCTGGCAATAGATAAAATAGTTTGCAAGTTAATTTTCTTATTGTCAATTTTCAATTCATTATCCATCGTCATCTGCTTGACCTTTCTGAACTATGTTGTGGTCGGCTTTATTCTAACAGGATGCAGCAGGCTCAAAAACTAGTATTTTACATGGATCGACTGCCAAACTGACCTCCACAACCCAGTTACTGGGTAACACGATTCCCCTACTCGATCTTGTTGTTTTCAATAAGATTAGGTACAGTGCCACAAACTTATCTGTCCCGGTGGTTGAAAGTGGAAATTTAAAAACTAAGCAACGTCGTCATCGGGCCACAGGGAACTTATTGAGAGATGAGAGTAAGAGATAGTGAGAGCAAGGGAAAAGAAGAAGAGAGAGTTAAAGAGAGAGAGGGAGTTTATGAGTATTCTTATTAAAAAAATCAAAAGTCATTTATTCAAATAAGGCTGAGAATGAACACTTTTTGAACATTACATAAGACCGTCCCCCAAACGTCCGCCCTTCACGACTTCCTAGTGTTTTAGCTGGGAAAAAGAAGTGGCGCAACAAACACCCCAGCAGCACAACTGTCGGTTAGAAGTCTATAGAGCAAGATCCCAGGGCTGCCAGACCTTATATATTTTCTGATTAACAAAATGTATGGGATAGAGTAGTGTTACTATCACAGATATAGAGTAGGCCTACTCTAAATCTGTGGTTAGTATTATAATTTGAACGTACGCATACCTGCTAGCTTGGGCCGATGGCAAAGGAGACTGGCGGGTTTGTAAGGAGAGGTCGGCCTGTAACCTACACGAAAGCTGTTAACATCTTGTCACAGTTTATTCTTTAAGGAACCCAAAAAATATTGTCATTTTTCCCAAGAACTTGGGGGAATTTAGTTATAATGTTTTGACTTTTGACAAAGAAATGAGGTTAGGTATAGGTAATTTGTTTTTATAACTATGATTCGACAGGATAGGCGGTACTAGAGAATTGATTTTTAAGCAAAATGAATTGCAGTAGTCGAGAAAATGAATAAGTCATTTATAAAAATACGAAACTGACATACGGTCCTGCTTGTTTACGTACAATAACCTCGTAACCCAACATGCAATTCATAGATTAGAACATCAAAGTATTTAGGTAAACTCAATAAACTGTTGGAATAATTCTACAATGGGAATCCAAAACCTCACCGATTGTCTTGAACCTTTTCTTTAATAGTAGCAAATGATTTTTTTTTTGTATTGTGGGTAGCAAATGTTGGGTCAGTTTCAAAACCCTATAGGCGGCCCGTACATAATCAATCTCGTTCGCGATCCACGTTCAAAATCAATGATCGCGATTCAGATTGATATACATCAATCCGTCAATCTAATTCGTACATTTTCAATCTGGATCACGATCATTGATTTCGATCGCGGACCGTGATCGAGATTGACGTGTGTACGGGCCGCCAAACAGAATCTGATAATAGTGATAGGTAATACACAGGCTACTTTCTAACAACTTACCAATCGACTAGGATGCCACTGTCTTACTAAAGTCAGTATTTCTTCGTTTTCATGATCCGACAGTAAATGTCTCCTCAATCGTACTGCTGATAAAGTACAATTTGCACAACGTAAACGATCCATTACAAAAAGTCCAAATCGCTCAAAACAATAAAGTCCAGTGGGAATATCCAAGTCAACGTTCATACAAGATGCAGAATCCGGGTGGGTGAAAGCCAAAGGCAATAGAAAATAAATCGATCGCACAGAGATATCTCAACACTGAAAGACAGGATTGGAATAATAACGGCAATGAATTGAATGAACAGTGACATTGTTGTTTTTTTTATAATTTATTTCTTGACCATAGATACAAAACCTTTCAGGACTCGGACGATGAAGTAAACCATCAGTGTTGCCATATGTTATAAATCGTTAATAATCGTAATGGATTAATTTATTGTTATACTACGTTAGTAAACCTATTAAAACCAATAATTAATAATAAAATATGAACCAATATAGCAGTACATAAAGAATCTACGCGTATGCGATAACATTTGAAGTATAATTACATAAAAAATGGACAATTCATATAAATCAGTTCGTGAGATGTATCGATTAAATATAATTAGAAAAAAATGTTTTTCTACAGTTCACGAAGTTACAAGGGTGTTAGCCACATTATCGGAAACTAGGAAAAATAGACTTCTTTTATGTAAAAGTCTCAATGCTGTAGGGCTTCAGGCCGAAATCCGCCGGTCTCCTTTACTAAAGTTATTTAAAAATATTACTCACTTTTCTTAAAATCTGACTGCTGATTTTTATCCTATGTTTTGCAGAACATTGTAGAATAATTAATAATCAATACTGTCAGACACTTCCCGTCGGCAGTTTGAGTCCTAATTTTTTTATAATGATACTCGGGGAACTATTTCAGTACTATTTGTAAGCAGCCAGATCAATCTGTGGCGGCATCTACATCGCCACATATGAACTACGCATCAATGACATGACGTCACGCAAACCTGCATCGCGCAATTAGAGTTTACCACGCGATTAGCATGTATACAACGTCTCGACATCAACCGTCGGGCAGTTATAGCCCACCAGACACAACACCCGTCTGGTCGGAGTATCCTCCCTTTTCTATGGAGGATGAGTGAACTTTACACCCCGTTCCTCATGCCTCTAAAAATCTAATCCAGTCACAATGAACTGTGTCTGGGGGATGTTTAGTAGTAATACCTGGTGCCGTCTGCCCAAGCTAGCAGGTATGCATCCGTTCAAAGTACATACTAACACTACTCTGTCCCATACATTATGTTACTCAGAAAATAAGTAAGGTCTGGTGGCTCTGGGATCTTGGACAACTAGTTTTTCCATAGTTATTTTACCTCTGATAGCAGCAACCTTTTTTTTTTTTTTTTTTTGAGGATGGGAAATCATCAAATAACTTCTCCCGCTCTGGGTGGAGCGGAAAGGCGTGTCAGACTTTTACTGACTAAAACCCTCCCGTGTTCCTTCAGTTGCCTATGCCAGGGCCGCGGTAACCCCTTCGGACAATCCGCGACCCCAGCGGCGTCGGCCCTATTGGACCCCGTCACTTGCTGACATCTCTTTGAGGCGCGCGTGGAACACAACGCGCCGTCGACTCGGGCCTGGTCCTTACCGGACGGCGAGCTACCCGCTGCTCACCGTCCGCAGGCCCGCGCCTACGGTGGCCGGAAATCGCCCCGCGATTCCCGCCGCCCAGGGCGTCTCCTGCGGCGACTGAGGGCGTGAGGCTGGCTCTCCCTCACGCGTTCCGCCTCCTCCTTCGCGAGCATCACTGCTTCGCAGAAGGAGGTGACGGCCTCCCATGCACTCTCGCTCCGCACCATGGCCTGGACCAGGCTCGGACGCGAGAGATCGCCGCCGCCGATCGCCTCCGTGAGAACACGGCGGTGCTCTGCCCAAGCCGGGCAGACCTCCACTGTATGCTCCACCGTGTCCTCCGGGCGATCCGCACAATGGTAACACCCGGGGATAGCAGCAACCTAACAATAACCTTATTGTAACGAGAACAAAGATCATTGTAATTTTGTCAGTGACGCAAAATTAGAGGTAAAATATGTAACTGTGACCTTGACTTTATCTACGCGGGCGTTGAAAAGGTCTAAAGGCACGTGGAGTTTTCGCTGAGATTTTCAAACAGATGACAGAGACGACGCTCTATATATATAGCCAACTCATTTTTAACACTCCGTATGTATCCATTTCAACGGTGTTTAAACAGGAAGGTTATTGTTAAACAGGAATGGGGATTCTATGATACGGAGAAAATAGGAAGTTTTGAGTATGAATATAGATGCCTTTAAGAGAAGAAAACCAAAAGAAACTATGGATAGAATGCGAAAGGAGATGACGGCTGATGACTAGAAGAAGCAAAAATAAAATCCCCAAATAAATTGGGATAAAGTTAGAAGGGATGATGATAATACAGATCTATAATAAATTTACTTACGGGGTCAGTGGTTTCAGTGCATTTTCGCGTGATTGGACCAGCGATGACCACCAACACTCCTGCCATCAAAATTCCTAGAGTCACGAACCGGAACATTTCTCGTCTTTGATTGCTGAAAAAAAAAACTATTACTATTTCTTCTTGAACGAAGTATGAAAGGCATGTGACTTAAAGAGTTATAAAGATAAAAATGTTGATTGAATGAAAAGATAAACGGATTGTGTGAGGAATGATATAACAGAGAAAGAAGTCATTGATACAGTAACGGCTGAGAGGGAAGAAAAAACCGGGCAAGAGCGAGTCGGACTCGCGCACCGAGGGTTCCGTTCCGATTTCTGAAAAAGTGTGCTATTTAGAGACATCGTTTTATTTTTCCTATAATCTTTACATAAACTTCTATCACATAGAATATTTTCAGATTTTTCTCTTTGCAAACTTCGGAGATAACGGGGGAGGGAACGGTATTTTTTTTTACATTTTTCATCAAAAGTCGAACACTGTGCGGCCTAAAAAAAAAAAAAAATATGTTTGAGAATGTGCAAACAGCGTTCTTTCACATGATACCCCACATGACCTAGTAGCTCCACTTTGAATTTTTAAGACCCCCTTTCACCCCATGTTGCAAAAAAAATACACATATTTTTATTTCTTTTTTATTTGCAAAATAGTTGGGTAAACGTCTAAAACTGTTCCAAATTTCAAGTTGATAGG
The DNA here is from genome assembly GCA_905163495.3 of Cosmia trapezina. Taxonomy (NCBI): domain Eukaryota; kingdom Metazoa; phylum Arthropoda; class Insecta; order Lepidoptera; family Noctuidae; genus Cosmia; species Cosmia trapezina. Next base: position 21,102,860 of record LR991024.1, read on the forward strand.
ACAAGTAGTTCTTGAGATATCCAGCTGTGACAGACAGACAGACGACAGACAGACAGACAGACTGAGTCACACCATAAGGGTTCCTTTTTTACCGTTTTGGTACGGAACCCTAAAAAGAGATGTTGCGCCGACCCCAAGTAGCACGGGACAAGGGTAGGACGATGATGATGATGGTGAATGTCTTCTTCAATCATGATCGCATAAAAATCTCAACAATAGAGTATGCTTCCCTTTTACTACTATATTCTCACCTGATGATAAGGGATGACGCGGCCGACGATGGTGCACGCTTACGTAGAAATAACGTTCACTGTTGACTTGAAGACTTCCACACGTTATAGCGTTTAGGAGGCACAGACTACGGCAGTTCCTCTCAGCTATGCGCTCAGTGAACAGTTCTAATTGAAGACAGCCAAAGAAGTAAGTTTCTCAGGAACGTTTTTGCTTATATACCCGATATTCTAAGCAAAATAACAGATTTTATCAATGTATCTATGTTCGGGAACTCTTTTTCTGCGACTTAGTTCTGTAAGGTCAAAGGTGCCTGTGTTATCAATGTCACATAGATAAACTCAAAGTATGACTTTTGTTGGGACGGTTACTCACTGTTTTTTATTTGGTTATGGGGAATACCCAAAAGACACTATTATCAATATATTATTCTTTCGGAAACTCCTTTTCTGCGAATTACTCCGTGAGGTCAAAAAAAGGTAAAAACATCTTTCGGGAAACCAAAATAAAAAAAAGCATTGCAAAAAAGTCATACCTACGTTGATTTTATCTAACACCGCCTGTGTTGGATAAAATCAACGTAGGTATGACTTTTTTGCAATGCTTTTTTTATTTTGGTTTCCCGAAAGATGTTTTTACTAACATTAGAATTACAACACATTTCGTCACTATCGGGTATATAAGCAGAAATAACTACTAACATTTTTATTATTTGCTTGGCTTTGGGAGCAGCGCTACTTTGATAAACAGAAGTGATTACTGAGTAGTCAAAAAAACAAAAAATAAAAAAATAAGTCTGTAGAGTCTCATTAGAGTTCCCTCATAGGATACCTCAAAAGGAAAAAACGGAACCCTTATAGGATCTCTAAAAAAATCAAGCTTCTAAGTCAGCGCAATAAAAAAATACAGCCAATTTATGCGCCATATTTTGATGCTCGCAAGTAAATCAAAACCTACAGGGTACTTCACGTTGTCCTAGAATCATTAAATTTAGCAAGAAGCAAGGTCTTACAGCACAAGTGAAGGAAAAAGTCCGAAAATTATTAATTTGTAATTTTATAACATAAAAAAAAATAGTTTTTCGGTAACAATGTTAAATTTGTTTTTGGGATAAAATCTTTTCAACTACGGAACTCTTCATTGTGCGTGGTTCGACACGCACTTGGCCGGCTTTTTTAATTTTTTGTTATGAAAAAAAAAACCATCTTGGAAAGTCTTGCTTATTTACTGACACTAGACGAAGTGTTTATCATTGTCAGCCAGTCCTAGATATTTATGATGATCCTTGATCGTCAAAAAGTAAAGACTTTTTATAACAAGTATCCGTTTTATATCCTGAAAATACTCAAGACGGCAGCCGTAAAATGTGAACTTGTTTTACGATATCGACAACCCACGATACTTTGAAATTTCAAGACCGACGACGTCTGTTTGAACTTACACCCAGCACTTTCAGGCAACCTACAATGTATGAATAACTGTGTTTTGTATTAGTACCTAGTTGTTTTTAACCGACTTCCAAAAGGAGGAGGTTCTCAATTCGTCGGAACCTTTTTTTTTTTTTTTTTTTTTTATGTATGTTCCCCGATTACTCGACAATGGCTAGACCGATTTGGATTTTTCTTTTTTTGTTCGAAAGGGTATACGTCCCAAGTGGTCCCATGATCATCAAGTCAGGATCTGATGATGGGATCCCATGGAAATCGACGGAAACCCTCAAATTTTATGGGCACACCTATATCGATTTCGGTATTTTTTATAGTAACTCGTGCATTTGCTCTCGGAAAGTACCATTCGGTGAGCTGGAACTGATGATGAAGACCACAGAGGGCCATCGGAAATACTCAATTACTTATATCTAAGTATATAACAGGTTGCGATTCGATTACTTTAATATGGTTTATGCTCGTCAAAATAATGGTAATGGTGACTTCACCATGAGCTCCATTTCTCCTGGTTCTTACTAGGAAAACTCCTCAAAAATTAACGGCCCTGCATCGGGAAAAGCAACATTTTGTAAAACGTGATGAGCAGCTGACATTGGGTTATTGTAACTTAGATAAATTACAAACTGAACCACTAAAAAGTGAAAAATAAAAACTTTTTTACAAAAACAAAAACCGACTTCCAAAAAAAACACTACAAAGTGAAAAATAACTTTAATTTCGGAAGTCGGTGGCAAAAAACTAAAATACAGATCCAAAGACACCGACTTCCGAAATTAAAGTTATTTTTCACTTTGTAGTGTTTTTTTTGGAAGTCGGTTTTTGTTTTTGTAAAAAAGTTTTTATATTCATCGGTTACCGTGGCTCATGACTAAAAAGACTAAGTGAAAAATAAAACATGAATCAGAAAAAACAGTTATCCTGTAGCAAAAATCAAAACAGATGGAACTGAAGATTTTTCTTCATAAATTTTGTTTTGTTCTTTCAATAACAAATTAAAATATCCGTGTATAGATTAAAACGTAGGTGAACGTAATTCGTTGTTGGTAGACGCAGATTTGTCAAAGCTTGAGCCTTGATTTTAGTCCAACAACGGATCGTTTAGCCAATCACATTTTTTTAAAGAGCATTTTAGAAACAAAAATTCAAAATTCAAATTCAATTTATTCAATGTTTACATTTATTTCATGGTAATAACTATGAATACAAAATCATAATCTAGGTCAATAAAATACATGTGCCTGAACTAGGTAATCCTGTGTTGCAGGCTAAGCTTAAACTATATAAAATAATCACAAATTAATATTTACAAATAAAACAGTAATGTACAGTTGGCAAACATAAAAAGAAAGACATAGGTACATTGCATGAGAATTTGTCAAGTGTACCTACTTTAATACCTACTTATTAAAATAATATAAAACAGTAATTATTTCACTACAGTTAATAATTTTTCTGTATCTTTGTACGTCAGATTTTGGAGAGTCTCCTGGAGCGTTTTTTTACAATTCCCGTAATTTTGAGGATAGAGGTTCGCTGCTGCATTTATTCTATTGTAGATTAGCGTTTCAAACGTTTCAATTTCAAATTGAACATATTTTTTTTTCACATAAATCTACATGGGCGCATATGAAACTCCAAAAGCTAGGTGCACGGTTCCAAATGGAAGTTTCCTATGGAGAAGAGCCGGCAAGAAACTCCAAGGTTTAGCTTATTTAGTTTCCTAACAAAGCCGTGAAAGAAAAAACCGGTCAAGAGCGAGTCGGACTCGCGCACCGATGGTTCCGTTCCGATTTCTGAAAAGGTGTGCTATTTAGAGACATCGTTTTATTTTTCCTGTAACCTTTACATAAACATCTATCACATAAAATAATTACAGATTTTTTTCTTTGCAAACTTCGGAGAAGGGGGGGTGGAACGATGTTTTTTTTTTAGATTTTTCATCAAAAGTCGAAAACCAAGCGGCCTAAAAAAAAAATTTTTTGAGAATGTGCAAACAGCGCTCTTTCTTAAGATACCACACATACCCTAATATCTCCATTTTGAATTTTTGAGACCGCCTTTCAGTCCTTGTTGCAAAAAAGATTTAAATATTTTTATTTCTTTCTTATTTGAAAAATAGTTGGGTAAACGTCATATAAAACTGTTCCAAATTTCAAGTTGATAACATTAGTGGTTCTTGAGATATCCAGCTGTGACAGACAGACAGACAGACTGAGTCGCACCATAAGGGTTCCTTTTTTACCATTTTGCTACGGAACCCTAAAAAGCTTTTACAATCTTTTCAAATGACGGTCAATAGGTATGAAAGGACAATGTAGGTTTCTGACACCACTTTATCTAAACAACTTCTAAAAGAATCAAACAGTCCACGGTTTGTTCCAAAAATACGCATCGATTAAGCGAAGACACTACACGTGTTTGTCTTCAATAACGATCACTAAGTCATTTGGAACCGGGGTTTAGTCGTGAAAACTTTTAGAACAAATTTTTCCTGTTACCAACCGAAACGAATATAAAGGTCACTGTTATGTAAGTACCTACATATTCAGAACTAGCTTTTTCCAGCGGTTTCACCTGCGTGGAAGTTTCAAGTCCATTAACTCAAGAAATAAGATTTTTCATACAAACTTTGGACCCCTCGTTTCACCCCTTTAGGGCATGAATTTTGAAAAATCCTTTCTTATTGCACCCCCTATACCTCTTAAGAACCCTATACGTGCCAAATTTGGAATCTCTAGACCAAGCGGTTTGGGCTGTGCGTTGATACATCAGACAATCACCTTTGTCTTTTACATATACAGGGTGAAATTGAATTCATGGGCATCCTTTTAAGGGGTCATTGTAATCATCATTGCGAACAACTTTTACTATGGGACCAAACCTGAAATCGCGAAAAAAAAATCAGCTGTTCAGTACATTTATGTTCGCATATTCGTCAAAATGTACCTACTGATTTTTTTTTCGCGATTTCAAGTTTGGTCCCATAGTAAAAGTTGTTCATAATGATGACTAGAATGACCCCTTAAAAGGATGCCCATGAATTCAATTTCACCCTGTATATACAAGATGTTAAAATAGGTGGACAAATTTTCACAGGGTGTGGGTTTTTTCAGGGGGGCGTTCCGCCTCCTCCTTCGCGAGCATCACTGCTTCGCAGAAGGAGGAAAACCACCCTGTGAAAATTTTTCCATCTATTTTAATGGGACCTTATATAGATTAATAATAAATAAATAGGGTAGACTAGTGTCTTAGTTACCTACCATCCCCAATAAATCCTTATTACACAGTATAGTAATCTCTTACAGATAGATTAGCAGTAAGACAAACTTTAACTAGATTACAACTCCAAATAGACTTAATTGGAGGAAAACAAGAATGATTAATATTGTTATCGTAATGATTTGGGACAAACAGGGAGGCGTCGGAATCGACTAATTGCTTTTCTGATGCTTTCCTGGAGACTATTTTTCAGTATTCAATAGTAGCGTTATCCAGCGATGAAAGACAGGAAAAGATATTGTTTATGTTCAGCAAAGTACGAAGCAGTGGTGGCCTAGTGTTAACGACAGTGATTTAAGAGTTGTAGGTCCTAGGTTCGAACCCAGACAGGCGCTTTACTTTATGTAAATTATTTATTACCACTGCTCTCAAAACGGCGAAGGAAAATATCGTGAGGAAAGCATGTCCTAGAACCAAAAAATTCGAAAACATGAGACATCTACCAACCCGCGCTGGGCACCGTGCTTTCTGAGGCACGGAGGAGTCTCGGTATGTAAAGATGGTCACCCATCCACAGACCAACCCCGGCAAGCGTAGCTTAACCTGATGGATCGTCCCGTGCGGCTGTTTGTTATTACTTAGCCACGAGCTAACAAACACCAGACAACAAAATCACGTATAAGGTGCACCCTACACCAACATTTCACCAGTTATTGGGTATAATTTTAATCACCGTTATCCACAAGTCTTTGTACTCATCAATAGGAACAATACTTTTACTATAGGCCCAAACCTGAAATCACAAAAAAAAATCTGTTGTTCGGGACATTTTGACGAGTTATACAAACATATTAACAACGTAGGAAACGGCAGATTTTTTTCGCGATTTCATGTTTGGACCCATAGTAAAACTTGTTCATAACGATAATGAGTATAATGACCCCTTCAGAGACAATGACCCCTTAAGTTAGACAACGGATATTAAAATTAGACCCAGTATAATAGGAGGCGAGCCTATTGCCATCAACCGAAGCATTCCCATTTGAGCACCGATTTTCTGAGCACCGATTTTTAGAGCACCCAAGCTATTCCCATTTGAGCACCAATCAATATTTTGACGTGGTGCTCAAAGGAGACCAATAAAAAATATTCAACTTTATTCCCGTTTGAGCACCTACGGTCCAGTAGCTTCTAGTGATGGGGTGTATAATAAAACATATCGATACAAATACAAAAACTTGCGCGAAAAAGTTACGGAAATGAGATTTCTTCATAACATCACGCCTGTATTCTTTCAAAGGGTTGGGCAGGGATGTACAGCACCTACATTTTTTATTTTTTTTTTCTTATTTATGTAAATACATTTGAGTGCCTACTTATTCAGACCCTTTCTGCGGGGTGCTACTGAAAAATTCCAGTTGGAAAATCCCAATGACACTTTGCCCGACCCTCGAATCGAACCTAGAACCTCAAGCTTAGCCGTAGCGCTTGCGATCACTAACCAACGAGGCAGACGTCATTTTTTTTTCGAGCCATAATTGTCCCACTGCTGGGCAAAAGTCATAAGTAATTTATTTCTTAACAATATACATTGTGTAGAAAGTGTAAAATAGAAAGTGCAAAGGCCTCCTTACTCTCTTTCCACCTCTCTCTGTCCAGATCCATTCGTAATAACCACGTTTAATAAAAGGTTTGGTGATCGCAGAATCCATAAATGTACAAAAACATAGTCGGGCTACGTAAAACACAGACCGAAGCAGACCATGACATTACATTTGTGTAGGTATCCCAAATAATTATCTGTTATTCCTAAGACATAAATACAAAGATATACTAAAATTAGATAGTAAGTAGGTACAGTACGACACAACTTCGATGTAGCATCGGCAGAATTCGTAAAATCGATCACCATCCGAATTGAGTACACCTTCAAAATCACCAATCTTTATTACTGCTTTAGGCTAAAATTATCTTTACGCAAACGCAATCTTGTAAAGTCATACAACTAAATACATTCATAAAATTTAAATGAATCAATGCAAATTTTCAAGTTTATGCTACATTTCGTGTCGTGGTATACCTACCTATACCATTTCTCATTACACTATGTTATCAATGCCTGTATTATCGTTTCCCATCAAACTTAACACCGAAACATAATTATACCTAGAAGTGTCGTATTCTACGGACCTATGTTCAGAGATTGAATAGGTACTAAAACAACATCCCAGTCTATCAGCACAGACAGACAATCAGAGTACATAATTAACTACGTACAGTGATTATACATAGTGAATTATGTATGTAGGTAGGTACAGCACAAACAAGCTGTGTTTGTACTGAATATCATTACTGTAAGTCAATACACTATCAGATTCAGATGTGCATGGTATTGGAGATAGTTTTATAGCAATGGGATTATGGCGAGTGATAGATTTAAGCTATAATTCCTATTTAAATTGATTGTTGTTTTGTTATTAAGTAACCAAACGGAATAATAAAAATAACATCTATGAAATACTCTAAAAAAAACCGGCCATTTGCGTGTTGGATCCCGCCCAATGAAGGGTAAGTTGAAAATAATTTATCCCAAAAACAAACTTAACATTATAGTCGAAAAACTAGAAATCCAAAAAACCTGTGAGACCTTGCTTCTTGCCAAATATCATGATTGTAGGTCAACGGTAAGATTACCAGATTTTGATTTACTTGCGAGTATCAAAATATGTCGCATAAATGGCTGTATTTTTTTACTGCGTTGACGTAGAAGCTTGATTTTTTTAGAGCTCCAAGAGACCATAGACTGATATTAATTTCAATTTTATACCTCCACGCATTCCTAAGAAAGGATCTTGACAGACTGACAGACAGACGAACAGACAGACAGGTGGACAACGAAGTGATCTCATAAAGGGTCCCGTTTTTTCCTTTTTAGGTACGGAACTCTAAAAACATTAATAGTTTTTTCTAATTTATTGGCCAAACAGCACCCTAATTGCGTAACACACTATCATGTGTGTCGTTTTCATTTTGACTGTTCAACAACATTAATTGCGTTATTTACGTTGTCGAGCAGACAAATTTTTCGAACATATGAAGCAATGGATTAGCAATTTGTACCGATTGTGTTTATGCGTTTTATTTTTTTATTTTATTTATAAGGGAAACAAACACTGACATTTTGTAGGAAGAAATACAAAAAAGATATGACCAAATGTGTAACCAACAACATTTTCCACGAAATACACAAATAAAAATATTCTTAAAAGTGTTACGCAATTATTGTGCGGTTCAAGTTTACCGCGGTCTATTATTTTAAACAGACTGAACCTACTAAAACGTACATACAAATAGAATACCAATCCAATAAAATCAATCACGGTCAGCAGACAATCCACAAAAATAAAGCAGGCCAGATTCAGATAAAATCCTACATTTCTCCACAACAATTTCAATAAAAATTCAGGGCTCGATAGCGACCGCAATGCAATCAAAGTAGCCACTCGGCGATCGCGTTGTGGACCGAGCGACGGCCCAATGGCCCGGGCCAAAAGAATGGCCCGCTTTCTCAAGCCCGAGGTTTATCACGATTTCACGAAACACGATTGTCCCAAATCGGGGAACTTATTTCAGAAAATCGACTTCGTTTGTTAAATGTCGCCTTCTTGCAGCACGTAGAACATCTGTCTTGGCGCTAAAAATTAGATTAAGGAATATAAGATAGAAAATTCTAAGAATGCTTTCGAGTGAAAAGCGGGGTTTTCGTGATTCAATAGATCACTCGTTTGTTCGTTTGTTCGTTTGATCACCTTGGGATCACTCGTTTGTTCGTTTGTTCGTTTGATCACCTTGGGATCACTCGTTTGTTCGTTTGTCTATAGATTCCTGTCTGCCAAAGTGAGTTCATAAAACCACGCTAGTACAGGACGTCAAGATTATTAAATTGCAGATCTTCATTTTATTTTACCCTGTTACAAAATTATTGAATTCAATTTCCTCAAATCGCCCTTAATAGCTCTAACATTTAAAACGCCCACGAAACAGTAACGCCAACCATTAATTTAATTAAAAATCCAGCATCGAACTCATTTTCTCGTCACTAAACCGAACCTGTCCTAGCAAATTGCTTACTTAATTGGAAAAGCTTAAAACCCTTTGATTAAACAACGGATCCGTTCCATTAGTTCAACTTTATTCTATAGTTTTTACAATTGATACGATAGTTTGTGTTTTATCTACCGGAAAAGTGTTTGAAACCTCTTGACCCGTTGTAAAATATGCAGCAAGGATGGCCGGTGTAAAAATGTTCGGCCATTTGTCGCTGTGAGGGGGCGAACCGGCGCGAACTGTTTCAAAAACCTCTAGGGAGGCCAGTATTTGAACTATCATTCTATTTTGTGTCCGACTTCTGTTGGAAAACCAAATGGCAGATAGTTGGCGGTAGTGTTACAGTATTCCAGACTAGAAAAAGTTTTGTAACTGCCCAACGTATTATTCTTTGGGGTACCTACCTACCTACTTAGTTGTATCAAGACGACAACGCTTTGTGTCACGCGTTTAGAGACACTGTATTATGGTTCCAATTTACAAGAAGCGCCAGGAAAGATGAGATTTAACACACCACGTGGTTTGACTTGCTCAGTAGGCGATTTTAGGTCTCTTTAGCGGTATGAGGTCTGAGCGCGAGAAGGAACCGAGCGTCATCGGGGCGGCGGAAAGAGCGCGGGAGGCGCGGTCAAGTCTCATCTTTCGTGGCGCGTGTTATACTATTATATTAAATGTATATCCTATCAGAGTATAGTACCTTTCCCCTGAATTTTCAGTTATATACAAGTGGGTCAAGTGCAATCAAACTTGTCCACTTCACTTCAACGTGACTACATTCACTTGAACATGATTTCAAAGTTACAAATCACTTAGGACTTAGGTAACACTCAAGAATAACTACTTTAAAGTTAGTTTTAATTCACCTCTACGCCGCCGCAATAAATGTGGCCATTACTGGACCAAACATTATAGATGTACCGTCAAAACGAACAGAAGAAGAAGTTTTAGACACTATAGCTGTTGCTCGTGACTTCATTTGCGATCCAGGATGAAAAGTGGCCTTCTGTTTTTTTCAGGTTCTAGGCTAACTATCTGACTAATTTTATCCAAATCCGTTCATCCGTTTTAGCGTGAAAGCCTAACAAATAAACTCACTTTTTATTAGTTAGGAAGTTAGGATTAGGATACCAGTTAGTAACAAAGGTAAGATTTTCGCAAAATGGAACCCCAAATAGAATGCACGATCAACCAAGTTGGGTTACTTAACCAACTTCTACAATAAAAATCCAATCAGGAATCGCAATTGGTAAATACTCTCATCGGGCAATACGTAAGAGGCTTAATACGCAATATTAGGGATTGATACTGAGCAATATTGCTCGATTGGTTCCTTTCGGAATTCCGGAACAGTCATTGTGAAGAATAATGGATTTGTTTCTCCTTACAGATTTCTTGAGGATTGTTGTCTCTGTCGCAATTAAGAAACTCGACCTTATTGGTTTTGCCTCTAAATATCTTTATGTTAGTTTGACTGTTAACGACTAATTGGTACATAATTTATATTCCGGCCACCGGGTGAAAGCGTTCCTTCAGTTAGACACTATTAAGTTTAAATTCGTAAAACATGTATTATTTTGTACTCAGCGGTTGTTGACCTTACACAGTTATTTTATCTCTGATTTTGCGTCACAGTGATCTTTTTCATCATTGATCTGAGGGGCAATTCCCTTATTTTTAACAATGTTCGCAATCTTATTTTTATTTTCTCTGTCTCAATATGTCAAAAATTGTATAGCGTTTACCTACGTTTTTGACATTTGATTGTCGCTGGCATGAGATTGCGACTTGAATTTGAACGTGTTTAGGTACGAGAATTGGCCGTCTATGTAAAATAACTGTTTATAACTGACACGTTTTAGGAACGCATTCTCTCATTGGAGGGCATGTAGATAGGTACATTTTAGGCAAAACTACGAAACCGATTTCCTACATTTTTTCATGGAAGTCATTATCTGCCTTTTGCCAACTGTGTTGAGGTTGGCTTCCAGTATTTTACATGGAGCGACTACCTATCTAACCTCCACAACCCAGTTCCTGGATAACAACATACCCCTTGGCAAGACTGGTTGTCAGACTTTCGGGCTTCTGACGACCCGTATCAACTGTCAAATTTCCACGAATGACATCCGAGACCAACGGCTTAACGTGCTTTCCGAGGCATGGAGGGGTCTTGGTATGTAAAGATGGTCACTCATCCACGGACCAACCGCGGCGAGCGTAGCTTCATCTGAGCGATCGACCGATGCAGCTGTCATTACTTAGGTTTAAAGAATTTTATTCTCATAAGAACTTAAATAACAGTTCACTTAAAATGAGATACAAAGTGCTTACATGTAAGTAAAGTAAATTATCACATTTGCCTCTGGGGTGTTGGTGACGTTATAGGGTATATACATGTGTCCTGAGTTTTGTCTTAAAGATGTTTATACTATCACACTTCTTTATATCTTCCGGTAAATTGTTGAACAGCCGTACTCCCTCAACTAATATTGTTTTTTTGCCGTAATTAGTCCGCGCCCGTGCAGTCATTACTTAAAACTTAGCCACAACTACCTATTTGCAACAAATTGTGAAAACATGGCTACTATTTTTTCATCTTTTTTAATGATAGGTACTTACCTACCCCTTATAGTTACAAAGATAGTCAAGCCTTGTCAGTACACTGCCCGTTGGCTCCATGTCATCAGATTATTTCTTCACTTGACCTATTTCTTACGCTTCATGGAATCTCACCAGAATCTATTTGACCAAGGCTTCTCACCGATGCTATGTGAAAGATAATTTTAGCACAGATTGACCTATTAATCTTACACAGCTACTTTATCATTACATACTTATTTTATTTAAGTGCCTAATTGACTAGTAAATTGGGCAATTTTTAACAGTCCCTGTTGCAAAAAAAATATATATATTTCTTTCTTATTTGAAAAATAGTTGGGCAAACGTCATGTCTGAATCTAGAACTATTCCAAATTTTTAAGTTGATAGCAATAGTAGTTCTTGATATATCCAGCTGTGACAGACGGACAGACTAACAGACAGACTGAGTCGCACTATAAGGATTCCTTTTTACCATTTTGGTACGGAACCCTAAAAATGGAACCCTAATAGGATCACCTCGTTGTTCGTCTGACTGTCAGTCTGTCAAAACCCTTTTTCTCAAGAGCGCGTGGAGGTATCAAAATGAAATTAATTCCAAACACGTAGGTCTACGGTCCCTTGGAGCTCTAAAAATTCAAGCTTCTAAGTCGACGCAACAATAAAATATGGCCCTATATGCGACATATTATGATACTGGCAAATTCAATACTTGCAGGATACTTCCCGTTGACCTAGAATCATGAGATTTGGCTAAGAAGTAGCACAAGTAAAGGAAAAAGTCCGAAAAGCGTTAAGTAATTTGTAAATTTAACACATAAAAAAATTGCGATTGCAAATTTACATTTTCAGTTAGAAAATTGACCGTGACGTATGTCGATGTAAGGGAAAACATGTTTTTTAACTACAATGTTAAGTTTGTTTTTGTGATAAATTTATCCCAACTACAGAACCTTTCATTAGCCGTGGCCTGACACGCACTTGGCCGGTTCTTTTAAATAAAGTATGATTTATACAAGTACTAAAACATCTCTTTACCACGCAAACACTCCAGTTTAACTTTATCTTTGAAACAAAAACATCTAACACGGGGAAAGCAAAGAACTTTTTGCTAGCGCGACACGCTGAAAAGTCAACACGTGTGTGCTAACCCTAAGCTCAAATAACAGTAAGCCTCAGCTGAACAAATAAAGTGGAATTTGCATGTCTGATTAAGAATAATACTGGTAGGTGTAATTTGAATAAAAAAAATAAGTTTAAAGACTGTAACCCGTCTACGTAAAAATAAAAGCGATCTAATAAGTACAAAATATTTATTTACTTAAACAATATGACATTATACATTTGTAATGTGCTTGTCAAGACTATTGTCATGATTATCTCAATTTAATTTTTTTCCAGGTCAGAAGTCCACCATATTAAATTTAGGAAGATTTTATATATAGCCTATGTCACCCGGACCATTATTACGAATCTATCGGTACCTCATTAATTAAAATCGGTTCAGTAATTTAGGCGCTACGGTGGAACACACGTAAATAAATACTTATATACATACATACTAACATATTTACATAAATACATAGACTGCTAAAATCATAACCCCTCCTTTTGGCTTTGCCGTAGTCGGGTAATAATAAAAACAGTTTCAGTGAACATGTTATGTTTATTTACCGTTTTCTCACTGGCTTATAAAGAATGCATTCGTTGAAAACATATGGTTCGCAATTCCAAGTAAGTAGCTAGATCACCATCTGCCTAGCCTTTTGCCAACCATGTTGGGGTCGGCTTCCAGTCTAACCGGATGCAGCTGAATACCAGTATTTTACATGGAGCGACTCCTATTGACGGAGAAAATGGTGTACATACAAATATTCTTAGGGGGATTATTGATGTTCTTGGTCTCCATTTAATGAAATCTGCAATCTATTTGTCCCAGACAATTATTGCCGTAGCAGCAAAAACACCGCTTATTGGCTGTTCCAACTTGCCGTACTGTTGCACGCTCCAAGTCACCTATTCCTAGGACATTAGCCGCTATTAACGCTCTCCTGAACACAAACACAGATCTTGGTGTGTTTGTGACTGAATGGAAGATGATACTGTCAGAATGTTCGAATTTTTGTGAGAAGAATGCATGACTGTGTTAAATAAATTATATAGGGTAACTGATAATTAGTGACCGATACTTAAACACATGATTGTACTCATGATAACAAACAACTTTTATTATGGAACCAAACCTGAAATCGCGAAAACAAAAACAGGTGCTCCTTACATTTTGACGAGTTATGAGAACATGAATGTATGGGGCAGCTGATTTTTTTTTCGCGATTTCAGGTTTGGTCCCATAGTAAAAGTTGTTTGTTATCATGAGCGCAATCATGTGTTTAGGTATCGGTCACTAATTACCAGTCACCCTATATAGGTATTATGTTTAAATAGTGTAATTGGTTTCGGCCGTTCTATTTAAAAAAAAAAAAAAAAAAAAAAATATAAGTATATTTTATACGCGACGAATTGAGAACCTCTTCCTTTTTTGAAGTCGTTTAAAAATAACGAATGTCTGACAACCAGTCTTACCAAGGTGTATCGTACTACACAGTAACGGGTTATGGAGGGCAGTCGCTCCATGTAAGTTACTGGTATTCAGCTGCATCAGGTTAGACTGGAAGCCGACCTAGGCGTCGGCTGCCAGTCTAACCCATAGTTGGGAAAAGGCTAGGAAGACGACGATAACAAAACCAAGTGTGCTAATGAAATCTGTGATAAAATAACTTAATGCCTGTTACATAAATAAAAGTTCAAGATAACGGGTTTTTTTAAACATCAATCAATTTCGAGTTTCTCTTTCGACAGGCATCTGTTTAGGAGCCAAAACTACTGAGCCTGACTTGTCTATCCTTTAATTGGTTTAGGCAAAGTTTGGAGTTTCTGAGACCTTTTTTGTTTGAAACTTAGACAGACTTGCTGACTATCTGTATGTGGGCTTGGCTACAAGTTTTAGGATGATTTACTATGATAATATTTTTTTTTTAATGTAATCGTTGTCAGAAGTTTATTTTATTTGTTACTAGCTTTTGCTAGCGGCTTCGCCCGCGTGGATGTCGGAAATTATCCCACAGGAACGTGATAAAAAGTATCATTTGTCCTAATTCAGGTCATGGTCTACCCATTTGCCATGTTTCATCTAAATCCCTTCAGCCGTTTTAACGTAAAACAATAACTTTGTGCAGCTTTGAACCTGTAAACATTGTAGAGCTTAGTGGTAGGCTTGCGGTTGAAATAGCAAGATATTAGTTGCAGCTTCAACTTCACAATATCTTACAACAATGTATAGAAGTAACTTATCGTAAAACCGGTGATAAAATTGTACCGTAAGAATGAGAAATGAAGCATACTTTTCTCAAGAATAGCGAGAAAACGCTATCAAAGAGAAAAGTCGCGATACAGCGCTATCATTCCGATGCGAGTGTCGTCAAATAATAAGCAATGCCATTACCGCTATCCTTCGAAACTTCGGTACGGATTATATCGACGCCTCTCACACCGAAATGTGACAATCTATTTATACGATGGTTTATTCTTTCACGTTTTCATGGGATATTTTTTAAGAACTTTAGTTGCACTAGAGGCGTCTTTGTTTTATTTATTTTTATTTATTTATTAAAATCGAAATTCGATAAAATGACTTTGATCGTAGGAGATAAGTCTGGTTTTTTTTATGTTCATTTAAATTTTTGCTCAAGCCTACAAAGTCATTCTGAGGATTTTAGAACAGTGAGAAACACACGCAAGTATCATCAAAATAACTGCGACAAATTGCAGACATTTTGCATTGAATACTCGTTTATACTCATAATATATAAGCACCGGTAAATCATGCGATTACATGGGTTGACTTATAAATAGGTTTCTGAGGTTTTTGAACGGAGTATCCATTCGAAAGTGATTATATTGGTTCGATATCGTTTTCCTGAACACTTTGATAAAAAGGAGCTTAAAAGTCGAGTGAATTACTATCGACTGTTTATCTGAGGACCTCAAAAAACTGAACATAACAAAGGAATTCGCTTAAATAGGTAACTTTGTCGAACCAATAGCTACTGAGAGTTTAAACTCCGTTTAAGAATTCTGCAGTAACCGGGCATTGTGCCTATTTATTTAGAAAGAGAGAAAAAACTATAGTCAGTCATGCTGGGGACTGCTGACAGAAGTGAAAACTTGACTGCGAAACACGTCACATTATAGCATGTCACGTGACGCGTGACGCGAACTCATAAGAATGTCCCCTACAAAAAATCGCTCAACGCGCATAAAGAAAATTCACTTCAAAATTTATTTTTCTGATTTTATCAGAACATTTCTTTAAACAGCGATTTATGCCAATTTTGATTAAATCAACAGACGGTGTAAATGAAGCCAAGCACATTAAGCTGAAAAGCGACGTGAGCGGCATGTGGAAAGTGCTAAATGTTTTCCGATAACTATTGGAGCAGAACTCGAACCCGACCGGTGAACCAGGTCAACTGTTTTAATATCAAGGTATCTTTTTATGTAATTTACTATGTAGATGCGGTTGTATTGAATGTTATTGAAAATCGATAGCTACATTGAAACGCCAAGAAATTCTTGCGTGGTTCATGCGTGGTCAATCAACCTGCTTAGCATTTTCCCAACTATGTTGGGGTCGGCTTCCAGTCTAACCGGATGCATCTGAATACCAGTATTTTAC
Source organism: Cosmia trapezina (assembly GCA_905163495.3). Taxonomy (NCBI): domain Eukaryota; kingdom Metazoa; phylum Arthropoda; class Insecta; order Lepidoptera; family Noctuidae; genus Cosmia; species Cosmia trapezina. The sequence continues at coordinate 21,119,198 of LR991024.1, forward strand.
ATGGAGCGACTGCCTATCTGACCTCCACAACCCACTAACTAGGTAATACGATACCCCTTGGTAAGACGGTTTGCAAGACTTTCGGACTTCTGATGACTCGTAACGACTGTCAAAGATCCACGAATGACAGCGGGGATTTTCCGAGGCACGGAGTACTCGGGCTCTCAGTATGTTAAGATGGTCACCCATCCACGGACCAACCCCAGCAAGCGTAGCTTAAGCTGATGGATCGACCTTTGCAGCTGTTATTACGTAGCCACGAGCTCCATGAGCGAAAATAAAATAAACGTAGGTAGATAAATACAAATACTTACCTACTGGAAAGTGAAAAATACGTTATTAAAATTATTAAAAGCCTGTGATGTCACTCTGCAGGGCAAAGGCCTCCCTACTCTCTTCCTACTTCTCTCTGTTTATAGCTGCTAAAGACCAGTTCTTGTTGAAGAAGTCCAGCTCATCCCGCCGTCTCCGTGTGGCCCTGCCGAGGGACCCATTGGGTCGTAAGTTTGACCCATTGGTTGTCTGAAATGCGGCAGATGCATCCAGCCCAATTCCATTTTAGCGTGGCAGCTTTCCAAGTGACTTCAGTTATCTTTGTGATGAAGCGGATGGTCGTATTCTGTGCCGGACGGGCGTGATCGATGGACACGATGAGGTGAAAGGAGAGTGTATGCCTATCCAGGTGTATCCCTATCTGAGGTTAGGCCTCCTAGTCCAAATGGCGCTGACGTCCTGCACCTATAGGCTCATGTATGGTATATTTAACGTAATTTCTTATATTTTCTTTTCATTACTAACACTACAGCTGTATGGACTCACTATGGTAGGATAATAATGATTTATAGTTATTATTATACTGCTAATCACACTATCACACTAATATTATAAAAGCGAAAGTTTGTGAGTGAGTGTGTGTGTATGTGGGTGTGTTTGTATGTTTGTTACTTCTTCACGCTCAAACAGCGGGACCGATTTGGGTGAAATTTGATATGTAGATAGCTTATACCCTAGATTAACACTTAGGCTACCTACATTTAATACCGGTCTACGCGGGTGGATGCGCGGGGCGCAGCTAGTACAAAACATTACTTTAATCTTATCTTTTTTTTAAAGCGGCGGCGGCGCCTGCAAAACCCGTCTTCCATTCGAAACCTGCAAACAAAAAAGTAAAGTTACGATTTCTTTAAGAAAAAAGTTTTAAAACAACATTGTTTTACTCACAAAAAGGCACTCCAGACACAAAAATAATGTAAATCAGCAAGAAAGTATTTTAACTTAAACAATCTTAACTAGAAACTTCAAATTAACGATAGTATCAGGTCTTCACAGAAAGGTATTCCCATTCTTTTCTCACTTTTTGATAACAACTCCTTGATAACAAAGCGAACGCTATTCTTACTTAAAATATTTTTAAAGTTGAATAGCGACTCTACGGATTTATAGTCTAATAAAATAGGAGTTATTTGCGTCAGGATAAGATCTTATTTTATTGTTTACTAGCTGCGCCCTGCGGTTTCACCCGCATAAGTGTCGATCCCGTGGGAATATTGGGATAAAAAGTATCCTGTGCCATAACCTAGGTTATGGCCTACCCATGTGCCAAATTTCATCAAAATTTGTTCAGCCGTTTTAGCATAAAACTTTAGTAAAGATAACGTAGATATCTATCTTATATGACTTTCCCGACAGTTCAATCAGTTCAGTTTTTCTCAGCAGTAAAATTTTCATTTGATATGTTAAGCTTGGCAACACCAATCTAAAGCTAAAGCACAAGAGCCAGGGATACACAGATGTTTGTGACTTTGTAAATAAAGAAATTAATTAATTTAAAAAAAAATATAATCAACTTTTATTTTTTTTTTAAATTAAGATGTCATTACTAAATGCCGTGTATGCCATTTACTGCGGCAGGATACAGGGATACCCACATTCATTATAAATTTCGTGGTATCTATACCTTGTACCTGTGTGCTCAAATAAACGTATTTGACTATGCAAATATAATTTGTATAGATAGTGAAAGCTCCATTACTTTTTATCAAGGCAACTTAATAGTTTCTAAAATTTTATTAATTAAAGTTAACAAAAGATTAAATTGTTCATTTCACTCAATTCTGAAATAGCCCGATAAGCTCCCTTTTCTCCTTTTCTCCTAAACTTCTTAAATTTTTCATTCTAATCGCCACACGATAAACTTAAACATTTACTAAAAAACCTTAAAAATGCAAATCTAATTTTCTGTACTTTAAATTTGATACAAATCTAAGAAGCTGAAAAGAAAATACAGCTTCTAAACGTTGGCTATAAAAAAGGATTGCATTCATTTATTTAGAAGATTGATTGAAACGATCAACTTAACTTTTCTCATTAACTTTAGAAGCAAGAAGGCTGAATATGAAAATGCCTTTGCCTGATAGAAAATTGGCTCATAAAATTTTAACACCTCATTTACTCAAGTAGGTAGAGGAGCTCGTGGCTAAGGAGTAGCTCGTGGCTAAATAATAACAGCCGCACGAGTCGATCCATCAGGTTAAGCTACGCTTGTCAGGGTTGGTCCGTGGATGGGTGCCCATCTTTACATACCGAAACTCCTCCGTGCCTCGGAAAGCACGTTATGCTGTTCGTTCCGGCTGTCATTCGTGGATCTTTGACAGTTGTTACGGGTCGTCAGAAGCCCGAAAGTCTGACAACCAGTTTAAAAGATCACTTTTAATTAGCGATAAGATCGTGTAAAATGTAAAATTTGTAAAATTAATTTAAGATAATTTGTAAAATTAATTTAAGATAATTTGTAAAATTAATTTAAGATAATTTGTAAAATTATTACAGATAATTTTAATGGTGTGCATAATAAAGAGTATTAAACTTCAGTGATTCGCCCTTCGAGATTACACTATGATTAACTTGTAGTAGCACGGACATGTGCTGCCATCTTACACTATTTTAGAGCAACAATTCAAAAACTATTTTGTGTGCCCTAATGTGGGTAGGTATCTCATACACGTTTTGTGTGGTTGCCATCGCGCACATCATTTTCTAATCGTAAATTAGTTTATTGAGTTTTTTGGACTTTTTAGTGGTATTTCAGTGTATTTCATAATGTATATCATGGGAAAACGAAAACGCTACGTCGAGGAGGAGTATTTAGCTCGGAAAATCTGAAAATTGGTGAAAAAGAGGTCTCGTGTTCGTCGTAAGCAACGGGAAAGGAGTTACCACATAGTTCGGATTTCAAACAGAATCAATATTCTGTAGACATCAGTACCAAGAGGAGGCTCCGCAAAACGAAGGTCGGTACATTTTAAATTTCGAATAATGAAAACGTCGGCAGGCGGCGCCCGCGCCGCGCCCTGCGCCAGCCGCACTTCTCGGCCTTGACCTACTTTTTCTTATAGAACATTATGTTTGAATTATCTACTTATTTTTATATATTTGGTGCCTATAAGTGCTTAGGAGTTTAGTCTGTAAGGCTAATACCCATCTATAATGTACTTTAGTACAACCTGTAAGGATGATCGCTGTATAATTAGGTAGCATCAAAATTCTTAGAACATAGTCCGGGAGAGTATGTCATGAATTCGTACTTATATTTCTATTATAGACTGATGTACAATTTTACTCTAGAGTACAAACCGTGAGTTTGTATCAAGAATTTGTGACTGTGTGTAAGATTCTAGAACATAGTCCGGGAGATTATCTCATGAATTTGTGCTTACATTTCTATTATACGGATGTACAATATTGTACGATAAAATTCTAGAGGTACCTACAAACCGTGAGTTTGTGTCACGAAATTGTGACTGTGCGTGAGATTCTAGAACATAGTCCGGGAGATTATGTCATGAATTTATACTTTCCTTTAATGTCTGATGTTCAATTCTAGAGTACAAACCGTGAGTTTGTATCAAGAATTTGTGACTGTGCGTCAGATTCTAGAACATAGTCCGGGAGATTATGTCATGAATTTATACTTACTGTTATTGACTGATGTTCAATTCTAGAGTACAAACCGTGAGTTTGTATCAAGAAATTGTGACTGTGCTTAAGATTCTAGAACATAGTCCGGGAGATTATGTCATGAATTTATACTTACTGTTATTGACTGATGTTCAATTCTAGAGTACAAACCGTGAGTTTGTATCAAGAATTTGTGACTGTGCGTCAGATTCTAGAACATAGTCCGGGAGATTATGTCATGAATTTATACTTACTGTTATTGACTGATGTTCAATTCTAGAGTACAAACCGTGAGTTTGTATCAAGAAATTGTGACTGTGCTTGCGTAACTCCACCTCCAAAGCCGATGAACCGATGTCCACGCCGATAGACTACCCGAGGCTACTTCCACACCCACTTCCGCAGATGCACCGCCTCTAGAACATGCGTCTACGGGAAGGATCCAAGAGTTAGAACTATAGTTAGTTATTTTGTGTTTAATTGGAGAAAAGCCGCAGGTGTACTTATATTCTGGTTAGTGGTATAAAAAAAAAAAAAATTAAAAAAAAAAAAAAAGAACCGTCAATTGAAAATTAGCTCAGAAAAAGAAAAAAAAAAAAAAAAATTTAAAAAAAAAATAAGAAAATTAAATTAAGAAAATTAAGAAAGGAAATTAAATGTCAGACAATAAAATCCCTTAGTGCCGGCCAACTTTTATGTCACACACATTACAGTGAGACACAAACAAAGAGAAAGTTTTTGCTATCCTGCCTTAACAAAGAAATTAAGGCTAAAGTAAAGAACCACTTACTATTCGATAATGATCTCCAAGATAATTTAAAACCTATGAAAGCCATTATAAGAGCCTGCAGGCACTGAGTTAAAACCTACAGCTGCCAAGCCGCAATTGCCACCCAAAGACATTCAACCAAAGGAACAACGTCGAGGGCTTTAAACTGGAGGGGCCACCGCCGCAGTCGCAGCTTCGCCGCATGCTACCGAGACAGACCGCGACGGCTGTGGGCGCAAGCAACTACCTACGCGCCGTGCGACGGATCGCCGTGTTCCGCGGCAACACAACCAGACTCCACGTCGTCACTAGCCGAAGCGGACAATACCAACACACAGGCGGGTAAATTAAAGACGTTCATCATAATTGGTCGCAAATCAGAAATGATCTGAGGTGTTAACTTTCGTTCTGGGATAGCCATCCATTATCCATATAGGTAATAATCCTAAGTCTGATGCAGATGAACTGCTCATGATTAAAGAAATTAATAATCTACTTAGTACGAGTATTGGTGCCATAAATCATATTACCTATGTGAACCATGTAATGATCAATTCTTATCAAATATCTTCCGTGTTAAGTAAAGTAATGAGACTCATTTTAGATCTTAGTTACATGTATTCTAAGTTCTATTAACCTTAAAAGGATGCATATTTTGCTATCAATGTTCACAGATATTCTAGAAAGTTTCTGCGATTTTGTTGGTTGGAGAAGCTGTACGAATTTAAAGTTTTACCTTAAAGCACCTTACTTACGTGTTTACAAAAATTATGCGTCTCGTAATGCAAATTCTGCATAATCAAGGCTTATTACACTACTGCCCAAAAAAAGAGTGTAATGTTTTCAGGGTTCATTGTCCGTCATTTATTTAAATGATCTGTGGTTATTCGGAAACACTTAGGGCTATAAACATAATTTTGAAATTATACGAAAATCTCTTCAATCATTAGGTTTTACAGTAAACCTAAAGAAGAGTGTTAGTACCTATAACTAACCGAACTGCAACATTTTTTGTTTTGTTTTAAATTCCGAAAATCTTACGATTAGCATTCGAGTAGAAAAGAAACGTAGAATCAAGGATGAACTTTTACATTTCTCTAACTTAAAAATTGCTCATATGATAGGCTTGTTGACATCAATTTGCCCAGAAACGCAATACGGCTGGCTATACACAAAACATTTCGAAAGAACTAGTTATCTTAGTTTAAAACAAAAAGATAGAGACCTACAATCAATACGTTGATTCACCTGTTTCTTTACGCGAAGACTTTGCCTGGTGGTTTAGTAACATTGACAATTGCGACAGCCCTATTCGATCCAGCGATTATAGGCTGGAAGTATACTCAGATGCGTCTCGAACTGGTTGGGGTGTCAGATGCTCAGGCCAGGCGGCCAGCTGACAATGATCTAGCAAGGAACTAAACTAAGGGATTAACTCGGCATATTCATTATTTAGAACTGACGGCAGCATTCTTTGGGTTGAAAATCTTCGCCAATATTATCGTAACTGTAAAATATTTTTACGAATTAACAATTCCACTGCAATTTTGTATGTAAATAGGGTGATTTCCCCATTACAGTTCTATACCTAAGTCGTGACATTTGGCAGTGGTGCGAAGAGTGACGTTAAAAAGTAAGACAGACAGTCTTACTTTCTATAATATTCTAGGGATAACTATATCGCTGACGCGGAAAGCTGCCGCATACATGCATATTACGAGGGAGCTCGCTGACAATACTTTTCAAGTTAGATTCAATCGGCCTAAAATTGATTTGTTTGCGAGTCGATTAAATAAGAAATGTTCCAAATTTGTCTCTTGGCATAATCCAAGAAGTAATTAGGGTATCTCTTCACCTTGAAATGATCCACTTATTTTTTCTACGCAGTTTCTCCATTTTGTGTAATTTTAAATGTTTTACAGAAAATTGTTCTTGATAAGGCTGAAGGTATTGTTGTGGTCCCTGTCTGACCAACACAGCCTTGGCATCCATTTTTAAGGAAGTTGCTAATTACTAGTGCAATCTTTACACCTAGTAAAACCTTTTTTGTCATCCCCTTACAGTGTGGAACACAAATTTTAAGATATATTAGTATTTTCTGATGCGGGGGGCTCCCCTCGGCGTCTTTAGCTGATAGTACTTTAAAACAGTAGGTACATAATTATAACACTTGTTTTAAACAATGGTTTACCTTCTGCCAGGATAAAAACTTAAATATATTTCAAGCATCAGTTGCTAATGTGATAGATTTCTTAGTTACCGTTTTTTAACCAGGGTCAAAATTATGGCTCAATTAATTGTACTAATGCTCTATGGCTTCTTTTAAACTCAGTAACCATGGGACGGGTTACAAGGTTTGTGAAGGGGGTTTTCAAGTTGCGAACTGCACTCCCAGGATATAATTTTACTTAGGATCCGTCTATTGTTTTACATTACTTAAGTAATTGGTACCATAATGAAAGTCTTTCCTTAGATAAACTGTCGAGAAAATTGACTACACTTTTGGGTTTAGTAACTGCACACCGGGTACAAACATTGTCGTTGATTAAGGTGTCTAATATTAAAAAATATAGGTAATATCGAAAAGATTGTAATTAATATCACGGATTTAATTAAAACCTCCAACGTGAATCGTACGCCACCAATATTGATTCTTCCTTATTTCAACGAAAGACTTCCATTTGTCCTGCTAGGACTTTCTGTATCGGCAGACAAGAGAACACCTGAATGTAACTCTTTATTTAATTAGTTTTAAGAAGCTTTTTATTAATGTAATATTTAAGCCGTTGGATCAAGGCTACCGAGACATGCAGCTACGTCTGCCGCCAATAGGCTCGGGGTTAGCATAGTTGCGGGTTGGACCGGCAGATCAGAAACTTTTGAAACTTTTATAATAGAAGTAGCTGCAGATACCTCAGATGCCTTTGCTCGGTCCCTTTCTAGGATGGCCTCGATCAACGAATGATAATGATAATTTTATCTTTGTTATATGTATGAACCTATTTGATTTTAAAACCTTATGTTTTTACGTTTGCAAGCTATATAATATATATTTGAGTTTATATTTTTCCCTAAATACTTAGTTTCCTCTTCACTATTTCGTGAGACTCTAAACATCTACAAGTTAATCATAGTGTAATCTCGAAGGGCGAATCACTGAAGTTTAATAGAAAGTCAAACGAACTTACCTGTAAGTGACGTTCGATGACTATTAAACGATGTGATTCGCCCGAGAGATTACACTCCCTCCCTGACCCTGATCAAGATACTTCTAGATCCTCCCCTGACTTGCACGAAATAGTGGCTAACGATGGCAAAAGGGGAAAACGTGTATGAGATACCTACCCACATTAGGGCACACAAAATAGTTTTTGAATTGTTGCTCTAAAATAGTGTAAGATGGCAGCACATGTCCGTGCTACTCCAAGTTAATCATAGTGTAATCTCTCGGGCGAATCACATCGTTTAATAGTCATCGAACGTCACTTACAGGTAAGTTCGTTTGACTTTCTATTCTATTGTACCGTAATACCCAGTAACTAGCTTGTGGAGGTCAGATAGGAGTCGCTCCATGTAAAACACTGGTATTCAGCTGCGTCAGTTAGACTGGAAGACGACCCCAACATATGTAGTTGGGAACAGGCAAGGAAGATTGATTGAAGTACCGAAGTACCTATTGGATTTGATCATGAAACGTGAAACGTTTTTTGAAGTAAGTGCAAGTAATAAAACTTAATTCAGGAAAGAGGTTTCAGACTGTTGTGTAGCTGAGTTTCTTTCAGTGCAATTAGGATGAAAGCACTTACTTTTATTAAAGAAGTAGCTGCGCCCTGCATTTTACCAGCGTAGACCGGGATAAAAAGTAGCCTATGTCTTAATCCAGGTTATAAGCTATCTACATACCAAAATTCATCCAAATCGGTTCAGCCGTTTGAGCGTGAAGAAGTAACAAACATACAAACACATACGCACTTACAAACTTTCGCCTTTATTATAATATTAGTGTGAAGTGTGATTGCTTTTGCGGAAGGGCAGTAAAAGTAATAATTATAACGTGTTCAGACGATAGAAGATCTTATAGTTAAAATAAGACTAGTTTTTGCCCGTGGCTTCGCCCGCGTGGGTTCAGAAATTATCCCACGGGAACGTACTGCAGGCATAAAAAGTATCCTATGTGCCAGGTTATGGTTTACCCACATGTGCCAAGTTTCATGTAAATCCGTTCAGCCGTTTTAGCGTTACAAGCGTAACAAACAAACTCACTTTCGCATTTATAATATTAGTTTTAGAAAGTTATGGGTAACAGCACAGTAATAGGTACAAAATACTTGCAGACAAATTAGGTACCTACTACTCAAAAGTGATTTTAAAAAATCCGTTACTTACACCAATGCCAACGTGCGATTTTATCATTTTTAACGTGACGATGTTATCGTGGACGTTCACGGCAGGGAAGTAAATGTAGTTAATGGAGATACGTGCACGTTATAACGTTATCATGGACGGAAAAAAAACTTCTTCATATATTTCCATACGTTTTACTTCCTTGTGTTATGTGATGCCGTGGACAATGTGAACATTCACGATAATGTCGTCACGTTAAAAATTTAAAAGCATCTTCAATATTTCCATACATTTTACTTCCATGTTTTATCGTGATGCCGTGGACAATGTGAACATTCACGGTAATGTCGTCACGTTAAAAATTTAAAAGCGTCTTCATACATTTCCATACATTTTACTTCCCTGTGTTATCGTGATGCCGTGGACAATGTGAACATTCACGATAATGTCGTCACGTTAAAAATTTAAAAGCGTCTTCATATATTTCCATACATTTTACTTCCCTGTGTTATCGCGATGCCGTGGACAATGTGAACATTCACGATAATGTCGTCACGTTAAAAATTTAAAAGCGTCTTTTTATACTTCCATACATTTTACTTCCCTGTGTTATCGTGATGCCGTGGACAATGTGAAAATTCACGATAATGTCGTCACGGTAAAAATTAAAAGGCGTCTTCACATATTTCCATACATTTTACTTCCCTGTGTTATCGTGATGCGGTGGATAATGTGAACATTCACGATAATGTCGTCACGTTAAAAAAAGAAAACATCGGACAAACCACACTGTCATTAAATCTTTATACCTCTGTATCTACCTTTAAAAGGAAACTCGAAGGATTAGATCCTTGCAATAAATTACCATTATTTAGCTCAACTAGACCAGAAATTCCGACCAAAAAGGTCCATTTACCCTGAAACTGGTACGGAAAAGGGCCATATTCATAGGATTCTAAATTCTTTGTTGACAGAATTATAGCACTTTCTAATTAAGTGACAAACCCTATTGGTAACGGACCATTTACAGACACATACTTATGTTGACTATGTAGTTCTTAACCGTGACTTCGTTCGCTTATAAACTTCAACCTCTGAGCCCACATAGGACAGTTTCGAAAAATCCTTTCTTAGAACAACACTTAAGCATAAAGGGACACTTCTTTCAAAAATCATGTTTAGAAATGACATTAATATTTTATTGATGTTAACAAGATGTGGTCGGTCTTCTTTCCTAGTGGACTTGGTACTCTGAGAAGAAATATTGAAACAAATTCAAAGGTTTCTCTCTAATCATGTTTGTGCCTTTGGCTGTTCAGATTTTCGACTTGCAGTAAAACTCAGGTCACTGCATTTTGTAAGTATTTTATTGCACAACCAATGTTACGCAGCCAAACACTCCGCACAGTACGGCCGTCAAGATTAGAATCCCCGAATTCGCTCAATGTTTCCGAATCATCATTATTGATTCTAATGATCCCTCAAATCGATTGTAACTACCGTTATTTGATTTATTTAATTTTTAATTAATTATTTAAAATGTTTTATTAATTGCTTTTAAAAATCATAAACCTTACAGACTGTGCGTTATCCATAGCAGTAGATCTGTCAAATCGTCATCTTCACGTTTGTATGCAGTTAAGGCTCCTACACACTTTGCCGGCGGCACAGCCGGCAGGTTTTTGCCGTTCGGGTGTGCGCCCTTTTTGTGGCAAGCCCACCGGCTGTTGCCGCCAGCATACTGTGTAGGAACCTTAACTGCATAAAAACCTACCTACTTAGTAGATAAACATACAAAAAGACCAGTCATAAAATTTTCAGACGAATATGCCCCTATAAAATAGCTGACCATAAAATAATGTGAGGTTTTTTTAACCTTCATAAATCGCCGCTGGAAATGTGCCGTAATGGCTACTTAAAATAGTCCTAAAGCACTCTGGACAGTGAATTTATGAAGTATTGCGAAGATAAACATCAGGTCTTTACCATAAAATTTTGTAACCTTTTACATTTACTTTGAGCTGACATAAAAATATTTTCAGTGCTTTTACAATTACTACTTGAAGAAGGTGTCGGGACTCAAGGTGCTTATGTCGCCCTTTTAGAACAAAAATAAACATTGTTTAGACCTTTTTTCTGTTTAACAGAAATATGACTGTTTCATAAGAAATCATTTGATTAAGTTCAATTCAATGAGCTTTTCAAAACTGATAAGTGCATACCTATAGAGCACATCTTGTAAAGTATAAAGAAAGAAAAAAAAAACGTTTATTTGCGGTAAACATGAAGAACAAAAAAAAAACAACACAAACACAAAAGTAACAAGTTGGGGCCCATCACAAAACAGCCATCGCTCAGCATTATACTGCGACCCTATTCGAGCCCCAGCGCTGGTTTTCAGCGACAGCCGGCGTTGACGTGACGATGTGGTGATGACGTCAACCGGTGCAGCATTGCAAGTACTCTGACTAATGACAGTAGTCCAGCTACTGAACTTATCAGTAAGATTTATAAATCAGCAGTCTTTTCAGTTGCATTATAGTAAAGTAAAAACTCAAAATTATCGATGTATCCCCTTAAAAACAGCGGTTCGCAGATTGCTCAACATAAATCGAATACACGGCTCTTCTAGTACCTAATACGAATTCCCATAAATTTTCACATATTGACAATGAACCAGCCCCTTACATTGAAAACCCTCGTATCTTTTGTCGAATGTTTCCTCCTAATATAACGAAAAATTCCCAAAATGCTTCGGCAAGATTCAATGTCGAGTAAAGGGCTAAAGGGTCACTCCAAAGTCATTGTATAGAAGAATAATAGTCGTTATTGATTCCCTAAATCCGTCTTTGCTGCTTCTAATCTTCTTTTTATTTTAGATCTCGTTTGTAAACGTTAGATGTTACTTTCAATAAGGTCGTTTTTTGTCTGTCCTTTGCAGTTTCTTAATTAAATTATTAATTGAATTTAAAGTGTATTGTTCATTGAGATCAATTTCACTGAGAGGTCTTTATGCGGCGCAGTAAATTATTTAATATCATGGCGTGCCTTTGTGTGGAACAAAAATAAAATCTAATAAATTTATAGGATTTCTTTAATTAAATAAATGTGGGAATCTAATATTTGAAAAGAATTTAATTAATCACATGCTGCTTTTTATTTAACCAATGTAGGTAGACGAAGATAAATTGATACTTACATACATTTCGTTATTATCTAAGGCCACACATAAGCTTCGAATAATAATAAGGTATGGTAAGTACTTAACTAGGTTTATTTATTTATCTTCAACAACGTCTGATGGATGTGGAATTTAATATAGGTACCTACTTGTCTACTTGCAGTTGAAATGTATTGCAGTGTCTTTATGTAAATAAATATAAATAAATATAAATATCCTTGGACATTTCACACAACGCCATCTAGTCCCAAGCTAAGCAACCTAATGCTTGTGTTATGGTAACGAGATGGCTGATAAACTACTTATATACATTTTTTTTTTGTAAATACATACATTTTTTTTTTTTTTCCTTTATTAATAAGAACTTAAGTAGTTCTTAATAATTGATTACAATCTAGCCTAATAGACTAATAAGCAATTTAACTCTAACTTATTATTTTACGTGAAACATTTTGTTATAACTAAGAATAGTGTCAATTTGCACTTTTACACAATTCCGTAGCACTTTCTTAGAGTCTGATAATATTGATAAAACACTTTGTTCATGTGTCACACGTATAGCACAGCATTACTATTATTCATTCACGCACTACACTAACTCAAATGGTTTAGTTCTCTTTAGCCTACGCACTATGTCCGTGTTGTCTAGCAGCTGTATTGCCTCGACATTCACATGTCGGTGAAGTCTGTGTTCGTGGGCTTCAGCAAATTTTTGTATGATGGTGGTGACGAGTTCCATTTTAAGGTCGCGGTGGAGGTCGTCATTTCTAATGTACCATGGTGCATTTACAGCATCCCTGAGTACTTTATTTTGGAATTTTTGGATTATTTTAACGTTACTTCGTTTAGTACAGCCCCAAAGTTGGATACCATACGTCCAAATTGGCATAAGAATATGCTTGTATAATATAATTTTATTATGTATTGATAGACAGGATTTCCTTCCGAGTAACCAATACATACTTTTATAACGTATATCGAGTTCCTGCCTTTTCTTCTTGACGTGAGATTTCCAGCGCAACTTGGCGTCAAGAGTTATTCCAAGATATTTGGCTGTATTAGCATAAGGCACTTGCATGCCATTTATATAGATTGGGTGGTAATCGCAGTGTTTGTTAGTGAAGTCAATATGTATTGATTTTGACTCATTCAGTTTGATCTTCCACCTCTGTGTCCAGTCGTAAACTTTGTTCACAGCAAGTTGAACTTTTTCTACTGCTTCTTTGTGGCTTGATCCGGTAGCCATAATAGCTGTATCGTCTGCAAAGGTCGCAATGGTGTTGTTTTCCAGCTCTGGGATATCACATGTATAAAGCAAGTACAAGATTGGGCCCAACACACTTCCTTGTGGTACCCCAGCTTTTATAGTTTTTAGCTCGGAATATGCATCCTCTTGCCTTATTCTAAACATTCTGTTACTTATGTAAGACTCGAGAATATCTGCGAATTCTGGTAGCATGCGTCTGAGTTTGTATATCAAACCCTCATGCCAAACTTTGTCAAAAGCTTGCGCGACATCTAGGAATACTGTGGCGCAGACTTGCTTGTTTTCGAGTGTTTTTTCAATAATGTTTGTTATTCTGTGTACCTGGTCTATTGTAGAATGTTTTTCCCTGAAGCCAAATTGATGGCTTGGTATAAGCTCTTTTTCTTCTATTATTGGTTTTATCCGTTTTAATAACAGTTTTTCAAATAGTTTGGATAATACGGGCAACAGGGAAATAGGTCTATATGATGATGCTTCATGGGGTGGTTTCCCAGGCTTCGCAATCATTATGACTTCAGCAACCTTCCATGGCTCAGGTACATGGTTTAGCATAAATGCAGCATTGATAAGTCTGGTCAGCTTGACTATGGCTTTGCGCGGGAGGTGTTTTAGAATTTCTCCGGTTATGAGGTCGTAACCCGGAGATTTCTTCGAGCTTATGTTGTTTTGAATTTCTCTTGAAACTTCTTTAGGAGTCACAAGCCGAATTCTTTGATTTTGTGATAACTTTTCACTCTCAAGTATTTCTATGGAGCTTTCATTGGGTTGAAAAGTGTCTTCTAAGTATTGGGCAAACCTTAACGCTTTTTGGTTATTGCTTATGGCCCATTTTCCGTCGCTGTCTCTGATGGGCGGTATTTGCATAATCGGCCTTTTTAGTTTTCTTGTCGCTTTCCAAAGAGAGAAGTCCGTAGATTGGTCGTTGGTTAGCTGCACAAGGTGATTATTCAGACTTTCATCCTCAAATTGTAGAATTTTCCTCTTTAGTCGTTTAGTTAAGTTATTTAATAATGTTTTATCTCGCGGGCACCTTGTTTGGTGCCACTGCTTTCTTTGTTTTCTTTTCTCAGATAGTAAATACACAACTTCTTTGGGATAGGTATGTCCTTTATATCTACGTTTTAATTGTGGCGTGTTGTTCCACGCACATTGTTGAATATTAACGATATATTTGTTTACTTCTGAGTCAAGTTGATCTTTATTTTGTAACGGAGTTTTTAGATCGATAATATTATCTAAATCAAGGGCAAAACTGTCCCAATCTGTCGACTTATTAACCAGGGTAACAGGTCTTTCTTTTAGTGGGATTTTTTGACTCAGTCTTAGTATAATCGGGGAGTGGTCCGAATTCATATAAAACTCTTCCTCCAAACTAAGGTAATTGGTGGATATATTTTTGTATATGAAAAAGTCTATAAGATCCGGTATTTTCTGGTGGTCAGTGGGCCAGTACGTTGGTTTGCCTGTGCTCATAACTTCACAATGTGTATCTTTGACTGCATTTAAGAGCTGCCTTCCCTTTGTTGTAGTAAGTCTTGATCCCCAGTGCGTATGCTTGGCATTAAAATCTCCGCCTAGGATGAATCTCTGGCCCAGAAGTTCAAAGAATTGTAAATATCGCTCTTTTTTTATCATGTGCCTTGGAGGACAGTATACGGCTGCTATGGAAACGTGACAAAATTTGGTTTTAACAGATACTGCCACGGCTTGAATATCTGGTTCTTCAATTTTACTCTGCTCGTAATGATTGATGTTTTCTTTGATTATAACCGCGCTACCTCCTCTGGCCGAGTTGTCAGGGTGGAGCGAATTATATACCTTGTATCCTCTAAAGTTGACGAAAGATTGTTTAGTGAAGTGCGTTTCTGAGATCAAACACACGTCTATATTTTCTATGTCTAGGACTGCCTGTAACTCATTCTGATGTTTGAGGAGCCCATTAGAGTTCCACGCCATTATTTTTAGTGTGTTACTCATTTTTAATTATTAAAAACAGCTGTTTTGGTGCTGGATTCTAACTTCTCTAATCTTTTGTCAAATGTAGTAATACACTTCAAGATCTGATTAATTTTATCTTCCAGAGTCGAAGATTGTGTGCCTTGTTTTGCAGCTTGTGCATAGGAGCTACTTTTGGTTGTTTTCACCGGTATTGCAGTTGCCTGGACACTTTCTTTTCGTGTCTGTTTATCAGGATTTCTCATGGAAGCAGACTGTTGGGCAGTTGGCACATCAAGTTTCTTTTTGATATTTTTATTTTTCATCAATTGCATTTCTTTGGCTACTTCACACCCTCTGTAGTTGGCTGGGTGGGGTAAGCCGCAGTGGACGCATTTTGGTTTCTCTTGCGGAGATTTGGTACAGTTGGCTGTAAGATGTTTGCCAGTACATTTTACACACCTTGGCTCTTTACTGCAGTATTTATGAGTATGCCCATACGCCTGGCATCTCTTGCATTGAGGAATGAGTTTGGGATTTTTGAGAGAGTGTATTTCAATTTTACACCCTAAAATGTGCTTTATGCCATAAATTTTGTTGACATCTTCGTTATTATTAAATGATAAGACGAACATATTGAGTGGTTCTTTAGCCTTCCAGCTCAACTTGTTATCCACTTTTTCTATTTTCAGTCCTTGCGATGTTAAATCATCTTTAATTCGATCTGGCTGGCAAGAAGAATGTAATTTTTTCACTACAACTCTTATTGGTCTAGCTTGTTTGTTCTCGTATGAATGCCAAAGATATTCTTTTTCTGACAAAAGCCCAGCAATCGCTCTATAAGAATCCTCAGTTTTAGCGTTGACCTTCACACAATCTCCATTCATCATTTTCGCGATGAATGATTCAGTTGGTTGAGATAGAGTTAACAAGTCATAGAACACTTGGTAGTTCTTGACTCCGTCTATTATGATTGGCGGTGGTGGAGGCACTTTTTTAACTAATGTATTTTCTTTCTCACATTTTTTTTTATGTTGGGCGCTAGTTCCGGGTTGTGCCGGTGGAGAGAGGGAGATGTTTAGCTTCCTTTTCTTCCTACTTTTAGCCCTAATCCACTCAGTTTCTTTAGCGAGTTCTTCTTCGTCTGTGCAATACTCGACATTTTCTTTATCAGACTGAGCAAATTGTATGTTGCTCTTAGCTTCTAACTCCATAGGATCATTATTTTCTTGTCTCTTGGACGTGTAATGTTCTTTTTGGCGTAGAAGTTGTCGCTGGAGGCCTTCTATTTGAACCTTCATATCATTAACAAGAAGTTCCAATTTTTCTCTCTCTGATTTTTCTTGGGTGTACCTGTCATACAACAGCTTCTCCAAATCAGTTTTTATTTTTACTTTTGTTGATGACATTGTAAGGCAAGTAGAAACTTCACCTTCACAATTATTTAATTTCACTGTTTACACTATAATTAATAACTGGGTCATCGCGGCGACCTTGATAAACCGATTCCGCAACGCATCGACGACGGTGTTATTGTGATGCGCCAGCGAATTACTCTAAACTAGAGCACGCGGGCGCGAATGATACACGTCTGTTCTCGATAGAAGCCAAACACGGAACTACATACATACATATTATAGATAGAAAAACACCCAGACTCGGAACAAATACTTGTAGGCCGTACAAATATTTGTTCCGTGCGGGAATCGAACCCGCGACATGCTGCGCAGCAGTCAATCGCTCAACCACTGCGCCAACCGTGTTGTCAGTATGTCGTCGTCGTATGTTTCAAATACATTACGATATTGAGCCCTTCGTAATTAAGTTGTACTTAATAGCTTATTGAATCAGCATGCAGCAGCCCCCGTTGAGGCACTATTGAGGTAATTTTACCCATTCCTGGCATCAGAATAATGATATCAACATGCATTCCACACCCAGTAGGTAATCTTCTTTGAAAAATCTTCCTTTAATAAATCAATCTGCCTGGATAGCCTTTTCCCAACTATGTTAGGGTTGGCTTCTACTCTAACCGGAGGCAGCTGAATACCAATATTTTCCATGGGGCAACTGCGACCTCCTTAACCCAGTTATTGGGTAACACGTTACCCTTTCGTAAGACTGGTTGTCAGACTTTTGGGCTTCTGACTATCAGTAACGACTATCTACTAAGATCTATGAATGACAGCCGAGACCAACGGCTTACCGTGATTTTCGAGGCATGGAGCGGTATCGATCAAAATCAAAATATTTTATTTCACTCAAACCTACATGGGCACTTATGAAACATCAGAAGCTAGGTGCACGGTTCCAAATTGGTCGTTTCCTATGGAGAAGAGCCGGCAAGAAACTCCATGGTTACTCTTTTAAAAATAATTGGCTTTTACAATATTTTAAAACAACAGTGTTAATAGGTATGGGAGGACAGTGTAGGCCTTTCAACAACTACCAGGTACTTAACAAAATAGAAAACAGACAACAAATGTACAGTCTACTAGGCCTGGATATGTAAAGGATGGTCATAGCTTAACCTTCGATCGTCCCGTGTGGCGGTAAATATTTAGCCACGACTCCTCTTTTAAAAATCTTCCCTATCTAATCAACATCCTTATTACCAAAACTTGTAATAAAAGCCATTGTCATAAGTGCACATTTGGCATTAGCAGCCGCCAGCGTACGAGTGTCGAACGGTGCCGTCGTGCCCGTAATGAAAATGTAAATCTACCTCTGAAATTCCTTAATGTAGGTAAGTTTGGAGCTTTTAGTAATAGCATTCTTTACCCTAGAGGGAAATGTCCGGGTTATTATTTCTCGAAAACCAATTTTATTCGGCAAAATTTTAGGGAAAATATTTTGAGGTTAGTATCAATGCTGTTTTAATTAACTCCGAGTGTTATGTTAGTAGGTTGTAAACAAGTGGTGAAAACCATTTAATTCGGACTTTTGTAGGATATCCAGTATATACCCTAGGGTTTGAGAGTTTTGCACGATAGTTGTCGATCCGTTTACGTAACTGTTGAACTAAATAGAAGGTATCTTAACCTTTATTATTATTATTATTATAAGCCTGTGTTATCCCACAGCTGGGCAAAGGCCTGCCTTCCCTCTTTCCACTTTTCCTGGTCTACTGCGATTGCGGGCGAATCCTTTAAGAAGGAGTCCAGCTCATCCCACCATCTCTTTCTGGGCCTGCCGCGTAGTCGGTTCCTGCTATTTGGGATCCACTGAGTGGTGGATTTTGCGTATTACTGCTCTGACATGTGACAGATGTGGCCAGCCCAGTTCCACTTTAGTCCAGCAGCTGTGCGGCCAGGGCCCGCTAATTTGGTCTGTGAGTTTCCTACTTCATTCCATTATTCCATAGCCCGTTGGCAACTCCAAGTGCGGACTTTTGACGATTTGTAAGGGACCATGTTTGCTCTCCTTATATTAGGTGAGGGTGGATAAGACTTTTCATTAAGTTAATTTAGATAGTTACCTAGTTTTAGTTTGTACTGCCACTGTTAATAAGTTAGTTAGTAAGTGCCAACTTGTTTACTCGTATGTCATGGATCTAGGTCTGAAAATAAAGATTTATTTGTGTACTAGCGGACCCGACAGACGTTGTCCTGTCTGAACGATCCTAGAACCCGACTGCAGCGCCACCTACCGGGGCCAATTGTGTTTTCAAACCATCCAGGAACCCATTCAAATATATGCACAAAATTTCATCTAAATCGGTCCAGCCGTTGTTATACCACGTTTTATCCGTTTTTTTTTAAGTATCCTATGGCCGTCTCCTATTTCTAAGCTACCTCCCCACCAATTTTCAGTCAAATCGGTTCAGCCGTTCTTGAGTTTTAAATAGTGTAACTAACACGACTTTCTTTTATATATATTCTTTTATGTATATAGATTTATTTTATTATTTGTATGAAGAGCCTTACGCTTGGTTGTGTGGTCTCAAAATAACAACATTGGTAAACAAAGTTATTACATAATTATGGAACATAATCACAACACATAACACATCAACTGAAGATATTTAGGTACATTGAGTTCATGTTTTTGTAACAAATATCGTCCAAGGCTCTCAATTTCATTTTAGCCACAAACCAAATTATCGGCGAGATTCTAAGTTCTATTCTGAGTTTGATCCTGTTTGTTGTCGACAAACAGGATCAAACTCAATCAATAACTAAGCCAACCATTTCCAATTTCCGACCACAACAAACCCGCTATTGACACCCGACCTTATCAACAAATACACCTTTCTATCACCAACTTCGGAACAAGAACAAACTTCTCAGATTGATCACCTATACCTACCGAAATGGAGCTCAAAGTTTTTTGTTTCGGAACAAATCCACTCAGTTTGGTAATCGGAACACAGCGGTGTACTTCGAATTCGAACATAGACCCTTTACATGGAAGAGAAAACAGAATTTTGTGAATGTTTTGTGACTTATAATAACGTAAAATCTACGCTTTGGAATCTAATTTGCGCTTTTATGCTACTAATATTAGAAATGTGAAAGTTTGTATGTTTGGATATTTGAGTAATTTGTGCTTACTCAACCAATAGTTTGCATGTGTTGTATAGGGCATAACATTAGTGCTATATCAACATACCCAGTACCCCTTTGACCGTCACCGAAACAAGGGCCGATCACCCTCCGAGGGGGGAAGGTCGTTGCACAGGAGCGTGCATTTTTTTATAGTTATTATTATTTGTCATTGAAAAACAATAAATCTCAAAAACAGCATAGTGCATTTACTAGATATGGGAGACACTTCTCACGTGTCTGGCCCATGTGTCCCTTTCAGAAGTAAATCCTGAATCCGCCCTTGAACCGATTATAACTGCTTTTAGAAGCATCATCAGCCTAGCCTTTTCCCAACTATGTTGGGGTCAACTTCCAGTCTAACCGGATACAGCTAATTACCATTATTTTTCATGGAGTGACTGCCTATCTGACCTCCACAAACCCAGTTACTGGGTAATACCCTTGATAAGACTGGTTGTCAGACTTACGGCCTTCTGACGACCCGTAACGACCCGTAGCTGGGACCAACGGCTTAACGTACTTCGCCAAGGCACGGTGGGGTCTTGGTATGTAAAGATGATCACCCATCCGCGGACCAACCGCGGCAAGCGTAGCTTAACCTGATCAATCGACCCCTGCGGCTGTTATTACGTAGCCACAAGCCTTTTAGAAGCAACCAACCAATTATTGCTACTCAGCAGTAGAATTGGCGGGAATTTGTCAAACACTTCTGCTGTCTGTGGACGAAACCCGATATATCGGCACCGAATACTAAACGCACGAATGAAACTACAGCCAATCAACGCATGAAGCGATTCGTATTTCGAAAGGATTTCCCGCGTCATTCGCAGTTCAAACCGCATCCCAAGCGAATTGTGTGTTCACTGATACCTTCATGATATTGGCAAAATTGTGGTGTTTCTTCCACAAATGCCATTAAGAAGCAAAGGATTGAAGTTGAATGTGTAGGCAGCCTTATATCATACCTAATTGATTAAACAAGATTTTACGATTAAAGTATAATATCTAACGAGACTTTCAAGAAACTTCTGAATAGGTATATACTTTGGTATTTATCATCGCTTACACGTAGGTATCTCTTACTTGTATTTATCGCAAAATAAACTTTAAATCAAGTTTGATAACTTTCATATTAATGTAGATCTTCTTTCATGAGGTTTTCAGCCTAATGTACATAATATCTGTTTATCTGAGTTAGAAGTTTGTATTTACGAAACTTCTTAATGTTGTACATATAAACGATATTCTGAGATAGAACTGCTTAGTTTCTTCCATCTATACTTATAGATAAATAAAAATTAATGGCTAAATGTGTCGCTAAGCGCAAAACTCGAGAACAAATGGACCAATTCGGCTAACTTTTTTTTTTCAAATATTGGTTGAAGTGTAAGGAAGAGGGAAGAGGAAAATTGGAAAAGTTGCCGGCAAAATTGGAAAATTCGAAAAAACTGAAAGTGCATTTTCTATGGGAATTTTGTATGAATTATTAAAATTTGGATAGAACAACGTCTGTCGGGTTAGCTATAGTCTATGTATATACTAAAAATTAAATGATGTTCGTTGGTAAGCCCATAACTTGAAAACGACTGCACCAATTTGGCTATTTATTGTTTTAAAATGTGCGTAATAATCCGAATCAGGTTCTTTCTTAACTCTCCTTTTTTGGGCAGTCTTATTTTTGTAATAGAACAATAAATATATTTGCCAAGGAATTTAATTGGAACTTATCCAAAGGTGATGAAACAAACTTCACCACTGTTGCATAATGATAGATCTCCTTGTGGATGCTTCGTGAGGAGTAGCAAACATGGTATTATGTAAATAATGTCAACTAATGCGCGTCTTTATAATTATCGTGAACGGTAAGATCTACGTTTTTACCGTTGATGTTAACGTTCACGGTAAATAAGTTAAAAAAAAAAAAAATTATTTATAAAAAAAGTTAATCTAGTTGACTGTAGTTAGTTGTAAGTTTAAGTTTAAAAAAAATAACATAATATCCTGGACGTTTGGCGCCACTTCTGCAGGATTTTGGAAGAGTGCTACCGTCAAGTTGTAGAGTTATCATGGACGGAAAAAAGCTCTTACAAAAAAAAAAAAAAAAAAAAAAAAAAAAAATATTCCTAAGGCCCGCGTGGTGGATTACGGGCCACTCCCTCTCACTGAGAGAAAGCCTGTGTCCCAGCAGTGGGAACATTATAGGCTGATTATGCTTATGCCGCTTATGCTAGTTATATCAAGCATGATGATATACAACCATTAACTTTGGTTTTCAAAGAAAATAATAAGATAAAATCTGCCAGAAATCTTTTGAAAGTCACGATTCTTATGAAAAAAACTTCTCGTTTATCATTTAGTGAGATAGTAGAATATTCCTTTAATATTCATTGACTTGATTTAGTACTGGCACGTCGACGAGACAGCGACACAATAGATATGTTTTCGTATTTTTGCTCGTCACGCTGATGTACAGTTGTATAGAATTTTGTTTCATGCCTGGTTTATGGGTAACATTATGACAGATACAGTAAATAAAGTAAAAACCTGCGAAGTGCGGACCACGCACAATTAAGGGTTTCTTAGCTAAAAAGAATTTATTCCTAAAACAGCCATTGATATACGTCACTGTCCAATGCTCCAACTGAAAATTAAAGATCGTAATACAATTTTTTTTTTATGTGATTAAATTACAAATGAAATATTTTCGGACTTTTTTTTTTTTTTTTTTACTTGTGCTGTGAGACCTTGCTTCTTGCCAAATTTCATGATTCTAGTTCAACGGGAAGTTATGATTTACTTGCGAGTATATTTTTTTGTTCCGTTCACATAAAAACTCGATTTTTTTAAAGCTCCAAGGGACCATAGACCCACGTGTTTGATATTAATTTCAACTTGATACCTGCTCGCGTTCCTGAGAAAAAGTGTCTTGACAGACTAACTGACCGATAGACAGGCAGAAAGACAGACAGACAGACAGACAACGAAGTGATCCTACAAGGGTTCCGTTTTCTTCCTTTTGAGGTACGTAACCCTAAAAGAGGTCATGTGTTTCAATTACAACAAGAAGATTCTGCCATTGATCTTATTTGCGATTCTAATCATAAAATGAACCAATTATTAGTTCAATATGAAACGGCCACCACGAAATGAGTAAGAAGGGGCTAATGAAGAACTAAAGCAGTAATAACCAGCCTTTTACTGTCCCTCTGCAGGGCAATACTCTCTTCTCATACAGAGAAGGCATGAGCATTGATCTCCACGCTTGCTCAAGATGGGTTGGCGATTTCAGACTTACATATATTAAGGCCCTACATCCAAGTGTGGTTTAGCTCGGTGTGTAAGTGAAATGGCGTTAAGGCTAAGACACACGCACCGGAATTATGACGTAAAGGTGCAAATAAAATCGTATAAAATTAGAAATTAACCATTTAGTAATAAATTCACTAAAAAAAAATTCATCACTGGATGCAGTTTGGCATTTGAAATTTAATGGTACAGTTTTTAATTATAATTATAATTGTTAATGAAGGGATAAACTGCTTTTAAAGATTATTAAGAGGTACGTTTAAAGATTTTTTTGGTGCATTAAAGTATGTTTAATTATGTTTTGAGTTCCGTCACTGTACGCGAAAGCACTTGAAAATATCATGTAATTTTTATTTGTCAATATTATTTACGGTTTATGAGATAAAACCACCTTTTTGACCGTTTACAAGAAATCTCCGCCTTAACTAAAAGTCCAGAGGGGCAATATTTTTAACAACGTTCGCAACCTCATCTCAGTCTCAATCTGTCAAAATTTGTATAGGGTTTTACCGGGTTTTACCTACAGTTTTGACATTTTACTGTCGCTAGCATGAGATTGCGACTTGAATTTGAACGTTTTTATGTACGAGTTCCTTCGAGACCTTCAGATTGGCGGACGATGTAACCATCACCGATATCAATGATGTCTAAGATAAACTAAGAAAGTAGGTAGGTACATTAAAATGTGTAAGTCACATTAATACTTGCGCGGATTTGAACCCGAAGAAAGGCTTTAAACTCTAGGCCATCACAACTTCACGAGGAACTAAAACCAATTATTACTACATATTAAGTCATTCATCCATAATTACAAAATCAACATAGAAACTTAACTCCGATGCACCGTTCGTAGTGAGTTCAGAGTCTAGCAAACAGTTTGTTCAGAGCATTAAGTTCCTCCTTAAGTCTGGAGGAAGCTTCCGAGATGCTGGCCTTTTTTTGCTGGAATTGCAGCTTATAATAAGAGTATGTTGACTTTTACTGTTACAGAAGATTATTAAAGGCTTCATCGTTTTATTTAAAAGTATGCTGCGGTTCTCGTTTTAATCTTTTAGATAATAAATCTATGGGGAAGGTCGAGCAAATCTAATTGTAGATGGCGTGATCATAGCTACATCCCTAAGGCCTATAGCAAATTTGACTTTTTGTTTGGTTTTATTTTAATATTTGGTTATTTTCGGTTATTTGAATATTTTTAATCAAGTATTTACCATGAAAAGTGTCGGAATTTATGACCTTAAATATTTCCTCGTACCTAATCACTTTCTTCAAAATGTTTCGAATTTTGTTTAATCCACAATCTTAATTTTAGGGTCTCTCGGGAAATGGTGGACGCCAATTTTGGAGTATTTAGAAACACAAAAACGTTTCATTTTCGCAAAAATAAAATAAAACTTCCTCAAGCCTTGTATTATTAGCTTGTGTTGGGCTTAGGAACTATGCTCGGACTTTTAGCTGCAGTAAAATTACACTTTTTAACAGTCATTTTGTTAAAACATGTTCCCATTTGATAGCGAAATGACTGTAAAAATGACATTATAAGTGTCATTTTTGCAGATAATTAAAAGTCCGACCATAGCTAGATACAACAGCGCCATTTTGACAGTTGGCTTCCAGGCTTCCCCATTAAGTTTGGCTGAGAAAGAAGTATTGTAGTGCGTATTACAGGTCACCAAAGAAATAAGATAATTATATATATTGATAATAATTATCCATCTGTGCCTTCGACGGATATAGTAAAATTACATTTTTCAAAGGTATAATTTTACCTTTTACTATGCAACAAGTTCGCTTCGCTCAAGTCCTTGTTCGTTTGTCATTTTAATTTTATAATAAATATGATCTAGATTTTTGTTAAAAGCATTTTGAGCTTGGTTACTCTTCGTAAAAGGTTAAACTCTGATATTTAACCCTCCATTTGGAAAATTAAAAACTACTTTGTAATGCACAGAAGTTAAAATGCTTTGTAATCTGCTTAGTCCAAAAAACTTATCAACTTAAATAGTTTAAAAAAAATCCAGACTTGACAAAAGGAGCTTTGAAAAACTAATTTAAAAGCTAGTTCAACACCAAAAAATACTCTTGAATTACTAAAAAGCTTTTATACATTGAAATCAAACATCCAATCCTAATTCACCCAGTTCCCTAAGAATTACCTACTTAAAATGTTTGTACACACTTAGCACACACAAGAAGCATGAAGAGGGACTCCTTCAAACCGCGGAAAATACCAAGAAAGTTAGCGTAGTATGAACTCTCTCCGTTCAAAGTTCAAACTTGAGTGCTCGTGAACCAGCTGATAAGTACAGGAGAGTGCTCATTTCTGCACCCACGCATTCTGGTTAAAGCCACATGTGTACTGAACTGGGGACAATGTCTGGGAAACTTAATAGATTTTGTTATTCTTCTTTATTCGGACTCATACCGCGATGAAAAGATAGCCAGCTATTTTAGCAAAATAGCTTTGCTGTAAAAACAAGATGACGTGCTTTTAAAAATGCTGACGAGCCCGTCAAATGCTGCTGACATACAATTTTTAATTTCTGAAACGTATGTTAGCCGTGTCTCCTGCGCGCCTTTTTGTGAAACATTACACAAAAAAACCTTAGACTTAAGCATTTACTTTCATACAAAAGCTGTCTCTTACGTATTCAAATATTTTTAGTTACAAATTTTGTGTAGATGTCTGTAGATGTCGTAATGAGTTCCGACGAGGAAGACGTACTGTCAGTATGTTGTGTAAGTTGTGGTATTTACTATTAATAGTAGACTCTACATTTGTTGACTTTTTTCTATTTTGCTAAGTACCTGGCAGTTGTTGAAAGGCCTATTATGTCCTCCCATACCTATTAACACTGTTATTTGAAAATATTGTAAAAGCCAATTATTTTTAAAAGAGTAAACATTGAGTTTCTTGCCGGCTCTTCTCCATAGGAAACGACCAATTAGGAACCGTGCACCTAGCTTCTGACGTTTCATAAGTGCCTAGTGTAGGTTTATGTGTACTAAAATATTTTGATTTTGATTTTTCATGAATACACATACCAAGAGCTGCATTTAGTGCTAATACACATGGTGCGCCAAACGTGCACCTTCTTCTTCTTCTTATAGTAAGTAAATAATAAAAATAAAAATCTCTTATTTGCAGGCATCGTAGGCCCATAGCAATAGGTAGCAAAATCGACTACACCAAGCTTTTAAATTTGATTCAGAACTATTACATAGTTGTACAGAACTATTCTCTTTTAAAACAGTGAACAAGTAGTTATAGTCGTGTAAATCTTTATGTCGGCGTGCACATAAAGCAACGTAAAGATCAAGATAGGAAAATTCATTTCGAGATTAGCGTGACTATACGAGGTGTAAATCAATACTGATTTTAAAGCTACTTACGGTGACTTATTTATACTATATCCAGGTACCCTCATTGTTTGATCCGTGTATAGGACCGTGTATTATATTACACGGTCCTATTTCTGCCGTCCGATTACTAAAAGGCCGTTAAGTGACATTTTGTCAAATTTGAGTTATATATACTACGTAAAAGAGCAACTTTTTCTCTATCAGTCTGAGTCATATTTTTCTATCTTTATTTACGCTAAAGATATGGAGAGTACTCACACGGCTAACTACATCATTTTTGAGATCGTGCAACACTTAAATGCGGTTATGTCACTTTATAACACTATAATACGGCTAACCGCTCGTAACCGTCTATTGAAAATTGATATTAATCCATTAAACAATCGTAGAAAACGGTTACATGAAACTACAATAGTATTAGACCGTTACATCACTTTAGAAGCATTTTAATGATTTATAGTAATACAAGGCCCATTGGCATTTACGACATCTAAAAGACAGTTTTCTTCAATTACCACTCTACAAAACCGTTACTCACACTTAGCTGGCTAGTCGTTGGTAAGCCAATGTGACTTTGGAGCATATACAATTCTAAAAGACAGTGACCGTTATTTAGTTGTGATTTTTTCAAATAATATGTAAACGAATACAATACAAAAAACGGTTAAGTGACATTCCAACGCTAAAAGACGTCTATGTACATTCTCGGTGTACCCGCCCCGCACCTCGCACACTCCAGGTTATCCGTAACTCCGCAGAGGAGTGACGTGTCTGTGAGCGATTGTGTGAATTCCCGCCAAAAATGGACACGACCGGGAGGACTGTGTTGATCTGATTATGATTCGCGGCCGTAACAAATCTGTATTTTTTCAATAATATAACAAATCATTAAAATCATCAATACAATTTTCTAAGTTCATAGAATCCTAATGAATCATGAAATCTTGATATTTAGTATTATATTAAACTTACTTTTTGATTTTAATGATTATAATTTTGTAAATACATAATTATATTTTATGGTCGAAAAACATACTTTAATAAACATACTTGCAAACTGCAAAAAACGTAAGAAAATTTGAATTTCGCGGGCTACCTGGAGTTTCCCCTTAGCAATCTGCATTGCTGTCTGTAAAGCAAGTCGTCACGTCGTCACGTCGTCACTTGCGTCGTTATACGACGCAAGTTTCTTGCCAGTGGTGGCATATACAATAACATTGAAGTAACTATGGCTTGCTTCGTATAAACACCGTTGCAGTAGTGCAACTTTTATGTTTCATCAAGTTACGCAGGCTCCGTAACAGACCAGGCACAGGAAGACGACAGGTAGCGGCACAGCCGTCAGGCTACGGCAGCAGATGGCAGTGGCCAGGTGGCACAGGGCCACAGAGTAGACGTTGCGTCCTGTGCACCGCAACGCTTGGCCAGGCTCCGTCAAATCAAGCAGTGCGGCGCGCCAGGTAGCTAAGCGGCCGGTAGAGGATAGGTAGCGGCCACGTGGCTCAGGGCTGTAGTTCGGGGTCAGGAACGCCGTTGTTCCCGCGATTCCAGCTCAGGCTCCGTCAAAGCGGCGGCATGAGTGTTTAGGCAGTCATGCCCAAGGTTCGGGGTCAGGACGACGTGTCGTAGAACCCCTAAACAGAGGGGTTCAACATACTTAGGTTGGCGCTGCCAAGAAAAGGGCAAGCCATGATTCAACCGTGGCTTATATAGCCATTTGGGACGCCGTAGTGAAGTGACAGATTACATGTCATAGATAATTTGATACAGACGGGCACACAAGAACTTGCACATGGTGTTCATTGATCTGGAGAAAGCGTATGATAGGGTACTTCGGGATGTGTTGTGGTGGGCCTTGAAAGAGAAAGGTTTGCCCGGGAAGTATGTAGAGTTAATTCGTGCTATATACAGTCAATCTCGTACCTACGTCCGGTCGGCTATTGGCAATATCGACAAGTTTAATGTGGCTGTTGGCTTGCACCAAGGGTCGGCTTTAAGTCCTTACCTTTTCCTGTTGATTATGGATGCTCTGACGTCAAATCTACAGGAATTTACAGCATGCTCCAGGCGGCCTCACCCTGGTGCATGCTGTTTGCCGATAACATTGTTATTGTTGGTGAAGATGTACCTGAGATTCGAAGCAGATTGGAGAAATGGCAACAGAAGCTGGAGAATGTTGGCTTGAAAATCAGCAGAACCAAAACCGAATATATTTTCTACGATTTCAGCGGTATCTCCAGTGCTGGAGCCATAGCGCTTGATGGCGCGCTTCTCCCAGTCTGCTTCAACTTTCGGTATCTCGGTTCACTCGTGCAAAGCGATGGCGAAGTAGATCGGACGGTTAAGTACAGGATTAACACTGGATGGATGAAATGGCGGCAGGTCACGGGAGCAATCTGCGACTCCCGCATTCCCCTTAAACTTAAAGGGAAAATATATAAAACAATGGTTAGACCTGCTGTCTTGTATGGATCAGAATGCTGGGCCACAAAGGGTATGAATGAAAAGCAATTGCATACAGCTGAGATGAGAATTCGAAGAGGGATGTGTGATGTTACACGAATGGTTAGAATTAGAAATGAGCACATTCGAGTATGAGGAAGTTTGAAAGTGGCAGCAGTAACTGAAAAGTTTTGCGGAAATCGGTTGTCATGGTATGGGCATGTAATGCGGAAGAAAGTTTTGAGTATGAATGTCGATGCCTATAAGAGTAGGGGAAGAGCAAATAAACGATGGATGGACTGTTGTGTGAAAGATGAAATGGCTAAAAGGGGGTGAATACCGAGATGACGACTAATAGAGAAGTATGGAAAAAAAGGACATGTTGCGCCAACCCCAAATAGATTGGGATAGGAGAATTATGATGAATGAGATAATTTGATACAGGTACCATAGATAATAGTCGCCTTTAGTAATCGACTAATTTAATTTAATTAATTTAATTTATTTAATTTAATTTAGTAATGCTTCAGTCCCCCCCCCCCCCCCTGCAAAGAAAGGATTTTCCCTTGGCGAAATCCGCTAGAAGGTTTTTTATATTTTATTTTAATTACCTACATTATCAGTCACACTTTACATGCACACAAATTCAAAAACACAAATTTAAAGGCACAAAAAACTAGGCCAAAATCTTACACATAGTTGTCCATTTGACTTTAGAGCATTATGTTTTAGCCAGTAATTCCTACACTAAAAGACAGTTTTTGTGCACAAATTATTCAGAAACTGTATTTTAGATCATATATCTGGATATTATTAGTATATCTAAAGTATAAAATAGACAGTTAAAGTCTAATAACGTTTTTTCACAAGAGCAGTTCATTGAGTTTCAATTGATTTACAATTTAAAAAGAAGGTTAAGTGATTTAACTGTTATTTAGCTTTGTACAAAGTAAATGTATGGCGGTTACAATTCCATTACAACTCTATAAGACGGCTGTATAACAGCCAGCCGTTTTTTAGTATTGTAAGAGGTCATAATGGAATAGATAAACATGACAAAAACACAAAACCTTAATTTAAAACAATATTATGTCACTTAGCACGCATTAAAACCCATACAATGAAAGCTTAACAGCTATCAAGTATTTTGGTCTATTAAACATAGCTGTATGTGTAATCAAATTGAAGGGACAGTATTTCCCACCTTTTAGGCCGTAACTCAAAATCAGGTTTAATCACTTAACGGCCTTTTAGTAAGCGGACGGCAGATTTGCTGATGAGACATGGTAAATTAGTTTATTACAAGCAGTATGTTAGTGCTCATTACTGCATCAGTTATTCTATGTAAACCATTAAGTAGTAATTTCCCTAATTACTTTTCTTTATATCACATTTAATACAGTTCTCAGAAAAGTTATAGTTTGTATCGATTCTCTTGAAGGGCAGGAGAATGATGACTCTTAATAGCTATTTCACAATACAATCCATGTGTGAATCATATTACTATTCACCTAACGATACCTATACTATAAGGACAAAATATGTTTTTTGTTAAAAATATATAAATCAACCTGTATATCAGTGGGTGCACGTTTGGCGCACCATGTGTAGCACTAAATGCAGATCATGGTATGTGTATTATGATAGTAAAGACTACAACTTGAAACAGGACCAGATTCAGGAGGCAGAGAGTTGGATTCACTCATTTCCATGGTAAAATTTCACATTTTCTCAATTAACTCCCTAAACACGAAAGAAAGAAAGTTTGTCGGTACAAGTTTTGAAGGTATTTGATAAATAAATATTTGTTTTTCAAAACGAGACTTAATACATTTTATATGACGGCGCATCCGTCAACGTCAGACCTCAGGTTGACTTTTAGCTGTCAAAGTTAGCCTAGCGAAGCGTCATTGTCGATGGTTGTGAGGGCGGCCATCTTGAGACACTGTTGTTCGAGACGGCGCCCGCACACCACGCTTGTGACGAATCGCTTTGTATCCGAGTGATAGTTTAATCTAGTGTTGTAATTATGTTGGTGTCGTGTTGCTTAGACTGTACATTGTTCGTTTGACTGTGTATTTCGAATATTAAACCCTGTGCTGATTAAACAACTGTGATTGTAACAAGGACTTGTGATATTTCTGCTCACGCCTACCTGCCTACCTACCCACATACACACAAGATGAGTTCTGATGAAGGCCCTCCTGCCCCTTCATCAGAAGTGGGATCAAATCGTGCTAATGAGATCACACGCGGGAATAGTGACAGTGAAATCAGTGGCGGTTACTTAAAAAAAAAAAAAAAAAAATGTGTTGCCGTTAGTTAGTTTGACCCCGATAAAACCGATTCCGATGCGCGATCATGGTCAGATTAGTGTGCGTCGAAAATTCTGCGGCTACCCTCATTACGGAAATTGTGGGTCGCAACCGGCCAAAAATAGTGTCTTGGAGAGAGCATCGACGCTAGTGACCTGTTTCTTCTGTGGCGAATCCGGTGAGTCGTTTTCATGTTGTTTGAAAGACTCGGGATACTGAGTGCTCTCTGATCAGGGAAAGTTTGGCTAGTAGGCTCCCTGATGGTAAACAACAGCAAAAACGGTTAAACCTAGTTTACAATGCAATTTTTAAATGTCTACAGCTCTGATACAGGGGTAATCGTTGCAAGTTATTATTGCATGACGTCCCTGAGTATTGGATTTCTAATAAAGTTAGATTAGACGAGAAGATTAAAATAGTCTTCGGTGGTATTGATAGTCAGTGGATGATGCACACGGGCGATCCAATTGATGGATATGCGTACAGAAGTTTTGATCCATGCGCTGTATGTGTGAGAGCAATGTGATTGCTGGTCGGCTGGAGAGCCGTGGCGTTAGAGGTTTTACTCGATGGTTTCTGTAAGCTTGGCAGTTTTGTTTGCAGTACTTTTAAAGGTTAATTCGAACGACTATGGTATATGGCCCAGGCCCCAGGGTAGTGATTGTTGTATTTTCGATTATTCCCAATTTTACCATTTGATACAAGACACGTCTAGGTCAAGGTCACGGTCTTGTAAACATCTTAGAATTATACTCGCGACTTTTTTATCAACCGTTTTCTTACAACGCGTGTTAACACCGGTGAGTTGGAGATAATACTGGTCAACCTTAATCATACAGTGCAAAGACGTCCTTGGACTGTCTCCGGACGAACGTCAAATTATGCACGATTGTGTTAGCGAATTGTTGCAAGCTAAAATAATTAGACACAGTAGTTCGCCGTTTGATTAGTCCAGCCCTTTTGGCTAAAAAGTTTGATGGATCAGACCGTATGTGCATAGATTATAGAGCTTAGTAATAATACAGTGCCAGATCGTTATCCGTTACCGCTGAGTCCATTAGAACTTTTGATAGGTAAGGTAGCACGTCCACTTCATTTAACGACAAGGATGAGGATGAGGATGATGAGGATGAGGAGATTAGCATCTGAACGCCATTTAGAAGTCTGCGCGTTATGATAAAAGTCGTTTTGATAGTACAAAGGCAAGCGTGTAGGTTCTCTGTCGGTGAATTTGCGGAGATCGTAATCAAACTAAGCTTGACGTGACGTATAGAGGGTCATTTTAATTTTTTTAAGTGTTAGATGGCGATCGGTACGTTTTAAAATCCCTAGTTAGCAAGCGCACTTACGAATACGCTCATGACCTAGGGTAGTGAGTGGGGAAAATTCCCGACGGCCAAGTACCAATTGAGATTGTAAATTAAGTAGATAATGAGTTGGCATCACTTTAGTTTGCGTAAACAGGTTCTCGGTTCAGTGGGTCGGAGACTATACCAGAGTATCGTAGTAGGCGGTAGCTCTGGGTGGTATAGTCGGGTTTAGCCTAGAAGCGAAAACCGTAGAGTGGATTGGATACCGTACCAGAGTATCGTAGCCGTAGCCTGTTGGAAATCGGTGTCTGCTCAGTGAGTAGTCCGTGGGTACGCGGTAGGCGGTAGCTCTGGGTAGTATGGTCGGGTCTAGCCTCGAAGCAAAGACCGTAGAGCCGTTAACTCGGTATTCCCGTGGGGAATAGTGTGTGTGTTGTTGACCATGAAAGAGATACTTGAGGTTTTGTTTTGTTTTCTTTCATTACTTTAATGTGGAATCATTGTGCTTGGTCTCGGTAATCTCGTAACTAGATGGTTCAAATTCGTAGATTGGTTAGTTTTAATTTCTAATTTGAATGTTACTTGCAAATTGGTTGAAAATAAAACGGATTTTAAAGTCGAGTTCCTTTATCTCATTAGTCTTCGTATGAGTGAGGAGTGAACGAGGAGAAACTGTGGAGAAATTTTGTATTTTCCAGAAAGTCAGGGTATAACTGACGAAATTGAGGTTGAGTAGTAGTGATAACATTGAGGAGAGTACTTAAGTTTGCATGATGATTGGACCGTACCAGAGTTTGTCGTGTAGCTCAGTAGAAATCGGCGTCTACTATGTTAGTAGTCCGTGAGTAAGCAGTCAACTCTGGTGGAGGTCGGGTTTCAGTGGAAACCATGAGTCCAGGGCAGACTCGACGTTCCCGTGTGGGTTCGCATTAAAGTAAAGATAGTAACTGGAGGTTACTGGGCTATGCGTAGCCAGAAATCACATGTAGAGCTTAAGTGTGTTGATTCATTTGGTTCGATTGTGTCTCTATTGTGAGATAGCGTGATAAATGAGTAGTCAGTTGTACTTTGAATTTCCTGATAGTAACGGGGTTTCCTAGTTTAGTTATTCTGATAAATCAGACGTCCACAAACTAATTTTTATGAATTAGGTCAGGAGTGACCGAGCTATGTAATACTGTGCGATGAACATTGTTTCCACACGAGTTGTGGAGTAACACAGGAGGACGTGTGCTTAGCAGTATGGCCGTGTCGCATCCGGTCAATAGCAGTAGTGGATCTGGTCAATAGTACAGTAGTGGATCTGGTCAATAGTACAGTAGTGGATCTGGTCAATAGTACAGTAGTGGATCTGGTCAATAGTACAGTAGTGGATCTGGTCAATAGTACAGTAGTCGATCCGGTCAATAGTACAGTAGTAGGTCTGGTCAATAGTACAGTAGTCAGGAAACGAGTCGCAGGCGCGTCACTGGCGACATCACGTGATCTACCCACACCAACAGCGCGCTTCTGCGGAGTCGTGATGTTTTGAACTCATGGCGGGGAGGACGGTCTGGTCTAGTGTCTGATCGCGTCGGGTTTGCTACGCCACGGAACTGTGTTCGATTCGTTGTGCCCAGTAGTTGTGTTAATTTTAATTTGAAGTGATTGTGTTAGATTGTGATTTTAATAGTCACCGAGTATAGGCACCCAGTGTGTTTTCATAGCAGGAAACCCATCTCCTGCCCGCATGGTCTTTGGATCTAGCTGAGTAAATCCTGACGTTTCACGTGACGTTTCGTTTGACGTGACTAGTCTTTTAAATTGTGAAGAGGCCGAGACGGCGTCGGAAGATGAAGAAATTATAACTAATTCAAATCATGACAATGATAACTCTGACACCTTGACCGTATGCTCAAACACTGTTTCTGCCGATTCGAGGACGCTCACAGCAGGCTTAGACACTCTCAGTACATGCTCAGATCCTGAGACTTGGGAAGTGTTGCACGAAACTGAAATTCATACAGAACAAGACGATTCATAGTCGTAGGTAAGTGGAGCGACCTGTAAGAATCTCTTTCCTGCCAAATAGTCAGACGAAATATGTCGTCCGAGTCAGTATCAGATTGACTTGTCTCTGTGCTTTTGTTCTATGAGACGAAATATGTCGTCCGAGTCAGAGCCCTTTAAGTTGGCTGACTTGTCCGGGTAGTCAGACGAAATATGTCGTCCGAGTCAGAGCCCTTTAAGTTGGCTGACTTGTCCGGGATGTTTTGCAGATTATGGTAAGACGAATATTGTCGTCCGAGTCAGAGCCCTTTAAGTTGGCTGACTTGTCCGGGATGTTTTGCAGATTATGGTAAGACGAATATTGTCGTCCGAGTCAGAGCCCTTTAAGTTGGCTGACTTGTCCGGGATGTTTTGCAGATTATGGTAAGACGAATATTGTCGTCCGAGTCAGAGCCATTTAAGTTGGCTGACTTGTCCTGGATGTTTTGCAGATTATGGTAAGACGAATATTGTCGTCCGAGTCAGAGCCATTTAAGTTGGCTGACTTGTCCTGGATGTTTTGCAGATTATGGTAAGACGAATATTGTCGTCCGGGTCACATCCACCAAAGGATTGACTTGTCTAATAGTACCAATTGTGAACATTTAACCTACATGCTGTTTAGTGACGAGGCTGTGTCATCCGGCTTAATTGTTGCGAAACACTCGCCTTAAGTCTTAAGTATCATAGCGCATTGTGATAATTGTAATTAGTCATCCGTCAGGATGCCGAACGGACTATGCACGATTGCAACTCATTGTTTCAGAAAATCGCCCGAGGACGGTCGAGTGTCAGTCCGGCCGTGACGGCGCATCCGTCAACGTCAGACCTCAGGTTGACTTTTAGCTGTCAAAGTTAGCCTAGCGAAGCGTCATTGTCGATGGTTGTGAGGGCGGCCATCTTGAGACACTGTTGTTCGAGACGGCGCCCGCACACCACGCTTGTGACGAATCGCTTTGTATCCGAGTGATAGTTTAATCTAGTGTTGTAATTATGTTGGTGTCGTGTTGCTTAGACTGTACATTGTTCGTTTGACTGTGTATTTCGAATATTAAACCCTGTGCTGATTAAACAACTGTGATTGTAACAAGGACTTGTGATATTTCTGCTCACGCCTACCTGCCTACCTACCCACATACACACAAGATGAGTTCTGATGAAGGCCCTCCTGCCCCTTCATATACATCATAAGGTGTACGTTTGGCGCATCATGTGTCTTAGCATTAAATTAAGCTATTTGTGTGTGTATTATGCTAGTAAAGACCACAACTTGAAATAGGATCAGATTCAGGAGGCAGAGAGCTCTATTCAGTAAAAAAAATACATCACCCTATATTTCAGAAGGTGCACGTAGGCCGGAATCAGGCTGCAGACAGCTCGATACAGTCATTTTCATAGTAAAATTTCACATTTTCTCAATTAACTCCTGAAATACGAGAGATAAAAAGAAATTTGTCAGTACAAGTTTTGAATGCATTTGATAGCTAAATACGATGGCAATTATTCGTTTTTAAAAAATAGACTGTTTTTTCCTCGGAAATGCGTAAGTCCAACATCTCCCATACACTCGTTCTACTGTGCGCCGTGACTCATGGCATGCTCTAAACATCTTCTTTCATTTGTTTTTTTCGCAGACTCGTAGTTGCTATCTCAAGACATAACATGTGTCGTTGATTGAGCGTATGGCTACACTGTAAATGTCTCTGTACACCTGCTTACTTATTAACAATCTTGCCTCCTTGTATACGAGAAATTGAATTATAACCTACTGAAGCTCCTAAGTTAGAGTAAATTGAATAAACTTCAATTTACAATGATGTACCTACTCAGTTACTCACTCGGTTCGGGGTAATTAATTCTGTTTGTGTGTTTGGCGTAGTGAGCTTAATTAGTTAATTAAGTGCATTGCTTAGTGTGTAAGGTTCTTAGTTGGTAAGGTTATTAAAGCTGGTCTCAGTGCCTTGGTGCAGTATACAACGCATTGGTGCATAAAACAATATTGTCTATGTGTAGTGTTCTTCAGAATCCTTCTAATTATTTGTTTATGGATGTGTCCTTCTTTCACGGAGCAAAGACTGAACGTGATTTTTTGTATATAGTAGGGATTAGGTTATCACATTAATTGAAACCACGTAGTACATGATTCTGGTCCTGCGTTGAAATTTTTCGTCGGTTATTAAAAAAAATCTGCCGTTTCCTACAAAAGTGCGATCAAAATGTACGGAGCAGCTGTTTTTTTTTTTTTGTTGTACGTGGTTTCAATAAATGTGATAATCCTAATCGCCACTCTGTAGATTATTTACGCTACATGTCCTACCGGAAAAATGTACTATTACTGTGGGAGAGATCTCGAAAACGACACCCCGGGGGTAACAGAATAATATAAAACCTAGTTACAGAACTGGACTTTACTCGTATTTCGCAAATTAAATGATTACACAACAAAACACAAACGCTGTATATACCATAGTAGGTATATTTTTGTAACTAAAAGTTAAGTTATACCTACCATAGCTGAGTATGCTACTCAGGCTTCGTAAGAAATGCGATATCTTCGTTAAAGACATCACACCTGATGCTAAAACCTTCACTTGACAGGTTACGTAATATACTACTTAACAAAGCTGGTTTACGTTACCTGTTCTTAGTTGATTATAACTTCTCGTCTACAATACTTCGCGACCTTAGATTACACAGGGTGTAAGTGTAAACAGTGGCAATCTTTTAAGGGGTCATTGTACTCATCATTATGAACAACTTTTACTATGGGACCAAAACTGAAATCGCGAAAAAAAAAACAGCTGTTCAGTACATTTATGTTCGCATACTTCGTCAAAATGTAGGG
This sequence comes from Cosmia trapezina, assembly GCA_905163495.3. Classification (NCBI taxonomy): domain Eukaryota; kingdom Metazoa; phylum Arthropoda; class Insecta; order Lepidoptera; family Noctuidae; genus Cosmia; species Cosmia trapezina. The sequence goes on from LR991024.1 coordinate 21,156,807, forward strand.
AACAGCAGATTTTTTTTTTGCGATTTAAGTTTTGGTCCCATAATAAAAGTTGTTCATAATGATGATGAGTACAATGACCCCTTAAGAGATGTCGTGTTTGATTTTGATACACCTTTTATTTATTTATTTATTTATTTATTTATTTATGTAACAATTGCTTGCTGCACTTACAGTGTACACCAAAGCGTGCAGCAAGCCAACAATATGTTGTTGCATGAAGTTTTCTAGTTGTATGCTATGGCATTCAACTAAAAAACCTCATGCAGACATTATACATAGATTTGCTGCTGTAATTAAATATGTCAACATCCGGCTCCTGAGCAATCAGGGCGTTCAGCAGATTGATCGCCTGTGTTGTGGGGGCATATCGAGCAGTATGGGTACGCGCTGGCGGAGCCGCGAACAGGCCCCGCGAGGCACAGGCGCGCGACTGCCGCAGCCGGTCCGGAGCAAACAATGAACAGCGAGCTAGAGTAGTCGCGTCATCGATCTTATTATTTAGCAATAAGTAGTAGTGCATCAAAAGCGCACATTTGCGTCGCAGCTCCAACGTGTTGATGCCTACCATTCCCGCAACAAACAGAGACGGATACAAATAGGGATAATACCCATATATTTTTTTATATAGGTAGCGAGCAAATTTTCGTTGGACCCTTTCTATCATGAGCTTATACTTTTGCTCATGCGGATCCCATACCAGCGCATTGTATTCAAGTTTGCTACGTACAAACGAATAATAAAGAGTGAGTGAGTATGGAATGTTCTTTACAGAATTATTATTCAGATAAAAAAATAATTTGGCAGATGGCAGATTTCATATCGGAATAGTATTGCACGTCGATCGGCATCTTTGTCACGCGTCCACAGCGGATTCCAACGAAATTTTAAAGTACGTGATGTGAAATCTATGAAATCTCTCTTCCATTTTTGCTACGGATGCTTTTGCTACGTTGACTGTATCTCGATGGCGTTTTGCAGAAGGTACAGTCGGCTGCATCAATTGGGTACCCAATTGTTGTAGCCCAGTGTACCTACCTAAATATACGTAGATTTGATGATATTGCGTATTTTGGTTTTCCCATGAGCATGAGCAGTGGTGGCCCAGTGTTAACGGCCCCGATTTACGTGTCGTAGGGCGTGGGTTCGATCCCAGGCAGGCAATTTACTTTTTGCAAGTTATTCCACCACCACTGCTCTCAAAACTGTGACGGAAATACCGTGAGAAAACTGGCTTGTCCTAGGACATGCCATCCACCAACCTTCAAAGAGCCCGCGTGCATTATGGCCCACTACCTCTCGCAGAGAGGAGGCCCAGCAGTGGGAAGATTATTTTATGTTTTTCAGAGGATAAACTCATAATGGACAAGCCCGCCAGTCTGTTCGCAATTACTGCAACTCCTGAAAGCCAGAATCAACAATGGTAACTACCAGAATGACCCTGATATTAGGAACATAAGTTTTAGGGAATTTACGGAAGCTTTGGTGTTTTGTTTTATTTTCGTCTACAGCTAACACCTTAGGATGGTCACAGCAAATAGCGACAATAGGTGTCATATTTCCAAAATTATCAGTAGTACAGCAACGGCCAGAAGTCCACTTACACCGCAATGACCATTATCGCCTGCGCTATACGGGCTGCGGCGCTTATACCTATACGGGCTGCGTCGTCGAAGAAGGTCATAAGGTAGGTAGAATATTGCTATGCCATGGTTTTGTGACTTGCTAGTCGACTTCTGGCTGTTACTGTACATCAGTAATTTAGAGGCATATTTCCAGTGCTGTGGACGTTTTCTATATGAATACACATAACTTTAATGACGTATTGAAATAACAACGCCTTTCCTTATAAGTAGCTAACAGTAAGGATGTTGCTACTAACAACATGCAGTAAAAAACCCTATTTATCCCTAAGTAAATAAAATATTATAATAATAATATAATATAATTTCCTAGAAACCGACGTGGAGATGCATCGAGATGTGGTCGCGGTGGACAAGGGCCTCACCCCACTCTCCTTGGCGAAAGAGAACTGGCGCAAACCTGCAGTACTTGATACTAACGATCGTAGGGAAGTATGGCGAGGCAAAGAGCTTCACGGACGCTTTTTCCGGGCCCTCCATGGGCCTGATGTAGACTTTTTGGCGTCTGTATCCTGGCTACGTTTCGGCGACCTCTTCGGGGAAACCGAAGGTTTTGTGTGTGCAATTATGGATGAAGTTATCATGACGAATAATTATCGGAAATACATTGTCAAGGACGGTACGGTTGACATCTGTCGGGCATGCCACCGTCCCGGTGAATCAATCCGACATATTGTTTCCGGTTGTTCTCGTCTTGCTAACGGCGAATACTTGCACAGACACAATCTAGTGGCTAGGATTATCCACCAGCAACTTGCCTTGCAGTACAACCTTGTGGAGTCCGAAGTGCCATATTACAGGTATGTGCCCGACCCAGTTCTCGAGAATGGCCAAGCCACATTGTACTGGGATCGATCTATCATCACAGATAGGACTATTGTAGCCAATAAGCCTGATATTGTGGTGATAGATCGACGAGAGCGCCGTGCAATTATTGTTGATATCGCTGTCCCTCATGACGAGAATCTCGTGAAAGCTGAGAAAGATAAAAAAATCAAGTATCTTGACTTAGCACACGAGGTTGTCGACATGTGGGACGTAGACTCTGCAATCATTGTACCGATAATCGTTACGGTTAATGGTCTAATAGCACAGAGCCTCGATCAACACCTCAGGAGGCTCTCATTGCGCGGCTGGATCAAGGGCTTGATTCAGAAAGCAGTACTCCTGGACACGGCACGCATAGTGAGGAGGTTCCTCTCTCTAGAGCCCTGACCACCGGTAGCTTGGACCCTGTTCCCGATATCGGTGGGCTACTATTTTTATATTTTTAAATGTTTTTTTTTAGTTTTGTTTTTACAAAAATATTTAAAAATGTAAAATATATGTACATAAATGAAATAAAGGAAATATAATATAATATGTTTATTTTTGCCAAAAACTGTGCTTTACAATTCCTTATAGTCTACATTAATAGATAGGTTTACATTGATTTTTAATAAGACGCAAAGGAAACTTTGCTTATGAACTCCACACTAGGTCAAGCCTGTCTCGCGGAGTCCTTGGGTGGTATTACCTTGCGAAAAATGCGCATTACATTATTGCTTTGCATATTTGTTATTGCTACAATCGAGACAAATGAAATAGTGTTATTATTATAAAGCAATTAAAACATCTTATATACTAAGGACTGTTAAACTAAAAGAATCAAAACGAAAAGAAGAATATGTTGACGCTATGTGCGTGAGATTTGTGTGTGTGTGTGTGTGTGTGTGTGTGTGTGTGTATGTGGGGGTGTGTGAGGGTGTGTGTGTGTGTGTTACGAAATTACCTTTAAGAGAGATTCGGATTCACTGTAAGATTGGGCTAGCAGCCATTTGCGAACAATCTTTTTGACTAGGCTAGTTCTAGAGTTAGGTACTGATGTCACACAACCCTACTACTTTGTTGTATATGTGACTGAGCATAAATTCTTGCATGTTTTGTGCGAACTTTGTACGCGTCCTTATCGAAGCACACTTAAAAACTCGACGTTTGAGAAGTTGCGAGTATTCCGGCGTCTGTGAGACAATTTTATGTTGTTTCAGTACAATTTTTAAGATATATAACTGCCGGACATTGAGTAATGCGGCTTCTTTGTACAAAAGAGCTGTCGGGTATCTGAAATGTTTCCTGAGCATGACCTTCAAGACCGATCGTCGGGCTCGTTCGCATTGGATCATGGTGGTGATTAAGTTTTAAAAGTATCTATGAATTTAACCTAGCATAATTTATGTAACTTTACACAAATCTAAATAAAATTTAAAAGTAATGTACAGAAGCATAGTTATGTATTATACACGACGTACAGTCAGCGTCAATAATATCGGGACGTACAGACTGTTCAAAATGATCTAAACAACTATGAAAATAAAATATTAACTCAATGACACAAAGAATGCTTTAGAATGAAGACAGTACACGACAACTGTCATTCTAACAAGAACTGTATCCAATTGAGATAAAGTTTAATTTTCTTAGTTGTTGAGATCATTTTGAACAGTCTGTTCGTCCCGATATTTTTGACGCTAACTGTACGTTTTATTCATATCTATAGGTGCCTAGTTTGGCAAAAAAAAAACATAACAATACCCACTACATAATGATCACTAAATATTATCATGTGTCATTTAACAACTGGCTGACAACTCACGTTTATATAAATAACAATTGAATAGTTCAACACGCATAATTATCAAGCTATTCACAGTAGAATTTACTAATGTTGACATCAAAAGTTCAACCGGCGATAACAACTTCCTCGTTAGTATTGAGCCGACTGCGGCACAGTCAACTATGGAGATCTTATTAAAAATAATTATTATTTTAAGTGCAATAACTACAGTGGTAGTGGATGCAAGTGTTATTATTAATCGGTATGATGATGAGTGTGAACTGGATAAAGAATTAGTGGAAGAAATAGCATCGTATGAAAATGTTACGAAGCGTATCATGGAAGAAGTTAGAACGAGTTTTGGACTGACAATGTATCAAGAGTAAGCTAATTGTATTATTTTGTATCTTGAAATAGAATTTAATTTTAAATCTTAGTTAAGTACACATTATTTCATTTATAAAATGACATCAGATATAAAAAGGTACATACCTACACCATTTGTATAGTAGGAAATGGTTTTAATTTCTGACAATGATTGTAGTTTTGATTAAGTACGAGTACCTAGTATTCATCATTAAAATATCATTGAGTTTATAAACATTAAAAATTATTATGAATTAGACCAGACCAGACATAAAATTTTTTGTTAGTAAAAAATTCAACTACATTTTTCCAATATTTGCATAATTCCAATATTATTTTTCCTTTCAGATATACACGTTTCATTGACACATTCGGTGCTCGTCCCTCAGGCACAGAAGTTTTAGAAAGGTCGATAGATCATATGATAAACCTAACAAAACATAATGGTCTAGATGATGTCACAACTGAGGAATTAGAGGTAAATTATTACTATAATACTAGTTCTAGTACTTTTTTTTTTTTTTTTTTTTTTTTTTTTTTGAGGGTGGGAAATCATCAAATAACTTCTCCCGCTCTGGGTGGAGCGGGAGGGCGTGTCAGACTTTTACTGACTAAAACCCACCCGTGTTCCTTCAGTTGCCTATGCCAGGGCCGCGGTAACCCTTTCAGACAACCCGCGACCCCAGCGGCGTCGGCCCTATTGGGCCCCGTCACTTGCTGACATCTCTTTGAGGCGCGCGTGGAACACGACGCGCCGTCGACTCGGGCCTGGTCCTTACCGGACGGCGAGCTACCCGCTGCTCACCGTCCGCAGGCCCGCGCCTACGGTGGCCGGAAATCGCCCCGCGATTCCCGCCGCCCAGGGCGTCTCCTGCGGCGACTGAGGGCGTGAGGCTGCCTCTCCCTCACGCGTTCCGCCTCCTCCTTCGCGAGCATCACTGCTTCGCAGAAGGAGGTGACGGCCTCCCATGCACTCTCGCTCCGCACCATGGCCTGGACCAGGCTCGGACGCGAGAGATCGCCGCCGCCGATCGCCTCCGTGAGAACACGGCGGTGCTCTGCCCAAGCCGGGCAGACCTCCACTGTATGCTCCACCGTGTCCTCCGGGCGATCTACACAATGGAAACACCCGGGCGTTTCCTCCCGCCTTATGCGAAACAGGAACCTCCCGAAACAACCGTGTCCGGTGAGGACCTGCGTCAGGCGGAAGGTGAGGACGCCGTGGCGCCTCTCTAACCACTCCTCAAAGAGGGGACTTATCGCCGCTATTGTGGCGTGCCCAGCGCTGGGTTGCGACAGTCGCGCTCTCCATGCCGCCATGAGATCCCGCCGGAGCTCTGTCCGCTGTACCGTGATTTCTCGCGGCAGCGGAGTTACGCCCCGGCGCTTCGCCTCCTCGCGCCACTCCCACACGTGCGCGAGGACCTTTGCCTCCAGATCCCACGGCGGCAATCCGGCAAGGAGGCTCGCCGCCTCCCGGGAGACCGTGCGGTATCCCCGGACTAGCCGGATGGCCATGACCCTCTGGGACGCGTTCAACCTGCCGGCTGGTCCCAGCCTTAGGGAACGCGCCCACACCGGTGCTCCGTAAAGGGCCATGGACCGCACGACCCCCGCGTAGAGCCTCCGGCAGGAGGCGTTTGGACCCCCCAGATTGGGCAGGAGCCGCCTCAAGGCAGCCCCAGCCCGTGCCAGTCTGGGAGCCAAACGTCGGAAGTGCTCCACGAAGTTCCACCGGCTGTCGAGGACGAGTCCCAGGTACTTCATCGTCGACCCGACTCCGATGTGAACCCCTCCCACCGTTATTTCGGAACCCGACGGTGGCGCATTCCGAGGACCATGAAAACACATGGCCTCGGACTTGTGCAAGGCCACCTCGAGTCCCAACTGCCGGATCCTCTCCACGACTGTCGCAACCCCGCGTGTCGCTAGTTCAGCCGCCGCCTGGTGCGACCTCCCCTGCGCCAGGACCAGCGTGTCGTCAGCGTAACATACTACGCTGACGCCGCTTGGGAGGTCGGCGCGCAGCACCCAGTCGTAACCGATGTCCCACAGATGCGGCCCCAAGACCGATCCCTGTGGGACACCGCACGACATCTCTCGCCGGTTCCACTCTCCCTGATGACCGGGGTAGATGACGGCCCTGTCCGTCAGATAGGCCTCGACCACTCGACAGAGGTAGGTCGGCATCCGGTGATACCGCAATGCCTCCCTGATGCAACTCCAGGGCAGGGTATTAAAGGCGTTGGCGATGTCTAGGGACACCGCCAAGACGACCCCACCCCGGGCCACTGCATCCCCCGTCGTGAGGGCTCGCACGCGCATGATGGCGTCCACCGTAGAGCGCCCCTTGCGGAAACCAAACTGGGTCTCCGCCAAATCCGGCCCCTCCTGCACCAGCCACCCGACGAGGCGGTCTGCAATTACTCTTTCAAAGAGCTTGCCCACCTCGTCGAGCAGCACGATGGGCCGGTAAGCGGACGGAGAGTCCGCAGGGCGCCCCGGCTTCTTAATGAGGACCAGTTTCCCCGTCTTCCAGCGAAGTGGGAACTGGCCCCTCTCCAAGCATGCGCTTAGGAGCCCCCCTAGTCGAGGCCCGAGAGCCCCAAAGGCCAGAACCCAGGCTCTTCCAGGTAAGCCGTCGGGTCCTGGGGCGGTATTTTTGGCACTGAGCCTACGTACCGCCGCTCTCAACTCTACCTCGGTCACTTCCGGAGCATCAACGTCGTCGTCGGTGTCGTGGTCCGCAGCGGGCACCACATGAGGCGGAGCCATAGGCGGGGGAGTATGTTCCCCTCGCGAAGGGAACAGAGCGCTCACCACGTCCTCCACGAGCTCGGGCCGGAGACTCTGCGTCAGCGGGGGCGCCCATGGGCGGAGTTTCTCACGCACCAACTTGTAGGGGCGCCCCCATGGGTCTCTGTTCAGAGTCTCCAGCGACTCCTCGCGGCCCAGATCCCTGGACCGCAAGATCTCCGCTCGGAGGGCGGTCTTCGCCGCTCTGTACCCCTCGTACAGCTCCGCCTGAATGGCTTCCGTATCCGGAGGGCGGATACGGAGCCTGCGGTGCCTGGTGTACAGGCGTCGCGCGGCGACGCACGCCTCGCGCAGAGCCGTCAGCTCCGGCGACCACCAATACACCTGGCGAAAGGCGCGACTGGGCTGGACCCGGGGCATTGCCACGTCGTCGCACATCTCGGACATGGCCTCCCGGAACCACTCCGCCTCGTCGTTGATGTCGGCAGGCCTGTCCGGTGGTGACACCCAGGCCTGCACGATCGAGGCTTCCAGGAGGAGCTCCCGGTCCAGCTTCTTCAGCGCCCACCGCGGACCACTCGGGGCCTGTCGGACCGGCGCGCTCGAGGTATGGGCGGAGACGTCAAACCGGATGTACCGGTGATCGGAATAGGTCTCCACCCCCTCCATGACGCGCCAGTCAACCACGTGCGGCAACAGAGCGGGGCTGGCGAACGAGATGTCCACCACCGACTCGCCCCGCATCCGCACACACGTGGGGACAGAACCCCGGTTTAGGACGACCAGGCCTGTCTCCAGAGCCCAGTCCTCCACCATCCTGCCCCGTGTGTCCGTACACCGGGAACCCCAAGCCACATTCTTGGCGTTGAAGTCCCCGAGGACAAGCACGGGAAGGGAACGAAACCCGACGACGACGTTTTTCAACTCCGCAAGGGAGTTGTGGAACTCGGCGAGAGTTCGGTTCGGGGAGAAGTATGTCCCCACCACGACAATCCCCCCGAACCGTGCTGCGACGCAACCCTGTCCCTTCTTGACGGCTTCAAGGGACAGGGTACCGGCGGCGGCCGACGAAATGAGGGTCACTGAGCCGCTCAGGTCCTCCACCCAGTAATCACTGGGCGGGACAAAGTACGGCTCAGCGACCACGGCGATGTTAATCGACCACTGCGCCATGCTCTGGATCAACAGATCCTGAGCGGCGGCGCAGTGGTTGATGTTCGCCTGGAGGAGGCGCAATGGGGCCACTACTGGCATTCCATTGCAGCCCCCTCCTGAGCCCCCTGTGAGGGCTCCGCCGCAGTGGGTACGGCGGTGACGGCAGTGGGGGCGGCAGCGACGGCGCCTGTGGCGACGGCTGCGGCGGTGACGGCGGTAGAGGGGGCGGAGGGCTTGCCCTTGCCCCGGGCTTTCGCGGGTGGACCACAGCCCTTGCTTCCAGCCCGGTGATCGGCCGGCTTGCCAGCTGCCGCACATAGGTAGCAGTGCGGCGTGGCATTGCACGAGCCGGCCTTGTGACCGGGCTGACCACAGCGGAAGCAGTTACTGCTGCGGTCCACCTCCGAGGTGCATTTCGCTCCCACGTGGTTGCCCACTTGGCAACGGAAGCACCTCAGAGGTCTGGGTTCCAGCAGTTTCACCCGCGTGGAATCCCAGCCCACCTGAAATCTAGGGCCCTCCCCAACGATTTTGTTGGCCGCCGATACGGGGCAGCTCACCGTGACGGCTCGCAACCCCGTGAAGTCTGGACGGATGGTGCCTACCTTCACCTGCTCGATAGCGCACCCCCCCATCTTGACCACGGCGGCCACAACTTCCCCCTCTGTGACGGAGTCGTCCAGACCCAGGATGCGCATGTCAGCACACTTGGCGGGTCTGGACACCCGGGCTTCGTCCGCATTTAAGGACGCCCTGAGCTTTTCAGCCAGAGCGTCAGCGGTTGGGCCACTGGCCGCACCGGGAATCTCGAGCATACGAGCCCCGGTCGCCGTGACCCTAACTCGCATGCCCTTCGTGACCCCGACCTCCTCCAGGTTCACCGCCGCTCGCGCCTTGGTGAGCACGTCGCGGTAGGACACGCCCCTCTTCTCCGCTTCCGGCTGTAGTGTGATCACTACAGCTGCGGACTTTGGGGCGCGCAACCTCGCCGCGACGCTTCGCTCCTTGCGCCGACGCCGCCTCTCCTTCCGCTTGGCCGCCCTTGCCGCCTTGCCCTCCTTCTTCTTCTCCCCGGCTACCTGCCATTCGGCGTCAGCCGGAGGAGATTTAGAAGGCGGGGGCGGCCGCGTCGTCGTCGCCGCCACAGCCGGGGCCTTCTCAGGCGCCTTGGCAGGCGCCTTCGCAGGCGCCTTTGCAGGAGCGGCCCCGCCCTTCGCCTGCCCCGCCAACCCAGGTTTGGGCGTGGCGGCTGTGGCGGCGGCGTACGATGCCGCCTTTGGCTGGCCCGAGGCCTGCCGGCTCGCCGCCAGCGGGGGCCGGAGGACAATGCCCTCCAGGACAGAGAACCGGCTGTTGAACGCAGCCAGTTCCTTCCGCACCAGGGTCAGTAGCTTCTCCTCTGCAGGCCCAAGCCCGCTCTGCCCCTGCTGCGCCCCCTCCTGCGGCGCCTTCTGAGGGCCGGCATCGCGGAGCCTGGCCAGTTCCGCTTGGAGCTCCTCGTTCTCCTTTCGGAGAAGCTCCATGGCGGCTGTCAAGCGGGCGACCTCCGCCCGCATTTCGGACATGCCGTCCGACGGAGGCCCTTGCATCAGAGCCTCCGCTGCCGCCATAATGGAGGCCTTGGCTGCAGGTATGGCCTTGTCCTTCGAAGACTGCTTCTTCTTCAAGGCCACATCCTTCACTGCAGCAGCCACGACCTCCGCGAACCTGGCCCTCTCTGCCTTGAAGCCACCAGAGGCGTCCGACTCATCGCCAGACGCCTCCAGAGTGCTCCCCTCGGCCGAGCCGACGGAGTCATCCTCCTGCATTGCCCGGCTCTTGCTCTTGGACTTGGTGTGACTCCAACCAAGGACCCGTCGAGCTTTTTTGGCCGAGCGCTTTCCTCCATCCGAGGAAGACGACCCCTGGCCATCCCCCGGTTTTTCCTCCACGTTCCGCTTCAGGAAAGCATTCCTGCCAGCGGAACCCACCACTACGCCCTCCGGGCTCTTGAAAGAGCCCTTCGCGGCCTTCGCCCCCGATGCGGTGTCGGACTCCGACCCCGCATCACTCATCTCCTTCTCCTTCTCACGTCGTTGGGTTTCTTTTAACAATTCCATTTTGTTCCCACGAGTAATTATCTTTGTGTACTTGCTCAAAAACTTCAGTGGTTCGCACTAGCGACTAATTTAGCTACCCATTAATCAAGCTACCAACCTCCCTCACGGTGCGCCGCCGCTTGGAGGTTTGGGGTAATTTTTTATAGAGGTTTTCTTCCTCGCGGTCCGGGCGGTTAAGCCAAGACCCTCGACCCCCGTCAAAAGTCAGAGACATGACCTTGAACGATCTTCGGGGCTACGAGACTAACGGTGGCAGAAGGAAATGACGAAATGAAAATGGAAATGATGATGGGAATGATGATGGTGGATGATGGGATGGGAATGATGATGTGGTGAATGATGAATGGTGTATGGTGGCGGGGATGATGATGATTGATGGTGGATGATGGGATGGGAATGATGATGTGGTGAATGATGAATGGTGTATGGTGGCGGGATGATGATGATTGATGGTGGATGAATGGCTTCCTTCTGCCTGCCCGGCGGCAGGGTTAGTGCACACCGAGCCCGTTCTTACTCCGCCGCTGTGCGTCTCTGCTTAGAGCAGAGGGACACACGTTGGAGCGTTCCTCCGACAGGATATTGGCATACGGGCAACGAAACCCCTTAGGCACTTGTGCCTAAGGGGAACCATTGCCCGCACCCCAGGGTGCACCGTCCCGAAGACTGGCCTTCCCCACGGACGTATCCGAAGGGAATTCCAGCCCACGGGCACTCGGGGAGGTTTCCTGTCTCCGCACCCCCTAGTTCTAGTACTGTACTTTACTCTATTATATAACGCCTATTATCATATCGTAGCTCACAAACAACTGAACCGATTTTGATTTGTTTTGTTTGAAAGGTGACTTGATTGAGAGTGTTCTTAGCCATGATTCAAGAATATCTAATCAGCCGTTTAAAGTTTCAGCTCTTTTCTAGTTGGTGAATTGATGTGAACATTATTAGGCGCTCCAAGTTTGAAATATTGCACATTTTTGCTGAATTTACGCATTGTCTCTATAAACTAGTCTCTAGAACTATGCTTAGCTGTTGGACTATTTGCTTCAAATTATTCATTGATTTCTCGTAATAAAATATGTTTAACAAACCTACATTTACACCTACTTAACTCGTTCTAGCCATACATATTAAAATAAAACCAGTCTTAAAATATATTTAAAAAATATAAATTTTCTGTTCCCGAAGCCGTATTATGATTAGGTAAGCTGAATTGGACACGTATCAGGAAATTGCTATACGTAACACAGCACCGTACAAAGCAGTATCAATAATGATGTCCAATTTCCAACGCTCTTGGCGCAAAACTCCTACTGCTACTGAACAACGCCGCTGACGCTGCAATAAATGTGGCCACCTGCTGGCCCCAAACAGTATAAATGTACCGTCGAAACGAAAAGAAGAACTGCCGCTTTTCAGTCAATAGAAATGTTCGTACTTGCTCAGAGTTAATAATCTTTTCTTAATATTTTCAGGTACCACACTGGGTACGCGTACACGAATCTGCCAAAATGCTACAACCCCAAGCCAAAAACATTGCTATTCTAGGACTTGGTTCCAGTGTAAGCACACCACTAGAAGGCATTACCACTGAAGCAATAGTAATAAACAGTTTTGATGAGCTTGAAAAAACTGATAGAAAATCCATTGAAGGAAAAATCGTAGTATTTGACGCACATTATGTAACTTATGGAGACACCGTTGTTTATAGAAGTCAAGGTGCTTCAAAAGCAGCTAAGAAAGGTGCTGTAGCAACTCTAGTTAGAAGCATAACCCCCTTTTCAATATATTCTCCACACACAGGACACCAGTCTTACGAAGAGAATGTCCCAAAAATACCAACAGCAGCGATTACTTTAGAAGATGCAGACTTACTGAGAAGATTACAAGATGCTGGAGAAACCATCGTTCTACATATAAACATGTCTTACACATCTGATACAAAGAAATCTCGCAATACATTCATCGATCTAAAAGGTAGATTGCATCCTGAGAAACAAGTTATTGTATCTGGTCACATTGATAGTTGGGATGTCGGACAAGGAGCGATGGATGACGGTGGAGGCATGATGATAAGCTGGTTTGTACCAGTTGTACTAAATATTCTAAAACTGAAACCTAAAAGAACCATCCGAGCTATTTTATGGACTGCCGAAGAACCTGGCTTGGTTGGAGCTCAAGCGTATCTAAAGAAGCATAAAAATGAACTAGAAAATATTAATTTCATAATGGAATCCGATGAAGGGACGTTCAAGCCTTTAGGGTTAGAAGTGGCTGGGTCTCCAAAAGCACGTTGTATCGTAAAAGAAGTGCTCAAGCAATTTACACCAATAAGCAAACTGACATACAGTGCGTACCCAGGATCTGATATAGTTATATTTGTGGGACAGGGCATACCCGGGGCATCACTACTGAATGAAAATGAACGGTACTTTTGGTACCATCATAGTGAAGGTGATACAATGAATGTTCAGAATATGAAAGATGTGGTGGACTGTGCCGCGTTTTGGGCAGCATTTTCATTTGTTATCGCTGATCTATCCGTAGATATACCTCGTCAATAGAAAATCGAAATAAATTATTAATGCAATTTCAAAAAATTATTACATCATATTTGTGTAAATTAATCCAGTACCTGAAAAGCTTACATACTTATAACTTATAAGCTGCTGAAAACGTACTGAGTACCAACCATTATTAACAAGTTGATGATCAATAATTTCAAAACGTAATTTAATAATTGGCTAGTTGTTGTAAAGAGTGATCACCTTTATCGTTTTGCCCTTCTCATACCTAATTTCCATTGTGAAATAAATGTTTTAAAAAACAACAACACGTGAAATCGGTTCTACTTCTTGTTTGTGTTAGGTAGGTATATTTTCTGTCGCGCAATCCAAACGTAAGCCCCAGGCGTCTCTTTGTGCATTCGTGACGAGAACTGTGCTGCCACGACAATTCTTTGAAATTCAATAAATTGTAACCATTGCTACAAAAAATGCCATGTCATTGGACGCCTGTTTCGACAAGTTTTTGTTTACGTTAGCTGGCAGCCAAATATTTGCTTTGCCATTTTGGAGACGTTTCAGTCACCTTGTGCCGATGATAACAAAATATTAAGTTTCGACATCTTTGTTGACATACTCCTCACTGCCGAAAGAGTGTTTGGAGAAAACATACACATACCAGAATATTCAAAAATAATTTTATTCTCCTCAAGAAATGCTACATCAGATGCGACCCATTTCTTTAAAGAGACCTATCGAAGCCGTATTTTCTATTAACTGTGTAAGAAAACAGGCACTGTATTATAATAAAAAACTGTTACCATACTAATCGTATAATTTTTTTCATTCTTGTTGGCGTGTTTGAAAACATTTCAACAGCTTTTTTCACGTACATTTGTGTGACACCAATCCGGGTGTGTTGGGGTGAAACTGTCGGTTTGCGACTTGAAATGTGGTCATGTCGGTTACAAGTTTGAAAGCGACATTGAAATCCGCACTAATACTAGGTTGGTAGGTTTTTCAAAGATTTTGCCGTGATGTCGTGAATGTTTTTCTATTGTTGAAATATTTTGTAAAAAAAATCTTTTTTAAATTATTTTTTTGTGTTTGTGGTTTTAGGGTTCCGTACCAAAGTGGTAAAAAGGAACCCTTATGGTGTGACTCAGTCTGCCTCTCTGTCTGTCTGTCACAGCTGGATATCTCAAGAACTGCTAATGCTATCAACTTGAAATTTGGAACAGTTTTAGATGACGTTTGCCCAACTGTTTTGCAAATAAGAAAGGAAAAAATATATATATGCTTTTTTGCAACAGGGACTGAAATGACAGGGCCTTAAAAATTCGAAGTGGAGCTACTAGAGCATCTGAGGTATCATATAAAAGAGCGCTATTTACACATTCTCAAACATATTTTTCTTTTTTTTTAGGCCACATAGTTTTTAACTTTTGATGAAAAATGTAAAAAAATACCGTTCCCCCCCTTATCTCCGAAGTTTGCATTGAGAAAAATCTGAAATTATTCTATGTGATAGAAGTTTATGTATAGATTACAGGAAAAATAAAACGACGTCTTAGATGTCCCTACCATCCTGTATTCAAAAGTATTGCTGAGAAGTATCTATTTCTCATCAGCAATCTCATCAATGGTAAATCTTCAAAGTCAGTGACGCTTTTGTTTGGCGTCTCTAAAAGCTCTCTGACAGAGATGTAAGATTTTATAGCAAAATACCCCAAGTCGTGAGGGCTCTGCATAAACTTGGCAAATCAAATAAAGGGTTACGACCTATCAAAAGTAATGGACTCCTCAAATTTTATCACGGTAAGGTTACTTTGTTTTTACTTTGGCATATTATGTACTTACTTAGTTCATACGTTTCCTAAGAGGCAGAATATAAAGTGTGATGTATGAATGTTTGTGACTGAAAAGTTGTGTGGAAATCGGTTGTCATATGGGCATGTGATGCGGAGGAATGAGGAAAATGTAATGTAATGTGTATATGTAGTAATGTTTTGAGTATGGATGTATAATGCTATAAGAGTAGAGGAAGACCAAAAAAACGATGGATAGGCTGTGTGAAAGATGATAATGGCTAGAAAGGGAGTGACTACCGAGATGACGACTAATAGAGAAATATGGAAGAAAAGGACATGTTGCGCCGACCCAATTTGCGCACATTAGTTTTGCCAAGTTTTGCCATATTAATAACAAATTAGCAAGAAAAGCTCATTACTTACCAAGCATGCAATCAAATTATTTCATGCAAAGTCATTGATATAAAAAGTAAAGATACGGTCGTCCGTACATTTGCCTGACGCGATCGCCACACAGAAACACTAACGCCATCTATTAGAACTACTCTTAACTACGATGTCGATCGGCGCAGGCTGCTACGTAACCTTGTAAGAGCGGCGTGGTATTTTTCGAGACATAAAGAAATTATGAAAACTTTTATTTTTCAAAAATTATATTTATTGCAGTTTGTTCGTATAAATAATAAAATTTTCATTGGCCTTTTTGTTATTCTTGACATATTTTCCATTTTGGATTCGTGGTGTTTTCTGACATTGTATATCTTTCAATTATTGACCTTTCATAAATGTAATTTATGATTAATAACGCAGGTTGTTCCATTGAGTGAGAGTTTGTATAAAATTAAATTTTATTGTAATATAATTAAATCTTTATTTCATCGGTTACAACGCACGCCGCTGCAAAGTTATGTCACACAGCGGTACGGTCTTGTGGGCGTGGCCTCGCGTCGTCTAAGACAATTTACTTGTAGCAGGAAATTAGAAAAGAAAATTGTTTTAAATAATGTTAGAAGTTGATTTATTGACATATTTTTGACTTACAGGTGACATGAAATGTTATAATTTTTTTTGTTATGTTTTTTGTCGTAGTTCACGCAACCCGTCACGACATAATTTGGCTTTTTTGCCTTTAAAATTTGCGACCGCACCCGAAGATAGCCGATCGCGGACTAGTTCACTTGGGTTTAGGGTAGGGTCATTGTCGGACCACGTTCGTGGCGTCATTTTAACATGCCGTCCGCCCAGTCCTTACGCAGTAATATATAAGTCAATGTGCAAAGTCCATTGCACGACATTTCTTATTTTTAAATTAGGTAATACATCGTAACGAAGCGAAGGAAAGAAATAAAAATGCGTTTATTGGCGTCTAAAAAAACACCTTAAACTATGAAAACATAAAGAAAATAATGCCAAAAGGACATCACCCGCCTATTGTACCGCTAACAACAAAACGAGACCCCCCCCCCCTCCAAGCGAGCCCCTTACACCACTTTCTATTATTTCAAACTCAGAAATATACTCGCGACGTACGCGACTGAGTTTGAAATGACGGGACGGTGAAATTAAATTAACTGACAACCTCTTAAGGGGTCATTGTTCCCATCGTTATGAATAACTTTTACAATGGGACCGAACCAGAAATCGCGAAAAAAAATCAGCTGTTCCCTACATTTGTGTTCGCATTACTCGTCGTAATGAAGGGACCAGCAGATTTTTTTTTCGATCATTTGTGGCCCAGTGGTAACGGCCGTGACTTACGAGTTGTAGGTCGTGGTTTTGAACCCCGGCAGGAGCTTTACTTTGTGTAAATAATTTCATCAACAGTGCTCTCAAAACGGTGAAGGAAAACATCGTGAGGAAACCGGCATGTCCTAGAACCAAAAATTCGAAGACATGTAACCTCTACCAACCCGCACTGGGCAAGCATTGTGGATTACAGCCCATTTCGTCTCGAAGAGAGGATCTGTGATTATACTATGCTTGTATCAAATAAACTCAGAAATTGAGCGAAATTTTACTAAAAATATTTCCCAAATGTAAAGCAAAACTATAACAAAACATTACGAAATCCACTGAAATAACTTTAATCTCACCCCAACACATAATTTGATGAGAAAAGTTCCCATTCAGTTTAGTTTGAAGCGAGGGTGATTATTCATCTTTATCTGATTTGTAGTTTACAGAGCTTTGTAGTGGCTCGTGGCTCATTTGTTTTACAATAGTTGGGTACGACACAGGAACGAAAACGAGATGTGGGAATACCCGAGAAAGATGGAAAGATCGTGTTTTAAAGCGAAGGTCTACGGTCTGAATTATAGATATCAGAAAGAAGATGTGCCCAGTACGTTAAAAATTATCGGAACCCTGTGTCTCCACTTTTTCCCTTTGTCACTTTCATGATTTTAAAGACAAATACGGTGAAATACTTTTACTTACATATGGAAAGTGATTTACATGGCTTCGGTTTTTACAAGAAACCACCGAACAACACGGCATTCTTATAAATTGTCATGGCCACAGTCGAAACCGCACTAGATCGCAGAGACAGAATTTGTACTATGAACGGATCACACTGAGCATGTCGCGTGGACACAAATTCGACTGCTTGCCACTTCTCCTGTTTTTTATATTTCTATGGGCTGAATCGTAGGTACATGTGTATACTCGTAGTTCCACATTCAAAGTAATTAGTTGAGCAGTAATTGCCCGGAACACGCCATAAATTAGAAGCACATCTGCAGTACAAGCAATTAATTCTGTTTATAGTCACAATAACGTTATGGTTTTGTTACTGTTTACATCATAGCGAGCTTTGATTGTTATGATTAATCTGTCAAGGATTATGGTCTGTTAAGAGTTTTATGATGGATGCAGGAAGCACAGAACTGGTTGAAGTGGCGGTGCTTGCCTCCCCGGCCTATATCCAGCAGTGAAGGTCTGAAATGATGATGATGATGTTGAAGAGTTTTATGGTTCACATGTTAGAAAAGCTTGAATCATGGAATGGGCTATGATTAAAGGGTACATTGATTGATTGAATACTACAGTATTATTTGTTTAAAACTGTTGGAAGTCTTGTTTGTCAATACTTTAGAATCAATTAAGTAATGTGATTTCATGTAGTTGAATTTGGAAGAGGCTGATTGACAGGTAGTAGAAACAATCTCTGGTGTACCAATTGGGTATACCAAAGATATTAATATATTATGTCTAGATCTCGTCGAGTGAACTCGTCGAAAAAAAATTGCGTCTAACTGTTCGCCGCAATTTGCACGCACATTAGAAAAATACAATGTAAGCACAATGACTGGCGCGAGTATAAGACGTCAGCTGTCACGCACACCAGCATAACAAAGTTGGCCTGTTTATTATAGAGTTCTTTTGCAGCGCGACATTATCTAGACATTACATACTGGGTTATTGGTAAAACACCAGCAACCTCTTAAGGGGTCATTGTACTCATCATTATTAACAACTTTTACTGTGGGACCAAACCTAAAATCGCGAAAAAAATCAGCTGTTCAGTAAATTTATCTACATCAAACTCGTCAAAATGTAGAGTCAGCAGCTGATTTTTTTTTTCGCGATTTCAGGTTTGGTCCCATAGTAAAAGTTGTTCATAATGACGAGTACAATGACCCCTTAAGAGGTAACTGGTGTTTTACCAATAACCCTGCATAATCAAAAGGGTACTTATCACACGTTGACCAGTTAGCGTCGATACGAAAAAAAGAGACTAGCCACCTCCGCTACTTAGTCGTGATCATTATCAAAGCTCTTGAAAACCAGTAAATTTTTAAAGTAAAATCATCTACCTATCCTAGACTCGACCTAGCCTGAACGCTAGGTATCTCAGAGGCTCAGTCACGTCTTCTTTTTACTCTCATATACCTTGCCTTTCTGTCAATCTGATCTCCACAGTCCAGTTACTGGGCAATACCCCCCTTGGTAAGACTAGTTGTCAGACTTTTGGGCTTCTGATGACCCATAACGACAGTCAAAGATACACGAATGACAGCCAGGAACTTCCGAGGCACGGAGGGCTCTTGGTATGTAAAGATGGTCACTCATCCACAGCCCTACCAGGCAATCATAGCTTAACCTAATCGATCGATCCGAGCGGCTGTTATTACTTAGCCACAAACACTTAAAATGTAGTAATCACTAAGTCAAGATTATCTGTTGTCAGATCATGGCCACATTCAATATTTATCTATCTATCTATCTTCTATATAAAAAACCGGTCAAGAGCGAGTCGGACTCGCGCACCGAGGGTTCCGTTCCGATTTCTGAAAAAGTGTGCTATTTACAGACATCGTTTTATTTTTCCTGTAATTTTTACATAAACTTCTATCACATAGAATATTTTCAGATTTTTCTCTTTGCAAACTTCGGAGATAAGGGGGGGGAACGGTATTTTTTTTACATTTTTCATTAAAACTCGAAAACTAAGTGGTCTAAAAAAAAGAAAAAAACTGTTTGAGAATGTGCAAACAGCGCTCTTTCATATGATACCCCACATGCCCTAGTATACCTACTTTTAATTTTTAAGACCCCCTTTCAGTCCCTGTTGCAAATAAATAATAATAATCAATATAAATATTTTTATTACTTTCTTATTTCCAAAATAGTTGGGTAAATGTCATCTAAAACTATTCCAAATTTCAAGTTGATAGCATTAGTAGTTCTTGAGATATCCAGCTGTGACAGACAGACAGACAGACTGAGTCACACCATAAGGGTTCCTTTTTTACCATTTTGGTACGGAACCCTAATAAAAAGAGAACACCTGACTGACTGACTGATTGACTGACTCATCAACGCCCAGCCCAAAGAGGTTCCCTTTATAATGTAGACAAGGAATAAGGAAGGAATTAGCGGTAGTATGTTCCCGTGGGATATTTTCCGACATACACGCGGGCGAACCCGCGGGCAAAAGCTAGTTTAGAATAAATGGCACGTAGATGTATAGAGAGAGGTTCGCCAGCCCTGTTTTATACCATGAAACAATATACTCAAGTAAGTACATAAAATACTAAAATTACAGCCAACTGAGCCTGATATTTATAGCTGACGGTTAATTAATTAAGTTCACACTAGTTCTAATTAGGTTGTGAGAGGATTTATTAGAAGTCCGAGAACAGGCTGACTAATATGAGGCTGGTTTTGTTAATATGAACCTATTACGTCAGCTCTAGCGTTTGACTTATTAAATTACCGCTGAATAAACCTCCCTTTATGAGACGTCTTGGGTTTTTTTGTTTGGTATTATGTAAGCACAGGCGCGCGCGGATAATGGGGGGGGCAATATGTGTAGTTGCCACCCCTAGGCTTCGACCAACCTTTATTTTCTCCACCACATCATCATTCTCCTGCCCTTATACCAATTTATTTGGGGTCGGCGCAACATGTCTTTTTCTTCCATACATCTCTATTAGTCGTCATCTCTCAAAACTTTCCTGACAGAGAGAAAAATTTTCCCCTCTCCCCCTCTTTTTCTTCCATACATGTCTATTAGTCGTCATCTCTCAAAACTTTCCTGACAGAGAGAAACATTTGCCCTACCCCCCCTCTCTCATCCCTTGAGTGAAAACCTAGTTCCGCGCCTAGGTAGATATCCACTATTTTTACATTTTAAACGGCTTTAAAAAAGGAGGAGGTTCTCAGTTTTTTTTTCTATAATCTTATTTGAAAATAAGCTTTGTTTTTAAGGAAAATTACCTAACATTACTATAAACCCATTTCATCTGTTGAAGTTCTCTGAAACTGCCTGTACAAATTTCTTCTCTAAACGAATCTATTCCAGAAAACTAGTAGGTACATCAATGTCTTCAAGAAATCCTAACATTTATTTATGTAGATCCAGAGGATTGGTTTAGCTGATTCAATTATTGGAAAAGGGTAGCAAGTCACGGATCAAAATATTCTTTTACTTTCATGAAATATATCTTTTCTATCCTTTTCTCGGTTTTTTTGTTGCTAAAATGATAACTGATTTGTTAGAAAACTAGGTTGGAAATTATGTTACTTATTCGTGAAAAACTGCAAATGTTTTCAACATTAATTCGTAAAACGTTGACTTATACGCTTGATTCTTTTAGAACTGTAAGGAACATAGACTTAAGGCTCTTACAGACAGAGGCGATATCGCGTCGCGACGTGTCGCGTAGCGGCGTTGCGACGCGATAATATCGCAATATCGCTCGCGATATCGCCTCTGTCTGTAAGAGCCTTTACGTGTTTAATATTAATTTCAACTTGATATCTCTACGCGTCCTTGACAAAAAGGGTCTTGACAGACTGACAGACTTGCACAATTTTTTTATTTGATAGAATTAAAAATTAACAATTTTCGGACTTTTTCCTTTATTTGTGTTGTATGACCTTGCTTTTTACTAAATTTCATGATTCTAGAACAACGGGAAGTACCCTATAGGTTTTGATTTACTTGCGAGTATCAAAATATATCGCATAAATGGCCGTATGTTTTTATTGCATTGACTAAGAAGCTTGAGTTTTTTAGGACTTGAGACCACAGACCTACGTATTTGATATTAATTTCAACTTGATATCTCCACGGGTTCCTGAGAAAAATGGTTTTGACAGACTGACAGACAGACAGACAGACAGACGGACAAACAAGTGATCCGATAAGGGTTCCGTTTTTTGCTTTTGAGGTACGGAACCCTAAAAACGTGTGAAACCGGAATGAAGTTCGTTTTCACGTATGATTTAAAACAAACATAAAATTTTCGCAGTCGCCATCTTGGATTTACATTTTAACTTCACTATCGGCTTTAGCACCTTCGAAAACCATGAAAAAAATACCCATTATGAAAAATCTTGGATTTTCATTTTTGACCAAATTCATACTCTCTCTCACAGAGACAGAGAGAGGAAGAGAGAAAGTCGCATGGAGGAGGTATAACGCTTTTTCGTTACGTGACGATTTCTACCAGATCACTCCTACCGCACAACTTCGTTCCAAAAACTATAGATCTATTTTTGACCACTTTTTTAAGTACTGGTTTAGTATTAACGGTTCACCTGAAATTCTACAACATACACACTATCCTTTCATAACATTCCGTTCCTACATACATAGTATGATGTAGTTTACCTAAATTAAGTTTGAGACTGTTATACATTTATGTATCTATTTGTAAATGGATGTACAGCACAGTGTATTAAAAGCCAAGATAATTACATAGCGTTTTGGGCCCCTTACTATTTTTACTGTACATTAATGATTTACCCGACTCAATTAAGTATGATAGTGTCCTATTCGCTGACGATATATCTGTTATAGTGCCTAATAAAACTGAAAGTTCAAGTCATGAAAGTAAAATACACGAAGCCTTAGAGTCTGTAATCAAATGGCTTGAATCAAATAACCTATGTGTAAATATATCCAAAACAAAACTAATTAAATTTCGTACATACAAATGCAAACACCCCGATAGTATTAACATTAAAATAAAAGATAAAACATAGAAGAAACAGAAAATATTACATTCTTAGGTATAACTCTAGACAAATTTTGTAATTGGAAACAACACATTAAACGTATGCAATAAACTAAATAGATTTGTGTTTGTGTCGGATGAAAAAACAGCCCGCATAGCATGTGTATTATAATATGGGGAAATTCAACTGATAATGATAAAACATTTATTGCGCAAAAGAAATGTGTAAGAGCTATATGCGGTGTCGGTCCACTTGAATCTTGTAGGCCTTTATTCAAAAAGATTAAATTATTGACTTTGACTATGTATGTATGTGTTTTTTTTTTTGATTATGTATTTGTTTGAGGTATCAGTTTTTGTAAGGAATCATAGAGAATTCTTTAGATTCAAAGGTGACAATTATACCAAACAGAGACCCAGGGATGCAACAAAAATTCTTATTCCATTTTGACATGACGGACCAAACTGCCATACATTGTTATCAATTATAAACAACCGTTTAGGCAGCGCATGCAAAAAAGTCTGTTTAAAGAGGTATTTCTTTCCGACTTGTTAGACAAAACTTGTGATAGCTCGGCTAATATGCATGATATAAATATAATTTATAGCCTATAGCACTCAGGAGTAATGTAGCTTTCTACCAGTGAAAAAATTTTTAGAATTCGATCATTAGTTCCGGAGATTACCCCCTACATACAAACTTACAAACTTACAAACTTACATACAAATTTTACCTCTTTATAATATTGTTTTGTTGTTTAAATAATCATCCAAACGTAAGTATGTCTAAAAAATACTTTTTTAAAGCAATAAAAGATGTATAAAAGATAAAATATAAAAGATAGAAATATGGTGTCGAGGACTTTTTTTGTAGAATTATTTAAGACGGACCAAACTGCCATACATTGTTATCAATTATAAACAACCGTTTAGGCAGCGCATGCAAAAAAGTCTGTTTAAAGAGGTATTTCTTTCCGACTTGTTAGACAAAACTTGTGATAGCTCGGCTAATATGCATGATATAAATATAATTTATAGCCTATAGCACTCAGGAATAATGTAGCTTTCTACCAGTGAAAAAATTTTTAGAATTGGATCATTAGTTCTGGAGATTACCCCCTACATACAAACTTACAAACTTACATACAAATTTTACCTCTTTATAATATTAGTATATAGTATACATGGTTATGACCTGTAATTTATATTAGACTAGGTATATTTTATAGTTTTGTAGTGTGTTCCTACTGTAATTTAAATTAGTAGGTACCTACATGTTGTAAATCCTACTTATTTTAATAACCGATTTGCATGCCCTAAACAGGCAAAATATGGACTGTGCTTACACCACCAATTTTACATCTGGTAAAACCTGTATTTTGTGCAAATAAATTATTCTTATTCTTATTCTTATAAGCCTCACGTGGACACATCGACTGCCCAATCCGGGTTGATTAAGTAGTTACTAGCTATAACAGAGGTCAGAGGGGCAATTCTCGTACCTAAAAACGTTCACAATCTCATGCCAGCGTCAATGAAATGTCAAAAATTTAGGTAAACGCTATACAATTTTTGACAGATTGAGTCTTGAGATGATATTGCGAACGTTGTTAAAAATACGAGAATTGCCCCTCAGTTATGCAGTCGCTCCATTTGAAATACTCATATTCAACCGCATCCGCTAAGACTGGAACCCGATCCCAAAAAGTTGGGAAAGGCTAGGCAGATGATGAATAATTAATATCGTAACACTAAATATTGATCTTGACTTGTAGTAGAAACATTTAGAAACTTTCCAATTGCTTTTTTACGGGTAATTAACACTTAACTTTTAATACGATAAAAAAAAACAATCCATAACCTCTAATGTCTCCTCGCGTTCCTTTATCGTAATTACATGATAAAATTAAGCCTAAAGAGGACAGAAGGCATCTCATCCTGCCTTCAGGTATGAAAAAGATTAATATTCCGCGGTAGTTTCTCAAACTATGCTCAATATTGTGTGTGCGTAGCCCGCGTGCCTGAGCACACCGCTCGCGAATTAGTGACGACGCACTGTGGCCCGTAAGAAATAGCTGACTGGACGAAATAATGAAAGAGACATGGGCACGACACCGCACGGGTAATAAAATTTTTGAGACATATTGAGGGAGAGATTTGTGACATTTATAATTTCTGTTTCTAAAAGTAAACAAGATAGAGTCTGTGCGGAAAGAGAATAGGTGTAAGATTTGAGGGCGCAGCTATGCTTAATAAATTAGGTACAGTATTTGTGATGTTGTCAACACTACTGTTATGTCATTATAGTGCCTAATGTGCCTATCATAATGTTTTCAGATTCTTTTGATGAAATGTCTTTATTTGTAGTTTGTTTCATTTTACGCCACGCCTTTTCTCTTTGCACACAGACTTTACTAGAGAAACTCGGGACAGCTTTATAAAAAATTAAAACACACTGGTTGTGCTTATGTTCGGTTCGGCTATAATACGAACAGACAGCCTTGTGTGATTTACTAGATCTTTCTTGAAAGAAACTCAACTGTGTTTTTTTTTCAGCTGATAGATGACCAACTTAGTACAACAACAACTGGACTTTCATAATAACAAAGTTTGACGTTTTGGGGAATCGAAACATTCGAATGATATTCGTTGCAAGCAAGTTATACATACGTATTAGTTAGTATCATAAATTCTACTAAATAACTATAAAGTAAAATAAGACAGCTGTAACAAAATAATAGCAAAATTGCACTGTAAATATACATAAACAATAAACGTCATGTTTCGCGAAACTTTTGCCCAGACAGTTAGCTGAAACGGAAACACTGTGTGACGATACCGTCATTGCTTTATACCAACGAGGTTTCTCTGGTCTTTTCTCGCATGCTTCTGAGCTTTATAGCTCATAGTTTTTTCAGGATGTTACTGGATTGAAGAAGGTTGTATGTTAAGCAGTGGTGGCCCAGTGGTAACTGCCGCGACTTACGAGTTGTAGGTGGACCCTGAGAGGCGCTTTCCTTTGTGTAAATTATTTCATCACCACTGCTCTCAAAACGGTAAAGGAAAACATCGTGAGGAAACCGGCATGTCCTAGAACCAAAAATTCGAAGACATGTGACATCTACCAACGTACCCGCACCGGGACCGCGTGGTGGATTACGCAGCCCACTCCCTCTCACCAAGAGGAGTGTCCCAGCAGTGGGAACGTTATAGGCTGATTATGCTATAATGCTATGCTATGTTATTATGTATGTATTCTCATTCAGAGTAATATTTTTTGAATTACGCATGTTTTTCTTCTCTTTGATTTTTTGTTTTAATGTTCATTTTATTGACTGCAAGATTGATATTATTATTATTTTTATTGTTTATTACTGATAATTTTAATTTGAATAATTTGAATTTTTTGAATTACGCATGTTTTTCTTCTCTTTGATTTTTTGTTTTAATGTTCATTTTATTGAATGCCAGATTGATATTATTATTATTTTTATTGTTTATTTATAATTTTCAAATTTAACTGTTTCTTGTATCTTGTAGTGCTGTGTCACGCTGAACAGTCAGTTATTCAATCTGCCTTTACTGTCTATATTGGGCCACCAAGATACAGGCTATGCCTAGTTTGGGGCCCACGGCTTCTTCTAGTTTTGTTCCAACTATGCTCACTGTTTTTTTTTTGTTTTCTTGTTTGTATAATTTGTAACTTGTGTGTGTCAATAAATTGATTTATTATTATTATTATTATTAATATAGGGATGATGACTAAAAATTTAAAATTTTTGTGTGTCATATAAATTATTAAAAAATAATTCAAATTCAAATTCATTTATTTGCTAGAATGTAGGTTAAGTATGGCCCCTTTACATTCTACCATTAAATTCCAGTGTGCAAATATTGTTGTCCTGCACAATCACACTAATATTATAGAGGCAAAAGTTTGTGAGTGTATGTGTGTGTGTTTGTGTATGTTTGTTACTTCTTCACGCTCAAACGGCTGGACCGATTTGGATGAAATTTGGTATGTAGATAGATTATACCCTGGATTAACTAATAGGCTACTTTTATCCCGGTCTACGCGGGTTAAACCGCAGTGCGCAGCTAGTAGTAATATATTAAATATATCATTATGGTATTTATTGGACAGGTATTTTTTTATTTTTTTACGTAATCAAAAGATTACGGCGATACATTGTTAAAATGTGGCATGACGTCACTCATTGCTAGATTTTATACGTAGTTTGTCATAGTTGTTACGTAGCAAGCTCCCACTACCCAACTTTAATGCGTTCTTTAGGTAATTTTTATAAAGGACAGAGCTCGTGGCAAAGTAATAACAGCCGCAAGGGTCGATCCATCAGGTTAAGCTACGCTTGCCGGGGTTGGTCAGTGGATGGGTGACCATCTTTACACTCCTCCGTGCCTCGGAAAGCACGTTAAGCCGCTGGTCCCGTCTGTCATTCGTGGATCTTTGACAGTCGTTACGGGTCGTCAGAAGCTCGAAAGTCTGACAACCAGTCTTATCAAGGGGTATCGTATTACCCAGTTACTGGGTTATGGTGGTCAGATAGACAGTCGCTCCATGTTAAATACTGGTATTCAGCTGCATCCGGTTAGATTGGAAGCCGACCCCAACATAGTTGGTAAAAGGCTAGGCAGATTGATTGAAGTAATTTTTACAAAACAACATCGAGAACGGGTCTTATCGCGATATTCCTTTTTACGAGGTAAACAGGTACCTACTTGTTTTCCGACGTCAAACAAACATCAAACAAAAACAAAAAAAAACAAAACAAGAAAACAAGAAACAAGAATACAAACAAAAACCACAAGTGAAACAAAGGTACCTGTTTACCCCGTAAAAAAGAATATCGCGATAAGACCCGTTCTCGATTATTTTATCATGTGTTCAAATCGCAAAAGTTTAAAAAGTTTGAGTAAGTACCTAATTTTTATTAATTTATGATAAAGCAAAAAATACGTGTCTAATATTTTTTATTATTTGCATGACGGACTACATACAATTTCTTTTGTTTTACCCAGACATAATCCCTGTTACGTAGTAGGCTATCAGAGTAAGAGGTCGTTGTGATAAAATTAGTTCAGGATAGTACAAAAAGTATCCTAGGTATAGCTGCCACACCTCCTTCTGCGAAGCAGTGATGCTCGCGAAGGAGGAGGCGGAACGCATGAGGGAGAGGCAGCCTCACGGCCTCAATCGCCGCAGAAGACGCCCTGGGCGGCGGGAATCGCGGGGCGATTTCCGGCCACCGTAGGCGCGGGCCTGCGGACGGTGAGTAGCGGGTAGCTCGCCGTCCGTTAAGGACCAGGCCCGAGTCGACAGCGCGTTGTGTTCCACGCGCGCCTCAAAGAGACGTCAGGAAGTGATGGGGTCCAATAGGGCCGACGCCGCTGGGGTCTTGGGTTGTTTGAAGAAGATACCGCGGCCCTGGCATAGGCAACTGAAGGAACACGGGTGGGTTTTAGCCAGTAAAAGTCTGACACGCCCTTCCGCTCCACCCAGAGCGGGAGAAGTTAGTTGATGATTTCCCACCCTCAAAAAAAAAAAAAAAAAAAAAAAAAGGTATAGCTGCCACCAATAAGCTCTGATTTTCTCTAATTTGAAGCATGACTTTGAGATGATGATCTTCTCAAATTTTTCCTTAAGTAGTGAATCGTAGATTTTACGTAATGCAAATGCAAAAATATCTTTAAGATAGAACAGTTTCATAACGTACGTCGACACTAAGTACCTATAACTACTTGATAATATTCCAAGTATACCAACCCCTTATGTTATAAACAACACGTAACTTCAACGCGTGTCGTCGCATATTCCGCGCGTATTAGCAGTCAACGCTATTGCTTCATTACCGAGCAACTCTCTCCTGACTTAGAGCAAAGCAATCAAAGTAGGAGCTCGTCTAGACAGCTTATTTTAGATTGATATTGAAGAAAAACTACTACCAAACATTATAAAAATCTGCCTAGCCATTTTCCAACAGTGTTGTGGTCGGCTTCCAGACCAACTGGATGCAACTGAATACCAGTACTTTACATGGAGCGACTGTTTATCTCACTTCCACAACCTTGCAGTTACTGGGTAACACGATACCCTAGGGTAAGACTGGTTGTCAGAATTTTGGGCTTCTACTAACGCTGACAAAAATCCACGAATGACACCGGGATCAACGGCTTATTGACAGACATTATTGCCAACGTGGTAATACAATGATTGCCTGCTAAACCATCTTTTTTCGGTTAACTTAACCGCCAGAATATGTTTGGGTTTTCAATTTATCTGGTAGGTAGAGCCTATCTCGATAATGTGAAACAGATCCTTATACATCTTACCTTAAACTTGACTTATTTGTCACCTACAATATTGTCCACAGCACCTGTAAGCTTTTAAACCAACAAACGCTATAAAAAAAACCAGCCAAGTGCGTATCGGACCACGCACAATGAAGGGTTCCATGGTTGAAAAGAATTTATCTCAAAAACAAACTTGAAAATTGTAGTTGACAACATGTTCTCCCATACATTGATCTAAAAAAAAACTTATGTGATAAAACTACAAATTAACAATTTTTGGACTTTTTTGTTTACTCGTGCAGAAGCAAGGTCTCACACAGCTTGCTTTTTGCCAAATTTCATGATTCTAGGTCAACGGGAAATAGTACAGACAGACAGACAAGGGTTCCGTTTACTCATTTGAGGTACGGAACCCTAAAAATAAACAACCCATCCCCCAGGGATATTGCCTTTTCGTATAAAAATTACAACAAAAACGTCCCATGGTAACCATTATTTTTCATAATCACGTGTGCAAAATAACACTGACCACATGAAAACAAATTTAAAATTCATCCCTGTAACCCTTCCTTCATTTTTAAAAAGCAAGCAAAATATTTTGGCCGTTATGTAATTAATTAAAACCACGTTTGCACGGGAACACATTGAAACTGGAGATTAAAAACAAAACAATAGCTTTGATCCTGTTATTATTAAAGTGCTTTTGGTAGTAAGGCCTTGTTTCATTGCATTGTCCAAAAGTAATAAGTTGCTTATTATAGCTTATTTATACTTTTGATCAGCTCTAAAAAAACTTTTTATCAAAAAAAAAACCGACTTCCAAAAATCACTACAAAGTGAAAAATAACTTTAATTTCGGAAGCCGGTGTCTTTCGTTTTTTATTTACTTTCTTTTTGTTTGCCACCGACTTCCGAAATCAAAGTTATTTTTCACTTTGTAGTGATTTTTGGAAGTCGGTTTTTGTTTTTGATAAAAAGTTTTTATTTCTCGCTTTTTAGTGGGTCTGTTTATAATTTGTATAAGTTACAATAGTCTAATGTCAATTGCTCATCACATGTTACAAAATATTGCTTTTCCCGATGCTGGGACGTTAATTGTTGAGGAGTTCTGCTGGTAAGACCCAGGAGAACTCCTCAACAACCACTCAACACACGCATTGTGTGACGAGCGAGTGAAATTGCTTAGCAACCATAAAGTAATCGAATCGCAACCCGTGAAATATTTATCATTGAGTAGTTCCGGTAGCCATTTGTGGTCTTCATCATCAGTTCCACTTCACCAAGTGGTGCTTTCCGAGAGCAAATGCACGAGCTACTATAAAAAATACCCAAATCGCTATAGGTGTGCCTATAATATTTGAAGAGTTCCTTCGATTTCTCCAGGATCCCATCATCAGAACTGAATTTTGACAAAAATGGGACCATTTGGGAAGTATACCCTTTCCAACAAAAAAATAATTTTTCAAATCGGTTGGCAAGCAACGGAGTTATGCGCGAACAAACATAAAAAAAAAATACAAACATCCGAATTGAGAACCTCCTCCTTTTTTAGAAGTCGGTTAAAAAGAAGGAGGTGTTTAATTTGAAATAGGTTCATAATTGAATATTATGTTAAGGTATATTGTTCTAACAGAACCCGATGGATCATAAAACATAAGGTATTATATTTAAACACGTATACTAAAAGATAAATAATCTAATCATCTTTAAAATGGGGAAGTTTTCATAAAAATACGCTTGATAGTTTTTGCGTGATTCTCAGTTTTTTATCCACGTTAGACATAACTATACAATAAGTTATCTAAATATAATCTAAAATATTCACATATTAAGTTATTAAGAAAATGCTCTAATTTAACATATATTTTTTCTAAATCATTAACTCTACTCGTTTAGTTTAAAATTATTAAAAGTCGCTTATCGAGTCTGTGAAATATGATTACACTACACTACATCTCTGCTAAGCTTTTAAACAGAATAGCAGAAGGTATGTAACAAAGCCTCTCATCTATGTAGGTGGCTGAAAAAACATTTCGTAAAAGACTGAAGTGAATAAATGGCGTAAAATATATTTTAGGTTTTGTCGCCTTCGAAAAATTCCCAGTGCCTGAAACACGAAGTAACTGAATCAGTTGGCCCTGTCGCAGCGTACTGTTGGAAAATTCTTCGTATTCCAATTTAGTCGTGTTCCTGTCGCAGCCAACTAGCTTAATTAGCCGTTCAGTTAACAGCCTAGCCTTTTAACTAAACGGTGCCTTAGTGTTATTTAATTATAGGTTAGGTTGGAACTGTGTGTGCTGTGTGTTAGCCGAATTGGTCGCAGTAATTAAACTGGGGCACCCCGACCCCGGGGTTAGGTCAGAACCGTGAACAAAGGCGCGCGAGCCGAGCGAGCGGTGCCACGGTAACTACACGGAAGCAAGCGGCCGGCGAACGCTATTTCCAAAGGCTTTGACTAAACTAAGCTAGGTTGGCTGCGACATATTGACGAGTCAGTAGACTAAATCTTGCTATAACGCTATTTTTATCTCACTATAGGCATTTAATCCTGTCCTAACATAAAATTACACAATTATTTTTCGAAGGGGACAGTGGGGGTGTATCGTATACCTACGTTTCACCAATTACATTTGAAGTTTCATGTAGTATACGAGCCTATTGCTATTTATTACCTAGACCAGACACAATTTCTGATACCTTTGAACTGCTTTGAGCATTTTCTATTAAAAACTCAATGACAATTTTTCTAAACCTAGTAGCTCTAAGACCTTGACCAAAACCACTAGTAACAGTCTAAAAAACATTTACCCAATAAAACCATAGCGTAACTAAATTCAAAGGAGGTTGCATAAAACTCTCACGTCTATGGTGATTTATGGAGGCTTAGCTCTCCAAATAAATAAGATCCCATACATCATCCTACTATACGATTTATTGCTTATTTCTCGCCCTCACCGACGAAACGATACGTTTTATTTAAGCTCGCGTTTTTGGTAGCAACATGTTTGATTGTTATTGGAATTTTGGCCAAACAATTGTTTTTATTCAGTGAATTAATAAATAAATGAAATGCACCTGCAGCGTGGTTTGACCAGGCTCGAATTACTCGAATTAACCCAAAGATTCATACTAGCCCCTATTCCCTCATGTTACATGGTGCAACAGAGACCATTGCATATCAAGAAGTAGACTGGTGGTCGCGATAATGGTAGGGAAGACGTGCCCTTAGGATATGGAGGAGATAAAGAGCCTATTGAGTATGCACCCAAGCAATGGAATTGTGGAGAGACGAGTGACATTTATAAATGGAGGGACAGAATAAACTAGTGACACAAAATGAGGCCGCGGTATTGAAAAAACCCGTATTCGAAAACACTAGTTGGAGTTCGCGTTAACCATAAGCTTGAAATGTGGTAACTTAGCTTGCACGGGGGCCAGGTCATGTCGCTCCGGCAGGTCCAGTCCCTCGTATGCACTGGTTTGCTCGCCTGAGATCAAGAGTGCACGTAGGGGCTTAGTCCACCACGCCTCTATGCTGCTCCAAAGAATTTTATTTGACGACACAAATTCACAACATAATACACACTGATCGATTTCAATGTCCGGCAAGAGGCGCAATATTGCAACATGTGGTGCGCGTGCTGCATCTGACGCACAGTAAAAATTGACGGCAAGCACTCTCGACACACAGAGTCCAACTCGGCCAAACAAATGTTTTCATTCTCAGCTACATTTATTCTGTCAAACATAAAATCATGCCTGTATTCCTCGAAGGGTTGAGGTGTACCTATGTACAACACCCACGTTTTGCCCGTTATGGTTTAGTCCCATGAAATAAGGGCGATCTTATTGCCATCATCCGGGCACTAAACCAAACTCCGGGCTGCGATTGAGAAGTTACATATTACTCTAAAATATTTAAAAAAGTACGAACTTTATTTACCTTTAAATTAAGGTACCTACAGTACGTTTTCTTCGTTACCTGTAGAGTACGTGTCTAGAAATTTTTGCCTTCTTATCTTCTTATTGGTACAAAACTACATTTATTATGCATCGGCCTTAAATATGTACTAATTAATACTACCACACAAAACATTCACAGCTATTATAGTCCGGGCGGCGGCTGCATGATCACTTACGTCATAGAGTTACTGGAAAATACCACATTCCACGAAAAGTAGACTTAAAATAGGTAGGAAAAAATTTGGTCTGCCGGGGCTTAGCTTGGAGGATTCGTGGCAGTGAGAAGTTATGCTACCCACTTTGGACCATCATTTTACCTCATGTGGTTACTGAACGAAACCTTTTCGTTGGTTTTAGTGTCTATTTTAGTAGAGTAGTATATATTAGTAGAGTCTAAAAAACTTTGTCGGCCGAGCATGGTGTTGGAGGGTTTCGGAGTCCAACCATTTTTATGGCCACATCGGGTGGTCTATTTTACCTCATCGAGTTACAGGGTGAAACCAAGTTCTCCTAGTAGCTAAAATGATGCCCTTTAAAAATTCATTGGTCTGCCAGCTCG
Organism: Cosmia trapezina; assembly: GCA_905163495.3. Classification (NCBI taxonomy): domain Eukaryota; kingdom Metazoa; phylum Arthropoda; class Insecta; order Lepidoptera; family Noctuidae; genus Cosmia; species Cosmia trapezina. Next base: position 21,190,029 of record LR991024.1, read on the forward strand.
CAACCTGGCAGTTTTTGCAGTCCAACCAAATTTATACAGGGTGGAATTTTTAACCACACTTGAATGGAAAGTACTCTAAATACTATACTATGGAGATAGCAAATTTTACTCAAAGGAAGCATTCCTTTATTTTTAAAAAGAAACAAATCTGCATTCAAAGATTTTCGAAAATTCGCTTGCCACACTCAGGAATCGAACCGACTAAAATCCGAAAAAATAACACCCTGTACTTTTATGACATCAATCGATAGGGTCAATCATAAGGATCAAATCTCTCTAACAAACATGATAAATTAAATGAAAGGAAAACCATGAAATCGAAACTTTATATTCAATGGGACAAGATAAAGCACTTTTACGCAAAGGTCCATCAGATTACTTATGTTAACACCTAATCAACTAACAATTAACAATTATCTGTGACATCAGTTATATAAAATGACGACCACTGCCTATATTAATAACCATTTCAATACCTGGATTGGTTCAAATGGCACAATCAGATGGCCTGCAAGATCAGCCGACCTCACGTTTTTGATTTTTATGGGGATATGTTTTAAATCTAATTTACCAAAAATCCGTCCTAAATAGGTAATTGCGAAGTTGCCGTCCTTCAAGTACGCGTGTACAGAGTGTTTCTTTTACGTATCAATTTAACATTTTTAGTGAATATTTTAATATAAAAAAAATATAAAAACATTTTGTTTTCGAATGGTAATATTTTTTAAAGCATGTATGGATGCTATTCTATTGCAGGTTAACGGGAACGCCCTCTGTTAGTTAACATACTGTAAATAAAACAAAGTCATGTTAGTTACACCACTTATAAGTCAAGAACAGCTGGACCAATTTTTATGATTTTTGTGTCTTTGGATTTGTCTTCGTCCGGAATAGCATAATAAGTATTAAAACATAGAAAAATTCACAAAAAAAAATATGAAGAAAATTCATTTTCTCATACATAAAATTTAGACAGGGTAACAACGTCTGTCAAGTCAGCTAGTACGATATAAAACGACAAATTCCAAAAAAATATATCATAAAAAATAGCGAAACAGGTTACCATTAATCTAATCTTAATCAGAGGAGCTATCTATATTGTCGTCTGAAGAACTATCGTCAAGAACTATATCCTCTACACGCAGTGGTGTAGGATCGCCTTCGAACCATTTAGGCTGCAATTTATTGTCTCTTAAAAACCAACCGCAATGGCTACTAGGGCATGTGGGGTATCATTATGAAAGAGCGCTGTTTGCACTAAAGTATTAAAACATAGAAAAATTCTCAAAAATAATATGAAGAAAATTCATTTTCTCATACATAAAATTTAGACAGGGTAACAACGTCTGTCAAGTTAGCTAGTACGATATAAAAAGACAAATTCCAAAAAAATATATCATAAAAAAACCGGCCAATAGCGAGTCGGACTCGCGCACCGAGGGTTCCGTTCCGATTTCTGAAAAAGTGTGCTATATGGAGACATAGTTTTATTTTTCGTGTAATCTTTAACAGATATTTCTATCACATAGAATAATTTCATATTTTTCGCTTTGCAAACTTCGGAGATAAGGGGGGGGAATGGTATTTTTTTACATTTTTCATCAGAAGTCGAAAAATATGCGGCCTAAAAAAAAAAAAATGTTTGAGAATGTGCAAACAGCGCTCTTTCATAATGATACCCCACATGCCCTAGTAGCCATTGCGGTTGGTTTTTAAGAGACAATAAATTGCAACCTAAATGGTTCGAAGGCGATCCTACACCACTGCGTGTAGAGGATATAGTTCTTGACGATAGTTCTTCAGACGACAATATAGATAGCTCCTCTGATGAAGACTAGATTAATGGTAACCTGTTTCGCTATTTTTATGATATATTTTTTTGGAATTTGTCTTTTTATATCGTAATAGCTGACTTGACAGACGTTGTTACCCTGTCTAAATTTCATGTATGAGAAAATGAATTTTCTTCATATTTTTTTTTGTGAATTTTTCTATGTTTTAATAGTTATTATGCTATTCCGGACGAAGACAAATCCAAAGACACAAAAAATCATAAAAATTGGTCCAGCTGTTCTTGACTTATAAGTGGTGTAACTAACACGACTTTGTTTTATATACAGTATGTTAACTAACAGAGGGCGTTCCCGTTAACCTGCAATAGTATAGCATGCATACATGCTAAAAAAATATTACCATTCGAAAACAAAAAGTATTTTTTTTTTTTTAATATTAAAATATTCACTAAAAATGTTAAATTGATACGTAAAAGAAACACTCTGTACACGCGTACTTGAAGGACGGCAACTTCGCAATTACCTATGGGTACACTACATAAATACGAAAAACTTTATTCCGACAGTCACAAGTACGAATTTCAAAATACCGATTTTCATAATTCCGAATGGTTCAAAATTCCGAATATAACAACTCCGACTTATCATTACTCCTATTTTTATAATTCCTAAATTTCAATATTCCTAACGTTTATAATTACTATTATCAAAATACCGAGTTTCAATAGATCGAATAACAAAAAGTCCGACTTAATGATAATTCGAAACATCAAAACTACAAATTCCGATTATTAAAATTCCGAAATAAAACAAGCAGGCATGCAGCGTGCAAGCAGGCATGCAGCGTGCAAGCAGGCATGCAGCGTGCAAGCAGGCATGCAGCGTGCAAGCAGGCATGCAGCATGCAAGCAGGCATGCAGCATGCAAGCAAGCATGCAACATGCAAGGCGGCATGCAGCATGCAAGCAGTCATGCAGCATGCAAGCAGGAATGCAGCATGCATGAAGCATGCAAGTTAGCATGCAGCATGCAAGCAGACATGCAGCATGCAAGCAAGCATGCAACATGCAAGGAGGCATGCAACATGCAAGCAGGCATGCAGCATGCAAGCAGGAATGCAGCATGCAAGTAAGCATGCAGCATGCAAGCAGACATGCAGCATGCAGCATGCAAGCAAGCATGCAACATGCAAGGAGGCATGCAACATGCAAGCAGGCATGCAGCATGCAAGCAGGAATGTAGCATGCATGCAGCATGCAAGTAAGCATGCAGCATGCAAGCAGACATGCAGCATGCAAGTAAGCATGCAGCATGCAAGCAGACATGCAGCATGCAAGCAAGCATGCAACATGCAAGGAGGCATGCAACATGCAAGCAGGGATGCAGCATGCAAGCAGGAATGCAACATGCATGCAGCGTGCAAGTAAGCATGGAGCATGCAAGCAGGCATGCAACATGCAACATGCATTGTTTCTGTCACGGCTCCGGCGCTGCGGGGTTTGGGCGGCCCCACGCGAGCTTATCGTCGCAGATGGTTTTAACGCTCACCGCCGCAGCTTCGGCTTGCTGGCCGGCTTCGCCGGCCAGCCTCAGCCGCGGCGGCGGGCCTTCAAACCACCTGCTCCTCAGCTCGCGGGCCGCCCCACCCCTCCGCGCCTACGGGTTTTTAAATTACACTCTAGTATAGGGCAGACAAGACTGCGTGAAGTCGGTTTTGCAGCAATTCGTTTCTGTCACTAAATGTAGCACATCTTGTCAAATCCTAATTTTTGTAGTTTATTCGAAGTATTGAAAATCGGAATGTCGTTTTTCGGACCGAGAACTCATCGAGCATTTGATTCTTCGGACATATGAAAATCGGAAGACTAACAAATCGCATTTACGACTTTCGGTAAAATAAATTTCGTGATTTTTATTATTAGACATTATAATTCTTAGGTATTTTTATGAAATTCGGACTTTTGAAAATCGGAATATCGAAATTCGGAATAAAATATTTCGGAGTATTTGGGTGTTCCCGCCTCAGTGACGCATTCCTTTGTCAGCCGGGCATTTCAGACGGGTTGTTAAATGTTATTGCTAAAACTACACATACTTACATAAATGTTTAATTTTACTGATAACAACCCGACGACGACGACGTGTCTTTCTAATTCATTATCCGCTAACTAAAGTGCCCTTGGGAACTCTAGTTCTTAGACGTTTTATGCGGCCATTATAAAAGTCGCCGCTCGCCATTCAGCGCGGCGCGCGGCGGCCGGTTCGCTCGGCTTCGTGAGTATTCGTGAGACGCTCGGCATCGTGCGTATTGCAACGTTGCCGGTTTGGGCAATGCTACTACCTACGCTAGGTACTATTCCGCGCTACTATTTTGATTTTAAACAGGATGTTTCGAATTTATTGTCAATTAATTATTTTTTTGAATTCGGATTATTTTATGCTTAGTTTTCTATGCTGATATTTTTATTTTAATCTATTATTGATATAGATTAACGAGTTTAGGGGAACGCCCTCTGTTATTTAACATACTGTATAGACTTTTTGTTTTATTCAAAATAGGTAATTTTAGTTTAATTATTTTGTATAGTTTAATAAAAAATTGTGTTATGTGTGAATCATTTGTATTAAAAAAAACTATTTTATATTTCAGTTTGCAAATAAAAAACCATAAATCCAGCAAACAAATAAAAATAAAATTTGGTCTATAGACGGAAAATTTAACTAAGTCAAATAATATTTTACATAGGATTTTTGGTAAATTAGATGTAAAACATATCCCCATAAAAATCTAAAAAGGGAGTAATTCATCAACCCGTCCCACATGTTTACGGCCCATTTGGGACGACTTGACGAAAATCAAAATAAATAATATTTTCATTCTGCAAGTCGTCCCACGTTTCTTTTTGTGTGGAACTTTAAACTTTATCAACGTTTGGTACAGTTAGTAAGAAAAGATAACAATATTTTTTAAGAATTTTTAGCATATACTTTCGTTTTGTTCATAGATTATTTAATAGGTATTAAAAAAGTCAGTACCTACTAAAATTTTTTTTTCTAGATATGTTTAATTTTACACGCAAACGTACAAGTTCAAGTGTTATATACGAATGGTAGACATGTATAACTTTCGGTTATTATCAGGTTAATAAACAATGGTTACGTGCATAGAGATATAAAAACAGTGGTTACTTTTGAAGTAAATGATGACAGGACACCCTATGAATAGAATGAAGGTATAAAAAATATTTTGTTTCAATATCAATGAAGCACACGAGCGTGACTTGGAGTATTTTACAAATATTTTTATTTTTTTTGGAGTTTTTTTTTTTTTTTTTTTTTTAGTTTTGAAAAACATTTATATATTACTTTTTTCATATAATAATATAATAATAGCCCTTTTCCTATATCCTATCTTGCTGTGCCCGACAGGGTCCACAATGATCTAAAATTTTTGCCAGCGGCTTCGCCCGCGTGTATGTCGGAAATTATCTCACTTGAACCTTTTACCGAGATGAAAAGTATCCTATGTCTTAATTCAGGTTATAAACTATCTGTATACCAAATTTCATCCAAATCCGTTCAGCCGTTTTTGCGTGATTGAGAAACAAACATCCAAACATACAAACTTTCACATTTATAATATTATTAAGTAAGATTGAGTATTTAATAGAATTTATTGATGTTAAAACGAGTTAGTACTTTCCGACAGAAAATGTTAGACTTTATTTAGTGGTTATGGAACAAACTTTTACAAATTTATTTTGTGGTTTGATTTTGGACTCCGATAAATCTGTGACTCTGGTTGTGCATATTGGACTTGGATTTAGACTGAAATTGCTGTGTTTGTCGGAAACTTGTAGTGAGTACCCATCTTAATATTATATTCATAGGATAATATTTAAAAACTACACCGGCCCAAGGTCTTCATTAAAACCGTAGGCTAAGGGATATCTGATTTATGATATAGAATATGTACCTAGAAAACGGTTGCTTATAAAGGTTTAGATACTTGAAGGTAGTTTAACTTGTAGCTATATGCTTAGAAGTGAGTACTTACTTATAGAGGTCTTCTTTTTTCTATAAGACCTCTATACTCACTTCTATATTATGTTAGCCAAGATATCTTTCAGCTGCCCAAATCTACATTGACACGAATTTTACGATTTTTTTTTCCTTTTTTTAAATTAAGTATTTAATTTGAAACGCATCAATTTGTGGGCTTTACTTCTTCCTTTAGAATTAATTGGCTCCACTGTACTTTAACATCCGCACGTCCGAAACTGCACATTGGTCAATCATTTGGGTTAGGTTAGAATATTGACCATTACCTCTTAGAATTACCAAAGATGGCTGTATAAAATACTAGCTGCGACCCGCGGTTTTGCCGGCGTAGACCGGGATAAAAAGTAGCCTATGTGTTAATTCAGGGTATAAGGTATCTACATACCAAATTTCATGCAAATCGGTCGAGCCGTTTGAGCGTGAAGAAGTAATAAACATCAAACACACCCTCACAGACACTCACAAACTTTCGGCTTTATAATATTAGTGTGATGGAGGAGCTCGTGGCTAAGTAATACAGCCGCACGGGTCAATCCATCAGGTTAAGCTACGCTTGCTGGGGTTGGTCCGTGGATGGGTGACCATCTTTACATACCGAGACTCCTCCGTGCCTCGGAAAGCACGTTAAGCCGTTGGTCCCGGCTGTCATTTGTGGATCTTTGACAGTAGTTACGGGTCATCAGAAGCCCGAAAGTCTGACAACCAGTCTTACGAAGGGGTATCGTATTACCCAGTTACTGGGTTGTGGAGGTCAGATAGATAGTCGCTCCATGTAAAATAATGGTATTCAGCTGCATCCGGTTAGACTGGAAGCCGACCTCAACATAGTTGGGAAAAGGCTAGGCAGATTCATAAGGCAAATTAATCAATTAAAAAAATAATGACCACATTAACAATGTTGTGATGATTAAATATTTTATAACAAATTCTTTTTTTTTTATTTCCACACTAACACTTTTGCTACTGATTGTACCTTTTCTAATTTTGATAGCAACGTGGGACGACTTGCAGAATGAAAATATTATTTATTTTGATTTTCGTCAAGTCGTCCCAAATGGGCCGTAGGCATGTGGGACGACTTGATGAATTACTCTAAAAAGGTGAGGTCGGCTGATCTTGCAGGCCATCTGAATGTGCCATTTGTAAGTACCAATCCAGGTATTGAAATGGTTATTAATATAGGCAGTGGTCGTCATTTTATATAACTGATGTCACAGATAATTGTTAATTGTTAGTTGATTAGGTGATAACATAAGCTTTGATTATTTGATTATTTAATAATCAAAGAACATAAGTAATCTGATGGACCTTTGCGTAAAAGTGCTTTATCTTGTCCCATTGAATATAAAGTTTCGATTTCATGGTTTTCCTTTCATTTAATTTATCATGTTTGTTAGAGAGATTTGATCCTTATGATTGACCCTATCGATTGATGCCATAAAAGTACAGGCTGTTATTTTTTCGGATTTTAGTCGGTTCGATTCCTGAGTGTGGCAAGCGAATTTTCGAAAATCTTTGAATGCGGATTTGTTTCTTTTTAAAAATAAAGGAATGTTTCCTTTGAGTAAAATTTGCTATCTCCAGTATTTAGAGTACTTTCCATTCAAGTGTGGTTAAAATTCCATTCTGTATAAATTTGGTTGGACTGCAAAAACTGCCAGGTTGCGAACTGGCAGACCAATGAATTTTTAAAGGGCATCATTTTAGCTACTAGGAGAACTTGGTTTCACCCTGTAACTCGATGAGGTAAAATAGACCACCTGATGTGGCCATAAAAATGGTTGGACTCCGAAACCCTCCAACACCACGCTCGGCCGACAAAGTTTTTTAGACTCTACTAATAGACACTAAAACCAACGAAAAGGTTTCGTTCAGTAACCACATGAGGTAAAATGATGGTCCAAAGTGGGTAGCATAACTTCTCACTGCCACGAATCCTCCAAGCTGAGCCCCGGCAGACCAAATTTTTTCCTACCTATTTTAAGTCTACTTTTCGTGGAATGTGGTATTTTCCAGTAACTCTATGACGTAAGTGATCGTGCAGCCGCCGCCCGGACTATTAGCAGTAATACAGTCCGTGCCCACACTGCATAAAAATGTTATAATGTTTTATTATGGCATTAATTATATTTATATACGAAACATAATGCCGACACATTATGAATATTAGAAATAACTTCAACCATCAACATTAACGTAGACTAGTTACAGAGAGAGCTAATAGCCACATGGGCATTATGTGGTCAACCAATGTATAGACTAGAGCCCTTTCAAACTGCATGGAAACTACCGCTAGGAGGCTTTGCTTTCAAAACTGATTTGTTGCTTTTCATATTTGACTTGCTTTTGCCAGCGGCTTTGGTGTTTGAAATGGTATTTTGAGGAAGAACACACAGATTTTAGTGGACCTGTCCAGTCAGTGCACACATTTGTCAATTATCGTGGAGCTCAATTCAGAACTTAAAGCATTAATTCCATGCATAGGCTCGTTCTAGGCCCGTATCTAATAGTATTTTCCAACGAATGAATTTCACAAACTGAATGAAAATTGCTACTATTGTATTCAAAACTAAGCCGATCAGCGGGAGCGGAGTAACAGTATTTATTTCATATTTAATCTATCCACTCGTTTCCGATGAAAATACTAACAAAAGGCATATCGATGAATTTTTATTGCCTCAAAAATGAACGCATTCAATATGAATTTATTCATGGCAACTATAAAATAGCTAGTTATGTTTATGCGACTTTTATGATCTATGCACTTCCATTTGTGAAATACCAAGCCACTAAAAATAATACAAATTTTTATTGTGGCTAGATATAGTTTTACCCAAACCGACCGTTATTTTATTGCCCACGTAGGCTAGGGAGACTGGCCATAGGTATAAATAAGGTCGTACGTATCAATATTGCAATTTACATGAACTAAGCAGAGCATATTGTATCGCATAGTCATCCTTATAACGCGAATGATAGTCTTTCACCCTTTCCCAACAAATAAAAAATCCTGCAGTAATTTTTAAAGGACCAGGATAAAAGCGGGATTCGGTCGTGGTCCACCTGCTTAGTTCACCTGGGTGGACCACGGGCACTGTTTCTTGCCGGTGGATCACCTCAGTCCACCTAGGTGGACCACGGGCACTGTTTCTTGCCGGTGGATCACCTCAGTCCACCTAGGTAGACCACGGGCACTGTTTCTTGCCGGTGGATCACCTCAGTCCACCTAGGTGGACCACGGGCACTGTTTCTTGCCGGTGGATCACCTCAGTCCACCTAGGTGGACCACGGGCACTGTTTCTTGCCGGTGGATCACCTCAGTCCACCTAGGTGGACCACGGGCACTGTTTCTTGCCGGTGGATCACCTCAGTCCACCTAGGTGGACCACGGGCACTGTTTCTTGCCGGTGGATCACCTCAGTCCACCTAGGTGGACCACGGGCACTGTTTCTTGCCGGTGGATCACCTCAGTCCACCTAGGTGGACCACGGGCACTGTTTCTTGCCGGTGGATCACCTCAGTCCACCTAGGTAGACCACGGGCACTGTTTCTTGCCGGTGGATCACCTCAGTCCACCTAGGTCGACCACGGGCACTGTTTCTTGCCGGTGGATCACCTCAGTCCACCTAGGTGGACCACGGGCACTGTTTCTTGCCGGTGGATCACCTCAGTCCACCTAGGTGGACCACGGGCACTGTTTCTTGCCGGTGGATCACCTCAGTCCACCTAGGTGGACCACGGGCACTGTTTCTTGCCGGTGGATCACCTCAGTCCATCTAGGTAGACCACGGGCACTGTTTCTTGCCGGTGGATCACCTCAGTCCACCTAGGTCGACCACGGGCACTGTTTCTTGCCGGTGGATCACCTCAGTCCATCTAGGTGGACCACGGGCACTGTTTCTTGCCGGTGGATCACCTCAGTCCACCTGGGTGGACCACGGGCACTGTTTCTTGCCGGTGGATCACCTCAGTCCACCTGGGTGGACCACGGGCACTGTTTCTTGCCGGTGGATCACCTCAGTCCACCTGGGTGGACCACGGGCACTGTTTCTTGCCGGTGGATCACCTCAGTCCACCTGGGTGGACCACGGGCACTGTTTCTTGCCGGTGGATCACCTCAGTCCACCTAGGTGGACCACGGGCACTGTTTCTTGCCGGTGGATCACCTCAGTCCACCTAGGTAGACCACGGGCACTGTTTCTTGCCGGTGGATCACCTCAGTCCACCTAGGTGGACCACAGGCACTGTTTCTTGCCGGTGGATCACCTCAGTCCACCTAGGTGGACCACAGGCACTGTTTCTTGCCGGTGGATCACCTCAGTCCACCTAGGTAGACCACGGGCACTGTTTCTTGCCGGTGGATCACCTCAGTCCACCTAGGTGGACCACGGGCACTGTTTCTTGCCGGTGGATCACCTCAGTCCACCTAGGTAGACCACGGGCACTGTTTCTTGCCGGTGGATCACCTCAGTCCACCTAGGTAGACCACGGGCACTGTTTCTTGCCGGTGGATCACCTCAGTCCACCTAGGTAGACCACGGGCACTGTTTCTTGCCGGTGGATCACCTCAGTCCACCTAGGTAGACCACGGGCACTGTTTCTTGCCGGTGGATCACCTCAGTCCACCTAGGTAGACCACGGGCACTGTTTCTTGCCGGTGGATCACCTCAGTCCACCTAGGTAGACCACGGGCACTGTTTCTTGCCGGTGGATCACCTCAGTCCACCTAGGTAGACCACGGGCACTGTTTCTTGCCGGTGGATCACCTCAGTCCACCTAGGTAGACCACGGGCACTGTTTCTTGCCGGTGGATCACCTCAGTCCACCTAGGTAGACCACGGGCACTGTTTCTTGCCGGTGGATCACCTCAGTCCACCTAGGTAGACCACGGGCACTGTTTCTTGCCGGTGGATCACCTCAGTCCACCTAGGTAGACCACGGGCACTGTTTCTTGCCGGTGGATCACCTCAGTCCACCTAGGTAGACCACGGGCACTGTTTCTTGCCGGTGGATCACCTCAGTCCACCTAGGTAGACCACGGGCACTGTTTCTTGCCGGTGGATCACCTCAGTCCACCTAGGTAGACCACGGGCACTGTTTCTTGCCGGTGGATCACCTCAGTCGACCTAGGTAGACCACGGGCACTGTTTCTTGCCGGTGGATCACCTCAGTCCACCTAGGTAGACCACGGGCACTGTTTCTTGCCGGTGGATCACCTCAGTCCACCTAGGTAGACCACGGGCACTGTTTCTTGCCGGTGGATCACCTCAGTCCACCTAGGTAGACCACGGGCACTGTTTCTTGCCGGTGGATCACCTCAGTCCACCTAGGTAGACCACGGGCACTGTTTCTTGCCGGTGGATCACCTCAGTCCACCTAGGTAGACCACGGGCACTGTTTCTTGCCGGTGGATCACCTCAGTCCACCTAGGTAGACCACGGGCACTGTTTCTTGCCGGTGGATCACCTCAGTCCACCTAGGTAGACCACGGGCACTGTTTCTTGCCGGTGGATCACCTCAGTCCACCTAGGTAGACCACGGGCACTGTTTCTTGCCGGTGGATCACCTCAGTCCACCTAGGTGGACCACGAGCACTTTTTCTTGCCGGTGGTCCACCTAGGTGGATTAAGGTGATCCGTTTTCTTCAGGCAGTAATAATGATAAAATGATACCGTTTTTCAAATACCTGGATGGATTTTGGATGACAAAACAATTTGATTCTGTATTATCTGTGTGTTAAGAAAACCATTACCACCATTTTGCGCCTTTTAACTGAACAGGGAGAGTCTTGAATCCAGACCTTCAATAAAAGGAAAACCAAATTTATCTGATGACTAGCTTTTGCCCGCGGCTTCGCCCGCGTGGATGTCGGGAAATATCCCACGGGAACATACTACCGGGAATTCCTTCCTTATTCCTTGTCTACATTATAAAGGGAACCTCTGTGCAAAATTTCAGCTTTCTAGGTCCAAGGGTTTGGGCTGGGCGTTGATGATTCAGTCAGTCAGTCAGTCAGTCAGTCAGTCAGGACTTCTCTTTTTATTTATATAAATGACTATTATAATAGAAATACAATTAGAATTGTTAAACAAAGAAATTTCTGTAAGACTCGCTTTGGAAAAGTTACGTTGATTGTGTCAATGATAAATCATTCTGTTTTTTTCGATTTTTATTAAATGTAAATCGAAAAAACAGAATTGTTCTTTGGGCATTCATTATTCAACTGTAGTAAAATGACAGGATCAGGTTCAGGAAGAGGATTTTATTGCCGTGGAATTAATTTTCGGCGGACCATGGCCAATAGACATTTTTTATTTGCATATTCCTCATAATTTAGGTGATCCACCGGCAAGAAAAAGTGCCCGTGGTCCACTCAGGTGAACTAAGCAGGTGGACCACGACCGAATCCCGGATAAAAGTCTCATTGGGCTGATCAATTTAAATCCACATTGTTCTAAATAAACAGAAAATTACTGATTTTAACAAAAATCTACTACTTATCAAAATCTCATACAGGTAAGTAAAACAGTTTGCAGAAAACGTTCGCGCACTAGAGACGTGACCAGGCATTTATAAAAGCTCCACAGACTCGGATAACAGGCGTGTGTAAGCGAATAACGAAGTGGATTTAACACTTCAAATGCATATGTTTAACAGGAAATCATATTTTTATCACAGTGCCACCTTTACCTTTATATTATTATAGTGGTTAATGAATCCGAAATTTTTAACGCAGAACATAAGCCCGCTTGCACTACAAATCACTGAATAGGTACGTTAACCCTTCGTAGAATGCAGATCTACGTGAAACACAGTGGCTTTTTAAACCAGCAGACATACTGCTGTGGTCCTAGAGACCCTATGTGATAGAAAATTTGTCATATCTTTTTAAATACAAAGTTAGGTGAACTGTCACTCTTGGTAGTTTCGGTTTATGAACTAGCCATGCAAACAATACCCTCCGGCAGTCCGGAGCTCCCTTGTTAATAAGACGTGCGTAAAGTGGTTTGGGGTCTGGTAGACCCCACCAGGCACAGGACGTGTTGACTTTTACTATCTAATATAAATAATAGGTCTTTACCTATGAAATTGCCGTTTTGTATGAAAAAATTTAAACGAATTTTTTTCATGTATTTTTTATTTGTATTAATCGAAGTAATCACCCATGCAATCAATGCATCTTTGCCAACGCAGTGGCAGTTTATTGATGCCCTTCTTAAAGAAATCAGCTGGTCGGGAGGCAACAAATTCTTCAAAGGCATTTTGTACTGCCTCTCGGGTATTGAATTTTTTTCCCGCCAAGAAGTTATCCAAATTCTGGAAAAAGTAGTAGTCTGTAGGCGCAAGGTCTGGTGAGTAGGGCGGATGACGGAGAGCTTCCAACCCCAGTTCTTGCAACTTGGTGACCGTCTGCTGTGCAGTATGAGGTCGCGCGTTGTCGTGCAGGAGCAGCGGAGACGAGCGATTGACCAATGCTGGTTGGAGATGTGCCAGCTTCTCCATCATTGTGTTCAGTTCTTCACAGTACACATCTGCTGTAATGCTCACCCCGTTTGGTAAGAAGCTGTGATGAATCACACCGGCGCTAGACCACCAAACAGTGACCATCACTTTTCTAGGGGTAAGTTTTCGTTTAGGGCATTGTTTAGGTGCTGAACCAGGATCCAACCAACTTGCTGAGCGCTTGCGATTATGAAACAGAATCCATTTTTCATTGCAGGCATTTTTCATGCGGTTCAAAATTCCTTCATTTGTGTGTCTGTTGAGCAGTGCAAGGCACGTCTCGACGCGTACTTCGCGCTGGCGATCATTGAGTTCGTGGGGCACCCATTTGTCAAGCTTTTTTACCTTGCCAATTTGACGCAAATGGACCAATATTGTTTTGACGCTAACGTCGAAAGCTGCTGCTAATTCAGCCGTAGATTGTGTATCATCAGCTTCCACAATCGCCTTTAATTCGTAATTGTCGACCAAAGTCTTCGGACGACCGCGAGGTTCATTTTTCAGGTCGAAATTTCCAGAACGGAAGCGAGCAAACCAATAACAGGTGGTGCGTTGGTTTGTAGTGTTAGCTCCGTAAACGTCGTTGATGTTGCGTGCCGCTTGTGCCGCGTTGCTGCCACGACGGTACTCATATTCCATAATTACTCGAATTTTTAACGTATCCATGATGACGAAAAAGATTGAAATGCGATGAAAATGTAACACTAATCAATAAACAAATGACTACTTTTGGAAAAAAAATCCATGTTTTTAAAATAAAATTAATTTGAAATTTGAATTCTTAGCCAAACAAAAATTATTTTGATTTGAAATGGTCAGTACTGCAGAACGGCAATTTCATAGGTAAAGACCTAATATTAAGTATTTGAAATTGGGGACTGTCAGAACATACCAGGCATGCGATGTGATTTTCATTCACCAGGCATGCCAAGGGTTAATTCTTTCTGTAATTACCCTGTCAATCGTTTGAAGATGACACAGACAGAACGATGACTTTGACTTTGTTTTTTTTACAAAATGAGAGAACAAATCCTGTACAAAATTCACAATCCAACTTATAGAAAGTCACTTCAGTTATCCTGAAAATTTACCAACCCCACAATCTCATCTAATATAGCTTAAGGGTAATGCGCATCATCGCTGCACGTCATGATTTCCACCAGGAAAAAAAACAGAAAAATAAAAACAAAAACATAGCCGAGTTAATCTTCAAAGTGCACGAGTTGCACACAACTCTTTAGTTAGCAGCTATGATAAAAAGCTACATTTTGTGCTGCACTTAAGTACCATGTGCTCTGCCAGACGCAATTAACGACAGTGTGCGAGTTACTATTTATCTTCGAAACGTTTAAGAGAACCTGGTGCTAACTGCCTTGCACCGTAATGTGCTATGTTATTAGATTGCATTTTTAAGACAAATGCTCCAGAGTATGTTTATGTAAGCTTGAAGTTTTCTTCGGTAGATGTTATTGCAAAACCATTTAAAATCAAATTTAAACACTACCGATAACGGATAGGATAATATTATAAAACAACATCGAGAACTGCAGCAGTGCGATTCTGTAACCATCTCACCGTGAAAACTTAGGTGAAGTGAGCTGTCAATAGTGTCAATTCCTAGTAAAAACAAACTCACTTCACCTAAGTTTTTACGGTGAGATTTTTACAGAATCGACCGGCTTTAGTGCTATTCTGTAAATATCTCACCGTGAAAACATAAGTGAAGTGATCTCAAAGTGAGCTGTCAATAATGTCAACCCCTACAGCGTCAGGTGGAATGACGGCTCACTTCACGCTCACTTCACCTAAGTTATCACGGTGAGATGTTTACAGAATAGCACTCCTGGACCTCGCTGTATACTTTGGTATAACTGACCGCGGCCTTCGATCGACCTGTATGGCAGTCAATTAGCCACGAGCCCCTCACCGCAAACTTTACTACCCATCTATATTTTGGACAACCGTGAAAACTTAGGTGAAGTGAGTTTGTTTTTGCTAGGAATTGACACTATTGACAGCTCACTCCACGCTCACTTCACCTAAGTTTTCACGGTGAGATGGTTACAGAATCGCACTGCAGGTCTTATCGCGATATTCCTTTTTACGAGGTAAACAGGTACTTACTTGTTTCCCGACGTTTTAGGATTTAGGATAATATTTATTATGTTAGAGAGCTAGAGAATTTCGAAGCTACGAGTAATATAGCGTAGACACAAGGTTAATGTGCGATAGTACTTTATATTAAGACATCGCGTAACTTCGTAAGCAGCTAAGAAAGTAGCTCTGCGTGTAATGGATAGATGAATAATGAAATAAGTCTTTGAGGACGCAAAATTATTAAACAGGTTGTACGTCAGGTTTCTGCCTTTATTTCATATTTGATTGACCTAAAAACTGAAAGTCACTCGATTATATGGAGTTTTATATTACAGAAAAGTGTTTTATTCACTTCTTAACGCTCTGCTGGCATCCAGTTACAACAAAGAATTGCGAATTCGTAAATCAAATCACCTTTTTTTTGTCACAATCGACAAAACAGAGCAAGCATTGACGCGAAAACTATCCCAAAAATTCTAACACCTTTTTCCAATGTTTCCAACGTTAGTACCCTCGTCTACGGTCCGCTATCACCGGTTCATTGAACACACTACACGTGACTGTAATTCTGCTGAGTCCTCAGTTTGAACAGGTTCCAAATCAAACAGCTCGTGTTTGAGGGCGTTAATAATTCAATATTCGAACAAGAACATGGTTTTAGTTATAAACCAATCAATCATTCAATTGTTTCTGATAAAGTATCCCTTGTGGTTTAACGTTTGTTTAATAAATGTTTCAGTTAGCTTAGTTTACCTTTTCTTTCCCTGTAGACTTCACTAAATCGCGGTATTACGGCGTGATAATATAGCAGAGGTGGCGCTGACGGCCACCTTTGCCCAGCCACAGGAACTGCCGCTGCAGTTTGCGATTTTTGTTGTTGTTGTTGTACATTGTTGTTATTGGGTATAGTTGTGCTTTGTTGTATTGTTGTAGTTGTTCTGTGCCTTTTATAAATTGCTCTCATAGATGGAAATCTTCGGAGGGCCTGGTGGCTAAGTAATAACAGCCGCACGGGTTGATCCATCAGGTAAAGCTACGCTTTCCGCGGTTGGTTTGTGGTTCTTTGACAGTCGTTACGGGTTGTCAGAAACCCGAAAGTCTGATAACCAGACAGAGTCTTACCAAGGGGTATCATATTACTCAGTAACTGGGTTGTGGCGGGCAGATAGGCCCGCAGTCACTCCGTGTAAAATACTGGTATTCAGCTGCATTCGGTTAGGGTAAAAGCCAACCCCAACATAGTTGGGAAAAGGCTAGGTAGATGATGGGATGGAAATCTTCACCAAAACATTTCTAAGTACGTTGTTTTTAATAAAACCTGAAATGCCGTCAAGTTAAAAATTAAGATAGAGAATAGATACTTTTCCTGTGCATGAACCGTAACCAGGTAACTGCTAAGGCTACAATTCCTGTAAGTTTCGTCTTTCAACTCATCATACAACAAAAACCTCTAACCATCGCTTAGAGCATAACAAAGCCTCAAATCCCTTCAAATACTGCATTTTTTATCCTCAAAGAAAAGGTTTATGGAAGATATAATTCAACTTGTTTACTCACTTTTTACGGTTGTTACGTGTGACTGACAGGCCGACACGTCAAAACTTCGTATGTAAGTAATACACTCGCTTTAAGGAGAAGGGGTAGAATTTTTAGGGTTCCGTACCAAAGGGGTAAAAAGGAACCCTTATGATGCGACTCAGTCTGTCTGTCACAGCTGGATATCTCAAGAACTACCAATGCTGATAGCCCTGGTAGTGGTGACTACTTGAGACACTTGAAATTTGGAACAGTTTTAGATGACGTTTGCCCAACTATTTTGCAAATAAGATAGAAATAAAAATATACACTGTTTGCACATTCTCAAATTTATTTATTTTTTTGAGGCCGCAATGTTTTCGAGTTTCGAAATTTATGTAAAGTTTACAGGAAAAAATAAAACAACGTCTCTAAATAGCACACTTTTCCAGAAATCGGAACGGAACCCTCGGTGCGCGAGTTGCTGTGCGGTTTTGTTCATAAATAGCGTGTCAGTTGTCTGTAGAAAGGATTTGTGGGTTATTATAGTCTCATAAAATCTTCGCATGCCAATTTACAAGAATATAATGTTAACTGACTGACTTGATAGACTCAGGGTTGATTACAACATGGATGTAATAAAAAGAAAAATATTTTGAAGTCCCGTTTATCGAGGTGTTTTGATTTCATGTTTTTTTCTCATTACCTTCTCTTCTATTTCAATCAAAAATTCATAAAACGGTTTCTACTAAATACATTTCGAATTCAAGATCAAACCATTTGACAGTAATTTAGTTTGGTATCTCAGTATACCTTATACAAAGCTAAGACCTCCGTTCTGCGGTTATCCGTGAACATTGTAGCCGGTCCAATTAAATAGGTCTCTTCATACCTACTAAGTTATTTATAGCTTTAATACTTAGAAATGGTGTGGAAGGTTTAAGATTAAGTTAGTGGGAGCAGATGGAGTTATTTTATCCTCAATTAAGGTGATGCCCGCGAAATTAAATTTTTTTGGTTTTTTAGCAATTTGCAGGTCCGTGTCAAGTTGTATTTTGATCAAAGTATGATACGCGGTAGTAAAACATATGTGTTACAGCCGCGCAAACATAAATATATAGTAATTTCGCGGGCTAACACTGCGCAGTGGCTGAACCTTTACTACCTTTTACTTCTTTCTCACTCAGCTCTAACCTGTCACAAATCTAACCAATTGGTCAAGGTGCCCTAGCTTAGTTATTGCGACCGATTCGAAACCACACCAAACGCTTATTGTGACTGCAGATAATAGCAGTTTTGTTAAACGTATCGCAATGACAATCCAGCAGAATATTGTTCAGTCGTTTTACATAACGGAGCTATTTTGTAAAACAGCTAGCGGTTATGTAAAATATGGATGTACTCGACAATCCATCTGCGATAGTATACGAATTACTCAATACTCAATTGTTTATTGCATTCCATAAGTAAATAAATAGATGGTTTAATATATATATATATATATCAATATGGACCCTGTCGGGCACAACAAAATTAGGAGAGAGGAATTATGATACTTCACTCCGTGAAAAGTGCGAATGACCAAAGTCAACCATTAAAAGTCTGTGTAATTAACCCAACATAATAAGGATACTACTTTGGATTTTTTTAACCCTACCCTAGTTTTCTATATAAACACGTACAATACTACGTTGTAAGTTAATAACTGTCAAGTTACCTGCAAAAAGACAGCAGACAAACTTTGATACGCTTCTTAAATTGCATTTGTTGAGAAAAAATACGGACTCCAGACAACGAAACAAGATTTCTTTTAAACAATATCCTAACTTTGACTATTGTGTTATACTTTGTTAGAATATAATGAACTTTGCTTTTTCAAGAATATCGTGTTTCTGGCGTATTCAATGCCTAACTAGCTGATAACAACTACGGAGCGTTATCAAAAGGAGTCCTATTTGTATCTCAAGATGCTCTGAGCTTTCACTTAGGTATAATGTAACAATCCAAGATTCGATTTTGAGCAGTACGTTACAGAACTACCTCACTGACTGACGTGCATTCGCCTTCACTAAAACAGTCCAAGATTCGATAAGATTCGTATTCATGTTACGAATTGATAGTGCAATCCACGAAGACGCGCCCCACTACTCCTAACCGTTGCACACATCACTACATAGTATAAAACAAAGTCGCTTCCCGCTGTCTGTCTGTCCCTATATATGCTTAGGTCTTTAAAACTACGCAACGGATTTTGATGTGGTTTTTTTTAATAGATAGAGTGATTCAAGAGAAAGGTTTATATTTATAATACATGTGCGCCCGAAGCCGCGGGCAAAAGCTAGTATACTATAAACGGTTAGGAGGAGTAGTGGGACGCGACTTCTTGGATTGCACTATCTTTATCACGAGTACTCCAACTCACTACTGTTACATTACAGACAAATGGTCCTGGTCCCGTGCGTATGACCTAAATTTCGATATTTTTTTAAAAATCCTGTTTTTGTTGTTACAGTAGTTCATAGATGAATTTCTTAGTTTTTGAGAAAAAAAAAATTAGGTATATGCCATAGGCTCCTACTCCGTTCACCTATTTAGTAGGTACCCTATTTTATTCAAGACGGTAAAAAGTCATCCGGTATATTTTATTTCAAAAAGTATTTCTCTACATCGTGTATTTTTATCCAAATTGTACACAAAGGTCTAATATAATTCAGAATCCTTCCTGAATAAATTATTCATTACTTACTTACTTCCTGACCCTTTTTTCCTTAGTCCACAACGATTTTTCTAATAATTTGGTAAACAAACAATATCGCTTTCTTCATATTGTTTTAGAATAATTATTTTTTATGCGTGTCGCCCAACTTCTTTGTATATTTAGACGTGTTGGAAAAGACGTCAATCAATCTGCCTAGTCTTTTCACAGCTATTTTGGGGTCAGCTTCCAGTCTAACCGAATGCAGCTGAATACCAGTATTTTATATGGAGTGACTGGGTAATACTATACCCCTTGGTAAGACTGGTTGTTAGACAAAAGTCTAAGTCGTTACGGGTCGACCCGTAACGACTGTCAAAGGTCCACGAATGATAGCTGGGACCAATGGCTTAATGTGCTTTCCGAGGCGCGGAGGAGTCTCGGTATGTAAAGATGGTCACCCATTCACGGACCAACCCCGGCAAGCGTAGCTTAACCTGATGGATCGACTCCTGCGTCTGTGTCAAGAAAGACGTATTGCCCAAAAATAAACTAAGCTTTCATGAACTCCTAGCCATACTGTGTGAGTTTCAGTGCATGTAGTCGAGCGCGGACTCCAGATTTAGTGATTGCAATGTTAGCGCGTAACATATCTACCTCTAATATATCAATGATGCCAATAAAATAATTTACTTATTCTACTAAAACGCCCTATTTAAAGCACTGAGAAAGTCTAAATAAGCTAAAAAGAATGTATAAGGAAGCCTAAGTGAGAAAACCTTTTAGGTTTCCCTGAAAGCGTAATGCCATCTAATATTCGTACTTAGCGTGATACATGGAGTAATGTTAGACATTTAGGTGCTTGGCGGTTGTTGTGAGCCACGTTTTGCCTGATTTTTTACTTGAAAAACGTGTACAATTAAATATGACTTTTTCGGAGTGATATTTTGACTGTTGTAGTTTCGAAGTGTGGTGACAGTATTAATTTGATCTTTCGATTAGTTAAAACTCTCCCTTTCCAGTTTTAGTCTACCAGGTCTCCACAGTGTTACTCAGCGTGATGCATGCATGCGCGTCGCGTACGCATCGCTAGGCACGCAGATTGTATATTTAGTTGGACCTCACATCCCTACTTACCTATATTGAATCGCGAGCATACATAAATAAAATGGATAGCTAAATTTGTGGCGAGGTTAATAGAAAACTAATATTTTCGTTCGAATAGACATACCAACAGCAGCAAGTCAAGTTACTACAAACTGTCAAATTTTCTCATTCGATTTTGAACTTAACCGTCAACATTTTAATGTTTAAAATCATTTGGAGAAATTTGACAGTTTGGTATAACCTGATGTGATGTTGTCTGTACATTCAACAAGCTAATACTTTACACCGGTGTTGTTGGCTCAGGTGGGCCAGCTAGATAGAAACATAGTAAATGGAAGGCTAACCCAACCGTATGTCACACACACACTGATGACCCGTGTCACATACGTGACACGGGTCATCAGTTACAGTGTACCTGTCAATCACTCGCGCAAATTACTGCAGAATTATGACAAGTGTTAGTCACAATCCCAACTCGCTGTTTATCGCTTTCAGGGACACTGAACGAGACACAATAGAAGTTCTATTGTTATGACTGTATGGCCGTTTAGTGTCCTTTAAAATGTTAATCAGCTCTTATGTCATTAGTTATAAGCTCAAAATGGTGAGAAATACAAATATATAATCGTAACATGTGAATGAAAAACATTATATTAATATGCTCTATTCATCTCTCAGTCTATTGCATTAATATGGTGCATTAGCGTTTCATTTCTTCTATACTCCGTGTTCAAAAGTACTCGTAAAACATTTTTCTCATACAATATGAAGGAGAAACGGATTATGCTTTACTGTCATCAAAGAAAGTTCCAGAAAGATGTGAAGGAGTTAATGACCCTTTTATTTTTCCGCAGCTTCTATAAAATGGGCCAGTTAATTTTGAAAAATGGCTTTACAGGACTAGACGTTGTAACAATGTTATGTAGTATTGCAATGATTTTATCTTTTATTTGAACAGCGGCAGAGAATTTTGAGGTGTGATATTGAAAAGGTTATTTATCGTTACTAAAAAATGATTACTGTTGACCAAGATATTATAATTATGAGTAATAGGTACTAGTAACTTAGCGTTACGTCACCACAGGGTCCGACAGCACTCACAGGTTTTATGAAAAAATGTCAGAGCCT
This sequence comes from Cosmia trapezina, assembly GCA_905163495.3. Lineage (NCBI taxonomy): Eukaryota > Metazoa > Arthropoda > Insecta > Lepidoptera > Noctuidae > Cosmia > Cosmia trapezina. The sequence goes on from LR991024.1 coordinate 21,211,929, forward strand.
GTTCAGCACATCAGAGGGCCAATTCTCGTATTTTTAACAACGTTCGCAATCTCATCTCCAGTCTCAATCTGTCAAAAATTATATAGCGTTTACCTACATTTTTGACATTTGATTGACGCTGGCATGAGATTGTGAACGTTTTTAGGTACGAGAATTGGCCATCAGGTACCTAATGACATTATGTTTCTCAACATGAGAATGTGTCAAGTACTGTCGAGGCAAAAAGGACCTCTATTAGTCTCCTGACCTCCTGCTCACTTGGATAATCTCCATTGAAATTGGCCGTCGTGACTAAAATTCGGTCAATTACGTATAAATAAAACAACATCTAAGTACTATAATATTATTTAATATAAAGACCGCAATAGGGTTCCATACCCGAATGCTCAAAACGAAGCCCAAGTTTGGACCCTTCGGGTACGGAACCCTAAAAAATAAAAACTTTTTACAAACAAAACAACCGGCTTAAAAAAACGACTAAAAATAAAAATATTGTTTCGGAAGTTATTTATACGCAAAATTGCAACTTGCCTGCTTGTACTTTACTGTGAAAACAATACTGATATCTTTACTATTTATTATAGTAAAATGATAAACTTGCTGTAGAGTGTTAAAACAAAAGAGCTTCTAGAACAGTTCCTTGGGAACTCTATTCAAAAAATTGTAAGTACTTTAAAACGATAAGCTGTATAATTTGTTTTTTAAATTAAATTTTGTGATATACGTAATCGAATGCTTTTGTGAGATCAGAATAAAGGTTTCCAACACCTTATTTTACATCTTTAAATACGAAATTGAAAGGTCCCTTGATATAATTGAGAGACGCTTGATGTATCTTCGGTGGAGGCCCAAACCATTCCACTTGGAAGTTTTCTATTAGCCTCGCCACAAATGTATCCATTTCTAGTTCAGCTATGCGACGACCTGGAGATGAAAAAATACAAATATATAGTATACTCGCGATTGAATACAAATAAGGGTGTGAGGTTCAGCCAAGTATATAATCTGTGTGCCTAACGATGGGTATAGCTTGTCCACTATGAAATGATGCGCCCCACTACTTAAATTTGTGTTAGTACACTATGGTCAATGGGTAGTGGGGCGCGTCATTTCGGAGAGGACAAACTATACGCGTCAACGCATGCATTTTCATTCGTGCATAAGTTCTTGTTATGAGCTGGTTTCGTTTCTTCTAGAAATATTTGCACCTTCTTTTCAAATAAACATTGCAATACAATCTGAATTCTATACAATCGGAGTTATGTTATTTACCTATACAACTACGAACTCCGAAGCCGAAGGGTTGATGAGCAAACGGATTGGCATTTCCGTAGTAAAGGGGATCATCTTTGCTAGCTAACCACCGCTCTGGGATGTACTCTCGAGGCTTGGGGTAGTTTTCGTCCATCAGGGACATATCTCGGTGGGTGAATACAACCCGCATCTGAAATGGTAAGCCAAGCACAGTTTAAAGAAACGCGTACTATTTCTTAACCGAGACAAGAATAATAAATATAATAATAATATAATAATCTTTATTACATAAGGAAGTGGTTACAATTAATGTGAAGTCCCTGACACTTGTGCTAGGTGGTTAACCTGTGTTACAAGAGCCAGTGCCCTCTCCCGGGAGGAAATACTATTGAAAAACTTATGCAATAAGATTAACAATGAAAAATAAAAAGATTAAAATAATACAAAATAAATAAATAAATGAAAATTGTTTAGAATGAGCAATACAACAGTCGTTTTGATAACAATTATAGCAAACCTATTTATTAAAGTATTGAATTGTAAAAACTAATGAATAAGCAGAAGGAAAGAGATAGTGCAAGCTTTCAACAGCCAGGAAATAATTTGAAATCCTTAAAAACATTACAAACTTACATCTTTTGGTATCTTATAGCCCATAACATTATATTCCTTTGATACCTGGCGCATATTTCCGGATACTACCGGCATTATTCTCAACGATTCTTTGACACAAGCCCTCAGGTATGGTCTTCGTTCTGAGTTGGACATTATCTCCTCCCTTAGCTTGGCTTGTTTGTCCGGGTGCTTAGCCAAAAGGTAGAGAGTTGCTGTTACTGTGTTGGCGGCCTAAGTAAAATAAAAAAAGTGTTTTAGTCAAAGAAGAATGTCATTGTTTTCAGTAAGCTGCTCAATTTTCTCTATCAAAGATAAAGTCTCAGTTATGCGTACCGTATCTACACCAGCAAACAACATATCACTAGCCATAATGTGAGCTACTTCTTCGTCGATTTCTAGCAGTTTTGCTAAAACGCTTTTTTCCTTCTCAGATTTGTTCTTGAGCTGTTGTTTTCCTTTTTTAATGAAGTGTTTTGTTAAACTGGAATCAAAAATAATGTCACATAATTTACATACATTGTTTACTATTTTTTTAATTAACACACTTTTATTAGCTTCACCTGTATGTATGTTTGTAAACGGAATCTTTGAACTAGATTTTAACCCACTTGAAATGGTCAGATTAAATCGAAATTTTGCACACAGGCCCGATGACAATACAATAATTTAAAATTTTTGTCCCATTATCCTGATCAGGATCATCAGGATTAACGGTTTAATTTTTAATTATTATATCCAGGTTTCGTTTTCCAATACAAATATAATAATTACAGACCATTTTATTTGGGAAATTCGACAAAAAAAAATATATAGTATAAAAAACTAAAAAACACGCTTTTACAATAGATCAAACTAAAAATGAAAAATAAATTATAGTTAAAAAAAACTAAAAAACACGCTTTAATATCATTAAATTATTATATAATTAAACTTAACTAAAAAGTAAAAAATAATTTTTTCAATATTAGTTTTTTTAAACTATAATAATTTATTTAAGTATTAAGTTATTTTAATTAAAGGAGACCAAAATAAGAGGAATTAAATTATCATTGAACTTACTTTTCATGATGCTCATACAATTTCATAGCTTTCTTGAACGTTGGCGTCGAAAACCATCTCCAAAGATTTGGCTTGAAATCTAATTCATTGGCTATAACAAATAGGTCGTGGACGCACTGGATCAACTGCCACTCTGGAGAGTCTGCGGGCAATTTTGGATCGAAGCAGTTCAGGCGACAGCCAAGAGCGACTGTGCCGATAGATTCCAGTGCCCATAAGTTCATTTCCTTATCAAAGTCGTTACTAATCATGTTCTTTTCGTCACGGTTGGCTTTCATCCTGCAATTGATTGATTTTGTTCATTAAAAAAATATGTGTAAGTGCTAATTTCTTGTTGTTCAAAACTAACCTTTCGATCATGTCCTGTGCTACTTCATCAAGTACTGTGGCATACTGTTTGATTGTCTTCGGTTGTAACATCACTGGGTTCACTGTTGAGCGGAACTCTTTCCACAGCTCACCTTGGCTGGAAGCAAATATATTTTCAAGTTGTTTTTCATTGATTTTATTCATTAGCTTGATCGGGATTGTTAAACATGCTGTTTCTGATAAGTAATCGTTTTGTTGATTATCACGTGTAGTTATTTCAACTTACTCAGTTACAAGGCCTGTGGCGTGAAAAGTATGACCTTTGCTTTTCTTAAATTCTTTTCTATAGTATTCAAGGCTCTGGAATCCCGGACGGAAAGGCAACGAATTTTCACTGCGTAATATCTGTAAATATGCTTTGAGATGTAATGAAAGAAATGATTATTCAAACTCAGTCTATACTTTTTCTCTTGCAGTTAATTCTTTTTTAACCTGTCAATTTTACTCCACTTAAAATAAAAAAAACTAGTCAAGTGCGTGACCACGCACGATGAAGGATTCCGTAGTTGAAAAGAATTTATCTCAAAAACAAACTTTACATGTAAATAAAATAATATAAAATAAAAAGCCTTTTATTTCCACATCAAAATCAATATTTGTTTGTTAGTCGTGTTAGTACATTTAACTTATAAATCTAGTGTTAGTATTGTTAGCTACATAATTTTCTTAGATGTGGATCCCTCTTGGGTAAAGGCCTCCTCCTTCTTCTTCCATAGCTCTCTATTTTTGGCTAGGGCCATCCAGTTTTGTCCTGCTTTTGCAACAATATCATCAGCCCACCGTCTAGCTGGTCTGCCGACATTTCTTCCTCCTAATGGTCCTCTCCAGCGTGTCGTTTTTATGGTCCACCTACTTTACATGTAATCCCAAAATATTTTTTTTAAATGATAAAATTATAAATTAACAATTTTTGGACTTTTTCCTTTACTTGTGCTGTGAGACCTTGCTTCTTGTGAAATTTCATGATACTAGGTCAACGGGAAGTATCCTATAGGCTTTGATTTACTTGCTAGTATCAAAATAAGTCGCATAAATGGCAGTATTAGGGTACCGTACCTCAAAAGGAAAAAACGGAACCCTTATAGGATCACTCGTGTGTCTGACTGTCTGTCTGTCTGTCCGTCTGTCACAGCCAATTTGCTCCGAATCTAATGGACCGATTAAGTTGAAATTTGGTACACATATAGATTTCTATGACCCAAACACGTACAGCAAATAAATGAATTTTGAATATGGGGGTCACTTTTAGGGGGCAAATAAGAAAATAAAAAAAAAAGATTTTCAAACTGTACCGTGTGACATATCAAATGAAAGGGCTTATTATGAGAATTTCAAATATATTTTTTTTATAATTTTAAAATAAACAGTTTTTTAAGTTATTTAAGAAAATAGACGAAAATTTACCATTCCCCACACCCCCCTTATCTCCGAAACTACTAAGCCTAAACTTTACAGGAAAACCTATAAGAAGTTTGTGGTCTGAAAATAATGGTAAATCTCTTAATATTGTGAGTGCCAACTTACATTTACTGTTGGAATGTATGGGAGAACATGTTTTTCAACTATAATGTTAAGTTTGTTCTTGGGATAATTTCATCCCAACTACGGAAGCCTTCATTGTGCGTAGTCCGACACGCTCTTGACCGGTTTTTTTTTTATTACGTTGACAGACACAAGGACAACGATCCTATAAGGGTTCATTTTTTTTCCTACTGAGGTACGAAACCCTAAAAAGTAAGTAAATCTACTTACGAGTTCTGAACATTCAGGATCATTAAGTAGAACCATTGGCGGCTGGCCCAACATCCCATCGAATCTAACGATAGGCCCATATAACTCAAATAGTTTCATGGTGCCTTCAACTTGTTCGATGCCTTGAAATTGACCTTAAATTAAAGATTTCATGTAAATAAAATGTTTCTTACACTATTCAAATAAGTCAATGGTCCGCCTGGCGGGAAGTAGCTACTGCCGAGGCTGCATATATAAGGTGTATATTCAGTGCGAGCTTTTGCCCGCGGCTTCGCCCGCGTTTATTATACATATAAACCTTCCTCTTGAATCACTGTATCTATGTATTAAATAAGACCGCATCAAAATCCGTTACGTAGTTTTAAAGATCTAAGCATGCATAGGGACAGACAGACAGCGGGAAGCGACTTTGTTATATAGTATGTAGTGATTAGCAAACTCGTCAAAATGTAAGGAGCAGTTGATTTTTTTTTTTCGCGATTCCGGTTTGGTCCCATAGTAAAAGTTGTTCATAGTGATGAGGACAGGGACCACTTAAGAGATTTCGTGTATGAATAGATACACCATAATATACGACGTTGATAGTGCATATACAGGGTGTTTTTTTTAAGGTGTCAAGCCAGTGCGAGCTGATAGCAGAGTACCATTACCTATCGATTTAACCCCCATGTTCTACGATTTTTTGTAGTTTTCGAGTTATAATTTTTTTTCGATATTTTTCCAGATTCAACGAGATGGATGGCTTTAGTACATTCTTGTTCAAAGTTGACCCAAAACAGATATAATTTTTTAAAGCCATCATCTCGTTGATTCAGGAAAAATATCAAAAAAAATTATAACTGGAAAACTACAAAAAATCGTAGAACATACAAAAACGGTTAAATCGATAGGAATGGTACTCAGCTATCAGCTCGCACTGGCTGGACACCTTAAAAGAAACACCCTATACTCACAAAGAAGTAAAAAAGGCCAACCTTATACACTTTTCAAGTTTCCTGTGTAAATTACCCTTTAAACTGGAGCACAGAAATGCTGCTTATAGAAAACCAGCTTTTGCCCGCGGCTTCGCCCACGTGGAGGTCGGAAATTATCCCACGGGGACGTATTACCAGGATAAAAGTACCATATGTCCTAATCCAGGTCATCGTCTACCCATGTACCCAATTTCATTCAAATCTGTTGAGCCGTTTTAGCGTGAAAGCGTAACAAACAAACAAATTAACAAACAGACTCACCTTCACATTTATAATATTAGTTAGCATAGTAATGGCGGTCACATTTCCCCTGACGAATGCTTTTCAAATGATGTCTTCTACAACTAGGTTTGTTCCAAATACAACTCACCTCCAGGCATAAAATGATGCATTTGCCCGATGATGGGCAAAGACGAGGGTCCGGGAATCTCTTTCCATGACTTCAAGTTGGCATCTGGCTTTACAGCAGCGCTTGCTACCGCTACCGTTCTGAAAACAACATCCATCTCATTGAAAATCTTAGCCTTTATAGTTTCTGGTTGGATATTTCTCCTTTAGCTAAGTAATATTTCTTTGTCTAATGTAGGTACAAACTTCACATGTATAATATTAGTAGGATATACATTAATTATATCAATAATATTACTTATCTACGTGTATAATGAGCGTGCACTCATTATTATCAGAATCAGAACTTTATTTGCTATGAATGTAGGTACAGGCACAGATTAATAATCTGTGGTACAGTTATAAGATGTTGGGAACCACTGTACAAACGCACCCGGCGCTTTTATATACTAGCTATTATTTTTGGGTACAATAGACCCTTTTTAGTGTATTTTTGAAAACAACAAAGTACGCAAAATTATAGACGCCGAAAATTAAAAAAAATACAGTACGAGTACCATTGACCTTGCCCTCAAGGTCAATGACCCTGAGGCTTTCATCGTCGAATATATGAGACATTCACCGCCTCATCTAACCCAAATGATTCACCAACAATAGAGGGGATCTGGCGCTCGGCGGCCGCTGCCGCGGCACCGCTCGCTTCGCTCGCTCGCCGTTGCGCGTTAAGGGTCACTGTTCTAACCTAACCTAACCTAACCCAAATGATTCACCAGCAATAGAGGTAATGCTCACTATTCTAACCTAACCCAAATGATTCACCAATGTGAAGTTTCGGACGCGCGGGTGTGATAGCACAGTGAAGCCATAATTTTCACCCCCGTTTACATTACCTATGCCCGTCAATAAGAATATTTTTATAACATGATTCAACAAAAAGTACCTATGCTATGTTAGGTACGTAGTCATACCATACTTGGCTGCTAATTTTAGACAAACGCGAAAAAATAGCGACAGACTCGACACACAATAGTTAGACGTAATTTTAGTTGTTACGTAACAGCAGCAACGGAAGAGACCATTTTTGCAATTGAATTTTACAAAAACTAGATTGCCTAACCGCCGGGGCAAGTAGGTAGTTTATTATTAATAGCTTTGGCACTGGACAATTTAGACATTCACCAATTGATGGATATAAACTCAAATGAATAAAGTCAAATAGCTCACAATAATTTGACTGTCGCAATGGAAAAAACGTTTGCTTTCATGTGTTGTTACCATACGCTAAAAAAAATTGTAAAACAAACGCTTCGAAGATTTAAAAGTATCTAAAGTTTACTTAATTTTCCTTATTCTGAGTGACGCAATACAAAACAAAGTGATAGTTTTGATTAATCTACATCTCGTTACATTTCTACTTATATGAAATCTACATAGTCTGCACTATTTAAAAAAATATGATATGCAAGAAATACATCAGCCGCTTGATACAATGTTACACATCGAATCTACTCTTTAAAGGGCGGACACATTACAGTTACAAAAACTAGCGGTCCATTTTCTAAGAGTGGGCCGCCTGTCGGTGGACTGTAGAAGTGTAGATGTGTGGGGCCCGTTATCAACAGGAAAACCTTACAATAATAACAACAAGTTGCAATACCTGTTGATACGTTGTTTACATTGTATGAATTAAATTGAGGTTCAGATTAGGTGGATTCAATATACTCGTAACTAAATTAACATTACTACAAATACCCAAACATAGTGTTTAATAAACCAAAAATAACACTCACCTGATAAATTCCTTATTAATTCCCACAAAATTGAACAGTGGCTTGAACTTTGTCGTCTGCATGTTGATATTGTTGATGACACAATAACACAATCAGCCGTTTGTGTTGTTATCACAACACACATACGATGAGTATCTAACTATCTACAGCAGAATTAGAGATAAGTATCACTGATGGGTCACAGTCACTGGTAATACACTGTTGATTAAACGTAGGTTATGTACGTATATTAACTTGGTTTACAGCAATTAGATCCTATATCTACGTGAATACCTTCAAATCGTGTTTCATTCGTTTACATACAATAAATTAATATCGCGGAGCGAGTGGTTTGAAACTATTTAATTTGTGGATCAGTAGAATACCGAACGAACTGCGAATGATCTGCCGTCTGCCCGAGACTAGTATAGTTAACACATAAATAAATAACCGGAGTACAAAACAAAGTGTGTTTATAAACGCGTTTGACCTTCAGTATTACGTGGTATTACTAAACTAGCTCCAGACGAAATCGTTTGATAAATTTATTGTAGCTTCAGCCATTCAAATAACAGTCATATCGTGTTGAGGCAAAGTCGGTTTTTGGTAGTTTGTTGTAGGTATTTTGTTGAGAATCGAAAACTCGTGTATCATTGTTGACGTGAAATTATCAAAGATGTAGATTATTTGACAAAAACGTTGAAAATATTACTGAAAACAGTAGTGCTAAAATATATAATTACTGAAAGTCCATTTATTTCGCATTTGTAAGAGTATTTTGAGGGCTTTGACTAATAAACAACAGAGGTCTCATTACAGAATCTTGGTGAACTCTTAGCCTTAGTTGGGTTTCGTAACAAGATTCGTTGTCTATCATAGACAGTATGAAGAGGGCAACAACAGGGCCGGGACCCTCAGGTCGCACTCCTATTATGCTGAGGGTTATCGAAAAAGGTATATTGGATGGTCATAATACAGTGCCAAGATTAAAGTGGCTATGGTTATTTGAGTCATACTTTAATGTGGCGCCATCTGTAGGACGGATGTGTTACTTATAAGAAAAGTATTGTGAACAATGTTTCTATGTGTATCATGTGATTGTCTACACCGACTTCTGTTGCTGACCGTACTATTCCACTAACTACCGCCACGGATCCAAAATTCTGTTAGCAGCTTTTCTTGGAACGTTTTATAGGTACTCAATACTCGGAAGATAGTAACGATGTACAGTGTACATCGTTGCTATACCTTCTTCTTCCTCTTAACCGACGAAAAAAGGAGGAGGATCTCACTCAAGTCAAGGCGTTTATATATTCTTATGTATAACCCCGCATAACTTTTTACGGAGTAGTCCGATTTGAATGATTTTTATTTTATTAGGGAGGGTATACCTTGAAATTGGTCCCATGTAAAATTTAATAATTTTGCTTGGGTAGTTTTTGAGTTAGCTTCAATATTACGTATTTTTCAATCTAAGTCTATGTGGATGATGTTCTAATTTATTTTGCATGTAAGTAGTGGTCTTTGAATTTTTGTGGGGTATGTAACAAAACTAGTGAAAAATAAAAACTTTTTACAAAAAAAAAAACAACCCACTCCCAAAAAAAAACACTAGGTACAAAATGAAAAATAATATTCATTTAGGAAGTCGGATGGCAAAAAATTAAAATACAAAACCAAAGACACCGAGTTTTTCACTTTGTAGTGTTTTTTTTTTATGTCGGTTGTGTTTTTTTCGTCGAGATGTTCGATTTCATTTATTTCTATTACTAGCGTTAAACCTATTAGTTTAAATGTACCAATAGGCAGGTTCAACTTAACTTTGCCATACCCAATATCTTGTTTCTTGGAAAACCTTGGTGCGTGTTTTTGTCACAAGTTATACTTTGTGTGTTAAGTCATGTGAAACTTTGACTTCATATTTTCTAACACTAAGTAAACGGTATCATCTTAAGTTAAAAGGTGTGTGTGTAAAATAATGTTAAGGCGAGTAGTGCCGCCAACACGTGCCACCATTGAGTCTGGAGATATCGAACATTTAGAAATTTCATGCTCACATTTTTAGTCAGAGGATGTCAAAAAATTCTACCTATTGACGAAAAATATTTGCATAAGAAATTTCAAAATGTTCCATAACTCCAGACTTATGATTTTTTCCTCAATGGTGGCGCTAGTTGTTTTTTTTTTTATTGTATGGCATCTCGCAGTTCACCACTAGGGGTCGAGACTGCTTAACCGGACTTTCCTGTGGGTGCCTTAAGCGAGCTCAAAGCCTCCAGCCAGGGGCATTACTTAACTAACTTATAAACTAAGCGACTGCGCACTAAGGGCACCCCCCGTGGGGTACGGACCTCGGCTTAGGGCTTCGCTGGGGGGAGGACAGCAAGGAACAATTGGCTGGCTCAAATCGGGGTTATTATTATCAACAGGGGAGTTTAAAGCTACAGGCTCAGCTACGCCACCAGCTGGCTCGTTTTCACCGATCAAGGGAGATGAATTTACATTTAGAAGGGGTGGTCGACGCGGTGGTCCTCGGCGACGAGGTCGGAATGTAGATCTGTTTTTGTGTTTGCGACTGTACTAGTAGCACTACTACTTTCGGTGGCGCTAGTTGGTGGCACTACTCGCCTTAAATCGTAACTCAAAAACACGTACCTAGACCTTAAAATGTTCAACCTTATTATTCATGTCGTTTGCCCACAGTCATATTTAATGAAGATCTTATGCCTAACCTTGTTTTAGCTAAAACGAATGCGAAATAATCTTGACACGCGCCATATTTTCAACTAAAAGTAAGTACTTAGGCAACTGTCTACTTTGTCAACTTATAAAATATTCATTTTTATGTACAAATGACACGACAATCCACTTTGAACTTCATGATAAAAATCTTTTTCATAATAATAATCCACGCTAACATTTATTTTAAGTGGAAAAAACAAAAGAAAATTGCTTATGTCTACTTCATCCTTAAATTCCTGGAAATTAGTAAATAAAAACAGGTTACTTATTTCAAAAGGGACAGTGTCATGTAAGTAGACTGAATTGATGTTTTTGCTTTATGTCACCTTAATCCTGCCCTCACACCAATCGACAGGTAAATCGACAGGAATTTATTCCATAACCCGTTGAATGCAGTAATTACAGAAACAATTAAAAAGTCATTGCGTCTCATATAGATTCGCATTTCCGGCAGTCGAGTTATATTCATAATTAATTTATTGCACTCCATATTGATTTTGATTATTGTATTATTTTCATTGAAAAGAGTATGCTTTGATGGTTTGGTCATGTTGAGAGGATGAATGAAAGGCGACTAACAAAAGGTATTTACAAGGCAGATGTGAGTGGAAACATAATAGTGACCATAATGGTGATGTTCAGGTCAGGTGCGTAGTACTCGCAACCGGCGTGCGTGTATGACCGATGTATGAACGTAAACGAGGCAAAAGGAGTACCTATGTAAGGATCGTAGCAGGTGGCGTGCTGGTAGTTTCTGCCTACTCCCATATTGGGAAGAAGGCGTGAGTTTATTAATGTATGTATGTAATTGTTCATCTATTTGTCAAACAGTATATGTATTTATCCGAGTATCAGTATTTTATTTATACACCTGCACCCTAATTGCGTAAATACGGCCATTTATGCACCATATTTTGATACGCGCAAGTAAATCAAAACCTATAGGGTACTTCCCGTTGTCCTAGAATCATGAAATTTTGCAAGAAGCAAGGTCTTACAGCACAAGTAAAGGAAAAAGTCCGAAAATTGTTAATTTGTAATTTTTTCACACAAAAAAATATTTTCAAGTCTGTCAGCCTGTAAGACGCTTTTTCTCAGAAACGGGTGGAGGTATCATGTTGAAATACATACCAAATACGTAAGTATATAGTCCCTTGCAGCTCTAAAAAAGTCAAGCTTCTAAGTCATCGCGATAAAAAAATACGGCCATATATACGACACATTTTGATACTCGCAAATAAATCAAAACCTACAGGGTACTTCCCGTTGACCTAGAATTATGAAATTTGGCAAGAAGCAAGGTCTCAGAGCACAAGCCTTTAAGGCTCTTACAGACAGAGGCGATATCGCGTCGCGACGCGATATTTTTCTACGGATATAATATCGAAATATCGCGTCGCGACCGCGATATCGCCTCTGTCTGTAAGAGCCTTAAAGGAAAAAGTCCGAAAATTGTTAATTTGTAGTTTCATCACATAATTTTTTTTTGTCGGTAACAATGTTAAATTTGTTTTTGGGATGAATTCTTTTCAAGTACGGAACCCTTTATTGTGCGTTGTCCGACACGCACTTGGCCGGTTTTTTTTTTTTTTCGATTTTTTTCCGGGATAAAGCTTTACATGAGTACAGTAGGTATACAATAAAAATTAGGTCCGCACCTATACTGAAAAAATGTTCTCTCTATATTACACCGCATCAGAACAAAATAAACTAAAACTTTTACCGCTTTCCCACCCTTTGTTTCCCTAAATAATCCCCCATAACTCAGGCGCATAAAACAGATACCGTCGCAGTTTCAATTTATCTACAGTTAAAAAGGATTCACAAAGTATCATCATCAGAACAGGTCTAATTTGTAATGCTAATCCTATACATTTGCCACGCTAAGTACGCTGTAAATCTGGACTGTTGTCTTACCAACTCATGAGATACCGCGAAACAATTTAGAGCATTTACCTAACTATTCGATATAAGGGTGAAGTTTGCATTGAAAGCGATTCTATTAGCGTGAAATATACATTTTATGTATGTTGTACTTGTGGGGGGGTAATGTACCGAATCTATAGGGTCAAATTATATTCTAGCTAAGCTAGCGAAACTCCGTAGAAGTGATGGATATCGAATATCTAAACACGACAAAATAAAACAAATGTTTTTTGGGTCAACGACCGCTTGTGGTTTTGTTACTTGTATGAGTTGAGAATTTTTTTTTGTTTGTTTTATCGTGTTATATCAACACTTATTCAATCTCCTCTATGAAGTTTACACAGTGAAAACTGATTTTATAAACTGATATTTCAAGTGACTACACTACCTGCGGTTGATGACCCCAAAATAAAAATCATCCAATTAATTTCTGTTCTGTTTGATCATGTTGAAGTTTCGCTAGATACAAAAGACAAATACAATTTGACCCAGTATAGACTTTCAATATATTTTATGTCGTCGAACTTTCGTTGCGAAAATATAAGAGCCTTTAGTAATATCGGTAATAGTATCGGTAGTAGTATCGGTAATAGTATCGGTATAGAGTAATATAGGTCTTGGTAATAAAGTTTAAACTAACGATAAAATATTTACTTGCAGAACATAAAGCTTTTTCAACTAAACCTCCATTTCAGGCTGTAAACTTGTGTAACACCTCACCGCACGTTAATAAAAAATGTTATAAACGAGAGTACGGGGATCTAATGCTTTGAGAACGTGTTTAATACCTCGGCGACCGACGTGAGGGTTGAAATGAAATGAGACGTTCAGACTGTGAGGATTCGAGGGGTTTGATCATGATATTTAGTCATGTAGGCACACTGCTGCGGGACCCCTTGGCGCACGAATGACAATTAAACAGGGCGCTGGTGGTGAACAGCCTAGGTCCACTCAATCTGTGTGGTTCTTTCCTCAAAACACCATTTCAGACACCAATCTACATGGTCTTCACATGATCTGAACAAGATTATGTCTGGACTTTAAAAGGGACTGTGACCTCTGAGTTTGTTTCGGCCTTTCTTCTCAGAGTAGTCAGGTAGGAAACGCCGACCTCATCTAGTTTTTATTAAAAATATGATTGAAGTGTAAAAGTGTTTGTACAAACCTACTTACAGAAATAAATAATTTATCATTTGAACATTTGTGCAATAATATTGTTTTGTGAAATTTCACATGAAATGTATTCAAAAAAACAAGATGGCGATGTTAGTTCCGACTTTGGCCACGCGCAACAATAACCTTGTAAGGCTGAAAAACTGTGACCTGAAAAAAATAACAAAAAGACGTTTTCACGTCAACACGATAGAAAACCTGTTATAGAGAAAAACAAAAAGTTTTCGAAAAAAAAAGGACAGTTTTCTAACTGAAAAATCGAGTCAAAAATTGCTTTGCAACCCATAGTCCTGTATCGCTAGCTAGACTGTACACATCGTCAGCAAATTCAGGCTTTCAGCAAGTCCTGTTTCCTACCTGCAGAAATTCAAGAAGGAAAGCCTACTTGCATCCAAGATTTTAATTAATTAAAAATTATATGCCAAATAACAACTTCTACTTAATTAACTAACTAAAACTACACATTAAAAACCGGTCAAGAGCGAGTCGGACCCGCGCACCGAGGGTTCCGTTCCAATTTCTGAAAAAGTGTGCTATTTAGAGACAGTTTTATTTTTCCTGTAATCTTTACATAAACTTCTATCACATAGAATAATTTCAGATTTTTCGCTTTGCAAACTTCGGAGATAACGGGGCGGACCGGTTTTTTTTACATTTATCATCAAAAGTCGAAAACTGTGGGGCCTAAAAAAAAGAAAAAACCGGCCAAGTGCGTGTCGGACCACGCTCAATGAAGGGTTCCGTAGTTGAAAAGAATTTATCCCAAAAACAAACTTAACATTGGATCCCAAAAAAAAATTTTTAAGTCAAAAAATTACAAATTCACATGTTTCGGACTTTTTCCTTTACTTGTGCTGGGAGACCTTGCTTCTTGCCAAATTTCATTATTCTAGGTCAACGGGAAGTACCCTATAGGTTTTGATTTACTTGCGACAGTTGCGAGTCTCAAAATGTGTCGCAAAATGGCCGTATTTTTTATTGCGTTAACTTAGACGCTTGATTTTTTTAGAACTATAAGGGACGATAGACTTACATATGTAAAATTAATTTCAACTTAATATCTCCACGCGTCCTTGAGAAAAAGGGTCTTGACAGACTGACAGACTTGAACGATTTTTTTGTGTGATAGAATTACAAATTAACAATTTTCGGACTTTTTCCTTTATTTGTGTTGTATGACTTTGCTTCTTACCAAATTTCATGATTCTAGAACAACGGGAAGTACCCTATAGGTTTTGATTTACTTGCGAGTATCAAAATATAACGCATAAATGGCCGTATGTTTTTATTGCATTGACATAGAAGCTTGAGTTTTTAGGACTTCAAGAAAACACAGACTTACATATTTGATATTAATTTCAACTTGATACCTCTACCCGTTCCCTCTACCCGTTCCTGAGAAAAAGGGTCTTGACAGACTGACAGACGGACAGACTGACAGACGGACAGACAGACAGACAGACAGACGGACAGACAGACAGACAGACGGACAACGAAGTGATCCTATAAGGGTCCCGTTTTTTCCTTTTGAGGTACGGAACTTTAAAAAATGGTTGAGAATGTGCAAACAGCGCTCTTTCATATGATACCCCACATGCCATGCCCTAGTAGCCCCACTTTGAATTATTATTTCTGTCTTATTTGCAAAAGAATTGGGTAAACGTCATCTAAAACTGTTCCAAATTTCAAGTTGATAGCATTAGTAGTTCTTCAGATATCCAGCTGTGACAGACAGACAGACAGACTGAGTCACACCATAAGGGTTCCTTTTTTACCATTTTGGTACGGAACCCTAAAAAACAATAAAATATCCTAACCTAAGTAAACCTTCTATCAAACTAAAATCTGGCGTCCGAAAATTCCTCCGCATCGCTGTCGACTGGTTATGTGCCACAAAAGATTGGAGGCATTGCCACGTTGTATGGCAATGCTTCGCCTCTGGCCAAGGTAAGGCCAGCCTTTGTCACGGAAAGTGTCACTTGAGGCAGTAGACTTTCTATGATTCTTCAAAATATAATTAGGTGTTAGTATCATCAAAAATTAAGTATTAGAATCACGAGTACCGTAAAAACTTTTCAGGACGAACCCTGAGAAGTTTTTCAATAACATTGAGCTTGGAGTCCATAGACAGGCAATTTGGACACTAACAACCTAAGGCTTTACGCGGATTGAATACTCTTATCAGTGTCAGTGTGAAGTGTGTGTACGCATAATGAACAGGGTAGCCATTTGGTGTTTTCAAATCAATATATTTCCATTTCTAGAATTGGCTATACTCATATATTTTTTTTAGACAAGTACGTTATTGGCAGCGTTTATAAATTGTCGTATCGTCATGCAGCCACGTTCATCAGAAAAATCGCATGTTTTTAGTAAAAAAAACCGGTCAAGAGCAAGTCGGACTCGTGCACCGAGGGTTCCGTTACGATTTCGGGAAAAGTGTGCTATTTAGAAACATTGTTTTATTTTTCCTGTAATCTTTACATACACTTCTATCACATAGAATAATTTCAGATTTTTCTCTTTACTAACTTCGGAGATAAGGGGGGATCTTTTGCCATCTGTCGTCGAGTGCGGTCGTGTCGCTCCGACAAAAATAAAAGATCCCCGTCGCGAGAAATAAGTGGTTTGCGAATCGAGCAGCGCATCGGTCATAAAAATTAATTTAGCGTTTCGAGCGTAAATTAACCTGTGCACCTGATATGTGACCTGAAACAAACGACACGTTCCAAGCGTGGAACTGCGCACCCGCCGTAGGAACCAGAGATCTCCCAGCAAGCAAATTTGGTGAGGGCGTTCCTTATATTTCTTAGTCTAAAGTAATGCATGTTTATAAAATTATAGCATCAATCCAAATTCTTAGGAGATAAAGTTAAACAAACAGTTTACCTACTTCTTAAGAGCCTATACTGCCTCAGGGTTTTGTCTCGCTCGCAAGATACCACTTGCAGACTAAGTGAGAGCGAGACTGAGTGTGGTGCTGGGCGCCGATAGTTTAGGTAATTGCCTTTTACTGTGAAAATAATGGTAATTATAAAAATAAATAAACAAATAGGTAACATATGACCTGCTTTATAGTTGATTCAGTTAGTATGCAAAGTTTCATGACCTAATGATTTACTTTTTGAATACCAGCGGCTTATTGTCCGGCTTTGAGGTAATTTTCGGATCTTTTTCTATCGAGAAAATTTTATGGAATCGTGTTTTCGTATAACATAGTATGTACCTAATATAAATCTAACATAGTACCTATGTACCTAATATAAATCCTCAACTTTAGATTATAGGTACTTACCTATTTATTTTAAAATTAAAGCTGCAGTGTGTTCGACATAGCCGAGGATCATGCTAAGCCATTTGAGGTAGTATAGGCCCTTAATAAGTGCAAACCAACAAAAACCACTGCAAAAAATGGACCCTTTTTTTTGTTGAATGTCGACTTACGGCAAGTTAAATTCTATGTTCACACAAAAACTTCGGTAAAGCTTAGATCTAAGGTCTTTGTTTTAAAACACGAGTCGGTCATTCCAACCAATTTTGTTAGCATTCTAACAAAAACATACCAAAACAATAACTTCGATTGTTGTACCAATGAAAAGGGACCGAAATTGTCTATTTAGAGCTCTAGCATGTCAAATAAACAATTTAAGGGGACTGCCATGCGACCACGTGTCTGCTCGCAGAGACCTAGCAAGTTATGTATCGGCTAATCGTAACGACGACAGAATTTATTTAGCACTATTGACTAATATCCAGTCCGGATTTTTTCCCTAACAACAATATCTCTCAGGAACAACAGACAGAAAATACACTACCGCGCAGTTTAACGAGACGTTATGTGGGGTGGCAAAGATATTTTAATCGCTGCCTCCGAATTCTGCCTCGTAAATGTACATGTTCACACAAATAACGAGAATACACTGGTGTACGTACGTACCTACCTACCGGCAATAAGGATAATTATCAAGTTTTGGGTGGACACGGCCGAAGAAAGAGATAAAATCAAGAAAGCAGCTAACGAGATTTACAAGAAACTTGAAACGGATAGCACAAAGACCTCAGACGAAGATAAACAACAACGTGGCATAGCAGTGACAAGAAATGAGTCGAAAACGCAGTATAATCACCAAAAGATTCACCGGGGAAGCTGAAGTTATAGCAACATTGCAACGACGTTGCGTAACAAGAGACCTTCGATCAATAATAGCAAAATCCGGACATCGCGGCGCCACGCACCATCTGTAGGTACACAGGCCAAAGGAATTAAGTAACCAGACACGCACACTACAAAACTATATCCTACTGTACGTACTGCTCACAATGACAGCCTCGCACACATCCCATTCATAGAGTGAGTGCGCTGACGTCTTTTAAATGATAGTGTAACATAATTTCGCAATGTAGGATAGTTGCTCTTGTGGCGCAACAGGTAAGCATTCAACCTACAGTGACAGAATGATCCGAGTTCGAGCCTCGAGTTTACTAAAATAATATTTTTGAGATTTTGTAATTTAAAATGAATATACTAACTGAATAAAGCGATATTCTGACCAGTTTGAGAATCTACCACAAGTTTCTCGCCTACTTAAAATTATTTCCCAGTTTAGAAGCTAACTACCCGCTTTAAAAATATATTCCTGCCTTTAATTGTGAACTTATGTAGTCAGTCTGCATTAGCAACTACACATTATACTCTTTCTTTTGCACTTGAAGTTTGTGATTGTGATATATTGATTAATTTAGACCATGCATCATTTAACAAGATTTCAAAAAGCTCAGATTATTGTTTTGCATGAGAAAAAAAATATTTCTATTAGTGAAATCGCAAGGCGCCCAATGCTATCGGTGAGTGAAATTATTATTAGAATGTATTAATTTATTATGTCACCGTGATCCCACCCAGTAATTTTATTATGATTGTCTGTTGTATCTCATTTAACGAATTGTGGATATGAATAGTTGAATCTAATAGGAAATGACACCGGAATAGTTGAATTTAGTATAATGAGTGGCTATGCAGTTAACAAATAAATACAATTTTTGTTAACTGCATAGCCACTCATTATATCGATAATTATTTAATCATTTCCATTATTGGTTTACACAGTATTATAGTAATAGTTTTTTATCTGTGTTTTGTAATAAAATATTCAAAAATAATGAATATGTTTGTAAATGATTAGATAATAATAATAAAATACAATTTTAAAAGATTTCATTTTTTATCTAATATATTTAAAAATGTAAATTGCATGTATGGTAATTAAACAAAGGATTTCTATTCTAAATAAAGTATAATAATATTGTTTAATACTTTTTAGAAAAAATAAAAAATCATCATTATATTATATTATTTGTTGTTTGTTTTTTTTATTTGTGTCATTATTATATTATATTATTTTTTATTTTTTATAAGTATGATATTATGTATTTCCTAGGTCACTCGCCCTGCCTTTTTATTTCCATTTTATCGTATTATAATTTTTATTATTACTGACCACTAGCCTTATATATCAATTGTATTTAAGTATATAAATATATATTCTCTGCATTGTATTTATATTGTGTAACTTTTATTTCTTAATTTATAATTTGGGAGGTGTATGTTTAGACCTAATATTTTCACTTTTTTTTTTGTAGAGAAAAACCGTTTGACTGTGGGTGCATTGTCACTGAGACAAGCGAAATAAACCGTCGCCTGCCTGGACCGACACCATTGGCTTACACAAATGTTTCGCCTCGGCATCGTGCGTGAGATTGTTGCCACCCATACATCAGATCCATTCGCTTAGACCAGCATAACAGCAGCAGCACACAACGTCATTATGCAAACTGTACGGAACCACCTGCAAGCAGACGGTTTGACATGTTGCAAACCGACGCGTAAAATTTTGTTATATACCGTGCACCGTCAAAATCGCGGAATATCGGCACTTCGATTGACAAAACAATGTCGTCATAATTACTGATGAAAAATGTCTTCGTCGAAAATCACCACCGACTTATCGTAACATACATATTATATACTACCTTTAAATTTCAGACATTTTAACGTTTTTAAATCTATTATTTTCCTAGAAATAATTAATAATGGTTGGTAATAATTATAATACCTACTGTTCCCGATACAGGTGGTAAATGTTTTTATTTTAATTTTAATTTTCAAAAATGTAGGTAATTCATATCTGTATATAACTGAACTAGCGACCCGGCCCTGATTCGCACGGTTTTTACGACTTGTTAAAACATGAAGGTTTCTATAATATATAAGTTAAATATTTATCATGATAGTGAAAACCGCATCAAAATCTGTGGCGTTAGAAGAACAACGCGGCTACACAGACAGACATGAAAAGCGACTTTATTTTATAATAGATACCTAAACGAAATACTTAATACTTTCACAGCATATTTAGCCATAATAAATTAAGTCGGCGGTACTGTGTAGGTAGGAGTGTGTGAGTGATGTTATTGTTACTGGATCAGATTATATTTGTTATCTATGTGACATGTTTATTCACTCCGCCCATTGTTGTATACATATTATATAATGGTATAAAAAGATGTAATAGCATGTTCTAAACATATTGTTGTATTTATAATAAAACATGTTCACTTTTGATGTTCTTTTTTTTAAATAAAGATATTTATTAAAAATGGTTTTATTTATTTAAGCAATTTTAAATAAATAAAACATTTTCTTAACAAAAATTGTTCTAATTGCTTTAGCTTAAAATAATAAATCGCAAAAAGAATCATCACTTCAGAGATTTGAACTCACACCGTAGTACTCAGAAGTATAATGCCTTATTCGTTGGGCTACGAACGCTTAAGTTTTCAACGCGAAATTATGTTATACTATAATTGAGAAGACATTAGCGCACTCACTCGCACATGAACGCGATCTGTGCGTGAGGGCATTGTGTGCTGTACGTAATGAATCGTTTTAACAGTAGCAATACAGTTTTGTAGTGTCACGCACACTACAACACTGGTTACTTATCTCTGTTGCAGACTGTACCTGAGTTTACTTCTCGGGTCGTCTCAGAATTTCATCGCCTTCACGCAAAAAGCACTCCAATTTTGGGACACAGTAACACTATACACTGCACATAATAGTATTATAATTGACAAACTCGCGATATACTTAATTTGAATGTAGAGGTGTGTGCTTTGCAGAGAGAAGCATATTCCTGAAAGACATGAAAAGATGTCACCCAGCTTGTCGCTTGGGAAACGGGATCCTTCGTCAGCCAATCAGCCTCTCTTACTTTCAGCAGACCGTTACAAACTCACTACCTATGATAGAAATAATCACACACCACACATGAAATATGTTACGGTAGGAGTGATTAATTGAGGGTTGCTAGGGATTGTCCATCATTACTAATAATTGCCTCATGATTTGGTAAATGTGAATATAAAATTGAAGTTCATTACATTAGGCAGTTGTAATTAATAGTTCACTACTCTCGTCGGTAAAAGTAATGAAATAAAAATAAGACTCCAAGCGGTTTGTCCAGTAGATATTTATTTATTTATAATACCACAGCACTTACGAATACATAACTAAAAGAAACTTACATTGAAAATCGTTTATTCTTTAGAACAGATAAAATAAAAATTATAAGTACAATCATAGGCACGAGGAGCTCGTGGCTAAGTGGTGGCAGCTACGCGGATCGACCAATCGGGGTGAGCTGCGCTTGCCGGGGCTGGTCCGTGGATGGGTGCCCATCTTTGCATGCCGGGCTCCTCCGTGCCTCGGAGGGCAGGTTGGGCCGCTGGGGACTGAGGGTCTGGCAGCCGGTCTTGCCGGGGGCTGTCGTGTTGCACAGTCGCTTGTTTGTGGAGATCGGATGTGCAGTCGATCCATTTAAATTGCTGGCGTTCGTTCGGCTGCATCCGGATGGACTGGAGGCCGACCCCGGCAAGGTTGGGGGAAGGCTGGGCAGATTGATTGAAGTACAATCATAGAATCAACGTAAAAAATCAAAATCTTCTATTTCTTTGTTCAATAGGTATTTATTGTAAAATCCATGTGCCTGAACTAGGTAAACCTATATGTTTCAGGCAATATGGGCTAAGCTTTAAGTATATAAAATAATCACGATTTAAAATTTACAATAAAATAGAAATGTATAGTGGGCAAACACGAAAAGAGAGACATACATTTCATGCGAATTTGTTAAGTGTACAGTCAACGACTTTTGTCCGTCACCCCCATAAGAGTGTTTTTCGTATGCACGGGCCAGTGGCTAATGGACTACATTCTTCTCGTCCACCAATAGCGCTTCGGCGCACATCATAAAAAACGTTACAACATTTTTTTTTTTTTTTACGAAACGTTTAAGAAAAGAGACATTGTATATTTTAGGGTCATTGGTCAAAGAAAAAAATAACTTTAAAAAAAGGCTCATCCTTCATTCATTGGTCCATTTAAAAAATCGGGACTCGCACACGAAGGGATATATATCTGTCTCTTTTTCGTAACTGCGGGATGGTTGAGTAAGCGTCACCTGGAACTGCTCCGGGTTTCTGGTTGATGGCGTTGGTCGTCCTTGGGATATCCAGCTGTGACAGACGGACGGACAGACAGACAGACGGACGGGGTCGCGCCGTAGGGGTTATTTTTGCCATTTTGGTACGGAACCATAAAAAGGATTGACATATATATTGGTTGACAAATATTTGTGCGTGCGTTCGGAAATGTATGTTGTTTAAACTAAGTCTCTTTCATAATGTTGACCTTTTACTTTGAATTGTTCCGGTACTTTGCTTTTCGGCAAAAGATCGTAGTTCGCTTTTTAAAGCGTAAATTGGGTTTCCTACACAATTCAGAGTGTTCCCGGCTTGCGCCTTCGGGAGCTTCGCGCGTTTACATTGGGATGTTCGTGGCTAGGACGAGACAGCGTCTGTCGGGTCAGCTAGTAAAAGTATAAAACAGTAATTATCTCACGACGGTTAATAATTCTTCTGTATCAGATTTTGGAGAGCCTCATGGAGAGTTTTCTCTCAATTCCTGTAATTTCGAGGATAGATGTTCGCTGCTGCATTTATTCTATTGGAGATTAGCGGACCAAGGAAAACAAAAATTTGTACGAAAATGCACGTTTCGCTTCCACTATCCGAGGACGAACTATGTCTTTCCGTCTTTTGTTAGTACATACAATACTTACAGGTACCGAACTAAAATACTAAATAAATTTTGAAAATTATTACAATTATCGGTACTAAGGTTACATTATTGATAATAACAGGTAAATGGGATTAATTTTTCACTTTTACCTCGATTTTCGGTAGTTTTTGGTAGTAGTGGGCGGTTATAGAGTTTTGGGTTGATCGCGCTTACCGTAACACATACACTACATGACACGATCAGACGCTAAACAATCTGGAGTCATTCTAAGTCAGAGTAAACAAGCTCTACACACGTCTTGTAAACGCGGTCTTCACGCGTCGCAGTCGCGCAGGTGTGGAAGGCGCCACACGAATACGATAGAATGGGCGGCGGCGTCGCCCCCGCTCCACAGACGCTTTGGTCGCTCGGGTGTGGCAGAAGCCTATGATTTCTACAAAAACAGACAACCAAATTTATGGCCAAATAATAATAAACCTAAGCTCGATGATAGCTGGGTCATCAGTAGCCAACAAACTCTAACGCAGAAATTTTCTAACACCAATACAGTAAACCTAAGTGCACATCAAGCTGTACATTTCCGGTTTACACTGACCTCTAGTTGCAAGGAACTCCTATGCAATGCGAGATCAGCTTATGCTGGTGGTGTATGGCTTGATCTGTAGCTGTGCGTTCAACATACGAGTGGAGCAGGAACAATCAGAACTCCGGTTCCAAATCACCAACCCCACAATTACCACAGGACAAAATTGACTTCAATAAGGAACTTTTTGGTGGGCACGACTGAATAAAGAGATAATATCAACAATGCTGTTAACGGGATCTACAGGAAAACTGAAACGGATAGCAGCGAGACCTCAGACGAAGATACTGGAAACAGCAACGGGTAATACAGAATAGCAGTGACATAAATGATGTCGAGAACGCAGTCTAACCCCGCCAAAAGATTCACCGCCGAAGCTCGACTTTAAATAACATGTTAATACTCGGACTTGCCAATAAGTAAATCAACTTTTTGGGAGACACGGCTGAATAATGAGATACAACAAGAAGGCTGCTAGCGAGATATACAACATAAATATAGCGACATAAATGGAGTCGAGAATGCAGTCTAACCCCGCCAGAAATTCTCCGCCGAAGCTGGACTTTAAACAACATACTACTACTACCCGCCGCCGCGCAACGGCCATAAACAATAATAACCTAAGCACCATGATAGCTGGATCGCGATAGACAGCGATCAGTACATTAGTAGCCACCAAACTAACGCAGAAATTATCTAACACCAATACACCACACCAAATAGTAAACCTAATTAGCCTGTACAACAGATGAGTGGAACAGGAACTCCGGTTATAAATCACCAACCCCAATTACCACAGGACAAGATCGACGTCAATAAGGAACTTTCCGGTGGACACGGCTGAATAAAGAGATAATATCAACAAAGCTATTAACGGGATCTACAGGTAAACTGAAACGGATGACAGCGAGACCTCAGACGAAGATACTGGAAACAGCAACGGATAACACAGCATAGCAGTGACATAAATGATGTCGAGAACGCAGTCTGACCCCGCCAAAAGATTCACCGCCGAAGCTGTACTTTAAATAACATGTTAACACTCGTACTTGCCAATAAGGAAATCAACTTTTCGGGAGACACGGCTGAATAATGAGAATGATACAACAAGAAGGCCGCTAGCGAGATATACAAGTATCAGGAAACAGATAGCAGCGAGACCTCAAACGATGATTTTGTAAATAACAACTAATACTGCATAGCAGTGGCATAAAGAGTCAAAAACGAAGCTTAGCCGCCAAAAGATTCGCCGGGAAAGCTGACGTTGAAGAAACATGGCAGCAACGTCGTAAAAAAGCCCATCCATATTATATCACCCGTCTCTCCACTATTCCAAGGCTTGCTATACGGTGCATACTGGGTAGGCGCTTTATCCCCTCCATATCCTAAGGGCATGTCTTCCCTACCATTACCGCGCCCCCCGGTCTACTCACAGATATACAATGGTCTCTGTTGCACCATGTAACATGAGGCAACAGGGGCTAGTGTGAATCTATGGGTTCATTCGAGAAATCGAGTCTGGTTAAACCACGCTGGGGTCGGTGCAATTCATTCATTCATTCATTCATTACTAACTTCGGAGATAAGGGGGGAACGGTATTTTTTTTTACATTTTTCATCAAAAGTCGAAAACTATGCGGCCTAAAAAAAATTAAAAATGTTTGAGAATGTGCAAACAGCACTCTTTCATTTGATACCCCACATGCCCTAGTAGTCACACTTTAAATTTTCAAGACCCCCTTTCAGTCCCTGTTGCAAAAAAAATATAAATATTAGGTCTTTACCATTGAGTTATACTACTACTACGAGTACATTATAACTCAATGGTCTTTACCTATGAAATTGCCGTTCTACAGTACTGGCCATTTCAAATCAAAATAATTTTTTTTTGGCTAAGAATTCTAATTTCAAATTAATTTTATTTTAAAAACATGGATTTTTTTTTCCAAAAGTAGTCATTTGTTTATTGATTAGTGTTACATTTTCATCGCATTTCAATCTTTTTCATCATCATGGATACGTTAAAAATTCGAGTAATTATGGAATATGAGTACCGTCGTGGCAGCAACGCGGCACAAGCGGCACGCAACATCAACGACGTTTACGGAGCTAACACTACAAACTAACGCATCACCTGTTTTTGATTTGCTCGCTTCCGTTCTGGAAATTTCAACCTGAAAAATTAACCTCGCGGTCGTCCGAAGACTTTGGTCGACAATTACGAATTAAAGGCGATTGTGGAAGCTGATGATACACAATCTACGGCTGAATTAGCAGCAGCTTTCGACGTTAGCGTCAAAACAATATTGGTCCATTTGCGTCAAATTGGCAAGGTAAAAAAGCTTGACAAATGGGTGCCCCACGAACTCAATGATCGCCAGCGCGAAGTACGCGTCGAGACGTGCCTTGCACTGCTCAACAGACACACAAATGAAGGAATTTTGAACCGCATTGTTACCTGCGATGAAAAATGGATTCTGTTTGATAACCGCAAGCGCTCAGCAAGTTGGTTGGATCCTGGTTCAGCACCTAAACAATGCCCTAAACGAAAACTTACCCCTAGAAAAATGATGGTCACTGTTTGGTGGTCTAGCGCCGGTGTGATTCATCACAGCTTCTTACCAAACGGGGTGAGCATTACTGCAGATGTGTACTGTGAAGAACTGAACACAATGATGGAGAAGCTGGCACATCTCCAACCAGCATTGGTCAATCGCTCGTCTCCGCTGCTTCTGCACGACAACGCGCGACCTCATACTGCACAGCAGACGGTCTCCAAGTTGCAAGAACTGGGGTTGGAAGCTCTCCGTCATCCGCCCTACTCACCAGACCTTGCGCCTACAGACTACTACTTTTTCCAGAATTTGTATAACTTCTTGGCGGGAAAAAAATTCAATACCCGAGAGGCAGTACAAAATGCCTTTGAAGAATTTGTTGCCTCCCGACCAGCTGATTTCTTTAAGAAGGGCATCAATAAACTGCCACTGCGTTGGCAAAGATGCATTGATTGCATGGGTGATTACTTCGATTAATACAAATAAAAAATACATGAAAAAAATTCGTTTAATTTTTTTTATACAAAACGGCAATTTCATAGGTAAAGACCTATTATTTTTATTTCTTTGTTATTTTAAAAATAGTTGGGTAAACGTCATCTAAAACTGTTCCAAATTTCAAGTTGATAGCATTAGTAGTTCTTGAGATATCCAGCTGTGACAGACGGACAGACAGACAGACAGACAGCCAGACTGAGTCACACCATAAGGGTTCCTTTTTTATCATTTTGGTACGGAACCCTAAAAAGAATAATTTTAATAATATATTTTTTTTTCGTAAGGCAAAAATCGTAAATTTTGAGTTAATACCCTGTTCGTCCAAATGAACGAATTTATGATATTCAGCTTTCAACGTATTTTCATAGTAGGTACCTATTCGTTTTTGTAGGGATTTGCACGTATTATTAGTTACGTATAACAGATTGTGATTCTTTACGATGATAACGATTATGTAGCATTGCTATAATAATGTGCGTCCAACCCTTTTTTGGGCTGTACCTTTATGACCTTTTTTTTACTTTTTAGGGTTCCGTACCTCAAAAGGAAAAAACGGAACCCTTATAGGATCACTCGTGTGTCTGTCTGTCTGTCCGTCTGTCCGTCTGTCACAGCCAATTTGCTCCGAATCTAATGGACCGATTGAGTTAAAATTTGGTATACATATGGATTTCTGTGACCCAAACACGTACAGCTAAAGTAAATATATGAATTTTGAATATGAGAGTCACTTTTAGGGGGAAAATAAGAAAATTAAAAAAAAAAGTTTTGTAAACTGTACCGTGTGACATATCAAATGAAAGGGCTTACTATGAGGGTCTCAAATATATTATTTTAATAATTTTAAAATTTATCGTTTTAAAGTTATTTAAGAAAATAGACGAAAATTGACCATTCCCCCCCCCTTATCTCCGAAACTACTGAGCCTAAAATTTTGAAAAAAATATAGAAATTAGTTCTACACCTGTAGATTACAGGAAAACCTATAAGAAGTCTGTGGTCTTAAAATAACATGGTAAATCTATATATATAAAAAAATCAAAGTCCTGACTGAGTCACTGACTAATATACCAACGCACAGCCCAAACCAATGGACCTAGAGACTTGAAATTTTGCACATAGATACCTTATATAGTGTAAACATCCACTAAGGAAGGATTTTTGGAAATTCCATCCCTAAGGGGGTAAAACAGGGGATGAAAATTTGTATGAAAAATCCTATCTCTTGAGTTAATAGACTTGAAACTTAGCACGAATATTCATCTAAGTAAATTATAAAGTTTATCATTTTTAGTTTTCCTAAACTACCCCCTAAGGAGGGATTGGGGGTGTCAAAGTTTGTATGGAGGAACTTTAACACGCGGTCCGATTAACTCAAAACTCAGTTTTTATACTTGAGACCAAAAATTAAGACTAACGTGTATTAGGGTTTTCTAAAATCTACCCCTAATGGGTGAAAAGTTAATTTTATAGCGGAGGATTTTATTGGGGGCTTGATTAACTCTAAAATTGGTGTAAATAATGTTTGAGTCAAGTTATGGAAACATACCAGACGATTTTTGAAATTCTTTAGGTATCTGTGTTCGTGAAAACAGAGATACAGTTTATATGAAAAATCTTATTAATTTGGTTAATGAACTTGAAACTTAGCACAAATACTTGTATAAGTAAGTAATAATGTTTTTCATTATTAGTTTTTCAAAACTACGCCTCAAATGAGGTTTATGGATGTTAAAGTTTGTATAGAAGAATTTTAAAGCGCAGTCCGATTAAAAAAATGGTACTTTGAGTCAAGTTAGGAAACTTGCCAAACGAATTTTCACCGATTTTGACGGCATATAGCTGATGTTTTAAGGAGTAACTTAGGCTATTTTTATTTTAGAAAAATAATTAGGGTTCCACGCAAGAAAAATAAAATCCATGAAATCAGACAACCACGTACAGCCCAGTACAAACTTACTAAGCCTCCGCTGTCTATTACGGCTATAACAACAAATAATAAAAATAAAGCAAAGTTAAAAATTTAAGGGGTCGGTCCCCATACAATAAACTTTTCATGTTGAAAAAAAAAATTAAAATTTAAATCTAGCATGTGGGGTGTCGTGTCATTATTTCATCACCGCTGCTCTCAAAACGGTGAAGGAAAACATCGTGAGGAAACCGGCATGTCCTAGAACCAAAAATTCGAAGACATGTGACATCTACCAACCCGCACTGGGCCCGCATGGTGTATTACCGGCGGTAATCCACCACGCGGGCCCAGTGCGGGGGCTCTCGGTGAGAGGGAGTGGGCGGTAATTTACCGCCCACTCCCTCTCACCGAGAGGAGGCCTGTGTCCCAGCATTGGGAACATTATAGGCTGATTATGTGTTATGTGGGGTGTCATCATCTAGAACTCATTGAGTAGAGTACAAATATATTTTTTTTTATCTTTTAAAATTAAGAAATAGGGGGCCGTAAAAGTTGTCAATTTTAGACCATTTTTGTACGAGCTCTAGCGCAACAATTCAACAAATTAGGAATTTGAAACTTCTTTATACCATGTAAGTACCATGAATACTGTCTTTAATCAACAATACTGAAAACGGCGATTCATAAAGTATTTTGTTTAAACATGGGTGATTTTCTGCAACTGCAAAAAAGAACCTTGTAATTCACAGTATCATTATAAAATAAGTAAAAAAGTTATCTTTGTTGCTCGATATTGATAACGGCAACAGGTAGACGTTTGAAATATTTACAGAATATTTAGTTATATATTTACTTTAAAAGTAAATAAATAATAAAATTAAAATAAAACAAATATTTAAGGGCCACACAACAAACGTGATTTTTTTGCCGTTTTTCTATATAATGGTACGGAACCCTTCGTGCGCGAGTCCAACTCGCACTTGGCCGGTTTTTTTTTTAACTGTCTGGTTATTCTATTTACTTTTAGTACACAAATCAAACCCATCCAAGAAGGCGGTTAATTAAGCAAGTATGTCAACAATATCATTTATCAGAGAAAAGTAATAAAACAAAAAAAAAAGTAATAAACTTTTTGAAATACTACCGTACCTCTCGAAATCTCAATTTCAAAGACAAAAACATTGCAATACCTACTACATAACATTTTTACATCGTCTACGTTGTGTTTCAGAACCATTTTTCACAATTAACTGCCTCATTTTAGAGAAGCTGCGGAAAAATAAAAGAGCCATTAACTCCTTCACGTCTTTCTGGAACTTTCTTTGAAGACAGTAAAGCATAATCCGTTTCTCCTTCATATACTGTGTGAGATGTTTTAGTTTTGAACACGGAGTGTGGAGGAAATGAAGTGCTTATGCACGATATTTAAAAAAAGAAAGTATGTTTCTTTATGAAAGAAAAGTGAAGTGGCGGTGCTTGGGGAGGCGTATGTCCAGCAGTGTACGTCTTTCGACTGAAATGATGATGATAATGAAAGAAAATATAAACGCAACTGGCAGAGAGATGAAAAGATGTTATGATTGTTTACTGTTTTATTCTCATCATCTAGTGCAAGGTTCAAGATTGCCCAACTGATTTCGAACTCTATAACTCCTGACACATGAGTAACCAGAAAGTTTGGTAATCAAACTGCAATAGTTAGCGTAGTCGCACAAATCACTGCAGGAATATGACTATCAATATTCCTGCAGTGATTTGTGCGAGTGATTGACAGGTCTGCTCTGTAACCGATTGACCAATCGACAGAACACGACGTATGGCTACGAATTCACACCTGCATGAATAGTGCGTTTCACGTGCATTTTAGGCTCAATTCTCATTTCTGCGGAACGGAGTGGAAGCGACTTTTTGTAATGATATCGTAGGTCCCGAGAATGCGCGACAACTCTCCCGAAGGCGCGCGACCTGTCATTTGGCGTTACACTATCGACACACTAATGAATGCTCGTGAACTGCGCGTAAGCTGTTCGTGACATGCACCTACGCTCGCAGCGTGTGTTCATGGTTCTTTCGCGTGTGTTGAACGTGAGCAGGCATAGATCCACCTTTTACATGTGGGTTAGCCTTCCATTCACTACTTCCTTTTGAATTGCAAGCTTTCACGTGTTAGCTGTATGTCCATTACTGACTAAAAGCACTCCTTTTGTTTTAGCCCACACGTTGTATCTTGAAGTTTGTTGTGGAAAATATAATTTAGTCCTACAGTTATTGTTTATTTGATCCTGGATGGGATTAGTTTTCTAGTTTTAACTTTATAGCAAATGCGTTATCTTGGAATAGATACTATCGAGGAAACTTACATCTATACACCTTAAGGACTAATCTTGCTTGCAGCGCTCGGCTGCTATTAGTAATACTTGCTAACAGATGTGGTCATCGTGTGCACGGGATTTTTTTTTTCAAATAGGTCAGATTCAGATTACCTCGATAGTACGTGTGGCTGTCTTCAAATCAACAACCTATAAGCTTACAAGACAAAAACTAAACAACACGAATCACCGTTATGGTAATGAATTAATGAATATTTTTTGTTACACACGTTTTAAGTATATTTAAGGATAGATTAAACATAATAATATAATACAAGCATTAGGTTGCTTAGCTTGGGACTAGATGGCGTTGTGTGAAATGTCCAAGGATATTTATTTATTTATTTATTTATATTATTTAATTTTGAGTGGAATTTTATTACTTTTATTACAATTAAATGCATTTCTGACATTAAAATCAATATTAAAATTTATTGAAGATGAGGGGTAAACTTTGCATGTGAAGAAATGTGTTTGCAACAAACTGAACTGAGCTACACAGATATATCTGCATTATAAGTATTAGCAAAGTTCAATATTACGCAGTTCAGAAACGCATAAGTTTGAATTTAGTTTGCAAAAAGTTATACTGCAACTAATGCACTCTATTAAATTAACAAAGTGTCAAAGTTCGTTTTTCATATTATTGTGGAGTGTGTCCAGAACGGGGCGGAAAGATATTTGATTTAAGACTAATTTGATATAAATATTTGTCAATTATTAGGAGCACGTAATCTAAGCATGTAATGCTATTCTAGATTTTCCAACATCCAAAGCCACTAGAATTGTATGTAAATTAGTTAATTTAGGTATTAAGCGTAGATATTATGTTGTGCATAACATGTTATGTTATGAGGGCGACATGTTCACAATGTGATCACACGCTCGTTAATAAATAAAGAAAAAAAAAGCTATCAAAATTTGACTACAGCATTTTAAGCACTTTGCCTGGTTCCCGCATCTTCTCTTGAATCAGCACGAGAAATGTAAGTTGCTCATGGTCATGCCTTGGTTGAGCCAGTCAGCAAAACATGTTTAATGGGTTGGCTGTTCATGGTGGGCTCATTAGGTAATTAGGTACATATTACTGGAGCGCAATGGATGCGTAAACGTCTCCTGCTATCATCATTCAATTTATTTGGGGTCAGTGCAACTTGTATTTTTCTTTCACGCGTAACACGACACATCCCTGTTAGCATTCTCATCTCAGCTGCATGCAATTGCTTTTCATTCATCCCTTTTGTGGCCCAACATTCTGATCCATACAAGACAGCGGTCTAACCATTGTTTTATTAATCTTCCCCTTAAGTGTAAGGGGAATGTGGGAGTTGCAGATTGTTTCCGTGACCTGCCGCCATTTCATCCATCCAGTGTTAATTATGTGCTTAGCATTAAACGTCTCTTGCTACCCCGATCTAAAAGTTGGTGGGACACCCCGTAAAGTTATAACAAGTAGGACCTTATTTTTTTTTTTCAGATTAACGCTTTCAAGGACACTAAATGGCCATAGCAGTCATAACAATAAACCTTCTACTGTGTCTCATTTTTTTCGAGCTGTTACTCCGCGTTTATTATAGGTAGGTATAATCTCTTATTTAAGTAAGAGTCCAAAATAACCTTTCCAGAAGGAGGGAAAACCATGAGAATTTCCCCACTTAAAAAAAATGGTGATGACTGGTGTAAGGTTCTCCAGACGTATCAGGCTATCAGGTACAAGAATCATGACTCCCAGCAACCATAATTCTATTTTTCAATGCCAAAACTCCAAATTTTAGCTAGGTACATCAATGCGAAAAGTACACCTAGTACTTTTCGCCATTGACCTCGAAACTCAGTAACAACGTAACAAAAGTTATGCTTGTTGCGCGCCAAAGTTTCTAATGCTATTAGTGCGACGAATGATATGATCCCCCCACGATACGAGCTGTAACTAAAGATCGAGGGTAAGGTTGTTACAAATGTTTGACAAAAACACAATTCCATAAAATTTTCTCGATAAAAAAAAAAAATCAAGTTACCTCCAAACGGAACAATAAAACGCTGGTATTCAAAAATACTTCAAATTGATCAGAAACTTTGCATACTAACTGAACTAACTATAAAGCAGGTTTTACTACACATAATCAGCTCAATTCAGCTTTTGTCCATAGCAAACACCAGTTTTGTGTGGAGAAAAGCTGAATTTAGCTGATGTAGTTATTCCCAAAAGAGTTA
This sequence comes from Cosmia trapezina, assembly GCA_905163495.3. Taxonomy (NCBI): domain Eukaryota; kingdom Metazoa; phylum Arthropoda; class Insecta; order Lepidoptera; family Noctuidae; genus Cosmia; species Cosmia trapezina. The sequence goes on from LR991024.1 coordinate 21,245,180, forward strand.
ATTAAAATAAATCTGTACCACATAATGCTGCTGCGTACCTTTTGACGATTTCAGAAAATTAAGCAAGGTGAATTAAAATTATGTTTATTTCTTGTAAAAGTATCATAAAAGACACTTTTTCATCAATATTTTAAAAATTTATGGCGCTGGCATTTCCTAGATGACTGATCCATAAATGCTGTAACAAACTCAGAGGTCATGGTTTCTCTTTTCTGGTTGTGCTACACAATGTAAAAGCTTTGATAAAATTCGTAAAGTAGGTGCCTCTCAGACCAAATAAAAACCAAGATTGCACTACGAACAATACAGTGAAGCATACGCAAAACTACACCTCACTCTGTGCATACACTCTCACACGCACACATTTACACCGAACTGCAACTTAGTAAACTACACCTCACTAAGTGCAGTGCACGCATGATTTTGAAACCGGCCTCACATCACTGTTGACATCGCTATTGTCTTGATTTTTATTTGGTCTGAGAATAGGTAAGTACGATATTGTGTATCTTGCTCTTTTTTAGTTGCTATGGGCTCTTCAACAGATTATTTATTCCAATCAACTGTTTAGATACCCAACCACCCATAGCAAACCCAAAAGTTAAAAACCTAATTTGTGAAATAAACAAAAACTTTTCTTTAATCAGTGATTTTATTCATAAATACCGTTTTCCTGCGTTCTGAACATGATCACAACCAAAGATTACATTGTATCTCACAAGATTAGTTCCCTAATTCTCCAAAAAAGTAGCGGTTTCTCTTATCCAATGTAGCGTTAGCAACTAAGTCGATAATTAAGACGTACGGTCAGTGCTGCCGCAAACGACGTTTACTTACGGGCTCCAACAAGTGGGCAGAAGGGATAAAGGCTCGTTTAGATTTAAGCTGACTTGGACAGATAGTAAGATAAACGTGTTTGCGAAGACTAGGTATTTCACCTAGACATTAGTATAACAAGAAAAATATTTAAAAAAAAACCTAACAACGCTTAGTTTATTGTGCACGCACGTTATTTAGCACGTACGTGCACGTACGATTGCCTAAAGCTAGAGTTTCCTAAACCGCGGTGGCCGCTACATAGCGTCCGCAACGTACCGTCGAATGACGTCACTGAATTATAATGATAAAGATTTACATTATTTAGAAATGATTAAAATTGCATAAAATAAAATAAAAATAGCCTTTATTTCCTATGACAAGTAATACTAACTAATAATAACATACTAATAATAATATTTTTGTCTTATGGTTGCTAACGAAGGGTTAACAACCATAAGACAAAACATTTTTATCAATTACTTATCAGCTATCAGGTCAAGCTGTCTTGCGATATATTAGGCCTCCTCTATTTCCCTCCACTTATTCCTGTTCCAAGCTGTTCGTCGTCAACCTTTTGAGAGATCACCCTCCCATCTTTTAATTTGTCCTCCTCTACGTCTTTTACCATTCCTAGAGTACCATTCTGTGACGAATGAAAAAATAAAGGACAGGCACTTTGTGTTAATAATTTCTTCGCCACTGCTCTCAAAACGGTGAAGGAAAACATCGTGAGGAAACCGGCATGTCCTAGAACCAAAAATTCGAAGACGTGACATCTACCAACCCGCACTGGGCCCGCGTGGTGGATTACTGCACACTCCTTCTTACCGCGAGAAGATTATAGGCTGATTATGCTGATTCTAGTAATATGCTTAAAAACATAGTTTTCAGAAGCAGAACAGCCTTTAAAAAACCACATTATAATCCAAAATAGTATTACTAGTATTTCTATCGAAAAAATCTGATTTGGGTTTTAAATTTCCCCTGAGAGCTGTGTTCCACTAAATTCATCTTTCCATATCTCAGTATGGTAACAAGAAAATCTAGAGAACTCTACATTTCAAGACCTTTAAAGAATATGTAAAATATTATAATAGAAGATATTAAATCTTTTGGATGGCCATCAAGGGAATATAACGCAAGGAAGCGAAGAACTAACTCTAAACTTTCTTCGTATTAAATAGTCCGTGACTAACTTGACTTTACCTTTTCCACAATGAACTATGAAAGTATAAACACCGGTCAAAAACCTACAAAAAACTGCTTCTTTCCATGGAGAGAAAAAAAACAGACTAAGGGCTGATTTTTGATAGTCTATAATTTTTTTCTGAATAATAAATATGACAGTTTGATATATCTATATATATAAAATTCAAAGTCCTGACCTTAGATTATGAAATGTCCAGATTCCTAGTAGGCTACCGTAAATTGATTCCAAATTTAAGTAACTAAAATTGGTATCTAGTCCGATCCCCGCGTCAGACGTCAAGGAACGATCGCCCCGCAAACGTCACGAGCCGGGAGTTTTAATTTTTATTAAAATGCCAGTCTGTGCTGTGAAATCGTGCAAAAATTACCCTAACAAAAAAGAAAAATGCACCAACATCTCATTTCATAAGTAAGTATTCAATTTCACCGTGTATTTCTTAGTTAAATTTGAAAACGAAAAAGTAACAATGTGACAGAGCAACTGTTGAAGTGTTGCCTAAGGCATGAAATCAATTTACCCATATTTTTAACAACTCACGACAAAAACGAGGGATGACAAAAGAGTTTTATTAACATGAATGATGATGATAATTTTTGTGACTGTTAGTTAGTTTGTTTCTTATACTTAGCCCGTAAGTTTCTTAATTTACCTTTATGAAATCCAAGTCTGTAAATGCGATAATCCATTTTGATGACAGTGGTGGTCGAGGCTAAAAAAACATAAAAATTGGGGATTTTAAACATCCAAACTCCACCACAAAGGCGGTGAATCATCATCATTATTTAATTATTTGACGAATTCATCCATTGTTCAAGTTAAGTTTTTTGATACTTACCCAAAATCGAAGTTTGGCGCCAATTGTGTAGGTTTACATTTTTACTTTTCACAAATATGTAGTGATTGAAAATGTGACAAATATCATTCAAAATATTATAAACAACAAGAAAATACCCAGATCTTAACGTATTATACAAACACAGGTCCAATAATACGTAATATTCATTATCACTAGGTACTCAATATGTTCAAAATATCGCTGACCAATATTGTTTTTTTTTTATTGCAAAGATTCGTTATTCGATAGCGATTATGCCAAACGATTTTTTTTTAATTTCGATCGTCTCGAGTTTAAGACGAATGTCAGAAATCGATACTTGAAAATTGAAATAAAATTGTTTTATACATTAAATTCTTATAAGCATTGTTTTTTTTTAAATAATAATTTACACTTTTCTACTGCAAGCATTGAAAATAAATTATTGATTGCAAGTTTAACTTTTTTAGAATATTATGTTGAAACCAAGTCAACTGACAGGACCTGTTTAGACCTACAGGTACCTCATTTATTGAACTTCACGCTGAATTGTTTCTATAATTGAATTTAAATTTGGAATGCGCTCGCTCTTCAAAATTATTTTAATTTATTGGACAATTATTTATTGTGGATTTTATTTTTGATAGGTACTTTCTGATAGTTTGCTACAGAATGCCCAGCATATATTTAGGTAGGCTTTTAGCGTTTGGGAATGAATGATGATTAGAGATCGGATAATCGGATGCATATTTCGGATATCGGATAATTCGGATAATCGGATACGTGTTAAGGAAAAGACTTTCTTATATATGTGGTTTTATTTATTTTGGTCCGTGCATCTTTACATACCAGGTCTGCTCCGTGCCTCGGAAAGCACGTTTAGCCCCCGGTCCCGGTTAAGGACCCGGCTGTCATTCGTGGATCTTTGACAGTCGTTACGTGTCGTCAGAAGCCCGAAAGTCTGACAATCAGTCTTACCAAGGGGTATCGCATTACCCAGTTACTGGGTTGTAGAGGTCAGATAGGCAGTCGCTCCATGTAAAATACTGGTATTCAGCTGCATCCCGTTAGACTGGAAGCCGACCGCCGGTCGCCGCTGGTTAGCCGGAAAAGGCTAGGCAGATTGATTGATTTATTTAAAAATGTCTGGAAATCGGGATCACATAAATATTCCGTTTGTTACACGTGGTCCCCGCGAGAAATACAAATCTGCCGAATTAAAATGGCTGTCCCTGGAAGGTACCGTCACTGTATTGGTGGGGTTGTTTTCATGGGACGATAGTAACTTTAAAATGTAAATCCAAGATGGCGGCTGCAATCATTTCCAAATTTTTCATCATGAGTGTCGTTTTCATGTTTTTGAGGGTGTTAAAGCCGATAGCCTTTTTTTTCGACACGGCTCGTATTTGTGTCAAGATCAGGAGCATAATAAACATTTTCTTTTTTCTAAAAAATATTATATATTATATATTCTCTATCGGCTTTAGCACCCTTAGAAACTATGAAAACGACATCCATGACAGAGAAATTGAAAATTTTCGCAGCCGCCATGTTGGATTTACATTTTAACGTCACTATCGGCTTTAACACCCTAGAAAAGCATGAAAACGACACCCATGAAGAAAAATTTGAAAATTTTTGCAGCCGCCATCTTGGATTTTCATTTTGACCAAATTGACACTTTTTTCTTTGTCTTCTTTTATTCTTTACAAGTTCGTTTTCAATGTTCCGTTTATATTTAAATTTTCCCACATTTTTAGGGTAATCTCTATGCGCTGGTATTATTCGCGTGTTGCACACATACGCAAATGCGTTATGTAGTACACGGCGCTCACTCACACATGTATAAAAAGTGGCTTCACGTTCTATGTTACGTTTTGTATTGAACACGGAATCTGGACATTTCATAATCTAAGGTCCTGACTGACTGATTGATTGACTGACTCTTAGATTATGAAATGTCCAGATTCCGTGTTCAATACAAAACGTAACATAGAACGTGAAGCCACTTTTTATACATGTGTGAGTGAGCGCCGTGTACTACATAACGCATTTGCGTATGTGTGCAACACGCGAATAATACCAGCGCATAGAGATTACCCTAAAAATGTGGGAAAATTTAAATATAAACGGAACATTGAAAACGAACTTGTAAAGAATAAAAGAAGACAAAGAAAAAAGTGTCAATTTGGTCAAAATGAAAATCCAAGATGGCGGCTGCAAAAATTTTCAAATTTTTCTTCATGGGTGTCGTTTTCATGCTTTTCTAGGGTGTTAAAGCCGATAGTGACGTTAAAATGTAAATCCAACATGGCGGCTGCGAAAATTTTCAATTTCTCTGTCATGGATGTCGTTTTCATAGTTTCTAAGGGTGCTAAAGCCGATAGAGAATATATAATATATAATATTTTTTAGAAAAAAGAAAATGTTTATTATGCTCCTGATCTTGACACAAATACGAGCCGTGTCGAAAAAAAAGGCTATCGGCTTTAACACCCTCAAAAACATGAAAACGACACTCATGATGAAAAATTTGGAAATGATTGCAGCCGCCATCTTGGATTTACATTTTAAAGTTACTATCGTCCCATGAAAACAACCCCACCAATACAGTGACGGTACCTTCCAGGGACAGCCATTTTAATTCGGCAGATTTGTATTTCTCGCGGGGACCACGTGTAACAAACGGAATATTTATGTGATCCCGATTTCCAGACATTTTTAAATAAATCAATCAATCTGCCTAGCCTTTTCCGGCTAACCAGCGGCGACCGGCGGTCGGCTTCCAGTCTAACGGGATGCAGCTGAATACCAGTATTTTACATGGAGCGACTGCCTATCTGACCTCTACAACCCAGTAACTGGGTAATGCGATACCCCTTGGTAAGACTGATTGTCAGACTTTCGGGCTTCTGACGACACGTAACGACTGTCAAAGATCCACGAATGACAGCCGGGTCCTTAACCGGGACCGGGGGCTAAACGTGCTTTCCGAGGCACGGAGCAGACCTGGTATGTAAAGATGCACGGACCAAAATAAATAAAACCACATATATAAGAAAGTCTTTTCCTTAACACGTATCCGATTATCCGAATTATCCGATATCCGAAATATGCATCCGATTATCCGATCTCTAATCATCATTCATTCCCAAACGCTAAAAGCCTACCTAAATATATGCTGGGCATTCTGTAGCAAACTATCAGAAAGTACCTATCAAAAATAAAATCCACAATAAATAATTGTCCAATAAATTAAAATAATTTTGAAGAGCGAGCGCATTCCAAATTTAAATTCAATTATAGAAACAATTCAGCGTGAAGTTCAATAAATGAGGTACCTGTAGGTCTAAACAGGTCCTGTCAGTTGACTTGGTTTCAACATAATATTCTAAAAAAGTTAAACTTGCAATCAATAATTTATTTTCAATGCTTGCAGTAGAAAAGTGTAAATTATTATTTAAAAAAAAACAATGCTTATAAGAATTTAATGTATAAAACAATTTTATTTCAATTTTCAAGTATCGATTTCTGACATTCGTCTTAAACTCGAGACGATCGAAATTAAAAAAAAATCGTTTGGCATAATCGCTATCGAATAACGAATCTTTGCAATAAAAAAAAAACAATATTGGTCAGCGATATTTTGAACATATTGAGTACCTAGTGATAATGAATATTACGTATTATTGGACCTGTGTTTGTATAATACGTTAAGATCTGGGTATTTTCTTGTTGTTTATAATATTTTGAATGATATTTGTCACATTTTCAATCACTACATATTTGTGAAAAGTAAAAATGTAAACCTACACAATTGGCGCCAAACTTCGATTTTGGGTAAGTATCAAAAAACTTAACTTGAACAATGGATGAATTCGTCAAATAATTAAATAATGATGATGATTCACCGCCTTTGTGGTGGAGTTTGGATGTTTAAAATCCCCAATTTTTATGTTTTTTTAGCCTCGACCACCACTGTCATCAAAATGGATTATCGCATTTACAGACTTGGATTTCATAAAGGTAAATTAAGAAACTTACGGGCTAAGTATAAGAAACAAACTAACTAACAGTCACAAAAATTATCATCATCATTCATGTTAATAAAACTCTTTTGTCATCCCTCGTTTTTGTCGTGAGTTGTTAAAAATATGGGTAAATTGATTTCATGCCTTAGGCAACACTTCAACAGTTGCTCTGTCACATTGTTACTTTTTCGTTTTCAAATTTAACTAAGAAATACACGGTGAAATTGAATACTTACTTATGAAATGAGATGTTGGTGCATTTTTCTTTTTTGTTAGGGTAATTTTTGCACGATTTCACAGCACAGACTGGCATTTTAATAAAAATTAAAACTCCCGGCTCGTGACGTTTGCGGGGCGATCGTTCCTTGACGTCTGACGCGGGGATCGGACTAGATACCAATTTTAGTTACTTAAATTTGGAATCAATTTACGGTAGCCTACTAGGAATCTGGACATTTCATAATCTAAGGACTGACTGATATATCAACGCACAGCCCAAACCGCTGGACCTAGAGACTTGAAATTTTGCACATAGATACCTTATACAGTGTAGGCATCCACTAAGAAAGGATTTTTGGAAATTCCATACCTAAGGGTATCAAATAGGGGATGACAGTTTGTATGAAAAATCTTATTCCTTGAGTTAATAGATTTGAAACTTCGCATGAATATTAAACTAAGTAAATTATAAAGTTTGTCATTTTTAGTTTTCCCAAACTACCCCCTCAGAAGGGATGGGGGGGTGTCAAAGTTTGAATGGAGGAATTTTAACGCGCGGACCGATTAACTCAAAACTCAGTATTTATACTTGAAATCAAAATTGAAGAATATCTTGTATCAAGGTTTTTCGAAAATCTACCTCTAAAGGGGTGAAAAGCGGTAGTAAATGTTACAGGGCAGGGTTTTACTGCGGAGCTCGATTAACTCGATAATTGGTGTAAATAATCTTTCAGTCAAGCTACGGAAATATCCCAACCTTTTTTTCAATATTCCATCCCTGTGGGGGTGAAAACTGGGAATATAGTGAATATGAAAAATCTTATTCATTTGGTTAATTAACTTGAAACTTGGCACAAATGCTTGCCTAAGCAAGTAATAAAGTTTGTTACCCCAGAGAGAAGGGTAGAGGAGGAGGGGGAAGGGGGGTGGGGTGGTATGGAGGTAAAAGGGTAAGGGGAGGAGGTGGTGAGAAGGGGAAGGGGGAAGGGGAGGGTGTGGAAAGAGAGAGGGGAGGGTTAGTGAGGAGGGAGAGGGAGAGGATGATGTAGGGAGGGGAGAGGGATAGGAGGGTGCAGTGAGAGGGGAGGGTGTAGTGTGGTGTGGAGAAACGAAGAGGGTGAGGAGAGGAGAGGGTGAGGGGAGGAGCTGGTGAGGGTAGAGGGGGAGGGGACAGCGGTGAAGGGGGTGTGAGAGGGTGTGAAAGTGGGAGGAGGAGGTTAGCGGCAAGGTGATGTGGTGAGGGGGTGATAGGGAGAGGGGGATAGAGAGGGTGGGGCGGTGAAAGGGGGTGGTGAGGGGGATCATGGGGAGGGTGAGAGGTGAGAGAAGGGGAGGGGTGAGAGGGGGTGAGAGGGGGATTAGACGTAGGGTTAAGAGGTAGGGTAAGAGGGGGGTGGACGAGTGCCTTTACACCTTAAAGTTGCTTTTTGTATAGCACTGAATCGTTGAAGAAACCCATCCCTACAGAAATGACTGAAAAATAGAAAGTCGGAAACTCGGAATGGCACAAAAAGCAGGAGTAAACTCCAGTCGTGCGTTGGAGCTGACACACACACTTTTTTTTGTTTGTTTGAACGCACTAATCTCATAGAATATTTAACATCACTCTAGAACTCTTAGATGCCAAGCAAAAAGAAAAAAAAAATCGGTAAGAACGCTAAGAAAACGAAGTAATAGCTCGGGCAGGCAATGCGATGCGACGGGGTGGGTCGGGGAGCAAGAAATTTCACGAGGACGAAGTTGCGGGCAGAAGCTATCTCAATATTTTTGTTCCTGTGGCATATTTTCCGACATCCACGCGGGCGAAGCCGCGGGAAAAAGCTAGTTTTCTATACAAAAGCTGTCAAATCGCCATATTTATTCCACAAAAGTTATCTGACGGTTGAAAAATTTGCCCTTAATTATATAGGTTGTACATATACCAAAAATTTTAAATGTTCCATTACTATTCAACAACTAACTTTACAATACAAACATGTACCTACTCAAACAAAAAGTCAGAGTTAAAATGTTTTCCACTAAATTACTCCTGAAAACATTGTAGGACTCAGTACTTACTTGAATTAATTGCTTTCAATGTCTATTTGTTGGCGAGCCTACTACGTAGTTACGCTTATAAATCTATGTACGAAAATGTCTGGAAGCTAATTTAATAAGTGGGTATTGTTGCTGACTGCCCAACGCTTTTAAAACGGATGGTATTTAAAAGTACTTCAATTTATTCCCATTTCATTTACCTAATTTTGCCTGTGTTCCACCAAATATACTGAATGTGCACCAAAATATGTTCATTAAAATATGTCATAACGAGCATCTATTGGATATGGCGCTCGGCGGCCGCTGCCGCGGCACCGCTCGCTTCGCTCGCTCGGCGTCGCGCGTTAAGGGTCACTATTCTAACCTAACCCAAATGTTTGTGTAACATTCAGGAATATTTGGTGCACGATCAGTATTTTGATGTACGGATAATATTTTTGGTGAACACAAAAATATTATCCTTTTAAAACGCAATCGGCCCAAAAAGAAAATGCGATTCAACTAAGAATAGGAACGTCAATGACCTCTAACTGTCAACTGAAACTTGAAATATACGGCTTGCAAAGTTTTGTAGTGTTATCCTTATCCATTTTAGTTCGGTTTTTGGAATTTGGTTTTGTTAAAATATGTCAGTCACTTTGCAAATGTGTAAACAACGCGCAGTTTAGCTAAATCTTCACAATATGGCGCAGTCTTAGTTGAAACGCATTGTACATAATTATGGTAATTCCACGAGGACTGGTTTACCATCAATGTCACCGAAAATGTTTGCCTCATTGGCACAGTGGTCTAGTGGTCGTTAGCGTTACTGCTGAGCACGAGGTTCTGGGTACGATTCCCGGGTCGGACAAAGTGTTATTGGGTTTTCCATCTGGAATTTCTCAGTAGCAGCCTGGAGTCAGTTTTTGCGCCCAGTTGATGGCTGCCCCCTGTTACATGGGACTAAAACATCTGGCAAATGTGGGTGTACCTATAGCTACATCACTGGCTAACCCTTCGGGGAATATAGTCTTGATGTTATGTTCGTCACTGCAAATCTACAGGGTGTAAGTGTTTAAACACTTTTAATGGGTCATTCTATTGTACTCATCATTATGAACAAGTTTTAAGACCCCCTTTCAGTCCCTGTTACAAAAAAAATATAAATATTTTTACTTCTTTCTTATTTGCAAAATAGTTGAGTAAACGTCATCTAAAACTGTTCCAAATTTCAAGTTGATAGCATTAGTAGTTCTTGAGATACCCAGCTGTGACAGACAGACAGACAGACAGACAGACAGACAGACAGACAGACAGACAGACAGACAGACGGACGGACGGACAGACAGACGGACGGACAGACAGACAGACAGACAGACAGACAGACAGACAGACGGACAGACTGAGTCACACCATAAGGGTTCCTTTTTTACCATTTTGGTACGGAACCCTAAAAATCAGATGTTCTATACATTTATGTTCGCATAATTCGTGAAAATGTAACTGCTGATTTATTTTTCGCGATTTCAGGTTTGGTCCCATAGTAAAAATAAAAGCAGAACGTAATTATCAAAAGCATTGGTTTGCATATAAAAGAGACCTATGCAAGGAATACATTGATAAATTTTGTTACTACCTTAGTAATCTATCTTTCTCGGAGATTTTCCTAGAAACAGACGTTAACAAGGCGTTTACACTATTAGATGACGAGGTCTGCCTTTATTTTAATTTGTGTTTTCCACTGATAAAAATCAAAATGAATCAAAACTCTAGTAACCCAAAATGGATTACAAAGGGCCTAAAAAAATCTTTTGTGACAAAACGGAAACTACAAAATGAATACTATAAAAATAAAAGCATTCAAAACAAGCGAAAATATACTACATATAGTAAAATTTTGAGAAAATGTGTAATAAGCATTCATAATAGTAAAAAAAAAAATATATAAGCTGAGAACTAATGTAAAGCCACATGGCGAATAGTTAACGAAAGACTCAAAGAAACCAACCAAACAAATGAAATCAAAGAAATTTCTAACGGGAATCAAATGCTATTAAATGGCGACGAAATTGCCACATATTTCAATAATTACTTTATAAATGTTGTAAACCCGGTAATTAATGATCACTCTGCAGACAAACCCATAATTGGAAGAAGGTTAGCCAGCTCTATTTACCTGGAACCAGCGGATTCAGTAGAAATATATAGAATAACAAACATATTTTCTATATAAAAACCATTGACCTACTTAATAAATATGTCTATGGAAAATGGTATTTTTCCAGAAGCACTTAAATTCTCCGTTGTTAAACCGAAATCTGAGGCAGGAAACTACAGGCCAATTACGTTAGTTCCTATTTTATCCAAGATATTCGAGAAAGTAATGTGTACAAGGCTTATAAAGTTTTTTGATAAAAATGAAATAATATGTCAACAACAGAATGGTTTTATTAAAAAGAAGTCGACTACTTTGGCAAGTTTTAAATTAATAAAAGAAATCCTTAGTGCAAAAGATACAAAAAAGATTCCAATAGCAGTATTTCTGGACATGAGTATTGCATTTGACATGATATGTCTCGACAAACTATTAAACAAGCTGGAAAATTACGTTATAAGAGGCCCAGCCTACAATTGGTTTGATAGTTACCTAAGGGGTCGAAAGCAATGCACGGAGGTCGTAAAAATGTGCCGTGATACTAACACCTACGTAACGTATAGATCTAAATACTTAGTTAAAAAATATGGAATACCTCAAGGGACTGAGATTTCACCGATATTATTTTTAGCATACATTAATGTACTGCCGAACTCAACAGACCAATACACTATACTGTTCGCAGACGATACCACTATTCTGACTAAAGAGGCTACTGTTGAGCAAGCAATAAATGTCACTAATAAAGCTCTTAATGACTGACATGACTGGTTAAACCTAAATAATTTACAAATAAATACTAATAACACTAAATTTATGACATTTTGCACTAATAGTAACAAAAATAATATAACTGACAACATCGACATACAAATAAAATATAATAATGACGAATTTTTAGGAATACATTTTGATAATCGTTGCAACTGGAAATCACATGTAGACATGGTGTGTAAGAAATTAAATAAATTTGTATACGCGCTACGGAAAATAAAACAGTTAACTAATGTAGAAACAGCTCTAATGGTACCACAGCCACGTTTGCTCTGTGTTACGATATGGTGTAATGGTCTGGGGAAACTCCACGGACTCCCAAAGAGCATTCATAGTACAAAAAAAAATGCCTCAGAGCGATATATAACCTTAAGTGAACGGATTCTTGTCGACCAGTGTTTACTAACAAAAAGCTGCTTACATTCCCATTCTTATACATTTTAGAAATGTGTAAGTTCGTTAGGAAACACCCTTCGCTTTTTGAAAAGGATGAAAAAGCTCCTTTAAAAAGAAAGGTAGTACAAAAGCCACTAATAGTGCCTCGTAATCGTCTAAAACTTTGCGACACGAACTGCTACAGTATGGCGGTTAAGCTATATAACAAGCTACCGGAAAAAATTAGAAAACTCAATGAATTAGAATTCAGTAGAGTTTTATTTAATTGGTTATGTGACAGATGTTTTTATTCGATTAATGACTTTATAAATTTAAAATCCTTTTGACATCTTATTATGTGCTGTATTTGACATAATGATTATTTAATATTAAATTATTATTTTTATTTTTTGTTTGTTTGTGTCTTGCGTAAACGGTATAAACATAATTATGTATAACAGTACAGTAGTCTTGACTAAAAATTAATTAATAATGTAATGTTGACTTTATAAATTTGAAATCTTTTTGACATTAAGTATATTTGCTGTATTTGACATAGTGATTATATTTATTTTTGTCTAGCGTATATCTTATAATCATAATTAAGTATAATCGTAGTTTTGACTAAAAATGAATTATTAATGTAATATTAGTATTCTAATAATGTAAGGAGACTGTAATTTTATTAAATGCTTTGATTACTGTTACAATGTCACTTAAAAATTTGCACGACTAGCAAAATCGAATATAGTGAAACCAGAACTATGTCACTGTACCATAAACAATGTACCTATATTCTTGCAAATAAAACATTCATTCATTCATTCATTCATTAAAAGTTCATAATGATGAGTACAATGACCCCTTAAAATATTGCCACCGTTTACACTTACACCCTGTATAATACCGTCTATGAAACTGGCCCAAATCCGAGACGAGCATGCAGTTTACTAAATGTAAACACATTTACTAATGTGTTTACATTTAGTAAACTGCATGCTACTGCATGCTGCTGCTGCTGCTCCTACTGGAGAGGAGAGCTTACTGCTACATTTCCTAAATCCGCTGCAAGGAATACCACAGCTCCAATGTCCTTAGTCTTAGATCTTAGGATTAGGTGCAGCGAGGCTTGAACAAACATTCGAGAAGGAAACATGAGATCTGAATGCTCTTTACGCAGGGGGCATAAAACGGCCACTTTGGCAGAATCATAATAGGATAATAGGTATTATGAATCATATATGAAATCGTAAAACGGTCACTGAGGGCTTAGTCCGAGTTTTTATACTTACTCGATCGCGTTTACGTTAACTTTACCGTACGTCAATTTGTATGGAATAATTGTGTTTCCCATTTTAGTCACCAGACGGCGCTTATTCAGTTTCAGTACATAACGTTTACGTGATCGAGTAAGTGTGAAAACTCGCATGACAATTCATAATTTATCTGCGTACAACTCATAGCACGCAATTCATCTGTTTGACAGTTTTGTATGGAGATTCGTAAAATGGTCCACAAATTATGAATTGCTTTATTGAAGTTTAATGTCAAATACGTCAATCATAATAAATTGCTGGGAATTCAGGAAATGAATCGCTTTTAGAGGAATTGCTTAATATCGCAGTTTTAGGCCCCCAGTTTATTTCACTTAGACGTGTAGGAAATGTGTTTACGAGTTTTCTATTTAACATGCTGTAGTGTATTCTGTGTTATCCATGTGTGTAGAGAGTGCCATAGAGCAAGGAAGAGGAGGTACGGAGGTTAAGCTACGCTTGCCAGGGTTGGTCCGTGTATGTTTGACCATCTTTACATACCGAGACTCCTCCGTACCTCGGAAAGCACGTTAAGCCGTTGGTCCCGGCTGTCATTCGTGGATCTTTGACAGTCGTTACGGGTCATCAGAAGCCTTGGTAAGACAACCAGTCTTACCAAAGGGTGTATTACCCAGTAATTGGGTTGTGGAAGTCAGTTAGGCAGTACATATAAAATACTGGAAAAGGCTAGGCAGGTTGATTGTATAGAGAAAGTTATCGCAATTTAGAGGCATGAGGAACGGGGTATAAAGTTCACTCATCCTCCATTGAAAAGGGAGGATCCTCCGACCAGACGGGTGTTGTGTCTGGTGGGCAACTGCCCGACGGTTGATGTCGGGACGTTGTATATATGCTAATCGCGCGGTAAACTCTGATTGCGCGATGCAGGTTGCGTGACGTCATTGTGATGCGTAGTTCGTATGTGGCGATGTAGATGGCGCCACATCACTCCCTTCCGGAGACCGGAGGTCGATAGTCGGCTGAGTCGTGTATCTTGCGATGCTTGTCAATGCCAAATGTAGTTCCAGTGAGTCGGAACCGGGTGCCGCATAGTTCACGGTGAGTCGGAACTGTCTGCGGTGATACCCCAGTGAGTCGGGGTGGCGCTGCGTTATGCTCCAGTGAGTTGGAGTGTACAGCGCTGGATTTAGGTTGAGGCTGAAGGTGATGACCAGGAATGCGCGTCCGCTGCATGCTGGTGGTCAGGATACCCGTTGAAGCTGTGGATGCTGGCTGGCTGTGTGACTCGCCGCTTGAAAGCTTGACGAAGTGATGCTGATGACGTCACGCTGAAGGAGTTGCACGAAGGCTGCGCTGACGTTCATACTCGGGGTCCCCAGTATAGAGGCATGAGGAACAGGGTGTAAAGTTCACTCATCCTCCATTGAAAAGGGAGGATCCTCCGACCAGACGGGTGTTGTGTCTGGTGGGCAACTGCCCGACGGTTGATGTTGGGACGTTGTGTATATGCTAGTCGCGCGGTAAACTCTGATTGCGCGATGCAGGTTGTGTGACGTCACATCATTGTTATGCCTAGTTCGTATGTGGCGATGTAGATGTCGCCACAGCATCACTCACTGCGTTCATTATTGAAAACCATGAAAAAATTGTTCGAACAAAGTTGGAAAAATTCACTTGTCGTTTGAGACTTTTTCTGCTGGAACCAGACACTAGTCGCGGTCACTAGAAGCTCAAAGTGGCCACTTTTTTGATTCATTTGTTTCATTTCTACACAAATGTTCTGCTTTCTGCTGCTTTAATCAATCTGCCTAGCCTTTTCCCAACTATGTTGGGGTCGGCTTCCAGTCTAAACGGATGCAGTTGAATACCAGTATTTTACATGGAGTGACTGCCTATCTGACATCCACAACCCAGTAACTGGGTAATACGATGATACCTTTTGGTAAGGACTGGTTGTCAGACTTTCAGGCTTCTGACGACCCGTAACGACTGTCAAAGATCCAAGAATGACAGCCGGGACCAACGGCTTTAACGTGCTTTCCGAGGCACGCAGGAATCTCTGTAGGTAAAGATGGTCACCCAACCACGGACCAACCCCGGTAAGCGTAGCTTAACCTGATGGATCGACCTAACTTAGCCACGAGTTCCTGCTAAGAGCTGCTGCTTATAGTGGCCGAGCTGTGGCTGAGGCTGGTGATCTTCTGATAGTGATTAACTGACTACTTACCATCAAGTAACACAAATCAAAATTTATCTGTCACTATTTATAAAAAACCGGTCAAGAGCGAGTCGGACTCGCCCACCGAGGGTTCCGTTCGGATTTCTGAAAAAGTGTGCTATTTAGAGACATCTTTTTATTTTTCCTGTAATTTTTACATTTTCTATCACACAGAATAGTTTCAGATTTTTCCCTTTGCAAACTTCGGAGATAAGGATCGGTATTTTTTTTACATTTTTCATCAAAAGTCGAAAACTATGTGGCCTAAAAAAAAATAAAAATAATGTTTAAGAATGTGCAAATAGCGCTCTTTCATATGATACCCCACATGCCATAGTAGCCCCACTTTGAATTTTTAAGACCCCTTTCAGTACCTGTTATAAAAAAATATATAAATATTTTTATTTCTTTCTTATTTGCAAAATAGTTTGGTAAACGTCATATAAAACTGTTCCAAATTTCAAGTTGATAGCAGTAGTTCTTGAGATATCCAGCTGTGACAGACAGACAGACAGACAGACTGAGTGACACCATAAGGGTTCCTTTTTTACCATTTTGGTTCGGAACCCTAAAAAGATTATTGCTTCAAGTAGCACTTCCTTAGCTGAAACATCAAAACGGTGCTAACTACATAACATTTTCGCGAGTTGGCGTTTATTCCCACTTGTTATCAGAGAGGACTCGTTAAAAACTTTGCCTCCACGCGTCGCGAGTTTCGTCGTTATCTCGTGCCCCTACTAGCACTAAACTCTCGTAAAAATACCTATACTCTACGTTTTATGCTTTCCTGGTATCTACAATGTAAGCGAATGTTGAGGATCAAATAACTCACCAGCAAAATTACCTGTTCAGTAGTGTAAAAACTCAATATTAAACATACATATAATAAAGAATTTCGAAGCTTTGCCAAGTCGTAAAATCTGTGCGAAAAAAGGGCGGGTCGCGCTCGTTAGATTATAAAATTGTTATAAGAAAAATCACGCGAAATTTGAGATCATAAAATTAACCTTAATTCTCAAATGAAATACATTTTTATGGTTATTTAAAATGAGAATTTCGGATCGAAGTATTCAAACAATCATATCAAGGCACTCACTTTGTAAGTGGCACTTAAAATTGGCATCCACAGATACGTTTTCTAATCTATAATATTTACATTTTCATTAGATATATTGGAATTGACTATAGTACGTTACCAGTACATTATTCCATACACATATAGGGGAAGGGAAGGCAGAACGGACCGCCAGTAAGAACTAAAAATCTAGAAAAATACTATTCGTTTTACTAAACATTTTCGGACAGATTTTCTTGAAGAAATGATACAACTGTTTAAGATGCCCGCGACCAGGGGCGAATTTGCCCTAAGACCCAGTAGGCCCGGGCCTAGGGCGGCCAGATATTAGGGGCGGCCAATCTGACAAAAAAAAATATTCATTGATGATAACAAGAAATAACTGAAAGTACCTAAATATTCTAAAGGCTCTTGCACATTATGGCGGTCCGCACTGCATCGCATCGTATAACAATAATCTTCCTAAATCACTTTCCTACATAATTATATAGAATATACAGGGTTACTGGTTATTGACCAATATTAAGGGGTCACTGTACTCATTATTATGAACAACTTTTACTATGGGACCATACCCGAAGTAACGGAAATAAAATCAGTAACTAACTAGCAGATATCATACCCAAATAGTCGAATAACATACCCTGTGTGTAATCGGCACAATATAGAAGCCATAGAGTATAATATCCTACCTCCCCGACCAAAAAATAGCTTGGGACTTTTCCATACCAAGAGCGGTTCGCGGTGTTTTTTTTTCTGGTATGGAAAAGTCCCAAGAGCGATCGATGATGGGTGCTGAGAAAGAGGCGGCTGGTACATACTTACTATATGACCCTGGGGCCTAGGGCGGCCAAGACAAATTAAAATTAATTAGCAAAGAAAATTAGGGGCAACTAGGCAGATAGAACTGCATACCTATTCAGAACGATACGATACGGTTTCGTACCGTATCGAACGCCATTGATATCGACGAAGTCCGCTAAACGCTATTCACAAATCTGTAACCGTACAATTTTGACAGTTCGTATACGGTATGAAAACATCAATTCTTCCAGGTATTTGCTGTCGGAAGTGATATCGAATAATAAATATTGTTTAAAAACATAGTTATATAAGCATTTTATGAAGTATTTAACTACATAATGTAGTTATGTAAAGTTTTATTATTGTTTTGACCGCTGCTTAGATCCAAGTATATTTATATAATTTTAGGATCAGACTAAATAAAAAATCAAGACATAGCACTATCAACAGTAAAGTGAAGCCGCACGTTTCGGGTTTCGAAAACATGTGTGCACGTAATGAGGTGTAGTTTAATGTAGTTTGGTGTAAATGTGTGCGTGTGAGCGTGTATGTAGGTACAGAACGAGGTGTAGTTTTGCGCAGCATGCTTCACTCTATTGTTCGCAGCGCTATGTCTGGGTTTTTTATTTAGTCTGAGATTTTAGGCGGTTACTGCATAACTCTATTCTAACCCTATTACTCTACCCTTTGGTACCTACTACGTTAACCTTCAATCATAATTATTAACAATAGCAGCAACACTAATATCGTCTAAAAATGTGGATACATTATAAAGTTATAATGAGCTTATATTCATGTAGCATGAAATAGAGAACTAACTTGAAATAGAGAACAAAATATTTTCCCGGTTTGGTACAGAAAGTTGAAGTTTACAAAGCAAGTTTAATAGAAATCTGGTAAATTTATTAATTAATAAAATCATTGTTTACTGTTTTTTTTTCTTGTTAATAGTCACATGATGTAATTTTACAGTTGCACTTAATGAAATACCAAATAAATAACGTCTATGTACTACTTTACATTTTCTACCACAATTATCTATTTACTACCATTTCGTAGCGTTCCCCTTAAACACACCTACAATCGGTTCAAAAAATAACCCATCCGTACGGATCTGTGAATAGCGTTTTGACAGTCCTACGGTTCAGAAATCAGGTTATCGTACATGTGTCAATTTCGATACGGTATCGAATCGTAACGTTGTGAATAGCTATGCTGGTGTCTAAATCTGAGGCTAAAACATATAGTCACACAAGTAAGCACATAATCAACCCTCCAAAAATAGAAATCTAAACCTTATTGTCCTTTTACCCCACATTTCTTACCCCTATCTACCACAAAAACGTTTCTTGCGCGATTTATTCGCTTCGTGATAAATTTATAAGGGTGAATTTGGAGTAATAAAATTTTCTAGTTAACGAAGTGTGCTTGACACGGGGAACATTGTGAATTCGGTCGCTCTAACAAGTTTAAACTCAATTTCCCCGCCCAAAAACAAGTCATAAATCATAATGTTTGCCACTTGTTTGGACTTACAAAATAGGTATTTGGATCAACATAAGTTTAATCAATGCTAACAACTTGTAAGCCTGATGATTAATTTTGTTTTTGTTATTTTTGATTGCTTTCGTGGTAACTTGTTCACGTGGCACATCGGGACGTTAACTCTTTATAAACTACTAGCTTCAGCCCGCGACTTAGCTCGCGTGATATTTCATATTAAATCCTATACCTCGTGTCACGTTACTTCGTTTTCGCTTAGCTTTCTTTTTGCTTTTTTTATTTTATTTTTGCTCGGCTCCTAAGGTTTTTAAAAATAAATTTTAGCCTATGTTACTTCATAATTTAGCTTTCTATTGGTGAAAAAATGGTTAAAATCGGCCGGGTAGTTTCGGAGCTTATTCGGTACAAAAAAACAAACAAAAAAATCTTTCCTCTTTATAATATTTGGTATAGAAAAGCAAAAAATCGGCCAAGGGACTATCTATTGACATGCTCTTGCACGCGGCTACTTTCCGCCCTTTCCTTTTTCCTACTAACCTCCTAATTCCTAAACAAATCTTGTGAAATGTTAACAGTTTGTCAACTATTTAGATTGTATCAGAACTCGGCATTGTATTAGAACAACTCACAGCTCTATCCTACAGCACTGAATCAATCAATCTACCTAGCCTCTTCCCAACTATGTTGGGGTCGGCTTCCAGTCTAACCGGATGCAGCTGAATACCAGTATTTTACATGGAGCCTGCCTATCTGACCTCCACTACACAGTAATTGGGTAATACGATACCCCTTAGTAAGACTGGTTGTCAGGCTTCTGACGACCCGTAAAGACTGTCAAAGATCCACGAATGACAGCCGGGACCAACGGCTTAGCGTGCTTTCCGAGGCACGGAGTTGTCTTGGTATATAAAGATGGTCAACCATCCACAGACCAACCGCGGCAAGCGCAGCTTCACCTGATTGATCGACCCGTGCGGCTGTTATTACTTAGCCACGAGCTCCTCTACACCCCTGAAGTCCACCCTACAGCACTGAATATACTAATAAAAGACGTAAATATGTAGTTGCCCACAAAATACAACAAAACATGCTTTTATGTCCAAATTTTACCTGTACCTCGGTCCTCTCCTCAATAATAGACTAAACTCGAAAGCAAACATTTACTCCCTAAACTACACAAATTGTAAGAGACTCCAGGAGGCTTTCCAAAGTACCTATGTCTTACGAAGATACAGAGAATTTATTAACTGTGTTAAAGTAAATATAAATATACTGAATAAGTATTTAACTAATTTAGAAACTAAGAGTTAAGGTGTACTACAAATAAAATTTATTTGTCTATCGTCAACTTTTAAATTATTTATTAATTTTATAGGACTGTTTTAGCTCTTTTCGCCTGAAACACAGAATTAGCTAGTTAAGTTACGTAAGTCTTAGGAATATAATTTACATATTTTGGTGGACTTTTTCAGTTCAAAACTTTTCTGCAAAAGACATTTCTTTTCACTTAATTACCGGAGTCACTGTTACCATAATAAAGTACCTATTACATATATCTATTGAGTATTTACACAAGCTGTATCATAAAGGTGTGGTCAAAATTACGGATTTGGTACAGACCATCAAACTTTTTCCATGGGATCATCGTAATCGGGAAAAAATAATCAGTCGTCTCATACAAAACTTCAATACCTACTAGACCCAATTTTGACCACACTTTTCTATTATGTAATTCTGATCAATGATCCAAGTTTTTTAAAAACTTGCGCACCGAGGTTGCCGTACCATCATTATTATATGTAATTTTTGTTGATGATTTCTGAAAAACTGTCTATTTAGAGACATCGTTTTATTTTTCCTGTAATCTCTAAATATACTTCTATAACATAGAATAATTTCAGATTTTTCTCTATGCAAACTTCGGAGATAAGTAAATAAAATGTAAAAAAAAAATACCGTTCCGGGTGGAACGGTATTTTTTTTTACATTTTCATCAGAAGTCGAAAACTATGCGGAGTATGCGGCCTAAAAAAAGAAAAAAAAATTGATAATGTGCAAATAGCGTTCTTTCATATGATACCACATGCCCTAGTAACCCCACTTTGATTTGTTAAGACCCCCTTTCAGTACCTGTTGCAAAAAAATATAAACATTTTAATTTCTTTCTTATTTGAAAAATAGTTGGGTCAACGTCATCTAAAACTATTCTAAATTTCGATGCCAACTATTTTCTTTTTTATTCGGTTCAATTTAAGAGTGAAAATGACTGGAAATGCTTACTTGCTGATTGTGGGGCTTCGTAAATCAGGTTTCAAAACCATAACTTATGAACATAACATTTGTTTCGGATTTTCAGTGTGCCTAAAAAAGACGATGTTGAGACGTGGAATTATATGGATAGGTAAACCTATTCGCAGAAACGGGATAGTGGGTTAAAAAAAACCGGTCAAGAGCTAGTCGGACTCACGTACCGAAGATTCCGTTCCGATTTCTGAAAAAGTGTGCTGTTTATAGCTAACGTTTTATTTTTCCTGTAATCTTTACTTAAACTTCTATCACATAGAATAACTTCAGATTTTTCCCTCTGCAAACTTCAGAGATAAGGGGGGTGGGAACGGTATTTTTTTTTACATTTTTCATCAAAAGTCGAAAACTATGCTACCTAAAAAAAAGAAAAAAAATGTTTGAGAATTTGTAAACAGCGCTCTTTCATATGATACCCCACGCCCTAGTAGCCCCACTTCGAATTTTTAAGATCTCCTTTCAACCCCTGTTGCAAAAAAAAATATGTATTTTTGTTTTTTCTTATTTGTAAAATAGTCGGGCAAACGTCATCTAAAACTGTTCCAAATTTCAAGTGATGGATGCTGATAGCATTAGTAGTTCTTGAAATATCCAGCTGTGACAGACAGACAGACAGAATGAGTCACACCATAAGGGTTACTTTTTTACCATTTGGGTACGGAACCCTATAAAGAAATGAGTTCCTAATTTAAACAATAACTTATGAAATATATTTGAAAACCAAATGATACTGTCAGCTCATTCAATTAAATTAACGCAAGAAAAGTTCAGTTTTCCTTTTACTTTCGGGTTCCCACAAAACATTGAAGATAATAAATATACCAGATTTACTTCGGAAGTTATTTTGTCCTTTCGGATTACTCTAATTAATTGTTGCCCTATTTTCGACTTTGTTCATCCAGAGAGTGTTATTTTCGTGAGTGATGACCATAATTTGTCATTGTTTTGGGACATTTATTTTATTTTCGCGGTATTTTATCTTGTACAATAGAGTGGATTCAAGCGGGTCTATAAATAAAATACTGGTACTCGGAATAATATACTGTTTGACAAGATTTTACAAATAGATGAAAAATTAAGTAAATTTTCCACAATAATCATGTTAACATGGTAAATTGGGATGAGGACAGGATTAAAATGACATAAGGAAAAGAAACTACATTAAAAGGTTGATTTAACCAGTCAGATATATTTTATCCGTGGAATAAAACAGACTTCTGACAGTTAACCCCTCAAGTGTCGAATGCACCCCATGTGTGCATAAGAAAAACCTTTTTTTTGTTCGGTACATAAGCTTATATCACATATATACATATAAATGTAAAAAAACATCATCCGATGGAAATCCAATCAAATCATTAGTTGTGAACTTATGGAGTTCGCAGCTAACCTCCCCTCCCCCCCCCCCCCGCGTGTCAAATGCACCCCAAGTGTGCAAAAGGACAAAACTTTACATAATAGGTATATAAGCTTAGATCACGTATATATAAACGTAAAAAAACATAATCCGATGGAAAACATATCATTATCAGTAGTTGTGAACCTATGGGGTTCGCAACTAACCCCCAACCCTCCCCACTCGCTGGGGTTTTGGGTCTAAAATCAGCCAAACTCAGACACTTGAGGGGTTAAGGGAAAACTGTCAAAAATTAAAAATTTATTCGCTGGATTAGACTTATACTAGTTTGGTTGAATTCGCCCTCAGTCTACTTATTTTTACATGACACTGTCTTTTGAATTAAGTAAGCTGTGCGGTAGTTGCGTAGTACCATACAGCAGAAGAACATCGTCATGGACGCATGTAACATCTATACGTGCCTCCATAAGCCGGAGATTAGCACTATTGCATAGTGTCCGTATTCTTCAACAGTTTACTGCGAGACGAGAAAAAGTTTTTTAATTGTAGATGGATGTAATCGATTTAACCTCTGAAATTAATACCATCACGCTATATCTACAAGGAGATAGCAGTCAATCTTGACATTTATAAGAACGGCTATTTCAGTTACATTGTCAACGAAGTTAATAACAGCCTATTCCACGTTTGCCCACGGTTCCTAAGTTAGATCTCCAATATTTAGTTATTCATTAAATGTGATAGTTTTTTAGGGTTCAAACGGAACCCTATTACTAAGCATCCGCTGTCCGTCCGTCCATCTGTCTGTTCGGAAGTTAGCTGCGAGTTGGCGTTGATTTTAGAGCTCCAAGTGACCGTAGACCTACGTAATTCGTATTAATTTCACCCTAATATCTTTACGCGTTCCTGAGAAAAAGGGTCTTGACAGACAGACAACAAAATAAGTGATCCCATAAGGGTTCCTTTTTTCCTTTTGAGGTAACGGAACCCTAACAACGAATAAGGCAAGGAGTTCACAAGGGTCTGTAATTGGACCTCTTTTGTTAGTTAGATCTAAAACCCATAAAATACTCTTACATTAATATAAAATGGAAAATTAATTTACTTTAAGTTATTATTTGTTTTACCGTTTATGAATGCATTAATTAAATGAACAAAAACCCACTAGTGTAAGATTAATGACAAACAATCTACATCTTTGATAATTTAATGTCAACAATGAATATACACAAGTTTTAAATATTAAAAAATAAACAACCAACAACCAAAAACCTACTCTGCTTCAACGCGATACCACTGTTATTTAAATGGCTGAAGCTACACTATAAATGATAAATCAAACGATTTCGTCCCGAGCAAGTTTAATAATACTGAAGGTCAAACTCGTTTATAAACACACAACATGCTAGTCTCGGCAGATCATTCGCAGTTCGGTAGTCTACTGATCCACCAATGAAATAGTTTCAAACCACTCGTTCTGCGATATTCATTTACTGTATGAATGAAATCTAAATGATTTTAAATAATGTCTGTGACTCTATTTACGTAGATATAAAGGCTATTATTGCTGTAAACAAAGATAAAAGATATCCCACGTTTGATCAATAGTGTGTATCATTGATCCGTCAGTGCTATTTATCTCTAGTTCTGCTGTAGGCACGCGTGTTTTGATGTGAACAACACAAACGGCTGATCGTGTTATTGTGTCATCAACAAATTCAAGATGCAGACGACAAAGTTCAAGGCGCTGTTCAATTTTGTAGGAATGAATAAGGAATTTATCAGGTGAGTGTTATTTTTGGTTCTTTAAACACCATAATTTGATGTTTGAGGTTATGCTACGTATACAAACCTCAGTTTCAATGTCAATAACAAATTACAATGTCATATCAACAGGTGTATCGTATGTAACTTGTTTACTATTTAAGTGTTCCTGTTCATTAAAGACCAATAAATTAGTCAGTTTTTAGGGTTCCGTACCTCAATAGGAAAAAACGGAACCCTTATAGGATCACTCGTGTGTCTGTCTGTCTGTCTGTCCGTCTGTCACAGCCAATTTGCTCCGAATCTTATGGACCGATTAAGTTCAAATTTGGTACACATATGGATTTCTGTGACCCAAACACGTACAGCTAAAGTAAATATATGAATTTTGAATATGAGAGTCACTTTTAGGGGGAAAATAAGAAAATTAAAAAAAAAAGTTTTGTAAACTGTACCGTGTGACATATCAAATGAAAGGGCTTACTATGAGGGTCTCAAATATATTTTTTTTATAATTTTAAAATTTATTGTTTTAAAGTTATTTAAGAGAATAGACGAAAATTGACCATTCCCCCCCCCTTATCTCCGAAACTACTGAGCCTAAAATTTTGAAAAAAATATAGAAAATAGTTCTATACCTGTAGATTACAGGAAAACCTATAAGAAGTCTGTGGTCTTAAAATAACATGGTAAATCTATATATATAAAAAAATCAAAGTCCTGACTGAGTCACTGACTAATATATCAACGCACAGCCCAAACCAATGGACCTAGAGACTTGAAATTTTGCACATATATACCTTATATAGTGTTTACATCCACTAAGGAAGGATTTTTGGAAATTCCATCCCTAAGGGGCTAAAATAGGGGATGAAAGTTTGTATGAAAAATCCTATCCCTTGAGATAATAGACTTGAAACTTAGCACGAATATTCATCTAAGTAAATTATAAAGTTTATCATTTTTAGTTTTCCTAAACTACCCCCTAAGGAGGGATTGGGGGTGTCAAAGTTTGTATGGAGGAACTTTAACACGCGGTCCGATTAACTCAAAACTGAGTTTTTATACTTGAGACCAAAAATTAAGACTAACGTGTATCAGGGTTTTCCAAAAATCTACCCCTAAGGGGTGGAAAGTTAATTTTATAGCGGAGGATTTTATTGGGGGCTTTATTAACTCTAAAATTGGTGTAAATAATGTTTGAGTCAAGTTATGGAAACATACCAGACGATTTTTGAAATTCTTTATCTGTGTTCGTGAAAACAGAGATACAGTTTATAAGAAAAATCTTATTAATTTGGTTAATGAACTTGAAACTTAGCACAAATACTTGCATAAGTAAGTAATAATGTTTGTCATTATTAGTTTTTCAAAACTACGCCTTAAATGAGGTTTAGGGATGTTAAAGTTTGTATAGAAGAATTTTAAAGCGCAGTCCGATTAAAAAGTGGTACTTTGAGTCAAGTTAGGAAACTTGCCAAACGAATTTTCACCGATTTTGACGACATATAGCTGATGTTTTAAGGAGTAACTTAGGCTATTTTTATTTTAGAAAAATAATTAGGGTTCCACGCAAGAAAATTAAAATCCATGAAATCAGACAACCACGTACAGTCCAGTACAAACTTACTAAGCCTCCGCTGTCTATTACGGCTATAACAATAAATAATAAAAATAAAGCAAAATATAAGGGGTAGGTCCCCATACAATAAACTTTTCATTTTGAAAAAAAAATATAAATTTTAATCTGTCATTGTCTTGGAACTCATTGAGTAGAGTACAAACATATATTTTTTTTATCTTTTAAAATTAAGAAATAGGGGGCCGCAAAAGTTGTAAATTTCAGACCATTTTTGTACGAGCTCTAGCGCAACAATTCAACAAATTAGGAATTTGAAACTTCTTTATACCATATAGGTACCATGATTACTGTATTTAATCAACAATACTAAAACTGCGATTCATAAGGTATTTTGTTTAAACATGGGTGATTTTCTGCAACTGCAAAAAATAACCTTGTCATTCACAGTATCATTATAAAATAAGTAAGAAGTTATCTTTGCGATTGTTTAACATATAATATGGTACGGAACCCTTCGTGCGCGAGTCCGACTCGCACTTGACCGGTTTTTTGTTTATATACTAGAGTAGACTCAACATGAATATCATTGTTCCACTCATAATAAGTGGCTTCTGTATCTGGCGTTTTTTTTTTTTATAATAATTTATAGTATGTAGATTTAATATGAAATACAAGATGTATTAATAGATTTGACTAAAAATGGGTATCAGTTGGTTTGTTTTTCAAAGCGTCGCTAAAAATAAGCTGGAAGAGGAAGTAAACTAAAACCTTTAATGCTTTTCAAAACGACCACTGTTTATATATCTACATTTGTTTAAACCGTTTCTCCCATAGCGACAATCAAATTACTATGACCTATTTGACTTTATTCATTCAATCCGTCAATTGGTAAATGTCTAGATTGTCCAGTGCCAAAGATGTCAGTAATGTACAACCTCCTCTTTCTGTTCCTATGGGCCAATCTAAGCAATCTATTTTTGCACAAGTCAATTGCAAAAATAGTCTATTCCGTATCTGATGCTACATAACAACTAACTTTTTTACATCTAACTATTGTGTCGGGTTATTCACTGTTATTTTGTCCTTTGTCTATGTTATCGCTTAGCACCCAGGGTGGCCACTGACATCTATTTATATTAGAATGATTGTTAAAAAATATTCTTCTTGAGTCTTGACTGGCATTATTAAAAACGAACCTTAAGGGTAAATATGATGAATGTAAAGATTATGTATGTCCCAGAAATAGCCGTATCAGGTGTACTTAAGATAACATATCTATCTCAATAAATAAAAATTGTATATACTGTCCAACAAGCAGTCCCAAGGTCAGATTTCATATGCTTCTCAAATAACAAGGATATTCACGCTCATTGTGCACGTTTTGTTAATATTATCGATATCATTGACGTTGATACAAAATAAAGTGCATTCTATAGGTTTGTGTTTGTATATGAGTTACGAATTACGATAGAAAAACGATTTAAGGTAGGTAGGTACATTAGAAAAAAAAACCGGTCAAGAGCGAGTCGGACTCGCGCACCGAGGGTTCCGTTCCGATTCCTAAAAAAGTGTGCTATTTAGAGACATCATTTTATTTTTCCTGTAATATTTACATAAACTTCTATCACATAGAATAATTTCAGATTTTTATCTTTGCAAACTTCGGAGATAAGGGGGGGGAACGGTATTTTTTTTTACATTTTTCATCAAAAGTCGAAAACTATGCGGTCTAAAAAAAAATTTAAAAAAATGTTTGAGAATGTGCAAGCAGCGTTCTTTCATATGATACCCCACATGCCCTAGTAACCCCACTTTGAATTTTTAAGACCCCCTTTCAGTCCCTGTTACAAAAAAAATATAAATATTTTTACTTCTTTCATAATTGCAAAATAGTTGGGTAAGCATCATCTAAAACTGTTCCAAGTATCAAGTTGATGGCATTAGTAGTTCTCGAGATATCCAGCTGTGACAGAAAGACAGACAGACAGACTGAGTCGCACCATAAGGGTTCCTTTTTTACCATTTTGGTACGGAACCCTAAAAAGATAACTTAGCTAAAGGAGAAACTATAAAGGCTAAGATTTTCAATAAGATGAATGTTGTTTTCAGAACGGTAGTGGTACCAAGCGCTGCTGTAAAGCCAGATGCCAACTTGAAGCCATGGAAAGAGATTCCCGGACCCTCGTCTTTGCCCATCATCGGGCAAATGCATCATTTTATATCTGGAGGTGTGTTACATTTGGAACAAACCTACTAGTAGAAGACCTCTTTTGAAAAGTATTCGACAGGGAAATTTTACCACCATTATTAAGCCTATACAAAACATAACAAACCTCAGCATATACATTGTGGAATGGAATAAATGATTGAGTATTGAGAGTATTGAGTATTAATGTTTCCTATAATTATGAAGCATTTCAAAAGGTTAATTTGCACAGGAATTCTAAATGTCTCTAAGATTGGTCACTTTTACCTCTATACAGGGTGAAATTTTAATCGTTTTAATCCTCTTAAGGGGTCATTGTACTCATCACTATGAACAACTTTTACTATGGGACCAAACCTGAAATCGCGAAAAAAAATCAGCTGTTCAGTACATTTATCTACATCAAACTCGTCAAAACGTAAGAAACATTTTATTAATTTCAATTCTTTCATATAGGTCAGCTTCAAGGCATCGAACAAGTTGAAGGCACCATGAAACTATTCGAGTTATATGGACCAATTGTTAGATTCGATGGGATGTTGGGCCAGGCGCCTATGGTTATACTTTATGATCCTGAATGTTCAGAACATGTAAGTTTACTTAGTGTTTTGTTTTGTGTGGAGTAAAATCCTCAGATAGCTCATTAATAGGGTGTTAACTTTTAAATACCTTGGGCACTGTCTTGCCTCTGACTTCAGGGATGATGTGGATGAGCAATATGGTGGATGAGCAATATGTTGCCCCGTAGACTTTCGCGGTGTACAGAGAAAAGAAACAACAACAGTGAAAAGTAACACTTTTCAAGGCGTATTGCCAAACTTTGTACACGGGCAGTCTATGGGTCAATCTATGCACTAAGAGATCGCTCGATGTCCTGCGCGTCCAATATAATAATGCTTTCAGCATGTTGTTCAGGCTGCCTCGTTACTGTAGCGCGTCGGAAATGTTTGCGCAATACCCCGCACCGACGGCTTCTATGCAATTATAAGCAAAAAAACAGAGTCGCTGCTGAGGAGAGTGAGGGGCAGTCGGAACAGCGTCCTGAAAACTGAACCGAGAGCCTCGGCTCTCCGATTATACAGCAGTCTTTGTGCGGAGGTTGATTTTTACTAACACTAGGCAATAATTTATTTTTGTATGTTACTAACACTATATGGATATTGTGTGTCCGAAGTAAAAATATTCTATTCTATTCTATTCTATTAACAAAGAACTAATTATAGAAGAAACAAGGTAATGACTGAATTTGAATACACATCATTTCCTCCATTACATCTCAAAGCATATTTACAGATATTACGCAGTGAAAATTCGTTGCCGGTCCGTCCGGGATTCCTAAGTCTTGAATATTATAGAAAAGAATTTAAGAAAAACAAAGGTCATACTTTTCATGCCACAGGCCTTATAACTGAGTAAGTAGAATTAACTTCACGTATTAATCAACAAAAAAGATGTTTGACAATCCCAGATCAATATAATGTATGAAAATTAAGGAAATTAAAATTATATACATATATATTTGCTTCCAGCCAAGGGGAGCTGTGGAAAGAGTTCCGCTCAACAGTGAACCCAGTGATGTTACAACCGAAGACGATCAAACAGTATGCCACAGTACTTGATGAAGTAGCACAGGACATGATCGAAAGGTAAGTTTTTAACAAAGGAATTAGCACTAAAATATTATTTTGTATGAACAAAATCAATTGCAGGATGAAAGCCAACCGTAACGAAAAGAACATGATTAGTAATGACTTCGATAAGGAAATGAACTTATGGGCACTGGAATCTATCGGCACAGTTGCTCTTGGCTGCCGCCTGAACTGCTTCGATCCCAAATTGCCAGCAGACTCTCCAGTGTGGCAGTTGATCCAGTGCGTCCGCAACCTCTTTGTTATAGCCAATGAACTGGATTTCAAGCCGAGCCTTTGGAGGTGGTTTTCGACGCCAATGTTCAAGAAAGCTATGAAGTTGTATGAGCATCATGAAAAGTAAGTTCAATGCCGATTTAATTCCTCTTGCTATTTTACTCCTTTAATTAAATAACTTAATAAAAATTAGTAAACAATATACACATAATTATGTAAATTATGAGACATTATTCTTGGTTCCAGTTTAACAAAACACTTCATTATAAAAGGAAAGGAACAACTCAAGAACAAATCTGAAAATGAGAAAAGCGTTTTAGAAAAACTGTTAGAAATCAACGAAGAAGTGGCACATATTATGGCTAGTGATATGTTGCTTGCTGGTGTAGATACGGTACGCATGACTTAAACACAGTTTGATACAGACAATTAAACAGGTTACTGTTACTGACATGCATGACTTAAAATCTTTTTTATTTTACTCAGGCCGCCAACACAGTAACAGCAACTCTCTATCTTTTGGCTAAACACCCGGACAAACAAGCCAAGCTAAGGGAAGAGATAATGTCCAACTCAGAACGAAGACCATACTTGAGAGCTTGTGTTAAAGAATCGTTGAGAATAATGCCGGTAGCATCGGCAAATGTCCGGAAGACATCAAAGGAATATAATGTTTTAGGCTACAAAATACCCAAAGATGTAAGTATGAAATATTTTTAAGCATTTCAAATAATTACATGTCTGTTAAAAGCTTGTAACTACGTAATTCTTTCTGTATGCTTATTAATATCTTGCAATTCAATGCTTTAAAAATTGGTTTACTTTTATATATTATCAAAACGACTGTTGTATTGGTTGTCCTTGTATTGGTTACGAAATAACACTCAAATTGCGCTTGGCTTACCATTTCAGATGCAGGTTGTATTCGCCCATCGAGACATGTCCCTGATAGACAAAACTACCCCAAGCCTCGAGAGTACATCCCAGAGCGGTGGTTAGCCAGTAAAGATGATCCACTATACTACGGGAATGCCAATCCGTTTGCTCATCAACCCTTCGGCTTCGGAGTCCGTAGTTGTATAGGTAATTGGAGAAAAAAAATTAAAAGAGATTTTTGGCGTGCATTGCAATGTTTAATTGCAAATATTTCTAGAAGAGATGAAGCCAGCTCCTAACACGAATGAACATGTATCCGTAGACGCGTACGCATTGCTACGCACACAGATTGTTTGTTGGCTGGACCACACCCTTATTCAGTAGCGAATATGCTAATATTTGTTATTTTTTTGCTTCCCAGGTCGTCGCATTGCTGAACTTGAAATGGACACATTTGTAGCAAGGCTAATAGAAAACTTCCAAGTAGAATGGTTCGGGCCGCCACCGAAGATAATTCAAGAGTCGCTCAATTATATCAAGGGACCTTTCAATTTCGTATTTAAGGATGTTAAATAAGGTATTGAAAACCTTATTCCTGACCTCTCACAAGCATACGATTATGAATATCACAGTTTTTTTTTATTAACTTACTCAGTCTGCATTACGTTTTAAATTACTATTTTATAAAGGAGTTCCCAAGGAACTCTTCTAGGTCCTTTGTTGTTTGAATACTCTACAGCTATTTTATCATTTCACTATTATAATAGTAAAGATAATAGTACCTACTGTTTTCAGAGTAAATAAAGTACAAACAGACAAGTAGCAATTTTGATTATTAATAAAGAAAAACTTTCTATAAAATAAACAACCAACTTCAAAAACGGTGACTAGAAACTAGAAAAAAAAAACTAAAAAAGTGAAATTTTTAGAAGTATGTTTTTGTTTTTGTAAAAGTTTTTTTTTTTCACTTTTTAGTTGTAGTACCTACCCCACACAAATTCGTAGGTGTATCACTATTTACTAATAATTTAGAAGATTAATGAACAGTGCCACATTTTGCAATTGGGACCCACTACTAATCATTGTTGTTCCTTTCAAGACCCCTATTTTCGTACGTCTTTTTTGTAATCCAAAAGAAACTTTACTTTGTCTGACGCATAAAGTTTGTTTTTATTTACAATTTAAAACATACGTCAATTACAAGGAGTGACGTATCGTGCTCCGATTCGAGTTCAATGGCGTGTTTCTCAAAAATATTAATTATTCTAAAATCGCTAGTACAATCTAAATCTGTATTTTAGTTTGTGAATAGTTTAAGTTAAATTAGAATATAGTTTTGTTAGTTTTATTAAATTAATTACGTATAAGTTATTATTTACATAAATATAATTGTAAATAAATAAATAAAATGGAAAAAGTTACAAAATTACAGAATTACAAAATTAAGTTGAGTTTTTATATTGTCAGCTCAGACTTGGCTCAGACATTATACCTCAGAATACATAATAGTACAAGTTTTATTTATTTATTTATTTATACCATTCCCCCTCTAAAAAGCTTATTGTATTCACTGAAAACAGTGAATAAAAAGCACTTTTACTCACTGTTTTGATGTTTGAAAATGGAACACACCAATGTATTCGACCACAGATTTAGATTACCTAGGCTATATACGGCATGTTATTAGATAGTACGAAAACCGTGCGTGTCATCTTTTTTATACCTACGATAACTTCACTCCAGCCATTTAGTGATGTGCTCAAAGTAAACAGAATTGTTTTAAGCGCTAAGCGTCACTGAGCTAACAGACTTTTTTTAGTACGAACAGTCGAACATGCAGGGCACGCTTGGTCGGATGGCTTGCCGTATCTAGTGTAAGTGTAATCTGTGTATTCGACCTATATTGATGTGTTCTAAATTCAATTTGATTGGTCGACATTTTCGACAAGAACTTTAGCATTAGAATAAAAACTTGTTTGTTTTTCTCCACAGAGTGGACATATTTTCTGTAACAACTCTTAATAATCGACCGTGCCCTCTCATCAAGTATTCTGTACTCAATATCATCACGCGGATTACCGTATTTTTTTAAACGTTTCCTTTGCTTTTCTTTTTCATTGAGAACTTTCACTAAGATTTTGGAATACCATGGAGGAAAGTTTTTACTTACATACTTAATTTTAGTAATATTCTCAACATTAATCAACAATAATCAATCAATAATAAGTTCTGACAATTAGCCTCGTGATACAAACCTATCTTTAGTTTTACTTTTACCTGATTTAATAATGTCCTCTCGACCGAATTTCGGTCAAACCGACCAGTCTCAATATAGGTATTTATATTGGTCGGCTTAACCGAAATTATATACTAGGTAACTGAAAATATTATACTAACTGAGTGCACAAATGTGTACCTCTAACACAGGTGCACTCCCTCTTCCCTTCCCTCCCCTCACTCTCATAGTCCGATGTGACGAATTGACGATAATTCGACACGGCCAGGAAATCATCACAGGCATTACGGTCAGCAACAGAAGTCGGTTAACACTGCTACTTTTTGCCATCATCTAAATTCACACAAAATGATGACAAACAGAGGCGATATCGCGTCGGCGACGCGATATTGCGATATTATATCGCGCCTCTGTCTGTAAGAGCCTTAACTGATAAGAGTTAATGTTCTTAAAATTTTAAGTACTTCTGTTCCGATTTGAATTAAATATTTCGCTTAATAATTTTATTAAGACTAAAAAACTGCAAGTGTTAATCGACTTTTGTTGGTGACTGTACCTACGCCTAAGCACGAGGGGTTTACACTACCAAATTCCAAACTCGAGACTGCTATTAAGGAATTCCTGATGGAAAAACCCTATTACACTTTGCCCGACATGGGAATCGAACCCAGAACCTCACGCTCTGCAGTCGCCCTTTCTGCCAAGAGACCAACAGGTCAGTTCTCCCTGTTTTAATGTAATAGAAGCACCTTGCAATTATGGAAATGATTTATTAGACACTAGCTGACCCATTGAGTTGTGTAAGATATACAGGGTGTCCGGTAAAGAATGGATAACTTTGGAATAGCATATTACAGACATGATGGCCGTTCTTAAAAAAATACAAAAAAAAAATATCCCCACTAGTAGGTACACACGGCTACACATCAAGCTATACATTTCTAGTTTACACTGACCTCTCATTGTAAGGAAATCCTACACAATGCGAGATCAGCTTATACTGAAAATTTGATCTGTTGTCGTGCGTACATTATGATTTTTCGGAGTCTCCAAAAAATATTTTTTTTTAATATTTTTTTTTTTTGTATTTTTTTAAGAACGGCCATCATGTCTGTAATATGCTATTCCAAGGTTATCCATTCTTTACCGGACAGCCTGTATATCAATGAGCTGACCCGACAGACGTTGTCCCGTCAATAACTCTTAATTTTTAATTCTTACAGAAAATGTACTTGCTTTCAGTTTTCCCGAATTTTCCAATTTCCCGGCTACTTTTCTAATTTTTCTTTCCGATATTTTGACGCCTCACTGTGACATTTTCTTAACAATGAAATAAACCAAGACTGACGGCAATTGAGCGATAGATCACACACTGAGTTCTACAAACTACTATTTCTAGTATTTTTAAAAATAGCGGGTATAATAATTATAACGTTCTACATTTTGGAACGAAGTTCCTTATCGCGCGTTGTGAAAGGGGGCTAGACGGAAAAAATTCTCACGAAAAGTTGTAACGACACTTTTTGCTATAGTAAGCTATTGTAAGCCGTGCGGCGTGCGCATGTTTCTCTGTCTGTCTCTCTCTCTCTCTTATAGAAAGCAAGCCAGATATTTTCATTTCTATTTCGCATTGAAATGATCTAATTTAAGAAAGAAACATGTCAATAAGGTCTAAATTAGCTTGACACCATAGAAAGTGTCTAGATCATTATACACATCATTTCTAAGGTCTCAAGCTAATTTCGACCTTATTGACATTTTACAAACCCTTTGTTTTTTTGGTCCAAGATACTTGGTAAATGATCTGGAAGCTGAATTTAACAAAAAAACATGAATGTCAATAAGGTCTAAATTCGCTTGATATCTCAGAAAGTGTCTAGATTTTTATGCACATCATTTATAGGGTGTCAAGCTAATTTCGACCTTATTGACATTTTACAAACCATTTGTTTTTTTGGTCCAAGATACTTGGTAAATGATCTGGAAGCTGAATTTAACAAAAAAACATAAATCTCAATAAGGTCTAAATTCGCTTGATACCATAGAAAGTGTCTAAATCATTATACACATCATTTCTAAGGTCTCAAGCTAATTTCGACCTTATTGACATTTTACAAACCCTTTGTATACAGGGTGAAATTGAATAGATGCGACAAAATTTAAGGGGGTGTTCTACGCATCAATATGAACAACTTTTACTATGGGACCAAACCTGAAATCGCAAAAAAAAAATCAGCTGTTCAGTACATTTAATGTTCGCATAATTCGTCAAAATGTACTGAACAGCTGATTTTTTTTTCGCGATTTCAGGTTTGGTCCCATAGTAAAAGTTGTTCATATTGATGCGTAGAACACCCCCTTAAATTTTGTCGCATCTATTCAATTTCACCCTGTATAGGTATGTGAATAAAAATAGAATACATTTAGAAAGCTTAGTGCTGACTGCTGTTGTTTTCAAAACAGCTATATCATTAATAGGTCAATCAATCAATCTGCCGAGCCTTTTCCCAACTATGTTGGGGTCGGCTTCCAGTCTAACCGGATGCAGCTGAATACTATAGTATTTTCTATAACATTCATTCATCATCTTTTGTATATCGGTAATAGGTATTGGCGTACAATCTATTCAGCAAACTATCAAAATCCATCTTTATTACAACGGAATAAAACTGTTATTCCAAAGCCTCAAGCAACACTGTATTTATCAAACACTGTAGGTATTTGGTGCTTATTATGTAATTTAGCGAAGGTCAAAGTCGTTCAATAACACGTTCAACACAGATGAATCTGATGAGAGGCAGACACTTCCAAAACACGCTACTATACGACGACGTACGTATAGTTTATAAATACAATCATAAATAACTAAAAGTTATTTAAAAATCAAACTATATTGATCAGGCAGTGCTATCTTTTGTTTTTATATAGTCACACCTGAATTGATAACAACATCAGTGTGTGATAGTGTTTTGTTTAGTGTTATCGTGTGAACAACAACATGCAGACGACGAAGTTCAAGCCACTGCTCAATTTAGCGGCAATTAATAAGGAATGTATAAGGTTAGTTTTTTTATGCAGTTTTTGCTGATGTCTGGATTCAAATTTTTAGTTAGTATACAGGGTTACTTGTAATTCGACGTATTCCTTGCAGGAGGAAATTCAATAGTTTTTGAGTTAGTTAGATTTTTTTTTTCATGAAAAATACAATTCAAAACTTATTTACGGTGCAATTTTACTGGAATTTAAGTTATTATCATAGCTGATACCGTAGCAGATCTTTGTTAAAAGTTAAAAGTTTAAAAATGCCTAATACTTTGGCAAAAATCACTAATTAAACATTTTATTTTTCGTAATTTATATTTTTCTTAGACAAAAATTACAAAAAAAAACTGAATTTCAGTAGAACATTTGGTGGCTTAATTTGTTGCATTTTAACCCTACTATGACGTCATGCAAGGAATACGTCGAATTACAAGTAACCCTGTATATAAAACATTCCAATATTACTAGAAGACATGCTACACCATGCCGGATAATCATGATTCTACGAATAGGTGAAAAGTGATCGTTTGTTTGTCGATTTTAGTCAGTCAATGAGTCTGTTAACTCTAGCCGAAATGCAAGTAGACAGTACCTATTCAGCTGATGCTTTATAAGTTTAATTTCATTAAACATGCTATAAACAAAAAACAAACCGGCCAAATGCGTATCGGACCACGCACAATGAAGGGTTCCGTAGTTGAAAAGAATTTATTTATTTATTTAAAAACAAACTTTTAACATTGGATCACATTTTTTTTTATGTTATAAAATTACAAATTCACAATTTTTGGGACTTTTTCCTTTACCGGGAAGCTGGGAGACCTTGCTTCTTGGCAAATTTCATTATTCTAGGTCAACGGGAAGTACCTAGGTTTTGATTTACTTATTTAGGTATTTTTTTATTGCGTTGATTTAGACGATTGATTTTTTTAGAACTCTAAGGGACAATAGACTTACGTATTTAATATTAATTTCAACTTGATATCTCCACTCCACGCGTCCTTGAGAAAAAGGGTCTCGACAGACAGCCAGACTTGAACATTTTTTTTTGTGATAGAATTACAAATTAACAATTTTCGGACTTTTTCCTTTATTTGTGTTGTATGACCTTACTTCTTGCCAAATTTCATGATTCTAGAACAACGGGAAGTACCCTATACGTATTTGATATTAATTTCAACTTGATACCTCCACGCGTTCCTGAGAAAAACGGTCTTGACCACGGATATCGATATGGATATTCTCGTATTACATGTATAGTAAAACAGGTTTGAACCAAATTAAGACATTGTTATTTCAATACAGTTACACGTGAAGTGTAAAAACTTAAATTAATATTATGGCTAAAAGATTTTGACTAATGAAGTTTTTAATTTATAGTACAATTATGTTAAGTATTAAGATAAATACATATTATATTTCATCCAATTATTTATTTTTGGTCAAAAAATTACAATAATTTATGTTCGATATGCAAAAATATTCAATTATTACCTATTTTAAAAAATCTGGCTATTTGGCGATTTCGTAAGGTGGGCCCTAGACGATTAATAATATTGCGAAATATTATTGACCGAGTGAATTAATATTGAAGACTGCGATGGTTAAATATTAAGTAATATATTATTATATAAATATACAGTATTATATTTAACAGAAAGCGTTACCTTTAAACGGTAATAAAATATTAAGAAAATTAAACTAAGTTATTTTAATACAAGAATGTGCTAAAATTAAATATCGATAAAAATTATCGACCCCCTAATTGCTTGCGTGTGCATTGAATGTTCGCGAATAGCAAATGTTTACAAGTGAATGCCCCGCCCATTCTATGTATGTGTGCTATTAGAAATTGATTTAGTGTAGCTGCTTTCTTCTTAATGTGCGTGTTCAAATTTTAAGTGTGTGTCGTAAGTACACTATTTGTTAATGTTGTGATTATTTGGGTAGGAGATAAGCGGCGGCACTAGGACTCCTTATTATTCCGCAATGAAGGCATATCTCCGGATATCTATGGTCTTGACAGACTGACAGACAGACAGACAGACAGACGGACAAACAAGTGATCCTGTAAGGGTTCCGTTTTTTCCTTTTGAGGTACGGAACCCTAAAAAACAGATGTAGTTTGTTACAAAGGTATTAAAAGGTACAAAAACCATAACACAAAGCAATAATCATATCATATCATAACAGTCTTATCTTGTTGTATAGAAGTGTTTGCATAGATAGCGTTATTATTTGTATTTATGAGACATTTACTATCTATGTAATTATGTACTTTTTGTCTAGTCACAATGAGTATGCAAATATTCTCTGTAGAATTGTAGGTATACCTACAATAACATTACGATATTTTATAAGTAGAGTATTTATAATTGCTCTACGATTGGTGACACAGACGGTTTCTTTACTGTAAGGCGTACCTACAAACCGCGCCTGCCGTAGAAAAACGTGTCTGTCAACAAGCTTCCATAGTGATCCAAACTAAGAGTTTTCCTAGTTTTTATTGGGAATCGGTCAATGGGTCAAATTAGAGACTGGAAATTGGAGATATGGGTGAAAAAGCACCCTTTTCAGTTTTTTCAATAATATATCGCGCAAACGAAGCAAAATTTTGGTATACCTACTTTATTTGAAACTTTTTGTAGAAAATTGAATTTCTCATCGAAATGGCTTGGTTTTTTCTTCTTAAATGACCAATAGACGTGCAATAAAAACCCCGGGAAAGTCAAAGTTCCATATTGCCCTGTTATCATAATCAATAGCCTAAACACTACCGTGCTACACGGCGAATAAAACGTAAGTAGTTTTTCACGGCAATAAAAACGTGTGTACGCACGGCTACAGATCAAGCTATAGATTTCCAGTATAAGCTGATCTGATGCGTAGCCGTGTGTACAAAGCCAGTAGGCTACACTGGGCATTCAGCCCAGCTATCACCTTCCGCTCCGCTATCATCTCATATTTTTACGTTTACATGAGCTATTTATGAATAGCATTCATGCCGACAGATACTAGACAAGAAAATATTTAGATTTTGGTCATTTTCAGAACTGTAGCAGTGACAAGCACTGCTGTTAAGGCAGAAAACGTAAAGCCCTGGAAAGAGATACCCGGACCTTCGTCTTTGCCCATTATTGGGCAGCTGCATCATTTCATACTTGGAGGTGAGTTATGTAGGCATAATATACATCTAGATCGAGCCACCGCGTGGCCGGTCATGAGACAACAATATTAACAGTGAAAGTACTTTGTTTGGCAACATTTTTAAATTTTGCCATGCAAAGTACTTTGTTTGGCAACATTTTTAAAGCAAAAATACGGCACGCCGTAAGGGACAGAAGATACGATGCTTTGTCTCAATTTTCCTAATTATTTCGTATATATGTGTCTCACTTCCACACTTCACACTGTAATCATGGCAACGTCTAGATGTATAATGTCATTGCATTTTACTGTATATTGCGTTCAATTGCTCGTTGGCAGATCTTCAGTTTGGACTTCTGTATGTTTTGACAAATTTTAGGACGTTTCATTTTATTTTATATAATTGTTTTACAGGCGATTTTGCCAAAATAGAGGACCCTGACACCACCATGAAACTAATTGACAGATATGGGCCAATCATCAGGTTAGATGGTATGTTCGGCAAGCCTCCTCTGATATTCTTAAGTGATCCTGAAAGTTCTTCGCATGTAAGTAAACATTCGCATTTTGTTTAATCTAAATTATGTTTTACTTTATTTTCAATAATGTTTGATAAAGCTTATGAAATTGTTTTTTTTTTTTTTTAGAGACAATATGGATGTTCTATTTCAATCAAATTTTTTACCTTTACTCTATCGGGTTAGGTACCTAATTAACCAAAGGTAAACAAAAATTGTAAAGAGTTCAAAAAGTTAAGTACCCACAACGAAATAAAACGTTGCTAAATTGAAGAGTAAAACTGTGACGTAGCATGACAACTG
Organism: Cosmia trapezina; assembly: GCA_905163495.3. Taxonomy (NCBI): domain Eukaryota; kingdom Metazoa; phylum Arthropoda; class Insecta; order Lepidoptera; family Noctuidae; genus Cosmia; species Cosmia trapezina. The sequence goes on from LR991024.1 coordinate 21,285,667, forward strand.
AAGTGACAGGTATTACGTTTAGTCGGTTAACCACGTGACCACGTCACGAGGTATTTTTGTTTACCTTTAGTTAATTACCTAAACCGATGGATTATAGATTTTGTTAGAGCTAGCCAAAACAATTTGAACTTTTTATCAATACCTCGCGTGGTAGTAGTTTTTACTAATATAGTAGTTTTTGTAAAAGAAGAAGGTAATTACACCTTCTCGCCGACAAAAACTACTAAGTATTTAATGTCCAGATTTACCCAAAAAAGCATAATTGGTAATAAAACATTGGCATCCATTGTTTTTTTTTTTTTCAAATAATGCTGCTGATAGATTTCAGAAATTCACTTGTAATGATAAACAGGAGCTTTTAGTGAGCATTCTAGCGAAACGACAGTAAATTTACTTTCGAAATGTTTGCTCGTGAAAAAGTTCGTAGCGATATTTGGCTCTATGCTTGGCTCTGTTCGTTGTTCAGTTCGACTAATTTAAAAACGGCGAATGCTCGATGTTCTATTACAAGTGAATGCTCAAGTCTATCAACCTTGTTAGTCCACACACTTTTGGTGTTCATTAAAACATAGTTACTCTATGTATCTATCTATGCTGATTAAAATTGTTACCTCAAAAAAAATCAGAGAAAATTACGTGTAGGTAATAGATGGACGGTAGTAGTAGATGGTAGGCACTGCTCTATGTTTTGGCAATGTTGACACGAAACACTAAAAATTACAAAAACAAGATCGATAGCTCAAAATAACACTATTATTTAGACACTGAAAGCTAATTATCATATCGATTATATCATATTCTATTATTAAGTAGCTTTGTTTTTGAGTCAATGTCAGAGATAAAAGGATTTTCCGATAATTGACTTTGGAATATTTGAATAACAATAATAACGATGCTTCGATTGAAAATGGAGTCTTGGAATTATAAATTCAAAAATAATGCCTCAACGCTATTATATCCGTGTCAGCGGCACGAAAAGTTTTTGCGAAATATCGTCGTAATAGGTACATTAATTGAGGAAAAATCTGCGACCTCAGACTTAGATTGATCCTGTCCCTGTTCCAAACAAATAGGTAAGAACTATTCTTACAAAAAAAAAACAGATTTAGGTGCAAGCGTAAAACCCTATGTAGGTTACCTACTTCAGTTAGGCTACCTAAAAACTTACTTAAAAATTTATATAGACCTCTAAAAACTTTAAAAGCCATGCTTTTAATGCAAAATGAGACACTAAACCTAAGATGCATGCATTAAAACGAATTAACATCATTTGCAGGTTTTACGAAGTGAAAACTGGCTTCCCGTCCGGCCCGGATTTCAGTCCCTGGAACATTACAGAAAAGATTTTAAGAAAAGCAAAGGAATTGAATTTCATGCTACAGGCCTTATTTCCGAGTGAGTAGATGGTGTGGAAGTAGACACATTAAGTTAACCATATGGCTCCCATAGTCCACGAAGCTACGAAAAGTTCAACCAGTTACAAACTCAAATCACCAACGAGCGAGAATGCCACAGCACTTATATTTCAATGGTGAGTCGAGTTCATTAATTTATTGGCACTGTCATGGATTCAAAATATTGTGAGCGTTGGAGAGCTCAATAAATTCTATAGAACTTATAGATCAAAAATATGTCCACATGTGAACGGTTCAATAATTTTATGCTGTGCATTAGCAATATATGCTGTGAAAAAGCAGTCACATATTAATGAATCTAAATCTTGACTACATTAATGATGCTTATACTTAGTTGTCACAATATTATGAACTTTTTTGACGTTCATGTATTTTTGAAGCCTGAAAGGTGTAATATATTAATGAACTCGACTGTACGTAGATATGTCGCAGCCAACTAGCTTAATTAGCCTTTCAGTTAATAGTGTAGCCTTTAACTAAACGGTGGCGTTCAACTAACGGCCTGAATTATATATATATTATTCAATTATAGCCCCATATTATTATTGGCCTTTGTCTACATATTTTTTCTGACTACTTGAATGTTTTAGCTGTAAGTTTTCTTAAAATTAATAAAAATAAAATAAATAAATAAAATAGGTTGGTTGGAACTGTGATGTTAGGTTAGAAGTGTGACCAACCGAGCGCGAGCCGAGCGAGCGAAGCGAGTGGTAGCGGCTGGCGAGCGCTACTTCCAAAGGCTAGGCTGTTAACTAAACGGCTAAGGGGATGCAAAGGTGGTGTACCAAATTTTAACCACTGCTGAATTTACCTTAGTTTCTATGATTATAACGAAAGTTATTACTTTTATTATTAAAAATGTTACTTTTTGTACATCTGCATTAATTATTAACATAAAAAAGAGTTAATCGATGAATGCACATATGTATTCTTAACCCTTTTTTTTATTTGGCATATAAAGATCTTTTTTTTTTCTAGCCACGGCGAGGTATGGAAAGAGTTCCGCTCAACAGTGAACCCAGTGATGTTACAACCGAAGACGATCAAACTGTACGCCTCAGTACTTGATGAGGTAGCACAGGACATGATAGCAAGGTAGGTAGCCTTAACTGTTCATTATTTTACCAATTTCTTCTGACCCAAATTTTTTAGCCTAACATTCCATTTTGCTTTTATTGCTTGCATCAGTTGCAACAGGCACTCCAAAATCAACTTTGTATCTTTTTAACTTTTTGATTTCGATTTTCGAGTGCCTGTTGCAACTGATTTGCAATCATCAGCATTCATACAGAAATCTGCAGACTCGTCTTTGCAACCTTGTATTGTGCGTCATTTGTTTTTATCCGCGTCATGACATATACAGGGTGTAAGTGTAAACAGTGGCAATCTTTTAAGGGGTCATTATACTCATCATCATGAACAACTTTTACTATGGGACCAAACCTGAAATCGCGAAAAAAAAATCAGGTGTTCCCTACATTTTGACGAATTATGCGAGCATAAACGTACTGAACAGCTGATTTTTTTTTCGCGATTTCAGGTTTGGTAAAATATTTCCACTGTATACACTTACACCCTGCATATGTCAGTCGATGTTGGCCATATCATTAATGTAGGGTATCTGTATCATTAAAAGTTGACGTTTAAACGATATGGTCAATTTTAGCTGGCCATTTCATGAAATGACCGAACACTTCATGAAATAATCAATTCTACGATCTGGCCACAATTTTTAACACACTTGAATGTGTATAACAAAACTCCCAAACCGACCAGCTAAACAAGCCATAAAATACTGCTAGATTTCGCTTATTTAGTGAAGTGTCTCTATCTGTATTATTATATAAACCAGACTATGACTTTCTAACTCAATACAGAAATATACTATTGAATAGAACGCTATATTATGAGAAGATCTAATAGAATCACCTAATTCTCATCGAGTTACGTCAGACGAGGATCCGAAAAAATGAGAACCATTAATTACTGCCAAAAGACAAATGCTTCCGCCCTTCTTTCTATTTATTAATTAAATTTCCGCCGCAATAAAGGATGTCTTTTATTTTGGTCTGTTTTTCCGGTGGACTGTAAAATGCTTCATTCATTTAGAAAATATTTAACAGCCGATATTTTTTTGTTATATTTTGAGATTTTGAGCCATTTATTTCCTTCTACCTCACCCTTATGGGTCGTTAAAGGTGCTATTAGTCGATAAGAATATGAATTATATATCATTATCTTTATTATTATATTTATCATTATCTTAGATCTTAACGATGCAACGATATCACCATTCTCACGATCTATGAGAATGCAATAGCATTACAATCGATGACCACTGCAGTCAAAATTTTCTTGACTGTAACTAAAGAATAAAATCACTTCATTTTCAGAATGAGAGCCAACCGTGATGAAAAGAACATGATCAAAAAGGACTTCGACAAGGAAATGAACTTATGGGCCCTGGAATCCATCGGCACAGTCGCCCTTGGCTGTCGCCTGAACTGCTTCGACCCCAACTTACCCGCAGACTCGCCAGAATGGCAGTTGATCCAGTGCGTCCACGACCTATTTACTACAGCTAACGAAATAGACTTTAAACCAAACCTGTGGAGATGGTTCTCGACTCCATTGTATAAGAAAGCTATGAAGTTGTATGAGCATCATGAAAAGTAAGTTGCAAAAAAAAGTATTATCTTTTCAATAGCGATTTTCGTAATTCAATTAAATAACTTCCATGGTCTTCTTATTTAAGTTCATTGATCTTAGTCTGGCACTTCATAATATCCAGAAATTTACTGAGAGTACTGTTAGACCAATGTCCTGAACTATTTGTTCCCATCCTTATTTGATTGGAATCTTTTCAAACTGTTAACACTTTACTCACCATCACGAATAATTTACTAGAAGAAATTGGTATCAAAACTTCTCAAACGTCGGACGTACACCAATTTTACGTAAGAAGAAAACTTTATATAATATGTATATAAACGTATATCATAAATAGGTATATATAAACGTAAATTACCATCATCCAATGGCGACCGCGGGCTTACAGTAGCTGTGAACCTATGGGTTGCAGTTGCCATTCAAGCACACATTGACATGAACCTACGAGGTTCATAAGTATGTAAATAAACGTAAATTACCATCATCCAATGGTGACCGCGGGCTTACAGTAGCTGTGAACCTATGGGTTGCAGTTGCCATTCAAGCACACATTGACATGAACTACGAGGTTCATAAGTATGTAAATAAACGTAAATTACCATCATCCAATGGTGACCGCGGGCTTACAGTAGCTGTGAACCTATGGGTTGCAGTTGCCATTCAAGCACACATTGACATGAACTACGAGGTTCATAAGTATGTAAATAAACGTAAATTACCATCATCCAATGGTGACCGCGGGCTTACAGTAGTTGTGAACCTATGGGTTGCAGTTGCCATTCAAGCACACATTGACATGAACCTACGAGGTTCATAAGTATGTAAATAAACGTAAATTACCATCATCCAATGGTGACCGCGGGCTTACAGTAGCTGTGAACCTATGGGTTGCAGTTGCCATTCAAGCACACATTGACATGAACCTATGAGGTTCATAAGTATGTAAATAAACGTAAATTACCATCATCCAATGGTGACCGCGGGCTTACAGTAGCTGTGAACCTATGGGTTGCAGTTGCCATTCAAGCACACATTGACATGAACTACGAGGTTCATAAGTATGTAAATAAACGTGAATTACCATCATCCAATGGTGACCGCGGGCTTACAGTAGCTGTGAACCTATGGGTTGCAGTTGCCATTCAAGCACACATTGACATGAACCTACGAGGTTCATAAGTATGTAAATAAACGTAAATTACCATCATCCAATGGTGACCGCGGGCTTACAGTAGCTGTGAACCTATGGGTTGCAGTTGCCATTCAAGCACACATTGACATGAACTACGAGGTTCATAAGTATGTAAATAAACGTAAATTACCATCATCCAATGGTGACCGCGGGCTTACAGTAGCTGTGAACCTATGGGTTGCAGTTGCCATTCAAGCACACATTGACATGAACCTACGAGGTTCATAAGTATGTAAATAAACGTAAATTACCATCATCCAATGGTGACCGCGGGCTTACAGTAGCTGTGAACCTATGGGTTGCAGTTGCCATTCAAGCACACATTGACATGAACCTACGAGGTTCATAAGTATGTAAATAAACGTAAATTACCATTATCCAATGGTGACCGCGGGCTTACAGTAGCTGTGAACCTATGGGTTGCAGTTGCCATTCAAGCACACATTGACATGAACCTACGAGGTTCATAAGTATGTAAATAAACGTAAATTACCATCATCCAATGGCGACCGCGGGCTTACAGTAGCTGTGAACCTATGGGTTGCAGTTGCCATTCAAGCACACATTGACATGAACCTACGAGGTTCATAAGTATGTAAATAAACGTAAATTACCATTATCCAATGGTGACCGCGGGCTTACAGTAGCTGTGAACCTATGGGTTGCAGTTGCCATTCAAGCACACATTGACATGAACCTACGAAGTTCATAAGTAAGTAAATAACTTTTGAGGGCATTTGACGGGTGTAAATCTCATGATTTCAGTTTAACAAAGTACTTCATCAAAAAGGGAAAGGATAACCTGATGAACAAATCTACTACCGAGAAGGGAGTTTTAGAGAAATTGTTGGAAATCAATGAAGAAGCGGCTCACGTCATGGCCAGTGATATGTTATTTGCTGGTGTTGATACGGTAAGCATATCTTTGACAAAGTACAACATACATTTAGAGTCAAACCAATGTACAAAATATTTGACATTTTATACAAACTTTTTATTACAAAAAAATACATCAACTTTCTATGAAATAAAAAACAATTTTAACACTTCTGGACTCTCCAGAAGACCGAATGGCACCTCATTCGATGGACTATTTTTTGTTCTGAATTATTAGCCATTATGATATTTTTCAGGCTGCAAACACAGTAACAGCAACTCTCTACCTTCTGGCGAAAAATCCAGAGAAACAAGACAAACTTAGAGAGGAAATAATGTCGAACTCGGATAGAAGACCATATCTCAGGGCTTGCATCAAAGAGTCGCTCAGAATGATGCCCGTAGTGTCAGGGAATGCAAGAAAGACCTCGAAGGACTACAACTTAATGGGTTACGAGGTGCCGAAAGATGTAAGTGAAGTATTTTAACTTGTGCCACACTTGCAAATAATCTTTGTAGATTCGTTCAGATTTATTTTGATTAGGTACAAATTAAACTCCGTCTGGCCCTTGTCAGGCTTAAATTTTTCGCTTCTTCGAGACAAAGCAATATTGTTCTATATTGATGTTACACATACTTAGTTGGGAAAAGGCTACGCAATTGATGATGATGGTCTGTATGTGATGTAATTAATCATAGATTTAAGAGTAGGTCTACTACCTGGACACTAGGTGTCAGAGTTAACACCGCACTACTGAAATAATCAATCTGGTAGGCACCAGATTGAAAAATCATCATCGCTTCAGCCGAAAGACGTCCACTGCTGACATAAGCCTCCCCGAAGTACCGCCACTTCGACCGGTTCTGACCGTTGACCTTGTGAAGGCTGTACGAATCTGCTGGATGCGAGAAACACAGAACCAATCGAAATATATTTACAAAGAAATGTCCACGGCCTTGATGATTTTACGATATCACACTTCAGGATTTAGCATCAGTAAATAAAATAATGCTCTAATTTAAACGCGATATAATATTTCAGGTTGATGTCGTCTTCGCTCACCGAGAAATGTCGTTGATGGAAAAGCACTACCCTAGAGCTGATGAGTACATCCCAGAGCGATGGGTAGCCAAGAAAGATGACCCACTTTATTATGGGAATGCTCATCCGTTTGTTTACGGACCCTTCGGTTTTGGAGTTCGTAGCTGCATAGGTAACTATTTAATCATTCTAACACATATAACACACATAACATCGCATCTGTAATCATCGAAGGGTTAGGCTGAGGTATACCTAATATTACACCCCCATTTTGCTACTTATGTTTAAGTTCCATGTAACAGGGGGCGAGCCTATTGCCATCAACTGGGCAAAAATCCAAACTCAGGTCTGCTACCGAGAAATTCTAGATGGAAAAACCCAATAACACTTTGCCTGACCTGGGAATCGAACCAAGCCCTCTTGCTCAGCAGTAGTGCTTGCAAACACTAGACTAGTGTTTCCCAATTGGCGATAACGCCCCCATGTGGGAACTGCAGGCCTAAAGGGGGCCGTTGTGTAGAGGCTTAGGGGGCGATTTTTAATTTCATCTAGGAGGACTCTTAGACACCGACTGAGCTGGTGACAAAGTGGGCAGTAGACAAAATAAGTTTGGGAACCCCTGCTCTACACCAACGAGGCAGTCAAACATTGGTTAAGTTAATCATTCAGAATCTCTAGTAAATGGAATGTTATGACGTGTGTGAATGTGTGCATCTTATTTTGCATAGAGACACTACAGTTCAGTTCACTGGTTCATTGTTATGATTCCAAAAGACAATTTTACCATGCTTCTAATCTAAACTTCGAATTAGCTGATCCAAGTTTTAACATCTCTGGGCCCACCGATCTGCTTCTGGGTGCAGATATTTACTCGAATGTTATCATGGTGGAAGTCTATTGACAAATTCCACTAGCAGTTGCACTACTTGCTACAAGGAACTAACGAGGAATATTGAGGAATATGGAAATACTCGGGCCAAGAAATTACTCAGGCCAAAATCTAAATCAAGCGCTCTTGTTTTGATATACAATTTTCCTTTTCTCATTCCCAGGCCGTCGCATAGCTGAACTGGAAATGGACACATTTGTGGCGAGGCTAATAGAAAACTTCCAAGTGGAATGGTTTGGACCTCCACCGAAAACAGTTCAACAAGCCCTTAATTACATAAAGGGCCCTTACAATTTTGTGTTTAAGGATATCAAATAAGTTTACGTTATGTTTTTATTACTTGTAATGAATTTTTAACGGGATGGCTGATATATTTAATTTTACTTAAATATGTCTTTTTATGTGTTTTTTTAGAGGAAAGTAACAATTCTTATGTGCGAACAAATAATCTTGTTATATGACACACCAGTTTTGACAAGGCCAAAGATGGCGGTTATTTTATAAGCGTGTATTAATAAATAAGTATGAAAATACATTACAACTGTTGTTATTTTAACTATTGGTAAGGAAAAACGGATATATATAAACGTTACGATCATAAATTGGCTGTTTTTTAATACTCAGTCTCTATCCATACTAATATTATAAATTCGAAAGTAACTCTGTCTGTCTGTCTGTCTGTCTGTCTGTCTGTTACCTTTTCACGCCTAAACCACTGAACCGATTTCGATAAAATTTGGCAAGGCTATAGATGGTATCCTGGGGACGGACATAGGCTACTTTTTTTTTCAAAAATAATCCTACAGGGGGTGATATAGGGGATGAAAGTTTGTATGGGAAACTCAGTATTTCTTAAGTTAAGGATGTAAAAATTAAAATGTATGCTTTTGATAGGAAATAAAGAAATATGCTGTTCAGCGTTTTTGAAAAATCATCCCCTAAGGGGGTAAAATAGGGGTTGATTTTAAAATTTACAAAACTGCACGGATTTCGACAAAATTTGGCAAGGCTTTATATAGCATCCTGGTAAAGGACATAGGATACTATTTTTTCCATAAATATTACTACAGGGGGTGATATAGGGGATGAAAGTTTGTATGGGAAACTCAGTATTTCTTAAGTTAGGGATGTGTAAAATACTAATATTATAAATTCGAAAGTAACTCTGTCTGTCTGTCTGTCTGTCTGTCTGTTACCTTTTCACGCCTAAACCACTGAACCGATTTCGATAAAATTTGGCAAGGCTATAGATGGTATCCTGGGGACGGACATAGGCTACTTTTTTTTTCAAAAATAATCCTACAGGGGGTGATATAGGGGATGAAAGTTTGTATGGGAAACTCAGTATTTCTTAAGTTAAGGATGTAAAAATTAAAATGTATGCTTTTGATAGGAAATAAAGAAATATGCTGTTCAGCGTTTTTGAAAAATCATCCCCTAAGGGGGTAAAATAGGGGTTGATTTTAAAATTTACAAAACTGCACGGATTTCGACAAAATTTGGCAAGGCTTTATATAGCATCCTGGTAAAGGACATAGGATACTATTTTTTCCATAAATATTACTACAGGGGGTGATATAGGGGATGAAAGTTTGTATGGGAAACTCAGTATTTCTTAAGTTAGGGATGTGTAAATTAAAATGTATGCTTTTGATAGGAAATAAAGAAATATGCGGTTCAGCGTTTTTGAAAAATCATCCCCTATGGGGGTAAAATAGGGGTTGATTTTAAAATTTACAAAACTGCACGGATTTCAACAAAATTTTGTAAGGCTTTATATAGAATCCTGGTAAAGGACATAGGATACTATTTTTTCCAAAAATAATACTACAGGGGGGGATATAGGGGATGAAAGTTTGTATGGGAAACTCAGTATTTCTTAAGTTAGGGATGTGAAAATTAAAATGTATGCTTTTGATAGGAAATAAAGAAATATGCGGTTCAGCGTTTTTGAAAAATCATCCCCTAATGGGGTAAAATAGGGGTTGATTTTAAAATTTACAAAACTGCACGGATTTCGACATAATTTGGCAAGGCTTTATATAGCATCCTGGGGAAGGACATAGGCTACTTTTTTTTTCAAAAATAATCCTACAGGGGGTGATATAGGGGATGAAAGTTTGTAAGGGATACCCAGTATTTCTTAAGTTAGGGATAACAAATTTATGTTATTGGTAGGAAATTAAGAAATATGCGGTTCAGCGTTTTTGAAAAATCATCCCCTAAGGGGGTAAAATAGGGGTTGATTTTAAAATTTACAAAACTGCACGGATTTCGACAAAATTTGGCAAGGCTTTATATAGCATCCTGGGAAAGGACATAGGATACTTTCAAAAACAATACTACAGGCTGTGATATAGGGGATGAAAGTTTGTAAGGGAAACCCAGTATTTCTTAAGTTAGGGATAACAAATTCATGCTATTGGTAGGAAATTAAGAAATATGCGGTTCAGCGTTTTTGCAAAATCAAAATAAGGGCGTAAAATAGGGGTTGATTTTAAAATTTACAAAACTGCACGGATTTCGACAAAATTTGGCAAGGCTTTATATAGCATCCTGGGAAAGGACATAGGATACTTTTTGTCTTCAAACATAATCCTACAAGGGGTGATATAAGGGATGAAAGTTTGTATGGGAAACTCAGTATTTCTTAAGTTAAGGATGTAAAAATTAAAATGTATGCTTTTGATAGGAAATAAAGAAATATGCTGTTCAGCGTTTTTGAAAAATCATCCCCTAAGGGGGTAAAATAGGGGTTGATTTTAAAATTTACAAAACTGCACGGATTTCGACAAAATTTGGCAAGGCTTTATATAGCATCCTGGTAAAGGACATAGGATACTATTTTTTCCATAAATATTACTACAGGGGGTGATATAGGGGATGAAAGTTTGTATGGGAAACTCAGTATTTCTTAAGTTAGGGATGTGTAAATTAAAATGTATGCTTTTGATAGGAAATAAAGAAATATGCGGTTCAGCGTTTTTGAAAAATCATCCCCTATGGGGGTAAAATAGGGGTTGATTTTAAAATTTACAAAACTGCACGGATTTCAACAAAATTTTGTAAGGCTTTATATAGAATCCTGGTAAAGGACATAGGATACTATTTTTTCCAAAAATAATACTACAGGGGGGGATATAGGGGATGAAAGTTTGTATGGGAAACTCAGTATTTCTTAAGTTAGGGATGTGAAAATTAAAATGTATGCTTTTGATAGGAAATAAAGAAATATGCGGTTCAGCGTTTTTGAAAAATCATCCCCTAATGGGGTAAAATAGGGGTTGATTTTAAAATTTACAAAACTGCACGGATTTCGACATAATTTGGCAAGGCTTTATATAGCATCCTGGGGAAGGACATAGGCTACTTTTTTTTTCAAAAATAATCCTACAGGGGGTGATATAGGGGATGAAAGTTTGTAAGGGATACCCAGTATTTCTTAAGTTAGGGATAACAAATTTATGTTATTGGTAGGAAATTAAGAAATATGCGGTTCAGCGTTTTTGAAAAATCATCCCCTAAGGGGGTAAAATAGGGGTTGATTTTAAAATTTACAAAACTGCACGGATTTCGACAAAATTTGGCAAGGCTTTATATAGCATCCTGGGAAAGGACATAGGATACTTTCAAAAACAATACTACAGGCTGTGATATAGGGGATGAAAGTTTGTAAGGGAAACCCAGTATTTCTTAAGTTAGGGATAACAAATTCATGCTATTGGTAGGAAATTAAGAAATATGCGGTTCAGCGTTTTTGCAAAATCAAAATAAGGGCGTAAAATAGGGGTTGATTTTAAAATTTACAAAACTGCACGGATTTCGACAAAATTTGGCAAGGCTTTATATAGCATCCTGGGAAAGGACATAGGATACTTTTCGTCTTCAAACATAATCCTACAAGGGGTGATATAAGGGATGAAAGTTTGTATGGGGAACCCAGCATTTCTTAAGTTAGGGATATGAAAATTCAAATTTATGCTTTTGGTTGGAAATAAAGAAATATATGGTACAGCGTTTTTGAAACATCGTCCCCTAAAGGGTATAATAGGGTTTGACAAATATTTGTGTACCTACCTCTTTTTAAGAGATTTAAGGGATTGGAAATGTAGTCATAGTTCGAATCTTGAGGTAACATTTAGTCTTTATTTCATTCGACGTTTTTACGAGGAAATTATTTGAACGAGTGGACACTCGGACAAAAGTTATTTGTGCGAGCGTGACTGGCATAATAAATTTTAAGTAATTAACAAAGTCCCCCCGCCGCGTAAGTCTGTTTGTTTGAATGCGATAATGTCAAAAAGTACCGAACGGATTTTCATACGGTTTTCTCCAATGACCGGAGTGATTCAATGTTATTCATTATTTTTTGGTTTAAATTGGCTGAAATGTGACGAAGACTGTTGAAGGTGTCGGAAAAAATCATGCCGACTGGTAGCTTTATGCCTACTATACACGGTAACGATATATCGTAGCGATTTGAGTTTGCACAGTTATATCGGACGGCCCTATGTTTTCCACATAAACGTTCCCATGGGATATTTTCCGACATCAACGCGGGCGAAGCCTCGGGCAAAAGCTAGTGTACAGATATTTTTCATCAACCTTGTCAGAGTCGATGTAGCTAGGTTCATACACTATATTCAGGGTGTAATGTATGTATAAAACAAGACCCTACTTCTCTGACTATCCAATCAAACAACATAACAGTTTGAAGAATCCTGGACAAAGCTTTTGAGCTGTGTAATAGAATAGAAACATTGCCACAAGGGACGGGAGAACAAGACGAAAAGGTTTTTGTTTGTGTAATCATATTTTGTGACAAACAAGCTTCTGTTTACTGAATAACTAAAGTAAATAATGTTCAACTAGGTTGTATTTATTTAGATGATTTTATTTTTTATTTTAGTAACAGTTTGGGTTGTTAAGCTTAGGCTTCCTAGAAGAACGGTGGCCACACTTAACGGCCGCAGTGACAGCTATCATTAAAATGATGACAGCGGCAAAGATTTAAATCGTAAGATTCGCCCTACCTCGTCAAAAGATCTGTCGCGTTTCTGTTTCGGCACAACTCTGACGCACAATGACGCAGTGACTTGACTTGATTATCATGGAAACGCTATTTAATAAATGAGTGATCTTACTCTTCTCAGCATGGACACTTGGACATTTTCGCGTAACTAAGCACGGTGAGGGCAAATCTAGCTATTTAAATCTTTGAGGGGTGGGGTTTGACTTAATGTCAAATACTGGTGAAAATGACATGACAGATTTTCATGACGGTCGTTATGATGTGACCGAACCGCTTTCCTAAGAGACCAAAGCTTAACTAAGCAACCATAGGCTGCCAGCCGCGCTATATTATACCAATCTACTAACTGACTATTCCTTTAGGATGGCATTTGGTCAATATCCTTTAACTAAATGAGTATATAATAATGCATAATATGTTTAAATGTAAGTATACACAGAAGCATTCATACCAGCATAGATGAATACAATATGCTTTATTGTACAGCATATCAATCAATGGTGAATTTAGTCTACGTTTGGCCCCCCAACGCTATTTCATCTGGTAATAGGAGGTCTGTAATAGGATTGCACTTACGTAATGAATAGACACGGGATAGTAAAAAACAGTAGGTATACAGACGAAAAGATAATAAATCTATAGTTATAATAAATCTGTAGAGAGGTCAATTCTGTACATGATAGGTATATATTTTCAAAATAACTATCAGGGGGTGATTAGTGAGACAAAAATTTTACTGATTGCATTTTTGGCATCAGTATCGATATACTGATGCCAAAAATGCAATCAGTAAAATTTTGTCTGTCTGTCTGTCTGTATGTTCCTTATAGAAACAAAAACTACTCGACGGATTTTAACGAAACTTGGTACTATTATTTTTCATACTCCTAGGGAGGTTATAGTATACTTTTCATCACGCTACAATCAATAGGAGCAGAGCAGTGAAGGGAAATGTTGGGAAAACGGGAGAAGTTGCTCCATTTTTTAAGCAAACGGCGCGTGTGCAGCCTTAATGGTTAAAGCTACATAGAAATCATTTATGACGGAAATGTTCTACATAAAATTATCTAAAAAATATCCCACAACAGCATATGTCTATCTTTTATGGTTGACTCACAATAACACGTGTAACTCCCGATAGCTTAGCAGTCCAATACATTAACTTAATAACATACAAGGAGTTACACGCTGACGGAGTCGCGGGCACAGATATTAATAATAATAGTCTGCGGTTCCTTATTGCGATATTTTTCAACAGTATTGTGGATTGACATATTATATTAGGTCTTTACCTATGAAATTGCCGTTCTGCAGTACTGGCCATTTCAAATCAAAATCATTTTTGTTTGGCTAAGAATTCTAATTTCAAATTAATTTTATTTTAAAAACATGGATTTTTTTTTCCAAAAGTAGTCATTTGTTTATTGATTAGTGTTACATTTTCATCGCATTTCAATCTTTTTCGTCATCATGGATACGTTAAAAATTCGAGTAATTATGGAATATGAGTACCGTCGTGGCAGCAACGCGGCACAAGCGGCACGCAACATCAACGACGTTTACGGAGCTAACACTACAAACCAACGCACCACCTGTTATTGGTTTGCTCGCTTCCGTTCTGGAAATTTCGACCTGAAAAATGAACCTCCCGATCGTCCGAAGACTTTGGTCGACAATTACGAATTAAAGGCGATTGTGGAAGCTGATGATACACAATCTACGGCTGAATTAGCTGCAGCTTTCGACGTTAGCGTCAAAACAATATTGGTCCATTTGCGTCAAATTGGCAAGGTAAAAAAGCTTGACAAATGGGTGCCCCACGAACTCAATGATCGCCAGCGCGAAGTACGCGTCGAGACGTGCCTTGCACTGCTCAACAGACACACAAATGAAGGAATTTTGAACCGCATTGTTACCTGCGATGAAAAATGGATTCTGTTTGATAACCGCAAGCGCTCAGCAAGTTGGTTGGATCCTGGTTCAGCACCTAAACAATGCCCTAAACGAAAACTTACCCCTAGAACAGTGATGGTCACTGTTTGGTGGTCTAGCGCCGGTGTGATTCATCACAGCTTCTTACCAAACGGGGTGAGCATTACTGCAGATGTGTACTGTGAGGAACTGAACACAATGATGGAGAAGCTGGCACATCTCCAACCAGCATTGGTCAATCGCTCGTCTCCGCTGCTCCTGCACGACAACGCGTGACCTCATACTGCACAGCAGACGGTCTCCAAGTTGCAAGAACTGGGGTTGGAAGCTCTCCGTCATCCGCCCTACTCAACAGACCTTGCGCCTACAGACTACTACTTTTTCCAGAATTTGGATAACTTCTTGGCGGAAAAAAATTCAATACCCAAGAGGCAGTACAAAATGCCTTTGAAGAATTTGTTGCCTCCCGACCAGCTAATTTCTTTAAGAAGGGCATCAATTAACTGCCACTGCGTTGGCAAAGATGCATTGATTGCATGGGTGATTACTTCGATTAATACAAATAAAAAATACATGAAAAAAAATTCGTTTAAATTTTTTCATACAAAACGGCAATTTCATAGGTAAAGACCTATTATGTTCTATGTTAAGGATTTGGTTTCCGCACTTAGTCCTTCATGTGGACCATTGTGCGTGAGCCATGGCGGCCTTCGGGGGTTATTCCAACCAGCCCACCTCCCTCCAGAAGTTAATCAAATCTCTGGGTCTGTTAATAACATCTGTGAAAGATCGGGGTATTCCAAGAGTTTCTGTTCTAATCTGGGCAACGCCTGTGCATTCAAAGAGCACATGCGCAACGGTCTCCTCAGCCTCCATGCAGGCCCTGCACAGAGGACTGTCCGTTATTCCTATTGTGTGGAAGTGTTTGTTTAATGAGCAGTGTCCTGTGATGGTCCCCGTCACCAGGCGCAGCTCGTTTCTGTCCAGACGCAATAACCGTCTGGTAAGCGTACCGTCCAGGGATGGCATAGCCTCCCTGGATTGCCTGCAGCCTGGTGTCGAGGACCACCAACTCTCTGCTTGTGTGTGGGTGAACTCCTTTAGCCACCTGCGTAACTGGTTGAAGGGAATGGGCGCGATTGGCTCAGCTCCACAGACGGACGTGCTGGATGCTCTCCTAGCTAGTTCGTCAGCTGCGTCGTTACCCAGTGATCCACTGTGTCCTTTTATCCATTGCAGTGTCACTGTGTTCCGGTTAGCAACCGTTACTCGTTCGAGTGCGTCGTGACATTCTAGTATTAATCTCGAGGTAATGTAACTTTTCCGTAATGATTGGAGCACCGAGGCACTGTCTGAGAGTATACGTATATTCGTATCCGTGACTCTCCTGGCTTCTATGGCATTACACGCTTGTATGATGCCTACACACTCCGCCTGGTAGACAGTGTTAAATTCCCCAAGCGGGCTGGATATGTTAATGTTAAGATCGTGTGAGAAGACTCCGACCCCGGTTCCGGAGTCAGTCTTTGATCCATCGGTGTATACTCTCAACTCTTGCGGGCCTGAGTAATCACACCGTTCTTCTGTGAGTATTATATCATAATGCTTCAGAAAGTAGTGCTGTTTCGGGGCTCTGTTAAAGACCTATTATTTCCCTACTAAAATACGAAAGTTAATCTATCTGTTACATCAAAACCACTGAACCGTGAGGAAGGACATATGGTACTTTTTTTACGAAAAACGACGGAAACGCGGACGAAGTCGCGGGCAAAAGCTAGTTAATAATAATTCTTTTGTCTATGAACAATAAGGGTAGTGCTTATTAATAATCCAACTCTTTTAGTAAGCAGCTGAGAACAGAAAACCTGTTAAAATATTCTAGTTTCCAATTGCAAACGCTTTTCAAATTCAAATTCAAATCTTTTACTTCGGAAATCATCGATATTGTATTAGTTAGTAGGTATTTGAACTATGTTAGGTTAAAATTAAACAAATTATAATCGAAATCACAATCAAAATTAAATTTAAATCAAAAGAAAATTAAATTAAAATCAAAACAATTAAGTAAATCACTTTGACAGCAAATTATTTGTTTTTTTTTAACAAGTCAACATCTCATAGGTTATTAAAATAACATGAGAGGAGGGGCTTTCAAAAATTGATTTCTTAATACCTGTGTTTTTAACGGTTTTTAATTAGCAGACCAAGATCTAGAGCTTAAGTTTGCAAAAACAGACGTTAAGCTCAATAATAAAAAAGCTTTTAAATAAAACAAAGATCCGTTTCTTATTTATTCCATTACGAATGGAGTGGAAAAATAAAAGCAATGTTACTTATACGGCTTAAGGCGCTAAACACGGGCTTGGGGGGAGTCTAATACCCTTTGAAGGCATTTGCTTGGAAGCTTTTATCGAGCCTAAATGGAGCCCCAATGTGGCAGCTCTGAAATAGAGTACGCTAGGTTCTGTGATTATATAGACGGATCTAAGCTTATTAAATAGGTTGATATAAGTCTTTGATACGTAACGGGTTTTGAGCTTTTTTTACTGTTATTAAATAGAACTTTTCTCAGAGATTTTTACAAGAAACCAAAATAGCTATCGCAGTCATTTGCAGAGGATTTCAAACAAAAATTATTTCTCTAGTATAATGTCCATTGGACCTGTCTCTCTCTCTCTCTCTCTTAGTAGATGCAGAATGGTACTTCTCAGCCGTAATCGTTTAAGTACCTTATAAAAATATATAGTATAGGAAAATATTGACATTTCACTGTTACTCATTGGGCAGCTGGATCAACTCGACGCAGAGAGCAGTATATAATCCTGGATACGGCACCAAAACTTTCTCCCTACCTCTTAACTTCTTCTTCTTCTTATTCCTTGTCCTAGCCATCCCCCATTTCGTCCCATTTGTAGTAGCTACCTCTTAGCTACTTATTTTAATCATATTTTAATCAAATCAAAATATTTTATTTTACAAAAACTTACATGGGCATTATGAAACGTCAGAAGCTAGGTCCACGGTTCCAATTGGTCGTATTCCATGGAGAAGAGCTGACAAGAAACTCACACGACCATCACGCACACGGTGAATCACATAAATCGCTCACACCTTATTCAGCGTTATTCCTCACAATCTTCTAGTTGACGAGATATATCCCCACGTCTCACACGAGGCCTGTCACCATAAAATGCTATGCCTGACTAAATCTCTGATCAATCCGCCTCTATTCATAGCGCGAAGATGCATGTTATGAATCTAAACTTCGTTCTCATGTTCGGTGTATCTTGCTGAACTATAAGGTGTAAATATGGTGTTTATGGTGTTCTACAGCCACAAGGGCTTGCTAGGGTAAGCACTTACACTTACTTAGGGTATATACCTACTGAATATGTATGAATAAACGTAAAAAACGTATACGTGGTTATTGGTAAAACACCGGCAACCTCTTAAGGGGTTATTGTACTCATCGTTATGAACAACTTTTACTAGGGGCCTAAAACTGAAATCGCGAAAAAAAATCAGCTGTTCAGTACATTTATCTACTTACATAAAACTCGTCAAAATGTAGGAAGCAGCTGAATTTTTTTTCGCGATTTCAGGTTTGGTTCCTTATTAAAAGTTGTTCATAATAATGAGTACAATGACCCCTTCAGAGGTTGCTGGTGTTTTATCAATAACCCTGTATAATACGGTGTTACGATATTTGCTTCGAATTTGCCCGAATATATTCGAACTAGAACGGAGTTCTTAGTCACGAACTCATCAAGGACGAAGTTTTGAACACTGCTGTCTTGGAAGTAGCCTGAAAAATGCCCTTAGACATGATCGACTAGCCGTCGTCCCTAACCTTTCAGGTTATTTGCTACTCACCTTTTAAATTCCAAATCAGATTTGCAAGCACCGAGTTCGCCTTATTTCTTAAATCTATTCAACTAAATTAAATTCTTTCTAGGATTTATTTAACACTGTTCCGTGCCAACTGCCTGACAACTAACGAACTTGCACAATCTTTGCATTCTTGCCGCAAGGCTTGGTTGTTTGCAGACCGACGTGGCGGGCCAGGGGCGGCCAGAGACGGCCCCACTTTTTATTCTTATCGTCCAGTAGGGACGTCAGATCTGAATTGTAAATGGTGTTCGGTCCAGAATCTCACCTAGCTCTAACAAACAAGCTTTGTGACCTGGACTTTGCATAGATCAGTGATATTGCATCTTTTATGCATAAACATTTTTTTAGAAAGGGCGTCAGTGGTAGGTGTTTTTAGGGTTCCGTACCAAAATGGTAAAAAAGGAACCCTTATGGTGTGACTCAGTCTGTCTGTCACAGCTGGATATCTCAAGAACTACTAATGCTATCAACTTGAAATTTGGAACAATTTTAGATGACATTTACCCAACTATTTTGCAAATAAGAAAGAAATAAAAATATTTAGGTATATTTTCTTTGTAACAGGGACTGAAAGGGGGTCTTAAAAAATCAAAGTGGGGCTACTAGGGCATGTGGGGTATCATATGAAAGAGCGTTGTTTGCACATTCTCAATATTTTTTTATTTTTTTAGGCCGCATAGTTTTCGACTTTTGATGAAAAATGTAAAAAAAATACCTTATCGCCGAAGTTTGCAAAGATAAAAATCTGAAATTATTCTATGTGATAGAAGTTTATGTAAAGATTACAGGAAAAATAAAACGATGTCTCTAAATAGCACACTTTTTCAGAAATCGGAACGGAACCCTCGGTGCGCGAGTCCGACTCGCTCTTGACCGGTTTTTTTTTGTTATTTAGATTATAAAATGTCACCCGTACAAGTAAGATTTGTTAGAAAATTATGAAAGAAAATAGGTAAAATAACAGATAGTCAGATCAATAGCTTGGATACGCCTGCCTGATAATCTGCTGTAAAGCTTGCTACAGTGAGATTCAGTTAAGAATAAATAAATAAATAAATAAATATCCTTGGACATTTCACACAACGCCATCTAGTACCAAGCTAAGCAACCTAATGCTTGTATTATGGTAACGAGATGGCTGATAAACTACTTATATACATTTTTTTTTTTGTAAATACATACATATTATAGATAGAAAAACACCCAGACTCGGAACAAATACTTGTAGGTCGTACAAATATTTGTTCCGTGTGGGAATCGAAGCCGCGACATGCTGGGCAGCAGTCAATCGCTCAACCACTGCGCCAACCGTGTCGTCAACGTCAAGAAACATCGGTATCATCGAACTCTTATTGGATATTATTTCATTATTACATCTTTATTTTGTGATCTGCTTCTCAATGTCATCGGATCGTAATCAAAAGCTAAGGCCACCAAAATAGACATAATATGATTAACTCTATCCTTATCTTACCAAACGAACATGTACAATTTCAATTCCACAGCTACACAAACGAAGGTCCCTACACATCTACCGCAAGCTAGCAACACCGCCTACTACATAATTGAATAGGAACCGATAATATTTGTCGGACGCCCGACACTATTTGGCAGAAGCTACCTATTCCAATTACAACAATACCTAATTGGTCTTCGGTCCTGTGAATGGGAGTTCCGAATGTAGCCGAATGATAAGAGGTCGAATTAACACTGAATGGGACTGCTTTCGTAACAATTTGGAAGTTTCCATCATCTTGGAATGGTGTTTCCAAATCTAAATGTAAACAAAATGTAATCTAAATAAAATGTGTGTGTGTGTGTGTGTGTGTAACAAAATCTAAATGTGTACATGTAGGGGTTCGTTACGCTTTTGTAGAATAAAACTGATCGAAATACGTTCCAGAACCCCAATGAATGTCCGCTTTTATAATTTCATTAAATAATCGCAAAATATCATTATCTCAAAACACCATAATCGCAAATCATCATATTCTCAAAACACCATATTCTCAAAACATCATAATTCTCAAAATATCACAATCTCAAAATACCACATTCACAAAACCCAACATTCTTAACACATCATATTCGTATTTTATAACATTTTCTTACCTGAGTGTAGTGTTATTAACAAAATTCTTTGTGTAGGTAGGTAACCACTTTTTCAAAAAACAAACTTGCCGAATTATTTTCTTTTATGACTAATAATATCAATGTCACCTGTTATGAGAAATATTTTCATTTTGTTTTTAATTTTACTTTCATGAGATCTGCGACTTTATTTTTTACTAGCTGTTACCCGCGGCTTCGCCTGCGTGGATGTCGGAAATTGTCTCACGGGAACGTACTACCGGAATAAAAAGTATCCTATGTGCTAAGGTGCAAGGTGTGTAAGGGTGCTAACCCAGGTCAATGGTGTATCTCTATCCCTTTCATCCAAATTCGTTCAGCCGTTAAGGCGTGATAGGGTAACAGTCCGAGGTACTTTCGCATTTATAAAATAGTTTCTGCTCGGGACTTCCTCCGCGTGAAATTTCTTGTTCCCCCGACCCACCCCGTCGCATCGCACTGCCTGCCCGCGCTATGGCTTCGTTTTAGCTTAGCGTACTTTCTCATTTTTTTTCTTTTTGTTAGGCACCCAAGGGTCTTACATGATGTTAAATATGCCTATAGGCTTCCTTAGGACTTGGGCAATCAAATGTAAACAGATTTTTTTAAAGTCCAACTAGTAGTTCCAGAGATTAGAGCGTTCAAACAAACAAAAAAAAGTGTATGTGTCAGCTCCGACGCACGACCCCCGCACCACCCCCCTCCCCACCTCACCACCCTCACCTTATCACTTTTTTGCTAACCTCCTCCAACCCCCTCTCAAACCCCTTTCACCGCAACCCCCTCCTCCTCTCCCTCTCCCCTTCACCTCCACTTCAACAACACCTCCCCCTCTCCCCTCACTCCCTCCTCTCCACACCCTCACCAACCACTACCCTCAGCCTCCTTACCACTCCAGGTGGTGCTGCCTAGATAGCCGAGCAGGGTGAGCGGCGACCACGCGACTTTTTTCTACTTACATTTTTAAATTCGAATTAAATTAATTAAACTTTTTATCTTTCTAATGGAATGTCGGAATTGAATAATTCAAAAAGTTATCTATAGCTTTTGAAGCATTATTGAATATGAAGTAATTTATTTTGATAAGGATATACCAAGGGACAAATAAAGAACCCTTTCTAGCGCCGGCATTTCAATTAAATTTTTTAAATAAAAGTAAACTTCTTATTGTGACATAACTATAATAGCTAGACATATGCTGTCAAGACAATTTTTGTAGATAATTATGTGTTCTGCAAAGTCGTAGTACATTATTTTGTTCTATCATCAATAGTTTTCGCAGCGCACGCGATGTAAGGAATTTTTTAGGTAAATTTTGTACACCTCGGGTTACATTATTGGAGTTTTAGTAAGGATCCCTATTTTTTCTGAAAATATAATATAGCCTATGTTACTCGGGGATAGTGTAGCTTCTCAACGGTGAAAGTTTTTTTTAAATCAGGCCATTGGTTTCGGAGCCCATTCAATACAAACAAACAAACAAACAAATCTTTCCTCTTTATAATATTAGTATAGAAGTATAGATTAGTATAGATGATATTGGTTATAATTTACCTATGGATATTTATCTGAAATAAATTATTGATTGATTGATTTGATTTTGATTTGATTATCGTAGACGTCCACGTCCATAAAATTATGGAAATAGTGCACGTTATATCGTTATTGTGGACGGAAATTTAATATTTTCCTCGTATATTTCCGTACATTTTACTCCCCTGTGTTATCGTGATGCCGTGACGTGGACGTGGACGTCCACGATAATATCGTCATGTTAGAAATTGTAATAGCGCACAATTATTTGTAAAATTTGACAGAGTATTTAGCATTCTAGATGTGTTTATTAAAAACCGTGGATGGTTTAGTAAAAAGTAAATTAATATCTACTAGAAAAAACAGAATCCAATTTGGAGCGTACAATAAATTAAAGGATTGATGAATATTTAACTACTTTGACTTTTTCAGACATGCCCTAGATCAGATACCCTTTAAAATACTCTTCTGTGTCCTTAGCATTTTGGCTAGACAGTGTAAATGCCTAAATGCTCCAATTAATTATATGTCTATGTACCACTATTTGGCTATCAAGGTCAATCATAAGCTTAAAGACGGTTCTCACTAAAAAGAAAAATCTAAAAATATATTGTTTAGATAACTTAGGCAAAAAGCAGTCGGAAATGTTAGTTTTAGTTCGTAAATAACAATATAAATTTTAAAATCCAATTCAAAGTTTTCAGTTTTTCTAATACCATAATAGTAGCCGCCATTATTACGTCATACCGTGTGTAATTTAAAAAGTGTCAATGTCAACTGTCAACTGATCAGCCTATATAAAGTGTTTGTTTACACTGCCAACTGACGTCATGACCACAGAGCAATATGGCGTCCACTGCGTCCAGCGTTTTCGCGCGAAATTTGAAAATGTAAAATTTAAATGCATAAGGCACTTATCGATTGAATAAAAAAATTGTGTTTTTTTAGTGGCATAATAACACTATAGAATCGAATTGAGACACTTTTCAAAAACGGGTGCAATACCCAATTGGGATGATGACTAAAAATGTTTATTTTGTCCGTCGTTAAAAAATATTGGACACGTATTTTTTTTACGTAATCAAAAGATTATGGCCATATATATAGTTAAAATATGGCATGACGTCACGCCTGCCTAGATTTTATACGTAGAAGTGACTTAACGAGCCTCCACTCCCCAATTTCAATGCGTGTTATAAGGCATTTCTTATTTAATAAGATAAAGCGAAAAGTTTCTAATATTTTTTTATTATCTGACTGACGGACTAAATAGAATTTCTTCTTTTTACCCAGGCATCAGCCCTATTGTCCAAGTTATTCATAATAATACCAGGTGGACATCATAATATAGGTAATCCCATAGCGAAAAGGGGTATCAAAGCTTAAAGACGGTTCTCACTAACGAGAATTGTCCAAGTCATTAAATAATACCAGGTGGACATCATAATAGGTAATCCCTTAGCGAAAAGGGGTATCAAAGCTAAGGGTTACGAATTATTTAATTGTTATGGGTTAATCTCTTAAGGTTACCATAATCCGTGTTAATAAATAATGATGTGGCCATCTAATTTAATTGTTTGAACTCATATGATCGCAGATGAAGCAAATGTGCGTTTTTATAATTTGTAACGTGACGATATTATCGTGTACGTCTATGTCCACGTCCATAAAATGTATGGAAATTTCCGTCCACGTCCGTGCACATTGCACGTAATAACGTTATAGTTTAGAAAGGAAAAAAAGCGTTTTACATCATACACACATTATACATTTTACTTCCCTTTTTATCGCGATACCGTGACGTGGACGTTGACGTTCACGATAATTTATAGTCAAGTAACAAAATTATAAAAGCGCACATTATAAATGTTCGCAGTATTTTGGACGCTTCTTCCTCTTTGAGTTTCGCTTCTCAACACAGTTAAAACATAATAATTTGCCTTAAAAAAAAATGTCTAACTGAAAAATACATGTCACAGCTGTATTGGTCATAAGGTATAATTCCGTTTATGTAGGTAAGAAAATATCCCACCATGAATTCAAAACGCGCTATCTATCCCGAGGGTAATTTTCCAATACAAGAAACAATATATCAGGTCGACCGTACCTACGAATTTCGAAGGTTTTCGTCAGAAAAATCGGCAACGTAATTCATTCTTAGCCCAATGGGGCCGCGGCCATTTCTCTCTGCCAATCACACCTTCACTAGAATTTATAGAAACTAGCTAGGGTCACGCATTCTGTCTTTTCTGTATTCCAATGTTGTGTTGTGTGATACTTTTTGGTCGACGTGATAAAGGAGGGTTGCTAATGTACTTGTAATCTATTTATTTTCTTTTCTGTGTTGTGGGACTTTTGGGAAAGCTGTTATGAATGCTAAAGATGGAAGGGAGTGGTCAAAAATTTGTCAGTAGGTAGGTACTAAAACGATTTAGTATGGTGCAAAAATAAACTACTACGGTAGGGATGTCGCAGCCATCTAGCTTAATTAGCCTTTCGGCGCCATTCAACCAGCGCAGTGGCCTGAATGATATTCATTCATAGGTTATGTTATAACTGTGAAGCGAACCCAGGAACGTTGCTTTCGGAAATACGGTCGGATAAACCAACATAAAACCTAATTCCAAATTGATGTCCTACAGCATCACATTGTTATATCTGTCCCTAGGGTTCTTCAGAGCCAACTTTGGCCCCTAATAACTAATTGGCCCGTACAAATTTCACGTACAACGTACACTCCAAACTTTGCTAATGACTAAAGTGGGCAGTACTTATGTCTAAAATGTTACATGATTTAGAAGCCAGAACATGTGTTGCGGTTACCGAAGGGACTTAGGTACATCCCTGCAAAGTATTTTAGTAATACTGAAAGCAAAAGGCTGATATATGATTTGGCAATTTTAGTGAGATTAAACGTTTTGTTCTTTGAATTTTAAATGAAATACAAATTGAGTTTAATGTTCCAAAAGTTTTAAGAGCCGCACGGATCGATCGATCAGGTCAAGCTACGCTTGCCGCAGTCGCTCCGTGTATGAGGGACCATCTTTACATACCGAGACCCTCCGTGCCTCAGAAAGCACTATAAGCCGTTGGCCCCGGCTGTCATTCGTGGATCTTTGGCAGTCGTTACAGGTCGTAGTCTTACCAAGAGGTTATAACGTATTACTCCACTGGGTTGTGGAGGTTAAATAGGCAATCGCTCCGTCTAAAATACTGGTATTTAGCTGCATCCGGTTAGACTGGAAGCCGACCGTAACATAAGTAGTTGGGAAAGGCTAGGCAGATGATGATGGTCCAAAAGTTTTATTAACCCACCTATAGGAGACTGTTTAACACTAATCTATTCGAAGTTCTTTTATTGATAATCTAGTTGATACTTAGCAAAGAATACAAAATATCTACGTAGACAGGGTGATTTTTTAATGACCAGCCAAATTTTCACAGGGTGTTCTACCCATGAATATGAACAACTTTCACTATGGGACCAACTTTGAAATCGCAAAAAAAATATCAGCTGTTTCATACATTTTGATCGAGTAGGTATTGAACTTTTGTAGGAAACCGCTGGTTTTTTTTTCGTGATTTATTTTCAAAGTTGGTCCCATAGTGAAAGTTGTTCATATTCATGGGTAGAACACCCTGTGAAAATTTGGCTGGTCATTAAACAATCACCCAGTATATTCATGAACTCTTGATCACAATATCGATTTACATTTTCCTTCAGCTTAAAAAAAAAGAATAAAAGATAAAAGTAAATTTAAAGATAAAAGTTTATTTATACGAAGTCGTACGAGTTATACTATAGTTGAGCTTTTACGGCTCTGGTCGTAACCGAAAAACTGTTTTTAATTTGAACTATAAAGCTTTTACGTGAGAAACGTTTGACAAGATCGTGAAATTTAATATGGTTCAGTATGTAGGTATTCGGTTTCCGAATCAAAGTTGTCGGCTCCCCAAAGCCATGCATTCTTGGTATGTACCTTCAACATACAACTTGTACCTACTATACGCTTTGTGCTGAAGTTATTACCTGAACAATGAACATGTTTAATTTTATACGACTCGACTATTTCTATTAAAAAGCTTGTTCTTTCACTTTTCACGTTTTATTTTAATAAATATCATGTGATTAACGAGTTGGCTATGTTTACTTTTATCAAATAAATCCTTTTAATTAATGAAATACATCCCACGCGTTCTACATTATCCTCCCTTGTAAACACTGAATATAATACCCATGTTTATTAAATAATATTGTTTGTTTTTAAACTAAATCAAACATCTAATACGTTGCAGACTTTATTTTTACATCTGAACATAGTTACTTATTATCCTATAAATAGCTATAACAATAATAACTCATACTTATTATATATAATGGACACTTATCGGGCATACCATTCAAAATGTAAGGAACCTCTTGCAAAAATGTAAGGAAGGTAAAATCAAATAAAAGTGTAAAAAATTTAAATAGTATCAACCTGGTGCATCAAAATATTCAAGGTTTTTTGAACAAAGATTTAGAAGTAGAATTATTCCTGAATTGTAACGATATAGACATTCTTTGTTTGACAGAACATTGGCTTAAAAGCCACCAGTTCATGTTCAATTTTAGTAATCACCAGGTTGGTAGTTCGTTCAGCAGAGTAAATGCTATACACGGTGGCTCATTAATTTTAGTAAATAAACAGCTTAAATTTAAAGATCGTAAGGATATTGTGAGCCTATCTGTTGAGCGGACAATTGAATTAGCCTGTATAGAATTGGAGCAGTTCATTATATTAAGTGTGTACAGGCCTCCATCAGGATTGTATGATTGTTTTGAAAAGGTTATGGATGAAGTATTGCACAAAATCTATAATTCTAACAAGTCTATCATCACTTGTGGTGATTTTAATGTTAATTTGTTAGAAAATTCTGGGTCAAGTACTAAAATTATAAGTTTGTTTCAGTCATACAATCTTGCTAACCAATTTTTAGAGCCCACTAGAATAACTCCCACTAGTGCCACATGCCTAGATAACATTTATACAAATATTACACCAACCCACAAAGAAATTATTAATTTATTAGACTCAGATCATTGCGGACAATTGATTACCATTCCAAATCTAATTAAAAAAAATACTAAAAAGGATATCACTGTTAATCCAAAAACAGCTGATCGTTTGGAATCATTTAAAACTAAACTTTTGAGTAAATTACCACTTTTGTCAACTAATGATGACCCTAATGAACAATATAATGATTTTTTTAATATGTATTGCACACAATTTGATAACACTTTCATTCCAAAGGCATTCTCGTTTAATAATAACACTTGCTTCAGTGACTGGGCCACCATTGGTATACATAAAAGTAGAAAACGACTTTATGAGTTGTATGATGAACGGACTTGTATTAACACTGCTGAATTTAATTTATATGTTAAGAATTATTCTAAATTATTTAAAAAAGTTTGTTGTATGGCCAAGTCACGTTACTTGAGTACAAAAATTAAAAATAGTAGTAATGTAATAAAAATGACATGGAATATCATTAACAGCGAAACAGGAAGGTCAAGCAACCGAAGTAGTGACTACAGCCTTGCTATTGATGACAACATAATTAAATCAGATTCCCAAGTCGCCGCGGCCTTTGAAAAGTTCTTCGCTGAGATTCCCGTATCAACTACTAAATCTCTAAGGTCATCACCCACTGCTGCAGAGTCTTTACTTAAAGAAAACGTTTCAGTTTGTGATTCTGAGTTTAATTTCCAATATGTTACCTGTAGAGACATAATTAAAACCTTTCACACGTTAAATATTAAAAAGACTGCTGATCTATGGGGTAATTCTGTGGACGTTGCTAAATCAATTATAAACATTGTAGCACCTACTTTAGCAGTTATTTTTAACAATTGTATTGACCGTGGTGAGTTTCCTGATCTTATGAAATATAGTAAAATAATACCGTTGTTTAAATCGGGTAGTACATCTGACCCTACTAATTATAGACCTATTTCAGTGCTACCTACCTTTAGTAAAATTTTTGAAAAAGTTATTTTAGATCAACTGCAAAGATTTTTTAATAAACATAAATTATTACATAACAAACAGTTTGGTTTTACAAGGGGTCGTTCGACTACTGATGCCGGTGTTGAACTTTTAGGTCATGTTTATAATGCATGGGAGGATAAATGCGATGTTTTGGGCATTTTTTGTGATTTGTCCAAGGCATTCGACTGCGTTCTTCATGAAACATTAATCAGGAAACTGCATCACTACGGAATCCGGAACGCCTCTCTGGATCTTCTCACTTCTTACTTAAGTGATAGGATTCAAAGAGTTGATGTTAACGGGAAAAGATCACCTGGATCCGTAGTAACAATGGGGGTCCCCCAAGGCTCAATTCTTGGCCCGTTTTTGTTTCTTATTTATATTAATGACTTGCCTTACCTCATAAAGGATAATCATGATATAGTGTTGTTTGCAGATGACACTTCACTTTTATTTAAACTCAAGCGTCAGCAGCTGGTTACTGACAATGTAAATAGCGCCCTCGCAAAAGTAGTTAACTGGTTTAATGTTAATAACCTACTTCTTAACGAGAAAAAAACTAAGTGTATTAAGTTCACTATACCTCATGTTAGACAAGTAAAAACTAGTGTTCTCATAAAGGGTGAAGAGTTGATTCCCGAAGATACCACAGTGTTCTTGGCCATAACTTTGGATGCCAAACTTCAATGGGGCCCCCATATAGATAAATTGTCGAAAAAGCTTAGCGCTGCAGCATACGCCGTTAGGAAAATTCGTGATTTAACTTGTTTAGAGACAGCCCGTTTAGTTTACTTTAGTTATTTTCATAGTGTGATGTCGTACGGTATTCTGTTGTGGGGAAATGCCGCCGATATTCAGACAATTTTTGTTTTACAAAAAAGGGCTATTCGTTCAATTTACAAATTAAGTCCCAGACACTCCCTCAGAGATAAATTTAAAGAAATTAATATAATGACTGTGCCATCTCAGTATATCTATGAAAATCTTTTGTATGCTCATAAAAATATCAATTTGTTTAAAAAATACAGTGACGTCCATAATGTGAATACTAGAAACAAACACAAATTTGTTGTTCCTACAACCAGGCTTAAGAAAATAAGTGGTTCGTTTAGTTGCCAATGTATACGTTTTTATAATAAACTACCTAGCCACATTCAAGAACTAAGCCTTAATAAATTCAAAAATTGTATAAAGCGGAAACTTTGTCAGAAAGCCTTTTATACTGTCAAAGACTATATTGAGGACAAAAAGGCTTGGGATTGAGCTGCTCCAATAAATTTACACTATTAATGTTGATATAAATACCTTTTTACATATTCTATTCAATGACATGAATATTTACTTTGTAAAGTATTACTTATACTATTTTTAATTATTGTGAATGTGAAGACTACGTGGATCATTGCTTTTTAATTATTTTATCCTTTTCTCAGTTTTAGTTATAGTCTGACAGTTTGAGTAATTTATGCGGCCTACCCAAATGTCTTTTCTTTGGTATTGTTCGTCGAATCGTTAAGCTCCTTAAGTTTTGAGTTGAGCTGCACGATTACTGACAAATGCGTGCACTGACTGGACAGGTCCACTCAATCTGTGTGGCTCTTTCATCAAAAGACCATTTCAGACTGCAATCTACATGGTCTTCACATGATCTGACCAAGATTATGTCTGGACTTTAAAAGAGACTGTGACCTCTGAGTTTGTTTCGGCGTTTCTTCTCAGAGTAGTCAGATAGGAAATGTCGAACTCATCTAGTTTATGTTTGACGTGTAAAAGTGTTTGTACAAACCTACTTACAGAAAATAAATCATTTATCATTTATCATTTAAAAAATAAATGTGCCTATTTGCACTTCAATGAAACCTATTCTTATTTAAGAAAAATATGAAAAGTGCCACCTGCGACTCGTCCCACACAAATCATAATATGAATTGACAGGCAGAAAATAAAATTTTAGGATGGACGTATACAAGGTGTAACATAAATAACGCACAACGTCTTAAGGGGTCATAGTAGTAGGATTCGCCATTATGAACAACTTTTACTATGGGACCAAATCGATCGCGATCTTTTTTTCGCGATTTCAGGTTTGCTCCCATATTAAAATTTGTTCATAGGTAATTATGAGTAAAATGACCCCTTAAGAGGTTGTGCGTTATTTATGTTACACCTTGTATAATGATTACATAATTTTCAGGCACAATAACTTTTCAGAACAACCTTTTTATAATTGGTAATTGGGTGGGTTCAGTACCGTGGGTGATATGTTAATGGAAACATCTATCTACTACTAAGTATTATATGGGAAAGTTGGATGGATGTTTGTTACTCAATCACACCAGAACGGCTGAACGGATCTTAATTAAATTTGGCACAGAAATAGATAATAGTCTGAAATAGCACATTATGCTACTTTTTATCCCCGTAGGATACCACTCCGCGCGGGCGAAAGCTCTGGCAAAAACTAGTTATGTCATTTTTATTCGATATCTAAGGGTTTTATCTGAGTTAAATGTTATGCTTTTTAATTTGCTATTAATGCTCTTCTTAAACAAAAAGTCTGAAAATTAGGAGTATACCTAACCAACTTCGAAGAATAGAGGAGGTTTTAGCGGAACCCAACATTTCTATAGCACACAACTACCGTGACATTAATATGTAAGGTTTCTTTCTATATGCAACGGCTGCAAAAGGGACAACCCTTCTTCTAACTTTGCCGTTGCTTATAGAAGAAACCTTACATAATAAATAAACCTTACATTCAATCAGGTGTACAGTGGGAACGGCCGCGACTTATGAGTTGTAGGTTGTAGGTTTGAACCCAGAACGGCATTATAATGTGAAAATTATTTCATCACCACTGCTCTCAAAATCGGTGAAGGAAACCATAGTGAGGAAACCGCCTTGTTCTAGAACCAAAAATGCGGAGGAGGCCTGTGTCCCAGCAGTGGGAACATTATAGGCTGATTATACTTATACTAACAATCAAGCTGGGCACTCAAGTCTTCCCGATTTTCTCCTTTTTTGTCCGGCCTGTTAACAATACTCACACTGTCACAGAGTTTTCCCTGCATATACCGGTAAACCGGGGTTACTTTGACACTACGGGTTTACTTTGATAACTACTTTTGACTTATAAAAACTAATTTTATTCGATGTGTGAATAAGGTTTTGATGGTGCACCGGTTACTGAGTATTTTTAAGGGAACAAAAACTTTTGACTCTTCCAAAAATCTATACCTAGAGATTTTTTTCATAAGGCGAAAGTTGTTATCAAAGTAATCCCGTACTTTCAAAGTAACCCCGGTTTACAGTACTTTACAATTATGCACCCTTTACTAAGGTAAATTCCAGAGTTAGTTACCAATATGCAGTTATCAGATGACACACACCAAACCAAATACAACACAATCAACATTAACCAAATATCATTTAGTTTATTTAAAGAAATTAAATATTAAAAGAAAAAGTAGTAGGTACGTAATGAAATAAAAATACAATTACAATAAATAAATAGGTAATAATAAACACAAAAAAGAAGCGCTCTTCCTCCTCTCTCCTACTATGCTGTACCCGACAGGGTCCACAATTGTGTCATTAATTTAAGCTTACCAACTGTTATAATTATAACATTATGGAACGCAATAAATAAATGAGAATTGAATTGAATAAAATTGACATTTACGTTGCTCATTCAATAATTCAAAACTATGAAACTGTAAATCACAGAAGATCCACTTCTAACTTGTCGAATGAACCACAATGTAGGAACTAACCCGTTTTTCGGGGCGTGGGGGCGGGGGTAAATGTAGCACACGAAAATCAAAACTTCTTACGTTTTTTGCAAATTGCAGCGCTGTTTAACGTTGTATGTTGATCACAAATCAATACGCGGCAATTTTATGATAAAACTAGCTTTTGCCCGCGACTTCGTCCGCGTTTCCGTCGTTTTTCGTGAAAAAGTACCATATGTCCTTCCTCACGGTTCAGTGGTTTTGATGTAACAGACAGATTAACTTTCGTATTTTAGTAGGGAAATATAATATGTCAATCCACAATACTGTTGAAAAATATCGCAATAAGGAACCGCAGAATATTATTATTAATAGCTGTGCCCGCGACTCCGTCAGCGTGTAACTCCTTGTATGTTATTAAGTTAATGTATTGGACTGCTAAGCTATCGGGAGTTACACGTGTTATTGTGAGTCAACCATAAAATATAGACATATGCTGTTGTGGGATATTTTTTAGATAATTTTATGTAGAACATTTCCGTCATAAATGATTTCTATGTAGCTTTAACCATTAAGGCTGCACACGCGACGGAAGCTTAAAAAATGGAGCAACTTCTCCCTTTTTCTCAACATTTCCCTTTACTGCTCTGCTCCTATTGATTGTAGCGTGATGAAAAGTATACTATAACCTCACCAGTGGTATGAAGAATAATTGTACCAAGTTTAGTTAAAATCCGTCGAGTAGTTTTTGTTTCTATAAGGAACATACAGACAGACAGACAGACAAAAATTTCACTGATTGCATTTTTGGCATCAGTATCGATCACTAATTACCCCCTGATAGTTATTTTGAAAATATATATCATGTACAGAATTGACCTCTCTACAGATTTATTATAAGTATAGATAATTACTAAAATTTTAATAAATAATTTAAAACATCAAGGCTGCCATAATGATGATGACCTGTTAAGGCAGCACGCTCACCCACAGGTCTGCACCTGTGGGTGGCCCAAAAAAAGACTGGTTGTGAGCTCTCAAATTTCTGAAAGCTGTTACAGTTAGAGCCGAGTTCACCAACTACACCATAATCATTGATTACGTAACCGTTCTGTTAGCATTAAACAGTTGTTTAAACAAACCGCGTTTTTTTTGAGTTCACCATTTATTTCTAACCAACGGTTAAATAACCAAACGTTTTTGAATGAGTGAGTCGAAAACGACCGAATGAGCGAATGGTATAACAATATTGTGTGAATGGTGAATGTCAAAGTCAATCAAATTTCATTGTCAATGTCAAACTCTCTGTCTGTGATCAAACAAAATCAAAACTCAATTCATAATTTTTTGTCGAATACTGATCGAATTAAATCAAGTAATTCCAAAGCACTACGTTTATATAAACGCAATCTTGTACCAAATGCTTTCTCGTCATATTCCTCGAAATAATTGCGCCGTGTTTGGAATATACGAGGAGTACGCAAAATTATTTCTATATTTTCAAAATCATCTAACACATTGTCTTCTTCAAAGATATAATTCAAAGCGTCTTGCATTTTTATTTTGTAAGTAAGTAGTAGAAGCGATGCACAATACAAAATTTCACGTCAGGAAGCCTAAACCAATGGTTAAACTGAGTTGGGTACTTCGTTTAAGTTGATCAGTCGATTATAGTACTTAATCAATGGTTAGTGCGTGGTGAACAGCAAAATATTGTTAAACAGCCGTTTATGGTCTAAACAGATGTTTAAAATTTAACCATCTGTTGGTGAACTCGGGTCTAGGTCTTGTAACGGCTGGGTATATGGGATAGGGATACAAGGCTATGACCGCCCTCTTTAACCGAGCTAGTTTGATCAAGAAATTGTTACAGTTATTATTTTAGTTCGTCCCACTGCATGAAAAATTACTTGTTTTTATACTTCCTTACTATTAACTTCGCAACAGACTCATTCTCTCTTCTCTACAATAATAAGCAACTGTATTACTGAACCTTCTGAAACCTATACTCAATATTAATACGAGTACCACAACAGCCCTGACATTAGCCCTCAATTTTCCTACATAATATTATTGGCAATTATGTGCATGAGGTTCAGAACAAAATGGAGTGTACGTAATGAGTGCGCCAATGACATTGATGTGATTCGTGGTGATTGTCAAGGGCGGTCGTAAGTGGCGGACGCACGCGAGCCACCATTACGAATATTGAAAACGAAAACTAACAAGGACTTGTTATTTTTGGCTTTTAGGGTTCCGTACCAAAATGGTAAAAAAGGAACCCTTATGGTGCGACTCAGTCTGTCTGTCACAGCTGGATATCTCAAGAACTACTGATGCTATAAACTTGAAAAGAACAGTTTTAGATGATGTTTACCTAACTGTTTTGCAAATAAGAAAGAAATGAAAATACAGTATATGTTTTTTTGCAACAGGGACTGAAAGGGGGTCTTAAAAGTTCAAAGTGGGGCTGTTAGGACATGTGGGGTATCATATGAAAGAGCGCTGTTTGCACATTCTTAAACATTTTTTTAGGCCGCATACCTAGTTTTCGACTTTTTATGAAAAATGTAAAAAAAATCTGTTCTCCCCCCCCTTATCTCCGAAGTTTGCAAAGAGAAAAATCTGAAATTATTATAAAAGTTTATGTAAAGATTACAGGAAAAATAAAACGATGTCTCTAAGTAGCACACTTTTTCAGAAATCGGAACGGAACCCTCGGTGCGCGAGTGCGACTAGCTCTTGACGGGTTTTTTTTTTATGTTGTAGTATTTTAGTTCTTCGTATTGACATAGATGGGAAAATATTAAAAGAATTTATGAAACTACCTTTAATAACTTATAATGAATAAGTACCTACGCATGCTCAACGATATTTAAGGTGGTGGTAAGGTTCCTTCCTAATAAATAGTTAAGTACTTATGCAAATGGTAACGAATAAAAATAGACGAAGCGGGTGGCATTGAAGCAAAGTAAAGTCTTCAAAAAATGTATTATGTAATTTTTCGAGGTCTCAATGTGGAAATGATAAGAAATGGTTACAGTCTTTTGTATATTTTGACAGAATAGAATAGAAAAGAAT
This sequence comes from Cosmia trapezina, assembly GCA_905163495.3. Classification (NCBI taxonomy): domain Eukaryota; kingdom Metazoa; phylum Arthropoda; class Insecta; order Lepidoptera; family Noctuidae; genus Cosmia; species Cosmia trapezina. The sequence goes on from LR991024.1 coordinate 21,321,098, forward strand.
TCCCGAATAAAATAAAATAAATACCTAGGCATGTCGGTAAAGGCCTACTATAAAAAAAATAGGTTCATCTATCTATGTATATAAATATAAAAAGAGAAGTCCTGACTGACTGACTGACTGCCTGATTGACTGACTCGTCAACGCCCAGCCCAAACCCTTGGACCTAGAAAGCTGAAATTTTGCACAGAGGTTCCCTTTATAATGTAGATAAGGAATAAGGAAGGAATTCCCGGTAGTATGTTCAAGTGGGATATTATCCGACATCCACGCGGGCGAAGCCGCTGGCAAAAGCTAGTCTAGGATAAACGTACTTGCAGCGACAGATCACACTGCGCCGGTCGGAGCTTCGTCAGGCCATGGTTGTGGAATGGCGGGAGAGGCTCCTGTACTCTACCTGGCAGAGTGTGCCAAATAGGAGGCACCGCGCCTTGCCCTCGTATCAGAAGTCGGAGCCGACCCGTCGCTGCCGGCCGTCACTCGTTGGATGGTTGGGAGCGCCGAGTCGTGGGACGCGGTGGTATCCTTCTGAGAAACAGTTATGTCGCAGAAGGAATCTGCAGAAAGGGAAAAGGTGATCACGAGTGCTCTCCCGTTCCGCAGCAGGTGCGTTGGCGGAGGGTGGGTCATTTGCCCTTTTCCAGTCACCCTAAATGGGTTCAGGGGCGACGGACTCGGAGACATCCATCACCTCCCATTCCACAGGACCCGAAATTTTGGCGCGTAGTGTTCCACGCGCGGCTCTCTAAGACGCAACGGGAGGAGTTCAACACCTGACTCGCCCCTATGGGACGTGGCACCAGTCCGGGCAGCGGACGTCGTATTCGCACCCGCAGGAGTCGCAAGTTGTTCGAAAGAGATACCGTGGCCCTGGCATAGGCAACTGAAGGAACACGGGTGGGTTTTAGTCAGTAAAAGTCTGACACGCCCTTCCGCTCCATCCAGAGCGGGAGAAGTCATTTGATGATTTCCCATCCACAAAAAAAAAGCCCCCAACGCAGGTGTACGAGGGAAGACCAGGGTGGTTTTAGTCAGTAAGAATCTGACAGACCCTTCTGCCCACACTTAGGGTGGGGGACATCCAAGACGATGTCAACCCGAGAGCAAAAAAAAAGTTAGACATACTTCAACGTACGTACTTACGTTGGGCCTTTTGTATTTTATAACAAAATACAGATAGAACTATAGCTGTTTTAATTAACTATTGTAATTACGAACCGTTTTGTGGACGCTAAGATAAATAATATACTCAGTTAAATAAATTACCATTTTATGCTCGACAATTACTTATAAATACTATTGAATCTTCTTTAATTGGTCCTTCTAAGTAAATATTTTTTCCGAGAGGCCTGCGCTGTGAAAATCTGTTACATACCTACCAGCTGTGAAAGCCTGATTTAATTATTGTTTTTAGGGTTCCGTACCAAAATAGTAAAAAGGAACCCTTATGGTGCGACTCAGTCTGTCTGTCTGTCTGTCTGTCCGTCTGTCAACTTGAAATTTGGAACAGTTTTAGATGACGTTTGCCCAACTATTTTGCAAATAAGAAAGAAATAAAAATATATATAATATGTTTTTTTTTTGCAACAGGGACTGAAATGGGGTCTTAAAAATTCGAAGTGGGGCTACTAGGGCATGTGGGGTATCATATGAAAGAGCGCTGTTTACACATTCTCAAACATTTTTTTTTCTTTTTTTTAGGCCGCATAGTTTTCGACTTTTGATGAAAAATGTAAAAAAAATACCGTTCCATCCCCCCTTATCTCCGAAGTTTGCAGAGGGAAAAATCTGAAGTTATTCTATGTGATAGAAGTTTAAGTAAAGATTACAGAAAAAATAAAACGATATCTCTAAACAGCACACTTTTTCAGAAATCGGAACAGAACCCTCGTTGCGCGAGTCCGACTCGCTCTTGACCGGTTTTTTTAACCCACTATCCCATTTCTGCGAATAGGTTTACCTATCCATATAATTCCACGTCTCAACATCGTCTTTTTTAGGCACACTGACAATCCGAAGCAAAATAATGTTATCATACGTATAGTTTTGAAACCTGAATTTACGAAGCCTCACAATCAGCAAGTAAGCATTTCCAGTAATTTTCACTATTAGAGCCCTCGCCCACGGCGACTTCTTGTAGCGATGCTGTCGCGCGTTTACGAAATGCGCGACTGCATCGCTACTAACGCGCTTTAGTCGCATTTGCAACGCGCTACAGAAGCGATGCCAACGCGCTACTAACGCGTTACAGTATCGCGACTGTATCGATGCAAACGCGCGACCGTGTCAGACGACATCGGGGAGAGAACAGTGGGAGGGTGGCGCGTGAGTGGAGAACCGAGCTTTCGTTGCCTACGCTTCGGCTGCTTACGTAAAAGCAGCACCAAAGACAACGTGACGAATGTTGCCTCAACGGAGTCCATCTTGCAACTGTAGCGATCGCAGGTATTTTTGTGCCGTTACTGAATCGCATTTGCATCGCGACAGAAGCGCACCAGTGTCGCGTTTGCATCGCGACTGAATCTGGGCCCGTGGGCGAGGGCACACAGCTAGCGACCGCTTCGCAACTGTATCGATGCAGACGCGCGACAGCATCGCTACTGCGTCGCTACAAAAAGTCGCCGTGAGCGTGGGCCCTTAAATTGAACCGAATAAAAAAGAAAATAGTTGGCATCGACTACCGAAATAGTCGCGGCCTTTTACTAATATTGAAAGTTCGGGCCCGGCGCGTGACGACGGACCTCGGCGCGGGCTTTTAGCGATATTAGACTCCATGTTTATTCGCGAGAAAGAAACCATTCGGCAGCCATTTTATTGTTTAGTTTTTGTATATAGAACGCCAATCGGTGTGAATCTTTCGGGTGTTATACAGGATGTAATTTTAAACGTCTTTCTTTAAGAGGATTCTGAAGGGGTCATTATGAACAACTTTTACTATGGGACCAAACCTGAAATTGCGAAAAAAAATCAGCTGCTCCCTACATTTTGAAGAGTTTGATGTAGATAAATGTATTGCAGCAGATTTTTTTTTCGCGATTTCAGGTTTGGTCCCATAGTAAAAGTTTAATATATTTAATACCTACCTAATTTATTTATTTTTCTCACCACAATATTAGTAGTAGTAGTTGTGATGATGTTCGACGAACACGATCAATAGAGAGTAGACGACGCTGAAGTTGAAAGAAAGAAAGAAAAGAAAGAAAACCTGTTTGCAATTGCATTTTTTTTCTGTCTTTTTTTAGCTCACTTTACGAAAAACTTAAGCCATAAGTTACTTTTTGAAAAGCAACCTTGCAAAAAAGTATAAAGCTTGTTAGTAGTTGAATGTGCACAACTATGAGAAATTTATTTACTATCGGAAAAGCTGCAGGTCGATTCCGATACAATTTATAAGTTCTCGGAAAATTGTATATAACTCAAGTGGAAAGGCGACACGACACTCCAGCGTAACAACATAGAAAATATCTTGCTCACACAACAATTAGCATTTTGGTACGGAACCCTAAGAACACGTAATAAATAAACCAAGTCTATTTGTATCGATATTAAATAACGCTAAAAATATACATGGTGTTTCTTTTAAGGTGTCAAGCCAGTGCGAGCTGATAGCAGAGTACCATACCTATCGATTAAACACCCATGTATGTTCTACGATTTTTTGTAGTTTTCGAGTCGTGTCACATACAAGTATCAGCATCAGCAACAGATACTTCAATCCCGAATTTGATTGCTGTATGGAATAAATCTTAGGTTATTTCTGTAAAAAAATCTCTCAGAAGTGGGCCTGGAATAGGAATAAATTCCCTGTGGATAGTAACAGGATCATCTGCTATGAAAATAATTTTTTTTCGATATTTTTCCTGTTTCAACGAGATGATGGCTTTAAAAAATTAAATCTTTTTTTTGGTCAACTTTGAACAAGAATGTACTTAATAGGACATTATTTGTTGAAGGCGGTCGATGAAAGTGGTGTATCTGAAATCTTGTGATTTTCATATTTTATCATTTATTAAACAATCTTGATATTTACTATTCCTCTACGTTTAAGCAGAGCTCAGTTGATAATAAAAACACAAATTTTAGACCTACTACTATACTTAACCACTACTATTGATATGAAATGAGGGATCCAAAATAACTCGAAAACTACAAAAAATCGTAGAACATACATGGGTGTTAAATCGATAGGTATGGTTCTCTGCTATCAGCTCGCACTGGCTTGACACCTTAAAAGAAACATCCTGTATATTTTTAGCGTTATTTAATATCGATACAAATAGACTTGGTTTATTTATTACGTGTTCTTAGGGTTCCGTACCAAAATGCTAAAAAGAAACCCGTACGGTGCGACTCAGTCTGTCCGTCTGTCACATCTGGATATCTCAAGAACTGCTAATGCTATAAAAAACGAAGCGAAATAAATAGTACCTATAATATACAAATGCCTGCTATTAATATGACTAAATCCTAAGCTGATAAAAGTTGGTAGTTTGGTACGAAGACGAAAAGTTTAACTCATTAAAATGGTTTAGTAATTATAAAGTTAGTTATTATTGCCAGATCTCATATTGGATGATATTTAATAAGGTCTGCAAACTTTATATTAATGTATTTGCGGTTTACTTCAGTTTTAAACTTATAACTTTGTAAATGATTTAGGAGAATGTCTCTTAGAGTAGCTCTTAATTTTAATGATACAATTATCATGTTAAGGATTACTATGGAAATTAAAACATGTAGGTAGGTTTAATATTGATTGCGCCATTGATTCTGTAATAAGTAAAATACACTTAGAAGCTTAATAATCCTGAAATGCAAAAATGTGCGTCACCGTGACAAAGTATTTATTACTAAAACTTGTAACATACAAATCTTCTATTTTAGGTTTATATCATCTATGTCAACATTTTTACTGTCCTTGGAGACATTCTTAGCAACCACCAGAGACAATATGTCTGTTCCTTCATCCAAATATTTTCTACGAAAGGGAAGGAATAGGTAATGTTAATTATAGATGACGCCATTATCGCTGGTAACCTTCAGCAGTCTATCTGTTGAAGGTTTTCAAGGATGTTAAAAAGTAAACGCGATCTCACAAATATGATGTTCGATAGGTAAGCGACAACACCAGCGAATCTATCCCGCTAGGACTCGCAGTCCTAGTTGGATAAATTGGCAGTGTCACTCCCCATTATGATCGGATCCTACAGATAATCTACAAAATTCCGCCAGAACCATTTATGTCATCAAAACTTCAATTCAACATTTATAATATCAAGTTGGAAACTGGTGAGAGATCTGATATCTACCTAATAGCTAAAGTTTTGAAGGGTCAGTGAATGCCGTCAGTCTCCAAGCCATCCTTATGTTGAACCTTCGTAATCAGTCCGACTTTGGAATTTGAATTCAACAACTTCTGGGTTAGTATCAATTAGACTGAGTTGCTCCTTATCATGTAAATATTACTTAGTTCTGTTATGTGGGGCGTAAATGGTGTGAATTAATCATTTGCATGTTTCTGGGATTTTGGATGTCGTTAAAATTTTATTGGGTGCAAAAACTAATCCTGACTTTAAGCCGTTTTCGCGAGAGCAGTGGTGGCCCAGTTGTAAAGGTGCGTTTCCACTGACGCGGAGCTGGGCGGAGCGGAGCGGAGACGTGCAGGAATCGACCAATCATAATGGTTGAAATCCTCATCGCGTCTCTTGTCTCGTCTGTAATTGGACGATTTCTGCACGTCACCGCTCCGCTCCGCCCAGCTCCGCGTCAGTGGAAACGCGGCCTTACGGTCGTGACTTACGAGTTGTAGGTCATAGGCTCGAACCTAGAGAGTAGGCGCTTTACTTTGTGTAAATTATTTCATCACTACTGCTTTCAAAACGGTGAAGGAAAACATCGTGAGGAAACCGGCATGTCCTAGAACCAAAAATACAAAGACATGTGATCTACCAACCCGCACTCTCACCGAGAAGAGGCCTGTGTCCCAGCTGTGGGAACATTATATAGGCTGACTTATGCTTATACTAAGCCGTTTTCCCAGTTTGAGAATTGCACATACTGTTGCTAATGTTTAGACAAATGTTAAGGTTCTATTAGACTACCTACATAACGATTTAAAAAACCTTATACCGATCCTGACCTGTATACTTTTACTCATATTGTACAAAATAAATATATCTTGTATCTTGATGGAAACCGCCCGTGGTGCTTTTTAACACAAAGGCAGCGTCTTGTGTCCTTCTCCCTTTTGTTCCGAAACACTGACAAACACTTAAAAACCATTCGAAATATCAACACTCATTCACAAGGAGCGTTGAAATAAGATTGTCGGCAAACATCCCTCACATTCATTCGGTGTCATGATCATTCGTTTACACAATTCTATTCATCCATCTGAACCCTCGTGTATTCTTCCATTTCCCTTCATCCCATCTACAAACATTTACATTGTTTGATTTCCTCAATCATTTCGCGTTTGCTCTTTAACATTTCAATGGTGGAATAGTCTGAGGATGAATGAGAGTGGCCGTTCATCAAAATGCATGTCCTTGGTTGCTAGAATAAATGAAGTACTTAAAGCAAAAATATTCATATGGAATTTCTTGCGAAATATCAAAAGACTTATCATTTGACTTATTGTAATCAGCTGGAGTTCAGATTTAAATAAATAAATAATATTTATTTGACACAGAACATAAATGTTACATTTGAACAGATATAGAGGACACAATGAAATTTTATACTCAAGGCTGGAAGACTGGGAGAGGCCTATCTCCAGCAGTGGACTGCGATAGGCTGAGTTGATTGATACTGAAGGCATCTGTGTCTGATAAAAATATCTGTATCTCAGACATCAGCGCTCTTCCTTATGATGACCATTACATTACTAACTTAATTAGACATATTATTAATAGGAGGTATATCATTGCACAGAAAATAGGGAAAAAAAATTTAAAACATAATAAACAAAAACGGTGTGTGGAGTGTATTTATATTTAATGAAATTAAATGGTTACTTAAACGGTCTCTTCTTTTCGAGTCGATGTGGGTGCTATTAACTTGCCCAGTAGGTGACCACGTCAATAGCAGCAGCAGTGGTGTTAACTAGATCCTAAAAAGTGCAGGTGTACGGACACTTGGGACATTCCAGCAAGTGGGCCATGCTCTGGACAGCACTCACATTGCGTGTCGGACGGGTCTGTAATTTGTAATCTCCCATTTTGCCAAGTGGTACGCAATCTATTGAGTGCTTTCCATATAGGCCACCGCAATTCCCGTCCAGGTGGCAGATGTTCCTGGGGTTTAAAGAAGCTGGGTGGTGAGGGGTGCTATTCTTCCCACTGATTGAACGGTGAAATCTAGGTAGGAAAGTAAGTACATCAGGAGCTCATAATTATACTCATGTCTTCGTCAAATACAGGGTGATAAGTTTTTGAAAATATTACCATCCAATCCAAGCTAGAATTTTAAAGCACAAGCCGTTAAGAAGCAAGCCTTATCCCGTATCCGTCTTAACTGTATCCCTTTTCCATGCATGCATATTCGGCCGGTAATAACATCTCGTCATATCGTGCCGTTCTGAATGGAGGAACCCATTTACTTCTATAATGGCGCAAGTAGCAAATCTGATGGATCCTTTAGAATCCTGATGGCATCGACCTAAATAATATCTTGTAAACCAAGCTTTCATTCATAGATAGATTTACGCCTTGCAAATGTAGCAAGCAATATTGATTCAAATCCAGGCAAGAAGGTACCAATGTGACTTTTTCAATTCATAAATTATTTACCTACTTTCTGAGTTTATCTTGGACATTACTGACATCGGTGATGGAAAAACATCGTGAGGAAACCTGGACTTATAGTTAAGCAAGTTAGCAAGCGTCAGTAAGTATCAATGCTCGTGTCTTTTCTGTATGAGAAGAGACCCTTGCCCTGCAGCGAGACTATTAGGCTAGTACTATTATCAATTTTGGCAACAAATTGTATTTGCAAGCAATCAAGTGTTCCAATTCAAAGAAATAATTTTGTAGGAATAAATTACAAAAGTTTGCCAATTTAGTTGGAGTGCTAATAAGTTTATAGCAATTAATCTTTGCACTTGATATACGACTTATATTCAACTAACTTTGTCGAAGGTCAAGACAGATGAACAATTCAATATGGCTGAACAGAGTTCAGAATACATAAATGAAAAATATTTAAAAATATTTGAGATCGAAAAATTACTTTCTGTAACGAAGTACATTATAGTAAGATTGTTTGTCCACCGTATCGGGGGGCCTACTCCCTAAGTCCGTCCGTCTTTCCGTCCGTCCGTTCACACTACGATCCATCAAAACAAGTGTAAAAGTAAAATTTTTCGGACGGGCAAAAACACATCGGGAGTAGGGACAACTGGCAAATCATGTTGTCATTCATACTTCGTTCGGGCCCCGACCCAATCATCCATCCGTAGGTGATACGGAGTAAGAAACGCCCGTAACGAAGGCCGAAACTACGGCCTTCGTGCTTAGGGAGTAGGCCCCCCGCAACGGGACGTCAACGAGAAACGAGAATACTCGGCCATAGTATAAACCCACTGTTTATACCCAGTAAAATTCAAAATTAAAAACTGAATAAAAACTGAGAAACTTCTCCGTATAAAAACTGTCAGTCGTCAATTTTATTCCACGGATAAAAAACATCTGACTTTGGTCAAATTGGGCATACATGCAGGTTCACAGGTTAACATCAAGTTGAGACGACATGAGTACCTAGCTTAAAATATTACCTATAGCTACTAGCTGGGTCACAATATAAAATATTGTATGGGTAGGTAATAATATATATATTATGGGCCAGTGAGCCCCAGACATTAAGTCTGTATCTTGGGGCTCGGGAAAATCATAGATAACAACGGCTGAAAGTTACTACATACAGTTCATTGTATTTTTTCAGAAACTTCAAAGGTATTCCATACAGCTATTATTTTACAGAGCTACATTTGAAGTTTAGAATACACTCCCAATCATTATTTCTTCCCGCTTCAACAAATTGAAAAATCTTTCACTTCTATCAATTTATTTTCAATTTGCAAAACCAAGTAACATTTTTGCAATACTATAAAAATATGTACTTACCTACAAAAATATTTGTGTATAAAATTTTCTCTCGAGGCAACTATGAACCAGGTTACGGTCTAGGACAATTTTCGCCCGCAAATTGAATCGAAAAATTTATTCTAGGTGGAAATATAATATTGGATTCTCTCAATATTTAAATTTCATTTCTTAGAATATTGATTGAAAATCTTATTCGAATTCGAATTACATTGGTTTATAGGTATTATATTATTATATTTTACATTTCTTCCCAATGTTATTGCTATTTTTATGATAATCAAATTAATTTTATTCGTGACCCAAAAAGATTCAAGCTTTGCCACAGAAGAGTGGACTGAATCCGAAACAAAACAAACTGAATTCCTTCTAACAAACATAAAAATGATAAAAGTTTTTAGTCTAAATGGAATTCCATACATCCGTGTGAATTAATATTAAAATTTTAGCAGGGATGCTAAAATTTTAGTATTAATTCACACGGATGTATGGAATTCCATTTATTCACTAGCGTATTATAAATAATTTCGTTTGCAAACAAAATAGCCGGCAAACATTCACTATACAAAAATTTTAGTTCAAATGGAAAAATATGTAAAAAGTTTATTTACAAAAATGTTGGAACAGCAACGAACAAAAATATTTTGCAATTAAAATTTATACAACTTGTTTGCTTACTCATATTATTTACAACGTTTTAATATTTTATTCAGTAGGTACCCTAGATTTTATTTCTCTTTAAACGTCGATTGACACCCAGGTGTGCAGATAATAATAAAAAATCTAATGTGACTGCTAATTGGCGTGCGATGGGTTAACGCAGCGTTTACCAGAAATGTATAGTCATATTTAAGTGTGTGGTGCAGACCATCAAACTGAACAACTTTCTCCATGGGACCAATATCGTAATCGCGACAAAATTATCAGCTGTCCCATACATTTGGATCGAGTAGGTATTGAAGTTTTGTATGGGACAGCTGATTACTGCAGTGGAAACTCGTGGAGATTTAAAAGCCAGCTCCAAACTGCCAACAATTAATTACCGTCCGAATGTCGTCCGTGTCGTTGTACCGACAACTAAACACTAACACAACCTGTCAATATGAATGATGAATCGCAATCAGTAACCCAAAGACACGGTCATGGTAATGACGTCACCGCCAATAAGCCAATTTACATGATAATGCGTGGTATTAACATTTACATCCCATGTGCAATCAGCATTGTTCACTAGTTACTGTAACCATTCATCATTAGGAACAATAGGAATGACAAGAGTTGCAACTGTAGGTTTATATTGATGCCGATTCTGTTGTGCACAAACTAAACTTAATTTAGGCTATTGCTAACTTTTTCTTTCTAATAAAAAACTTTTTACAAAAAAAAAACAACCGACTCCCAAAAAAACACTACAAAGTGAAAAATAACTTTAATTTCGGAAGTCGGTGTCTTTCGTTTTTTTTTGCCACCGACTTCCGAAATTAAAGTTATTTTTCACTTTGTAGTGTTTTTTTGGGAGTCGGTTGTTTTTTTTTTTGTAAAAAGTTTTTATTTTTCACTTTTTAGTGGTGGCCTACCCCACACACACAACATAGGTACAACTCCTACCTAGCGCAATTTGAAGCGGCATATAGTAAGCATTAAATCATTTATAGCCAGAGTGCACCTCATGACAATTCCAATAAGCCCAAACACGGCTAAGATACATTGTGTTATTACTGAGTTCCGATGCCTACCTTCCGGCTTCTTCATCAGATCGGTTTGATTTTATTTATAGCTTAGTCATAGTCCCTTAACTATTAATCGAGATATCTTATCGCCACCCGTGAAATACATATGACCGTTGAGGAGTTCCCGTGGCTTTCTGTGGTCTTCTTCATTAGTTCCACTTCACCAGATGATACTTTCTGAATGCAAACGCTTGATTTGTTGATGAAAATACCAAAATAGCTGTAGTATGCCTATAATATTTGAGGAGTTCCTCGATTCCTCATGGATATGAGGATAACATAACTGGATTTTGATAAAAACGGGACCAATCTGGAAGACCCCCTGGAAATCTCAAAATTGAAAATGGAATCTGGAATCTGGATCACCCTTTCGAATAAAAAAAGAATTTTCGGAATCGGTTCATAAATGACGGAGTACTGAGGTAACAAACATACAAAAAAAAAAAACATACAGCCGAATTGAGAACCTCCTCCTTTTTTTGAAGTCGGTTAAAAACAAGTAAGAGACGGAAGTAAATTAGAGCTTTCAAATTTAGTTGAACTAATATTTCCATACAGATTTAGTCGGTGTTCCCACGAGCGTAATGAAATCGCGGCGGGATTTTATCGCCCACTGGATTTTCAACTCTCGGTGTTGAGCCGAGCGTTGAGAATCCAACCTAACAAAAACAGAGTGCATCCCAGCGCGACGAAAAACACACTGTTGGATTTTCAACTCCCGGCGCTAAGCAGAGAGTTGAAAATCCAGTGCGCGATAAAATCCCGCCGCGATTTTATTACGCTCGTGGAAACGCCGACTTAGACGACACGTAGTAAAAACATGTCGACTAAAAACACGGTGAAGCGCACTAACTCCTTTAACAATAACTGAAGCACCCATAGTAAGTCAGTGCGCTAATGTCTACAAGCCAGCACGCACACATTCACACCATAGTAAGTCTACCGGCCGCCATTACGTTACACGAGCGACGGCGTCTTTGCAGGTACTCAAATCACGCACACATAGATCGGTAGGGTGCTTCACTTTCGATATGCGTGGTGCGGAGTCCATCTTTTTTTATAAGTCTATGGTGAAGCGTAAGGCGTAAACTAGTTTGACATCTCTAACTTAGTTCATAGCTCTATCCGTCCTTTTCTCGCAATGCCTGTTAGTAAAAGATAGCGATTCTTTAATTTCGGTTTAGTCATTGAACAAAAGAATCGGCACCAGCGTCTGTTCAACTAAATGTGTCTGTTCCAGATGAATGTTCATGGTCATTAGCGTGACTGTTGAGTGACCATGGGCTCCTGGGCATGATCCCCATGTCGAGCAAAGTGTTATTGGGTTTTTACTTTAGGATTTTGCAATAACAGCCCAGAGTCTGATTACATTTTATCACTGTACTGTTCTAATAACTACAATGCTACATCATAATCATAATATATAAAACAAAGTCGGTTTTTTTTACACCATTTATATAACCCAAGTGCACCGATTTTTACGATGTTGGATTTGTTGGATTTGTGTCCGCCCTGAATAGCAGAATAACTATATTATAACATAATATAGTTATTAAAACATAGGATAAATTCACAAAAAAAAAATGAAGAAAATTAATTTTCATATACATGAAATTTGGACAGGGCAACGTCTGTCGGGTCAGCTAGTTTCAAATAATGTAGAATTAACTTAAACTGCAAACTAAAATACTACTTAGGTACGTAAGTAAACATGACGTCAAACATCTAGCATGTCATTTCAGATCTCATTAAGCCTTAACAGTCAATAATTAGTAGGTAACAAGCACGCGAGATCATTTAATATCTACGACACAGCTATCTGTGCACAGTTACATAAGCAGACAGCTTGTAAGACTAGGGAAACTGATACAGAAAATAATCATATTTTTTCTTCGAACTAAGAATGAGCAACCTTTTTCTATTGCTAGCCACAATGTAGGAACCTACTGCCCTGTGCATGTTTCACCACCTACGATTAAGTTCCTATTTACTTACTTGGCAGATATTTTCATACAAATTCTGTACCATTTTCGAATTGATGCGATGAGTAGTGGCTATTCGGACATCGTGATAGAGGCCCATAGTCATAGACCTGAGAATAGATGAAAAAGTAGTAGTCGTCATTTCATAACCTAAGTAGGTAGGTATATCATAATTTACATACATAACTTGGCTAGTATACTGTGTATAACACACATGATGATAATAATATAATCTTGTCAAGCATATACACTCTATAAGACATGATAAAAAAGTTGTTTCTAAGTAATCATACAAGCAAAAAGTACCTTCTCCCCTGGTATACTAGGTAACAGATTTCACTTAACAATTACAACAAAGATAATCCACATTAACAGCGTAATGTAAGTAACATAATCTTACTTCCCAGTTCTAATTGTTTGATGAATATTCATAATTCATGTTGTTGCGAACACCCTTTAAAGCGGCGGGGCTAAAGTTAACAATTTATAACAAGATTGGATGAGGCCATGATACGGCAGCCATAACTTTCTAACATTTTAACTTGTTAGAATATGGTTATTGAATGTTAATTTGAGTTAAATGTGGATTATTATTATTATTGTGCGGCGGATTTTATCGCGCACTGGATTTTCAACACTCGTTGGTTGAGCCGAGCATTGAGAATCCTATCGCGTCGAGAAAAGACACACTGGATTTTCAACTCTGGGCGTTAAGGCTTGTCCGCCGTAAAAAGCGCGGTCACTGTCAGACTGCATAGAAAAGAAAGAGAAGCGCGATGACACAACGCTTGCAAAATATGAAGTAATTATCGATTTACAAAAAAACTATTGATTGGACTAAAAAGTAATGACGTGAAATCATTCCTTATTATTTTGTAAAGAACTGTATAATTTTATGAACAGTTTTATTGAAAATTGTAGGATTAATATGGTAAAAACTAGAAAAATAGACCTGGGTTTAATTCTTTTTAGGGTTCCGTACCTCAAAAGGAAAAAACGGAACCCTTATAGGATCACTCGTGTGTCTGTCTGTCTGTCCGTCTGTCCGTCTGTCACAGCCAATTTGCTCCGAATCTAATGGACCAATTAAGTTAAAATTTGGTACACATATGGATTTCTGTGACCCAAACACGTACAGCTAAAGTAAATATATGAATTTTGAATATGAGAGTCACTTTTAGGGGGAAAATAAGAATTAAAAAAAAAAAAGTTTTGTAAACTGTACCGTGTGACATATCAAATGAAAGGGCTTACTATGAGGGTCTCAAATATATTTTTTTTATAATTTTAAATTTTTTCAGTTAGTGATTCTGAGTTTAATTTCCAATATGTTACCTGTAGAGACATAATTAAAACCTTTCACACATTAAATATTAAAAAGACTGCTGATCTATGGGGTAATTCTGTGGACGTTGCTAAATCAATTATAAACATTGTAGCACCTACTTTAGCAGTTATTTTTAACAATTGTATTGACCGTGGTGAGTTTCCTGATCTTATGAAATATAGTAAAATAATACCGTTGTTTAAATCGGGTAGTACATCTGACCCTACTAATTATAGACCTATTTCAGAGCTACCTACCTTTAGTAAAATTTTAGTTAAAGTTAAAGTTATTTTAGATCAACTGCAAAGATTTTTTAATAAACATAAATTATTACATAACAAACAGTTTGGTTTTACAAGGGGTCGTTCGACTACTGATGCCGGTGTTGAACTTTTAGGTCATGTTTATAATGCATGGGAGGATAAATGCGATGTTTTGGGCATTTTTTGTTATTTGTCCAAGGCATTCGACTGCGTTCTTCATGAAACATTAATCAGGAAACTGCATCACTACGGAATCCGGAACGCCTCTCTGGATCTTCTCACTTCTTACTTAAGTGATAGGATTCAAAGAGTTGATGTTAACGGGAAAAGATCACCCGGATCCGTAGTAACAATGGGGGTCCCCCAAGGCTCAATTCTTGGCCCGTTTTTGTTTCTTATTTATATTAATGACTTGCCTTACCTCATAAAGGATAATCATGATATAGTGTTGTTTGCAGATGACACTTCACTTTTATTTAAACTCAAACGTCAGCAGCTGGTTACTGACAATGTAAATAGCGCCCTCGCAAAAGTAGTTAACTGGTTTAATGTTAATAACCTACTTCTTAACGAGAAAAAAACTAAGTGTATTAAGTTCACTATACCTCATGTTAGACAAGTAAAAACTAGTGTTCTCATAAAGGGTGAAGAGTTGATTCCCGAAGATACCACAGTGTTCTTGGGCATAAATTTGGATGCCAAACTTCAATGGGGCCCCCATATAGATAAATTGTCGAAAAAGCTTAGCGCTGCAGCATACGCCGTTAGGAAAATTCGTGATTTAACTTGTTTAGAGACAGCCCGCTTAGTTTACTTTAGTTATTTTCATAGTGTGATGTCGTACGGTATTCTGTTGTGGGGAAATGCCGCCGATATTCAGACAATTTTTGTTTTACAAAAAAGGGCTATTCGTTCAATTTACAAAATTAAGTCCCAGACACTCCCTCAGAGATAAATTTAAAGAAATTAATATAATGACTGTGCCTTCTCAGTATATCTATGAAAATCTTTTGTATGCTCATAAAAATATCAATTTGTTTAAAAAATACAGTGACGTCCATAATGTGAATACTAGAAACAAACACAAATTTGTTGTTCCTACAACCAGGCTTAAGAAAATAAGTGGTTCGTTTAGTTGCCAATGTATACGTTTTTATAATAAACTACCTAGCCACATTCAAGAACTAAGCCTTAATAAATTCAAAAATTGTATAAAGCGGAAACTTTGTCAGAAAGCCTTTTATACTGTCAAAGACTATATTGAGGACAAAAAGGCTTGGGATTGAGCTGCTCCAATAAATTTACACTATTAATGTTGATTTAAATACCTTTTTACATATTCTATACAATGACATGAATATTTACTTTGTAAAGTATTACTTATACTATTTTTAATTATTGTGAATGTGAAGACTACGTGGATCATTGTTTTTTATTTATTTTATCCTTTTCTCAGTTTTAGTTATAGTCTGACAGTTTGAGTAATTTATGCGGCCTACCCAAATGTCTTTTCTTTGGTATTGTTCGTCGAATCGTTAAGCTCCTTAAGTTTTGAGTTGAGCTGCACGATTACTGACAAATGCGTGCACTGACTGGACAGGTCCACTCAATCTGTGTGGTTCTTTCATCAAAAGACCATTTCAGACTGCAATCTGCATGGTCTTCACATGATCTGACCAAGATTATGTCTGGACTTTAAAAGAGACTGTGACCTCTGAGTTTGTTTCGGCGTTTCTTCTCAGAGTAGTCAGATAGGAAACGTCGAACTCATCTAGTTTTAAAAAAAAAATGTTTGACGTGTAAAAGTGTTTGTACAAACCTACTTACAGAAAATAAATCATTTATCATTTATATTGTTTTAAAGTTATTTAAGAAAATTGACGAAAATTGACCATTCCCCCCCCCCCTTATCTCCGAAACTACTGAGTCTAAAATTTTGAAAAAAATATAGAAAATAGTTCTATGCCTGTAGATTACAGGAAAACCTATAAGAAGTCTGTGGTCTTAAAATAACATGGTAAATCTATATATATAAAAAAATGAAAGTCCTGGCTGAGTCACTAAATAAATAAATAAATAAATATCCTTGGACATTTCACACTGACTAATATATCAACGCACAGCCCAAACCAATGGACCCAGAGACTTGAAATTTTGCACATAGATAATATAGTGTAAACATCCACTAAGGAAGGATTTTTGGAAATTCTATCCCTAAGGGGGTAAAATAGGGGATGAAAGTTTGTATGAAAAATCCTATCCCTTGAGTTAATAGACTTGAAACTTAGCACTAATATTCATGTAAGTAAATTATAAAGTTTATCATTTTTAGTTATCCTAAACTACCCCCTAAGGAGGGATTGGGGGTGTCAAAGTTTGTATGGAAGAACTTTAACACGCGGTCCGATTAACTCAAAACTCAGTTTTTATACTTGAGACCAAAAATTAAGACCAACGTGTATGAGGGTTTTCCAAAAATCTACCCCTAAGGGGTGAAAAGTTAATTTTATAGCGGAGGATTTTATTGGGGGCTTGATTAACCCCTCAAGTGTCGAATGCACCCCATGTGTGCATAAGAAAAACCCTTTTTTTGTTCGTTACATAAGCTTATATCACATTTATATGTAAATGTAAAAAAACATCATCCGCTGGAAAACCAATCAAATCATTAGTTGTGAACTTATGGAGTTCGCAGCTAACCTCCCCTCCCCCCCCCCCCCGCGTGTCAAATGCACCCCATGTGTGCAAAAGGACAAAACTTTACATAATAGGTATATAAGCTTAGATCACGTATATATAAACGTAAAAAAACATCATCCGATGGAAAACATATCATTATCAGTAGTTGTGAACCTATGGGGTTCGCAACTAACCCCCAACTCTCCCCACTCGCTGGGGTTTTGGGTCTAAAATCAGCCAAACTCAGACACTTGAGGGGTTAACTCTAAAATTGGTGTAAATAACGTTTGAGTCAAGTTATGGAAACATACCAGACGATTTTTGAAATTCTTTAATTGTGTTCGTGAAAACAGAGATACAGTTTATATGAAAAATCTTATTAATTTGGTTAATGAACTTGAAACTTAGCACAAATACTTGCATAAGTAATTAATAATGTTTGTCATTATTTGTTTTTCAAAACTACGCCTCAAATGAGGTTAGGGATGTTAAAGTTTGTATAGAAGAATTTTAAAGCGCAGTCCGATTAAAAAAATGGTACTTTGAGTCAAGTTAGGAAACTTGCCAAACGAATTTTCACCGATTTTGACGACATATAGCTGATGTTTTAAGGAGTAACTTAGGCTATTTTTATTTTAGAAAAATAATTAGGGTTCCGCGCAAGAAAATTAAAATCCATGAAATCAGACAAACGTACAGTCCAGTACAAACTTACTAAGCCTCCGCTGTCTATTACGGCTATAACAACAAATAATAAAAATAAAGCAAAGTTAAAAATGTAAGGGGTCGATCCCCATTCAATAAACTTTTCATTTTGAAAAAAAAATAAAAATTTTAATCTAGCATGTGTGTCATCGTCTAGAACTCATTGAGTAGAGTACAAACATATTTTTTTTAATCTTTTAAAATTAAGAAATAGGGGGCCGCAGAAGTTGTAAATTTTAGACCATTTTTGTACGAGCTCTAGCGCAACAATTCAACAAATTAGGAATTCTAAAAAACTTCTTTATACCATTTAGGTACCATGAATACTGTATTTAATCAACAATACTGAAAACGGCGATTCATAAGGTATTTTGTTTAAACATGGTTGATTTTCTGCAACTGCAAAAAATAACCTTGTAATTCACAGTATTATTATAAAAAAAGTTATCTTTGCGATTGTTAAACATATAATATGGTACGGAACCCTTCGTGCGCGAGTCCGACTCGCACTTGACCGGTTTTTTTCCTTAATTCTACAAACTAAAATAGATTTTAGGACACATTAAATCACTTCTTATGTACTGTAGATTGCTGTGTATTTCCTATCAAAAATGTGCTATAGTTACTGTAAAAGATGGTCACAAAGTTACTTAGTTTCGCCGTATTCTAAGGCAGAGCGTTGAAAATCCAGTGCGCGAAACAAAATTGCCGCGATATTTTTACGTCCGTGCGAACGTCGAATTCTGAAGTAACAACCATATTATATGGTTGGTTACAGGAGGATCAAGATTATTCCTCAATGTTTTTATCACTAGGAATTACTACAATTAGCATTGCTATACGTGGCAATGTTGCCAGCCTGTTGGGCACTTTTCCTGTTGACAGCGATACGGACGAATTTTTTGATGCCCTATGATTATTTCCCCTCCTTTTCTATATATTTATTTAATATTATTTATTTATTTTATTCATCAACAAATTTATATTTGTGTCGGACAGTGGTTTTAACAATAAATACACGAATAATAACACACAAAGTGGTTTTAACAATAAATGTAACACAAAAATAAAATAATCATCATAAAGCCAAAAAAAAAGCAAACACTACATTCCGCATTGGTCATAACTCATAACATCCAAGACAAGTATAGCATAAGTATAATCAGCCCGTAATGTTCCCACTGCTGGGACACAGGCCTACTCTCAGTGAGAGGGAGTGGGCTGTAATCCACCACGCGGGCCCATTACGGGTTTGGAGATGTCATAATGTCTTCGAATTTTCAGTTCTAGGACATGCCGGTTTCCTCACGATGTTTTCCTTCATCGTTTTGAGAGCAGTGGTGATGAAATAATTTACAGAAAGGTGCCTGTCTGGGTTCGAACCTACGACCTACAACTCGTAAGTCGCAGCCGTTACCAATGGGCCACCACTGCTCTCTTGCGATAATTTATTCCGGAAGGTTTATATGTATAATACATTATTATCAAACTTGCATATAATAAACAAATCACGACATCAAGTGGTAAAAACCGTGCAAATCAGGGGCAAGCAGGTCGCTAGTAAATAGATATAAACAGGAAAAACAATTGTAATTATCCATCTTCATTGTCGGTTTCGTTAATCTTTTGTTTCAGTTTTATGTAATCTATTTTTTGTAGGCAATCGCGTGTCAGGATGGCCTTTGACGATTCTACTAATTAATAGACATGATGGTTAACATTAGAAATAATAAACATCCTTCTAACATTATCTCAATTCAGTACTATGTAATTAAAAAACCGGTCAAGAGCGAGTCGGACTCGCGCACCGAGGGTTCCGTTCCGATTTCTGAAAAGTGTGCTATTTAGAGACATCGTTTTATTTTTCCTGTAATCTTTACATAAACTTCTATCACATTGAATAATTTCAGATTTTTCTCTTTGCAAACTTCGGAGGTAACGGGGGGGGACGGTATTTTTTTTTACGTTTTTCATCATAAGTCGAAAACTATGCGGCTTAAAAAAAGAAAAAAATGGTTGAGAATGTGCACACAGCGCTCTTTTATATGATACCCCATATGCCCTAGTAGCCCCGCTTTGATTTTTTAAGACCCCCTTCCAGTCCCTGTTGCAAAAAAAAAATTAAACATAAAAATAATTTCTTTCTTATTTGAAAAATAGTTGGGTCAACGTCATCTAAAACTATTCTAAATTTCAAGTTGATAGCATTAGTAGTTCTTGGTATATCCAGCTGTGACAGACAGACAGACTGAGTGACACCATAAGGGTTCTTTTTTTACCATTTTGGTACGGAACCCTAAAAATCAAACAGCCAACAAAAAACAATAATCAAACTCTAGTAGACCGAGAGGTGACAAGATTTTTCATAACGATCATGGATACGGTTAGACTTACTTCGATGGGTTGTAGAGTAGTCCCCGAATGTGAATGACGTCGGTCTGCCTGCTCTGAGTGGTTGCAACTTCGAGTTATAGCGCTTACAAGAGGCGTCATTGTTGCGAAACAAAAACGATCAGAGAAATGGTCAGTTTTGGTACACATTCAAAGTATGGCGTCTCCGCAGATGAAATAAGTTGGTCTGCCGGCTCTCAGTGGTTGCATTTCAGAGCTATGATGTGCGCAACATTGTTGCGAAAATAAAACGATAAGAGAAATGGTCACTTTTAGTACCTGTTCGAAGTATGGTGTCTCCACAGGTGAAACGAGTTGGTCTGCCGGCTCTCAGTGGTTGTATTTCAGAGCAATCGTTGTGTATGCAAGATGTTTATTTGTGGAGAAAGCCTAAAAAATACATCGGAAAACGGGACAATAGGCTAATTTTTCAAGTGCACGCCGGCCAGTGTCATACCCCCACCCTACACCTGCGCCGAACACCACTCGCTGCGCGACCGTCCCCCCTGTAAAGGAATAGGGAAAAAGCTAGAGGTGTCAATAAGAGAAATGGTCAGTTTCAGTTGCTATTCAAACTGTGGTGTCTCCACAGGTGAAACGAGTTGGTCTGCCGGCGCTTAGTTTTAGGTAAATCACAGATTAGTAATTTTGTAGAATATAGCTAAAACTTAGAGTTAAATATTTACTTACTTCTATTACTGTATATTTTTTGAGTTGTTTCATTAGCTATATTCTACAAAATTATTAATCTGTGATTTCCCCAAAGTAATAAGTTGAATTATTAAAAATTGGATTTGTTCGATTTCATTCTTTATTTTATTGATTACCTTAAGTTGAATTTTTCTATAACTAAGCGCCTTGTGTATAATAAAGCTCTGAAATACAACCACTAAGAGCCGGCAGACCAACTCTTTTCACCTGTGGAGACACCATACTTCGAATAGGTATAGACGCCAGCACATCAAGCTACTACAACCTGTCAAATTTCTTTAATAGATTTTCATCTTTATCGCTAAAGCATTAGGTTCAAGGTTGATTGGGAAAATTTGACAGTTTCGGGTGGCTTTACCTGCTGGCGTCTGTACTAAAACTGACCATTTCTCTTATTGACACCTCTAGCTTTTTCCCTATTCCTTTACAGGGGGTACGGTCGCGCAGCGGGTGGTTCTTGGCACAAGTGTAGGGCAGGGGTACGACACTGGCCGGCGTGCACTTGAAAAATTCGCCTAGTGTCCCGTTTTTCGATGTATTTTTATGCTTTCTTCACAAATTGCATACACAACGATTGCTCTGAAATACAACCACTGAGAGCCGGCAGACCAACTCGTTTCACCTGTGGAGACACCATACTTCGAATGGGTACTAAAACTGACCATTTCTCTTATCGTTTTTTTTTTTCGCAACAATGTTGCGCGCATCATAGCTCTGAAATGCAACCACTGAAAGCCGGCAGACCAACTTGTTTCATCTGCGGAGACGCCATACTTTGAATGTGTACCAAACCTGACCATTTCTCTGATCGTTTTTTTTTTCGCAACAATGACGCCTCTTGTAAGCGCTATAACTCGAAGTTGCAACCACTCAGAGCAGGCAGACCGACGTCATTCACATTAGGGCACTACTCTACAACCCATCGAAGTAAATCTAGCCGTATCCATGATCGTTATGAAAAATCCTGTGACCTCTTAGTCTATAGCATATTCTAAGAACTCCCTGATATCTTTAATTATTTTAGGTACTAAACAATTTAAGGTAGGTAATATCCGAGATTGAAAGACGTCTGAAACATTCAGAAGTACCTCATATTTCCTAGAAGTTGGTTCAAGGGATGGTACCCTTGTCAGAAGCATGCCACTATACAAACCTTCTGGCACGTCGGCCGTAGCGCGAAGCTACTCGCCTTCTGCGGTCTGTAGTGCCAAGTAATTGAATAGATCTTAATAAAAGCAAAGATGGGCAAATATAATTTGGGAGGAATTTCAGTGGGTAGATTCTTTTGACTGTACCTAAGTGTTATCTGGATTTTTAGGGTTCCGTACCTCAAAAGGAAAAAACAAAACCCTTATAGGATTACTTGTTTGTCCGTCTGTCCGTCTGTCTGTCTGTCAAGACCCTTTTTCTCAGGAACGCGTAGAGGTATCAAGCTGAAATTAATACCAATTACGTAGGTCTATGGTCCCTTGGAGTTCTAAAAAAATCAAGCTTCTAAGTCAACGCAATACAAAAATACGGCCATTTATGCAACATATTTTGATACTCGCAGGTGAATCAAAACCTATAGGGTACTTTCCGTTGTCCTAGAATCATGAAATTTGGCAAGAAGAAAGGCCTCACAACACAAGTAAAGGAAAAAGTCTGAAAATTGTTAATTTGTAATTCTGTCACATAAAAAAATATCTTCAAGGTTGTCAGTCTGTCAGCCCTTTTTTCAGGAACGCGTGGAGGTATCAAGTTAAAATTAATATCAAATACTATCTATAGACCTTTTAGAGTCCTAAAAAATCAAGCTTCTAAGTCAACGCAATAAAAAAATACAGCCATTTATGCGATACTCGCAAGTACTTAAATCAAAACCTATTATGGCATTAAAACTTATATAAATACAGTATTATACATATAACTGTAAAATCACGTAAATCAGCGATGTCGGCAAAATTTCGTGTACGGCCTCTTATGTCTGTTTTTGGGATAAATTCTTTTCAACTACGGAACCCTTCATTGTGCGTGGTCCGACACGCACTTGGCCGTTTTTTTTTAAATGCCACTTGTTGAAATCCAAATGAAATAAAATAATGTTTAAAAGATACTTTACCTTTGTTGAGCTTACAAGAAGACATAAATGAATTGATATAGAATAAATATCTCGATTGCCATTATTCTTCAATATCGTGCGACATTTTCAATTTGAACATTCAATTTCACCAACACCCACGTGCGACAACATTGTTAGCTTAAAAAAATAATGCAAAACAAAATGAAAGAGCAAGAATAGAATAGATAATATTACATATGTACATTTATTTACAATTTGCTCAATTCGATACAAATGTAAATTCGTACATTAACACAACGTATCCATTTCAAATGTAGATAACGTCACTTATCCTAATGTCTGGATTCGCACATTCATCCAAGTTCGCGACAGGAATTTGAATGCGAAATGCGAACAATATAATTTAATGTTTATTGTCACTCGTTAGACCTGGGGGCCTAAAACGGCCACATTTAGCAATTCCTCTAAAACGATTCATTTCCTGAATTCCCAGCAATTTATTATGACTGACGTATTTGACGTATTTGACATTAAACTTCAATGAAGCAATTCATAATTTGTGGACCATTTTACGAATCTCTATACAAAACTGTCAAAAAGATGAATTATGTGCTATGAATTTATTGTATGCGGATAAAATTATGAATTGTCAGTTTGTGACCGTTTTACGATTTCAAATATGACTCATAATACCTATGTATTATCCTATTATGATTCTGCCAAAGTGGCCGTTTTAGCCCCCCCGCTCGGGTGTCTTAGCTCGGGAGCTCCATTAGCTCGTGTTTACTTAATCTCGCTTGAAACAAGCTGCATTTTAAAATGTTAAGTCTGTCTTTAAGCTTTTTAACGAACTCTTGAGACTTAAGTGTTTTACATTATTCTGTGTAAAGTGTTTTCGAAGTTCAATTTTGATTAAAGAATGTTTCTTCAGAAAATACGAATAAAGTAACTTTTGAAATTAAATGCCTATCTTCGAAAATATGGAATTGATCGTGAAAATCGTTTATTTTCTGCGTCAGATTGTATCTCAAAGCAGACAGGAGGACAGCATGATAGACACACTGACATATTATAGTGACATCCAAATGTAGGCAATTCAATCTGCCTAGCCTTTTCCCAACTATGTTGGGGTCGGCTTCCAGTCCGGATGCAGCTGAATACCAGTATTTTACATGGACCGACTACATATCTGACCTCCACAACCCAATAACTGGGTAATACGATACCCCTTAGTAAGACTGGTTGTCACAGACTTTCGGGGTTCTGACGACCCGTAACGACTGTCAAAGATCCATAAATGACAGCCGGGACCAACGGCGAGGCACGGAGAAGTCTGGGTATGTAAGGATGGTCACCCATCCACTGACTAGCCCCGGGGAGCGTAGCTTAACCTGATGGATCGACCCGTGTGGCTGTAATTACTTTGCCACATGCTCTTCCAGATTTACGCAATTCCGTTTGTCCGAAGCTGCTGGTCCTGGTACAAAATCTCAATTTTCAACCCTAAACTTTGCAACGTCATTGAATATGCAAAGTTAATAAAAAAGGGTATCGAAAATAAGGCCAAAATAGGTCGATATGAATATGAAACAGTTTCATCTCGCTTATGAGCTTGGCTGCATCAATCCACGTCAGCGCGCGATAAAATTGCAAAAAAAAAGTATAAAAATCATAAATCTTCTTGTCACTTTGCGATTCATAAACGTTATAACTTGAGTTGGCGGTATCTTCAAGCTTTAGGGTAAACTGGTTTACCGGGAAAATCAGTGTTACTCGCATATTATTCAAGAGTGACAAGAGCTTGGCGAATTTAAGAAGCATATTTTCTTGCCTCCCCGTGAGACTTTTCCGAGTTCCGCCTGTAATATTCCTATTACTGTATGTAGGTAGGTACTGCGGGGATCAGGTCTTCTCTTTGTGTAAGTTAATGGTCGTTTTTCCACGGGCCGGGACGTCGCCGGCATAGCAGCACCGATATCGGCGCCGGCATTGCTGGGGAAGCAAAAATGTTATATGGCACGTTTTTCCACTTGACGGCGCGGGCGTCGGCATCGGCACTGCGATGATGACTCGCAGCGATGCCGGCGCCGATATCGGTGCCGGTATGCCGGTGACGTCTCGGCCAGTGGAAAAGCGCCCATTTTGCCTTTCATCAACGGGTCCTGCGCGCTTGTTGGTGGATGTCACGTGTAATAAAAATTTTCGTTCTAGGACATGTCGGCAGATTCCTCACAATGCTTTCCTTCACCGTTTTAAAATATTTCAGATATTGCTGCTGCTTAGAAACCAAGCTGTTAAGAGGGCTCTCGCTCACACGGGACCAAATTTTTAAGATTGTCAAAATTAAAAGTTGCTTTTTTGAAAAATGTAATCAATTAGCGAACTAGTAAATAATATTAATTTAGTAGGTAAAAACACATTTCTCGAGAGAGGTGACAAAATTCGATAGCCCTCTTAAACATCATCATCGTCCGATAAACGATTGCATCAGTATGCTAATATTTAACTGTAGAAATTACGGTGCTCTTCTGTGTTAGTGGGCAATCTCACTGCGTGGTTTTTTTTTTCTTTGTGATTTTGGCGCTGCGCCTCTAGTGGAGTTGGGCAGAACATCTAGTTAGACGCGGAGATGACCGATGGAACGGAGTAAATCTATGGCCATAGAAATCAGGGCTGTCCAAAAGCACGTTGGGTTGATGATATCGTCAAAGTCGCGGGAAACACATGAATGAGGAACGCACGGAATCGAGAAGTATGGCGGATAAAAGGGGAGACCTACCTACACCCAGCAGTGGGTAGTTATGGCTGAAATGACGATGATGATGATGATTTTCTGGTATGCTTAGTACTAACACCGCTTCTCATAATATTTTCATGTTACACTCTTTCATTACATCATCATTTCGTATCCATGTTCCAAATTAAAGGCTTAGGGGGCCTGTTTCACCACATACGATTGAGTTCCTATTAACTTACTTGGCAGATAATTTCTGTTCCATTTTTGAATTTATTCGGTAAGTAGTGGCTATTCGGACATCGTGAAATAGACCGTTAAAGTCACAAGTTGTCACCTTAATCTTCGTAGTTGGAAGCTGCCGGACCGCATTATGCAAATTCATTAATTTAATTATAGAAAGTTTAAAAGTAATTAAACTTGGTTCCCTCCTCAGGTGTTGTTAAGAGACGTTAAAATAAATATTCCTTTTGTTTTATTAGTATTAGAATCACAAATTAGCTCGGTAGGACTTTTGTGTTAGTGTTCCCTAAGGTAAAGGTTTGAAATTTTATTTTTAACAGACGGGTTTTATCTGAAAGATTAGACTGTTGAAAAATCTTATTACTGTAGAAATTACGTCGCTAAGTCTTGTTTGACTTGGGTACTAACTCAATCTGCCTAGCCTTTTCCCAACTATGTTGGGGTCGCTAAGTCTTGTTTGACTTGGGTACTAACTCAATCTGCCTAGCCTTTTCCCAACTATGTTGGGGTCGGCTGCTGCTGCATACCAGTATTTTACATGGAGCGACTGCCTATCTGACCTCCACAAACCAGTAAGTGGGTAATACGATACCCCTCGGTAAGACTGGTTCTCAGACTTTCGGTCTTCTGGCGACCCGTAACGACTGTCAAAGATCCACAAATGACAGCCGGAACCAACGGCGAGGCACGGAGAAGTCTGGGTATGTAAGGATGGTCACCCATCCACTGACTAGCCCCAGGGAGCGTAGCTTAACCTGACTGAAAGATAATTATTATTATTATTATATTCTTTATTTTTCGGACAACAATGATCCAACGTGTTAGTAAACAATATTATAACTTAAAACTAGTGTTAGTACTGACTGTTAAGACTGTTGAAAAATCTTATTACTGTAGAAATTACGTCGCAAATAAAAATAATAACTTTTGTTTAATTTACGATCTGTGTGTACATAACACCACGCCTGTAATTCCACGAAGGGTTAGGCAGAGGTGTACCTTAGACTTAGGGCAAAAACCAATAATAGTCAGCAGGGTTCATGTCAATCAATCTGACTAGCCTTTTTCCAACTATGTTGGGGTCGGCTTCCAGTCTAACTGGATGCAGTTATAATTTACTGGGTAGTAATTTACATGGATCGACTGCCTATCTGACCTCCACAACCCAGTAACTGGATAATACGATACCCCTTGGCAAGACTGGTTGTCAGCCTTACAGGCTTCTGGTGGCCCGTAAGGACTGTCAAAGATCCACGAATCACAGCCGGGACCTGAGGCATGGAAACGGACGGTCTTGGTATGTAAAGATGGTCACCTATCCACGGACCGACCCCACCAAGTGAAGCTTAACCTGTTAGATCAACCCGTGCGGCTGTTATTACTTAGCCACGAGCTCCTCAATCAGCAGGGTTCATGTAGCAATACTAATACTGGTTCTTCATAAAGAAAATAAACAGCTAAGTAAAGATAACTATAGTGCAGTTTCAATATAACCAGTGTTACAATGTGTAAATAAAGTCGGCTCTAATATATTTCAACGAGTTAATTTGAATATTTAAACCTTTGGATGTCACTGCGCTGAACAAATTTACATAAAGTTTTCATCCACTATATTATCCAGCAGAAATACCGCAGCGTTACAAATTATATTCCGAAGTTAGAAATTAACTTATTTGAGCGTGTTAATATTTATGTGTGGTTTAAACTTTAAAATATAGGGGCCAGAGGGTTTGTTTGATCATGCATCAGTCTACAGTCTAGACATACCTAAAAAAACTTTAATTTTGCATTTAAATCTCTAAAATTAACATGAAAAGTACGAAAACTGTGATAAGTCATAACATCTCGGCTGTAATTCTCGAAGGGTTAGGCAGAGGTGTGCCCAGCATTAGTAGGTATACTCGCATTTCTCCAGATATGTAGGTATAAATCCCATGTATTTTGTACAAGTATCATTATAGGTATGCTCGCATATCCATACTAATATTATAAATTCGAAAGTAACTCTGTCTGTCTGTCTGTCGGTCTGTCTGTCTGTCTGTCTGTCTGTCTGTCTGTCTGTCTGTCTGTCTGTCTGTTACCTTTTCACGCCAAAACCACTGAACGGTTTTCGATAAAATTTGGCAAGGCTATAGATTAGATCCTGGGGACGGACATAGGGTCCTTTTTTTTTCAAAAATAATCCTACAGGGGGTGATATAGGGGATGAAAGTTTGTATGGAAAACTCAGTATTTCTTAAGTTAGGGATGTGAAAATTAAAATGTATGCTTTTGATACGAAATAAAGAAATATGCGGTTCAGCGTTTTTGAAAAATCATCCCCTATGGGGGTAAAATAGGGGTTGATTTTAAAATTTACTAAACTAGACGGATTTCTACAAAATTTGGCAAGGCTTCATATAGCATCCTGGGTAAGGAGATAGGATACTATTTTTTTCAAAAATAATACTACAGGGGGTGATATAGGGGATGAAAGTAAAATCATCATCTAGCGAGTTTAATGTTTGGCATTGTAACAACCCATAAGCAAGAAAGAAAGCATCATCTAGCGAGTTTAATGTTTGGCATTGTAACAACCCATAAGCCGCACTATTTATATGAAAAACTCACTTGGCGACAGTCTTATTATAAGTATGGTCTTCGTTCTTCAGTTGGCCCACTAAGGGCTCCGCGACACAGAACCGCAGCTTTCAGGGGCAGTTTCAGGTTTGCGGCCACACACTGCTGGAATGATCTTCCACCACCAATACGAGGCCTGAAAACAATACAGTCATTTAAGTATAAATACAAGAAGTTACTATTGGATGCACAACTTTCTTTACAACAATAGTTGTAGTACAACATGGTATCCTTGTTGTTTACATACCTCACGGGTCACGGCCTGCAGTCCTTGATTTTGGATCTTCAGCAGTGCTGTGGCATAGCTTTTCTGCCTCCTGTCTGCTGGGTTAGCTTGTAGCGATTCCTTATCCCTGTTTTATGTTGTGGTCCTATAAAATGGAAAGTACAATTTTAATATGTTCGGTATTTTATATTACCTAAGTACTCTATTTATCCAATGCAATTTATTTTACAATTTATTACCAATGCATTATTATTATTTCATTTTGAGTACAATATCGTACGTATAGTGATGTTTATCTTTAATAACTTACCATATTTGTTTCAAATAAGCATCAAGCAGATAGCACATGGCGGGTCACCCTCCAACTCTTTAAGTTTGTCTCATAATATTGCACATTTCACTCATAAACACTAATAAACATTGTCACAATCATTGCTGTAGCTTATTACACCCATTACATCATAGTGACATCATGTTTCTGTAATTTTTTACGCCATTTTGTTTGATTACGTAATTTCCAATTTTCTGTGGTTGGTTGAGTGACAAAGCAGGAGCACTTGTCAAAATTGACGCATACGCATATCGCGAACTCTCTGGTTTTTTGATTTTTGTCTTTGGGCTCGGAACGCGTTGAAATGTTGCCACATAATTTAATTTATTATTTTGTCTTTTGGTTGATCTTGGATTATTACTATACGTATGAAATGTTCAATTTTTTGTTTAGTAACTTTTGTTTTTATAAAAGATTAGCTCTTATTTTAATAGTATTGAAATTGCTCATTTGTGCGCGCCGATACAGCGTCGTTTTGTGCCTAAAGCCACCTCAGAACTTGTAAGAGTATTTTTGTTCTGGCCTCGGTCATAGATAATACTTTGTTCAATCCTAATCTTTGCGGGTTCTGAGATGGCGACACGCCGCCGGTTTACGCTGAAAACCAGCGCCTTGACTCGTGCCTTCGTGCACGGGTCACGGCATTAAGCTGAGCGTTAGCCGTTTCGCGCGTTAGTGACGCATAATTAAGTATTTTGTTGTTTTTCTTTTTATGTTTAAATTTAGCTACCCAATTGTTTTTATTTTTTAGGTTTATGTAAAAAACAAATGTATGTGCGTCATTTTTCGCGGGAATAAATAGTTTTTCTTTCTTTCTTTCTTTCTTAAAGTTTGGAAGGGAAACCCAGTATTGCTTAAGTTAGGGATAACAAATGTATGCTATTGGTAGGAAATTAAGAAATATGCGGTTCAGCGTTTTTGAAAAATCATCCCCTAAGGGGGTAAAATAGGGGTTGATTTTAAAATTTACTAAACTAGACGGATTTCTACAAAATTTGGCAAGGCTTCATATAGCATCCTGGGGAAGGAGATAGGATACTATTTTTTTCAAAAATAATACTACAGGGGGTGATATAGGGGATGAAAGTTTGGAAGGGAAACCCAGTATTGCTTAAGTTAGGGATAACAAATGTATGCTATTGGTAGGAAATTAAGAAGTATGCGGTTCAGCGTTTTTGAAAAATCATACCCTAAGGGGGTAAAATAGGGGTTGATTTTAAAATTTACAAAACTGCACGGATTTCTACAAAATTTGGCAAGGCTTTATATAGCATCCTGGGAAAGGACATAAAATACTTTCAAAAACAATACTACAGGGGGTGATATAGGGGATGAAAGTTTATAAGGGAAACCCAGTATTTCTTAAGCTAGGCATAACAAATTTATGCTACTGGTAGGAAATTAAGAAATATGCGGTTCAGCGTTTTTGAAAAATCATCCCCTTATGGTGTAAAATAGGGGTTGATTTTAAAATTTACAAAACTGCACGGATTTCTACAAAATTTGGCAAGGCTTTATATAGCATCCTGGGGAAGGACATAGGCTACTTTTTGTCTTAAAACATAATCCTACAGTGGGTGATAAATAAGGTATGAAATTTTGTATGGGAAACCCAGCATTTCTTAAGTTAAGGATATGAAAATTCAAATTTATGCTTTTGGTAGGAAATAAAGAAATATTATGGTACAGCGTTTTTTAAAAATCGTCCCATAAGGGGTACAATAGAGGTTGAGAAATGTTTGTGTACCTACCTCTTTTTAAGAGATTTAAGGGATTGGAAGTGTAGTCATAGTTCGAATCTTGAGGTAACATTTAGTCTTTATTTCAATCGACGTTTTTACGAGGAAATTATTTGAACGAGTGGACACTCGGACAAAAGTTATTTGTTATTAGAGCGTGACTGGC
This sequence comes from Cosmia trapezina, assembly GCA_905163495.3. Classification (NCBI taxonomy): domain Eukaryota; kingdom Metazoa; phylum Arthropoda; class Insecta; order Lepidoptera; family Noctuidae; genus Cosmia; species Cosmia trapezina. The sequence continues at coordinate 21,352,104 of LR991024.1, forward strand.
ATAATGAATTTTAAGTAATTAACAAAGTCCCCCCGCCGCGTAAGTCTGTCTGAATGCGATAATGTCAAAAAGTACCGAACGGATTTTCATACGGTTTTCTCCAATGAACGGAGTGATTCAGTGTAATTCATTATGGTTTTGTGTAAATTGGCTGAAATATGACGACGACTGTTGAAGATGTCGGAAAAAATCATGCCGATTGGTAGCTAAAGGTAGCAGGTACGCAGGTATGCGGGAAGAGATTTCTTTTGAAATAAGCATCACCTTTTTATTCATCGTATTTTTCTGTTCCTTTATGTTTGTCTGTTTATTTGTGTGTACCTACATAAATTGTTAAATAAATAAAAATAAATAAATAAAGTTAAAAAATTAAAAAAATAAAAATGCGTACTATACACGGTAACGATATAGTGTGATACTCCCTGGCCGCGCCACAGTGGAAAATCAAAAAAACATGTTTGTAGATAAATTGTACCGTTTCTGTACTATACGGAATGAGTAATGAAAAAAATTGTACCTCAAAGAATAATGAAATATAATGAAGTTTTGGTGGCGCGGCCAGAGAGTATTCTCCCTGGCCGCGCCACCACGGTTCTTGTAAACTATCCGGCGCAGCCGAACATAGTAAACGCTAAAGAATTGTACGGAAATTGTTCTCTTCCGTACGCTATAAAGAGATTCGAAAATTTCATTACTTTAGAAATCATAGGCTTGCGAAGGTGGCGCGGCCAGGGAGTATTCTCCCTGGCCGCGCCACCAAGATTTTTAGGGCGTACCCGGACAAAGTATACACTAAAGAATTGTACGGAAATTGTTCTTTTCCGTACGCTATAAAGAGATTCGAAAATTTAATTACTTTAGAAATTATAGGCTTGTGAAGTTGGCGCGGCCAGAGAGTTAGCTTCCTGGGCACGCTACCTACCTACCTGGCTCGCGAGTTATTGAGCGTACCCGGACATAGCTTACACTAAAGAATTGTACGCATTATGCACTACCCAGAAACGAAATAATATTTCGGAAAAATGTAATATCTTAAGAGAAAACATCAAATCAAAATTAAGCGCATCAGCAGAATTGCTGATCTTTGTACCTACTTACTAGATGTGGCCTTCAATTTAGAAGTATTGGGAATTATCTCAGTGAGATGTTGCATAGAAGTGCTAGAAATAAGCAACACAATACGAATCAGCTACATTATTATGCATGACAGGAATAGTTGACCTTCAAGAACAATATAAGAAATTGGTAGGTACTTTTTTATTATAGAGTTTCCATTAGGTACGTACGGTCAGCAACGAAAGTCGTTAACACTGTTACTTTTACATGTCATCTAAATTGATACAAAAAACTTTTTAACAAAAAAAAAAAACTAGAAAACCCGACTGCAGTAAAAAAAGACCCATTCCATTTTTTTTTATATTTTCAAACTCAAACGGGTCCCGGCTGCTTCCAACTTTTGTTAAATTTAAAATGGGCTTGTTTTTAGCTTTTCAGTTTTAGTTTTTTTACTGCAGTCTGGTTTTTTAGTTTTTTTTTATTTACTTTTTTTATTTCCAGCTTTTTAGTTTACAAATGTGAAAGATTTCGCAGACGATTTAGTTCTTGCAAGGAGTTTTGGCCGAGAGGGTTATTTAAAAGCTTTTTGGATAAGTGCACAAATAGCCAAGCCTTCGAGGTCCTAACTCTGCTAAAAGCAAATAAAAAATAAAAAAACGATTTGTCACTTTGAATTACTTTTAAACATATAAGTTGTATATATTTTTGTAATCACCTTTTAAAACCCTTTATTTTGATACCCTACTCGATGGTATTAGAAGACAAAAAAATTTCTTACTCCGCAATATGTCACCCCAAATCCACCGTTTTACTTTATTTTTGATGTTAATGTAGCCAGTGACACTCGCACCAGCAAGACAAATCTAAAGACGTATAATTTATCCAAATCCGCTCATTCGTCTAAGATTTACGAGGGAACAAAGAAACGGACATACATACATACAGGTCAAACACATAACCCTCCTTTTGGGCTTTGCCGCAGTCGGGTAAAAAGCAGTGTAATAGATCATTTTGTATCAATTTAGATGACATGTAAAAGTAACAGTGTTAACGACTTTCGTTGCTGACCGTACCTAATGGAAACTCTACAGGGTGTAAGGGACAGCCCTCCGCAAACTGATAGGGTGAATTCAGTACATCATACTAAGATGACCGGTACATGAAATTATTTCAGGAGCGTTATGGGAATCCAATAAACGTGATTTGTTTTATTACCTCACACGCAATGTATCGCTACCGTGGCAAAACGCACGTAGAGAACGGCAGCGCAGCACCTACCCGCCACGGGGTCAATTCTCGCGCCGCGAGAGCGTAGTGGCGGATCGCAAGTTAGTTGAGTAGGTAGGTACTTACGCGCAGGTACAGTAAAGGCGACAATAATTTAGGCTCCATTTAATTATTTTTATAACTGAAAGTTGTTTGAATGTTTTAAGTGGTGTATGGCACCTACTTATTGGTCAGTTTGTCAAGTACGGGTAGGGTTCAATGAAAAATAAGGTTTTATGAAATAAGGAATAATAATTTACGATAATGGCTGTATTCCCTCAAAAACCTTTATCTGCACTAGCTCCAAAGCAAACGCGAACAAACGCCATTTTCATTCTCCTTTTTTCATCAATTGCATGACGTTATAAACAATTTTTCTGGCTTGCATAAGTAAAACGTTGTATCGTCCACGAGCCATTTTTAAACAAATTAATACCAAAGTAGTTTCCGTACTTAACGCAAATAACAAACAGATGAAACAAACAGTCATTAAAAATAAAAAATACTACCTACTGGCAAACATGCAAACAATAGCTAAAACTAATGTCGAAGTGGATTTCCCTTTTTTACCCGACTGCGGCAAGTTAAAAAAGCAGGGTTATGTGTACCATACGTACCTACAATTATTATTACATAGAAAATTAATAGAAATCAATCAGTCAATAGGTATCAATCAGGCTGTAATTGATAGTGCGTCGTGCACAAAAATTTATCCTACCTTAGAATCACCTGTGACCTCCACCGAGACGTTCACAGTTTCACACACGACGAGACGTGCACGGCACAGGGTCTAATCGAGCAGGATACCTATCAATGTAATTTCTGAACGGTTCCCTAGCATTTCCCCGAGCTTCCCCGTAGCACATTATCATTTCGCCATACTCACGAGCACTAAATGTAGCCATTTCTCACAGACAACAACAACAAAAAATAAATCCAAATGGGTAAGTACGTAAACATCACAACGCGACTGCGCGGACAACAGCGAGCGATACTGCCAGATAGTGTCGCAGGACACTACGCGCGTGCGACACAGTCGCAGGACAACTAAATTGTACTAATGACTACACGAAAAATCCCACACAAAAACAGTGTTGTCAACTACTCGAAAAATTTTGCATGAAATTTCTTGCAAAAATGTTTGTACAAAAATACCACTATTTTAAGCTCGACTAAATGTTAGCTGTTATTTTTTTTGGAGAAATGAAACGATTAATTTGTGTCAATTTAATTCAAAGTTTATGCTAAGCAAATTCATAGTTGTGATAGAAGACTGGGCTTCCATTACAGAGGGCTTACGTTCTATTCCCGACTGGACTACCAGTCGGTAGCTGTCGTAAAGCCATGAAAAGCCCCATGGGTGGCTTGGAAACTGGATCCAGTGATCGCTTGAAAAGTAGAATTAATTAAGTAATTAGGTATGTACCTACCACGAATACTCAAGGGCAGATTAAGTGCGTCTTTCCTTTAGAATTTAAGTGCACGAAAAGATTTGCATTTAAAATTAGAGAAGTTCTTATGTGAACCAAGTTAGTTCTAACATTTTGGTTCACAAATTGAGGTTTGATAAGTTGGCAATACTGTTGCGACTCGGTAAATCGGAGCGTCTTGCGCGTCTGTGTTGTTGTATTGTATCAATTGTATGCAAGTAGTATGCGGTGAGTTTGATGAACTCTGAAGCTAGGCAGAAAGTGAACAGCTGATTTCGCGCGTAGTTCGTTAGAGTATTTCGACATACATTGCCGTTTTTTGGATTTTAGCTATTTTATTTACATAAATGGAGTGCTGCAAACAGAGAATGTAATTTTAGATTGAAATAAAGGAATATTAGCCGAAAAAACGTTAAAAAAAATAAAACTTTTCCTGAGAAAATTTCCGGTGGAACATGATTCACAATAAGGAGCTGAAGGCACCCTGTTAATTTGTGGAGGGCTGTCCCTTACACCCTGTATAATAAAAAAAGTACCTAACAATTTCTTATATTTTTCTTGAAGGTCAACTATTCCTGTTATGCATAATAATGTAGATGATTCGTATTGTGTTGCTTATTTCTAGCACTTCTATGCAACATCTCACTGAGATAATTCCCAATACTTCTAAATTGAAGGCCACATCTAGTAAGTAGGTACAAAGATCAGCAATTCTGCTGATGCGCTTAATTTTGATTTGATGTTTTCTCTTAAGATATTACATTTTTCCGAAATATTATTTCGTTTCTGGGTAGTGCATAATGCGTACAATTCTTTAGTGTAAGCTATGTCCGGGTACGCTCAATAACTCCCGAGCCAGGTAGGTAGGTAGCGTGGCCAGGAAGCTAACTCTCTGGCCGCGCCAACTTCACACGCCTATAATTTCTAAAGTAATTAAATTTTCGAATCTCTTTATAGCGTACGGAAAAGAACAATTTCCGTACAATTCTTTAGTGTATACTATGTCCGGGCACGCCCTAAAAATCTTGGTGGCGCGGCCAGGGAGAATACTCCCTGGCCGCGCCACCTTCGCAAGCCTATAATTTCTAAAGTAATTAAATTTTCGAATCTCTTTATAGCGTACGGAAGAGAACAATTTCCGTACAATTCTTTAGCGTTTACTATGTTCAGCTGCGCCGGACGGTTTACAAGAACCGTGGTGGCGCGGCCAGGGAGAATACTCCCTGGCCGCGCCACCAAAGCTTCATTATATTTCATTATTCTTTGAGGTACAATTTTTTTCATTACTCATTCCGTATAGTACATAAACGGTACAATTTATCTACAAACATGTTTTTTTGATTTTCCACTGTGGCGCGGCCAGGGAGTATCACACAACGATATATCGTAGCGATTTGAGTTTGCACAGTTATATCGGACGGCCCTATGTTTTCCACATGAACGTTCCCTTGGGATATTTTCCGACATCCACGCGAGCGAAGCCGCGGGCAAAAGCTAGTATATCATACACACGACATCAAATCTGCCTAGCCTTTTCCCAACTACTTTGGGGTCGGCTTCCAGTCTAACCGGATGCAGCTGAATACCAGTATTTTACATGGAGCGACTGCCTATCTGACCTCCACAACCCAGTTACTGGGTAATACGATACCCCTTGGTAAGACTGGTTGTCAGACTTTCGGGCTTCTGACGACCCGTAACGACTGTCAAAGATCCACGAATAACAGCCGGGACCAACGGCTTAACGTGCTTTCCGAGGCATCTCGTTATGTAAAGATGGTCACCCATCCACTGACCAACCCCGGCAAGCGTAGCTTAACCTGACGGATCGACCCGTGCGGCTGTTATTACTTAGCCACGAGCTCCTCTTCATGTCATACACACGACATACTTAACTAAATAAAAATTTTTTCAATAGGTACACTTCCTCGAAAGCTGGTTCTTATCGCACTACGATTAGGTTCACAATGCAATGTATTTCACACGCGTACGATTTTTCTTTTCCAACACGTGTGCGGGAATAAAAATTGCCACAGATAAGTTATACCTATACTTACTCCAAATTGGTTCAATGCCTCTATTCACAATTCTCTATTCGGAGGTGAATGTTTTTTTTAATCTCGGCAAAGAAATATGCGTCTTTACGGCGTTTGTATTTTTTGAATATTTAAATAATGTTTATAAATAGAATATCATCAAAAACCATGATCATTACAATAAAATTTGTATTCTAAACTCAAAAATATTTGAATTTTCTATTTTTCATATTAGGCTGTCTATCGGCTTTTGGCGAAAGCAAACCGCGGAAAAAAATATAATTTAAATCATACTTTCCTAATAATTCATGACAAAAATATTTTCCGTAATTTTATTTTACTTCTTCAAAAGTGTTGAAAAACGTCGTTTGATACACGTGGACATTTGTTATTGCAGTTCTCGGCTCAAAACCAACGTTCTCCACTTGTATCAAAACGTACTACTGTTGCAAAACTATACTTACACTTACAACTGTTTTAGTAAACTCTGTGGCAAGCTTTGTATTACAATTGATTGTATTTCTATCAACACATTTTGTGTGGCAAAGCGGCATGTAGTTTTGACTGCAACGCAGTTAAAAAAAACTAATATTGTATGCCTAGCCTTTTTCCCAACTATGTTTGGGGTCGTCTTTCAGTCTAACCGGATGCAACTGAATAGGAGTATTTTACATGGAGTAACTGCATCTAACCTGGATAACACGATATCCCCATTAACACGGTAAGACTGGTTGTCAAACTTTTGGGCTACTGAGTAGCGGCAGACAAAGATCTACGAATGACAGCCGGGACCAACGCGGCTTAGCGTGCTTTCCGAGGCACGTAGGGGTCTCGGAGTGTAATGTATGCTCACTCAGCCACGGACCAATCTCAACAATAAAACCTTAGATAACCTTCGATGACACTTGCGAGCTGTTGTTATAATGTATAGCCACGAGCCCACAAAAAAGCTTTTATTATTGTCTACCCTTAAGGCGAAAGCGACCGGGGTAGCCCGCGAATTTCTTTTTTGCGATTTGCAAAGTATTAGGTTGTCTGTTGATCTAAATAAGATTCGCGGCTATAACAAATATTTATTTATAGAATTATATTCAATACAACTCTATAAGTTCATATTACCCTATTGAATGACTATATTTCATGAAATCATGAGATTTGAGGCCAATTCTAACTTGGAGTTGTGTTGCTGATTCTAATGATTATAATTCTGTAAATCCATATTAGTTACGGCCGCGAATCATATTTTAATCAACATACAACCTGACACTGACCTGCAAATTGCAAAAAACGTAAGAAAATTTGAATTTCGCGGGCTACCTTAGCGCATCCCCCTTACAAGAAAGTCAATGCTAACCAAGTCTGACAGTAACACATGTACTCCAAATTCTCGCGACTCGCACGCCGCCACCAGAATACTTACCTTGCCGAGTTGTATGCGCACCACGTAGTAACGCTATTTATTTCTTAAATGAAAACGTCACCAAACGTATTACCGTCATGTTGCCGAGGTAATACTTCCATAATAGATACGTGCATACATCTGTTTAACTTGAGATAGGGTTCGACTGACAGGAGGCAATAAAAGAATGATTTGAAATGATTTACAAATAATTTTGGAATTTCGTTTGTATGAACTACACATGCCTCGTAACACTTTTAACATCGATTGACACCCAGGTGTGCAGATAACAATAAAAAATCTATTGTGTCTGCTAATTGACGTGCGACGGGTTAAGACCAGAACCCATCCAATATAGAATTCACACTGAATATTGAGAGATTTTATGCCGAAAACTGCATAAAGCCTTCACTGAGACTAACTATTGACTTCAACGAGACTCAACATAAATGCTGGCTCTAATAAGCTGCGAATACCTACACGCACATACGTAATGTAAACTTCATATCGCTACGACACATACACGCACACAAACAAATAATTCATTTGGCTAACGCCTCACCCGAGCACAGTATGGCTCCCACGTAATGTGCATAACTGCTAACATAAAAACAGTCCACTAGTAGACCCTGTCGTTTACAAACACTTATGGCTATTACAGGGGAACACATAGTTATACCTTCGTATACATAAGAGGGACTTACAGTTGGAGCAATGTGTGCGAATGAAGATAGGGATTCGTATTTATCTAATCCCTATTTCCCTTGGCCACGCCATAACTTGAGAACTGCTTGACCGATTTGATTTTTTTTTGTTCTATTTTCCTCTTTACTGGGGTGGTTTAAAAAAAAAAGGATTTTTTTTTTTATTTTGACACGACAACGTCTGGCGGGTCAGCTAAATAAAGCAAAGACGCTTTTTGTGTCTATCTGTATGACCGCTTAGTTGTTCTAAATTCAATCAATCAATCTGCATAGCCTTTGCCTAACAATGTTGGGGTCGGCTTTAACTGGATGCAGCTGAATACCAGTACTTTACTTGAAGCGACTGCCTATTTAACCTCCACAACCAAGTACCTGGATACTACGATACCCCATCGTAAGACTGCTTGTCAGGCTTTCGGGCTTCTGACGACCCATAACGACTGTCAAAGATCCACAAATGACAGCCAGGATCAATGGCTTAACGTGCTTTCGGAAGCACGGAGGAGTCTCGGTATGTAAAGATGGTCACCTATCATTCACGGACCAACCCTACCCCACGGACCCCATATTTCTATGGTTCCAAATGATTTTTGTGTTATCTGTGGTTGATTCTGCTGAATGGTGGATTTAGGTGTTTTTGATGAAATTGCATCACTAGTATTATTAGTAGTAAGAATTTCGAAACTTCTGTTGGAAAATAATATGTAGTAGGTTTTGAAACTGTTGTATAACGGGTTATCCGAGGTTTCGTATGATACTATTATAACACTCATACGGCTCGGTTTATTAACTCACACTCTAATTTTAATAACCCTTGTTATATGCAACAGTTTCTTAAACTACTATTATTATCACAATTTGCCGCTATCAGCATCGCTAATCGCTGACACTAGGCCCTCAGACGCGTCCTTCCAGAATTTCTGTTCAGTCTAAATTTAATAAAGCCTGGTAGAGCTCGGTAAGCACGTTGCCGCTGTGTTCACTTAGAAAATTACATAGTTTTCCGCCTCTATTGAATTTGTATGTGCCTTTGGCCGCTGAACGGTTTTTGTTTTTCTACCCTCATTTTAAATGCGGGTAGACAACTTTTTACAGCTTATCTCGACAACATTAAAAGCATATGGAATTTTTGAATTCTGTTTGTAGAATTCAGCATCCATTAAGCTCCATTTATACGGCGTAAGTTTATTGCCGTGGCATACCATAAAATTGAAGGGCAAATATCTGGCACCGTCTAAACAACACGTACAGTATTGTTGCACGATACGGGTTGGTACCTAAGTTAGTTGTTTCTAAGGCCTATTCTAAGTAGCCACGCAACAGGCTTCAACTTACATTAGAAAATATCTCATCTCACTTAAATCTAAGTTAAGTAACCAAGTTATGAATATGCAAGCAATGAATATTTTAAGTAATGCGGTGCGCTAAGCTTTAATCAAGCAACGAATTTGTTCTGCGTCTAATATTAATAGCTCAGTGAAGGATTACTCCTGGGATGCCTAATATAAACTTAGATGTCTTGCTGATACTTTAATTGTGATTTTTGGTTAGTTGGTATCATTGATGAAAATGTTTGATAAACATAAATAAGTTTGATGAAAAACAATATGAAGGCAAATTAAATGTTATAAATTAAAGATACTCTTGAATTAAGATCATATCACATATCATGTGTGTATATTCATACCTATATTGTTCTCATCTCGTTTCCACTTAGGGAGGTCATTACTCATTCGCAAACCTGAAACTTCCTGAAACTGATTTCTGCTCGTGGAGTCATATCAAAACCCGGTATGTCCACTCTAAGTAAAAAGTATGAAATTGAAAGACATCTATTTTTGGCTGTAGATTATTATGTTATGAGGATGCCAATTTCAAGTAAGGGTGTGACTTACCGGCTTTTGATATTTAACTATACACACACAAGTTTCCATAGGCTCCCGATAAAACCTAAAATCACTTGAAAAAGAAAAGGGCTATAGAAAACATTGTAGCTCAAGTTAAATTCACTTTAAGCTCAAGTTTCAATAATTAAACATAGTAACTGTCTTAAATTCATGATTCTGGTCTTATGGTAATGTTTCTTTATGGGCTCTAGAAAGTGACTTTAAAATATAAATGTTAATGAAATGGCGAAAATCTAAGAACGGTGATAAAATTTGAATAAAGCTTAAACTTTATTGAATGTAAGGAATAAAGGACGAGCCTTAAAGAAGAAAGATATCAGAAGAAATATATTGGGCCCTTGACAAAAATTACATTGATGAGATTTTAAATAAGTTTCTGTTATCTGAACAAAATAGGTAGCGACTAACTTTTGTTCGGGACGAATGTTCGGGCAAGAAGGTCCTCAAAATTAAAAAGGTATTCTCAGCCTCGTTTTCTTATTCTAGATACAATTTTTAAAGTAAGTCGGTACTGTAGAGGTTTGTTGCTAAATGATAACCTTAGCATGATACTGGCAGACATTCTATCATTCAAACATCGAATTACTATTGAAGAAAAGCGAAGCTTGCTTTTGTTCAACGGTGGCAGTCAGATTCTTGTAGGGCTTCGCATTAGGCAGTGTGATTTCTTTAAGTTGAAACTGAGTACCTATTAATAAAGAGGCCCTCGGCCCTTCGTCCTTCGGCTTACCTCTTTTTATTCATTAGCTAGCTAACCACCCCCTGTGAGATTCGAGTCTTCACAGTACCTATCAATCCGTATAAAATATGGCTGTTAGAGCGACATCACACTGACGATTTTCCATCGTGTTTCCAGCGAGGTGATTTACGAACTTGCTCTCCGCGTGTGCAAAGCGAGCTAGCCGCGACCACGCGACGTATTCTCCGCATTTTCACAATCAAAAGATTGTTAACTTTTTATTCAACGTTGATGCACGTAAAATCCGATGTCTTGTATTTTGTCAATGCTGCTTCCTACAACGCCAGAGAGGTACTAACCTAAAAACTTTATTGCACATATAAAATAACAAACCAATCATTAAAATCCATAGGAAAGTATCCCAGCAGCATCTAACGAAGGTAATTACCGTTTAACACCGATGACTTGGATAAGATGGTGGAGGCGCCAACTTTGATTGCTTCGTGACTACCCCCAGATGCTTGATAAAGCAGCTTCAAAAGCAATTTTGTAAACAATTTCCATTCATTATCTTGTAGCCGCAAAAATGACCCGTTAAGATAAAGCTGGCCTTGCAGAAAGTTAGGATAACGCAAATTTTGTTTGTGAAGTATTTAACGTTTAGTGTAATTATTTGTATTTAATGGAGTCTTGGTCATTAAGAAGAGGGTTTTTCATTTTAATTACTATTGTTTTTAGTTAACAGTCGATATGTCGCAGCTCGTAGCCAACTGGTTTCATTAGCTGATTAGTTAATCGCCTAGCCTTTTATCTAAACGGTCGTTCCACTATCGGCCCGAATGATATTCAATTATAAATTAGGTTGGAACTGTGACCAACCACGCGCGAACTGAAATGGTCGCAGTAACTAAGCCTGGGCACCCTGAGCAAATGGATTAGGTTAGGTTAGAACTGTGCTCAACCGCGTGCGAGCCGAGTGAGCGAAGCGAGCGATACCGCGGTAGCAGCCTTCTACTACTTCCAAAGGCTAGGCGTAGGCGGTTAACTAAATGGCTAATTAAACCATGCGACAGATATATTGGCCATTTAGTATTTTAGCACCCCAAAATATGAATTACTATTAGAGGTTCATAGAAGTTTATAATCATAATGTGGAGTGTTCAATAATATTTTCAGGGATGCAAAATGAGATTTAAAATACAAAACACAATATGTTTATTTCTGTACCAACTAGTTTAGGTTAGTATATGATTGGAGCCTCCTTTTAAGCATAATAACGCCTGTGTTAGGAGACTCCGCTCTTCCATAGCGTTGGCTAATTGTACAACTTACAATAATCATTTTAATTTTTTTTTTTTGTAGTTACTTAGGTTACATAATTATTTTCTTTATTAACTAAACTAATACATTTTTCTCGAGCGCGTGTTCCGTGTTTTATTGCCACATTACATACACATATATTTATACACATTACATATATTTTTATAACCAAACACGCTCGCTCGCTCTTGAGTATATCAGAATAAATAAAATGATGTAGGTGTGTTGGGTGTAGGAAGTGTGTGATGTGTGTGGGGTGTGTGAGGTGTGTCGAGTGTGTGTGGTGCGCGATGTGTGTGGTGTGTGTAAGGTGTGTGGAGTGTGTGAGGTGTGAGAGGTGTGTGGGTGGTGTGGATGTGTGTATGAGGGAAGATGTAAGTGTGGGTGTGGCGGTGCCAATATAACTAATTTCCACTTATTGTAACAGTAATTCAATATCTGCATACGTGCGTGATACGAGTGAGATTTATTTGAGGTTTAATTCAATACAAGCCGTGTGTGGCTAGAAAGGGGGTGGCTAAAGAGATGTCGACTAATAGAGAAGTCATCATCATCTGCCTAGCCTTTTCCCAACTACGTTGGGGTCGGCTTCCAGCCTAACGGGATGCAGCTGAATACACACAACAACAGGTTTTCACATGGAATAACTGCCCATCTGACCTTCACAGCCCAGTTAATATTTAATAATTATATACCCCTTGGTAAGAGATATTGATCTCCTCAATGCGGACAACGACGCCACTAAATACCTGTATGAAATCAAGAGAAATGGATATCAAATACTGAACAAAATCAATGGTCTATACAGCACTCGTGAAACTTCGACTACAAAATCTATACTGGATCATGTTTGTACAAACATAGCTAACCACTCATTTAATTTCTCCATAGTTGAGTCAAGTTTGTCGGACCATAAACAAATATATCTGGAAATAGGCAGTCTAGAGCCACAAATAAACAAAACAATACAATACAAAGCAATAAACTATGAACAGTTGTACAGCAACGCACTAACAGATAATTATGTGAATGAAGAAAGTGATTACTACCTCCTCGAGCGCTTTATCACAAAACATGTAAATAATAACAAAATCGATAAAACAAAAATTCTGAATCTACCTCAAAACGACTGGATAAACCGCAGTATTCTTGATTCAATAAATCTACGTAACAACCTATGGCAACAGACAAAATCTCACCCAAAAGACGGAAACATACAAAAAACCTTTTCTAAACAACGAGACCACGTGACCAACCTGATCAACACACACAAGAAAAAATACTATCACGATCTATTCTACAACAACAACAATCAACCAAAAAAGATGTGGGAACTTATTAATAACCTAGCACAAAACAAAGTCAAAGAAAGCAATGCTCCTCCGAAACTAATGTCGAGCTCGGGACCTAAAAAAGATGTGGGAACTTATTAATAACCTAGCACAAAACAAAGTCAAAGAAAGCAATGCTCCTCCGAAACTAATGTCGAGCTCGGGACCTGTAACCGAAGGTAACTCAATATGTGATTTATTTAACTCATTTTTCTCATCAATAGGCGAGGAATTAGCTAACCAAATACCCGACATTTATCACGCGAACGACGGCAACACTCTTATGTACGAACACAACCACTCACACGACGTAACTCTGAATAAACTCACTCCTAGCACTGAAAACGAAATCTCTGAAATAATTGACGGTCTTCATAGCAATACAAGTACAGGGTTAGATGGTATCAGCACCAAGACGATCAAATGCCTCAAAAATATAATTGTTCCGAAACTAACTAAATGTATAAACGAATGTCTGATGCGCGGCATTTTTCCGAACACGCTTAAGGTTGCCAAAGTCAGCCCTATTTTCAAATCGGGTAGTAGGACTGATCCAGGTAACTACAGACCAGTGTCGGTTTTACTTGTATTAGCAAAAATATTTGAGCGAGTCTTGTACAGCCGTTTAAACACATACCTTCTTGAGAAAAAGTTCCTAATTGACGAACAATATGGCTTTCGCTCGAAATCTAGCACTCTTACAGCTACAGTAGACTTGATAACCAAAGTCAAAACACACATAGATAAAAAAATGTTGCCCTGGGGGTATTTATTGATTTAAAAAAAGCGTTCGATACAGTATGCCACCACAAGCTTCTCCAAAAATTAAACAACATAGGAATCGTGGATACAGCGGTGTGCGTCTATCTGACAGGCCCCAACGAGATTCATCAACGGGTGATAGATTTTCATAAAGACATTATTTTGTACCTAAAGAAAATAAATAAGATATATTTTGTACCTCGACAGTTTTTGATTAAATTACGTTTTTATGAAGTGTCTTGCTAGCGGGCCCTTTATGGTTATTTTTATTGTTTTTATACTTACAGATCGCACAATAGTGTTAGGAGCTTGATACTATTATATACTTTACAAATCCAAAATCTCGACTTTCTGTGAGCTACACTTCAGAAGATATTGGTTATTTAAACAAGCGTCCAGCCAGCGGGCCCCTTTTTAAAAACTACTATTTTATATCATACAATAGTGTTAGGAGCTTGATACTATTATGTACCTTACAAATACAAAATTTCGACTTTCTCGAGCTATACTTCAGAAGATATTCGTTAATTAAACGATCGTCTAGCTAGCAAACCCCTTTTCAAACATTATACCTACGTTAATAATCCAATAGGGCTATAACACCAAAACTGGGATTAAGAAAAAGAGTAAGAGAGTTAAGTACGACGCTAATGATGACGATGTAAATTAAAAGAGAAAATGTAATAGTAATTATAATCTTTAATCTGTTTAAATTAGTAGTTTTTAAAAAGGGGCCCCCTTTTTAAAAACTACTATTTTATATCATACAATAGTGTTAGGAGCTTGATACTATTATGTACCTTACAAATACAAAATTTCGACTTTCTCGAGCTATACTTCAGAAGATATTCGTTAATTAAACGATCGTCTAGCTAGCAAACCCCTTTTCAAACATTATACCTACGTTAATAATCCAATAGGGCTATAACACCAAAACTGGGATTAAGAAAAAGAGTAAGAGAGTTAAGTACGACGCTAATGATGACGATGTAAATTAAAAGAGAAAATGTAATAGTAATTATAATCTTTAATCTGTTTAAATTGTTAGGAACAAAAGATGTCTAAACATGTCGACAATAATTTTAAATAATTTTAAAATTTCAGACAACGCGTACCAAATGTCAATTTAGAACTTAGAAATTTAAAGAACATCAAAAACCTTATACAACATCCCTATACTATTAAACGAGTAATATTTGTACTCACGTTCACGAAAACGGCTCTAACGATTTCGATGAAACTTGCAATATATGCGTTTACGGGTGCAAAAAATTGATCTAGCTAGGTCTCATACTTCGTCAAAAAAAAATCGTTTACTCTATTTTCACCCGAGCAGAGCCCGGTCGAACAGATACTGTAACATAATAATAACTGACAAGCTAAAGCAAATAAAAAATCACAATTAATTAACGAATATCTTCTAAAGTATAGCTCGCAGAAAGTCGAAATTTTGGATTTGTAAGGTACATAATAGTATCAAGCTCCTATCACTATTGTATGATATAAAATAGTTGTATTTAAAAAGGGGCCCGCTGGCTGGACGCTTGTTTAAATAACGAATATCTTCTGAAGTATAGCTCACAGAAAGTCGAAATTTTGGATTTGTAAGGTACATAATAGTATCAAGCTCCTATCACTATTGTATGATATAAAATAGTTGTATTTAAAAAGGGGCCCGCTGGCTGGACGCTTGTTTAAATAACGAATATCTTCTGAAGTGTAGCTCACAGAAAGTCGAGATTTTGGATTTGTAAGGTACATAATAGTATCAAGCTCCTAACACTATTGTATGATATAAAATAGTAGTATTTAAAAAGGGGCCCGCTGGCTGGACGCTTGTTTAAATAACGAATATCTTCTGAAGTGTAGCTCACAGAAAGTCGAGATTTTGGATTTGTAAGGTACATAATAGTATCAAGCTCCTAACACTATTGTGCGATCTGAAAGTATAATAACAATAAAAATAACCATAAAGGGCCCGCTAGCAAGACACTTCATAAAAACGTCATTTAATCAAAAACTGTCGAGGTACAAAATATATCTTATTTATTTTCTTTAGGTACAAAATAATGTCTTTATGACAAGCTATCACCTGTTGATGAATCTCGTTGGGGCCTGTCAGATAGACGCACACGATACAGCGCTAGAAATGTTTACATCTTATTTACAGAATAGGCAACAAATAGTAAACATAGGTAAATTCACTAGTTCTATAAAGAATGTACCATATGGCTGTCCTCAAGGCTCAATTTTAAGTCCGTTACTCTTCCTAATCTATATAAATAACATAAACAAAATAGGGTTGACGGGACACCTAACTTTATACGCGGACGACACATGCCTCTTTTATTTCGATAAATCCATACATGATATTATAACCGATGCTCAAAAAGATCTCGACATACTCAGTGAGTGGCTCAAATACAATTTACTTACAATAAATACCTCGAAAACAACATACATGATTTTTACCGCAAAAAATAAACCATTACCTGAATTCTCGCCTCTTACTATAAATAACGACATAATAAAAAGATCCAACCACGAAAAATATCTCGGTCTGAGGGTAGATGACAAACTCACGTGGAAACTGCACATCGAACATGTAGAAACAAAATTAATGTCATTACTAGCATCACTACATAAAATTGCAAATTGTATTCCACGGAAAATACGTACTATTATATACAACTCATTAGTAAAATCACACCTCGAGTATCTTATCGAAATTGGGGATCTGCTGCGAAAACTATCCTGATGCCTTTGCAAAGAACCCAAAAGAAAATTATTAAAACCCTATATCATTATCACTATCTGACTCCGACTAAAATAATATGTGAAAAAACTAAATTATTAAATCTCACACAACTATACACATACACCTGCATTCTAATTAAAAAAATCACCACAAACAGCATACAATCCAATTTACAATTACACAAAAAAACCATATCATACAACCTAAGAAATAAAAATAAACTACAACGAAAACAAGCTCGTACTAACTATGGTGAAAAAACCATATTGTTCGGGGAGCACAGCTGTATAATGACCTGCCAAATGACGTAAAAGATTGTAACAACATCAACTCATTCAAAGTGAAACTAAAAAATCATATTCAACAAATGTGAGTGGTTGACCAAAAAGGGACCTGAAGGGATTGGAAACCGTTATTTATTTTTTTTGAATTTTTTAATCTGTGGTCTTTTAACTTTAAACGCGATTTACTCGAAATCAATTATTTTCCCTTGAGGTCCCTTTTTGGTCAACCACTCACAAATGTAGTCATACCGTATCAATTAACGCTAGCAACTTCTTACCTACCTATTATTTATTTATATAACTTCACCAACACGCACCTGAGGCAAAATGTATTCATTTAAATTTAAGAAATAACTTTGTATCTCATTGTAAGTGAACCTATGTATTGTTCTTATGAGAATAAATTCTTTAAACCTAAGAGTGGTTGTCAGAATTTCGAGCTTCTGAAGACCCATAACGACCGTTCACAACCAGGATCAACGGCTTAGCGTGCTTTCCGAGGCATGGAGCTAGGGTCTCGGTATGTAAACATGGTCAATTGGCTAATCCACAGGCCAACCACGGCAAGCGTAGTTTAACCTGATCAATCGACACGTGCGGCTGTTATTACTTAGCCACGAAACCATCCTTGCCACGAGCCCGACGACTAATAAAGATCTCAATTTATTTGGGTTCGGCGCAACATGTCTTTTTCAACCATACTAATAGAGAAGTATGGAAGAAAAAAACCGGTCAAGAACGAGTCGGACTCGCGCACCGAGGGTTCCGTTCCGATTCCTGAAAAAGTGTGCTATTTAGAGACATCGTTTTATTTTTCCTGTAATCTTTACATAAATTTCTATCACATAGAATAATTTCAGATTTTTATCTTTGCAAACTTCGGAGATAAGCGGGGGAACGGTATTTTTTTTTTACATTTTTCATCAAAAGTCGAAAACTATGCGGTCTAAAAAAAAATAAAAAAATGTTTGAGAATGTGCAAGCAGCGAGTAGGATATTATTGGGCATTCTAGCCCCCGGTTCCGCGGCTCTCTCCGTTCGCCTCGTCACTCTCCGTGGGCTAGAATGCCCACTAATATAAATGAAATCCTAATGTGGTTTAGCGCCTATTCCACCGATCGGAAGGTGAAATATGAAATCCTGCATCATATGGAGGTAAAATAATGGAACGGCGCCTACTCCACTTCGGCCTATTCGTCGCGATGAAACAGAAACATTTGTCAGTGTGGTTTGGGCGCTACTCCACTTTTTGAATCACTTTTGGTTGCGAATGGAACGAAAGTGGTTTAGAAATAGCTAATAACATAAATGATGGATCTACAAACTTTGCGGTTTAAGCCCTATTCCACTTTTAAAATCTTATTTGGTTGCATTAGGTCGATCCCTGCGAATCTACCGTTTACCGTTATGTAACTAAAAGTTAAACTCTTTTAGCTGTTGGTCTGAAAGTTTAATAAAGTGAACTATTTGTTTATAGTGACTAATGAATACCGATGTTTTACCTCGATCAACTACAGCAGATTCTCGGATTGAGCACTAAGCCACTACTTTGGTTGTCAAGTTTTATAACAAGAAGTTTCACACACAGTTTGTTAACTAATCGAACTATATGAAAATAGTAAGCTAAAATTCAGGACAGATTGCCTCATGTCTCTTCATAAAGCAAGAATAAGCATACACCTACAGGCATACACACATTCTATTTCTATGACCCCAGATTGGGGTACCAAGGATATCTGAACTTTAGGATACCGTAAACATTAAACTAAAATATGGGACAGTTTGTCTCACGTCTCTCCACGAAAGTAAGAAATAGCGCACAGGCATCCACGCTCGCACATTCTATTTTAGTGACCAGATTGGCTCGAGGACATCCAAATTTTAATTTAAAATTAAATTCAAACAGACGATACAACCTTACCCGTACATACAAATAATGTATTGAGTAGTTCTCTCACATTCTGCTGTCGGAGCATACTGCTGGCTTCGCATACTTATACACTTGCCGTTTCCCGTCTAAACTGCCGTATAGCCAATGTCAAAACGGTGTTGCGCCGTTCAACGGTTCGCCGCTGCACTGTACTCATTCGTGAACCGCCTGACGATAAACGTATCAGGCAGCCGTTGTGTGTGTATACATTATCATTTACAATGTCGAAGTCAGCAACATTGCATCATGCATTAATTTGCTTAGTCGAACTTTATTGTATTGTAAGACGATCGCTGTACATGTTGTAGTCCGTAATTAAAAATCGAGTTTGCGCGAACTTCCTATACCTAATGATTTTCGTCAAACTGGGGGTGTTTCTTAAATAAGAATATTACCAATTCCGCTAGCTTATTATAAATGAGTGATTCATTCCTTATTTTTTTTTTTTTTTTTTTTTTTTTTTTTTTTTTTTTTTTTTTTTTTTTTTTTTTTTTGTAATTAGCTGATTATAGTCTAGGAAATCTTTGAAAAGCCCATCCCATTCCCATTGCTGAATTTAGAAACCGACATCCTTTGCATGAAAGGATTTATTAAAGTTTGTTAGTTTTAGTAGTATGACGATTTTACACTCGCTTTGAGTTTAACTGCAACATAAAATTAACTAAGTTTTTAACGCGAGTTTGCTCACGTTGATTGTTCTGCATACAACAAATTTTGTAAGGATTTTACATACTTATGTATATCCTGATTTCTGGCTCTCAAAAATGCCATTTTATTATTTTCATGAGTGTGATGTCATTCAAAATTTATATCAAGGTTAATTAAACAAACATACATACTTTATAATAATACCTATTGTAACAGCATGGTATCGGCTTCACCTTTGTCGGCGAGGTAAGAAGCTAGTTTTGTATTTCATTTCTCACGAAAATTGCAATTTGACAGAAAGGTTTTCAATCACTACGGATTAATTAGACGTAAGTATCATAAATTACTCATACAACCGTGAATATTGTAGTTAAGGTTTAATTTTGTTATGAGGTAAATATTGCTGAAATGGTATTTTTTATGTATAAAACCAACGAATTTTAATCATAAAATTACATTCGCTCCAGTATCTTCCAGTGATCTACATCATCCTACAACTATAAAATGTGAGTAAGTACTACCTACTAAGTTTAACATAGTTGTCAGCTACGGACCTGGTTCTTGCCTGCCGGCTGGTCTAACTATCATCAAACTAATTTGATAATGTGATTAATCGCTAGTCAGCTACGGACCTGGTTCTTGCCTGCCGGCTGGTCTAACTATCATCAAATTAATTTGATAATGTGATTAATCGCTAGTCAGCTACGGACCTGGTTCTTGCCTGCTGGCTGACGTAACTATCCCCATCATACCATCCATGCCATCTTCTAGTAATCTATATTCCATTAACATTCTCCTCTCCATAATTATTGAGGTTGGTTACAGTTAAAAAAATAATCTTAGTGTGTTCTATTTAAGGTCTGACACGGAATCAGAATACCAATCACAAAGGCCTACTGCTGCAGTAGCCAAGGTGACGAAAAAACAGCCTAAGAAAAATGTGGTGAAGCGCCAAGCACCTGAAAGCGCCGACTACTCATCAGACTCTAAGTCAAGGTAATTTATATTGCTGCTTCTATGTTTAGGTGTTTATGGTAATTTAAAATGATATACGCACTGGTACATGATGGTTAGTGAATTTAGAACTGTAAATCAATTTCCGATCATATTCAATGCAGGAATGATGACAGTTACATGAAATTATTATATCCCAATATGTATTACGCTATTAATTCCCCATAGAATTCAACAGAGGTGTATAATACTCCTTAATTTCGTTATTTAAGAAATAAATGCAAATTATTATAAATAAAATGTGTAATTGTTTACAGTAAAAGAGGCATCTTGAGCACGGACCTCTTTGGTTTGGAGGACGATCAAAAGACGAAGACCTCAAGCGGGGACTTCGGTTCATCGCTCATCACCCGTGTTGCCAACGGCAAAGTACGGCGAGCGGCAGACCTTACAGGAGAGTTCTACGTGGAAATCAAGGTATATTCGAAAGACGAAGTTGTCTCTACCCCCATGGAAGAACGGTGGAAGAAAGCCCAGGTCGCGTTAAAAGTACAACTAGATCGCAACACTCCCCAGTGGGACGGGCTGCAAAGGTTTATGAGACGAACTCACGAATTATTTGACAATTCCGAGCCTGTTTTTTATAGGGATAGTGTGAATTTAAAATAAGTTGGCTTTAAATTGATGGGGACACCAAATTAATTGTATTGATTATTGCAGAATCTACTAGTATTGTTAATCTAATCCTAATTAAGCGTACAAAATTAGTTGACGTAATTATAATCTAAAATGCCTTTCTGTACCGTTTGTAACACATCAGTTGAGCGCAGTCACTGTAGGTAGATAGATAGCTGATAGATATGGTAGCTGATAGGTCATTTACGTAGTACTAATCATAAAAACAAAAACATTTCGCATTTTTGTGAAGGTGTTGAAATAATACATTCTGCATTTCGTAATCGTATAGCTTCTTATAGAATTACCGATCCGTCTGAGAATTGTTCTCTGGAACCATTTCTTAATAATAATTTGGACAGAATTAAAACTTTAATTGACATGTCTCTTAAAGAACATACTTGTATAAAAGTTAATTTCCAATATTTTGCTTTGTTTTTAATGTTTAAAAATGATTCTCAGGAGATGAAATCATTTGCCACAAAAAACGTAACTCTACATCAGAATTATGAATTTGATTCACTACTGTCTCAAGTCAAAAATACTTTTAAAAAAAAGATAGAAGAATTTCAGGACCGAGACAGTGGATGGACGTTCTTGAGCAGTTCTCATTTGGAAGTCAATGTTAACAAATATCAACCTTTGCGTGGTTCAGGCTTTATCGAATTGCCTTCTGCAATAAAATCTAAAAAAGCATGTGTTAATATCCGCAATAATGATGACTATTGTTTTTTATGGTCTGTTGTAGCTGCTTTATATCCAGCTAAGACTCATTCTGAAAGAGTATCTTCTTACCCTGATTTTCGTAACGTGTTAAATGTAAAGGGCATGTCATTTCCAGTGAATTTCTCAGATATTGCGCGGTTCGAAGTGAATAACCCCGAAATTTGCATTTACATTTATGGTTTAAAAAACAATACTATTATAGGACCGCTTTACAAACCAAAAGCTTTGAACGGAAAGGTGATTCATTTACTTTATTTAGAAAGAAATGATTTGTCACATTACTGTCTCATTAGAGACCTGTCGCGACTTGTTAAGAATCAAATAACAAAACACCACAGTAAACTGTACTTTTGTGACGTTTGTTTAATGTTTTTTAATTCATGTGATAATCTTAGTTCACATAGTTGTGGAGGTGTCGCCACTGAACTACCTCCAAAGGGTTCTTTCATACAGTTTAAAAATTATAATAGAAAGCAATTCGTACCATTTGTTATATACGCAGATTTTGAAACAATGCTAGAACGGTATGAATCTTGTGACCCTGACCCCACTAAGGCGAGTACTGTAACACGACAGCGACATGTGCCTGTAGCTTACGCTTATCATATAACGTGTACGCTAGATGAATGCCACAATCGTTACTTTTCTTATCGCGGTTCGGATTGTGTATCAAATTTTGTAAAGTCTATCTATAAAGATGCACAAAAAATTTACGATATTTTACAAAATAGTGTTCCTGTGATTTATTCAAATGATAATGCTCGTGACTTTGAAAACGCAATAACATGTCATATTTGTGAACATTTCTTGTTCGGCGACAGGGTTCGCGATCATTGTCACTTGACTGGTAAATATCGTGGCGCAGCTCATAGTTACTGTAACTTACAATACAAAATACCAACATTTTTGCCAGTATTTTTTCATAATTTGTCCGGTTACGATTGCCACCTTTTCATAAAAGAATTAGGTGAAGCTCCTGGATCTATTAAAGTGATACCTAAAACAAAAGAAAACTATATTTCATTCACTAAGTTTATTCCGATTTCTACTGGGGAAAGCATTCAGGTTTGGTTTGTAGACTCTTTCAAGTTTTTAGGAACTAGCTTAGAAAAGTTGGCTAGTACAATGAAAAACCAAGACTTTAAGCAATTGAAATCTCATTTTCCTAATAAAAAACAATTTAACCTACTCACTCGTAAAGGAGTGTATCCATATGACTATATGTCTCAATGGGAACGTTATGAAGATACGTGTTTACCCTCTAAAAAATATTTTTTCAACTCCTTAACTAATGAGACAATTACCGACGAAGACTATGAGCACGCTCGGTCTGTTTGGTCAGTGTTTAATATTCAAAACATGGGTATGTACACAGATTTATATCTCAAAACAGATGTTCTGTTGCTAACAGATGTATTTGAAAATTTTCGAAAAACTTGTAAACTGCATTACAATCTCGATCCCGCGTTCTATCTTACAGCACCAAGTCTATCTTTTGATGCAATGCTTTTAAAAACAGGAGTTCAATTAGAATTGATTAGTGATATTGAAATTTTTAGAATGATACAAAAAGGTATTCGAGGAGGAGTTTGTATGTGTTCCAAAAGACATGTCAAAGCCAATCATAAATATTTAGATACTTACGATCCAACTCGTCCAAATTCATTTATCATTTATTTAGATTGTAACAATTTATATGGTTATAGCATGTGTCAATCCCTACCTTATTCCGATTTTAGATTTATGAATAGACAAGAAATTGATTTTTTACAATTGAACTTAGCAGATATCAGTGATACTGCAGAAAACGGATACATTCTTGAAGTTGATTTAATATATCCGGAGAATTTACACATGGAACACAATGACTTTCCCTTTTGTCCAGAAAAATGCTTGCCACCTGGTGGTAAGAATAAAAAGTTAATACCAAATTTGTACGATAAATATCACTATGTTATTCATTACATACATTTAAAAAAATGTTTACAGCACGGTTTAGTATTGAGAAGGATCCATCGCGCTATTACATTTAAGCAAAGTTGTTTTTTAAAGCAATATATTGATATTAACACTCAGTTACGGCAAAAAGCAGAGTCAACGTTTGAACAAGACTTTTTCAAATTATTGAACAATAGTATTTTTGGAAAGACGCTGGAAAATAATGAACATCGAATAGACGTTAAGTTAGTAAACAAGTGGTGTGACTCGACCAATAAAACAAAAAAGACTACTTGTGCTGAAAAATTGATAGCCAGCCCATATTTTCATAGCGCCTCTGTATTTTCTGATGATCTAGTGGCAATCCAAATGAAACCTGTGCGTATTATACTTAATAAACCAATATACATAGGGTTTGCAGTATTAGAATTATCTAAGACTCACATGTATGACTTTCACTACTCTATCATAAAACCTTTTTATGGTAACCGAATTGAATTGTGCTATACTGACACAGATAGTCTAGTATATGATGTACAGAGCAATGACGTTTATAAAGACTTCAAGCTCCATTTTCTAAAATATTTTGATACCAGTAATTATGACTGTAACAATGACTATAACTTACCAATTATTAATAAGAAGGTTCCAGGACTGTTTAAGGATGAAATGGGTGGTAACATTATCAAAGAATTCGTAGGACTGCGCTCAAAGCTTTATTGTATTAAAACGTTAAACAAAACTATTAAAAAGGCAAAAGGTACAAAAAAATGTATAACCAAAAATTTTAATATGTTAGATTATAAAAATGTTTTGTACAATAATTGCAATGTTATTCGCAAAAAAAATGTATTGTTTAGGTCAATAAAACATGAAATATTCACTCAGGACGTAAATAAAATTGCACTTTCAAGCAATGATGACAAACGGTTGCTATCATTTGATAAAGTATCTACTTTAGCTTGGGGTAATGCAAATATATTTATGTAATGCATTACCATAATTTTAAGTGTATATTCTATTTGAAATATGATTAGACATAAATTAATTTAAACTTTTTACAGTCTGTTCAACCGATTTTGACTTCTATTCAGTAGGCATAAGGATGGTATTAAAAGCAAAAAACGTGGTTACCGTTCACTGCAGCTGTAATTTTTCACGCAACCAACGCAATACAAGTCAAAATCGCTTGAACGAACTGTAAAAATGTATGTACCTACTAAACATGTACTTAAATAAATATAATATTTTAGTTCATAAATCTGTTTCATTTCCACTCCCGCTGACAAAGCGCATTGCGATGACTGGTTTGTGTAATACAATACCGTTCGCGCACTTGTCGCTTCATGTTGCCCATCAGGTTGAACGTGATAAAACATGAAATTGATTACAGTGCAATGTTAGGAGTTTGCATTTCTTATTAATATAACTACTTGATCATACATCACAAGGCAGTTAGCCGGAGCAGTCATATCACGTTGAATAAAAACGAAACGAATTGTAAGTATTGTACAAGTACCCATGTATTTATAACATTATTGCATCATGTTGATTATGTAATTATAATTAATTATTATTTCATTTGTTTCAGATCATTGATAATGTGTGATTCTCCAGATATTATCGACTTCTCACAATACGCTCAAGGTTTTCCGACTCCGAGTTTAAGCTGGCATATCCCAGATTTGCCAGAACAACAAACACCTGCTAATATGGAACCTAGAAGACGAGACTACGGACCCGCCAACAAGAGACCTAGAGCCAGAAGGGAGTGTCTAAAACAGAAGTCATCTCTGCCTACATGTGAATCATACGTTATAAACAATGAGAAGAAAAAAGGTTTACGACTGATCCAGGTACAAGTGTTGGATATCAGTGAACAGCAAGAACCTGCAAGTGACAATCAGGGTGTGGTAATGTTAAGTGCGCAGTATGTAGTGACTGAATTGGTGGACCATGTAATGGAGGAAACGCAATCGTTAATTAACAAAATATCGAGAAAACTTTGTGGGGACAGTTGTTATTATTAACATGTGTCATTATTTTGTAAGTACCTACTTCATAAGATAATGTGTAAGATTTGTAGTAATATTATAAGGTATGTAACATTTATTTGCTTTCTTATTCTTTAGTGTTTATACATATTAGGTTTTTATGTTGAGTAAGTTTTGAATGTATAAATTATTAAAATATCAAATATGTAAGTTTTACTGTAGTTAACTTAGTAGGTAGGTAAGTAGGTAAGTTAAAAAAAAAAAAAATAATAATAATAAAAAAATGTAATGTAGATAATAATAATTGCTTTGTATAATCTAGTTGGTACAGCAAACGTTTTGACATTTATTTGCTTTTTTATTCTTTAGTGTTTATTCATCTTAGGTTTTAAATGTATAAATTATTAAAATATCAAATATTTAAGTTTTATCGTAATTAACTTTTGTATTTTAATGTAAATTAAAAATAGTAAAAAATAAAAGAAAAAAAATGTAATGTAGATACTACTAATTTCTTTCATACAATCGAAATAATGTTCATACATCACAAGTTTGTAAGTTAAGAATGTAGGTAGGTATACCCAAAGCGAACATTAAATAAACTATGTAGTGGCAGTTGTTATTATTAATGGGTAGGTAGTTATAATTAGTTTCTAATAATTGTAAATAATATGAAAAAGTAAATAAAATTATATTCTTTTATAATTTAAATTATGTTTTATTTTGTATTAGGTACTTATTTATACTCGAACTCTAAATTAGCTCTAGTCTAATGATATATAATATAGTGTTTATTTGCTAACAGTTTTTTTATTACAATAAATCGTTTTAAATCATGATGTAGGTATTTCAAATTTTGTAAGTAATATCATTTTGCTGCAGCTAATTTAAAGTTTGATGATTAAGTTACCCTGAAAACATTTAAATAAAACAACCATAAGTAAATTAATTAATCATTTTTATTAACTGCATAGTTATGACAAAATAAATTAAAATAGATTAAATACAGACATATTATTATCAACATACCATTTTCTAATACACACCGCATTATTTAATGCACAATTCATTTTATGGTTCACACAGTTAAAATCACTTTTATTTCTACAGAACTTTTTCTATAATGTTGCAAAATTAGGACATCCCTTCTCACCTATGTCGATCACTTCACAGTTTGCACACATGTCTTTAATCCACTTTTTTTTCCAAACCCTTTGTAATATTTTTTTTATTTTTTAAATACGGTACGATGACGTGTTGGAACTCTCTGTAGTCTATATAGCCCTCACTCCAGAAAATTCCACGATTTCTTTCCAACCATCGCACTTGCTTCTTTTCTTCTTGAGTTAAATAATAAAACGAATGCGGTGGTTTAACCAAGAACGTCTGTGTGTGCTCATTACTTACTATGGCCACTTCCTTGACGATAAAATTATTGTCTAAATCTTTGAATCCGCGGACCTCATCATTGTCGAACTCCAAAGTTCGACAAT
Organism: Cosmia trapezina; assembly: GCA_905163495.3. NCBI lineage: Eukaryota > Metazoa > Arthropoda > Insecta > Lepidoptera > Noctuidae > Cosmia > Cosmia trapezina. The sequence goes on from LR991024.1 coordinate 21,379,394, forward strand.
GATGAGGTCCGCGTTCATGATATCTTCTTCACAATGTTACTTAATGGTTTGTATTCAACAATGCAATCGTTCAGAATGAGACAGTATGCTGAAGTTTGATCTGGTATCTCTGAATCACTCTCAATCTCTACCCTCACATCCACAACAGGTCCAGTCTTTAGATTATCAGCTTGTCTAGAGCAATCGACTACAAACAGCGGTGCTAAATCCCTAAATTGTTTCTCGCTTAGTATGGGCTCCGAGCGACGTCCGTAATACGACTGTTGAAATCTGGTGTATTGCTCGTATAATAAAGCGATTCTGTTATTAGCAAAACTCACATTTAAGTTTTCATAAGGAAAATAGGTTGAATTGAGATACACTCTAACGTCTCGAATATAACAGTGATCGAATTGAGACATGTCAGAACTTGCATTGTTTTTTCTATTTGTCTGTAGACCAATAATAATGTATCTTGGTTTTTCTATTTGAGATGAAGTTTTGATAGACCAGGTATGTTTTGTAGTTTTAGGCAAGGCTGGATATTCGTACAGATCCCAATTTCTGTATATCATTTGAAGTGGGCGATCTTTCTCTAATACTTTTAACAAACCAATTTTTTCTTTGTCTGATACTTTAACATGCGGTACGCGCCATATGATTTTGTTGATCTGAACATCATCCACTACTTCGCCAGTATTAAGTTTTACAGCGTTCAAATTAGTGTTACTTCGTAATAATATCAGTTCATGTCTACTATTTATCACAACTTTTTTAAAATCTTCTGCAAAACCGAGGAGGTTACGGAGTGGTATAGAGACAGAAAATCTTCCTCCATGGATATTTTTTATGCCATCAATATTCCAACCCCAGGCATTAGACATTTTTGATTCACTTTCGGTTGAAATTAGTGATTTCATGGTTGTTGTTATACCTGCATTTTTTATTTTATCAATCTCCACTCCATTTAGCTCATACCTAATGTCTTGGAACAAGTAGAGTAGAGCATTGTTCGTGAAATTGACACTAGTAGCTGGGTCCTTCGAATCTTTTTTGGTAACGATAACAGTTCCTTCCAGATATAGGGTGCTAGCTGATGGTAATATGTACAAGTCCTGTTGATTGATAGGTATGCGGATTTCATCGTTCCTGTTGAAACTCGTTATATAGGGCTTGTAGGAATGAAATTCGATTCCTTCTATAGTATTATCGTAATTCGGAGCGGATAAAACGTCTAAGATATTCATTTTAACAATCCGATCGCTCTAAGGAATGCTTTATTGTCTTTAGTTAATTTTATTTTCTTCTTAGAGGCAGGTCTTATTTGATAAGTAGCTCGAACAGAACTGATATTCTTTACTTGTTGAGACACATTTTTATTGAAATCAATCATTTTTTTCTTCTGAGATGCAGATATACCAGCACTTCTTCACCACGTAAATTAATTAATCTGTTGTTTATATCTATCAGCCTGATGTGTATGCAGCTTATGTTTTTTTGATTTATTGGAAAGTATATTGCGTTCTTCGGAATTTCTATGATCCTGTATCCAGGTGGTACATTAAGTGCAAATTCGTGAATAATATGACTTGGTTCACCGTTTACATATGAACCGCTTACAATATCACATTCAATCCTGACTACGGTCGTAGGTAGAATGTTGACTGGAGACTGTGACACATGCCATTTATTTGCTTTCAAGATTTGTTTGTTAAATCCTAATAGTCTTCTAAAAGAGTCTTCTTTGATAAAATTAATGTCTTTTGTACAGAATATTGTAGTTTTTAAAGTATTATTATTGCACCGTAGTTTGATCGCTGCATCTTTTATTTCTGATTTTAAATAATCGCTGATATCTTGCAATTCATAAGTGCCTTCCGGTATTTCAATAACTTCATTAAAACCATAATAGAACTTATTATTACTTTTATCAATGTTTGGAATAGAATTAAAAGTTGAAAAGTGCAATAAAGCACACTCATACTCTCCATCTAGTTGCAACGTATTAGGATAGTATGTAGTTAACACTGACGAGTCTCCAGTTATAGACAAAGTGAGCGACATCTTGCAAATGATTGAAATTAAAGAAAATCATATATTTTATAATACATTTTTATTCCAAAAAGTTGACAAATAATTTAAACATAAATGACCACAATTGATTGCGTTAAATTTTTGATATCTTGTGTAGTTATAAAACACATTACAATTTTTGAAATATTGCATCAATTCCATTGGAGGTTTTAAATTTCCATAGCTATCAAAGTATTCACAGTGATTGTAAACTTTAGCATAAGCTACCCAATGCGTTCCTTCGTTCTTAGAATCGTCTAAGTTAACGATACCACATTCAATACATTTCGCCTTCCGAGGTAGTTGATCCTTCATGTAGACCCCAAGAAAATATGGGATGTCTCTTGAATACTTTCGGATGTCTATATTAGTTAGAGGGCGATTGGGTAGCATATTATTCAGTTTTTTGAAGATGTTATAAACAATCCTTTACCACTTTTATATGGCTTAATGTATAAACCCTTGCCCAACACTAAAGCCTCCATAGCTTTATTATGTCGTTCTGTTTCTTGCAAATTTTGTTTGCTTGCTTTGTAATCATTGACGGTTTTTGCAATGCCAGCTGCACCACCAGCTAAAGTTCCTAAAGCCGATAAACCAGCGAAAATTGGAATTAAAGGTAGAATTCCTCCAGTCTTTGGTAGGGGTATTACTCGGGGTACTCGGATTCGATGATGAGTGTTTGAAAATAACTTTTTTGCGGTTAAATAAGCTGCTTTTATTAAAGTCTTATTATCTTTGCGTTTGAGTTTCTTAATTTTTGATTTTATTTTTGAAACTAAGGTTTTAAATGTTTTGATGCCTAATCCAGACTTTAGTTTCGCTTTCATAACTTTGTTCACTAGCCAAGAGCTTAGTTTTTCACCTTTCCCGGCATCTTTTGATTTAAGTCTTTGTTTAGCCATGTTAAGTAGTTGTAAATCGGCTTTGTGACGATTTGCTAAGTCTGTATGGTTTGTATACGCAATGTCGTGTTGCTTGCAAGCTTCGTCTAGCTTATTTACACCTGGGTCACCTCGCGCTAAGCGTTTGTGAAGTTTGGTTCCTGGTCCGCAATAATTGTATCCTGGCAAATGAACTTCGAATGGTAGATTATTAATTATGCTGTTAACTAGTCCACCTCCTTGCATAATTCAAATTATAATGATAGCATTTCAAATGAAAAATGGTTATATAATATCTTAGTCCATTATTGCAGTTTTTTCAATCCAACTGTTTTCTGCACTGTTTAGACCTAACCATTTGACATACAATTTATTTCCTTTCTTTTTCAAAACCTTTTCTATCAAATAAACATCAGGATAGTTAGATCTTTGCAGTTCTTGTTCGTAAAAAGCTCCTAATATGATTTGTTTTCGTTGATCTTCTATGTGATATGTTACTGGTATAGTTTTATTTACTTTTTTTATAATAAATAATTCAGTTGACCAATTAGGAGTGTAACCTTTCTCAAAACTATGTTTGTATTTACTTATACGAACACAATCACCAACTTTGAATTTAGGCTTCCACTGTACTAAATCATGTTTTTTTATTTTTTTTATATTTTCTTTGATTACTTGTTCATTACATTTATTCACATCAACCGGTTTAAATTGAATAGTACGATGTTTTGTGTTGTTATATCTCTTCAATGTATCTTTCAATGGTAGACCTAACCACTTATAGTTTCCAATGAGACTAAAATGTTTATATAATTTATTTTTTACCGTTCTAATAAGTCTCTCTACAATTGACGCTTTTTTAGTAGAAAACGTCGAGTAATGGTTAATGTTGTGCTTTTTCATAAGTGTTTGAAAAGTGATGTTATAAAATTCTGTCCCCATATCAGTTTGTAAGTTAACAGGATTATTACGACTACTAAGCAGTATATGTTTGAATGCACGAGTAACATCAAATTTATTTTTCGATTTTAACGGTTCAGCCCAGGCATATTTTGAGAAGCAGTCAATCACAACTAAGATGAAACTGTAACCTTTGTTATACTTTTTCAGGTTTTGCATATCCATCAAATCTGCTTGCCATAAGTCGTGGATTCCTTTCAGAATAACAGAACGTCGAAAGAAATTTCTTCGTGCAGCTTTGTGTATTTCATTTACAATTTGCTGTTTTACCATTACGGGGTTTTTTGAGGTAATTTATGTAACTCTGCTTTAGTATAAAACTTATCTTGCAAATGAGTTAAAACCTCAGGTATCTTATCTTTTAAAGTAGCTTGAACTGTCGCCTTTGCATCTTTTATGATTTGAGAACGCAATGCACCAATCAGATTATTACGTTCTTTAATCGTATTAGCATTCAATCGATCTACATAATCCTTGCTCACAGCCAGATTATTAAATTCTTTTAACGTGTTAGCATTCAATAGATCTACATAATCCTTGTTCACAACCTGATTATTTAATTCTTTTAACGTGTTAGCAATCAATCGATCTACATAATCCTTGTTCACAGCATCGTCTGCTTCTACTGGAGATCTAATTCCTCTCAGTCTTGATGTTTTTAAATCAAAATCTCCATTTTCTGATTTTAACAATGCATTCTCATTAAACTCAAATATTTCTGATAAACGCAGTCTTTTGTGAATGTAGTGTCCGAATTTGTCTACGTTCATTTTTAAGGTGTATTGTATTTATTTATTTATTTATTTTATTTTTTTTTATTTAACAATTTATGTAGGTACACACAAATAAACAGACAAACATAAAGGAACAGAAAAATACGTACAAAGGTGATGCTTATTTCAAAAGAAATCTCTTCCAGCATACCTGCGGTAGGACAGAGGATAAAAAGAGATGTAGACAAAGTGTGTAAGAGTAGAAGAGAAAATTAAATACATAAAATCCAAAATAAAACATATAATATATACTTAAATACATACATACTTCTAAAATAAATATCACTAAAATAACTAATAACTATGACGAAGTGGAAAGATAGTGTTCTTTCACTCTTCTTTTAAATACTGCAATAGTTTGGCAGTCCCTAATGTCTGGCGGAAGTGAATTCCACAACCGAACCGCGTGCACAGTGAAGGAGTAGGAGTAGAAGTCGGTGGAATGGGGAGGAGATTTAAGGAGGTTTCTAAGATGCGACCTGCAAGGCACATCAAAAGGACGGGCGTAGGAAAAGCGTTCCCGCAGATAGGAAGGTGTTAAAGGATTATGAAGGATGTTAAATAGCAAACATAATATCCGAGAGTTCCTGCGAAGTCGAATAGGGAGCCACTTGAGTATTCTGCGAAAGTTAGAAACGTGATCATACTTTTTAAGGTTAAAAACAAAACGAATACAAATATTTTGCAAACGCTCAAGTTTATTCAAAAGCTCCTCAGTGGCATCCAGATAACAGGCATCAGCGTAGTCAATAATGGGCTGAATGAGAGTTTGAGCAAGGGAGATTTTGGTGTTCAAGGGCAAGAAGCTCTGGAGGCATTTCAAGGAATGGAACGTGTAGTGTACTTTACGACTGACTTGAGCAACATGGGCCGTCCACGATAAGTAGGAGTCCATGGTCACCCCCAGGTTTTTAACAGTATTTGCGTATTCAATCTGAACTCCATTCAGACAGAGTGGAGACAGCGACGCAACGTCGAGCCTATTTCGCATATACCTGCCGCCAATAATTATAGCCTGGGATTTCCTAGGGTTGATTTGCAGTCCAAAGGACCGCGACCACTCGCTAATCAAATCCAGGTCTCTGTTCATGGCACACACGGCAGCTTCCGCATCTTCCCTCAAGAAATGGTTGTAAAGCTGCAGATCGTCGGCATAGAGATGGAAGTAGGAAGAGATAACCCTGGTGACACAGTTAATGAAAATGGAAAAGAGAAGAGGAGAGAGAACGCCACCCTGAGGCACCCCCTCAGTAAGAAAACACCAGTCAGAAGAAGTCTCGTCAAGACGAACCCGCTGCGACCGGCCTTTGAGATAGGAATCGAACCAACTAATAGTGCTAGAAGAGAAATTGAGAGATTTAAGGATTCCTACAAGAATGTCGAAATCAACAGAGTTAAAGGCACTACTAAAGTCCAAAAGTACAAGTAGGGTAAGAGATTTGTGGTCCATAGCCCTGCGGATGTCATCAGTAACCTTCAAAAGAGCTGTGACTGTGCTATGACCAGGCCGAAAACCAGATTGAAAAGCACTAAGAAGGCCATTCGCAGCTAAAAAGGCAGAAAGTTGCTGGTGTACAATGTGCTCAAGAACTTTAGAGAGATAAGGGAGAATAGAAATGGGTCGGAAATCAGATGGTGAGACAGGGCTGGAAATTTTGGGCAAAGGGATAATATGAGCTTGTTTCCAAGCCTCAGGAAAAGTACAAGAAAACAAAGAGAAATTGAAAATGTGGGTCAAGATGGGAAGTAATGTGGGGAGAATAGGAGAAATCATTCTAGAGCAAAGATTATCATTACCAACTGCAGACGAAGAGATAGCAGAAATAGATTTTTTGACATCATTTTCACTCACAGGACTAAATTCGAAAGAAGAACACTGCGGCACTGGCAAACAGGAAAGTTTAAATAAAGAAGCTGATTTGACGTGCGGATCCAAAGAAACAGGGGGAAGTGAGAAATGTTTGTTAAGAGCACACACGTCAGTATCATTACTGGCAACAACAGGAGATTTACCAATACCGACAGTTTTCAGAAACTTCCAGACTTCAGCAGAGTTACGGTTGTCGAGAGAATTATGGAAGTAGCGTCTCTTTGCATCTCTACACATACGACTGCAGCGATTACGCAACACCTTGTACGCAATCAGGTTGCGCTCGGAAGGACAACGTTTTAACCTCCTTTTGGATCTGTCCCTACTCGCCATCGCGTCCTTAATAGCAGGTGTAAGCCAAGGAGCCGGAACGTATTTCACTTTGACTCGACGGATAGGGGCATGACGATCGTATAGGCTGAGTATTGTGCTGTTGAAATTGTGAACCATATCGTTGATACAAGAGCTCTCCAAAACGTCAGTCCAGTCGATGCTACCAGCATCACGCAGCAATGCCTCCAGGTCTATGCCCTTATAGTTCCTAAGGAAAATATAACGCGGCTTACGCTTAGGAGGGCGAATCCTGTAGGACAAAAAGATTAAGTCATGGTAAGAAAAACAAGCAGTGAGCTGTCCGTGGACAGATACATTATTAGGATTAGAAACAATCATCAGGTCCAAAAGAGAAGGGGAGCAATTAGGGAAATGATGAGTAGCAGAAAGAGGCAGAATACTAAGGTTATAGGAAGACAAGAGAGATTGAAGTTTGTGAGTACGAATGTCATTTTTAAGAAGGCAAGTATTAAAATCGCCCATCAAGACTACGTGGTCATAGGAGGGACATAAATCATTTAAAAGTGAATCAAAAGAGTCAAAGTAATCAATAGAGAGGTTAGGACTGTACATCACCCCAAGAAGCATTTTAACGTGGTGCAAGGAAATTTCGAGAAATAGATGCTCCGCTGACTCCGAGTAGGAAGATGGTGAAGTGCTGATAATCTTGTAGGGAATATCAGCACGCAAGTAAATGGCAACACCACCACCGCCCTTCCCAGTTCTATCATTACGAATAAGCACAAAGCCAGGAACGGCATAATTAACAGATAAAAGAGAGGGTTTGAGGAAGGACTCTGAGATCAGCAAAGCATCTATATGAGCACAGTTAATGGAAGCCAGAAGATCAGAGTAATGGCAAGGGACACTCTGGGCATTGATGTGGGCTATGTTAAGATTGTTGGGGAGGTGGGAAAGCAAAGTGGAAATTTGATCACCAAGAGTAAGAGGAGAGGAAGAACCACTCGCCGCACTAAGGAAACTGCTAGAAGAGGAAGAACAAGAGAAAAAATCATCATCAAGTTCTACATCGTTCATAGTTTGCAAACTAATAATACTTATATAAATAATAATAATAATAAAAATATCAAAACTACTTTACTTTACTATCAAATAAAATAAAAATAATAACTAAATACGCTCAACTAATAAAAGCACCTATTCGCTGTTGTTGGAAGAGATTTTAACACAACATTTATAAACTAAGTAGGTACAAAAAGAATTGAAGGAAGTAAAAGAAAACGAAAACACAAAACAAAAAAAAAAAAAAACTAAAATTGATTAAAAGTAAACTAACGAGAATGTCAGCCACAACGTTCTGATAGCAAACAGTGTGCAACGAAACGTAACGTCAATTTATACTATCACAAAAATGACATTGACATTGACACACGTCTGTCACGTCACTCACTACATGCGAAATAAAAATATGTAATATCGTCTACCGGCAAACTAATCATTGTGAGAATAAAAAATAAACGCAAAGTGAATGCTATGGCAGCTAAAGGTAGATTAACAAAAAGGAACTACAATTTTCAGTGTACCGACACTACATGAACATAACGCGGCCAACATAAAACATGCACATATTTAAATCAGCAAACTCAGCGACGAGTCTTCCTCACAAGCTTCCCTTTAGGGGTTGCTGCTACAGACGATGTAGATGCTGATTGTATTGAGAGGCTGATAGTAAAATAAACACATTTTTTATTTTTTATTTATTTATAACTTTACTTTCACGCAATTCTTCAATGATAGATATAATTTCATTATCTAATCCTGTGTTGCCAGCATCTCTAGATGCAATTAATAATTTCAACCTTTCCACTAATTCATTAGGATCATCCCAGTACACTAAATCAACGTTTTTTCTCCACTTTTTTAGTAACGGTAGACCCTTTCCCTGAACTGCATTCTTCAATTGAAAAAGAGGTTTAATAACTTGCAAATATTTTTGACCTTTATTACTTTTTATTGGCTTACTTGGCTCATAGTCTCGACGATGTGCATTTGTATCAATTAGCATCGACTTATAATTTTGCATATCACTATCTGTAACCAAACTTAAGTCTACATCTTTCTTAAGCAATAACTGTTTTAAACCAGGTGTATTTCGGTATTTACATCCAGCCACGGTGATGTATTGATCGTTGATCGTTATGAAAGCAGAACCTAACATCAGTTTCCCGCGCTCTGCTCTAACCCCAAATGGAATATCTACCAACGCTTCTGAAGATAATGACCAGGATGACGTATCACAATCTTGATTCCTGTCAACTACTGATTCATAAGAAGAGGCACTGCTGATATCGGATTCATATTTGTCTTCATCACCATTATTATCGTTACTTTCTGCGCTACCGGTTCCTTCTTTCTGCACAGATTCGTTAATAAACGGAACATCAGCAAAATCATCACTAGCACGCAGTAGAGGAGTTTGCTTACTAGCATTAGCAATTAGATTTAGAGGTTCTGTTACAGGTTTGAAAACAGACTCCAGTGCTTGTTTATTGTTAATCTCAGCATCTCTCATTTTTCGTACTTTTATCTTTACAGCTTTTGCCGCATCAACAATTTGTCGTTTCAAGGATTTTTCCATATTGGTAAAATAGGTTGTAATGATTGTGGTTGTGTGTTATTGATGTAGTGTCGTAAGTTGAATAATAATGTCAAGCAGGTAACAGCCTTTTATATGTATTCGTGTTCTTAGTCAAAGACTACAAACGTGTCAAATTTACTTCTGTAACATCCTTTGTTTTTGGAACAATCTTTATTAATTACAACATAATTGAAAGGTATACTCCATATTTTAGAACACATTTCACGAAATTCAATCCATGTCATGTCAGTGTTGACGTGTTCTTCATAAACATGTCTCATATTTCTTTCATCTTGCTTAAACAGTACGATTAGATTTGCGTTGTCTCTTATTAACTGCTTAGGGATTTTACTATACGTCTGATTTAGATAAAAACAATCGATGAACTTGTGTCTCCCCATAGCAAAATAATCACGCATACTACTTTGATTTTCACAAGCAACATCATCAAATACAATTACTGAATTCGGTTTTGCGGTCTGAACACTCAGTACTTGCTCATTTTCATGATATTTCTGAAATGAAATGCCTGGTACTCGTTGCAAGACTTTTTCTAAAAAAAAACGTACTTGGGTTGTTGCAAGGTTTTCGAATAAACATAAACATTTTGAAATCTTAAGCCATTCTCGTGTATAAGAAGACCAATTAATAAATTAGTTTTTCCACAATTTGACGGTCCACAAATGATGCATCGTACCGATTTAGGTAATAATTCTCCATGACGTAAACCAGTCTCCTGAGAATGAACACAAAGCTTATTTACGTGTAACGATTGTGGTTGTTTTACAAATTTCATGACGACTGCTTGAACGGTTATATTAATAATGAGTTAATTATTGTATTACGTTGACATTTATAACTCATTGTCGCTAACTCGAGCAAATGTACGAACAACCTTACCATGGTTGTCCTTCAATATAAGATAGTGAGTGTTTTCTAAATTAGATTTAACCGAATCTTGTATCTGTCGGTGGAACAAATCTTCTGTTTGGGCTGTATAGCTGTTCTGGTGTTTTGAAGAACCGTTATCTGTATTTTTCTGACCAATTTGCAAATCTTGAATAAATATAACCTCGCCACTAGAATTCTTGATAATAAGTTTATTACAAATATCTTCTAAATCAGATTTCACTGAGTCATGCATTGTAGTTAACTTAGTTATGACAGGTGTATTTAGTTTCGCGATAATTCAACCTTCTCACTACAGTAGTAAAGATCGAATGTAGCGTTAAATTACTGCGATCAATTATTTATAACACCTTCCCTGCTAATAATAATAAGTCAATTAATGTGTTACATGCAAACCACACTGAAAAATATTTCTGTATCATCGCGAGGAATAGGCGCCGAAATGGAGTAGGCGCCGTTCCAGTATTATACTTCCTTACGATGTAGGAATTCATATTTCACCTTCCGATCGGTGGAATAGGCGCTAAACCAGTATTTTACTGTACTATGTAAGATTTCATTTATACAAGATTCAAAATGCGGAGTAGCGCCCAAACCACACTGAAAAATATTTCTGTTTCATCGTGTGGAATACGCGCCGAACCAGTATTTTACTGCATTATGTAGGATTTCATGCTCAGTCCCTTTCATTTATATTATTGGAGCACGCAACTCCACGAGCGAAGCGAATGTGGAGTAGCGTGCCCAATAATATCCTACTGCAGCGCTCTTTCATATGATACCCCACATGCTCTAGTAGCCCCACTTTGAATTTTTAAGACCCCCTTTCAGTCCCTGTTACAAAAAAAATATAAATATTTTTACTTCTTTCTTATTTGCAAAATAGTTGGGTAAACGTCATCTAAAATTGTTCCAAATTTCAAGTTAATAGCATTAGTAGTTCTTGAGATATCCAGCTGTGACAGACAGACAGACAGACAGACAACTGAGTCACACCATAAGGGTTCCTTTTTTACCATTTTGGTACGGAACCCTAAAAAACATGTTGCACTGACTCCAAATAAATTGGGATAAGGGCAGGAGAATTATGACGATTATGATAAAATACTATGCCGTTTAAAATTACTCTCTTGGTACTGCGATGGTAGAGTATTATGAGTGTAGTTTCTGAACTCATTGGACATTTTCATGACTGAAAATTAATTCTCGGGTCAAGTGTTTTGGTTTGCCTTTTAGCCGCAGGCTTCGCTATTTAAACGAACGATGTTTAAGTGAAAATAACATTTACTTACTTTCGTTTTCTGTTTGTTTTTCGTTGAAAAGTAATAACAAGTTTCCAAATAAATTTTGGTGGCTTTATTTTTATTTCAATACGTGGAAAATTAATAAAAAAAGTTTCCATATTTTGGTGGTTTTATTTTTATTTCAATACTAGCTGACCCAACAGACGTTGTCGACATCCACGCGGGCGAAGCCGCGCGGGAATTGCTAGTTGGTAATATATCAGCAATCCATTAGGGCATGTAGGAGATGTATAGGGTAATTTGCAACCAAATGACTCCTTATGACTACTATGCAAATTTCCACCACTTTTTTTGCAGAAATCGACCATTTTACTCAAAAACCCAGATCAAAATGGTGAAAATAGTAAAGATTTGTAGCTCTGATTTAAAGACAATTGACAGAGACATTTTATGGTTGATTATTATGTATTGAAGTGAACGATAAAAAAAATCATAAATATATTTATTTTTTTTATAAATCAAAGCTGTATACGTACCGCGGATATTTTCAAAAAAATATAAAATGTCAAATTACTCGATAATGGTTGACATTTGCATAGGGGACATAAGAGGTCATTTGGTTGCAATTGACCTCTCCTGCATCCCTTTAATGGAATGCCGACATATACCAATAACCCAGTATAGATAAGTTCTGGCTATACATTAGTATATTTCAGTTTCAAAATTCAAAACAAAGTTTACTTAAAGTTGCTGAAGTTAAGACTTATAGAAAACTCATTAATATTGATTGCCACGAACTGCCAGAATTAGTAGGAGTCATTAAGTGCCACCTTAATCTGATGCCTTCGGAATTAATGATCAAAAATTTTTGTCTTCCCGCTCGTTAATTCCAGTTTGAAATAATTTACTTTGTTCCCGCCTCGCACTTGATCCGTGAGGAAAATTATAAGCGTGGCTTTTATCAATGTTTGTTTGGAATAATAGGAGACAGATTATCGCTTTGAAATTTTGGAAGTCTTGGTAAATAATTTGTTTTCACCTACATATTTTCGGGCACGGGAAAACACGGCAAGTTTATTATTGGTAAGTATACTTTATAAGGATTGAGCCGCAATCGCAATCCTGACTGACTGACTGACTGATTGACTGACTCATCAACGCCCAGCCCAAACCCTTGGACCTAGAAAGCTGAAATTTTGCACAGATGTTCCCTTTATAATGTAGACAAAGAATAAGGAAGGAATTCCCGGTAGTAGGTTCCCGTGGGATATTTTCCGACATTCACGCAGGCGAAGCCGCGGGCAAAAGCTAGTAATAAATAAATACTTTGCCACTTTTTTGATAACATGTAACGAAAATAATAGACCGATTTTGTAATACTAATTCGTAATATTAGGAATCTACGTAAGTATGATAAATGATAAATGATTTATTTTCTGTAAGTAGGTTTGTACAAACACTTTTAACTCAGATTTAGTACTTGAGACCAAAAATGAAGACTAACTAACGTGTATCAGGATTTTCCAAAAATCTACCCCTAAGGGGTGAAAAGGGGTAGTAAATTTTACAGCGGAGGATTTTATTGGGGATTGATTAACTTGAAAATTGGTGTAAATAATGTTTGAGACAAGTTATGGAAACATCCCAGACGATTTTTGAAATTCTACCCCTGTGGGCGTGGAAACAGGGATACAGTTGACATGAAAAATCTTATTAATTTGGTTAATGAACTTAAAACTTAGCACAAATACTTGCTTATCTCTTAAACCGTAAATAATTTTGACATGCAAAAAAAATATGATATTTTCAAGTCCTTTTCGCATACAGTGATGGAAGCCAAAACATAATTAAACATATTTTAATGCACCAAAAAAATCTTTAAACATACCTCTAAATAATCTTTAAAAGCTGTTTATCCCTTCATTAGCAATTATAATTGTAATTAAAAATATACCATGAAATGTCAAATGCCAAACTGCATCCAGTGATGGATTACTTTTTATTAAATAGTTAATTTCTAATTTTATACGATTTTATTTGCACTTTTACGACATAATTCCGGTGCGCGTGAGAATCTTCTATCTCGTGCGTCAAACCGAGCTAAACCAAGCTTGGAACCAGGGCCTTAGGAGCTCAACGATTCGACGAAACAAAACGAATACCAAAGAAAAGACATTTGGGTAGGCCGCATAAATTACGAGTATGACTAAAACTGAGAAAAGGATAAAATAAAAGTAAGTCAAGTAGTCTTCACATTCACAATAATTAAAAATTGTTAAAAATATATATGATAACGTGGTTTTAAACTAGCAAATCACACATGCAAAATAATTTAATCTTGATTAATGTGCATAATACAAAGGATTGTTTATTTTTAAATTCAAGTGATTAATTAATTTCATTATCAAGGTAACTTTAATCCTTGTGATTTTTTTTGACGTCATTGCATAATTATTACAATATTTATTATAGGTAGGTATTTACTTGGGTCACATATAAGATCATCCTAAGCATTTAATTTTTTATTCGACCCAGGTAATGTTCAAATGATTGAGCATTTATATTGTACAAAAAGCTATAGATATCATCTGCCAGTAATAAACTAAGTAATTAGATTTAAAATCTGCTTTTTATAAACAAAATTTTGTGTACTCATTATTCTGAAAAGAATTTTTTAAGTATTTTTATGTCTTGCTAATTTTGGACGTGTTTTGCTAATACATAACCACCAAAACCTTAGTATAGGTACTCTGTAAACATTGTGATTTTCATTAATTTAAATGTATATAGCTTTTGTCCCCAGCTTCGCTCGCGTTAAGTTTAGAATTTGACAATTTAATATCAATTCGGGTTGAACTCCGAAAAAAAAATATGTGAAAAATCTATAAATTTACAATTTTTGGACTTTTTCCTTTACTTGTGCTGTGACACCTTGCGTCTTGCCAAATTTCATGATTCTAGGTCAAGCGGGAAGTAACGTAAAGGTTTTGATTTATTTGCGAGACACAGACATATCAAAATATGTCGCATAAATGGCCTTATTTTTGTATGTCGTACCTAGACTTAGAAGCTTGAATTTTCTAGAGCTCCAAGGGATCACAGATATACCTATGTATTTGATACTAGCTGTGCCCGCGACTTCGTTCACGTGCATGTCGGAAAACAATAATGTATCGCTTAGATAAGTTGTAGGTAACCTATTCTAACCCCTCCAATGAAAATGAAGAATCTTCCGATGTTGCCTGGTGGGACGTAGTGCTTCCCATCAGGCAAGATCGGAAGATTCTTCATTCCTGGGGTTCTCTACCACAGCCCTTTCGAATGCAGTCACTGCGGTTTATAATGACAAAGCGACGAAGTGTCACTTTGATTTTTGAAAATAAATATTTATCAAGGAACTTGCGCATTAATCAAGAGTTGAAAATCCAACAATGTTTTTTCGACGCGCTAGGATTCACCCTGTTGTTATTAGGTTGGATTCTCGAAGCTCGGCTCAACACCGAGAGTTGAAAATCCAATGCGCGATAAAATCCCGCCGCGATATTTTTACGTCCGTGCGAATTACCGAAACTTTAACGGTCTTTAATAAATACTAATAATTATTTTATTAGTATTTATTAAAGACCGATCAGGCACTACATTACCTTCAGAATTTGATTTTTTTGCAACTATAATTTTTATATTTGTCATACCATAGTTTTTAACCAGATTATTATAATACTACTAACATAGGCCTAGATTAATATTTACTTTTGAACCATCTATTTACACTCTTTTGTAAACATATTTTTATTTCAATAAATTTTATTTTTTTTTATTTTGCATTATGGTACAATACGTGCCACTAAGAGACTTGACACACCACCTGGTTTGACTTGCGCAGTAGACGACTTATAGGTCTCTTTAGCGGTATGAGGTAGAGACGGGAAGGGATCGGGCGTCGTCGCCTCATCGCGCAGCGCGGGAGGCGCGGTACGCCGCCACCGTTCGTCAAGTCTCATCTTTCGGGACGCGTATTACACCTACCTACCTCACACTAATTCGCGTAAGTACCTACTTCTCTAAATTGATACTCAGCAACTTTTTTTCACATCCCGCGCGATAACCCATGTCACAATATGTAGGTAGGTATAGATACTGCTCGTCATTGAGGAGTTCCGTGACAGTAGGGTTTCTTAGCAGTCCATGATCAGTTGACCACTGCTAGGTACTTAACCTACTGTGTTTCATCTTCCATTTGGTTACCCGTTCACAATAAAGTACTACTGGAGTTCCATGGGTTAAGTAGGTATTTACCTTCTTATATTCGAAGTCCATAATTAGTTTACCACGGATAGTAACTACCGAACCAGTAATTTTCTTTGATTTTGTACAATAACTAAATCACAGTACGTTTACCTACTGTACATTATTGATGAGTTCAAGTGTCAGATCTTCACCATAGTAAAGGTGTGACATACGAACGGACAGACGGATAGGACGAAATGATAAGAGTTCCCTTCCCATGTGCCGTTTATGTACCAAAAACAGACGAATTGAAAACTTCTTCCTTTTTAACCGACTTCCAAAAGGAGGAGGTTCTCAATTCGTCGGAACCTTTTTTTTTTTTTTTTTTTTTTTTTTTTTTTTTTTTTTTTTATGTATGTTCCCCGATTACTCGAAAATGGCTAGACCGATTTGGATTTTTCTTTTTTTGTTCGAAAGGGTATACGTCCCAAGTGGTCCCATGAACATCAAGTCAGGATCTGATGATGGGATCCCATGTAAATCGAGGAAAACCCTCAAATTTTATGGGCACACCTATATCGATTTCGGTATTTTTTATAATAACTCGTGCATTTGCTCTCGGAAAGTACCATTCGGTGAGCTGGAACTGATGATGAAGACCACAGAGGGCCATCGGAAATACTCAATTATATCTAAGTATATAACAGGTTGCGATTCGATTACTTTAATATGGTTTATGCTCGTCAAAATAATGGTAATGGTGACTTCACCATGAGCTCCATTTCTCCTGGTTCTTACTAGGAGAACTCCTCAAAAATTAACGGCCCTGCATCGGGAAAAGCAACATTTTGTAAAACGTGATGAGCAGCTGGCTGACATTGGGTTATTGTAACTTAGATAAATTACAAACTGAACCACTAAAAAGTGAAAAATAAAAACTTTTTTACAAAAACAAAAACCGACTTCCAAAAAAAACACTACAAAGTGAAAAATAACTTTAATTTCGGAAGTCGGTGGCAAAAAACTAAAATACAGATCCAAAGACACCGACTTCCGAAATTAAAGTTATTTTTCACTTTGTAGTGTTTTTTTTGGAAGTCGTTTTTTGTTTTTGTAAAAAAGTTTTTTGAAGTCGGTTTGCTTCAAACAATCTCGTCTCGACCTGTAGAGAGAAATTCAGAACCAAATATTCCTAGACCCCTTTTTTTTTTTTTTTTTTTTTTGAGGGTGGGAAATCATCAAATAACTTCTCCCGCTCTGGGTGGAGCGGGAGGGCGTGTCAGACTTTTACTGACTAAAACCCACCCGTGTTCCTTCAGTTGCCTATGCCAGGGCCGCGGTAACCCTTTCAGACAACCCGCGACCCCAGCGGCGTCGGCCCTATTGGGCCCCGTCACTTGCTGACATCTCTTTGAGGCGCGCGTGGAACACAACGCGCCGTCGACTCGGGCCTGGTCCTTACCGGACGGCGAGCTACCCGCTGCTCACCGTCCGCAGGCCCGCGCCTACGGTGGCCGGAAATCGCCCCGCGATTCCCGCCGCCCAGGGCGTCTCCTGCGGCGACTGAGGGCGTGAGGCTGCCTCTCCCTCACGCGTTCCGCCTCCTCCTTCGCTAGCATCACTGCTTCGCAGAAGGAGGTGACGGCCTCCCATGCACTCTCGCTCCGCACCATGGCCTGGACCAGGCTCGGACGCGAGAGATCGCCGCCGCCGATCGCCTCCGTGAGAACACGGCGGTGCTCTGCCCAAGCCGGGCAGACCTCCACTGTATGCTCCACCGTGTCCTCCGGGCGATCCACACAGTGGAAACACCCGGGCGTTTCCTCCCGCCTTATGCGAAACAGGAACCTCCCGAAACAACCGTGTCCGGTGAGGACCTGCGTCAGGCGGAAGGTGAGGACGCCGTGGCGCCTCTCTAGCCACTCCTCAAAGAGGGGACTTATCGCCGCTATTGTGGCGTGCCCAGCGCTGGGCTGCGACAGTCGCGCTCTCCATGCCGCCATGAGATCCCGCCGGAGCTCTGTCCGCTGTACCGTGATTTCTCGCGGCAGCGGAGTTACGCCCCGGCGTTTCGCCTCCTCGCGCCACTCCCACACGTGCGCGAGGACCTTTGCCTCCAGATCCCACGGCGGCAATCCGGCAAGGAGGCTCGCCGCCTCCCGGGAGACCGTGCGGTATCCCCGGACTAGCCGGATGGCCATGACCCTCTGGGACGCGTTCAACCTGCCGGCTGGTCCCAGCCTTAGGGAACGCGCCCACACCGGTGCTCCGTAAAGGGCCATGGACCGCACGACCCCCGCGTAGAGCCTCCGGCAGGAGGCGTTTGGACCCCCCAGATTGGGCAGGAGCCGCCTCAAGGCAGCCCCAGCCCGTGCCAGTCTGGGAGCCAAACGTCGAAAGTGCTCCACGAAGTTCCACCGGCTGTCGAGGACGAGTCCCAGGTACTTCATCGTCGACCCGACTCCGATGTGAACCCCTCCCACCGTTATTTCGGAACCCGACGGTGGCGCATTCCGAGGACCATGAAAACACATGGCCTCGGACTTGTGCAAGGCCACCTCGAGTCCCAACTGCCGGATCCTCTCCACGACTATCGCAACCCCGCGTGTCGCTAAGTCCGCCGCCGCCTGGTGCGACCTCCCTTGCGCCAGGACCAGCGTGTCATCAGCGTAACATACTACGCTGACGCCGCCAGGGAGGTCGGCGCGCAGCACCCAGTCGTAGCCGATGTCCCACAAATGCGGCCCCAAGACCGATCCCTGTGGGACACCGCACGACATCTCTCGCCGGTTCCACTCTCCCTGATGACCGGGGTAGATGACGGCCCTGTCCGTCAGATAGGCCTCGACCACTCGACAGAGGTAGGTCGGCATCCGGTGATACCGCAATGCCTCCCTGATGCAACTCCAGGGCAGGGTATTAAAGGCGTTGGCGATGTCTAGGGACACCGCCAAGACGACCCCACCCCGGGCCACTGCATCCCCCGTCGTGAGGGCTCGCACGCGCATGATGGCGTCCACCGTAGAGCGCCCCTTGCGGAAACCAAACTGGGTCTCCGCCAAATCCGGCCCCTCCTGCACCAGCCACCCGACGAGGCGGTCTGCAATTACTCTTTCAAAGAGCTTGCCCACCTCGTCGAGCAGCACGATGGGTTTGTGGATGGGAAATCATCAAATGACTTCTCCCGCTCTGGGTGGAGCGGAAGGGCGTGTCAGACTTTTTACTGACTAAAACCCACCCCCGTGTTCCTTCAGTTGCCTGTGCCATGGCCACGGTATCTCCTGTGGTATCTCTTTCGAACAACCCGCGACCCCGGCGGCGCTCGCGACCCCTGAGCCCGGACCTGTCCAGAGACCAGAATAGCAATGCATAATCTACCCGAAACCGAAACTATTTTCAATTTTCACTAAGATTATTGTAAAATATTTTATTTAATTCTAAGACCGAAAGAGTGTCACTCTTCTGCGAAAAACCATTCAGAAAAAGACGACATTTGCTGAACGCCATCTATCGGATACAGTGGTTAAACTCGAAGCTCGCTCTGCGTACAATAAATACAAAGTGAAACCCAGATTGACTTAAAAGTTGTTATGATTAGGTACTCGTATTATATTATATTATAAAAACTAAAAAAAAAAGAATTTTACGATTTTTTAAAACAATATTATGGGATTTGAACTCGCACCATGTAGTGCGGTAAACGGTCGCCTGACCTTACCGCTGAATTCTCCGTTGACATATTGTTGAATAGCTGTTCCCTTGCAATTTATAATATTACTGCCCCGCTCCTTTATAAAAATAGCGTGATTATTATGTTCCCAGAGTTAAATTTTGATTAACTAAATAACATGTCATTTTCTGCATTCAATTACGAACAAAAACCTTTTAAAATCAATATTGCTTACCTCCCATAACATACGGCGTGATATTATGTAGCCTAAAGCCTTCCTTGGTTTATAAAGAACATTTTTGCTGAATTTCAATTCAATCTATTCAGTAGTTTTGGCGTGAAGCCGTACCATACACACAGACAAACAGACAAAAATTCTAAAAAGTCACTTTTTGTCATCAGTTACGTTTTTCTAACAAAAGCCACTTATTTTTTCTCGAAAATTCTCAATGTACAGTTTTTCTTTCGTTACTGTTTTATTATATGTATAGATTAACTTCAACTTGATACCATTACGCGTTCCTCAGAAAAAGGGTCTGACAGACTGACAAACATACAGCCAGATGGACAACGAAGCGATCCTATACGGATTCCGTTTTTTCCTTTTGATGTACGGAACCCTAAAAAATTGTGCATTATTAAAATCGCAAAAAGTTTACAGAGGTTCAGGATTTAGAAAAGAGTCCATAATTAGAAGGTCATTAAGTTTTAGAGGATCACTTAAATATTTCCGATTTTAAACATCGCGATCACTTTAATTCACTTTGGAAAACGGAATCGAAATATATCATCTCTCAGAGCGAGATAACCAAGTGCCCAAAGGTAGCTAAGTAAAAAGTATTGGACAGTTTGAATAAATTGGAGCGCTCGCTAGCTTCGGGAGGAACTTCAAAGAAGTTATTCCGAAGTAGCTCCAAGTTCCGGTAGATTTTCATTACAAACAATCTCTAAAGTATTCAATAATGGTTTAAGTCTCCAAGATTAATAAAAACTGTTGGGGTGACCGAAGATGACATCAACGAATGGTGAAAGACGGAAACTATTTACATAACATCACGCCCTGTGTTCCCGAAGGGTTGGGCAGAGGTCTACCACCACCACCACCCCAATTAGAATATTATGTCATGATTTGTAGATCTTTGACAGTCGTTACGGGTCGTCAGAAGCACACCACCACCACCCTAATTAGAATATTATGCCATGATTTGTAGATCTTTGACAGTCGTTACGGGTCGTCAGAAGCACACCACCACCACCCCAATTAGAATATTATGTCATGATTTGTAGATCTTTGACAGTCGTTACGGGTCGTCAGAAGCACACCACCACCACCCCAATTAGAATATTATGTCATGATTTGTAGATCTTTGACGGTCGTTACGGGTCGTCAGAAGCACAAAAGTCTGACAACCAGTCTTACCAAGGGGTACCGAGGTCAGATAGGCAGTCACTCCATATTTATTTATTTATTTATTTATTACATCTGGGAAAACAAACAGTAGTATATTAAGCATAAACAGTGTTGTTAAATACTAGTATTCAGCTGCATCCGGTTAGACTGGAAGCCGACCCCAACATGATGAGGATCATAATGCATACACTGAATTTTTACTATTACCTATGTCTAAAACATTTTTTATTTATTTCATTAATTATACTGATTGTGGGATAAAATTGTGGTCACATTACAAATGTACACACGCACACAGTCGCACACGTTTAAGGATCTATCGTATTAGGTAGGTTCTTCGTCCATTTCGGTTTGTTTGGACTGTACAGCGGAAGTGTGACTGTTATAGTTAGTTATATTCAAAATTACAGAAATCAGTAAACGATTCTAAACAAACTACTTTCATAATATATGTGTATTAATCAGAGACAGTACAACCCCGGTTAAGAGTTAAGTTTTTCGAAAGGGTAAGCCGTTTATGATGATGCTATTTGCAACGTATGCCCATCATAGATCATATTACATTGCTCCGAGTCGGAACGTTACGCTGTTATCGTTTTTAAGAGAGTTGAAGCTTAACCCTTTTGAATGGCTAAATTTAAGCCGTTCAAAAGGGTTACCAACATCGTGTGGGTTTTTGTATAACCTTAGAAAAACTCTATCGAAAACCCTTTCAATACGTAACCAAAATGGTCCCTGGTATTAATTCAGTTTCACTTTGTAGAGTACCTACTACCTACCTACCATTTTCTTCATCCCACCACACATAAAGAAAAACACTCAACCCTAAAAAGGTCCCAATCAATAATCCCTAAGCTATCTAGCCCTTCGATAACACGTGCCCAATTTAATTTTACACAACCCCTCACTTAGCAGCTTTCGGCTGTATATCCAGGCTTTTTGGGTTCGAAAGGGTACCTCCACCAAATTAGGTTCTAAATAAATTGATTGGATTCTAACTACAAATGGGGTAGGCTACTGTTTCGTATTTTCAAAGCTAATCGGTGAATGGGACCGCTCACTAAATCGCTATTCGTGGATCAATGGAGATTTACTTCCGACGCTAAGCTAAATTGGCACGAAATAACCCTAGATTTACTGGAAGATTTTGTTTTGTGCCCGTGGTTTGAATGGATTCGACTCCATTAAGGCTCCTCCTTCCTAAAATATGGTGAAACTAAGTAACTTTATGACCATCTTTTATAATAACTATAGCATCTTTTTGATAGGAAAAAATACACAGCAATCTACAACACATAAGAAGTGATTTCATTGTCCTGAAATCTATTTTAGTTTGTAGAACTAAGGGAAAAAAATCTAAATCCAGGTCTATTTCTGTCTATTTTTTCTAGTTTTTACGATATTACTCCTACAATTTTAATTAAAAGTGTTCATAAATTTATACAGTTCTCTACAAAATAATAAGGAATGATTTCATGTCATTATTTTTTTAGTCCAATCAATAGATTTTTTGTAAATCGATAATTACTTCATATTTTGCAAGCGTTGTGTCATCGCGCTTCTCTTTCTTTTCTATGCAGTCCAACAGTGACCGCGCTTTTTACGGCGGACAAGGCTTAAAGGGAAAAAAAAATCCTCGCGTATGCTCGATCACTTTTTAAATTTCACTGATTAAGTAACTGTGTAGTTCGATTCAAACTACATGGCGGCTCGGATGTTAGTTGCGAGTGAAAATCTTAAATCTTCAGTAAAAAAAAACTTAATCGAGCTTAACTAAATGGAGCCTAAATTATTGTCGACTTGATTGTACCTGCAATTTCTGCACTCACAGCTAACTTCCGAGACGCCATTAAGTTTGAATCGAACTATACCAATCGCGAGGATTTTTCTGTTTGGTGGAAACTGACCCAAAGCACAGAATACATAATAGTACAAGTACAAAAGATTCACTCCGCAAAATCATTTAAATAAATAGCAATTCTTGCTACGACACATTAAAGACAAATACAAATATTCTTTATTGTGGTACATAGGTAAGCAATAAGTTGTTACATGTTTCCGAAAAAAAAACCATAAAGAACAAAGTGTTTAAAACAACAACACTTTTTTCTTTTAGGAACAGGTATTGTTTGATTTTCTTGAAATATAGGTAGGTAATCCCATGTTTTTTTTTTCTAATTTCCCAGGAGGTTTAAAAATTTTCCGCCATGGATTATGTCCGGGGGGAGAGGAAAATATCAATGGATTCTGTTCTTTTTATTTCTGTTTCTTCGTCTTTTTAGGGTTCCGTACCTCAAAAGGAAAAAACGGAACCCTTCTAAGATCACTTCGTTGTCTGTCCGTCTGTCTGTCAGTCTGTCAAGAGCCTTTTCCCCAGGAACGCGTGGAGGTATCAAGTTGAAATTAATATCAAATACGAATGTCTATAGTCCCTTGCAGTTCTAAAAAAATCCAGCTTCTAAATCAACGCAGTAAAAAGAATTTTCTTTTCAACTACGGAATCCTTCATTGTGCGTAGTCCGACACGCAATTGGCCCTATTTTTTCTGTTTTTCTTATTAATTTTTCTGCTGTTTTTGCTTTCGCCACACCATGCTTATCATTCTCGCCATTATTACATACATACCATCACACCACGCCACACCATTACGCTGATCAAAAATAGGCTAACATTTTACAGTATATGTTTTAAAATATTTCACGTTTTCTGATAACTTCGTGTCACGCACAATCAATCATCTGCAAAAGACAGCCTTGATCATAAATTCACATGTATGTAGTCTATTTAAAATTTACCAAAGTAATGTGTTTTAAATACAAATTAAGCTAAAAAATTTATTTTTTTCAATTTTACCAACAAAACATGTTAAAATGCCAACAAAATACATAGTTAATCTGATGAAAGCTCCTTACAATAAATATTTTAATAAAACATTCTTTCAGAAGTAAATAGAATAATATACATAAGTGGTGGGGCACGACATTTCATTTGGCACTATCACGGGAGCGTTCATTAGGCTCTGCCACGGATAATGACGGCTCCTATTAAAATGGCGGAGCTGGTCTCAGACAGGGGTTGAAGAGTACTTTAATAATAGCCCGTGTAGTAGCTACGCGGGCAATGTTACTGCCCCCACTAGGATTTTGTTGAAATAAAATGTAGATATAAAATTGTGAGTATCAATAAAAGTAGTCTATGCTAGCACTATATAGCCTGGAATTAACCTGAAGGTTGAGAATGTCTGCCTTTTTATAAATGAGCCTTGATTACCAGTATGAGTTATTAGCAGTTTTTTAACCACTCGGGCGTCGCTTTAGAACGTATAAGTACGCGCAAATAAGCACGCGCAAAGGTCATTATTATTAATTAATCAATCAATCAAACAATCATTATTCAGTCACTATCATCATTAATAATAAATTATTTTTAATAAATCGTCATCTCGTATAATTTTTAAAAATGTTATAGAGAGGTAAGAGGTACAAACAAGTTTTAAAGTGAACATGACATATTAGGCTGCTCTAGTCGCCTGAACGTTTACGTTTTGGGCGGCTCAAGTCGCCAGGGCCCTAATACAATATGACAACTTAAGGCGAGTAGTGCTGCCAACTAGCGCCACCTTTGAAAAAAATCATAAGTCCAGACTTTAATTTCAAAATGTTTCATATCTCCAGAGATATGAAGCATTTTGAAATTTCCTAAGCTCACATTTTTAGTCAGATGAGGTAGAATGTTTTGTATCTAAAACACCAACAGTAAATTAAAGTAAATTAATTATTAAATTAATAAAAATAAATAAGACTACTGAGTTAAAAGGTATATTGATGTCCTCCATCAATATACTTGGGGTCGGCGCAACATGTTTTTTTCTTCCATATTTCTCTATTAGTCGTCATCATTACTTTTTTATGGTGTCTGTCAATGTCTTTAAAAAGCGATTGGTCTATTTTTTCTGAGTTATTTATTCGTTTACATTGTAAATCCGCTTTTTTCTTGCACCTTGAGTCCTTTAAGACTTTACATTTCGTGAATATCCCACTTGATCGAGCCTGCCCAAACACTATCCTATATCAAATTGTTTCCCTCTACCAGATTTAGCCGGGTGTTAGGGGGTTTAGCCCAAAGCCCTTTAACAAACCTACCCAAGCCTGACGGCTTCAACTAGAATCCCCAAGCTAATTAATAATTGGATTCGATAATCCTCTTTGTTTTCGAAATTGTCTTATATAAAGCTATTTGGGTCCAATGATTTGGTGTTTCAAACACGTTCGCAAAATCTTCCGTTTCAGTACACACTTAAAACAACATCACGACGATAGCTTATGTCAACCCCATAATTTTTTAGGCTTTTTTGGCTTTTCTACTAGCGTCATTGCTAATCGAATGTTACTTACTTAACTAGGCCCTCAGTATCGTTACCGAGCGCGACAGTGATATCGCGCACCGATTCGGTATTGCTTAAATCCGAACAGGCTATTAGTACCATGTAAAATAGTAAACAACTTGCCATCAACCGGGCACAAATCTTGACTCCGGGCTACTATTGGAAAAACCCAATATCAAATGTTCGTTCCAAAGGTTCGAATACTCCGGTAATTTATAAAGATGTCGTGTGATAAACGTATGGATTAATGTATACTTTAAAATTAAGCCTCTATAAGCCTCCGGTATATTATTTAATTTGGTCCTTTGAAGGCGAAATCTTATCAAAGAAACCGCGCCGACAGATGTATAAATAATTTTATTTTTTGTACCTCCGGACGACGGACGTTCCCTTGTGACTAATATTTCATGAAGTTGCTAAGTTATGTGCTATCTTAAGTGAAGCCAAAGACATTTAGACTAAGCCTACCTGCTAAATTACGAGGGTTATAAATAGAAACTAATACTCGTAAATCACTAGCATACCTCAAGAGTCCTATCAGTCTTCGCCTAATGGCGAAAGCGCTAGGGTAGCCCGCGGAATTCAAATTTTCTTACGATTTTTACAAATTGCAGGTCAATAGAAGGTTGTATATTGATTTTAATATGATTCGCAACTGTAACAAATATGTATTTAAATAATTATAATCATTAAAATCATCATTACAACTCTCTAAGTTCATATTACCCTATTGAATGACTTCTTATTTCATAAAATCATGACATTTGAGGCTAATTCTAACATAAGTAGTTACATTACTGTGGAATGAATTATGAGTAGAAGGGAACGTATGAAGAGGTGCGAGTGAAAGGTGTATAAGAGTGAACGGGAGAGGGATAGAAAAAGGAATATGGCGGGACATGAAGAAAAGACGTACGACGAGACGATGTGTTAAGAGTTTAAAAGTTTTCTTGTGTTTTAAAAAATATAGAAGTTTTGATCGAGACAGCTCTCTTATTTCACCACACGATCCCACAAACCTGGGGGCTCGGCCGGGATTGCGATGAAATAAGTGGAATTGGAAACGCCGAACGACTCAGACGCAAGTACGACCACGACGACGCCAATTGATTTTCGAAGATCCTGATCCTACGGACGACGAGAAGACGTTTACGACGACAATTCCTAGTAACGACGACTACGAGGAATTACGATGTCGACGGAGAAAACCGACCAGGATTTTCACGATGCGGCAATGATGGCTTCGGCACAGACGGCACAGATGGCATACGGCGACATGCTGCACCTTACGGAACAGCTCATACGAAAATTCAGTGCACAAGATGAAACGCATACAGTATCTATGTGGATACGGGATATCGAAGAAAATGGCGAAATATTTAAATGGAGTCCGACCCAACTATTGTTAGTGGCGCGACGTTCGCTAACCTGCACCGCAGCGCTATGGCTACGCAGCGAGAAAGTATATAAATCATGGGATGAATTGAAACTGGCTATCGGTAAAGAATTTGTGGATACCATCGATGCGAAGAAGATACATGAATTAATGAGTTCAAGACGTAAGAAGAAAGACGAATCATGTATTGACTACATGTTAATAATGAAAGAATTAGGAACTACGTAGCTATCAAATATATTGTGGACGGCATCATAGATGACGACGTGAATAAGATTATGTTGTATGGTGTTACAACTTACACGGAACTGAAAGAGAAACTAAAGTTGTACGCGATGTTCAAGAAAAATTCCGCTAAGGAAATTTGGCGTAATAGGCCGCCTAATGACGCACAGAACAACAGTAATAGGAGAAACGCGGCTGCAATGATGCGATGTTTCAACTGTGGAGAGAAGAGTCATGCGTCAGAAAATTGTCCTCATCGGTCGCAAGGAAAAAAGTGCTTCCATTGTAATGATTTTGGTCCAATGATATTATAAGTAAAAAGGTGTAGATAGGTTACATATACAACATTCGATATTCAGAATCGGCACACTAATGCACACATAAATAACTTAATATTGCAATAGCACACTAAATTACGTTTATACGTCAAATTTGGATGGCACGATTCAGTTATCGCGGGCGAAAAAGAGACAAATATAATTTGCGACAGTGCGTCGTCTCGTGTACTAGAAACTATATAGAATAATAATCAGACATGACATTTTACCGCAAAACCGTGATTTTTGCCTAAAAATTTGATTCACTCATGAGTTCATGTAGTAAAAGTAATAAAGTAGGAAAATTGCATTGAAAGTAGGTAGTAAACAATTAATGTTTTGATTTGAATATAATTGTGTTACATACACTAAATGTATGTATTTAATATAACCTACCTCATCATAACAAAAATAAAAATTACATTTAAGTCTAAACAATGTGCCACCATTTATACCTACCTACTGTCAGGCTGACTTGTCTATTCTTAGGCATAATTTTACTCTATGATCAGTAATGACGTCTATCTCTATTTGACGTCTATTCTTTTCTGACGCCATATTTTACGAATATAATGTTTGATTTTTTGAAAATATTAAGATATATAGTATACTAATGAATGATATGTGATTACTTGAGTTTTAGAAATTTTTCTTGTACAATTTGTGCAATATCTCATAACATACGACGGCATTTTCGGTGTTTTTGGGTCACTTTTAATTAGGGTTGCCATACGTCCGGAATTTTCCGGACATGTCCGGTAATATAAGTCTATGTCCGGCATGTGGGGGGAATTTTAAGCCGTCCGGAATTTCTATAATTTTATTTGTGTAAAAATAAAATAAAAATTATATTAATTCAATATTAACTGTCATCGAGCGTGGGCGGAGAAGGGTCACTTACCTCTCCCCCGCTCGCCCCTCATCGAGAATATTCGCGAAAACGTGAATTGCTTAGTTCACTCTCACATAAATATAACGAAAACCAGCATGAAACAACTCGACGTTAACTTATTATACCTAAGTACTTATTTACAAAAAAGTCAGGAATTTTCTTGAAATGTCCGGAATTTACTCCGGAATTTTATTTTTTTTATCTGGCAAGCCTACTTTTAATGCATTCGGTACGTGAAGTGCATCCGTTGACGTCGGCGACGCGACACTGAGGTCCAGTTTGGTCACTTGTCTACATTTTAACGTGCCGCTTGCTGAGCCCTTATGGCCTATCTACACCTTTTTACTTATAATATCATTGTTTTGGTCATATTTCTCCAAATTGCCCAAAAAAGATGGCGAGTGCGAGTTCCGATTTTGCCTAGGCCGCACACATCGCGATAACCCGAAGATTCGCGTAATCGCGATGTATGTAGCCAAGTATTCGCGTATACTTCGGAGCTTCGTGCGTAGTCGCAACGACTTCGCTCCGCTGTCGGTAAACTCTCGCAGATAAGCGTTTTATCGCGATGAACTTCGCTTGCGCGGCCACACTTCAGTCGGCCCCCACCCTTCGTGCGTAGTGGAAGTGTTAAGTTAAACTACAGTGCATAATATAGCTAATATAGTTCTTAATTTGTGAATAGTTATCATCCCCTTCCTCCTTTTTCTTGCTTTTAATTTGTTTTTACATGACATAAATGTAAAAAATAATTATTTGCTGCCATAAAATACAGAGCAACCGCGGCGTCCATTTTGTTTTATTCGTTTGTACATCGCTCGTACATCGCGATAAACTTGACAACACGCACTATGTGGCCGCGCAGCTTCGCTGTAGACCGAAAACCAAGTTTATCGCCCGAATGTCATCGCGATGTGTGCGGCCCAGGCATTTGAAGCAAACAGCGCATACGTCAACATCGGACATTCGGCAGACTTCGGGTACGATCGGAGGACACGCACAGTTTCCAAAGGTTGGCACTTCTACTGAACGAGAACGAAGACCAACCAATCAGATGTCGAAAAATGAGATGTAAACAAATAAAGGAACCTGATGATAAAATACCGGTTATACGACTTATAAATCTTAAAAGACCAATAAAAACAGTGTTTGTGTGCGGTAAAACGGGCAGTGCATTAATTGATTCGGGCTGTGACGTGAATTTGATATCAAAGGATTTTTGCAACGAACTTAACAGGTATGAGGTAGACTACGAACATTACGTTAACCGGTTTAGGTCATTCACCAGTAAAGTCATGTGGTGTTGTTAAGTTAGACATAACGATTGATAATTGTTTATACCGTGACACTACTTTCTATGTAATGCCTAACGACTCTGTGCCATTCCAAATGATAATTGGTAATGATTTCTTACGAAATGTTATGATGTTTATGAAAGATTGTATGGTTTGGTTACTGCCGAAAGATGATTGGATGAACCCAAACTATGAATGGTTAAAAGATGTTGCATGCTTCTCTAGTTCTGTTGATTGTTTAGCTCATGTCAGTGATCCTGCTGTAAAAGAAGAAGTAATAAGGTTAGTAACGAGTTATGTGCCACAGAAAAATAAAGTGATAAGAATTAAGAAATATTTTTTTTTTGTGTTTTCTCTATTTTGTTATGTTCTAGATTCATAATTACACAGAGTTGTTAAGGATAGGTAAGCATTATAAGTAAATTGTAACTGATGATCATATTGTGTAACTAACGTGTTTTATATTTCTTTGTTATGCAAAGATGTAATAAGATGAAGCCTAAACTATAAATTAATGTTTGTAAGTAACTATAACCAGAGTCATGATGTTTTCTTTTCCTTTTATCTCTTCTTCTATGAAAAGAAATAATAAGTTGTTAAATAGGTTGCTATGTAATAAAAATTCAGTAAATGTGTTTCTACCTAAGGAATAAAAAAATGTTGTTTGTGAATTTGTTTGCTTGAAAAATAATATTGTTTAAGATTACAATTTCATTAAGTAAGTTTCTGTAACTCATGTAAAACTTAACCTAAAGTGTTAATCAAGATTGTTTATGTAAGGTGTGATGATTGTATGAGGATTTGAAATGTTGTGTCTGAGGGCAGACAGTGTGTAGGATGACCGAGTGTGGAATGAATTATGAGTAGAAGGGAACGTATGAAGAGGTGCGAGTGAAAGGTGTATAAGAGTGAACGGGAGAGGGATAGAAAAAGGAATATGGCGGGACATGAAGAAAAGACGTACGACGAGACGATGTGTTAAGAGTTTAAAAGTTTTCTTGTGTTTTAAAAAATATAGAAGTTTTGATCGAGACAGCTCTCTTATTTCACCACACGATCCCACATTACTGATTTTAATGACTTTAATTATGTAAATACATATTTGTTACGATCGCGAATCATACTTTAATCAATATAGACCCAGACACTCATGAGCAGCAAATTGCAAAAATCGTGAGAAAATTTGAATTTTGCGGGCTACCTTAGCGCTTCCCCTTATGGCGAGAAATACAAACATTAAATAAGTACTAGGAGTTATAAAATCCCCTTATAAAATCCTAGTATTTAAGTAATCTACTTTTCGACGGAGTAGTGACAATTACTTCTAACTGCCTAAATCGACAATTCACACTAAGAAAAAAAAAACTTGACGATTTATGATTAATCGTAGTGAACACACCTGTCGAAGTAAACAGGTCGTGTCCGATAAAAGTTAGGCGGTAACGCCATAAACACGCTGGCTTATTTAGAAAGTATAAATTATACATTTTGATGCATTTATTATGTTGCAATAATTGCAATTAAAAATATAGTTAACCCGTCGCACGCCAATTAGCAGACACAATAGATTTTTTATTGTTATTTGCACACCTGGTTGTCAATCGATGTTTAAAGAGTTACGAGGTTTTACTAGAACATGTGAATTTTACCTTTAAATTCTGAACGATTATTTTAGCCGAAAGACGTCCACTTCTGCACATAGACCTCTCACGAGCACCACCACGACACATCGACCGGTTCCAATTCTCGAAAAAATTCAGATCGGAGTTATTGGCACTTCGACGTCGTTTTGTATTTCTACATTCATGTTAAATGTATGTGGCCCGGAAGTATTAAAGAAAAGAAAAGAAAAACATTAAGTAACTAAACAGCTCAGTTCAGTTTTGACTAATCAGTTTCTGAACTATTCGACAAACTTCGACCCTTACTACAAAGGTACTTTAGAACGTTAACAAGAACGTCCAAAACGTATCCAACCACTTGGAAATTATTAGGGTCCAGTTGAATAATTAAAGTTTCACTAAACACTGTATTTGAAGGTCCTAAACTGAATCTGACGTTTAAACCACTTTGGATCGTACAGATGGTCAGTTCAGCTGAAATTTTCAGCATAATTACTGTTACTGACGCTAACTAAGGGTTAACAAGGCCTGTCTTGTAGTGGTTCTTCATTGTGCCTTTGCCTTTTCAATGTTTCTGAGAATTTTGGGTTTATAGTTTAATTAATAGACTAAAGTTGGCCAATCACAAAAGCTTTTGAAGGCTCCCGCAGACAGGCGCGATGCGACAGCGCGTTGCGTCGCGCTGTCGTATCGTATACCGTGTATCTGTAAAACAATTTCTATGAAAACTTCGTGGACATTTTTGTACCAGAGTTGCGTCGCATCATCGCAGCCTTCACGGAGTACAGTCAAAGGTGTATGGACCGTTTTTACTAAGCCAATTTAAAAAGGT
This sequence comes from Cosmia trapezina, assembly GCA_905163495.3. Lineage (NCBI taxonomy): Eukaryota > Metazoa > Arthropoda > Insecta > Lepidoptera > Noctuidae > Cosmia > Cosmia trapezina. Next base: position 21,411,289 of record LR991024.1, read on the forward strand.
TTTTTTTTTAATCCAATGGCCACCTTCAACTTTGAAGTCGAAATTCTCTTGAACTAATTAAAGAGCATTCAAACGTGAAGGTTTTACAAATTTGTATTTTTATTTTGTTAAATTGCTTACGGAGCTAATAGGTACCTAATAAATAAGTAATTGTAGAAAAGAAAATGAATTCATTATTTTCGCTTTGTAGTACTTTAATAAGGTTTCGGCTTTAAATAGTTGAAAAGGCCAATATTACAAGGCTACACAATCGAACCCAAGGACCAATAGAAACAATTACGGACAATGCCGCCAATACTAATTAAGAAGCAGTGTTTGGAATTTGGTTAATTGAACAAAAGGATATCCGGCCTCCATTATGAGAATTGTTCGCAATTCACGAAACAACGGACGAGAAATCCCAAACTTGTACCTTTACAGCCGACGAAAATCATCTAATTACGTACTTTTTAGATTTAGAAGACCCCTAAAATTTATTGTAATTCGAGCGAAATAATTCTGCTTGAATTTATGGCTTATTATATTCGAGAGACACAGCGTTTTGTAGGAATAAATTTAGCTCATTTATGGAAATGCCTCATGAAATATGTTTCTTCTAGCGGTATTCACACATGGCTCGTCAAAAGATAAGCTCGGCTGTACAAATTTTGCCCGGAATAATAACAATCCTTCACGAGTTTAAATTGTTCCGAAATTCTACTGGGAGCGCTGGCACAGTCAGAGACGGCTTTAGATGTACGAGAAGTAATCAACAAACGTGAAGTTAAATAAAGCTATTTTTCATTGAAGTGGTTTTGTGGTCGTCAGGAAGTATCCGTGCGCGGAATTAAACAATGTTTACTTTTTATCTAAGGTATGATCCTCTCTCGGTTCGTATGATCCTCTCTCGGTTCACTGCAATCCCTCCGAGATATGTACCTTGATTTTTATCTACAAATTGTGATATTGAATGACCTCCTTCGTGGGAAAGGCGTTTAAAACATTAGCCCCCTTATTCATAAAAAAACTTAAACGCTCTACAAACTTATTTTAGTTAAAATTGTTTTATCAATTTCTTTTGAATTATGATTTGAGTTTGAAAGAAGAAGACAAAACACTATTTGAACTAAAACAGGTTTGTAGAGCGTTTTAGTTTTTTATTAGTAAACTTGTGGCGGTTTTCAAGTAAGAACCAATTTTTCAATCGTCAGATAACTTTTATATAAAGAATAAATATGACAGTTTGACATAAGTACTTTTTAAATAAAAGCTGTCAAACCGCCATATTTTTTCCATACTTAAATAAAAGTTATCTGACGATTGAAAAATTGGTTCATACTTGAAAACCGCCACAGAATAAAAAAAAACAAAATAACCTATCTTAAGCAATTACTCTTCTGTGCAGTCTTAAAGCAAATAAACTACCACCACGAGCTAGCCACCTTTATTACAGTAGAAAAAATAAGATTACAAACTAACAATGGTGAGCAGTGCATTATTCAGCAGGGATTTACTGCGATCCCTTGCAATAGCGCAGTCAATAGAAAAGCACCGGTTTTTATAAGCACGGAAGAAACAATGAGGGTTTTTCCAGACCTATTTTCTATTGTTTTGTTGATATAATGGAGCTAACAATTAATATGAATCGTAGCGTGATAGCGCCTGCGCTGCGACCTATGTAATACTAGTTGGCTCTGTATTAATATACAGGGAGTTTGGTGCATCGTTTGCCAAATTTAAATGGCGGACAGGAGGGGTCATCTACAATACTCAATACTCAATATCTTTATTGCTTTACCATAATGTGTACTTAGGTGGTATAGTATATAATTTATGGTTAATTGAACTTACCTTAAGTGAACTTCAACCAAAATTATACGAAGTGTTGCATCCGAAGAGATTTAACGTACATTGTAGTCCGTTTCTCGTTGTACTACATTGCCACACTGTTCAAAGACTAGAAAAAAAAAAAAAATAATTTGATAGTCTATGTCATCTGTCAGCTGTCACCTCATTCGTTTTAGAGCTCACTGCCTATTCCATTCCACAATAATGAGGGGGTAATGGTTACATGGGTGGGTAGGGTGTTAAATCTCTTCGGATGCAACACTTCGTATAATTTTGGTTGAAGTTCACTTAAGGTAAGTTCAATTAACCATAAATTATACTTCAGTGTTGCATCCTCAAGATTTAACGTACATTGTAGATGTTTAGAGCATGTTTATTGTGGAATGGAAAACCTATAATGTTCATGTTCACATGTGAGTACTTCGTAAATTTAGTATACACTAACATTATGTCCATGGAGTACTTAGTTTTGGCATTTGTTTTTAAAACAAAACAAATCCGGTCAGTAATCACAATCAGTGTTATATTAAAAAGCTAATACTTGGTAACAAATACATAACAAAGCGGATTATGAATAGAAGATTATTCTTACAGACTTAATAATTGAATATGCCATCAGCAAAAACCTTGTCTTTTTGAGAATCAATCACACGTTGGTTGGTTGGTTGTTGGTTGTAAAATTTTGCAAAATGTATTGACGTACCGTCCAGTCCAGCCAGCAGTCTTTTTTATTATTTCCATTAGGATCTGAAAGCCACTGACATCGGTGCATGCCTAGTGCTGTAGGCAGTGAACTTATTCACATTCACGTCACTATCACTAAGCGTTTTTTTGATCTAGCGGCTGATGGACTAGGAGGTACAAGTTTGTATTGATTTATCACAAAATTTCCCCATGTAAGAAGTTCGGGTTTCTACTCGACATAGAGATTGTTTATTATTATAGAAAGGTAAAATCAGGCAAAATCTGTTCGGTGCTGAAGTTTTAATAATGTTTCAGTTACATGAATATCATTAATTTTGATCAAAGATAACGTTTGCATCTGTTGTCCAATGGACAATGCAAGCAAAGTAACAAGTTTTTTAGAAATTTCTTTTTCGGATATATGGTCTAGGACCAGATTAGGATACCAAGTAGCACATATATAATACTTAAGAAAAGTAGGCTTAATTTTAAAAACACCTTTAAAACATCTCGAATATAATGATTTTCTATTTGTCTTTTTGGTCAAAATAATTTTTAATGCAGAGCGAAATGAATTTATCGTCCCATAATGCATCTTTGTTAAATTCCTCAGTTAAAAGTTTTAGGATATATATTATTGAGCTATTGAAGTAATCAATATTATTAGTTTTACAAAAGGAATACCAACGTTTAAGAGCAACATTATACTGGCTCTAATAATGATTAATTATTTGTCCAATGACATTATTAGAAAAATAATTAATCATAATTATTTATATTGCTTCAATTTGAAGTTTTCTCCTTATGTACGATTCCTTGACAATATTTCAGAATCAACTAGTTTACTGAATAACGGGAACCATGGTTAGCTAGGCCATTATAGAACTATAGTTATGCCAATTACTTTGTCGTTTATGATTTATAAGACCAAAATAATGGTAGAAAGGCATAGAAGAGGTAATTGTTCCAAGGTATTGTATACGCGTCTATATCATAGGTGTCTGGGTCACGTTTCCAGGATAAATATTTAGTGTATTTTTTGTTAAGGCGTGACGCAAACAAATGAATAAAAGGTTTACCGAACTTTTTCGTAATAGATTCAAATAATTGTGAATCTAATTCCCATTTGGTATCAACATTAGTATACACAGATCATATGTTCGTATACCTAGAAGCTTGGTCCGCATCAGTGTTTTCTCTGGGCTTAATAAACAAAGAGTAAATAAATATTTGCTGCCACATTTGCCGAGTGATACGATTTAAATGCGGGAATTGTGTGCCACCCCTTTTGTTGACATATGCAGTGGCAGTGGAAGTGGTATATCTGTTCTAAATATAACATCTACATTGGTTTTATTTTTACAGAAAATTTTTAGGCCCATAAACGCTGTAAGAAAGTTAATGTGGTGTTTTCTTTCCTTCATTGACCAACTACCTCTAGTAATTTCTCCCTCACAGGCTGCCCTCCATCCTGAGAGTGAAGAGTCAGTGAATATTTCCATTCGGAAGGAGTAAAAAACAAAGTTTGTTCATGTTTCGGTGCGATATTTGACTCCACCAAGTGAAATCTTCTTGTAGAGAGGACTAACAGTCATTTTTGCATTGTCATTTGACTTCAAAAGTGCTAAATATTTCTCCCAATCTAGTTGTTTGGTGTGTATACCCAACCATACGTTATGGCTGAACACGCTGCTGATAACGCACCGATAGTTTTAACTGTAAACACATAGACTGCGAGTTGATGAGAAATCCTAAGAATTTGCAAATCTGATTTGGTATAAGAGAACTTCTTCCTAAATAGACAACTAAAGCTAATTTTACAGAGGTTTGAGTAATTTTGTAAATACTAGTGCGCCAGGCTGAGGCCATATGGCCTCTATTGAATTCTTGAGCTATTGAATTCATTGAAAATTTTATTATAATAGAAACCCAAATATTTTTTATGTGAGATATTTATAGGCATTAGAAAAAATAAGATCTATTGTTGCCATGAATGCATTATGTATTATTTTTTTTGGAACGTATAGGTATTTTCCATTTTAAAATTTCGGGTTGGTTAGAACGTTACCACATAAGTATACATTATGGTACAGCAATAAAGATATTGAGTATTGAATAACTTATTAAGGTTCTTCAAATCACACCAATATTACAAAGGCGAAAGTTTGTGAGCGTGTGTGCGCGTACCCGCACGCTTGCCACCTTCTCACGCTCAAACGGCCGCGGCCGGACCGTCACGGATGAAATCTGGCACGCAGACAGCCCACACCCTAGACCAACACACAGGCCATCTTTTATCACATCCACGCGGGCGAAACCGCGGGGCACAGCCAGTTTAAGATAAATCTATAACCGCCTGTACTCTTACGCGTTAAGAATACCGACGAAATAAACTGTTGTGGTAGATCAGAACATTTAGAAATCGCCCTTAAGTCAATAAGTTAGGAAATTGCACGATCCATTTCTCCAAGAGGAAATGGTGGGTTTTTTGGTTCAGTGTTTTGAACCACTTTCCCAATAAACGAAATTTTATAACCACTAACATAACTTAATATGATAGGATCATCAGTTAACAGCATCTAATTTTTATAAAATATCTATTTCTACCGGCGCGTGAGGTACCTCTAATAGTCCCATTTGCCGACTGCATTGAGTTGTTGGTCCTCCTCGCCGAAGAAGTTGGTGTCAGGCGTCGGCTGTGGATAGCGCTGCTGTCGCATTGTTTGCTCGTCGAAGAGGACCCCGCACATTTCACGCCTGAAAACCGGTTCGCCGGTTGCCTGCAGTATTCACTGGAGTCGGTTTTTTAATTTGTAGGCCCGTTCTAATACAGGTATGACAAGTTTTCGTCTATTAAATGTCAGTTCATGTCAATCAAGAAGCAATTGACTGATTTCTGATATACTTTTCAGAATATCTAATGTGTCTACCGATTGGGCCCGTATGAGGTCTTTTGTTAGGTTGACGAGGCCGGTGATTCCAAGTACCAAGTTTGTGGCCTTTGTCTTATCCATCAAGCAGTATATTTCCCCATCGTTCAGCAACTTCATTGGGTATTTTTTCCCCGAGAGAAGGATCCAATTTCTTTGCTTGACCAAGTAAGTCAAGAATTTCTGTAGACACATCCGCAGTAAAAGTTTCAACAGAACTTTGGTATGCATCATATGGCGATAAGCTTATAGATCGCAATGATGAGCTTTTTTGAAAGTCGAAACAAAAAAAAGCAAAGTTACTTTCAGAATAGTATCACGTACTACCTCATTAAGAAAGAACTTATTGTATTTCTGGATAACATCGCGTGTTACCTCGCTAAGAAATACCATTTTGTTAACAGTATAACATCAAGTGTTACAGAACTTTGGTATGTATCATATGGCAATAAGCATAGGTATAGATCGCAATGATGAACTTTTTAGAAAGTTGAAACAAAAAAGCAAAGTTACTTTCAGGATAGTATCACGTACTACCTCATTAAGAAAGTACTGTATTTCTGGATAACATCGCGTGTTACCTCGCTAAGAAATACCATTTTGTTAACAGGATAACATCAGGTGTTACAGAACTTTGGTATGCATCATATGGCAATAAGCATAGGTATGATAAACTTTTTTGAAAGTCGAAACAAAAAAAAGCAAAGTTACTTTCAGGATAGTATCATGTACTACCTCATCAAGAAAGTACTGTATTTCTGGATAACATCGCGTGTTACCTCGTTAAGAAATACCATTTTGTAAACCGGATAACAATAGGTGTTATCTCATTACAATATTTAAAAAACATAATAGTCTTAACTTTTAAAATAAGGGTGCCATAAGTATGGCGTCTTACTCACGTTCTTTGCGATTTTCCCTTATTTTATTTCCGTAACGTTTGATCTTGCGTCTAAAAATATTCTTCATAACTTTTGTTTTTCCTTTTCTCATGTCTAATTCTCGCTAAAATAACACTTTTCACTATGAAACTAGAAAGATTTTTATGGATTTAAAATTAAATTGAAAAATTAACAGCGTAGCAATGCAACACACGAAGAACGAATGAGGTGACAGCTGACAGATGACATAGACTATCAAATTATTTTTTTTTTTTTTCTAGTCTTTGAACAGTGTGGCAATGTAGTACAACGAGAAACGGACTACAATGTACGTTAAATCTTGAGGATGCAACACTGAAGTATAATTGAGATCATTATGGACCATGTAGGGCACAGCAAAAGGGTAGGAGAGAGGAAGCCCTGTTTTAGGAGATCATGAATAACTATTATTGCTATATTATTTAATTTAATTTATTATTACTCGTATTTCTAAGTATTTTAATTGCATTATTATTTTTGTTATATTATTTTATTATTATATTAGATTATTTATTACTATCTACTATGTCCTCGGGCCAAAAAAATTATCTGTCCAACGGGATTTTTTTATGTCAATCATTATTATTTTTGAAAAGTCCCAAACTTCTTAAAAAAAAACCTTTGTGAGTCAATAACAAAATAACTAGATGTTATTTTCAAGTAATTTTGATTTAGATAGAACCGTATACAACAATACAGATTTCATTTAAAAAATAGGAGGCTATGAGATCAATAACTTTTTTATAAATTCAAGTTCAAAGTCTGACTTTAAGGATTTTTCAAAAATAATAATAAAAAATTTACATTAAAAATCCCGTAGGGCAAATAATTTTTTTTGGGGCCTGAGGAGATAGCACGACCCTTGCTATCCGCCATTTTCATTTGGCAAACGATGCACCAAACTCCCTGTATAATATACAGTGAAAGGAACTTCGTCCCAATCGGTGTCACACATCGGTTTTTTTTGTCGGCCTTAACTACAAAGTTCGAAAGTCACTTTAGTCAAATTTTATTTGTAGGTGAATTTTGATAAAGATTTTATTAGAAAGACGATTAACACATCTGCTGACTTAGCACTAACACTTCGTAATAAATCTTCTTCATGTCAAGAAAATAAAAGTAATATTAAACTTTCAGTAACATCGTGATGATGCTGAAATAAGGTGCATCAGCTGCTTGTGATATTGAATCCATCAAAGTCATTTGAACCTTTTTAGGGTTCCGTACCAAAATAGTAAAAAAGGAACCCTTATGGTGCGACTCAGTCTGTCTGTCTGTCTGTATGTTACAGCTGGATATCTCAAGAACTACTAATACTATCAACTTGAAATTTGGAACAGTTTAAGATGACGTTTACCCAACTATTTTGCAAATAAGAAAGAAATAAAAATATTTATATTTTTTTGCAACAGGGACTGGAAGGGGGTCTTAAAAAAAATGCAAAGTGGGGCTACTAGAGCATGTGGGGCATCATATGAAGGAACGCTGTTTGCACATTCTCAAACATTTTTTTTCTTTTTTTTAAGTTGCATAGTTTTCGTTTTTTAATGAAAAATGTAAAAAAAATACCGTTCCATCCCCTTATCTCCGAAGTTTGCAAAGAGAAAAATCTGAAATTATTCTATGTGATAGAAGTTTATGTAAAGATTACAGGAAAAATAAAACGATGTCTCTAAATAGCACACTTTTTCAGAAATCGGAACGGAACCCTCGGTGCGCGAGTCCGACTCGCTCTTGGGCGGTTTTTTTTTGTTAGCGATCCGCCCCTGCTTCCCACGGTTTTTATGACATGACAAAACATCGAGATTTCTTTATTATTTGTAACTTTAATATTAATGTATTTAAATACAAACCATCCGGAATAAATTCTCTAAATGATAGTGCAAACAACATCTAAATCCATTGTGCGGATTAAAAGATCTAAGCGGTCAAACAGACATTCACGAAAACTGCCTTTGTTTTACATATAGTTACTATGTATCATATTGTCATTAACTTTTGTAGGTAGAATTTGGCCCTTGTTTAAAAGAATATGTCATGATCATCATTTCTGCCGAAAGACGTCCACTACTGGACATAGGCCTCCCCAAGCACTGCCACTCCAGTTTTGTGCTTCCTGCATCCAGCGGATTCCTGCGGCCTTCAGAAGGTAATCGGTCCATCTTGTTCAGAAGAGGAGGGGGTAAGGAGGTCTAATTGCTACAGCAAATATAGGTATACCTTCAGTCAGGAAAAATAACTGTCAAGCTAATTGATACCCTACGTCAATTTGCCGTGTTACAGCCATTTCGTACAACTGTTAAAGGATGACAGTTGTGATTTGAGAACAATTTAAGTACTTTACATAGGTACCTAGTATAATCACGTGCTTTTAATTCGTATACCTTTCCCGCTACCAAAACATTATATGAGAGAAATGGAACGCACCTGATCTCTCTCCGGTCGACACGACTCTCTTCTCTCACTCTCATGAGTGAGGGAAGAGAAAGTGCATCTGTGTCTGCGCGCACCGAAGGCTGGTCTCCGTTGAGATTGACCGCCATGGCTGAAAGTCGTTCTGGAAGTCTATTACTATAAGGGCCAATTTCAAGATGTCCGAATAGCCAAATCTTACCGAATAAATTCAAAAATGGAACAGGATTTGTATGAAATTATCTGCCAAATAAGTTAATAGGAACTTAATCGTAGGTGGTGAAACAGCCCTTTAGAGAAAACAATGTAAAAGAAATATCCGTGACGTTTTCAAATGATCTTTATAACTGAATAATTAATTTAGTCGTAACAGAATAAAAACGGGCTCAATAGATCATAAACGCGTGATCCAAAGGTCGACGCGGGTTTCATTATGCCGGTGATCCACCTGTCGAGCGAAAGCAAAGGGATTACTGATAATGGCTGTACCATAAATAATCCTCGAGCTTTGAACAAAATACACGGTAGGTAAAGCATAAATCAAACGTTTAACGTATCTAGATATAGGTACTACGAGTCTACCTATATAAGAATACGTTTGTTGGAATTATTAATATAATAAATTTAAGGGTTCCGTACCTGTAAAGGAAAAAACACCACACCTTGTATATACCACAAAGCTTTAATCTGTGTTGCTTACAAACCTTCAGCTACAATGCCTAATCAGGGGGCCTACTCCCTAAGTCCGTCCGTCCGTCCATCTGTCCGTTCCTCCGTCCGTCTGACATAAAGATCCATCAAAACAACTTTAAAAGTTTAATTTTTCGGACGGGCAAAAACACATCGGGAGTCGGGACAACTGTCAAATCGTATTGTCATTCATACTTCGTTCGAGCCCCGAACCAATCATCCGTCCGTAGGTGTTACGGAGTAGGAAACGCCCGTAATGAAGGCCCAAACTACGGGCTTCGTGCTTAGGGAGTAGACCCCCAGGCCCGTCGAGGACGCAAACGGAACATGGGCTGCCAACAAAAATGCAAGAACATTAAATGCAAAAAGAATAATTAATCTTAGTAAGAAAACTCTCAAATTAATGGACCACTAACTTTTCAAAATTTCAAAGTATCTTTGCAAAAATACTTTTTCAGGAAATTCTATGAAGTAAAAGTTGCTCCCGTATTTTAGTTTCCCGCATTTACCTGCGACACTGATGTATGGTTTTAACGTCACCAACTTCCGAACTGCTGGGTAAGCCGGCATCCCATTTGCATGAAATCCTGCCCCGGATAATGTAATATCTTTCTCTACCTTAACTTTCCCCGGGTGGGTAAAGTCTACGTAATGTTATGCATTTTTGTAAAGTGGTCCTTAGTTCCGCGCGCCAGTTTTCTTTAATCAATTAATTTGCATAAGGACCCAGGTAGCTTTTTGGTTAAGTCTTCAAAAGACATAATTATAGGTATATACACTAGGTTTTATAGGTAGGTAATTATAGGTATATACACTAGCTTTTGCGCGTGGATATCGGAAGTTATATTCCACGGGAAGGTTAGGATAAAAATTATACTATTCCCTAACTCAGGTCGGAGCAATGGTCGTGGTTTCAATCCTAAGCAGACACTTTTCTTTGTGTAAAATTTATTTTCATCACCACTACTCTCAAAAAGGTGAAGGAATTTCGGAGGTCGGTGTCTTTCGTTTTATATTTTCGTTTTTTGTTATTTTTTTCTACGAAATTATATTTATTTGTGCAACAAGAGAGCAAAGTGTTTTTTGCTGCGAGTGTTGATTTTGAATCCTGATTAAGCGAATGAATCTGTGTGCCAAATTTCATTGAGTACCTATATTGATGGCAAAGGGTCTACCCTTTATAGCAGAACTTTTATGTCATAATATTGTTTTGTTTTGCCTTACAGCGGATAGCATAAACTTCATTTCGCAGAAAATAGTTTGGCAGCCACACATTTTTAGGGTTCCGTATTCGTACATCAAAATTCATAAATTTGTATGTCAGAATCAGCTTTAGGCATAAATTTCATACCCATAATAATTAAAAAGTAGAACCATCATATCGCAGAAAGTCCACACTCAGAATCGTCTTTTGGCATACATTTCATATCGATGATAGTCATCAGGCTCGTGGCTAAGTAATAACAGCCGCACGGGTGGATATAATATTAGTGTGAAGTGTAATTAAAAGTAGTAAAACTTTTTGTAAAATAAACGCTTTGCTTTAAAATAAAAAAAATAAAAAATAAATTGTTATTTTTCATTTGAAAGGTTTTGCCAACAACTCCGTTGATACAGAACCTGCTCCAAAGCTTCCAGTTCCACAAAATTAATATTCGAGCATTAATAACAGCATAACATTCGCTTGCTCAATAATCTAGTTACACGTACATTACATATGAGACTCCTCATCCTATCAGCCGGCTTATTAACTTATTAAGCAATTATAGGATTCTCAATTAGTGACGTATCTACACGTGCACGGTATAGATCGGTGATTTGATTTGATTACTGTGAAATTACCAGTGGTAATGTATCGTGGAGTACTGGTTCCAAGTAAGTGATTCCAAGCCATGTCATTCTGTCTCAACGTGTAGGAGACGTACAGGATTAATATGGAGTAAGGATATACCTATCAAGTGGCTGTTAGTTTTAGAAGAACGCGCTAGTCAAAAATCAATCAATCTGCCTATCCTTTTCCCAACTATGTTGGGGTCGGCTTCCAGTCTAACCAGATGCAGGTGAATAGCAGTGTTTTACATGGAGTGACTGCACCTACAACCCAGTTACTATGGTTAATACGATACCCGTTGGTAAGACTGGTTGTCAGACTTTTGGCTACCCGTAACGACTGTCAAATATCTAGGAATGACAGCCGGGACCAATGTCTGAACGTGCTTTCCAGGACATGGAGAAGAAAGCGCTACAACCGATTGTAAAGCTTTCTTCTTTATAATAAACTAGCTTTTGCCCGCGGCTTCGCCCGCGTGGATGTCGGAAAATATGCCTCAGGAATAAAAATATTGAGATAGCTTCTGCCCGCGACTTCGTCTGCGTGAAGTTTCTTGTTCCCCCGACCCACCCCGTCGCATCGCATTGCCTGCCCGCGCTATTACTTCGTTTTCGCTTAGCGTTCCTTCTGATTTTTTTTTCTTTTTGCTCGGCACCTAAGAGTCCTAGTGTGATATTAAATAACAATTGGGCTATCAAATGCAAACATAATTATTAAAGTCCGACTGGTAGTTCCAGAGATTAGCGCGTTCAAACAAACAAAAAAGTGTGTGTGTTAGCTCCGATGCACGACTGGAGTTTACTCCCGTTTTTTTGTGGCGTTCCGAGTTTCCGCATTTCTGTCGGGGTTCCCTTCCTCTCCCCCCCCTCTCCCCTGTCACTCTCCCTCTCCCTATCACAACCCTCACCACATACCCTTCCCGCTAACCTCCCCCTCTCCCTCCTCCCTCACTACCTCTTTACCGCTTCCCCTCCTCCTCCCTAACTCCTCCCCTTCCCCTCTCCACTTCTCCACAACCCCCCTCTCCCTCCTTACCACCCCTCCCCTCCCTCTCCCTCTCACCACACCCTCCCCTTCCCCTTTTATTTCCTCACCAAACCCTCCCCTTCCCCCTATTCTTCCTCACATACCCCTCCCTTTCATACCACCCCCTCTACCCTTCCGTGTGGGGGAAAAACTATTAATGACAAACTTTATTACTTGCTTCGGCAAGTATTTGTGCAAAGTTTCAAGTTAATTAACCAAATGACTAAGAATTTTCATATAAACTATATTCCCCGTTTTCACCCCCCGGGGATGTAATTTTAAAAATCAAATTCAAATTCAAAATTATTTATTTGTGACACATTGGTAAAATGTGCGACTGAAAGATTATTTACACGAATTTTCGAGTTAATCAACCCCCACAGTAAAACCTGCCCTGTAAAATTGACTACCCCTTTTCACGCCTTTAGGGGTAGATTTTCGAAAAACTCTGACACACGTTATTCTTCATTTTTGGTCCCAAGTATAAATACTGAGTTTCGAGTTAATCGGACTGCGCGTTAAAATTCCTCCATACAAACTTTAACACCCCCGAATCCCTCCTGAGGGGGTAGTTTAGGAAAGCTAAAAATGACAAACTTTATAAAATAATTAAATAAATATTCATGCCAAGTTTCAAGTCTATTAACTCAAGGAATAAGATTTTTCATACAAACTTTGGACCCCTGTTTCACCGCTTAGGGGTTGAATTTGGAAAATCCTTTATTAGTGCACCCTTAGACCTCATAAGGAACCTACGTGCCAAACTTGGAATCTCTAGACCCAGCGGTTTGGGCTGTGCGTTGATACAAACTTTGACACCCCCCAATCCCTCCTGAGGGGGTAGTTTAGTAAAACTAAAAATGAAAATTTTTATAATTTACATAGATAAACATTCATGCCAAGTTTCAAGTCTATTAACTCAAGGAATAAGATTTTTCATACAAACTTCCATCCCTTATTTTACCCCTTTAGGGATGGAATTTCCAAAAATCCTTCCTTAGTGGATGCCTATACTCTATAAGGTATCTATGTGCAAAATTTCAAGTCTCTAGGTTCAGCGGTTTCGGCTGTGCGTTGATATATCAGTCAGTCAGTCAGTCAGTCAATCAATGAATCAGTCAGTCAGGACTTTGAATTTTATATATATAGATAAGGAGGTACCTGTGTGGTCACCAATTCTTTTGCCAAATAAATGTGGTAATTGTTTCATAGTCATTCATTCGGTTCATAGTCCCTCTACCACCTTTACGACATCCTTGGTTGGGATAGGTGTAGAGTCCTCTTCACTGAGAACTACACGGATCGATAGAAGTGTTGCTAAATGTGGGTTAAATAAATCAGTCTCAACTTCAAGTAAAAATATGTAAATATGCTCGTTGTATAAAATAGTCATTGTCAGCTTGTATGTAGTAATTGTCTCACTATAGGGCAAAGGCCTTTATCCTGAGCCAATATGGGCCAATCCCTCCTATAAGTGTTGAGTTCTTCCCGCCATTTAGGTACTCGTGGGTCTTCTGTGGTGCCATTGGACGTTTTCAGGAACCCATGTTGTGTAACAACGCAATTAAAACAACCAGAATGTGAGCAGCAAAACACGAATAATTAAATTAAAACCCGGTGATGTATTTAAGACAAATGTTTGGTACATTTGTCTTAAATATATTACACAAGCCGTCTGCACTTGATAAGGGTCGCAGGAGGAACGTTGCTCACTTAACAAGTGCTTGAAATTCAAGGATAAACCTTTTTGGTCCTTCGGTCCGCTTTTGACCGATTTGAAAATTAATTGAGGAGAAAATTATAGGCTAATTGGAGTGCTGGTTAGAAGAATACCTACTTCTCATAATTAGGTTCTGATAAAATAACAAATTGAAGGATCTCTTGAAGAATTACAAGAAGAGAGATTTATAATACATCTTTACATTGTTTTTGAAGAGGATCGATCAGAATAGCAATTAAACAATAAAAAGAAAAAACAAAAAATCAAAATTTCAAAACAAAACTCTTCATCAAAACTTTTATTTTCTTCACAGCAAAGAAATAATTAAAGCTATTGTAAACTGGACAGTTTCCAGGAAACTTGTTGTTGTAAGTTAACAATTTGCTACAGCGGAAAGCTAAGCGAAATTAAAATGCGCTGACTATCGCCCCGCTTTCTCACAGGCCAGATTGCCTGGCCAAGCCGTCAGGCCATGGGCCATGGGAACGTTCGCATCCAATGAGGCCTGCGATGGGTGCTGTCAGTGGCGTAACTATACCCTTCGAGGCCCGTGGCAAATTCGTCGGATGGGGCCCCCCTATATAATGTTTTTTTTTGCAACAGGGACTGAAAAATTCAAAGTGGGTCTGTGGGGTATTTTACGAAAGAGCGCTGTTTGCACATTCTCAAACATTTTTTTCTTTTTAGGGTTCCGTAACAAAATGGTAAAAAAGGAACCCTTATGGTGTCACTCAGTCTGTCTGTCTGTCTGTCTGTCACAGCTAGATATCTCAAGAACTACCTACTAATGCTATCAACTTTAAATTTAGAATAGTTTTAGATGTCGTTTACCAAACTATTTTGCAAATAAGAGAGAAATTAAAATATTTATATTTTTTTGCAACAGGTTCTGAAAGGCGGTCTTAAAAAATCAAAGTGGGGCTACTAGGGCATGTGAGGTATCATATGAAAGAGCGCTGTTTGCACATTCTCAAACATTTTTTTTTTCTTTTTTTTAGGCCGCATAGTTTTCAACTTCTGATGAAAAATGTAAAAAAAAAATACCGTTCCCCCCCTTATCTCCGAAGTTTGCAAAGAGAAAAATCTGAAATTATTCTATGTGATAGAAGTTTATGTAAAGATTACAGGAAAAATAAAACGATGTCTCTAAATAGCACACTCTTTCAGAAATCGGAACGGAACCCTCGGTGCGCGAGTCCGACTCGCTCTTGACCTGTTTTTTTTAGGCCGCATTGTTTTCGACTTTTAATGAAAAATGCTAGAAAAAGTTTGCATAAAGAAATTATTCTATGTGATAGAAATATATGTAAAAATTACAGGAAAAATAAAACGATGTCTTTAGATAACACACTTTTTCAGAAATCATCAACAAAAATTAAATATAAATGATGATACGGAACCCTCGGTGCGCGAGTCCGACTCGCTCTTGAAAGGTTTTTTTTTACTTGTGTACCTATACGACTCAGTAGAGAGAGTAACTTAAATAAATTAAAGACAAAACTATATTTTTTACTAAATTAAAATAAATAATAATAAGTAAGTAACCCCACGTAGAGTTTACTTTGCCGGAACAGGTCTAGTTAGGGTGAGGAGCCAGACCAAGAGGGATACATGAACCCGCAGGGCAGCATGTGGCGAGCTGTTGGGCAGTAGCAACCCACGGACCCTATTTCCCGGGAGAAGCCTTGCTCTTCACCTCTGGCTTGCCTTTATTGGCCGGTTGGAGTGAACGATGACGAGGAACAGTGCTCCCACCTCTTTCTTGCCTTTATTGGCTGGCTTGAGTGGGGATTCGCAAGAGCAAAAGAGCTCGGAGGAAGGAAGTATTCCAGTAAGCTGCTGGTAGGGATCTTGACCGTACTTCCGGGATTGTCCTGATAGCCCTGGAATGCCTCTCCACTCCTCAAGCTCCTCAGGACATGTTGCCCCCTTGTCGCTACGTCACTATGTGGTAGCGACCGTTTCCGGGGGCCCATTATTGAGTGTGCAAGTCACCTCCTGCCAATTTATATGTGTATATTATACAACATTGGTCAGGCAGGGGACTTAGTTCTACCATAGTTCAAGGTACCCAATCCACTATAGCTACCCAAACCCATAGCCCAATATTTTGTTTCCATGTTCTGCAATAGTCCTGCACCAACCGGGGGTTGTCCTTAGGTGCAATTGCATAGTGCATACAGGGATAATCGTCTGCTGGTGCCTTCTCGTCATTTAAAATTGTCTAAGGGGCCTCTGCGAGTTGTCTTCGGCCCCTCGTACGCCTTCCAAAGGTCCGGGATCCCAGGGTCCCGAGATATTATGTCAAAGACAAAATACAATAATAAGTAGGTAATAATAAATGTTGGGAGTTGGGATTCTCCTCTGACCGGGGGCCCCTTCCGGCTGGGGGCCCGTGGCATTTTGCCGACTTGCCACCCTGTAGTTACGCCACTGGGTGCTGTCGAGCGTCCTATGGCATGATCTGTGGGAATGCTCGGCACGGGCCGCATTTAAGCAAAGTCCACCAACTGAGTTTTGAATGTGGCTTCTGATTAGTCGCTAAACTCCCACAGTAGCCTTTGTCTACAAAATCCACCAATTGAGTTTGAAACAACCTCTGATTGGTTGTTAAACTCTCATAGTGGATTTTGCACAAAAATTGCAACTCTGAAGGTGAAAGTATCCGCGCGATTCGTGGTAGATTTTGCCAAGAAATGATAACTGTGCTGGTGGGGATATAGCTATATACCGTAATATAGTTATATGAAAACTGTCGGAGTGCCCTAATTTTGTTACAGCGACCAATTTCGACGTAGCGCTCGCCGCGCCGGTCGGTCACAGTTCTAACCTAACCTATTTGATTAGAGTGCCCTAATACTTATATTACTGATCATGTACGTATCATTTTTATTTTTTTCTACTGTAAAAAAAATAAAATGAACTGTCCCACTGCTGGGCAAAGAACTGTTTAATTTTGCGGAAAAACTCATTTCAAAGTTTTCTTCTGGGTTCTCAATTGGGCAAAATCCATCACCTGCTATCAAGCGCGATGATTGGTTGTTTCAAACTCACTTGGTGGATTTTGTAGACAAAGGCCAACGACCAATCAGAAGCCACATTCAAAAGTCAGTTAGTGAACTTTGCTTCTATGCGCACGGGCCGCGACAGGCCTCGACGGGCGTAGCAATGCCTGGCGCGGTCTGTCAGTTATCGGGCCGTGGACCGCGCCTTAATATTTAATTATGCTAACAAATGTGATTGCCTGTAGACAAAGAAAAAAAACCGGTCAAGGGCGAGTCGGACTCGCGCACCGAGGGTTCCGTTCCGATTTCTAAAAAAGTATGCTATTTAAAAACATTGTTTTATTTTCCTGTAATCTGTACATAAACTTCTATCATATAGAATGATTTCAGATTTTTCTCTTAGCAAACTTTGGAGTTAAGGGGGGGAACGGTATTTTTTTTTACATTTTTCATCAAAAGTCGAAAACAATGCGACCTACAAAAATTAAAAAAAAATGTGTGAGAATGTGCAAACAGCGCTCTTTCATATGATACCCCACATGCCCTGGTAGACCCACTTTTAATTTTTAAGACCCCCTTTCAGTTCCTGTTACAAAAAAAAATATAAATATTTTTACTTCTTTTTATTTGAAAAATAGTTGGGTAAACGTCATCTAAAACTGTTTCAAATTTCAAGTTTATGGCATTAGTAGTTCTTGAGATATCCAGCTGTGACAGACAGACAGACAGACAGACTGAGTGACACCATAAGGGTTCCTTTTGGTACGGAACCCTAAAAACCAGATGAAAATATGAATTCATGTTCGTAATAATTGGAAAATATTTGGTGTTATTCAGATTAAAGTACTTAGGTGGAGACTACGAGGGGCTCGTGGCTAAATCATAACAGCCGCACGGGTCGATCGATCAGGTTAAGCTACGCTTGCCGCGGTTGGTCCGTGGGTGGGTGACTCGGAATTGGTCCCGGCTGTCATTCGCGGATCTTTGACAGTCGTTCTGGTCGTCAGAAGCCCGAAAGTCTGACAACCAGTCTTACCAAGGGTTATCGTATTACCCAGTTACCAGGTTGTGGAGGTCAGATAGGCAGTCGCTCCAGTTAAAATACTGGTATTCAGCTGAATTCGGTTAGACTGGAAGCCGACCCCTATAGTTGAGAAAAGGCTAGGCAGATTGATTGTTTTTTTTGATTTTTCGTAATAATTGGAAAATATTAGGTGTTTTAAAAAGTATCAAGGTGGAGACTGCTTACCTACCTAGTTTAAAAATTGTTTAATGATTAGTAAGTAAATAAATGTGTTTTATTTCTTGGAAATTCTCAATAAATGTAAAGGGCTACTCGTAGCCCTTTACATTTCTTAAGAAATTCATAATTAAACAATAAACGATTTAAGTCCTAAAAATACCTTCTTCAAATGTTTACAATTCTTCAATTCAACCAAGATAAGTACTATCTCAAACATATTCTGAACAGCAAATGGACGATGTAAAATTCAGGCAAGCAAGCGAAATGAATATTGTCTGCGACGACCATTTTCCCCCTCTGAACGTTAATATAGAGAGGTCATTATTCTCACATTTTGCATCGGAGACCCTTTAATTTGGGAATCCAATGTTTCACCTCAAATCCGCTCGTTGTTTGTTTAATATAACATTCTACAATTATTTTGAACGTCTACTGAAGACCAACTTTAAACGGTGCCCCTTGTCTCTGTTATTTACGTATATTATTTGTTTTAATAATGTTCGTTCCATGAAATTATTATGAAGGAAAATGCAGGTAACAACTTATTAATTGAATCATAAATAAAATATAATTAAAAAGAAACAAAAATAATAATAAAAAACCACTAAAAAAACAATAGCTCTTACACAAATTACAACGAAGCTCTCAATAACCAACCCACTTGCGATAGATAATACGAACGTATGATACAGAAAGAGATATCTTAGCATTTTAGAATATCATTGTCACGCCACGGACACGCTTTGTGTCGCTAGCTGCTATTAGCCGACTAAATCAAATTACACCAATTGTCTGAATTTGTCTGCAACAATTTGCGCGCACTAGTGCGATATCTACTTCTTTATATATATAATACCATTGCTCTAAGAACATTTAATAAAATCCATATAAAATAATAACATCACTTAAAGCTATTTAAGAAATATCATCATCTTTATTAGCACCTATAAAATGTAAGCGTTTCTCGAAGCACATTACAGTAGCGATGTTAAACCTAAGCAAGATCATTGTCATAAAATGGTCCTTATGGTTTTACGGTCTTCGGACGCTTAAAATAATATCTTTCAGATTCTATGAGACGTGATAATAGCTGAGAATATCAATAGAACGTCGCTCTGGCTGGCTTTTGTCAAGAGAATGGGAAATTAGTTTTTTTTTAATGGGTGAGGTTGTCGGCCGCTTAATAGGGCTATACTGTGGGTGCCATAATAAATTTAGGCCTCCAGCCAGGACATAACACTTATTTAAAACTAAGCAACTACACACTAAGGCTGGATCGGATTGATGGAAAATAACGCTGAAATACTGGTTTTCCGCTGTTACACCAGGGCAACAAGTCTGCTATTTTTTACATTCCAACACGATCCCATTGTCACTGCATTGTCATTTTGCTAAAAGTTCGAAATCTGCTAAATTCATAATTTCATACAATGGAGTGTTAGTGGTCGATCATTGGAAAATCATAATGACGCCAATATGACGCCATTATGACGCCATTATATTAGTAGATTACCAAACTTATCAAAATCAACCATTATGAAATCAATGATAGACCATTCTGACATTATTGTAATAGCAGACTTGAGGCCCTGATGCTAGGAACTGTGGGGTGGCACGAGCTTGCGGAGTAAACGTAACGAAGTGCAATCGATTTTTAAACTGAAAATACTTGTTTCGCACCAAAATAGTTACATAGTTTTAAGACTTTATTCATAAAAGTGTCGACAATGATACTTGGTTCTAGTTAGTTTCAATCTTAAAACCCCCGTTAATATCTTAGGTATGTAAATCTCTGTTTCTGTTTCGGAGGACCTCGTGGCTAAGTAATTACAGCCGCACGGGTCGATCCAACGGGTTAAGCTACGTTTGCCGGGGTTGGTCAGTGGATGGGTGACCATCTTTACATACCGAGACTCCTCCGTGCCTCGGAAAGCACGTTAAGCCGTTGGTCCCGGCTGTCATACGTGGATCTTTGACAGTCGTTACGGGTCGTCAGAAGCCTGAAAGTCTGACAACCAGTCTTACCAAGGGGTATCGTATTACCCAGTTACTGGGTTGTGGAGGTCAGACAGGCAGTCGCTCCATGTAAAATACTGGTATTCAGCTGCATCCGGTTAGACTGGGAGCCGACCCCAACATAGTTGGGAAAAGGCTAGGCAGATTGATTGTAAATCTCTGTTTCTTTAAACAATGCTACACCTACGCCATGTAATTATGAATATTGCAACGCAATTCACAGTATTTACAACATGTTTATATGATTAATCGACGTTATAGAAGCGTAATTATTATCCGGTAGATCGCCGCTTAATAATTATTCATAAAAGGTTTAAAAAAAGATGACAAATGACAACATATCCAAGTATTCCAAATATCAAATTAATGACATCATATTACAATCTACAGATTAATGGATCCTGGTATTCATTATATTTTACATTTTCACAGGAACCATTTAATCGGGTAAAAAAACTGTAGTTCACAAAAGACTTGTGAGTTTTGATTAATTTGTTACCTACAAGACAAATTAAACACGCAAACTCACTATTTAAATCAGCAAAAATACTCTTAGGTACTTCTTAATAAGAATCTTATGCAGATCTCAACCCCATGATATTAAATTTATTTTTGGAAGCCAAAAAAAAAACCGGCCAAGTGCGAGTCAGACTCGCAAACGAAGGGTTCCTTACCATATTATATGTTTAAAAATCGCAAAGGTAACTTTGTATTTCATAATAAATACTGTGAATTACAAGGGTATTTATTGCAGTTGCAGGAATCACCCATATTTAAACAACCTTAACCAACCTTTTGAATCGGCTTTTTTAGTATTTGTTGATTAAATACAGTATATGGTACATAATATACAGAAGTTTCGAATTCCTAATTTGTTGAATTATTGCGCTAGAGCTCGTAGAAAAGTGGTCTGAAATTGTCAACTTTTTCGGGCCCCTATTTCTTCATTTTAGAAGATAAACAAAAAATTAAAATATTTTTGTACTCTACTTGATGAGTTCTAGACGATGACACCCCACATGCTAGGTTAAAAATTTTATGTTTTTTCAAAATGAAAAGTTTATTGTATGGGGACGCTTTAATTTTCAACTTTACTTTATTTTTCTTATTTGTTGTTATAGCCGTAATAGAAATACATAATCTATGAAAATTTGAACTGTCTACATATTACGGTTCATGAGATACAGCAACCTGTGACAGACGGACGGACGGACGAACGGACGGACGGACAGCGGAGGCTTAGTAAGTTTGTACGCAGACTACTGAGAGACTAGCTAGACTGCCCACGGCTTCGCCCGCGTGAATGTCTGATTCCATGAGTTTTAATTTTCCGGCGCGGAACCCTAATAATTAAAAAAAAAAAAAAATAGCCTAAGTTACTCCTTATAACATCAGCTCTCTGCCGTCAAAATCGGTGAAAATTCGTTTGGGAAGTTTCCATAACTTGACTCAAAGATTACTTATACCATTCTTTGAGTTAATAAAGCCACGCAGTAAAATCCTCCCTCTAGACATTTATTTATCCCTTATTGGTCCTTCAGGAATCGACTTTCGAAAAACCCAGAAACTTATTGTTTATTTTATATCAAAAGTATAAATACTGAGTTTTAAGATACTGCGCTTTAAAATTCTTTCATATAAACTTTAACATCCCTAAACTCCCTTTGAGGGATAGTTTTGAAAAACTAACAATGACAAACATTATTACTTATTTAAGCAAGTATTTGTGCTAAGTTTCAAGTTCATTAAACCAAATTATAAGATTTTCCATATTAACTGTAGGTATCCCTGCTTTCACGCCCACAGGGGTAGAATTGCAAAAATCGTCTGGGATGATTCCATAACTTGACTCAAACATTATTTACACAAATTTTACCCCTTTTCAACCCTTTGGGGTACATTTTTGGAAAACCCTGATACTCCTTAGGGGGTAGTTTAGGAAAACTAAAAATGATAAAATTTATAATTTACTTAAATGAATATTCGTGCTAAGTTTCAAGTCTTTTAACTCAAGGAATAAGATTTTTCATACAAACTTTCGTCCCCTATTTTACGTCCTTACGGATGGAATTTCCAAAAATCCTTTCTAAGTGGATGTTTACACTGTATAAGGTATATAAGTGCAAAATACCAAGTCTCTAAGTTTAGTGGTTTGGGCTGTGCGTTGATATATTAGTCAGTGACTCAGTCAAGACTTTGATTTTTTTATATATATATATATATTTACCATGTTGTTTTAAGACCACAGACTTCTTATACGTTTTCCTGTAATCTATAGGTAAAAAACTATTTTCTATATTTATTTCAAAATTTTAGGCTCAGTAGTTTCGGAGATCAGGGGGGGGAATGGTCAATTTACGTCTATTTTCTTAAATAAATTCAAAAAAATGTATTTTAAAATTATAAAAAAAAAATATTTGAGACCCTCACAGTAAGTCCTTTCATTTGATATGTCACACGGTACAGTTTGCAAAACTTTTTTTTTGAATTTTCTTATTTGCCCCCTAAAAATGACCTCTATATTCAAAATTCATTTATTTACTTTAGTCATACGTGTTTGGGTCATAGAAATCTATATGTGTACCAAATTTCAACTTAATCGGTCCATTAGATTCGGAGGAAATTGGCTGTGACAGACGGACAGACGGACAGACAGACAGACAGACAGACACACGAGTGATCCTATAAGGGTTCCGTTTTTTCCTTTTGAGGTACGGAACCCTAAAAAACAAGTTTTTAATAAATTGGTCCGTGTTTTTTCGGAAATTCAACTTTTAAATGCATCTGACCTTGACAAAATAAAAAAGAACGATTAATTTTATTACCTGTCTGGGTCGTTTCGCGTAAAATATTAACGTGCAGTTTTTACGACTAAGGTATTTCAGGTTTTTTCCCACAGTAAAAGTTGTTCATAATGATGAGTACAATGACCCCTTAAGAGATTTCGTGTATGAATAGATGAACCTTATACATACCTACATATTAAAATTGCACAGATGTTTATAACCCTTCCAAGTTCGACCTTCATAAAACTCATAATTCGCTAGAGAGAATACTCTGCACTAGGTAAATATTCCCTCGGATTCACGGATAACAGCCATGCCAAACTTTTGGGAACGGCTTTATGGTGAAAACTGTTTGGTTTTAACAAGTAACACAAACATGTGAGTGGCATTAACATTTCATATTGTTATAGTTTTGCTAGGAGTTAAAGTTTACTTTAATTACTATACGGGATAAAAATTATTTTGAAACCTTTGAAAATCCACTTGTATTATTCTCTAAATCACTAATCTCATCACAGAAATTGTGGGCGACCACTTGACAGAAGTTCAGGTAACATGTTAGAGCAAGCTTCCTCATTCTTATTGCGTGTAGATTTGTTAAACAAATCGATGACGTACTGTGACCTTCGCCGTCTAAAATGGCCTGTACTCAAAGATTTATAAATAAAAAAAACAAAAGCACATTTTGAATTTTGGAATGTAGGCGTGGGTAGGTATCAAAATACATAAGTAGTAGGTACTATTTTTTTTTCACTGTATTGGGAACGTCGATTAGCTGAAAGACAATGATGATGATAACATCAAGCCACGCGATCATGCATGTAACCTGTTGTTCTAGCTAGTTTCATCACAGAATAATAAAGCTCTCTCTCTCTCAATCTATCTGCCTAGCCTTTTCCCAACTGTGTTGGGGTTGGCTTCCAGTCTAACTGGTTGCAGCTGAAGTATTTCACATGGAACTGCCTATCTGACCTCCACAACCCAGTAACTGGATAATATGATACGCTTTGGTCAGAATTTCGACCGTTTTCTATGAAGATTTACTACTGTAACATTATTATTCTGTGGTTTCATACTCTGATAAGATAATAACAATTTTGCACATGACTACCTTCCTAATGATAACAAGTCGGTGTCACACACTGCTACGACAAATTTAAGTTTGCATGCGGCCAAAGTTTCTCAAGATGAGCAGTCCTAAACATCTTGGCGATAGCTCCCATGTGGGTATGTAGCTTGACTGAACTACTCATATTCTGCAAACTTACCTTGTCTTCTTTACTTTCATAGTTCTGTATAAGCGTACTAACTAGCGACGCACCCCTGCTTTATACTTGACAAAACAGAGATTTCTTTATTAAAGTTTAATACGTAGGTATGTATGATATAAACGTCGCAGTGAGGTGATTGTAGCCATATATGGGATATAGCTATGTTTCGTATAACTGTTACCTATATGAAAGCGGTTCATAACTATCTTACTAGAAATATAACTATAATACGAACATGATCTAGTATTATAGCACCTCAGCATCTGTGTGTGCATTAGGGCACTCCGACCAAATATGTTAGGTTAGAACTGTGACCAATTACGCAGGAGACAGCGAGCGAAGCGAGTGGTGCCGCGACAGCGGACGGCGAACGCTACGTCGAAATCGGTCGCAGTAACAAAATTAGGGCACTCCGACATTTTTCATATAACTATATTACGGTAGATAGCTATATCCCCGGGGATATAACTATATCGCGGCTATAACCATCTTACTGCGACATAATATAGGTATGTTCATACACCTGCCGAAATAAATTCTCTAAATAAACCACATGAAAATCCACCATTGTACTTAGAAGAACTAACGGTCACACTGACAGATGATGGCGGTGAGAGTCGTAAAAACGTCGTTTTGTTTAGTGTTTTATTCGTAGATAACACGGATTTAAATTTTGAAAAAAATATAGTACTTAGTTCAGACTTCGATCTAGAAATTTCGGCCGTCCGATACACGATTACTTGCACTTTACTGCATCCAATTAAATCGCAAAGACAAGTCTAATTGTGATCTTTAATCTTATTTCATTTGAGTTACATTAGGCTTTGAACAATAAAACTTATACCATAATAAAGGTCGTAAAAAATTCGAGATATAACGGCCGTCATAATGTGAAATATTAAATACCTGTACCACTAATTCCAGCATCAATTGTTTTCAGCTTCGCAAACGCTCGCCCTGAGCCGTTTAGTCCCGAGCGGAACGTGACTGAGGTCGGACGTGTGCCAATTTTTCGAACCCGCCACCCCCGCTAACTTCTGTCACCGGCTGCGACCGGCACAAATTAGCATGTGTTGAAAACAGTTGAATTTAAACGCTATGCCTATGTAAATAAAGACGTCACGCGCGCAAAAGCTTTATTGGTATTTATTTTTATCACGGCCTACGTTTACCAATCGCATCAAGTGTGTAAAACAGTTGAATTTGAACCCTACACTGGAGCTTATAAAGCCGCCTGACGCGCAAATTTTTGGTTCACTATTTTCAAATCTCAAATAGGTAGGTGCCACAGAATAAAGTTAGTACGGGTGGTTTCATAATGAATATCGGATAGGAAATGAGATTTCTTCATAACATCACGCCTAAATTCTTTCAAAGGGTTGGGCAGGGATGTTCAGAAAATAAGTAGGCCCTCAAATGTATTTTTCTGTATATATAAGATTTTTTTTTAAATTAAGTTTTTTTTCTAAGTAGGTATCTTCTTATTTTTTTTTTGTATTTGAGGACGCTGAAAACGATAGTGGGGTCAAAATGAAAATCCAAGATGGCGGCTGCGAAAATTTGTTTCAAATTTTTCGACATGGGTGTCAATTTCGTGATATTTGAGGTCGTTGAAAACGATAGTGGAGTCAAAATGAAAATCCAAGATGGCGGCTGCGAAAATTTTCAAATTTTTCGACATGGGTGTCATTTTCGTGATATTTGAGGTCGCTGAAAACGATAGTGGGGTCAAAATGAAAATCCAAGATGGCGGCTGCGAAAATTTGTTTCAAATTTTTCGACATGGGTGTCAATTTCGTGATATTTGAGGTCGTTGAAAACGATAGTGGGGTCAAAATGAAAATCCAAGATGGCGGCTGCAAAAATTTCCTAATTTTTCGTCATGGGTGTCGTTTTCGTGATATTTTAGGTCGCTGAAAACGATAGTGGGGTCAAAATGAAAATCCAAGATGGCGGCTGTGAAAATTTCCTAATTTTCGGTCATGGGTGTCATTTTCGTGATAATTTAGGTCACTGAAAACGATAGTGGGGTCAAAATGAAAATCCAAGATGGCGGCTGCGAAAATTTCCTAATTTTCGGTCATGGATGTCATTTTCGTGATATTTTAGGTCGCTGAAAACGATAGTGGGGTCAAAATGAAAATCCAAGATGGCGGCTGTGAAAATTTCCTAATTTTTCGTCATGGGTGTCATTTTCGTGATATTTTAGGTCGCTGAAAACGATAGTGGGGTCAAAATGAAAATCCAAGATGGCGGCTGCAAAAATTTCCTAATTTTTCGTCATGGGTGTCGTTTTCGTGATATTTTAGGTCGCTGAAAACGATAGTGGGGTCAAAATGAAAATCCAAGATGGCGGCTGCGAAAATTTCCTAATTTTTCGTCATGGGTGTCGTTTCCATGGTTTTAGAGGGTGCCGAAAACGATAGTGGGATCAAAATGAAAATCCAAGATGGCGGCTGCGAAAATTTTCTAATTTTTCGTCATGGGTGTCGTTTCCATGGTTTTAGAGGGTGCTGAAAACGATAGTGAGGTTAAAATCAAAATCCAAGATGGCGGCTGCGAAAATTTCCTAACTTTTCGTCATGGGTGTCATTTTCGTGATATTTTAGGTCGCTGAAAACGATAGTCATTCATTTTGACCCAACTATCGTTTGCAGCGACCTCAAATATCACGAAAATGACACCCATGTCGAAAAATTTTAAAATTTTCGCAGCCGCCATCTTGGATTCTCATTTGTACCCCACTATCGTTTTCAGCGACCTCAAATATCACGAAAATGATACCCATGACCGAAAATTAGGAAATTTTCGCAGCCGCCATCTTGGATTTTCATTTTGACCCCACTATCGTTTTCAGCGACCTCAAATATCACGAAAATGACACCCATGTCGAAAAATTTTAAAATTTTCGCAGCCGCCATCTTGGATTTTCATTTTGACCCCACTATCGTTTTCAGCGACCTCAAATATCACGAAATTGACGCCCATGTCGAAAAATTCGAAAATTTTTGCAGCCGCCATCTTGGATTTTCATTTTGACCGTAATCACATCCTCTCTAGAAAAAAAAAAACTAGAGCATAAGAAGTTATGCCCCTCCGTTTTTTTTTTTGTGTTGACATAACGAATAAAATAAAAAAAGAACTTTCCAAATCGGCTTCTAAATGACGGAGTACTGCAGTAACAAACATAAAAAAAAAAAATTATAAAATACAACTGAATTGATATTCTCCTCCGTTTTTGAAGTCGTTTAAAAATAACACATCATTGTTACGTTTAAAAATTAGCTGGACATCACTCACAATGCAGTCAGTGGTGTCGTGGGGAATACTAGTTTATGTCATTCCCGACGACACCACCAGTGGTGTCGTTTTCAGTGGTATCGTGGGGAATGAACGGTCGTTTCGTGGTATTTAAGTTCGCTGAAAACGATAAAGGTCTCAAGCTAATTTCGACCTTATTGACATTTTACAAACCCTTTGTTTTTTTTGGTTCAGAATACTCGGATTAGTAGATCCGTAGATCTGGAAGCTGAATTTAACAAAAAAAACATGAATGTCAATAAGGTCTAAATTCGCTTGACACCTCAGAAAGTGTCTAAGTTATTATGCACATCATTTTTAGGGTGTCAAGCTAATTTCGACCTTATTGACATTTTACAAACCCTTTGTTTTTTTGGTTCAAGACACTTGGTAAATGGTCTGGAACCTAAATTTAACAAAAAAACATGAATGTCAATAAGGTCTAAATCGTTATGTAACACATCATTGTTATGTAGCTGGACATCACTAACAGCACAATACAGTCGGTGGTGTCGCATGGCGTGGGGAATAGTAGTTTCTGTCATTCCCCACGATACCACACCAGTGGTATTGTTTTCAGTGGTGTCGCTGTCGTGGGGATTGAACGTAAAGTAAAATGGTGCGCGGCGCGTAGTTTTGAATCGTACGGGTAAAGGTCTTCGTGTCAGTCAGATTTGAAATCCACCTTATTCACAAAAATAAATAAGTATAAGTAGTTATTTTTATTTATTTTAACTGTTCAAGTTTACAATGCATACCTAATCTGTCTAAAACTTTAAAAAATACTTACTAGAAAAATAAAACAAAATAAACTTGTATACTAATCAGTTCAAGTTTATCTACTGCATTGCTCTATTCTGTGACGCAACATAGTATTACTCGAGTTCATGAACTCATGAGCGGTGCGCTTGGCGCGCGTTTCCCGCGCATCGTAATTTATTACGTATCGCTACTCCTTGCGGGGGCTGCGGTAAGCGTTTAATACCTACGGCGCTTGCTTGCACCTCGCCTTAAGAAGACTAATCAAAAATACTTGTAAACGTATTTGATTTTCATTGTCATCCCAGTGAAAATCACTCATTAGAAATGCTGCAAACATAAATATTGGTAGGATTTGGTTTACTGCACATTCTTCGATATAAAATCAGTGGAGCAGCTCGTGGTTCTGTTGCCTCTTACAGCCACTAGGTAGGGTAAGCTGGTTGATTTTTGAAACAACGACCTAACTCTAAGGTCCATATTACAGAAGGAAACTCAAGCACTGATCTTTATTTAAATTTAGTTTAAAACTAGTTTCAACCAATCAAATGGCTTAAATGTAGTTTTAAGTAATGCTTGATTATTGAGTGACGTTCTGTGATACGGACCTAAGACCATGTAACTTTCACTGAACGTGTGCATGCTAATAAACTGCTTTGAAAACTGGGGGCCTACTCCCTAAGTCCGTCCGTCTTTCCGTCCGTCCGTTTATCCGTCCGTCTGACATTACGATCCATTAAAACAAGTGTAAAAATTAAATTTTTCGGACGGGCAAGAACACATCGTGAGTAGGGACAACTGGCAAATCATGTTGTCATTCATACTTCGTTCGGGCCCCGAACCAATCATCCATCCGTAGGTGATACGGAGTAAGAAACGCCCGTAACGAAGGCCGAAACTACGGGCTTCGTGCTTAGGGAGTAGGCCCCTTGCATCCAGAAAGACTTCGGAAAAACTTTCATAAGCCTCCAGTTCTCAAACAATTCACGTTCTAAATCCCGAAAGGAACAAAAATATCAGTTTAAAACTGGTGATATAATAATAACATATTCGTGGTCGTTTCCGCACGTTGTCGTCTCGTAGCCAGCGCGTCACGCGCGGAATACAAATCTCTATATTACGTTGGTTTACTGTGCAAGTGAATTTATCAATGTGGATACAAACTATGTATTACACTAGAGATCTATTGTTGAGTTGCTCGCTATCATACATTATTAAATTGTATTCATGTCTTCTGTATTTATAATCGCTAATTGCAACAATAAGGACAAGTCAACTCACAAACAGCGCACCACAGTAGGTATACAGGGTGTTTATTTTAAGGTGTCAAGCCAGTGCGAGCTGATATCAGTGTACCATACCTATTGATTTAACCCCCATGTATGTTCTACGATTTTTTGTAGTTTTCGAGTTATTTTGGATCCCTCATTTCATATCAATGATAGTGGTTAAGGATAGTTGTAGGTATAAAATTTATATTTTTACTATCAACTGAGCTCTGCTTAGACGTAGAGGAATAGTAAATATCAGGATTGACAAAAATATGCAAAGATAATAATAGATTATATATAAATATGAAAATCACAAGATTTCAGATACACCACTTTCAACGACCGATTTCAGCAAATAATGCCCTATTTAGTACATTCTTGTTCAAAGTTGACACAAACAAAAGATATAATTTTATAAAGCCATCATCTCGTTGAATCAGGAAAAATATCGAAAAAAATTATAACTCGAAAAGTACAAAAAATCTTAGAAAATACATGGGGGTTAAATCGATAGGTATGGTACTCTGCTATCCAGCTCGCACTGGCTTGACACCTTAAAAGAAACATCCTGTATATGTACAGACGCCAGCAGGTCGAGCTGCCCGAAACTGTCAAATTTTCCCAATCAATCTTGAACCTAATGCTTTAGCGATAAAGATGAAAATCTATTAAAGAAGTTTGACAGTTTGAGTTTGAGCTTGATGTGCTGGCGTCTGTACCTATATAGTATAGCACAATATTAAATGTTGTCAAATGCTGTACTTGGTACTTAAAAGCACAGTATGTATGTAAATTGACACGAATCACAATTAAAATTGATGTTATTTATTAAGTTCTCTTCAAAATGGTTAAGCAGAATGGTGCTGATCCATACGTCATGTTCGTAAACGAGCGCCGACAGTATGGGCTGGTCATCTCTTTGCTGCATAGTTAAAACAAAGAATTATGTTTCTATGCTTTGTTGCCACGGCTTATTTAATTTAGGCCCGATTTTTCAATCGTCAGATAACTTTTTTCTGAGGAACAAATATGGCGGTTTGACATATTTTCTATACAAAAGCTGTCAAAACGTCATTTAACATATTCCCCTGATAAAAGTTTCAACTGTTTTCAGCTTTTATCTTTCAATTACGGACGCTTTAAACGAGCACGTCTTTCTACATTGTTCTCACATGTATATTTTCAACATGAATGATATAGGTAACCAATATTCTGTAACAATATTTTTAACCGACTTCCAAAAGGAGGAGGTTCTCAATTCGTCGGAATCTTTTTTTTTTTTTTTTTTATTATTTTTTTTTTTTATGTATGTTCCCCGATTACTCGAAAATGGCTAGACCGATTTGGATTTTTCTTTTTTTGTTCGAAAGGGTATACGTCCCAAATGGTCCCATGATCATAAAGTCAGGATCTGATGATGGGATCCCATGGAAATCGAGGGAAACCCTCAAATTTTATGGGCACACCTATATCGATTTCGGTATTTTTTATAGTAACTCGTGCATTTGCTCTCAGAAAGTACCATTCGGTGAGCTGGAACTGATGATGAAGACCACAGAGGGGCATCGGAAATACTCAATTATATCTAAGTATATAACAGGTTGCGATTCGATTACTTTAATATGGTTTATACTCGTCAAAATAATGGTAATGGTGACTTCACCATGAGCTCCATTTCTCCTGGTTCTTACTAGGAGAACTCCTCAAAAATTAACGGCCCTGCATCGGGAAAAGCAACATTTTGTAAAACGTGATGAGCAGCTGACATTGGGTTGTTGTAACTTAGATAAATTACAAACTGAACCACTAAAAAGTGAAAAATAAAAACTTTTTTACAAAAACAAAAACCGACTTCCAAAAAAAACACTACAAAGTGAAAAATAACTTTAATTTCAGAAGTCGGTGGCAAAAAACTAAAATACAGATCCAAAGACACCGACTTCCGAAATTAAAGTTATTTTTCACTTTGTAGTGTTTTTTTTGGAAGTCGGTTTTTGTTTTTGTAAAAAAGTTTTTAAATATAAAAGAGTATCCGTGGAGTTTCTTGCCCGTTCTTCACTAGGGGAAACTACAACGGTTTGGAAAGGGCGACTAGCTTCATCTTTATGACTGACCGACCCCTTGACAATTCAAAACCGCCTATAAATTGGTTTATTTGAAATAAATGCTTTGAGTATTGATTTGAGTTATAGAATCATAGATGACTCGCAAATTTAGCATTTCTGCGACAAGACGCGAATACATATTATACATTGAATAATAACATAACAAAGGTCTCAACTAAAAGCGACCTAAAATGTCTTCCCAAACCCAAACACGATTTTGTTTTCCTCGAGGAGCGTCCACCCTCGGAGTGATCCTTTGCAAACTAAATCGAAATTAGTTTGCGAAGTGCCATTGTTTGATAAAGGCTCAACTTTGATGGTTACAGATTACAGGTGTCTTGACGCAGCCCTACAGGTGAACGTGAAACTTCGGTAATAGGTGATTTAAAACGGGTGAGTAGATGTTGAAAGTTGTGAGGTACCTAATTAAAGTGCTGTTGAGTGTGGCGAATGGGGCTAAATTACTGATATAAGACAATAATAAAAATAAATAATAAATTTCTGATATAATATATGACTTGCCATCAAAGCATCGAATACACCTATTACTCTGATTTTTAATTTGCTTGACTAAAATTAGGTACTCATACCATAAAAGTCGATCGTAGCTACCATTTTGGTCTAGGAGAACTAAATCACAGGTCTAAAAGATTACGCGGCCATTCAGAAACTACACTAAACAAGACCAAAAAAAATGAATAAAAAAAAATGTACCTTGCTTATCTATGCCAACATGTTATGGTCATGGACCTAGTATACTATATAAACAGGACTGAGCTCTCCAAAAATCGTATCATACAAAAATTAACCTTAATGACTGCAGTTTAGGTTTACTTTTGATAGGATATCTTAGCTGAGGCAAAACGAGCCGAGAGAGAGGCCCCGAGTTGTGGAGTGTGTCCCTTTTGCTCAATATTGCCAACAGATAAAAATGATAAAGATGGTAGAAAATTTTACCAACTACAAGTAGGTAAAATAATTTACGTATATCTTTTTTTAGCATTTAGATTAGTTTAAATAATTTTATTTATAGGTTTACAATCTGTATATCATAGTCAATAATTTTATAAGTAAGCTCCATGAGTAAAATAATCAAAATAATATAATTTTGATTAATCTTTGGTAGCTATCATATAATTACTCTGGTAACACTGAAATCTGACATCAATGGTTTCATGGCGGTTTTTTTCAATTTATATAGCGAAAATGGTGAGAAAGTGTTGCATCAAGAAATGTAAAAGTGAATGTTATGCTGGTTGTGGCATTTAATTTCACAGGTAAGGAACTTGTAAGGAATAACAAAGATTTAAATAAATCTCGATAAAAGACTTAAAATTGTTAGGTACTAAATAATAACAATTTTGAGTATAAGTAGTGTAACCATGCTCTAGACGTTTTGTAGACAGAAGACTTAGCGTCTTCTGTCTACAAAAGCTATAAGTAGTGTATTTCTGATTAAAACTATTAATATTAGGCGTATAATAAATACAATTTGTACTTATGTATCGCATGATTGAAATAGCATTATTTTTAAGTAGTTTACAGCTTTCCATCCAAAGAAGAAATTCAACAAATATGGTTGGATGTAATTCCAGAATCATTTTAGTTCCCTTTGCTTCAATTACATACTTACCCAAACCAGGGGGCCTACTCCCTAAGCACGAAGCCCGTAGTTTCGGCCTCCGTTACGGGCGTTTCTTACTCCGTATCACTTATGGATAGATGATTGGTTCGGGGCCCGAACGAAGTATGAATGACAACATGATTTGCCAGTTGTCCCTACTCCCGATGTGTTGTTGCCCGTCCGAAAAATTTAACTTTTACACTTGTTTTAATGGATCGTAATGTCAGACGGACGGATAAACGGACGGACGGAAAGACGGACGGACTTAGGGAGTAGGCCCCCAGCTCTGTAGAGTAAACGAAAAAAGAGCAAGAAAGTACCATGGTCCCAGAACGAGATTCTACATGCCTACTTCATCATAAGCCACGTATACCTACGTGATCCAATTTGATGATTCGCCACAAGACGAATCTCACCAATATTGTAGTCCTTCCTTCTTGCCTCAAAACATGGGTAGGTACACGATTCAACACCGACACAGAACACAATAATGTTCAGTTTCATAAAGGAGCTTTCGAAAAAGGTCTATTTCTTTATAATATTTAATTACAATATGTTTGTAATACAAACAATAATTTGAAATCACTTATGGTCAACCGGACGCAAATTATCTCTGTATAAACGAATTTTCCTGTTTGTCATAAAAATGTTTGGTCACCCTATTAGAAGGAGATAACTGCCTTATGTGACATATCTCTCTCTGCTCGTGTTTTTGGTATGAGAGCTCAGTCCAGTTTGTATAATAGGTCCATGGTTATGGTACAAAGGTCAATCAAAGAAATACCTCAGTGAACGATTTAAATACTTGTACATATAATAGAGAAGGTCGATAAATTTAATTAGCAAGGTTTTTATACCAAATCATAGCTTACATTACGTACCTACAGATAATTTTGTTTTTAATCTGTAACGATCACAATTTATCACTACATCCCTGTCTGCCTACTCAGTCAGTGTTGCTGGTTTCAAACGCTTACTATTTTTTTTAATTCTCTAACGGAGAAGAAGTAGGAAAATCTAGCACGTTATTAAACGATCTAAATGGTTTATGTAATTTGTGTGTTAATATCAGCATTACAACATGACTTGTACTGAATAGACCTATTAGGTCCAATTACATGTTGAGTATGTCTAATTATATGTTCAGAGATCATACAATAAAACTGCGTACCAAACAAAGTATAGGTTTCCATCTGTTAGTCCATTGAAAACATTCAACGAAGATAATAAATAGCAAGAATAGCGTTTATATGTAGTATAAACATAGCTTGCAGCAAACTACGGAAATACTCCGTTTCTTTCGATAGGTAAACTGCTATTGAAACGAGTTTACCTCTGTAATTTACTCTACCTGTTCCGCTTATACTTAGACTTTGCACTGTGGGTATATTGTATTTAGCAGTAATAAAAAAAAATACGTAGGTATACTAGCTTTTTCCCGCGGCTTCGTCCGCGTTGAGGTCGAGAATAGGGATGATGCCTGGGTAAAAAAAAAGAAATTCTATTTAGTCCGTCAGTCAGATAATAAAAAATATTAGACACGTATTTTTTGCTTTATCATATTAATAAAAAAATACTTAACTATCACGCATTAAAGTTGGGGAGTGGGGGCTCGCTACGTCACTTGTACGTATAAAACCTAGCTACGCGTGACGTCATGCCATATTTTAACTCAATGTATCGCCGTAATTTTTTGATTACGTAAAAAAAGAAAAAATACGTGTCCAATATTTTTTAATAATCTCTATGACGGACAAAAAATAAATTTTTAGTCATCATCCCTATTGTCCCAAGGAAATATTTTATATATCCGGGATTAAAAGTATCCTAATGTCCTATAAACCCAGGTATTTAAGCTGTTTTAGCGTGAAAGCGTAAGAAACAAACTCACTTTCGGATTTATAACATTAGTTTGGATTAATCCGACACATTATGTGGCACTTACTGGGTTATCATTTTAGATTAAATCATCATAAAAGATTTGCTTTGTGCAGATTTTTCTTCTAATTCTTCTTCTACCTACTGATGTATATTCTTAAAAAGGTATACCTACCCTACTAAGGGTCACGTCTTTTATTTTACTGCGAGCAAACTCATCTCGATTTCACTAACAATACACGTAGTGCCTTCCCAATTCAAGTATGTAGTAAACCTTTCCGACTAGGAAATTGAGTACCATGGCATAACAGTTTCGTAGATAGTCTCCCGAAGTACCCAACACCCTAAAATGTTACAATCCGCATGCAATCACAGAGAATTGTTATTCCTCTCGCGGTGGGCACTTCCTCTATTGGAGAAACCAGTAAATATACAGTACCTGTTTGGTTTTTGTTTTGTGTACAATCGAAGTAATTCAGAAGGCAGTATCTACGGATGGAATGTTGGTCCCAACTTGTTTTATTTAACTTCTTATAGAATGGAAGCTGAAGTGTTATTTCACATTGTTGAAATGTCGTTACCTGTAAGTTGTGAACATTTTTAAGTTCACAACTAAACGCCTAGGCTGCATTACCAACATTTTAACTATTGGCCCAAAATCCGGTTACAATATAAAATATTTTTTTTCCTCAATTGAGAAGTAATCTAGCAAGTGTCATACTATTTTTGAATCCAGACTGAACGCGCCGCTTTATAAAGTTTATAAAGTTACTTGCCAAAATAGCGAAGTGCATTGTTTTTTACAATACACTCGGTTATAATTGGGTGATGTAATTATTTTGAATTCAGTGTTGAACAAAAATCTAACATTTTGTTTAAAACTGAGGCCGTTATGTTTTAATTTTAAACAGTAATTTACAGAAGGGTTATTCATGGTTACATTACTAAAAAAAAATCGAAGAAAAGTTTATATTTTATAGTCACAGAACTTGAAAGATCATCACAGGGTGTCAGTTTTTCCGATTTATTTTTTGATACTCTATGTAATTTGAAAAGTACATGACCTAGATTTTTTTTTTATTTTTCTGATAACTGTCACGACTATCACCCGTTTCCGGTTTAACGTTAATTTCTGGAACACCATGTAGGATAGTAATTTTCAGGAGTGATGAGGATTGCAATGGTTACAAAATTTATTTAAACTTATAACATTTTATTCCTTCCCAAAAACACATTTACTGACTTGATTCATAATAAATACAAAAATACATTGTATATCCTATTCTAAACCTAATTCACAATGTCATCCGGTACTTCCAGTGTCATATATGTATTTAAACTTATAACATTTTATTCCTTCCCATACCTATACATATATTTACTGACTTGATTCATAAGTACAAAAATAAATTCTATATCTAATTCTAAAAATAAAACTAATTCACAATGTCATCCGGTACTTCCAGTGTCATATATGTATTTAAACTTATAACATTTTATTCCTTCCCATATACATATATTTACTGACTTGATTCATAAGTACAAAAATAAGTTCTATATCTAATTCTAAAAATAAAACTAATTCACAATGTCATCCGGTATTTCCAGTGTCGTCAATATATCACATTATTTTCTTGGCGAAAACTTTACATTAACTCCGTTCTTGGATCTCAACACGAGATCTGCACTTAGTTCAGGCTCTTCAGCTGCTGGCAATATGAAGAAGTTCTTGACAATCTCCGAGATTGTGATTTTGAGTTCCATCATCGCAAACTTTTGACCTGAGGAAGAACGGAAGTACCTAATGTTACTTTGAAATATTTTTATTTCATGCTGAAAAGGTTTGGACGTGGACTATGTATGACTTGAAAAACTTGTATGATGAGTGGTAGGTATTTATCATAAACTAGTACTTCCCGCGCGGCTTCGCCCATGTGGATGACGGAAAATATCCCACGGGAATTAAAATCCTTCCTTATACCTTGTCTACATCATAAAGGGAACCTATGTGCAAAATTTCAGCTTTCTAGTTCCAATGGTTTGGGCTGGGCGTTGATGAGTCAGTCAGCCAGTCAGTCAGTCAGTCAGTCAGGACTTCTCTTTTAATAATAATACTAGCGGACCCGACAGACGTTGTCCTGTCTGAACGCGCCTAGTACCCGACTGCAGCGCCGCCTACCGGGTACAATTGTGTTTGAAAACCATCCAGGAACTCATTGAAATATACGCACAAAATTTCATCCAAATCGGTCCAGCCGTTTAGTAGGAGTTAGATGACAAACACATGTACGGTCAGCAACAGAAGTCGGTTAACACTGCTACTTTTTGACATCATCTAAATTAACACAAAATGATTCGATAATCTGCTTTTTATTCGTATAACTGTAAAGAGTTATGTTCTTAAAATTTTAAGTACCTACTAATTCTGTTCCGATTTGAATTAAATATTTCGCTTGATAATTAAAATTAAAAAACTGCGAAAGTGTTAATCGACTTTTGTTGCTGACTATACAGAAGAATATAGATAAAAATATTGATTGAAAAAAAAATTACGCCAGTGCCAAACGCGCTCGAAATTTACCCATTTGGAAGAGTCGAATTGAATGGATCGCCCAGACCAAAAAATAATGTATTCATGAACTAACTATAACGGTCCATGTTTTAATAGGTCACTATTGTTGTATTGTGTGTACTCCAATCTATTGTGAAACCAAATATGACTGATAGTGAATGACCCATCTGACTTGAACTCCTAGTTGGTATACCGATTGCGGAGATCAGATAGCAGCCGCTTGCAATAAACACCTGATAATGAGCATCAGGTTTTTTATGTTATTTGATGGCCGTCAATGGACATCTACAATAGGGATGATGACTAAAAATTTATTTTTTGTCCGTCATAGAGATTATTAAAAAATATTGGACACGTATTTTTTCTTTTTTTACGTAATCAAAAAATTACGGCGATACATTGAGTTAAAATATGGCATGACGTCACGCGTAGATAGGTTTTATACGTACAAGTGACGTAGCGAGCCCCCACTCCCCAACTCTAATGCGTGATAGCTAAGTATTTTTTTATTAATATGATAAAGCAAAAAATACGTGTCTAACATTTTTTTATTATCTGACTGACG
Source organism: Cosmia trapezina (assembly GCA_905163495.3). Lineage (NCBI taxonomy): Eukaryota > Metazoa > Arthropoda > Insecta > Lepidoptera > Noctuidae > Cosmia > Cosmia trapezina. Next base: position 21,449,724 of record LR991024.1, read on the forward strand.
GACTAAATAGAATTTCTTTTTTTTTTACCCAGGCATCATCCCTATTCCAGGGACATAGGAGATTCGTTGCCAATACAGATACAAAACTGAAATATATCATGACCCTGACCAGACCTAGCATACAGGGTGTAAGGGACAGTCCTCCGCAAACTAACAGGGTGCATTCAGCTCTTTATTTTGAATCATATTCCTCCGGAAAATTGAAAATATTTTTAATGTCGTTTTTCAGTTACTATTCCTTTATTTCAATGCAAAATTACATTTTCTGTATATACAGCACTCCATTTATGTAAATAAAAAACCAGCAATCGATGCTGAAATACTCTCAACGAACGATGCGTGAAACCAGCTGTTTACTTTCTGCCTAGCTACAGAGTTCATCGAACTCACCGCACCGAACAGTTGCTCCGATTTGTGGACAAAAACACAAACAAATCAGGTTTATTAGATTCCCATAACATTCCTGAAATAATTTTATGAATAATTTTATGTACGAGTCATCTTAGTATGATATTACTGAATTCACCCTATCAGTCTGCAGAGAGCTGTCCCTCACAACCTGTATATTCTGTGCCCATACAGATCGGAACACAAAAACGCTGCTCTGCAGTAGATATAGGTGCTTGTTTTTACTTGGTTGGAATCTTATACAATTGTGGCGGAATCTACAACTTGCAAACAACGCATCAAAGACATGACGTCACAAAAATCCTACATCTCACAAGCAGAGTTTACCGTGCGATTGGCATACATTTTGCAACATCCCGACATCAATCGTCGGACAGTTGCCCACACGTCACAACACCCGTCTGGTCGGAGGATCCTCCCTTTTCTATAGAGGATGTGTCAACTTTACACCCTGCTCCTCATAGACAACAAACAATAACAAACGATTCTTTCTTTTTTTTTTAGGTTGGGATGTTAGTGACTTACCGATACAATTCCTAGGTCCAGCACTGAATGCGAGCCAACTGAAGGGATTCTTCAGCGGCGCCTCGAACCTTTCCGGACGAAACTCCAAGGGATCGTCATATAAGTCTGGCTGGCGTTGGATCTGGTAGATGTTCATTACAACTGATGTGCCTTTTACAAGCTTCAGTCCTCCCACCTCTGGAATGAAGAAAATTCGTTAGTTTAGCTACGCTACCATATATACCACTATTCTGTACAATCTCACCGTGAAAACTTAGGTAGAGTGAGCTTAAAGTGAGGCTGTCAATAGTGTCAATCCCTAGCATCAGATGGAAGGACAGCACACTTCAAGCTCACTGCACCTAAGTTTCCTGGTGATATTTAACAGAATAGACAGGGTGGTCGTTGATATGGCACATCGAGTTTTAGAAAAAACTTCGACTTTTTTAATGTGATGCCATCTCTGTCACTCAAGGCACCTGTGTCTCTTTTTAAAACACTATGTGCAAGTACTCGCTTTGATTTTCAGGTTGAATATGAGTAAGTAAACCTATGATTACCGATTTTTGTATATAACGGTGCTCAATATATGTAGGATCAGTTTGATTAGGCATGAGTGAAGGTGAATTTTTGTTCCATTCATCATATAATTTGTTTCAACGGCATTAATCATTGATGATTGTTTCGAATTGCCTTTGAAAGCAATCGAGAGCTTTGAAGATTTGAGAATGCAACCGCGCGGAATTTTCAATACTCATGTTTGGAATTTAGATTGTTCAATTTGATTACTTCTAGGGATCTGGATAAAGTTTGGAAGGGTCGAAAATGAACATAATAAAGTAATCTACATACCTACCTAGTTAGTAGGGCCAATATTATTATACTTTGCACCTAGATTTGGGATTAGGTCAATATTTGTTTATTAATAAACGGCTTAAAATGCCTGACCCAACCCAATCCAATCTTTAACCAATGCGATAGAATCAAAAGGAATTGAATATATAGGTAGGTACCTACTTATGGTTTTCTTATAAGACAGCAAATCAAAGTTTGGTTATGGTAAGGCCATTGCCCTGAATAAATTAGGAATAAAATTTTATTTCCAAACAAGATAATATTTATACCTATATATATAAATACCCATCGCAAATAGCCAATGCAAAATAACCCTGTGTACTTAGGAATATTACTATGTTGCCTAAGGTCAACATCACTCAAGACTACATTATAACTAATGCAAGGGTTAGAGATTACTTAACAATGATGATTATGTTATTATTGTGTATCAAACACACATTATCGCCTTACCGGATTAAAAGGTTAGCAATGATTATGTTTTGCCGTTGAATGCAACAATTGTTGCAGTAAACTACACAAGGTGACAACGACAATACGACAATAAAAATTAATCTAAGTATATCTAACTAGCTTCTGCCCGCGACTCCGTCCGCGTGAAATTTATTTTTTGCTCCCCCCCCCCCCGGCCCCGTCGCATCGCATTGCCTACCCGCGCTATTATTTCGTTTTCACTTAGCGTTCTTTCAGACTATTTTTCTTTTTGCTCGGCACCTAAGGGTCCTAGAGTGATGTTAAATATGCCTTCTATAAGATTTGGGCTATCATTAATGCAAAAAGATTTTTTAAAGTCCGACTGGTAGGGTAGTTCCAGAGTTTAGCTCGTTCCTTCACCACATCCCCTTCCGCTACCTCTCCCTTCCCCTCTCACTCACTCTCACACCCCCTTCACCACTTCCCCTTCGCTCTCTCCCTCTCACCACCCCGTCCCCTCCCTCTCCCCCTCTTCTCCACCTCCGGCTCACCAACCCCTCCGCACCCCTCAGCCTTCACCATGTCTTCCTCCTCTCCTCACCAATTCCTGCCCTTTCTTCCTGCGTCCATCATCCTCCCCCTCACACTCCTCACCACCCCTCACTTGCCCCTCCCCCTCTAACCCTCCCTCCGGGGAAGTTTTAAAAAACTAACAATGACAAACTTAGGCAAATATTTGTGTTTCAAGTCAATTAAAACTAAATGAATAACATTCCCTGTTTTCACATTCCCATTCCCCATTAGTATTCCCTGTTTTCACCCCCACAGGGGTGGAATTTAAAAAAATGGTTTGAGATATTTCCATAGCTTGACTCAAAGATTATTTACACCAATTATTGTGTTAATCAAGCCACGCAGTAAAATCCTCCCCTGTGAAATTGACTACCCCTTTTCACCACGTTAGAGGTAGATTTTCGAAAAACCCTGACACACATTATTCTTTATTTTTGGTTTTAAGTGTAAATACTGAGTTTTGAGTTAATCGGATTGCGCGTTAAAATTTTTCCATACAAACTTTGAGACCCCCCAATTCCCCTTTAGGGGGTAGTTTAGAAAAACAAAAAATCACAAAAATCATAATTTACTTAGATAAATATTCGTGCTAAGTTTCAAGTTTATTAACTCAAGGAATAAGATTTTTCATACAAACAATATCCCCACTTTTTACCCCCTTAAAGGTCGAATTTCCAAAAACCCTTTCTTAGCGGATGCCTAGGTCATAATAGCTACCTGTGTTCCAAATTTTAGCCCAATCCGTTCAGTGGTTTCAGCTGTGTGTTGATAGATCAGTCAGTCAGTCAGTCAGTCAGTCAGTAACGCTTTCCTTTTATAGATATAGATGACGTTCCCAGTCTGCAGAATTATAAAAATTCAATCAAATAACTAACAAAGATCTATGGAATAATTGTCTGATTTTTTTTTTATGTCCCGGAGTTTAGTCACATCACTGGCTCACTGTTGTTTATTTTATTTGAAAAAAAAAAACACTTTTTCATATTCTATAATAGGATTTATTTGATTGTTTTAAAATACTCCTACTCCTATGCATTAGTGTTGTCAGTAATTTATTGTCGTATTGTCTTCTCCACATTGTATAAGAAAATGTTGGACTACTTATAGTTTTATTGAAGTTTATACAAGCAAAGCTCATAATTTTATAGAGCGACTTGCTTTTGCCAGCGGCTTCGCCGGCGTTGATGTCGGAAAATATCCCACGGGAACTTACTACCGGGAATTCCTTCCTTATTCATTCATTTCATTATTACATTATAAAGTGAACCTCTGTGCAAAATTTCAGTTTTCTAGATCGAAGGGACCGCGCTGGGTGGAGGGCTCGGCGTTGATGAGTCAGTCAGTCAGTCAGTCAGGACTTCTCTTTTTATTTTATTTATTGTATACATTAAAACATTGCTTAAATAGTACATCAAGTTTTGAATTCACCTTCAGGGTCTGCGCTCCAAATAAACAAATTAATATGCAAACTTCGGTAGATGTATGAAACGATTTAATTTAAACACACCTAACAACACGCCTGTAATCCCCAAAGGGTTAGGCAGATGTGTACCCTTGTGGACACCCACATTTAAGGGCCGAGTTATCGCGCAGCGAGCATATCGCCATCAACATAGTTTAAAAATAATAGTTGTCTACATTATCGCATTAGGTGTTAAACCTGTAAAGAAAATTGTATGGTGGGAAATAAATAAATAAATAAACATCAGATCCAGACTCCGGGCTGCTACTGAAAATTCCAGTTGAAAGAACCCAATAACAGAGTACCTACGCATTTAATTTAAACTGTTATATCTAAAATGCAACTTATTATAACTAATTATAACTTAAACTCATGTAGATCAACATTATTCCGATAATGAAAATACATATTTTATACATCACTGATCGCTTTGTTGTTCATGCAAGATGTTTTTCTCATTCGTTTTAAATGATTGTACAAGCTAGACATAACATTGGCTATTATGATAATCGAGGGGTGGGCGTGGATACCTTTAATTAGATGATATTAAGTTATCTTAGCGTGGCTACATATTAAACTATTTTTTTTAACTAAAAATACTTTAGGTTGAGCGATTTTTAGTAGCGGGAAATCTTACGGGTTCCCGTCACCGCGACATGCCTGCCTATTTTTTTTGTTGTAGGCAGTTGATGATGATGAGTAAAGAAGTTAGGTCTACGTAGTGTGTAGCTACTTACCACAGTCCTTCATGATTCTTCTTTCGATGAGTGGCACTGGTGGGAACAGTCTCATCGCCTCCTTGATAACCAGCTCCAAATACTTCATTTGATGAAGCTCACTAAACAACAAAACAAAGATTTTAAATAAAAGTAAGAACTTGAGCAGGCTTTTCTTCTCCAAGGACGTCTTCAATAAACTTTTTTTAGTACAACAGTATTAAAAATGTACTGTCACTAATTAAAAATGATCATTAAAAAGTACTAAGTAATAAAAATAAGTACAAATTCAGAGTCTGTAAGGCTCGAGGCAATTCCAAGTCTTGCCTACTTCGCTCCGTTTGAGCAGAGGTTTTTTAAAAAACATCATACAACGTTGTGGAATGAATCTTTCTCTTTTTAAATGTTATTTTTTTATAGTCTTCTTTCGGCCCGTAATCTTCAATCTTGTTCATGCTTTTTGCCCCAGATACAACCAATATTGATTTTCATCGAAAAATGTGCAGTCCTGCAAGGAACTTTTGCAAAAGAACTTTTATGACTTTAAGTAATAAAAACTACTTTAATAAACCTTGTCCTACCAACCAGAAAACTTGATGATAGGTGTCCGTAATAGTCGACTACATAAAGTGAAAAAGTTTTCTAATCACTAGGTACTTATGGGATTTGATTATACCTACTGCCATTAAAATGCTATTGCGTATTATAATACAATATTATACAACGTGTAACGTTAAATGCGCAAAACCTCTTAAGGGGTCATTGTACTCATCATTATGAACAACTTTTACTTTGGGACCAAACCTGAAATCGCGAAAAAAAAATCAGCTGTTCAGTACATTTTGACGAATTATGCGAACTTATATGTATGTACTGAACAGCTGATTTTTTTTCACGATTTCAGGTTTGGTCCCTTAGTAAAAGTTGTTCATAATGATGAGTACAATGACCCCTTAAGAGGTTTTGCGCATTTAACGTTACACGTTGTAGAGACGAACGTAATAGAACCCTTCAACGGCACCCACAAGAAAAACAAAAAGAGACCAACCAATATCAGAAACAGCTCAGCATAGCTATCTACAGTACGACAACGTTCAAAGGTTCCATTGATTATTTGATTACATAACATAGTCAGCCTATAATGTTCCCACTGCTGGGACACAGATCACACAGGCCTCCTCTCAGTGAGAGGGAGTGGGCCGTAATCCACCACGCGGGCCCAGTGCGGGTTGGTAGATGTCACATGTCTTCGAATTTTTGGTTCTAGGACATGCCGGTTTCCTCACGATGTTTTCCTTCACCGTTTTGAGAGCAGTGGTGAAGAAATAATTTACACAAAGTAAAGCACCTGCTTGGCAACTCGTAAGTCGCTGCCGCCGTTACCACTGGGCCTCTATTATTTGATTATTTTCGGAAAAACGAACATTGCCGAATTAAAGTAACTGGTCAAATAAGGGAGTGACGGAATTAGTGTGTCAATCTGTAATAATTAGTGTGGGAATATAAATAAATCAATTTCAATTGATGGCACATTTCATTCGCTATACTTCGGTTTTTCCGAAGATTAACGATTTTTTTGAACGTTGTCTTGTCGTATTATCTTGTACCTAAGTACTAACGTATTTATCTTACAAAGTGCACTTTAATTACCTTAATTCTATCTCGAAATAGAACCATTTGCATAGCAGATTGCTAGTTTAACTGAGTTTAACACACCAGTGCAGGAATGAAGAGCAAGTTCGTAGTTTCTAGGTGTTCGGTGAGCTCAGTATTGTCGCCTGCACACAACTTTACCGGGCAAGTTTAAAGTGTCTCACAGAGCTTTGCCAAATTTTGCAATAATGATAGTTGTTTGATTCTAAATCTCTAGGTGGCTATTATGAATGGAAACTTCTATCTGCAATAGTTCTGGGTTTATGTAAATCTGGTGCAGTTTTGAATTATGTTGGTATATGCACAACTGTATAGACATTATCAATTATTTTGTATGGAAGTGGTGACTAGTTAGGTAGAACTGATTTAAGATTACACAAAAAGCAGTCGTCGGGATTCAGGTATGTTTGGATGACATGGAGAGCGTGACTGACATGGAGAGCGCGACTGTCGCAACCCAGCGCTGGGCACGCCACAATTGCGGCGATAAGTCCCCTCTTTGAGGAGTGGTTAGAGCGGCGCCACGGCGTCCTCACCTTCCGCCTGACGCAGGTCCTCACCGGACACGGCTGTTTCGGGAGGTACCTGTTTCGCATAAGGCGGGAGGAAACGCCCGGGTGTCACCATTGTGTGGATCACCCGGAGGACACGGTGGAGCATACAGTAGAGGTTTGCCCGGCTTGGGCAGAGCACCGCCGTGTTCTCACGGAGGCGATCGGCGGCGGCGATCTCTCGCGTCCGAGCCTGGTTCAGGCCATGGTGCGGAGCGAGAGTGCATGGGAGGCCGTCACCTCCTTCTGCGAAGCAGTGATGCTCGCGAAGGAGGAGGCGGAACGCGTGAGGGAGAGGCAGCCTCACGCCCTCAGTCGCCGCAGGAGACGCCCAGGGCTGCGGGAATTGCGTGGCGATTTCTGGCCACCGTAGGCGCGGGCCTGCGGACGGTGAGTAGCGGGTAGCTCGCCGTCCGGTAAGGACCAGGCCCGAGTCGACGGCGCGTTGTGTTCCACGCGCGCCTCAAAGAGATGTCAGCAAGTGATGGGGTCCAATAGGGCCGACGCCGCTGGGGTCGCGGGTTGTTTTAAGAAGATACCGTGGCCCTGGCATAGGCAACTGAAGGAACACGGGTGGGTTTTAGTCAGTAAAAGTCTGACACGCCCTTCCGCTCCACCCAGAGCGGGAGAAGTTATTTGATGATTTCCCACCCTCAAAAAAAAAAAAAGGTATGTTTGGATGCGATACAAGAAATTAATGAAAGAAAGAAAATACGTTTATTTGTGGTAAGATATGTCGCAAAGACAAAACACACACAAAAAAAAAGTTGGGGAAAAAACGGCGGTCGCTCAGCATAATGCTGCGACCCTATGCGAGACCGAGCCAGCGCTGCTTTTCAGATACAGCTGGCGGTGACGTGATGACGTCAACCGGTACAGCATACAATGAGATACAAAATAAAATAAATAAATACATGTTCTAAATCTAATAAAAAATTGTATTTTTCTTAACTTCGAGGAGGAACTCGTGGCTAAGTAATAACAGCCGCACAGGTCGATCCTTCAGGAGAAGCTGTGATTTCCGGGGTTGACCCTTGGATGGGTGACCATCTTTAGACACCGAGACTCCTCCGTGCCTCGGAAAGCACTTTAAGCCGTTGGTCCCGGCTGTCTTTCGTGGATCTTTGACAGTCGTTACGGGTCGTCAGAAGCCCGAAAGTCTAGCAACCAATCTTACCAAGGGGTATCGTATTTCCCAGTTAATGGGTTGTGAAGGTCAGATAGGCAGTTGCTCCATGTAAACTATTAGTATTCAACTGCATCCGGTTAGACTGGAAGCCGATCCCAACATAGCTGGGAAAAGGCTAGGCAGATTGATTGTATACGCTACTTCGGTGTGTGACGTTGCATACTTTTGTTTTGCATATTCTTTACAACACACATTTTTTTTATGTTTATACAATTCTCTGTTCAAAATTAGAATCAATCCTTGACTTGACGTTGACCCTCAGTGATCTTGGCATGAAACTTGTTCTACCACTTTGAACACAGAAAAAGGCACTAAGGGGCGGACTGACTTTAAACGGCACACAACCGCGTAATCTATATTGTCACCATTAGCTAACTTGAAATAAGGTTGAAAATTGAAAATAATATTTGTGTTGCCGAGATGTGACTAAGCTGCGAATGTGCATATATTTTCCGGGTTTTCTTTAGATCATTCAAAATATACACAATATACACAATGAGGAGCTCGTGGCTAAGTAATAACAGCCGCACGGGTCGATCCGTCAGGTTAAGCTACGCTTGCCGGGGTTGGTCAGTGGATGGGTGACCATCTTTACATATCGAGATTCCTCCGTGCCTCGGAAAGCACGTTAAGCCGTTGGTCCCGGCTGTTATTCGTGGATCTTTGACAGTCGTTACGGGTCGTCAGAAGCCCGAAAGTCTGACAACCAGTCTTACCAAGGGGTATCGTATTACCCAGTTACTGGGTTGTGGAGGTCAGATAGGCAGTCGCTCCATGTAAAATACTGGTATTCAGCTGCATCCGGTTAGACTGGAAGCCGACCCCAACATAGTTGGGAAAAGGCTAGGCAGATTGATTGATTCAAAATATACACAATAAATTAAATAATTGTCCGGTTAAAGTTTAAAAAAAATGCTAATTCTATTAAATTCTTTAAAAAAAGTATGTCGTTATCGCTGAAAACACAGAGGTTTTCGACGCCAAAGTTTAATTTCGTGAAGCAACATCCATATTTTTTATTGGGAATATCAAACTATTGTTATCGGTTAAAGTTTTTCTTTAAACCCTTCTCTGTTCACTGTTTTTTTTGCGTCGGATAGTTTCATTGCGTTACGTCATACTCGACAATCCAAGAAACCAATTTTTGTGAATAATGAGCTAATACCGCGCCTTATCATACAAAGCTCGTGACTGTCGAAAATTCGTATAAATATTGATAAAACTAGATATAGCTAGCTTTGTTTCGTTTTTAGACAACACAATTTCAGCAAACATCATCATTTTTGCAAACAGCATTGAACCTGTAACCTAACATAGCAGCAAGTCATATGTTAAATAATTTAATAATAAGAAATAGAATGAACTTGTAATTTTAATAAACAAGGCTGTGTGTGCCTATATTTAAATGTGATATAGTATTTTCTGGTATGTACTCCTGCAAATAATTATACTAGTAATAAAGATTTAGATATTAATAACTTATTATTATTATCACACTACAGTTTTATGTTAAATAAATAAATCACTTTGAAATGACCTGCTTTGGCTCTCATAAAACCACTTAATAATAATGAAAGAATTGTAATAAACTTATAGGTTTTATTTATTGTGTTTATTTTTATCATACAGGTATGCAACAAAGATTTTTATTTATTTATAAAAAAGCAACACTTTACAGACAGAGGCGATATCGCGGCGCGACGCGATATTGTTCTACGGATATAATATCGCAATATCGCCTCGCGACGCGATATCGCCTCTGTCTGTAAGAGCCTTTTATGTAATAACAACTGTAATGGATTATTATATTTGTATGAGTAGGTAATTGATATGTGAAAAAATTATATATGATGTTGATGATATGTGAATGTTGTGTACACTTGATATTAGAACCCATATGTGTTAACTTTTACTTTAATGTACAATGTATGTATATGCTGCTGGCGTAGGTACCTATTTTATTTTAAATAAATAAATTTTGAGAATGCAAAATAGTAAGTATTAATTTATGATAATATTTTACGAAAAACCAAGTGTTAATTAAATATACGAGTGAATCTAGCATGTAATTATAGTATTGTGGTTGAATGTCTTGTAACCTAAGCGTCAATTCATTGCCAACTACTGTTACATAATAAGGTAATTAATATCTCGATACTTGCTTGATACCAACAACATCTGATTTAGTGGACTACTCGTAGCCTAGTGATCAGCACTACACTACTGCACTGTACTGGTTACTAGCATTAAGGTTGATGCGCCAGGCTAGCCCGCGAAATTCAAAATTTCTTAGGTTTTTTGCAATTTGTAGGTCAGTGTGAGCTTATATGTTGATTAAAATATGATTCGCGGCCGTAGCTTATATGGCTTTACAGAATTATAATCATTAGAATCAGCAATACAACTCCATAAGTTAGCATTTATCTCAAATGTAACGATTTCATGAAGTCATGAGGTTTGAGGTAAATGCTAACTTACGAAGTTGTATTGCTGATTCTAATGATTATAATTCTGTAAAGCCATATTAGCTACGGCCGCGAATCATATTTTAATCAACATACAAGCTCACATTGACCTACAAATTGCAAAAAACCTAAGAAATTTTGAATTTCGCGGGCTACCCTGGCGCTTTCGCCTTAAAGTAACCTTAGAGGGAAATAAATCGGTAGTATATTGCCATTTCATGTCTGACCGGCAATTCACCATAAAATACTAAACGGGTGACATTATACTTTTCGGTTTATACTATGCACTATCAATCACTATCAGTCGTTAGGTCGTCAGAAGCCCGAAAGTCTGACAACCAGTCTAACTAAGGGGTATCGTATTAGCCAGTAACTGGGTTGTGGAGGTCAGTTAAGCAGTCGCTCCATGTATTCAGATGCTGCCGGTTCAACTGGAAGCCGACCCCAACTATAGTTGAGAAAAAGCTAGGCAGATGACAGAGATAAGTATAAAGTAATAGTGTACCTACTCATTGTTGAAGAGCCTAATACATAAATAAATATATAGATTATATGTAGTACTTTCTACCATTCAATAATATAAATAAATAAATAAATTCCTTATACCTTAATTACCTGACAGTTTCGGTAGCATGGCGTCATTTTAATAAGACAAAAACTTTTTTACAAAAAATACAACCCACTTCGAAAAACAACACTACAAAGTTAAAAACTTTTTTGTTTAAAGTTAACTTTAATTTCGGAAGTCGGTGGGTTAAATGTATTTTCGTTTTTTATAAAAAAATACAACCGATGTGTTTTTTCTTAAAAATACCACCTGAAAAAAAATGGAAAATTATCCACATAAAAAGTGTAGAAAAAATACGTATAAAGCTAACCTCTCGATTAAAAAAACTTTTTCCAAATCGGACTACTCTATAAAAAATTATGCTTGGTCATAAAAAAAAAGACGAACAACGAGGACAAATAATACGTGTCGACTTGAGAACCTGCTCCTTTTTTTTCGTCGGTTAAAAATGTAGGAACAGACCAGTCCGTCTATCCTTACCAAAAATAATTATGAACCCACCTGGCACTTTTGCTAGTCTTTGTCAAAACTAGGCTAAACTAAGAGAGAAGAGAATTAATTAAACTCACTGATAAGTCGGGTCTCTGCTCATTTCACTGTCGAAGATAGTTTTAAGTTCCTCGTAGATTTTCTCTTGGACATCTCTGCGTTTTGACAGACAGTGGAGAGTGTAAACGATGCCTGAAGTCGTGGTGTCGTGACCCTATAGAAACAGTTTCATAGTAAAGTCAAGGAAATTAATTGTTAAGACTACCAACTTAAATTGTTCATAGACAAGATGTATATAGACCTCTTACAAGTGTCGCGTGCACCCCATGTGTGCATAAGAAAAACCGTTTTTTTGTTCGGTACATAAGCTTATATCACATATATATAAATGTACAAAAACATCATCCGATGGAAAACCAATCAAATCATTAGTTGTGAACTTATGGAGTTCGCAGCTAACCTCCCCTCCCCCCCCGCGTGTCAAATGCACACCAAATGTGCAAAAGGACAAAACTTTACATAATAGGTATATAAGCTTAGATCACGTATATATAAACGTAAAAAAACATCATCCGATGGAAAACATATCATTATCAGTAGTTGTGAACCTATGGGGTTCGCAACTAACCCCCAACCCTCCCCACTCGCGGGGGTTTTGGGTCTAAAATCAGCCAAACTCAGACACTTGAGGGGTTAAGGACGCTGGTACAAATGGGTAGTCAAATCATTACTTTTTTAGTAAAAATATTCACTTCGATACATTTATTGAGAAACTGTACCCATCTAAAATTATATTTATTGTTCAGAATCGTACCATGCACATCTATCAACAATTCGGCCAAAAAACATTTTAAGAATGCAAAGCATTTTATTTAATAAATAAGTACTAAAGTACTCTGAGAGCAGTGGTGGAACTGCTCTGCTGAGAGCAGTGTTGGCCCAGTGGTAACGGCAGCGACTTACAAGTTGTAGGTCGTAGATTCGAACCCTGACAGACGCTTTACTTTATGTAAATTATTTCATCACCACTGCTCTCAAAATGGTGAAGAAAAACATCGTGAGGAAACCGGTATGTCCTAGAATCAAAAATTCGAAGACATGTGACATCTACCAACCCGCACTGGGCCCGCGTGGTGGATTACGGCCCACTCTTACTCTCTTACCGAGAGGAGGCCTGTGTCACAGCAGTGGGAACATTATAAGCTGATTATGCTACAACCCCCTTAAAGGGTCAATGTACTCATCATTATGAACAAGTTTTACTATGGGAACAAAACCTGAAATCGCGAAAAAAAAACAGCTGTTCCCTACATTTTGACGAGTTATGCGAACATGTAGAGAACAACAGTTTTTTTTTTCACGATTTCAGCTCGGTCCCATAGGAAAAGTTGTCCATAATTATGAGAATTATGACCCCTTAAGAGATTATGCGTTATTTAAATTACACCTGGTATCATCACATCACAGCTGTCGTTCTTTGACTGTTGTATGAATTGACTATCACACGTCAATTTCCTGAAGAATTGTAATTTCCCTGACCTCACTTCGCAGCCATCTTACAAGATGGCTGGGAAAGTGAAAACCTCGAAAACCCGAGTGCTGATGTGAGTTAGGTGCCTTCATAATGGAAAGAAACAAAGACGTTGGAAATCATTGCTCACCTTGACATATTGGTTATGAAAAGTCAGAAAGATAGTAGTAATAGGTACTTAATTGTTAGGTACGGTAAATCGTAAGAAAAGACACAGTTGCTTATTTTGTTGGTTTGGAGTAGACTTACTGATAATAATGATGTTTCAAAGTATATCTAACTTGATACTGTATCTTTCTAACAAGTAATAACTGAACAGGGTTCCCAAATTATGGGAATAGGTCGTAGTTCAAGCGTAGAGAAGGGTCTCGCTTCTAAACTCCATATTCAAATTCTTGATTAACTAGTAAAATAGTTCGAACCAAATTGTGGTAAGCATTACATGACCTAAAATGTCCTTTGAATAAGGGTTTTGGTAGTCTACAAATTGTGTCCCTGACACATACGCAAGTCTGCCAATAGTCCTATGACAGCTATATTCGAAATATTCTATAGATAGTGCAATCCACGAAGACGCACCCCACATTCCTCCTAACAATTTATAGTAATGTGTGTAACGGTTATGAGGAGTAGTGGGGCGCGTCTTCGTGGATTGCACTATCTATGACATCTGATCAATTTCATGTCTGGTTTTGATCATGATCGTCATCCTAAATAATAAATGCGAAAATGAGTTTGTTTGTTTGTTACGTTTTCACGCTAAAACGGCTGAACGGATTTGGATGAAATTTGGCATATGGGTCGCCTATGATCTGTATTAGGATATACGATACTTTTAACCCGGTAGTACGTTCCCGTGGGATCATTTCCGGCCTATTCGCGGTCGAAGCCATGGGCAAAAGCTACTTTTGTTATAATAATGCATTATGTTTAAAGGTAGTAGTCCCTAAGTCGATATATATTAATCAGTCACATATGAAGATCATTATGCTCATCTGTTAATAAATGTACGAAATATGTCTCGGTTCACTGACTTATTGAACGCATCTTCACACATTGCTTTACCAAAATCTAGGGCGGATCGCACATCATGGTAATAGTTATTATTCTTTGATAATGGTGACAACACACAATATTTCCCAGAAATAATCTGACGTTGACTAAGCTATTACTTGATGAAGTAGGTAATAAGACTTGTGTGTATTAAAGTAACTCACCTCAAACATGAATGTGTCGACCTCCTCCCTCACGCTTTCGTCCTCAATCTTTTTGCCGTCTATTTCAGCCAGCAGCAATAGGTCCAAGAACGCGTGCTTGTTCTTAATACCTTTTAGAAAAAATATTTATGAAAAACTGTATTCTATCAATAAACCTATTAACGAAGGATTTATTGTTAGAAACCAAAGTGCAGCAAAATGAAATTGTCCTATTTAAACATTGAATAACAAGTTCACCACAACGAGAAAAATGGATCAATATAAAAAAAAGTTAACGAAGAGAAATAAGTACCTCCTCTTGGTTATACAAAATGTAGTCTCTGAAAAGACTTTATCCCAGAACAGAAGCCCCATTAAAATTCTAACATCTCATTATGAAGCAGCTGGTAATAAAATAAATCAAAATTATTAAAATACTGACGCAGTTTATCATTCTGCTTTAGCTCAAAAGAGCAAATGAGCTTCGCGATACTATGAAACGAAGTACGCCTACACTGTAAGGCCTACACATTATACACTTCACACAGAAAGCGGGGCCAATACTGAAGCAGTTTTTGTGACGTCGTTGCGAGTTATGACATTTATAATACAGCTGCGCCCCGCGGTTTCACCAGCGTAGACCGGGAAAAAATAGCCTATGTATTAATCCAGGGTATATAAGTTATCTACCGGGTGCGGCGATTGAACTGTCCGTCTCCATCTAATTGTTTTAAAATTCGAAACACTGAATCGAACGCCGCCAAAACTTTCAAATGTTGGTTTTTGGCATGTTCTCTATCATCATTTGAAGTGATTCTGTTGTGAGAGAAACACATTCGAATTTAGCCTTTAGGCGCGATTGGTCCAAATCGCGATTGGTCCAATTCACCTTATTCGCGATTGGTCCAATTCGCAGTTGGTCCAATATAAAGTATTTCCAAAATTAAACAAAGCAACCGATTTTATTAACCGGCTTCCAAAAAACGGAGGACGTTATCAATTCGGATGTTTTTTTGTTTTTTTTATTATTTATGTTCGGGCATTGAAACGGCATGGTGTCTTCATCATCAGTTCCATTTCACCAAATGGTACTTTCCGAGAGCAAGTGCACGAGTTACTATAAAAAAATACCCAAATCGCTATAGGTGTGCCCATAAAATTTGAGGGTTTCCCTCGATTTCCATGGGATCCCTCATCAGATTCTGACTTGGTGGCCATGGGACTACCTCGAGAGTATACCATTTCAAACAACAAAAGAATTTTGCAAATCCGTTTATAAATGACGAAGTTATCCCGAACATAAAAAAAAACAAAAAAAAAAAACATCCGCCTCCGTTTTTTGGAAGTCGGTTAATAAAATGGGTTACTTTGTTTAATTTTGGAAATACTTTATATTGGACCAACTGCGAATTGGACCAACTGCGAATTGGACCAATCGCGAATTGGACCAATCGCGAATTGGACCAACTGCGATTTGGACATTTTTTTGAACATTGGACTAATCGCGAATTGGACCAATCGCGCCTAAAGGGAATTTAGAACAGTGGATTTAAAACGAAAAACAGAAGTGCTCTTCATTTGGAGAGAAAATCGAACATCGAAATACTCGACTGGCGAGCTTCCCAATTTCGTGTTTTCGGATGAGAAAACTTTTTGCGCTGAACAGTTATTAAACAAACAAAATTACCGTGTTTGGTTGAAGGGACGCGTCAGCAACCATTCAGACGGTTCTGCGCGTTGGACTTCAGCAAGACTCGGCACCGTCGCACAGAGCAATTGGAACGCCAAAATTGGTTGAAAGCAAACGTTCCAGTGCTGATCGACCGAGATATGTGGCCGTCGTCATCGTCCAACTTGAATCCGCTGGACTTTTGTTTTTGGGGTGTTTTACAGGCCAGGGCTTGTGCAAAAAAACACACTTCGCTGGAAGCGCTCAAAGTTACTCTTACGCGAGAATGGAATTGTTTGAGTGACGACGTCGTTCGAGCAGCCTGCGCTTCTTTCAGAAAGAGACTTCAGCTTGTAGTAAAGGCTAAAGGCGGTTTTATTCCTTCGGAATAAGTCATAATAAAACTTTGAACTTTCTATTTTCACATGGCAAAAGTGTATAAATAAATATTGAAAATTAACAGATATATTTCATTTTCACATACGGACAGTTCAATCGCCGCCACCCGGTACATACCAAATTTCATCCAAATCGTCCAGCCGTTTGAGCGTGACGAAGTAACAAACATACAAACACAAACACACACACACACTCACACTCAAAAACTTTCGCCTTTATAATATTAGTGTGATGTTAGAGTATAAGTTCTAGTATAGCAATGTTGCAGCAAAATTTTGTAAAGAAGAATTCACTTTTCTGTAACCTCTACAACTTAACCCCAGGAGAAAAAATATTCTACCTTCCATAATTGATTTCAATTCAAAGGACAATCTTCAATTGATAGTTTAGGGCCTTTTAACTTCTATGGTTAAGTATTGATTCTTCGAATTTGCTTTTCTCATCATCTTTAGGAAACTTACCAATGTCACTGTTGTCATTAAGAGAAGTTATATTAGCCTTCTTCAATTCTTCTCGTCTTGCATCGATCACTTTGATAGTTTGTCCGTGTAAAACCTTCAATGCCTTGTCTTGCTTCGTCTTGTAAGGCAACAAATTAAAAATGGCGTCTTCTCCAAACAATGGTATTTGCATCCTCATTGTCACAATTGCGGACAATCTACAATTATAAATAATTGATAACGTTTATTGAACCACGAGATCATAATAATTCTTATTATTACTTATACCTGTGAGTAAGTACTCGGTACTCTCGTTTATAACTCTTTTTTGTAATTAATACCTATATTTTATTTTTCTTGATTGCTGCAAAAGTGATTAAAAATAAGCCACTTACTCTTCGATGGATTTCACATATTCAGACTCGCTGTGTTTCTGTGCATTCATGCATACGCCCATGATGGATTCTAGAAAAAAAAATCTTTTTGAAGTATGTATGTATGTATGTATACAAAGCTTTTGCTTGTACGAAAAAATAACAAAAAGAAAATGCCAATTCTTTTTGTAGTTCACGATTTTAAGAGCGCATTTTTTATTTTAATCGGTAGGTACTCAGCTGCATCCGGTTAGACCAGAAGCCGACACCAACACAGTTGGGAAAAGGCTAGGCAGACATTTTTTATTTCAATCAAATATAACTCAAAAGGATGTAGTTTTCTAGTACTTGGAACTCCTATTTTTGTCGCGAAAAATTACCTGTAACGTTATCAAGGGCCGCTAAAGCGATAATAGGGAACATGTCAACCGGGCGGCCGTCGGCCATTCCTCGTAGTTTCTCTGTCAGAATCCGCTGGTTCTTGCAGAATACTGGCAGGAAGTTCTGAAGAATATTGAAGTGGAAGGCGGGAGTCAAAAATTTGCGGTGAGTCTTCCATCTTTGACCTAAAACGAATGAATGATTAAATAACGCTGTAGGAACCGTAGGGACTAGACAAATGGCTATCGTTTTCAAAGCGTTTCGTATTTCTACAACGGCTTTTTTCGGTAACATTTTATCTCAATCCTACACAACTTTGACTTTACACACGCACTTTGGTCACTTTGGTCATCCATCATCGCTATCGCTAATTACCTTCTCGCTCTTTAGACTTTGTCTAGTCTCTCTAGTCTAGTGGTTCAGGTTATATTAAAATACTGTCAAACACATCTCGAACTACTACTGATTGTAATATGTAGGAATAGGCAAAGGAGAAAATTTTTTTTGGGCCCACCATTAATCGGTAACGTTTATGATTCATATTGCACATATAAAAAGTGATCATCTTACTATAATTAATAGACCAAAAATTATGTAAAAACCTAACCGGAATAATGAAATAACACTAAAAAGTGTTAATGCAAAAAATCCGTGTTTAGGATCGTTTAAGGGCTTTAAATTCGTTTAAAGAGATAATTGGTACAGTGAACTTGTTTTTTTAATGCTGTTATTAACCGGTTAAAGCAAATATCGCGTAACATAGTTTAAAATGACCGTGAACGAACTTAATTAATAAGCCCGTTGTAGGTGCTCTCTGGCCCTTTGTACAGTTTCAATCAGTTTGACACTGACAGACAACATTGTTGTTTCCGTGTAGTTATTATTCGATTATTGATAGTATTTTTATTCGAAAGATTTTGTGAAAATCGCATCTGTATACAGTACATAGCAGAGTCGCCCAGCATCGAGCGCGATGACCACGAACCACGTTATGGACCACGCACAGCAGGTTTGACAGAAGAACACATGCGATGAGGACGGCTTCATCAAGGTGGAGAGAAAGAGGAAGCCTACTTATCGCAACCAGTGTGGGACGGCGCCGGCTGGATCTAACATGATGCTACGTCCTGCAGTACCGACGACGCAGCTGTACGCGTCTAGTTTGCACCACTCTACGACTAAGGACATCGTAGAGTACATACGGGTGAAGACCAACTAGATCTTCAGGGTGGAGAAGTTGGAAGCGCGTCATAACACCAATTTCAAGTCGTTCGTGGTGCGCGTTCCGACTCACCATTTGGTGACCTTCCTCAGGGAAGAGTTTTGGCAAAAATTGTGCTGTATCGGCGTTTCGGCGTAACACGACGCCGTCACTTCGTGTGCAGTAGTTTTTAAGTTTGTTGCATAAAATATGTATTAGTTTATAGTTCTTGTTTTTATACTTATATATGTATTGTGTTTTATGGGCCTAAGGGACCTGAAATTAAATAAAATAAATAATCATAATCCACAAAGCTGTAAAAAAAAATTCTGTGTTTGTTGATGTTGTTATGCGACGACAGCTACTGTCCGAGACAGCTGCAGACGTGCGCCAACTTGTGTTTTGTGAACTTCTCGCGAGGTGTATGTTTAAGGTCTCTAATCTGAGGTTTTAGCTTCAAAAATGCGAATAATTTAACTGTAGTATGCAAAACCCTGTAGAATAGCAGAAAGTTGACATGATTAATGTCAATGTCCGGTCAGACTTAATGGGGTTCCTTTGGAAAGGGTTGACCGGTTTAAATACTTGGGGCATATTTTGACTGTCGACCTCAAAGATAACGCAGATATGGAACGGGAGCGGAGGGCGTTGTCTATTAGAGCGAACATGATCGCCCGCAGATTTGCACGGTGCTCTAATCAGGTTAAGGTTACGCTCTTTAGAGCGTACTGTACATCGATGTACTCGTGCAGTCTGTGGGCTCACTACTCTAATAGAAGTTACGGCGCCATCCGCGTCCAGTATAATAACGCGTTCAGGGCGGTGATGGGGCTGCCCCGATACTGCAGCGCCTCGGGTATGTTCGCAGAGGCGCGCACCGACTGCTTTCACGCGACCATGCGCAAGCGCGCCGCGTCCTTGGTGCGCAGGGTACGGGTTAGCCCCAACATCGTGCTGGCGATGATTGCGGGAAGGCTGGACTGCCCCTTCATCCGACATTGTTCCGGCAGACATGTTGCTGTACCAGTGTCGGAGAGAAGGTATTGATTGATTTTAATTTTGTTGGTCGATTGATATATTTTGATTTAATTTTATTGTATGATTTATTTATTTACTTTGATTTAATTTAATTTGTTTTATTATTTTAATTTAATTTGACTTGATTTTAGTTTAATTTAATTTGTTTTTGTTATTTTGGTTTATTTTAATTTAATTTGATCTGTTTTTAATTTCATTTGATTTATTTTTATTTTTATTTGATTTATTTGACATGTCTGGCAATGGGTGTAATTTACCTGAAAATAAATGTTTTTTTTTTTTTATTTTTATTTTTTTTTTTGAATGTCACCTAAAACAGAGAAAAATCAATAAGGTAGTGCGTAAATAAAATAACCAGCAAGGTACTGTACTAAACTATAGTACGCACGGCTCAAGCTATACATTTCCGCTTCCAGTCAAACTCAAACTCAAACTCAAAGCATTTATTTCAAATAAACCAATTAGGTACAGGCACTTTTGAATTGTCGAAGGGTCGGTCTTGGGTCGGTCAGTCAGAAAAATGAAGCTAGTTGCCCATTCCAAAGCGTAGATACTGAAGAAGAACGGGCAAGAAACTCACGGACACTCTTTTAAATCAAATATTTTACATAATATTGGTTACATCGTTCATATTGAAAATATAGATGTGAGAACAATGTAGAAAGACGTGCACGTTAAAAGCGTCCGTAATGAAAAAGATAAAAACTAAAAACAACTAAATTAAAGATAAGCCGTGGCAGCTAAGAGACGACCAGTCCCAACTGACGGCGCCCGTTCACGAACATGACGCATGGATCAGCACCAATTAGCTCAACCATTTTGAAGGGAACTTAATGATCCAACACACACGCCACCACCAGCGAGACATTTGAGTGAGCATGACATACTCTCAACCGCCAGTATAAGCTGATTTCGCATTGTATAGGATTTCCTTACGATGAGAGGTCAGTGTAAACTGGAAATGTATAGCTTGATGTGTAGCCGTGTGTACAATCTACTTTGTGAGTTATAGGCACATCACTTTTTTTCATGCTGGGTCATCATACATCACTTAAGACACTTTACTATGTGATATTAGATCCCCTAAGACGACCACTATAATACTAGACCATTTCTTATTGAACAGTGTATTATTTTAAGTTAAAATACCAATGAGACCTATCCACTCATTAGACAATCGCTCTTGGGAGATTTTAGGTTATTATGAGTCATGTTTTGACTGTCGTATTTCACAGTATTCCGGTTACATAAAGTTTTGCTAATATTACCACTGTAATCTAGACATTATAAGGAATAAACCAAAATGCATTTCATTAATAAATGCCAGAATTTGTGGTGGGCCTATTCCCCAAACAAAAAAAATTGTCTCCTTTCCTGTAACCATTTTTCGTTGATAAAACAGGAGTTTAATTGGGTACACTCTTTTCTCTCTTATGATAGAAATACTTACCTACAAATGTTAACAACAATAATCTGACTACTGGTCTTTTCTTTGATTTATCGAAAGCCTACGATCTGGTGTCACACGACATATTGCTAGACAAGTTAGAGACTCTCAGGATTAGGGAACTGCACTTTCGTGGATATCGTCCTAATTGAGTAATAGACAACAACGCGTCATTATCAATAAAATTACAAAAAGTAAAAATATAATACCCTACACATCGGAATATAAACATAATAAATATGGCGTTCTCAAAGGCAGCGGGCTAGGCCCCATATTAGTAAAATTGTTCACAATGATAAGTACAATGACCCATTACCTACACCTTGTATTCATGAATGATATCGTAAAAATAACCAAGCATAAATGTATATTACTTGCAGACGATATAGAAATAGAAATATAAATACTATTTATATAAAAAATAAAACTTGAGAGGTGTCAAGGGACACCCGGATGGAACGAAGTTCCTTTCGATTAATTAGTGAAGGAATTGTAATAAAATTTTATTTTTATACTCATCATAATCATCATCATCACCACCACCACCACCACCACCACCACCACCACCGCCACCGCCACCGCCACCACCGCCACCGCCACCGCCACCACCGCCACCGCCACCGCCACCACCGCCACCGCCACCACCACCGCCACCGCCACCACCGCCACCGCCACCGCCACCACCGCCACCGCCACCGCCACCGCCACCGCCACCACCACCACCACCACCACCACCACCACCACCACCACCACCACATCATCATCATCATCATCATCATCATCATCATCATCATCATCATCATCATCATCATCATCATCATCATCATCATCATCATCATCATCATCATCATCATCATCATCATCATCATCATCATCATCATCATCATCATCATCATCATCATCATCATCATCATCATCATCATCATCATCATCATCATCATCATCATCATCATCATCATCATCATCATCATCATCATCATCATCATCATCATCATCATCATCATCATCATCATCATCATCATCATCATCATCATCATCATCATCATCATCATCATCATCATCATCATCATCATCATCATCATCATCATCATCATCATCATCATCATCATCATCATCATCATCATCATCATCATCATCATCATCATCATCATCATCATCATTATTTTTTTTCCAACAGAAGTGTATAAGTACTACAATAATTCTGTGTTGCTAAGATTAGCTTGACATAACTTAAATCACCTCGCCAGATAAAACATCAAGAGCCATTCTCTTAAACGATTGCTTAGATTGAGAAAATATATCCAGTTTCATAAAATACGTGTTATAAGTATCAACAAGGCGACGAAGAGGCGCTCGTTCCCCAGCGTTGGTCCTGCATATGTCTGTATGGAACAGTTGAGGGAGGCGTACCCCCCTTCGAAAAACACTTCTAGGTACCTTGAGACACAATTTGTTTGTTAGGTCCATACTATCAAATTGGTTGTTACATATGCCGTGTAGCATCATGACATCAAGAAACAGCCGCCTGGTTCCCAGATCCTGAACGCCATACCGTTTCAATAGCTGCACGTAAGGTACCTTTGAATGGAAGCACTTATAGTTCATAGACCGTAAGAACTTCTTCTGTACCATTTCTATTCTAGTACCGTACTTGTTGTAGAAAGGGTTCCAAATCGGAACGACGTATTCTAACTGGGATCGTACCAAAGTCTTATAAAGTAGTAAGAACGTAGAGGGCCGCACAAAATCACGCGTTGATCTCATGATGAAACCATACATCTGATACGCCTTATTTACTATATTGTCAACGTGTATATCGAAGTGCAAACTGGCATCCAGTGTAACACCCAAATCACGAACTAAACTAAGTTTATCCAAATGAGAGTTATTAATTGAATAATTAAAATCAATTTTATTTCTATTCTTGGTAAATGAGATGGCATGGCATTTGGGTAGACTAAGAAAGAGCTTATTATTATTACAGTATGTAAATAATCTATCTAGGTCCTCTTGAAGAAGTATGCAGTCTTGTGTATTCTTACATGATCTGTAGATTTTTATGTCGTCAGCGTACATTAAAAATTTTGAGTTGTTAAAACATTGTTTAATGTCATTAATAAATATAATGAACAGAAGAGGGCCCAAAATGGATCCCTGTGGTACGCCAGATGTAACAACTATAGGATCAGACTCGTAACCGTTAACAAAAATTTTTTGGGTCCTATTATAAATATAAGAAACAAACCATCGAAGCAAATTACCACGTATTCCGTTGAAAGCTATTTTTTCTAAAAGCAGTGCATGATGCATGATCCACCTTATCAAACGCCTTCTGAAAGTCCGTGTACACAGCGTCCACTTGCACTTTTTGATCCAGTTTTTCAAATAAATAGTTAGCAAATACTAACAGATTGGTTGTTGTTGAACGACGTTTGACGAAACCGTGTTGCTCGGGTAAAATAAGCTGATGGATGTGGGGATACAAGGCGCCATGCACAAGACTCTCAAAAACCTTCGACAAAGTAGAGAGGATAGAGATGGGCCGATAATTCTCTACATTGTTCTTGTCACCAGTTTTATAAATAGGAGTTATAAACGCACGTTTCCAAATTGCGGGAAAAACACCCTCACGCAAACATTTATTAAAAATTATGTACAATGCAGTACACAAGGTATCGCGTGTTTTTATGAAGAAGCTAGGAGGTAAGCCATCAGGTCCCGCACCTTTAGGAATCTAAGGATTTTAAAGCCGCACGCACAACCTCGGTGGTTAGATAAATATTGGATATGCAAGACGAATTATTTGCATAGCGACCAGAAGGTTGCCATTCGACAGGGTTCAAAGATGAGGGTTCGTAGACAGAAGAAAAAAAGGTTGAAAAGATATTGCAAATGTTTATGGGGTCATCTGAAGAAACATTTCTGAAATGCATACTAGCCGGATAGTTAGATATTAACTAGTCTTAAATTATTTAGCATAGCTAGAACTCTAACTAAACAAAAAACCTGCAAGACATAGCGCTGTCAATAGTGACGTGAGGCCGGTCTCATAAACATGCGTGCACTAGTGAGGTATAGTTTAGTTATAGTTTGGTGTAAATGCACAGAGTGAGGTGTAGTTCCGCGCATGATTCAATGTATTGTACGCAGTGCTGTCTTGGTTTTTTATTTAGTCGTGAGATCTAGAAGTAAACTAGTTCTTACCCGTGGCAGTGAGTAGACCTTGCCCGAGCCAACACGTCAGGAAGCTGTATGACCTGCCTTTTGTTATGTGCTCTGTGCTTGACACTAGCGGCTGAAACAAATTGGATGTATTACTATAAATAGCAGTACAAGGATCTTTTTTTTTAATGCTGCCATCTTTTTTTTTCATAACATTTCACAACGTCAACGTTATTCGAGCGATTCTTATAGCACTCTATACTACAATGATAATTTTTCATTATCTACCTGGCCTGTATTATCATCACTCCCATTTGTACACAGCTTTCTGCTATTGCCCGGTCAGTCCTTTTGTTTGAATGGCAATTTTAGAAGCATAATGTCCGCATTGGTACATACTGTATACAAATTAGGTAGGTATACAGACTTTTTGACACGATTTTTATGAGATTATAATAAATCTTAGAAATTAACATTCATGGACGTAATAGTTTTTAAACTAGCATTGTTTCATTGGTTAGTGTATAGTGCAGAAATCTTGCATTTTAAAATCGTTTAACTCATTTCTTACTTATTTGCATAAGTAATTATATTTTACCTACCCCAAGAAGAAAACTATTTAGATATGCATTTCAAACCGAAGATAACAATCAAAATAAAATAATAGTGTAATTGTAAAAAAATACCGACATTTGGATGTGACCTTTTAAAATTAAGGCGGTGAGAGCCGTAAAAACGTCGTTTTGTTTAGTGTTTTATTCGTAGATAACACGTATTTAAATTTTGAAAAAAATATATTACTTAGTTCAGACTTCGATCTAGAAATTTCGGCCGTCCGATACACGATTACTTGCACTTTACTGCATCCAATTAAATCGCAAAGACAAGTCTAAATTATGATCTATATCTTATTTCATTTGATTTATATTAGGCTTTGAACAATAAAACTTATGCCATAATAAAGGTCGTAAAAAATGTAATTTATAACGGCTATCATAATTTGAAATATCAAAATATTTATATCACTAATTCCAATGTCAAGTGTTTTCAGCTTCGCAAACGCTCGCCCTGAGCCGTTTAGTCCCGAGCGGAACGTGACGGAGGTCGGACGTGTGCCAATTTTTCGAACCCGCCACCCCCGCTAACTTCTGTCACCGGCTGCGACCGGCACAAATTAGCATGTGTTGAAAACAGTTGAATTTGAACGCTATGCCTATGTAAATAAAGACGTCACGCGCGCAAAAGCTTTATTGGTATTTATTTTTATCACGGCCTATGTTTACCAATCGCATCAAGTGTGTAAAACAGTTGAATTTGAACCCTACACTGGAGCTTATAAAGCCGCCTGACGCGCAAATTTTTGGTTCACTATTTTCAAATCTCAAAAAGGTAGGTGCCACAGAATAAAGTTAGTACGGGTGGTTTTATAATGAATATCGGATAGGAAATGAGATTTCTTCATAACATCACGCCTGAATTCTTTCAAAGGGTTGGGCAGGGATGTTCAGAAAATAAGTAGGCCCTCAAATGTATTTTTCTGTATACCTACATAAATAAGATTTTTTTTTTTAAATTAAGTTTTTTTTCTAATTAGGTATCTTCTTATTTTTTTTGTATTTCAAGGTCAAAATGAAAATCCAAGATGGCGGCTGCAAAAATTTCCAATTTTTCGTCATGGGTGTCGTTTTCGTGATATTTTAGGTCGCTGAAAATGATAGTGGGGTCAAAATGAAAATCCAAGATGGCGGCTGCGAAAATTTCCTAATTTTTCGTCATGGGTGTCATTTTCGTGATATTTTAGGTCGCTGAAAACGATAGTGGGGTCAAAATGAAAATCCAAGATGGCGGCTGCGAAAATTTCCTAATTTTTCGTCATGGGTGTCATTTTCGTGATATTTTAGGTCGCTGAAAACGATAGTGGGGTCAAAATGAAAATCCAAGATGGCGGCTGCGAAAATTTCCTAAATTTTCGTCATGGGTGTCATTTTCGTGATATTTTAGGTCGCTGAAAACGATAGTGGGGTCAAAATGAAAATCCAAGATGGCGGCTGCGAAAATTTCCAAATTTTTCGACATGGGTGTCATTTTCGTGATATTTGAGGTCGCTGAAACCGATAGTGGGGTCAAAATGAAAATCCAAGATGGCGGCTGCGAAAATTTCCTAATTTTTCGTCATGGGTGTCATTTTCGTGATATTTTAGGTCGCTGAAAACGATAGTGGGGTCAAAATGAAAATCCAAGATGGCGGCTGCGAAAATTTCCTAATTTTTCGTCATGGGTGTCATTTTCGTGATATTTAAGGTCGCTGAAAACGATAGTGGGGTCAAAATGAAAATCCAAGATGGCGGCTGCGAAAATTTCCAAATTTTTTGACATGGTTGTCATTTTCGTGATATTTGAGGGCGCTGAAACCGATAGTAGGGTCAAAATGAAAATCCAAGATGGCGGCTGCGAAAATTTCCAAATTTTTCGTCATGGGTGTCATTTTCGTGATATTTTAGGTCGCTAAAAACGATAGTGGGGCCAAAATGAAAATCCAAGATGGTGGCTGCGAAAATTTCCTAATTTTTCGTCATGAGTGTCATTTTCGTGATATTTTAGGTCACTGAAAGCGATAGTGGGATCACAATGAAAATCCAAGATGGCGGCTGCGAAAATTTCCTAATTTTTCGTCATGGGTGTCGTTTCCATGGTTTTAGAGGGTGCTGAAAACGATAGTGGGTTCAAAATGAAAATCCAAGATGGCGGCTGCGAAAATTTCCTAATTTTTCGTCATGGGTGTCATTTTCGTGATATTTGAGGTCGCTGAAAACGATAGTGGGGTCAAAATGAAAATCCAAGATGGCGGCTGCGAAAATTTTCAAATTTTTTGACATGGGTGTCATTTTCGTGATATTTGAGGTCGCTGCAAACGATAATGGGGTCAAAATGAATGACTATCGTTTTCAGCGACCTAAAATATCACGAAAATGACACCCATGACGAAAAGTTAGGAAATTTTCATAGCCGCCATCTTGGATTTTCATTTTGACCCCACTATCGTTTTCAGCGACCTAAAATAACACGAAAATGACACCCATGACGAAAAATTTGGAAATTTTCGTAGCCGCTATCTTGGATTTTCATTTTGACCCCACAATCGTTTTCTGCGACCTAAAATATCACGAAAATGACACCCATGACGAAAAGTTAGGGAATTTTCGCAGCCGCCATCTTGGATTTTCATTTTGACCCCACTATCGTTTTCAGCGACCTAAAATATCATGAAAATGACACCCATGACGAAAAATTAGGAAATTTTCGCAGCCGCCATCTTGGATTTTCCTTTTTACCCGACTATCGTTTTCAGCGACCTAAAATATCACGAAAATGACACCCATGACGAAAAGTTAGGGAATTTTCGCAGCCGCCATCTTGGATTTTCATTTTGACCCCACTATCGTTTTCAGCGACCTAAAATATCACGAAAATGACACCCATGACGAAAAATTAGGAAATTTTCGCAGCCGCCATCTTGGATTTTCCTTTTTACCCGACTATCGTTTTCAGCGACCTAAAATATCACGAAAATGACACCCATGACGAAAAGTTAGGAAATTTTCGCAGCCACCATCTTGGATTTTCATTTTGACCCCACTATCGTTTTCAGCGACCTAAAATAACACGAAAATGACACCCATGACGAAAAATTTGGAAATTTTCGTAGCTGCCATCTTGGATTTTCATTTTGACCCCACTATCGTTTTCAGCGACCCCAAATATCACGAAAATGACACCAATGACGAAAAATTTGGAAATTTTCGTAGCTGCCATCTTGGATTTTCATTTTGACCCCACTATCGTTTTCAGCGACCCCAAATATCACGAAAATGACACCCATGACGAAAAGTTAGGAAATTTTCGCAGCCGCCATCTTGGATTTTCATTTTGACCCCACTATCGTTTTCAGCGACCTAAAATAACACGAAAATGACACCCATGACGAAAAATTAGGAAATTTTCGCAGCCGCCATCTTGGATTTTCATTTTGACCCCACTATCGTTTTCAGCGACCTAAAATGTCACGAAAATGACACCCATGACGAAAAATTAGGAAATTTTCGCAGCCGCCATCTTGGATTTTCATTTTGACCCCACTATCGTTTTCAGCGACCTAAAATATCACGAAAATGACACCCATGACGAAAAATTAGGAAATTTTCGCAGCCGCCATCTTGGATTTTCATTTTGACCCCACTATCGTTTTCAGCGACCTAAAATATCACGAAAATGACACCCATGACGAACAGTTAGGGAATTTTCGCAGCCGCCATCTTGGATCTGTCTAAAATGTCGAAAATGTGTCTAAAATGTCTAAAATCTGTCTAAAATGTCTAATCTGTCTACAACTTTCAAAAATACTTACTAGAAAAATAAAACAAAATAATCTTGTATACTAATCAGTTCAAGTTTATCTACTGCATTGCTCTATTCTGTGACGCAACATAGTACCTACTCGAGTTCATGAACTCATGAGCGGTGCGCTTGGCGCGCGTTTCCCGCGCATCGTAATTTATTACGTATCGCTACTCCTTGCGGGGGCTGCGGTAAGCATTTAATACCTACGGCGCTTGCTTTCACCCCGCCTTAAGCAGTGCGGAACGAACGTCACCACGCCACACAAAATTGGACATTCCCTACTGCGACCTCGTACTCATGTGTTTTTATGTTCCGTTTCCGACCAATTAAATAATTATAAAATACTCAATTTAAAAGGTCCGATCATAATCGAACAACATTTGACAGAAAAGCTTAACTTCCGATTACAGCATTCATAAGGTTAATCTATATACTGTAGTGTATAAATGCATAGGCAACTCACATTGCTTTCCACAAAAATCTCTTAAGACGACGATAACCGACTTTTAATAATTTCAAACTGAAGATCACTTCATTATTGTTAAGGAATTGGAAAAAATATATGTTAAATAAATAAATAAATAAAATAAATATCCTTGGACATTTCACACAATTAGAGCATTATCTTAATAACTTAATTTGTGAATATTTTAGATTATGTTTATATTACGTAGTGTAATTAATTTTTAAAGTTATAGACAGGGTGGAATTTGGTAATGCCACCTGGAGGGAAAGTACTCTTAATACTGCAGATAGAAAATTTTACTCAAAGGAAACATTCGTTTATTTTTGAATAGAAAGCAAACTGCATTCAAAGATTTTCGAAAATTCTTTACAATTTTAAGACTGTGGTCGCATATTTTCGCGCTCGGATTTTAAACATCTGACGCTCGACGCCGCGTAGCGAGTGCGCGTGTGTGCGTTTTTCCTCATGTACGGCACACAGTTGCGATGCTGCGACGACTAAACGATCTTGATCGTAGCTATGGCGTACCTATATTTTTTTGAAGTAAAAGCTAGAGGTTTACGGAGAAAATAAAAAGACTGTCCACAATACATTATTAGTGTATTTTAATTAAATTTATACAAATATGGATGAAGAAAATAATATTATGTAGGTACTTAAAAAAAATAAACTCATTTTACTTATTTGCTTAAGTATTTGTATACTTATAAGTAATTGAAGTTTTATAAAAGTATTTGTATTTGACGACACGGTTGGCGCAGTGGCTGAGCAATTGACTGCTGCGCAGCATGTTGTGGGTTCGATTCCCGCACGGAACAAATATTTGTACGACCTACAAGTACTTATTTGTTTCCGAGTCTGGGTGTTTTTCTATCTATAATATGTATGTATTTACAAAAAAAAATGTATATAAGAAGTTTATCAGCCATCTCGTTACCATAACACAAGCATTAGGTTGCTTAGCTTGGGACTAGATGGCGTTGTGTGAAATGTCCAAGGATATTTATTTATTATTTATTTTATTCATTTGTCTAAGGGGATTGATTGACTTTTCCTTGGATCTATAATTTCTGGGAGAACACAATCAGAATAAAATTTTGTTAACAGCGGAGCCATCTTTTGTCCAAAATCATCGTTTTTTTGTGTAAAACAGTTCAATTTAAGCCCTATTTTAATGTAGATAAAGACGCCACGCGCTAGCTATAATTATTTATTTTTCTTGCGGCATAGGTTTACCAACCGCATCAAGTGCATAAAACAGTTGAATTTGAACCAACACTAATACATAAATACATAAAGCCGCCTCATGCGCAAATGTTTGGTTTACTGTTTTCAAATTTCAAATAGGTAGGTCAACCCGCTGCCACAGAATAAATAATAGTACTGCTGCGTTCGTGTGGGGTTGGTTTTATAATGTTTATTAGCCTAGGCAGGTATTGTACGTGCCCAGTCGACCTAATGACTATACAGTCGACCACACGTCGCACGTCAGTGGTAAGTGATAAGGATTTGTATAGGTATCGTTTTCATAGTTTTCGATTTCGACTATAGCCAATAGTGAAGTCAAAATTAAAATCCAAGATGGCGGCTGCGAAAATTTTAAAATTTTTCGTCATGGATGTCGTTTTCATAGTTCTCGAGGATGAAGCTGATAGTGAAGTCAATCATCCTAGAAGGGATGATTGACTGCACTATGCGGCCCAAGAGAGCAATGCAATGGTGGCCCAATGGTAACGATCCCGACATACGAGTAGGTCATGGTTTCGAACTCAGGCAGGCACTTTGTGTAAATAATTTCATCACCACTACTCTCAAATCAGTGAAGGAAAATATCGTGAGGAAACCGCCTAGAACCAAGAATTCGAAGACATGTGACATCTACCAACCCGCACTGGGTCCTCGTGGTGTATTACGGCCCACTCCCTCTCACCGAGAGGAGCCCTGTGTCCCAGCAGTGGGAACATTATAGGCTGATTATGATTGAGACCCATTATGTTGTGAGCGAGCACGTTTCAGTGCCAGAGGTCATCACTGATGTGAGACGAGAAGATATATTACGCTCAACACCGCCGCGCGCGGCCCTTGTCCGATCAGAGCGCGGCTAGCCGCGCGTGGCAGCCGCGCTCAAATGCCGCTCTATATTTGGACACACCTTTATATAGTGCCTTTATCTATGCCTCACTCGTTTCGTATCGTTTAGTGCGGTCGCGATTTGAGTGTATTTCCCATAGTTTTATTGATGTTTTCCTCGACCCCTGTTTTCTTTCTGCGGACTTCTGATCTTGCTTCTTGTACGAACCTTGCTACCACACCGGACACGGTACGGAGAACCCCGCATAAACGTTGGACTTGAACTTGTTATTTTGTATATTACGACCAGCCTACTGATTTCATATTGGCACCATGGATCGTTGTGTAAATTGTGGCAAAGTGAGTGTGTGAGTGGGAGTTTACGTGGTCGTCGAGCTGAAGAACTTCAAAAATCAGCTGTTAAATACCTATATGTAGATCGTTATGTAACCTCACTTTTATTACATCTCTTTTAACTCGGAACTCAGACCGCGAAAATCCGCAAAATGTTCACTGATGGTTTGATAATATAGTAGCTATAAATTGACACCAATTTCATTTTTTTACAACCCAGGCCCAGGCCCAAGTTTATATGACATGGTTTCCGTCTCCTTTGTCACGGATCCACAATAGAGATTGTGGCAGTAGAGATTTCAAATAAAAATCTGATATAAATTTTTTCTCCATATTCATCCTCCAAAATTCTTGTAGCCATCTTGGATTTACATTTTAACTACACTATCGACGTTAGCACCCAGAAGAACCATGAAAACGATACCCATGATGAAAAATTTGAAAATGTTCGCAGCCGCCATCTTGGATTTACATTTTAACGTCACTATCGGCTTTAGCATCCTCGAGAACAATGGGAACGATCCCCATGACGAAAAATTTAAAAATTTTCGCAGCCACCATCTTGGATTTACATTTTGACCAAATTATATTGTATTATTGATGATTTAATTATCAAAATAATTACAATATCAATATTACAAGTAATACAACATAATTCAAGAATACAATACACGCACGCACTACAATTGACTATATATCACGCGAGGCGCATGCGCGGCGGCGGGAGGTCAACCGACGTAGGTCCTGCGTCGAAGAGCGCCAGAGCGCGACTGACTTAGGCCGTTCGATGCACCCGATTTTATACTCACTTTAAAAAATTATTTTCGTAAATGATTGAAGACAGATATGTTTTATTTTTTACACATATATAGTACAATCTTTCTTCTTACGTATAAAATGATTTGTGTTGCCAAATGACTTTTAGATTCTGAGAAATGACGTGTTTTTTTGTAGTCGATTTCTCGATTTTTGATTATCTTAGACGTGATTAAAATACAAGTTAATGAATTAAAAATCAAACTTTTCTCAATGCAATTTAAATTTCAGGATATGCCTCTTCGAATGAATACCACTTTACCTTCTTAATTAGTAGTAATAATTGGTGTAAGATTACTTCAAAGTTGAGCCTTCGCGCGTCATCTGGAAATCGCGCCTTCGAAATCGACTGTTTTCGTAGTCAATAATTCAATTTGAACAAGTTTTTTTTAATAGACTTTAAATAAAAATATATGATAATTACGATGATTGAAGTCAAAAGAAGCTAAAAAAATAAATTATGTGACCAAAATCACTTCAAAATCTCCCAAGTTCTCGATTTACGTATGAAAAATGCAACAACGCTCTTAAAGATAATTTTATTATTTATATTTTAGTACAGGTACGTGTTTTAATATAATAGGTACCTTTTGTTTTATGTAAGTATAATAAATCAATAATGCGTCTAAATTGGGACGTTACAGCGCTCCTTCATGGGCGAGTCCTATTACTGGGTGGACGTACGACGCGTCTCAAGGCCATTGGCATGTATCTGCATACAACAAATGCGTCGTGTGCAATAATGTGCATCCTTGGGCAAGGAAAACGTACCCACCTATGCAATTGAGGTAAACCACCGCATTTACCATTCTATAATGTAAATTCTAGCAAGATTTATGTTTTAGATAGCCATAAGAAAGGATTTTAGAAATAACACAAAAGTTATCGAAAACTGTGCAGTGCTTGCACTGTACATCTTCAGTAAGTATTACATAAGATACAGCTAAAAATACCTTATCCTGGCAATTATACATTGTAAGTCATTGGTAATAAAAGGCAATGGGTCAATTTTAGCTGAATTTTATGATTCTTACTAGCCATTTTAAAATTATATTTTATTATGGTTACTTTTCGTCAATCTGTTTGAAATCTTGCCAGACAAATGTTTAATGTTTGTTTTTCCAACAAGATCTCCCAAACATACTAAGTTGTAGGTGATCAGGTCACCTTGTGGTTTGTTTACGTCAGAATGTCATTCAACTTTTATATATTTGTTTGTTTTCAGGTAAATACGCGTCGATGGTTCCCGGTACTTAAATCAAGATATTCTTGTAAAATGCTGATGAGACTGTTAATTACACATGTATGAGGTAAACCTCTTACACGAAGCTAGTTTGTAGGGTTTCGTACCAAAATGGTAAAAAAGGAACCCTTATGGTGTCACTCAGTCTGTCTGTCTGTCTGTCTGTCACAGCTGGATATCTCAAGAACTACTAATGCTATCAACTTGAAATTTGGAACAGTTTTATATGACGTTTACCCAACTATTTTTCAAATAAGAAAGAAATAAAAATATTTATATTTTTTTTGTAACAGGTAATGAAAAGAGGTCTTAAAAATTCAAAGTGGGGTTACTAGGGCACGTGGGGTATCATATGAAAGAGCGCTGTTTGCACATTCTTAAACATTTTTTATTTTTTTTTAGGCCGCATAGTTTTCGACTTTTGATGAAAAATGTAAAAAAAATACCGTCCCCGTCCCCCCCCCTATCTCCGAAGTTTGCAAAGGGAAAATCAGAATTATTATATGTGATAGAAGTTTATGTAAAGATTACAGTAAAAATAAAACGATGTCTACCATACCACAGTTTTTCAGAAATCGGAACGGAACCCTCGGTGCGCGAGTCCGACTCGCTCTTGACCGGTTTTTTAAGCTAAGATAGCAAGCAAGTAAGGCTGACATGACACCATGCCAGAGACACGATGCTAGTAAATTTTAAGCCAATAGCATTGCGGTGACTTATCCGATTGGGTGTTATCTTCGCCGACCACACGAGGCTAGTACACAAGCCAGCCAGAATAGTAAAATCAGTGGTGTGGTGGCGCTAATAGCTCAAAAAGAACCCCATCCTAAACATATAGAGGCATGAGGAACAAGGTGTAAAGTTCACTCATCCTCCGTAGAAAACGGAGGATCCGCAGACCAAATGGGTTGTGTCTGGTGGGAAACTGCCCGACGATTGATGTTGGGATATGGCAGTCGCGCGGTAGATGCCGCCACAAACGACGCTACTACTACTAGCTTGAGACGCTAGCTCACTAGCTCTCTCAAGTCTTGTCAAAAATTTTTTTCGAATCACCGGAGTGTTTTATAAACGTTTCATATAACCGGTTTTAGCAGTAGTTCTTTCGATGAAATAAACGTGATTTGTTTTTTAATCCTGATGAGCAAGACTAGATTTTAAATAAGTTGTAAACACATTTGAATCAACATTCTCCTGCCCTTATCCCAATTTATTTGGGGTGGGCGCAACATCCCTTTCTTCCATACTTCTCTATTAGTCGTCAAAACAGTAGTCAGCCCCTTTCTAGCTATATGTTTTTACACACAGTCCATCCATCGCATCTTTGGTCTTCCTTTGGTCTTCTCTTACAGCCGTCGACATTCATACTCAAAACTTTCCTCACAACATTTTCCTCATTCCTCCGCATCTCATGCCCGTACAATGACAACCGATTTCCGCACAACTTTTCAGTCACCGGTGCCACATTCTGACTTCCTCTATTTCCTACTCTATCCATTCGCGTAAAACCACACATCTATCTTAGCATTCTCATCTCAGCTGCTTGCAGTTGCCTGTCATACATCCCTTTTGTGGTGCAACATTCCAAACAAGACAGCAGGTCTAACCACTGTTATACAAATCTTAATCGCCTTAAGTTTAAGGGGAATGCACGAAACGTAGATTGTTCCCGTGACCTGCCACCATTTCATCCACCCAGTGAATACCGTCAGTTAATTCTGTCATTAACCGTCCGATCTACTTCGCCATCGCTTTGCACAAGTGAACCCAGATACCGAAAGTTGGAGCAGACTGGGAGAAAACCACCATCATGAGCGGCTCCAGAATTGGGTATCCCGCCAAAATCGCGGAACATATTCAGTTTTCACAAATTTTATTTATTAACTGAACATATTTTAGGCCACATTGGCTAAAGGATACCTAGATAAAGTACATAGTATACATATGCATAGATAATATGAATACTGATCCTGGTTTTTTTTTAAACTTATATGGAATGTAGTTATCTACATAAAAACAATAAGCGTGTAATATGTTTGTGCAACTCACCTCAGCATATTTTGAATGGCAGATCACCACGTATGGAGTGGAGAAAAAATGTACCCGGAACGCAAGCCCATACTTCACAGACAGTCTTTGAATCAAGTTCAAGAACTCTGTAACAAAAAGGAATATCTATTAATACACGAAACTTAAATATTAATACGTTTCATTTTAATTTTCAAACCAATGCAAATGATTTAAAATGCGCCTTGACATTTCACTTAATGTTTCCGGATATATTTTATATGCAATGATTATAAAATATGCCTTCCGTGAGTTACCTACAAGGCAACCAAATCACACATAATCACAAATAGAAAAAGCTATTTATAACAATTACGTCATTATGAGCATCCAAAAGTCCAAAAAAAATTATAACCAGCGCTCACTAATTAGTTAAATAGTTTTTTTGTAGGGAAATACCGATGTCCTAAGCACTATGAGGATTTATGTTTTTACTAACTTTTGCCCGCGGCTTCGTCCGCGTGGATATCGGAAAATATCCCACGAGAACGTACTACCAGGAGATCCTTCCTTATCCTCGTCTACATTAAAAAGGGCAAAGGGCAAATTTTGGGTTGTGACTTGTGAGCAAAATTTCAGCTTTCTTAGGGTTATGGGCTGGGCGTTGATGAGTCAGTCAGTCAGTCAAGACTTCTCTTTTTATTTATAGATAGATTAAAGCTAATAGAATCGAGGCCAAGGTCTAAGTATTTTGGATTTAATAAATAATATTTGTATCTAATTCTAAAAAAATAGGTAGGTACTTAATCCTGCAAAACCTTGAGCACAATCACCTAAATCCAATATCATGGAAGCTACCAAACTATGCAATTTTATCTAAGTATGCACCTACTATCTTTCTAGATTATTCTGAGGGCCACATAATCGTTTTTGGCAAATTAGTTATTATTTGTGTCACGGTCATGATTGTGACTGACAACAAGATTAACTTACTCATGTCCTTAATGTGATTTTGATACGTGTTTAGATAATACATATTATTTATAGACATAGACCTCATCCATCGCTTTCCAGCAGGCGTGATCAAGGTCATGAGCAGGCCCAGTAAGTAATAAAAAAAATAAAAAAATACTTAGGACGTCATTTTTTTTTGCATTTTTTTTTTGTCACAGAAAAAGTAGGTTTCTTTTGTTTTCTTTTTGAGACGAAGTACACGGTTTACTCTGCACACTTGGCAAATGAGAGCTAGATCAAAAAAGTGGAACATTGTGGCCGTTATGAATTACACTTTGCATAGTACCTTTGTGTGTTTGTGTAGGTAATCATTATTAGAATTGAATGTACCTACTGATTAAATATTTTTAAAATAATTAATAATAAAATGTTTATTTTTATAATTAAAA
Organism: Cosmia trapezina; assembly: GCA_905163495.3. Taxonomy (NCBI): domain Eukaryota; kingdom Metazoa; phylum Arthropoda; class Insecta; order Lepidoptera; family Noctuidae; genus Cosmia; species Cosmia trapezina. The sequence continues at coordinate 21,487,166 of LR991024.1, forward strand.
ATATTTACATATATTAATTTATTACCATTCCTTCATTATTATCATTTAGTTACCATCAAACGTCGTTAATTTATTTAATTGTGCATTTTATTTAATACATAATACACAGCGAAAGGAACTTTGTTCCAACCGGCACATTAATTGCGTGACACACTATCAATCACAAACAATTTGCTTTATCCAACGTAAATAACACAATGAATGTTGTTGAACTGTCAAAATGAAACCAATTTCGATTGATAGTGTGTTACGCGATTAGGGTACCCTAATCGCGTAACACACTATCAATCGCGGGTGTCCCACGACACCACTCATTTTTATGTTGTGATAAAACAACAAAATTGTGTCTTTTTGTATGTAGGTATGCATAGGGATTCCATCAAATCCCTGGTATCCTTATTTCCCTACGACATATATGTAGGTAATGAAGAATACTAGAAACGATTCTGATATGGCTAGAAAGAGTTTGAATACTGAGATGACGGCTGATAGAGAAGATGAAGACGCTGTTCGTCGACCCCAAATAAACTGAGATAAAGGCAAATGATTACGAATGAACCCAGATAATATAGTGATGTACATACCTACCTATACAAGTAAAGGCAGATTAATTGAGAAGAAAAATGTTTAAGATACAAAACTTTGAAGCATAGATATAACAATAATTTTATAAACAAGCACACCAGATGCAACAAATTTAGAAAAATTTGCAGAGTACAATATTGTCAATCAAATTTATATAATTATAGTTCAATAATAACAGACTGTTAGAGGCAATTTACAGAATGATAAGTGGATTTTGAGTATCTAGTAGGTGAAGTAGGTAATTAACATATCATCACGGAAATGACATACTTACAGGAACAATCAAATCGTAGGTACATTTTTGTCATACTTATTTTTTATAAACGTGCAGTATTAATAAATTATTAATACGCTAAATGCATATTAATTATTAGTAATTAACACACTATCAATCGGAATCTGAATCATTTTGAAGCAAATTGCAGTCCATTGCTTCATATGTTCGAAAAGTTTGTCTACTCGACAGCGTAAATAACGTAACAAATGTTGCTGAACTGTCAAAATGAAACCGATTCCGCTTTATACCTAGTGAGTTACGCAATTGCCTCTCTGGTTCCTATAAGTTACGAAGCATAATGTCATCTCATACCGTAACTATTTTGTGTTTCATCAAATAGTTCCTATGCCGTAATGTTGGCTCCACTGTTATAGGACGAACACGATACGCTACTGTTGGAATGGATGGACCTGATAGGTCCATGTGTTAAAGTTTAACAGTGGACCAACATTACGGCATAGGAACTATTTGATGAAACGCACTCTAGTACCTATGTACGTAATAGCTAGGTGCCCTTTTAAAATTGCCCTTTTAAAATTTCTTAAGTAAGTATTGTGAGACACTACACTGCTTTTTTAACACGGGTTTCTAGTGAAAGGTTGTCTACTAAGCTAAGAAGGAAGCGAATCAAGCGATACATATTTGCTTTGAATAAATAGTTGGTGAGTCCAATGGCGGACTAAGCCTGTATTGGCATAACTAACTAGCCGGGGCGGTATATCATAACCAGATGGAGGCCCCTGCCTATTTATTCAGAAAATGTTGAGAAATAGGACAAGTATATAAGAGCGAGCTCGAAATTTTAAGCACACTGTCTCGAAATGGTTGTTTTTTCTTTTGACTATGCATACAGAAATACGGAATACTTTGTCGACTTATACTGAAAAGTAAGAGCATCAGACGAATATAGGTTAAATTTCCGTTAGAATATTTTTACAGAAATAGTAGTAAACACTTTGTTTGAGAATACAGAATGCAATAGCGAGCGGAGCGAGCTCAAAAATTCTAGCACCCCGCCGCGAATAGGTAAGGTAGTATATACAAATTGGAGTTAGGTACTCTATCGACTCACGTAGAAAAGTCTGAGAAAAAGAATGTAGGATGCAATAGCGAGCGCAGCGAGCTCAAAAGTTTTACTACCCTTCGTTTATATTTAGCAACTACAAACTGTCTTTTACTTACTGAACATATTTTGGCCTTGTCTGGGCCTTTACTCGAGACCTGGGGTGGCCCCCCAAGAGGGGGGCAAACCGCACCTTAGTCCACCAGTGGGGGAGTCAATGACATCGGGCATTAAAGTGTTTGTTGAATGATTTATAGCAGCTATAAAGGTATAGGTACGCAAGCGGTCACACAGGTTCCTTAGACTTGCGGATTTTGAAATCAGGTTTTATGGGTTACCTGTTTGACCTATGACGAACTTCAATGTTTTATGCTTAGTTTTATGTTAAACAAGTTTATTGAACTTCTCTATGCTTTGTAATAAACAATTTTCATTTTTATTGTATTTTATAAAATAGCCTCTGGCATGAGGTGTTTGTGTACACTTGATACACACTACTGAATAATGGATATACGTGAACAAAGCAAAAAATATTTGTTTATTCTATTCCAGATACAAAATCATTTATTTACTTATATAAATAAGTTTATGTATGATAATATGAAAAAATGCCAAATTCAATGAATGACATTGATTATATTAGATTTATTTATTTATAGTTAAAAATTAAATTTAAAAAACATACAATAATTATGTTGTGATGACATTAATGCTACATAATTGTGAATAAAAACACTTTAAAAAAATAAAATAAAATAAAAACAAATAAAAAATTAAATAAATCATACCTGTAGATTTAACAACAAACAAATGAGCATTTCCCACCAGAGGCAAAGGCGTAGGCCCTTCCACGTTAAACCGATGACTTTCCCTAACCAAAGTTATCCACGATATTAACAACGCTAACACTAGAACTACAGATACTAGTAACAAAATCATTTTTAATCACAACCCTAGCACGTGCTAGTCACAACTCAGCCACATTCGATGAGGTTTGTAATCAAAATGCGAGACTACAACACAGGACATTGCAGGCCGACAAGATATAAGGCAACTAAAAAAAAGTTGTACTGACGCGGTCAATGCCATAATGCGTAACAGTTTTAAATATGGAATTACACGCGTTGTTTGAATAATACAAACTCATGAAACGACCCGGTATGACCGGGTCGTTTCAGAGTATCGCTAATCGTATAATTAATTAATTACACTCTTTGACAATTTATTGTTGATTTACCTCCTTTTTTTACTCCAGTCTTCACTAGGCGTTTTAAGGAATAAATACTGCGTTTTGTAAATAAGAGTTATTTGCAGTTAAACTTATTGATAAGCGACTAATCAGTGGTATCTATAAATTTATTAAAATTGTTTCAGGTAAACAGATGCATACGACACGTGGAACAGCATCACATTTATACTCCAGGGCGGTTACGGGATATAATTATGGATGCTACTGCCTGTCCTCTTGATAGCGTTCTTTTTTTGGTTAAAATCTAGTATCGTTTGGCAGGAGGAGGGGGTTGGGGGGGGTGGGGGGGGGTACCCTGAGTTCCCCCCACCACTCCCATGAAAAGGTAATGCACCGTTCTTGAGAAAAACTAATTATTGCAACCTAACCTCAAAACACTTTAAAGTTACTTTTAGTATCGTTTGGCACGAGTAGGGGTTGAGGGGGGGTGGGGTGGGGGTACCCTAACCCCCCCCCACCACTCCTATGTAAAGGTAAGCACCATTTTTGAAAAAAAAACAAATTATTGTAACCTAACCTCTAAACACATAAGTTGCTTCTGCAACGTCTCCGGCGCTGCGGGAAGTGCAGCCCCTTCGCCCTTACGTAACAAAGGACAGGCACCCGTGCTCACCTCCGCAGCTTCGGCTTACTGTATGTACACTACACTCTAGTATGCCAGCCAAAAGACTACGTAAAGTCGGGGTGCCCCGATTCGGTTTTGGGACAGATTCGACCTATTTTAACTATAAAGTGGGGTGAGCAGAATTTCTAGGTTGTTATAAAAACAAATAAAGCAACAAAACATTAATAAATTTATTATTTATTAAATCCATAATTAACAACTTTAATTAATTCCTCAAAAGGATCTCTTTTGTGCCTTTCTACGTCTCTTCTCCACAGATATTCATACAGTAAATCACCCATATTTGCACGATTATTATAATTATCTCTTGAAAAAAATCTTTTTACGACACGCCACTGTGACTCAATTCTTTGTGTATGTGTTCCGTCGTTAGCCACAAAAGGATTGTCTGGATCACTATGATTCACCTTATGGTGGATGAAACCATAGTCACCCAGACAATCATAGGCCCGCCAGAAATCCGTATGTATGGTGGTGCCCGCAGCCACATGTTTCTGTATTAAGGGCACCAGAACGTCAGCGGATCGAACATTGTCTGGACAGATTTCTAAGCGTAGATCCTCACTCCCATCCTGGATCATCCCGAGAATCCAATTTCCTTCAACTCGACGACCTGAAAAAAAAAAAAAGATTTAATTTGATTGTATGTATACACCTTAAAAATAATGATATTTTTTTGTTAATTTATTCAGTTGTACCTTTATTGTATTTCCTTTTCCCAAACTTGCTTTCATCTATTTGGACTATTTTGCCGGGACCTCCAATCTTCCCGGCAACTGTTTCTTTGTTTTTCTGGTAAACTACAACTGCCTCTCTACAGTAGTTAAACCAGTCATTTATTGTTGACCTAGAAAGGCAGTGCTCTCCTTCAGAAAAATCCTCTTTAATCGTTCTGTCATAACTGAATTTATCTGAGTAGGCGTACATGAGATAAAACACTTGTGGCATTTCAATTTTTATGCTGTCAAACCAAGTGCCTTTGCCTCGGCTCACTTTGGATTTGGCTCTGCATGGCCCTCTATTGCAAACAAAAGAGCCTACTGTTTTATTGGTTGTATATTCCACTTTCATTGGTTGTTTGTGGTAGTTGCACAATTTTCGAGAGGGTATCATGCCCCTTTCCTCTGCAAATGCAACAGCCTGCTCACGCGTGCCCAATTGGCGGTACACTTTCACTAAGTTCCACATGCCACGCACTTCCTCCACATAGAGATGCACACGCTTAGCTTGTGGTTCATCGTCCTCCTCTCCTAAAGAACTGTCCGTCGATGGCCGACGTTCGTCCTCGACCGCAGAACGGCTCGTGGATGGCTGAGGGTCATCCTCTACCGCAAAACGGCTCGTGGATGGCTGAGGTTCATCCTCTACCGCAGAACGGCTAGTCGATGGCTGAGGTTCTTCCTCCATGGTAGAATAAGGCGGCAAATCGGAGTCCAGGAAATTACGCGCGAAAGTCAGTCGATTAGGCAGAAAATCGGTGTCCAGTATGCAGGCGTAGGTCAATCGTTTAGGCAGAAAATCGGTATCCAGTATAAAAGCGTAGGTCAATCGAGAAGGTAGAAAATCAAAGTCCAAAGGAAAAGCCAGAGTCGTCGAAGAAAACCACAATAAAAATATCACGAAGCACACAGAACACATTCACGCAACTCGGGGAGAAACGGAATGAACCATTCCTATTGGAATTGGAGAATGTTGATCATTCTCCAATTCCAATCAACGATTTCGTTCGTTAAACAAACGATTTTTTTTTTTGCGTTTCGTTTCACCGATTTTACACGACATTTTACACCGCAGACAATATACAGATACAAATTTGGTTGTCAATCCCCCATTTTGACATTTCGTTTCACTGTTTATCTGATTTGAGGTTAGAAACAATTTTTATTAATTTCTCGAAAAATATGCATTACCTTGTAATGAGAGTGGTAGCGTTATAATCAGGGACCCAACCCCTACCAACTTTCACCCCATTCACCCCCCTCCTCCTGCCAAACGATACTAGATCCAACCCCTTTTTTTTTTTTACGGGGTGGAAATCCTCATAGATGTCCTCCGACCTGGGGTGGGCAGAGGGGTCTGTCAGACTTACTGCCTAAAACCACCCCAGTGTTCCCTCGATCACCTGCGTCGGGGGCTGCGGGTGCGAGTGTGACTTCCGCTACCCCGGACTGGCGATGGTCCGCGCCAAGCGGGCCACGTCCCTTGGGGAGAGTGAGGTGTTGAACTCTCCCGTTACGTCTTAGAGAGGCGCGCGTGGAACAATACGCGCCACCATCTCGGGTCCTGTGGAATGGGGGGCGATGGATGTCCCCGAGTTCGTCGACCCATTTAGGGGGGTGGGAAGAGGGCATTATCTGTCCTCCGCCGACGCCCAGTGTGCTTGCTGCGAGACGGGAGAGCACTCGTGATCTCGATTTCCCTTTCTGCAGTTTCCTTCTGCGAGTTAACTGTTTCGCAGAAGGATACCACCGCGTCCCATGACTCGGCGCTCCCAACCATCCAACAAGTGACGGCTGGCAGTGACAGGTCGGCTTCGACTTCTGATACGACGGCACGGTGCGGCTCATCCCATGCAGCACCCTCTGCCAGTGTACGCCGCGCCGTATCCTTCCGACAGTGGACGCAGTGGTGACACCGAGCGTCAGGCTCCCTGTTTACGGCTGCCCACACCGGAGCTCCATAAAAGGCCATCGCCATAGTTCTCACCTAACCCATTTGGTCGGGGTGCCCTGGCTTAGTTACTGCGACCAATTCGGTTTGCGCTTGGTTGGTCACAGTTCCGGCCTAACCTATGAACTGCTGAACTATTTACCTAACTGCCCATTCCAACATTCTTACTGGCCATTAGTATTTTTTTTTTGTACTGACATTGTAGGATGAAATTTTAACAACCTTCCAACGTTTAAAAAACATTTGTAAAAATTATTACCTGTTTTAAAACTTCTCGGTTATCTAGTTGTACCAGATCCGCAGGTTGGGCAGTGTTATTGGGTTTTTCTATCAGGAATTTCTCAGTAGCAGCCCGGACTCTGGATTTATGCCTGGTTGGCCCTGATGGCAATAGGCTCGACCCCTTTTAGATGTTACTAACTATAACTGGGGAAACGTGGGTGCACTATCGGTACACCTCTGTCTAACCCTCAGGGGTAAACAGGCGTGATGTTATGTTTTTTAAAACTTTTTAATTTTTTCATTGTGTTTCACTCCTTTCTCAAAATACAATAAATATGAGCATGAGTGATGACTGATGAGTGATTGATAATTTAATCAAAAAGTCCTTGCATATAAACCTTCAATCAACGGTAAAGAACGTACCCAATCCTACCCAATCCGTAAAGTTCCGGTGCGGAGGTGCAGTGATGCAACGCGTAGAAGTTTTCAGCATTACTTTTTAGAAATAGGTTCTTAAGTTTTTAAAAGTATTTATTTATCATCTAGATTGATTTATTTAAACCTGTCACTTCACCGGTCTGGGCGGCAATTTTCAACTCAATTAGGTATAGTACATGGACATGTTATTGTGACCTTTGTTCCAATTTGTTTTATTTTTTTCGACTAGGTAATCAATCCAATTGATAATTACACTGATCGACAAGGTTTTTGTCACACGGATTCTGTATGATAATTATTATTTTAAAGTAAAACAACGAAATTTTTGTTGTAAGTCCTCAAGTCTCAGGTATCAATACCTGAGACTTGAGGTCCTAAGATAATGCGTCCGTTTTCTGAAATTTAATTACCAACATTTTACCCATACCCCTTACAAAATATTATTCATATTTATACTAGCTGTTGCCTGAGACTTCGTCTGCGCTAAAGTAGCTTATGTCCTTCTCCAGGTCATGGTCTACCCATGTGCCAAATTTTATATAAATCCGTTCAGCCGTTTTAGCGTTACAAACAAACTCACTTTCGCATTTTTAATATTAGTTAGGATTTTAGTGACATTTATTTTATTTGTGTATTTACGAGTCTGTATGTATAGATATTTTGTATGTTTTATTTAATTAATTTTTTTTGTATTTTATTTTCTTTTCTACTTTTACACACGGTGTCTACATAGATCTCTTTCTATTTATTCTCCTATCGCAGGGATGCTACAAGATATATTCTTTAGAAATAAACATTAGCTTTGTACGTATGTTTCCTTCTTGTCTGTTTTTATGGACTGGTAATCAGTGACCGATATATAAACACATGATTGTACTCATGATAATAAACAACTTTTACTATGGGACCAAACACGAAATCGCGAAAAAAAATCAACTGTTCCCTACATTTTGACGAGTTATGATGCGAACAGAAATGTAGGGAACAGCAGATTTTTTTCGCGATTTTAGGTTTACGTAAACAGTAAAATAAACAGGGAATGGCGTGTGTTTCTGTATAGTAAAATAAAGTCCGTCCATTTCTTGAAAGAAGCACCTTTGATTATTATAGGTATACCTATTACTAGCTGACCCGCCAGACGTTGTCCAGTCAAAATTTCCATTTCTTATTGTTTTTTTTTCTTTTAAACCACCCCAATAAAGATGAGAATAAAACAAATATTTTCTTTAGTTAGCACTATTTCGAGTATCCTTCAGAAAAGCTAGCAACTTCATTGTGATGCATAGAAATGTTGGCAGCCGCTGTGTGGTGGGTTACACAATCAAATGGGGCAGGTGTCGCAAACCAGTGGCGGTCGCCGCAGTACGTACGTTAGGAATTTATTATTAACACTGGCTACAGTTACAAATCTATGTAAGAATCTAGTATGAATGGAACTAGAACATTTTACCAGCATTCAGGTATTTATCAATTATCCAGATAGCATAAAGAACTCTCCTGTAAATACGTATAGACCGAGAGGTGACAGGATTTTTCATAACGATCATGGATACGGTTAGATTTACTTCGATGGGTTGTAGAGTAGTCCCCTAATGCAAATGACGTCGGTCTGCCTGCTCTGAGTGGTTGCAACTTCGAGTTATAGCGCTTATAAGAGGCGTCATTGTTGCGAAAAAAAACGATCAGAGAAATGGTCAGTTTTGGTACACATTGAAAGTATGGCGTCTCCGCAGATGAAACAAGTTGGTCTGCCGGCTCTGAGTGGTTGCATTTCAGAGCTATGATGCGCGCAACATTGTTGGAAAAAAAAACGATAACAGAAATGGTCAGTTTTAGTACCCATTCGAAGTATGGTGTCTCCACAGGTGAAACATGTTGGTCTGCCTGCTCTCAGTGGTTGTATTTCAGAGCAATCGTTGTGTATGCAAGACGCTTATTTGTGGAGAAAGCCTAAAAAATACATCGAAAAAGGGGACAACAAGCGAATTTTTCAAGTGCACGCCGGCCGGTGTCGTACCCCCACCCTAAACCTGCGCCGAGAACCACCCGCTGCGCGACCGTCCCCTTTGTAAAGGAATAGGGAAAAAGCTAGAGGTGTCAAGAGGTGTCAATAAGAGAAATGGTCAGTTTTAGTACCTATTCGAAGTATGGTGTCTCCACAGGTGAAACGAGTTGGTCTGCCGGCTCTTAGTCGTTCTATTTCAGAGCATTGTTATACGCAAAGCGGTTAGTTATAGCAAAATTCAACTCAACCGTAATCAATAAAATAAAGAATGAAATCGAACAAATCCTATTTTTAACAATTCAACTTATTACTTTGGGTAAATCACAGATTAATAATTTTGTAGAATATAGCTAATGAAACAACTCAAATAATATAGAATGTTAGAAATAAGTAAATATTTAACTCTAAGTCTTAGCTATAATCTACAAAATTATTAATCTGTGATTTACCCACAGTAATAAGTTGAATTATTAAATATTGGATTTGTTCGATTACATTCTTTATTTTATTGATTACCGTTAAGTTGAATTTTTCTATAACTAAGCGCTTTGCGTATAACAATGCTCTGAAATACAACGACTAAGAGCCGGCAGACCAACTCGTTTCACCTGTGGAGACACCATACTTTGAATAGGAACTAAAACTGACCATTTCTCTTATTGACACCTCTTGACACCTCTAGCTTTTTCCCTATTCCTTTACAGGGGGGCCGGTCGCGCAGCGGGTGTTGCTCGGCGCAGGTGTAGGGTGGGGGTACGACACCGGCCGGCGTGCACTTGAAAAATTCGCCTATTGTCCCCTTTTTCGATGTATTTTTTAGGCTTTCTCCACAAATAAGCGTCTTGCATACACAACGATTGCTCTGAAATACAACCACTGAGAGCCGGCAGACCAACTCGTTTCACCTGTGGAGACACCATACTTCGAATGGGTCCTAAAACTGGTCATTTCTCTTATCGTTTTTTTTTTCGCAACAATGTTGCGCGCATCATAGCTCTGAAATTCAACCACTCAGAGCCGGCAGACCAACTTGTTTCATCTGAGGAGACGCCATACTTTCAATGTGTACCAAAACTGACCATTTCTCTGATCGTTTTTTTTTCGCAACAATGACGCCTCTTGTTAGCGCTATAACTCGAAGTTGCAACCACTCAGAGCAGGCAGACCGACGTCATTCGCATTAGGGGACTACTCTACAACCCATCGAAGTACATCTAACCGTATCCATGATCGTTATGAAAAATCCTGTGACCTCTTAGTCTAGTAGGTATCTATAGTCTGTTCTATAAAGTATCAATCTGCTAGCCTTTTCCCAACTATTTTGGGGTCGGCTTCCAGTCTAACCGGATGCAGCTAAATACCAGTATTTTACATGGAGCCTCCACAACCCAGTACCTGGGTGATACGATACCCCTTGGTAAGACTGGTTGTCAGACTTTCGGGCTTCTGACGACCCGTAACGACTGTCAAAGATCCACGAATGACAGCCGAGACCAACGGCTTAACGTGCTTTCCGAGGCACGGAGTAGTCTCGGTATGTAAAGATGGTCACCCATCCACTGACCAACCCCGGCAAGCGCAGCTTAACCTGATGGATTGACCCGTGCTGTTATTACTTAGCTACGAGCCGATTTCTTGTATCTGATTACAATTAATGAGTGCTTTGATTTGATTATTATTTGAATAATTAAATGAATGATAGGCTAAAGCCAACGAATGAATGCCGTGACCGCCTGCCGTGTTCCGTGTGGATGAATGTCGTGTTAAGGCAACGTTGCAGTTTAAAAGAAGATGTAGTGGCAAAAATTGTTAAGAGTATGCTTAGATGGTTTGGTCATGCTGAGAGGATCAATGAAAGGCGACTAACAAAAGGTATTTACAAGGATGTGAGTGGAAACGCGCGCTGGGAGGAGACGCCCAAGGAAGACAAAATATAGTGACCTTATTTCTGATGTTCTTCAGAAAGATCAGGTGCGTAGTACTCGCAACCGGCGTGCGTGTATTTAGCACTTTGACCAGCAACTTAATTGCATAAATAACACACTATCAATCGGAATCTGAATAATTTTGAAGCAAATTACTAATCCATTGCTTCATATGTTCGAAAACTTTGCCTGCTTGACAACGTAAATAACGCAATGAATGTTGTTGAATTGTCAAAATGAAACCGTTACCGATTGATAGTGTGTTATGCAATTGCCCCACAGATGTATGAACGTAAACGAGGCAAAAGTATTATGTAAGGATTACGATCCTTACATACTACTTTTGCCTCGTAGCAAGTGGCGTTCTGTAGTTTCTGCCTACCCCATGGGAAGAAGGCGTGAGTTTGTATTTATGTGTTAAACCCGAAATTCTAATTTTAAGGCCGTACCCCGACCAAACGACCTTGAGCGTTCAGTCCTTCTCAGCCTCGCTCTGTCCCGCTCCCTGCGCACGCCCCTTCATCATACAAATCAAGAGTAAAGAATTATTTAAATAAAAAAAGAATAGCGAACTTTAGAAATAAAATCAAACGTAAATAATTTCGATTTTTAAATTATCTATCCTGTATGGTTATGGACCTTACACCTTGAGTTGATGCTGATTGATACACTGATTAGTTACTGATTGCTTGATATTTATTGATAAAAGTATGATTGCAAGATAAATGAGTGCACGCGGTATGAATGATATTCGTGTACTAAATTAGTCGGCCCGGCGCAGGTAAAATGCTGACATATTGGCATGAAAACTGTGCTGTGCTTGCACTGTACATATCCATTAGTGTAATCCTCAAATGATTAGAACGTCACCTTTAGCAAAAGATCCATGCAATCAATAATTTTAGACTTTTTACAAGGAGATTTTAAATGTATTTATTTCACATAAAAACAAATGTGAACGTGCAATGTGATGATAGAATATCAAACATTTAATGTGCTTTTAGATGTAATTTAGTACTCTTAATTAATGAGTTAATAGCCTCTGAATAACGCACTATCGCAAGGTTTTGGTCGGGGTACCGCCTTAAATCACCATAAAGATGTTGTCAGTTTGACAATAGAGGTTACTTTAATAACGTCAGTTTTCAATACCTAGCCTAGCCTAGTAGTTCTATCGATACCTAACCTCAGATTTTTTAATAATAATTTAATTATGTTATTCAAAATTTAACTGTTGGAAAAAATTGTGAGATTGTGAAGTTGACACGTCCTAAAGAAAGATTAGTATTAGGTACTAATTAATACTAAAAAATTTAACCAGAATAGGGTTTGTTTACACTTTAATACAGATAGGTAATAACCGCTACGTATTTTTGAAACGAAGTTGCTCATCGCACGTTAAAGGACTCTGCACACTTGTCGAACGAGAGTAAAACCAAGAAAAGTGTAACATTTTGACCGTTACGATCAATGATGTTATAATATAGCACGATACTTTTGTGCACTTCATTCCAACCTGTGCAACGACACCTCTCCACTTTTTTTTATTCCTACCTACCCGAACCTCCCGAATTACTTCGTAACTCGTGTTTCGTTAATTTTTCCTCCACCAATATTTTAGCACTTTATTACTGTCCTGCCAAAGTAACTCGCTGCATAGTAAAGTAACTAAACTAACTCAGGTATTCCCAACATGTAGTCTGCACGTTACTTGTTTATTAAGCGCCTCATTGCACCACCTTACATCGTATTTTGTTGGCACACGCTCACCGGGGCCTGTCTAATTAGGCTGTATGAAATATGTTTGTCTTTAAAAAAATGCATTATAGTACATTATGATATAAGTGCGGTAAGTTGAAAATTACAACAGAGGCGATATTGCTAGCCCTCGCCTACGGCTCGGGCTACAAGAAAGCAGAGGCTGTAATTATCAAAGCGCACGTATGTCATACGACGTTTTATAACATATTTGCGAGGAAATAAATAAAACTCGGACTTTCTTAAACGAATAAATCTTTAAAAACACACTTTCTCAAAATGAATTTGGATCTTTGCTTGTTTTCCATAAGATTAAATTTTAATACGATTTTCCAGGTAAGAGGCTTAGAGTATCCTTTTTCGCTGCCTCTGAGACTTCTGGCGGTGTCGAATTAATAAATTCATCATTACTTGACGACATTTTCAAATAAAAACAATACAGCGAAAAGAAAAAGCGCGCGGAAATGGCGCGGAATAATTTTTACTTGTTCACAAATTAGCGATGCGCGGGCATAAGCACTTTTTTTTTAAAGCAAAGGCACAAAACCAGCCATTATTATTAATAAAGTAAATTAATATTTTTTTGTTTTTGTTTGTTGTTGTTGCAATTTATTGTCAAAATTAATTAAATTAAAGAATGAATTCTTTAATTTAATTAATGTTTATTTTTTATCTCCCAAAGTTAATTTTATTCATAATGTTGACCACTTTTCTGACACAAAAACTCTTTGCTAAGATTAGTACCGTTCGTTTTATACGGAGCATCTTGATAAACCTTACGTTTTGCCTTATTAAAAAGAAATCCGTGCGTTTTACATTACAATTACGCACAAGTACGTAATGACATACATTACAATATTGAAATTCGTGAAATAAGAGACCCTTTACGAGCAAATGTGTTATAAAGTATTATTACCATATGTTATGGTAGAATGTAATTGGGCCACGATAGTCTTAAGTTCTTGATTTATACCTACATTCTAGCAAATAAATTAATTTGAATTTGAATTTACAGTATGTAGCTTTTAATTGTAAAATACCGGTCAAGAGCGATTCGGACTCACGCACCGAGGGTTCCGTACCATCAATTTTATATGTAATATTTGTTTCATAATTTCTGAAAAACTGTGCTATTTTGAGACATCGTTTTATTTTTTCTATAATTAATATATAAACTTCTACCACATAGAATAATTTCAGATTTTTCTCTTTGCAAACTTCGGAAATAAGGGTGGGACGGTACTTTTTTTAACATTTTTCATCAAAAGTCGAAAACTATGCGGCCTAAAAAAAGAAAAAAAGTGTTTAAGAATGTGCAAGCAGCGCTCTTTCATATGATACCTCACATGCCCTAGTAACATCACTTCGAATTACTTCGAACCTATGTATTTTTATTTCTTTCTTATTTGCAAAATAGTTGGACAAACGTCATCTAAAACTGTTCCAAATTTCAAGTTGATAGCATTAGTACTTATTGAGATATCCAGCTGTGACAGACAAACGGACAGACAGACAGACAGACTGAGTCACACCACAAGGGTTCCTTTTTTACCATTTTGGTACGGAACCCTAAAAAGTGTTGTTATGTATACACAGGCACAATATAAATATGGACAGTAGGGAAACTACGAACAAACGTACGACATGGCACACGCAGACGCGCGCATCGACGGAACCCCTACTAAGCCACATAACCATACGCAAAATACGCGCATTGACGTGGAGTTGCGGATACCAGCCCGAATTACCTAAGCCACAATAAAAATACTGAGAGCACCGCGACTATCGCTTGCGGCCTCGTCGGTGCGCGCGTCTGTTTGAGTGTGCCGTTTCGATCGTTTGTAAAGACGCCAGCAGGTCAAGCTACCCGAAACTGTCAAATTTTCCCAATCAACCTTGAACCTAATGCATTAGCGATAAAGATGAAAATCTATTAAAGAAATTTGACAGATTGTAGTAGCTTGGTGTGCTGGCGTCTGTACGTAGTTTCCTTGGCTTACTGTCCATATACAGGGTTATTTCTCAATGACCAGCCAAATTTTCACAGGGTGTTCTACCCATGAATATGAACAACTTTCACTATGGGACCAACTTTGAAATCGCAAAAAAAATATCAGCGGTTTTGATCGAGTAGGTATTGAACTTTTGTAGGAAACCGCTGGTTTTTTTTTGGCACGAAGTAGTCTCGGTATGTAAAGTTGACCACCTTAACTCACCTTCAGGGATATTCGCCGGTCTGTTGCACAATTCACTCATATCTACGTATAATTATCTTATTTTTACCAAATTAGGTAATTAAAACGACGCGGCGGCGATAAGGCCGCCCATTGTATGTTTTGTAGTGTATATATATTATGTTTTCTTTTATTATGTATTTTTGTGGTGTACAATAAAGTATATATAAATAAACAAATAAATATAAAACTAATAAGTAGTGCCATCCTTTCCGTAATGTTGTTACCTAAATAGGTATATATCTGCCGCGATGCTGATAACTTTGCAAATATTTACCTGCATTTAATCATTACTGTTGCCTGTTTTATACCCGAGTATCTACGTCAAAGCCGATAGGAAGGGTTCTGTTTTCAATTACCTGTTAGTGAAAAATGATAATTTTATATTAAACAAGGTACAAGGTAGGTATCAGCTGTTCTCAACATTTTGTGGAGATATGCGAACTGTACCTAAAATAAAATAAAAATATTTTATTGACATAAAAATGGAGTAACATTTTCAATTGAAGCCCTGACTAGGTGGTATCTGTGTTACAGGAGTTAGTAAACCTATCAGTAGTATCAATGGATGGCTTATATTTTATTCGCGATTTCAGTATTGGTCCACCATAGTAAAAGTTGTTCATATTGTAGTAATGAGTAGAATCACCACTTTTCATGAACAGTTGGGTTTTGGTCGGTAGGAGTCCAACATGACCCTCCGTTCTCCCCAGAGGGCGAGGGTAGGTACCCATGAGGATTTCCGCAAGCAAAAGAAAATGTTATCTATCAGTTATTTCAATCACACTTTGTAAGTATAGATAGATGATAGGTAGGTAAAAACCACAGAACAGATAAAGAGGTAAAAACCGTGCAAATATTTATTTTATCTTTATTGAGTTTTATTACAAATTATAATAAAACAGTAGATAATTCACTACAATAAACTATGTTAGTGAAGATTTTACAAAAGAAACAGTAACATTTCAAGTTGAACTTTAAAGTTTAATGACGATACCTATATAACACTTTATTACTCTGAATGTATCAGACTTAGATGTTTTAATCTCGTAATAAAACACTTTAGGGACCATACTTACCTACTCATTTTAATTGGTGCAACCGCAAGACGCGACTCAACTCTGGTGGAGCAATTTCCATGAAGTTTTCATAGAAATTGTTCTATTAGATTCGCGTCACACCTGTCTGCGGTAGCGTTTAAACCATCTCCATAGGGACTAGCGCACTCTGCCATGCGTTTAAACCATCTCCATAGGGCCTAGCGCACACTACCATGCGGTTTTTACCGCAAAATCTGTGAAGTATGGAATGTCATAGAAGTGCACGCATTGTTTTTAAAAAAAAAACGCATGCTGTTAATTCACAGTGGGACCCGCGCTGCTTTGCGGTGAGTGCACCGCACGTATTTTGTATCGCAAAGAGATACTTATATGAAGTACCGCGCAACGACACACCAATCAAGCAGTAGATAGTATCCTTTTGTTTTTGGATACGCCCCTAAAACTTTATATCTTACGAAAAAGTAGGCCATAAGGCTGTCAAAGGTCCTAAAACTGTTTGGGTACGAAACACGTGCGTTTTTTTCACCGCCAGTTTGCGGACCCGTGACTGCGTTTATGATAGTACGGCAGGATATAACGCACCGCATTCCACCGCACCGCAGTGTGCGCTAGCCTTAGGACAACTTGGAATTCAAGTTATTTAGGCATGCTTAGCCGAAACCTTCACTCAAGGCGTCTCAGTTAATAATGTCACCCATAACGCATAACCACGTTTATGAGTCAGCCCTTAAGTTTTACGATGTCGATTAAATTGAATGATGTGAATTTTGTATGCGAAGATATAACAAACCAAATGTGAGGAATATTCTATGCGCAATACTACCATTATCCATATCTATCAGACATCTCGTTCCTAACTAGAATAGCATGTTGATAAAAAAAACCGGCCAAGTGCGTGTCGGACCACGCACAATGTCCGTAGTTGGAATAAATATTCCAAAAACAAACTTAACATTGTAGTTGAAAAACATGTTCTCCCATACATCGATATACATCTCTGTTAATTATCCAACAGCAAAAGTTAGTTTGTAAACAAAAAAAAAAAATTAAGTGTTATAACTTTATAAGTTATAACTACAAATTAACAATATTTAGACTTTTCCTTTACTTGTACCGTGAGACCTTGCTTCTTGCCGAACACGATTCCTACGTCAACGGGAAGTAGTCCAGGTTTTGATTTATTGCGAGTACCTATTAAAATGTCGCTTTAGGGGCGTATTTTTTTTATTGCGTTGAGTTAGAAGCTTCATTTTTTTAGAGCTCCAAGGGACCATTAGTATTCCGTAGTAGTAGGTAGTAGGGGCGTATTTGATATTCATTTCAACTCGATACTACCTCAACGCTTTCCTGAGAAAAAGTGTTTAACAGACTGACAGACAGACGGACAACGAAGTGATCCCACAAGGGTTCTGTTTTTTCCCAGCCACAGCCACAGTAGTGGCTTTTGGTCGACATACTAAATAAACTATGAAAACCACCACAGCCAGAAATGCGTTGAGCTGTTCACAATGTATTACCGTCCATAAATTATTTATGATGCTCTTTGGTCATACCCAGTTCCGGTTGCAAGCAGTGTAAAAATGGCGGAAAAACTGTCGCGTTTTACTCCCTCTAGTGGTTACATACAGCACTAATTAGACTACTCCACGCTCCGTTTTAGCGGGAAACTCAGGGAAAGTCGACTACAGATAGCGCGCGAGATGAATGCAGAGCTTAGGAATGCGGTAGTGCTGTGACCTAATTATAATCAGCACTACACTGCAGGCGCGTGAGGTGGGGCGTGCGGATAGCGGGGCGCTCTTTACCTCAGACCCCGACTGCATTCAACTCGCGCGCTATCTGTACTTTGAATAAAGAACACCGGTCGGTACTTTTGTAACTTCTCAGAACAGTTTTGACGTATTACTTTTAAACTCCTGCATTTTCTTACGGCTTCCATAAATATTTTTCTTACAACTTTGGGATTTCTCCCAAAGTTGTAAGAAAAATATTTAATAAACCAATTACAGGCACTTTTGAATTTTCAAAGGTCGGTCTTGGGTCGGTCAGTCAGAAAAATGAAGCTAGTTGCCCATTCCAAACCGTAGATCCTGGAGAAGAACGGGCAAGAAACTCCACGGACACTCTTTTAGATCAAATATTTTACATAATATTGGTTACATCGTTCATATTGAAAATATAGATGTGAGAACAATGTAGAAAGACGTGCACGTTACAAGCGTCCGTAATGAAAAAGATAAAAACTAAAAACAACTAAATTAAAAATAAGCCGTGGCAGCTAAGAGACGAACTGTCCCAACTGACGGCGCCCGTTCACGAACATGACGCATGGATCAGCACCAATTAGCTCAACCATTTTGAAGGGAACTTAATGATCCAACACACACGCTACCACCAGCGAGACATTTTGGCTACTTTATATACCGAAATATGTTATAGTGTTCCCGTGGGATGAGCAAGAAATTCAAATACGAAAACGTTGGTGAAGTCAAGTGAGCTGTCATTTCACCCGATCCTAATAGCCAAGTATCCCCGGTTGCCTCTACTCTTTGTGTCAAACAAACAACATATTGTAACACCCTGTATAAAGGAATGACTGTAGATCAATTTTTCAATTTCTGACGCATTTCGATGAGATTTCACTGACCTAAGGTATGTTTCGAGAGGTACCAATTAGGTACTAAATATCCATGTATGTTTTATATCTATATTATTTTAAGTTATACAGGGTTATTTGTAAAACACCAGTAACCTCTTAAGGGGTCATTATACTCATCATTATGAACAACTTTTACTATGGGACCAAACCTGAAATCGCGAAAAAAAATCAGCTGTTCAGTACATTTATCTACATGAAACTCGTCAAAATGTAGGGAGCAGCTGATTTTTTTTTTCGCGATTAAAGGTTTGGTCCCATAGTAAAAGTTGTTCATAATGATGAGTATAATGTCCCCTTAAGAGGTTACTGGTGTTTTACAAATAACCCTGTATATTTTAAGTTAGTAGGTAAAATTCAATTCAGCTGCATCCGGTTAGACTGGAAGCCGACCCCAACATAGCTGTTGGCAAACGGCTAGACAGATTGATTGAGGTAAGTACTAAAAAAAACTTTTTTACAAAAACAAAAACCGACTTCCAAAAAAAACACTACAAAGTGAAAAATAACTTTAATTTCGGAAGTCGGTGTCTTTGGATCTGTATTTTAGTTTTTTGCCACCGACTTCCGAAATTAAAGTTATTTTTCACTTTGTAGTGTTTTTTTTTGGAAGTCGGTTTTTGTTTTTGTAAAAAAGTTTTTATTTTTCACTTTTTAGTGGTTCAGTTTGTAATTTATCTAAGTTACAATAACCCAATGTCAGCTGTTCATCACGTTTTACAAAATGTTGCTTTTCCCGATGCAGGGCCGTTAATTGTTGAGGAGTTCTCCTAGTAAGAACCAGGAGAAATGGAGCTCATGGTGAAGTCACCATTACCATTATTTTGACGAGCATAAACCATATTAAAGTAATCGAATCGCAACCTGTTATATACTTAGATATAATTGAGTATTTCCGATGGCCCTCTGTGGTCTTCATCATCAGTTCCAGCTCACCGAATGGTACTTTCCGAGAGCAAATGCACGAGTTACTATAAAAAATGGGATCCCATCATCAGATCCTGACTTGATGATCATGGGACCACTTGGGACGTATACCCTTTCGAACAAAAAAAGAAAAATCCAAATCGGTCTAGCCATTTTCGAGTATATCGGGGAACATACATTAAAAAAAAATTTTAAAAAAAAAAAAAAAAAAAAAGGTTCCGACGAATTGAGAACCTCCTCCTTTTGGAAGTCGGTTAATTAGGTTGATCCTGCAATATTTTTTTATGTTTTTAATTTTTTTTTTCCTGGGTTCCTTTGTCGATACTGAACCTACCCCTAAGCTATGGCACACCACTACTTTAACACCCTGTATAGCTTGCTTGCTAATATATACAGGGTGACTTTGAAAACATGCGACAAAATTTAAGGGGGTGTTCTACGCATCAATATGAACAACTTTTACTATGGGACCAAACCTGAAATCGCGAAAAAAAAATCAGCTGCTAACTACATTTATGTTCGCATAACTCGTCAAAATGTAGGGAACAGCTGATTTCTTTTTCGCGATTTCAGGTTTGGTCCCATAGTAAAAGTTGTTTGTTATCATGAATACCTACAAACAAGTGTTTAAGTATCGGTCACTAATTACCAGTCACCCTGTATAATAAAGCTGAAGAGTTTGTTTTGTTGCTTGTTTGAACGCGCTAATCTCTGGAACCACTAGTCAGATTTGAATTTTTTTTTGCATTTGATAGCTCAGTATTGAGGAAGGCTATAATTTAACATCCTCTAATAGCAGAGCAAAAAAAAAGTCAAAAAGAACGCTAAGCGAAAACGAAGTAATAGCTTGGGCAGGTGATTCAATGCGACGGGGGGTGTGTCCCGTGTGTCGGGGGAATAAGAAATTTTACACGGACAAAGTCGCGGGCGGAAGCTGGTTGAATTACAAGCGGAATCAAAATAAGCGGAATAAAGTTAAAACTAAGTTTATAGTTATTTTTCACGTGCATTGGGTTGTATTATTCGTGATTGTTTCATTTGAATATAATATGTAGTTTTATCTTCAGATAAAACAAAGCATTCGCAACGCCATTTCGTTTCATGTTTTCAGTAGTACTCTGTGGTTTCATGATTTCAAATGTCGGGTTTTGAATGGTAAACTTTAAACTCAAAAGACTCTGCTCAGGTTCAGTACAATTAAAAAGTTGTCTGTCAGAATGATATTGACAGCATCAAAAGACTGTTATGGATTGTCAACTGTCAACTCTGTCTACGTCTAGTGTCAAATTAAAATTGTAAATGTAAACATTCAGCATGAAAAGTATATTTTTTTAGTTTATCAAGAACTTTAGATCTTTGCTATTGAATATATAAAAAGTTTGTGTATTGTTTTAAAGTTATTAAAATCTAACAGACTTAAAAAAAATAATATGTACAAGTATAATACAAAAAGGAGGATTTTTCGATGCCCCATGATTTCCCATCATAGGGCATCGAAAAATTCATCCGCATCACTGTCGAAAGGAAAGGTGCCCAAAAGGCTGGCGGCATTGCCACGTTGTATGGCAATGCTAATTCTTTGTCCATTGAATATATTGATTAATTAAATCTGTAGCCAGTAGCTACTGTTACTTTCATCTAAGCAGCCAATTCCAATATCTTTCAGGAAATTTTGTGTAGGTACTTAGAAGTATAAGCCTGAATAATGAAGATATCAGAGGTAAATTCTGTTGTCCTTTTTTAATTATTTTTCTTCCAAATTCCAAATTTGTTATAATTACCTACTAAAGATCAAAGTTATAAAAACATCATGTAAAAACACAACCACACAACACATGACAACATAACCTCTACACACAATAAATACAATTTATTTTATTTAAAACTTGGTTAGGTTTTAACATACAAAGCTTTTATGAGTTATGTGTATCTGTCAAGAAAGTGTTTGCCTCTTTTTATTTTCCGATTTTTTTAAAACATTCTTATAAATATTTTCAGCTTGCAGGGGATGAGGACTCTGGCCCAACATGTAGGACCTATGTATTTCAAAATGAGAGTCACACATTAGGAAATGCCTTAAAATGTATTATCAACAGATAGTAAGTATTTTTTATGAGCCCATGTTGTACTATCCTATTATCAGCAAATTACTCAAGTACTACATTTTAATTGCACTAAAATATCCCTCTTGTATTTCTTTGAAACTCCAGAATGAGGTGAATTTAAAGGCTCAAACAATCAAACTTTACACTGTGCGATCTTATTAAGTGTAAAATGAACTAATTCATGTGACCTTGTCTGCAGTGAAGATGTAGATTTCTGCGGCTACACAGTACCACATCCAGCTGAATCAAAAATGCACTTCAGAATACAATCAATAGAAACACCAGCCCTAGAAATACTGAAAAGAGGTTTGAAAGAC
Organism: Cosmia trapezina; assembly: GCA_905163495.3. Lineage (NCBI taxonomy): Eukaryota > Metazoa > Arthropoda > Insecta > Lepidoptera > Noctuidae > Cosmia > Cosmia trapezina. Next base: position 21,509,283 of record LR991024.1, read on the forward strand.
TTAGAAAAAGTATGTGATCACACAATAGATTTATTTGAAAAAGAAGTAAAAGATTTCAGCAAAATGTAAATATTGTTTTATATTTTTTCCCTTTACCCATCACAGGATTAAGTAAATGTGTACTTAGTCCTCTACCTACAAAAAAAAATCTCGTTCCCACATAGATAGTGAACCATAATTATTATGTGAGATCTTACTACTTGTCCATTGGGGTAGGGGTGTGTAATATAATACATTTGGCCATCAAATTCGACCGTGTGCATTAGCTAACACAAAAAGTACCACATCCCAGCCATAAATCCATAATGCAACCATTTGATTTGATTTTGTAGTAACCACAACCGCAGCAAGAAGCTGCAGCAACACACTAATCACTGCTTGCCCACATTTTGTTGCTTTTATGTTTGTGGTACATGTGATCGGACCCTAATAATAGTAACAAAGTACCCAATGGTAGTTTTGTATGTAGGCTGACACCGCTCAGCGTCAAAATGTCCAATTCTCAAAATGCCCAATTCCCAAAATGTCCAACTCCTCCCACAATGTTCAATCTTTGAGAATGTGGTAAATGTGTTCAATAACTCATAAAAGCGCTTTTTTAAGACTTAAGAATGACAAATAAAATAAAAAATACTGAAAGAACAGAAGAAGAAGAAGAAACGTAAAGGTTAATATATGACAACATAGCTTATTTACGTTTATGAAGTTCTTTCAATATTTTGTATATATTGTTTGTCATTCATGTCTTTAAAAAGCGCTTTGATGAGTTATTGAATAGGTACATTTACCATTCTTCATTCATCAAGTTCAGGGGTAAGGAGATCAGATGCATCATTTTATTGAGAAGGGCAGTGTGTGGTGAACAGAGATCTACTCTACTAGGTGTGGCTGACACTGGCTTGGCCACCATCAGGGATTTTACTTTTGATAACACAAAGATTTAGTCGTAATTTGTCGCCAAATATCAGAATTTGTCGGTCACTGGTTCAAAAGTTATAAGGGGTCATTGGTGGCCGATCTGGAGAGAGTCTCCCCAGCTTGGCCACCTTTCAATCTGCCTAGCCTTTTCCCAACTATGTTGGGGTCGGCTTCCAGTCTAACCGGATGCAGCTGAATACCAGTATTTTACATGGAGCGACTGCCTATCTGACCTCCACAACCCAGTAACTGGGTAATACGATACCCCTTGGTAAGACTGGTTGTCAGACTTTCGGGCTTCTGACGACCCGTAACGACTGTCAAAGATCCACGAATAACAGCCGGGACCAACGGCTTAACGTGCTTTCCGAGGCACGGAGGAATCTCGATATGTAAAGATGGTCACCCATCCACTGACCAACCCCGGCAAGCATAGCTTAACCTGACGGATCGACCCGTGCGGCTGTTATTACTTAGCCACGAGCTCCTCAGAGTCTCTCCAGCTTGGCCACCTTATATCTCAAAAACTAGGGCACCTAGCGAAGATCTGTTTTCTACCAGATTTAGTCGCTAATTAGTCGCCAAGTCACAGATTTAGTCGGGTCTTAGTTTAGAAGATATAATGAGTTCAATTTTTAAGTATAGACCAAGAGCTAGATCAAAGATTTAACTCTTCAATCTAGCTCTTGAACTATACTTAAAAATTGAACTCATTATATCTTCTAAACTAAGACCCGACTAAATCTGTGACTTGGCGACTAATTTCGACTAATTAGCGACTAAATCTGGAAGAAAACAGATCTTCGCTAGGCGCCCTAGTTTTTGAGATATAAAGGTGGCCAAGCTGGAGAGACTCTCCAGATCGGCCACCAATGAGTGTGGCTGACACTGGCTTGGCCACCATCAGGGATTTTACTTTTGATAACACAAAGATTTAGTCGTTAATTAGTCGAAATTTGTCGCCAAATATCAGAATTTGTCGGTCACTGGTTCAAAAGTTATAAGGGGTCATTGGTGGCCGATCTGGAGAGTCTCCCCAGCTTGGCCACCTTTATATCTCAAAAACTAGGGCACCTAGCGAAGATCTGTTTTCTCCCAGATTTAGTCGCTAATTAGTCGAAATTAGTCGCCAAGTCACAGATTTAGTCGGGTCTTAGTTTACAAGATATAATGAGTTCAATTTTTAAGTATAGTTCAAGAGCTAGATTGAAGAGATAAAATCTTTGATCTAGCTCTTGGTCTATACTTAAAAATTGAACTCATTATATCTTCTAAACTAAGACCCGACTAAATCTGTGACTTGGCGACTAATTTCGACTAATTAGCGACTAAATCTGGGAGAAAACAGATCTTCGCTAGGTGCCCTAGTTTTTGAGATATAGGTGGCCAAGCTGGGGAGACTCTCCAGATCGGCCACCAATCAATCTGCCTAGCCTTTTCCCAACTAAGTTGGGGTCGGCTTCCAGTCTAACCGGATGCAGCTGAATACCAGTATTTTACATGGAGCGACTGCCTGTCTGACCTCCACAACCCAGTAACTGGGTAATACGATACCCCTTGGTAAGACTGGTTGTCAGACTTTCGGGCTTCTGACGACCCGTAACGACTGTCAAAGATCCACGAATGACAGCCGGGACCAACGGCTTAACGTGCTTTCCGAGGCACGGAGGAGTCTCGATATGTAAAGATGGTCATCCATCCACTGACCAACCCTGGCAAGCGTAGCTTAACCTCATGGATCGACCCGTGCGGCTGTTATTACTTAGCCACGGGCTCCTCCCAGATCGGCCACCAATGACACCTTATAACTTTTGAACCAGTGACCGACAAATTCTGATATTTGGCGACAAATTTCGACTAATTAACGACTAAATTTTTGTGTTATCAAAAGTAAAATCCCTGATGGTGGCCAAGCCAGTGTCAGCCACATAAAATGTCCAACTCCTCCCACAATGTTCAATCTTTGAGAATGTGGTAAATGTGTTCAATAACTCATAAAAGCGCTTTTTTAAGACTTAAGAATGACAAATAAAATAAAAAATACTGAAAGAACTTCGTAAAGGTTAATATATGACAACATAGCTTATTTACCTTTACGAAGTTCTTTCAGTATTTTGTATGTATTGTTTGTCATTCATGTCTTTAAAAAGCGCTTTGATGAGTTATTGAATACATTACCATTCTTCATTCATCAAGTTCAGGGGTAAGGAGATCAGATGTATCATTTTATTGAGAAGGGCAGTGTGTGGTGAACAGAAACCTACTCTACAAGTGCTCCTCAAGTTTGTTGAGAAATGAGAAGCGTAAAAGGATCTTCATAACTAAATTGTAAGGTTGAAAAATAAAATAACAGAAATAAGATGGTAGTCATATTTATTTCAGCTTAACACAACTGTCTTTAAGCTTTGAACTCAGAGTAAGGCGACTTGGTCAGTGGGATATCCCTCCACAAGTCAGGAGTAAGGTAGGCATAGGTCTTGGCAATAGCCGCATAAGTGGCCTTAGCAAAGTTTCCAAGGGTGCCAGTGGAGCCACGAGCTGAAGTGTAGCAGTCCTGGACACCAGCCATCTGAAGCAGCTTCTTGGGGACTGGAGCCGACACAATACCGGTACCACGAGGAGCAGGGATCAACCTCACAGTGACGGAACCACACTTTCCAGTGACCTGAAAGTAGAGATAAAAATATTTTGAATCCCAAGTCATAACATTATTCTCAAATGGTTTTGAGTGGCATAAATCAGACGCGTTAGCAAACTTCACTGGAAAACCTCAGGGGATACCACGAATGAAATGATTATCAGTATCATCATTAAAATTAAAATTATATCAATAGGTAGGCAGATTGAAAATGGTTAGAATTACAAATTACCTTGCAGGGAACAGTGTGGGGCTTGCCGATCTTGTTGCCCCAGTAACCTCTGCGGACTGGCAGGACAGACAGCTTGGCAAGGATGATGGCACCACGGATAGCGGTGGCGACTTCCTTGCTGCACTTCACACCCAGACCAATATGTCCGTTGTTGTCTCCAATAGCCACGAAGGCCTTGAAACGCGTACGCTGACCGGCACGGGTCTGCTTCTGTACAGGCATGATCTTGAGGACCTCATCGTTGAGAGATGGGCCGAGGAAGAAGTCGATGATCTCGAACTCTTTGATGGGCAGAGAGAACAGGTAGATGCTCTCGAGTTTGTCGATCTTTCCCTCGCGTACTAAACGACCCAGCTTGGTTACGGGCACCCACTCCTTTTGGTCTTCCTTTCCGCGTCCACGGCCGCGACCACGACCGCGTCCACGGCCACGAGGACCACCACGGCCTCTATCGCCACCACGAGACCCAAAGCCACCGCGAAAACCGCCACGTCCACCGGCTGGAGCAGCGTCCGCCATTCTATAAGTAAGGTAAGGTTATGATATTAGTCGCGTGGTCTATAAATCAACACAAAATAAGCCTTTTTTCTGTGATAATCAGACGCGTTAAGGCCATCACCGTGTAAACACTATGGTAGATACCACGAATGAAATAAGGTTTAGCTCTCATCATGGAAATTGAAAATCTGAAACCACGTGGGGGGTTTTTCGCACACTAGAACACCACACAATATCAAAACCGAAATTATTATTGAAATATTATATTATATTGTATTGTAATGAATTTCTTATTATGAAACAAAATAAAACTTAACTGAACAAATGAGCACTCAAAAAGTAATAAAATAAAACTTACGTTGAACTGTGAGCGTAGTGAGACAGTCAAACACAAAATGGCCGAAGAATTAGCGTTTTTGACTTTTGTATAGTTCCGGGACCGGCCAGCGTTGGTTGTCTATGGTGTATTTTTTTTTTAATTGACACCTGGTATTTTTGCTGTATAATTTTCAAGATTTTTTTATCAATAAATCTGAACCCATGTGGTTGCCGGGCGGGTATACTTAATAGAATAGAACCAACGCATTTCATCCAGTGGGTGTCATAAAAGGTGATTAACACGTTAACTGTCCACATACATAATTTTTCGATAACCCCAAATGTCCAAATCAATTTTTGTAATATTCTGTCTCAAATCAATACAAAATAACTAGTTTTGGATAGATATGCCTAACTAAAACAAATCACTCGGTTTATCACACCTTTTACTCGTGTACGCACGGCTACAGATCAAGCTATACATTTCCAGTATAAGCTGATCTCGCATTGTTTAAGATTTCCTTACAGTGAGAGGTCAGTGTAAATTTTTGTTATATTCTGTCTCAAATCAATACAAAATAACTAGTTTTGGATAGATATGCCTAATTAAAACAAATCACTCGGTTTATCACACCTTTTACCCGTGTACGCACGGCTACAGATCAAGCTATAAATTTTCAGTATAAGCTGATCTCGCATTGTTTAAGATTTCCTTACAGTGAGAGGTCAGTGTATACGTATACCGTATTCGGTACACGGACTTGTCGAATTGAAGCAGCGTGAACACACGGCTACACATCAAGCTATTTTTCCAGTTTAAACTGACCTCTCATTGTAAGGGAATCCTATACAATGCGAGATCAGCTTATACTGGAGATGTATAGCTTGATCTGTAGCCGTGCGTACACTTCGCGTGTACCGTGGACTTGTGAACGGCTAATTATATTAAAAAAAAAACACTTTTTTTATTCGTATTCTTGTTTATGGTCACAAATTGACAATGAGAGAAAGTAAAAGAGACTTTTACATTCTGTCAACTGTTTAGTAATAAAGACTTTTTACTTATAAACAGTAGTTTTTTTTCCACTACCCACATTTAGAAAGAAAAAAAAACATGTCATGTTTTCCGTTTTTTCTATTCATTTCTATTCATCTGTTGACTAGTCCTGTTAAATAGAGCAACATAACACACGACAAGTCCATGAAGTTAGAGCGCATAGAAAGAGACAGGGGCGAGTCTACCGTTTACGGTACACGGACGTGATGGACCCACGCAGCGTGTACTGTATTCGGTAGGTACACTGGACAGCTAACGTGTTAAGGGAACAGCAAGCGTAACACGACCACCGTAGAAACGGGTTTTGTGGACGAAAGAATAGACAAAATTATAGATTGTAGAAAGATTTCTACGCATTCTACGCGTCTAAGCATGTCATTGTGTCATTATGTCCATTCTTCCGTCGACAAAACGTCGTCATGGTCATGCTAAAGTTACATGCTCTGTGGTCATGCTACGCGTGCAGCTGGAGGATTCTATTATTTCCTTCTGTGTGGTACGAACAACACACTCCCAAGCTAAGGTTGCCGTGCTGACAGCATGGCTAGAGGGCAGCCTAGTTGTGAGCGTACCAGTTGTCTAACAAGTCTTACCTCTACATGCGGGGCTCCGCAAAGTATTGTGGCGGCATCTACATCGCCACATATGAACTACACATTAATGACATGACGTCACGCAATCCTGCATCGCGCAATTAGAGTTTACTACGCGACTAGCATATATACAAAGTCCCGACATCAACCGTCGGGCAGTGGCCCACCAGACACAACACCCGTCTGGTCTAGGTTAAATGCTCTAAGGTCTGGTCGGAGGATCCTCCCTTTTCTATGGAGGATGAGTGAACTTTACACCCTGTTCCTCATGCCTCTAAATTGGTGACCCCGACGTGATTTGAACACGCATCAATGACATGACGTCACGCAATCCTGCATCGCGCAATTAGAGTTTACTACGCGACTAGCATATATACAAAGTCCCGATATCAACCGTCGGGCAGTGTCCCACCAGACACAACACCCGTCTGGTCGGAGGATCCTCCCTTTTCTATGGAGGATGAGTGAACTTTACACCCTGTTCCTCATGCCTCTAAAGTATCAACAGATTTTTTTACCATACTTTTCGTGGGAACAAAATGAGTTATTGAAATATTTAATCAATTCGGAGGCGGCGTTGATGCTCGGCACACACCACGTCAGTTGTTTCCATGAGGCGGAAAGCAAGCGGCGGAATGTCGCTTAGCTACCGTTATATAAATGTGCAGGGAGTTATAGAGTTTTAAGTATCTCTGTTCTTTATTTTGGTGAAGCAAACTAAATTTGGCACAATTTGAGCCTAATTCAAGCACTCAGGTCCAGTGGTAGCGAAGATACAGTTATTCAAAGACTAGCTTTTGCCCGCGGCTTCGCCCGCTTGGATGTCAGAAAATATCCCACGGGAACGTGCTACCGGGAAATCCTTCCTTATTCCTTGTCTACATTATAAAGGGAACCTCTGTGCAAAATTTCAGTTTTCTAGGTTCAAGGGTTTGGGCTGGGCGTTGATGAGTCAGTCAGTCAGTCAGGACTTCTCATTTTATTTATCTATATATATAAAACAAAGTCGGGTTTGTTCGAACACTTATAACTCGAGAAATACTGGACCAATTTTCATGGTTTTTGATTTGTTGTATTTGTCTCCGTCCCGAATAGCAGAATAACTATTAAAAACAGGAAAATTCACAAAAAAATATGAAGAAAATTCATTTTCTCATACATGAAAGGGCAGGGCAATGTCTGTCGGGAAACTTTCATTCTTTTTAGAATTCCAAATTCAAATTCATTTTATAATCAGTTGTTCATTTGTTTTGCTGCCGTTCGATTTATTGAATTTTTGACAGGTCGTCTGGCGGGTCAGCTACTTATGTAGTATTCTAAAATAAAAATCAATTGCCGAATGTATGTAGGTACGCGCATCACTTCAGAACGGATGCACGTATTTGGCTAATTCTTTTTTGTTGTATTTGTAACTGTCAGGACAAAGTTTGTATGAAAGAAACTTCTACACAGTTTGTTGTTATAACGTCAATTTACTAACACTACTGTACTAAATATGTGGAGATTTGATACAAGTAACAACCTCAGATTTTTTATAGGCCTATGGTAACCTACTATCACAATTTATTTTGGGTCGGCGCAACATGTCCCTTTCTTCCATACTTCTCTATTAGTCGTCATCTCGGTAGTCACCCCCTTTATAACCATATCATCTTTAACACAGTCCATCCATCGTTTCTTGATCTTCCCCTACTCATATAGCCATTGACATTCATACTCAAAACAATTTTTTTTTTCAAATTAATTGGCTCCAATTAATCATTTTCATGTTCTTGACTTTTTACTAAGTATAAATTTATTCCGGTATTTTAATTTTCAGCAAAAAACTTTAGGTTCATTCTTAAAATATAAATTAAGTTTTCCTAAACAATTCAAAATGTGCTCAGCTTGCGCCTTCAGGAACTTCGCGCGTTTACATTAGAATATTCATAGCTAAGACAGGACAACGTCTGTCGGGTCAGCTAGTATAATATAGATATAGATGGGCACTTTTTTCCAAAAAGTTATGGTCATTTCCCAAGACACGTACCGGCTGAACTAATGGTCCTAGAGAAAAGTCATCAATTATGAATTTGTATAGAATTAAACTAGCTTTATGTTAATTCTAAAGTGGTGCTTTTATGCTTCAGTTTCCTCAAAAATAACTAAACATGTCTAAAGAAAATTCTTCTTTAGACATATTTCTAGTAAACTCAAAACAAAAAAACATAGTGGAAACAGGTACCTAAGATTGGCTCGCGGAGTGAAGGAACATCGAGTATGAATGTTATGAGAGCAGGAGAAAGATGGATGTTTACTATAAGCGAATAAGGTCTTGGAAGATGGAAGAGACATACTTTGAAAGTTTATTTAGTTGTCAGGGTAGTGTGCAAGGAGTGAATAACTGGGCAGACGACAGTTTTGAAGACACAAGCTCAGATGTAGCTGAAGAGAATGAAATAGAAAGAGTGCTGAAAGCGATTGAAGGTTGGGAAAGCTGCAGGGTTCGACAGAGTGTCTTCTGAAATGTTGAAGGGCGGTGATGGTGTGGTAGCAAGACTGTTGTGCCGGATCTTTGTATGTTTTTTTTTTTTTTTTTATTTATTTTACCAACATACATTAAATTTGTTAATTTGTTTATATAAGGGAAGAGGCTCTCAGCAGGAGTGTAAAAACTACCGCGGCATTAGTTAATTGAGTGTTGTTGGCAAACTGTATGCGAAGGTTTTAATATAAATCGAGTGATAAGGGTGACAGATGACAAAATATGGGATATGCAGGCAGGATTTAGAGATGGAGTGGGATGTATAGATCAGATCTTATCCTTATGATGCATAGCCGAAAAACATCTGGCAAAACACAAGAAAGTCTACTGTGCTTTCGTTAACTTTGAGAAGGCCTATGACAGTGTGTGGAGGGAAGAACTGTGGTCGACACTATCCATGTACCGTGTGGACTGGCGCTTGGTACAGGCACTGAAATCCTTATGCAAGGATTCCAGTGCTTGTGTTAGGATAAATGGGGCACACACGATCTTGTTCTGCATCTCGAAGGGTGTTAAACAGGGTTGGGTAGCGTCACCGTGGCTGTTCAACTTGTACATGGATAGTTGTCTGAAAAGAATGAGTGCGGATTGAATATGAATGAGTTGCCTGTCAAATGCCTTCTCAACGCAGTTGACCAAGTTCTACTTGATCGTCAGCAGAACAGTTGGAAGACATGGTGACTGTGATGGATGAAGCATATAAGATGAAAGGGATGAATATAAATGTGAATAAGACGAAGCTCATGTTTGACAGAGAAGAGCATGTATCGGCATGTGATGTGAAGATAAATGATAATAGTGTAGAGCAAGTGAGTTTGTATATTTGGGGAGTCTGTTTACAAGGGATGGAAAGATTGACGAAGATGTGGAAAGGAGAGTAGGTGAATGCAGGAAATGAAGTGAATGGTGCTATTTCGATTGTGACCAACAAGTTGACGTCCAAAAAGGCTCGGCTGGCTGTTCACAATATCGTGCACGCTTATGTATGGAAGTGAATGTTGGGTGTGGCAAAAGAAGCATAAAAGTAGAATAAATGCTATGGAAATGCGTTCCTTGCGAAGCATGTGTGGTGTGACTGTGACTGATTTGATAAGGCAACGGTGCGGTTTAAAAGATGTAGTGACAAAAATTGAAAAGCCGTTTCGCGCGTTAGTGGCGCTTAATTAAGTATTTGTTTGTTTTTCCTTTTTAAGTTTGAATTTTAGCTACCCAATTGTTTTTTATTTTTTAGGATTATGTAAAAATTGAAAGTATGTGCGTCATTTTTCGCGGGAATAAAATAGTTTTTCTTTCTTTTCTTTCTTTTCTTTAAAAGAGTACCTACCTATGCTTAGATGGTTTGATCATGTTGAGACGTTGAGAGGATGCATGAAAGGCGACTAACAAAAAGAAATATTTACAAGGCAGATGTGAGTGGAAACACCGGGAGGGGAAGCCCTAGAAAGACATTATATATATATTGACAACAAACATAGTAGGTAATTAAAATCAACATTTAATAGTAACAACATTAAACACGTCTCGGGTTTTATCTTGCACGACGAATGGAAATGCTGGGATTCCATGACATGCAGCTCCATATTGCCCTGTTTTTGTTAAAGCTATTACAGCTCCCATGAAATCAGGGTAATGTGCTGCTATTCTATTGATTGCTGTTTGCGCAGCGACGGTAGGGGAAGCTCCTCGACGCATTTCTTCAACTGCTAAAAAGCTGAATAAGTAAACACATATTATTATTACAATCATATGGGTCAAGCTTGACGCCTATTTGCAGATGTGAAACATCGAAACTATTTTGTATAGAAAATGTGCATGATGGGCTTAGGCCTCATTTACGGAGACGCGGGGCGTTGTGCGGCGCGGAGCGCGGGGCGGTCCGCACTAAATTCAAACATAGGGCGTTCTACGAGAGCGTTTACGGAGAAGCGATTAAGATTTCATACACCTGACGGCCCGCAGTCCACCCCGCGCACCACGCCGCACGACGCCCCGCGTCTACGTAAATGATAATGAGCACTTATAGAGGAAGTCAAATATGGCATACTTAACCAAAAACAAAATATTTAGACTTTTTTTAAAGAAAAAAAAAACTCATAATTAAAATAACAATAGGTACCTACAACTATTTTCTTAATGTCCTTCAGACTTCGTGTTTCGTCAGTCATCGAATTTCTATCAGTTGCCCTTTGCGCTTTCAAGTCGATTGAGAGCATGCGGCCTGTACCGCATGCTCTCAATCGACTTCAAAGTATACCCATAGGATTGTTAATACTCTTTTATCTTAGAGCGAGCGCGCACTGCGGTGCGTTTCCGGTAGTTCTGCCGCACTGGGCGGGGCCTACAGTAACAAAACGCATGACCGCAGTGCGCACACTTCAAAGACATTCCATACTTCACAGATTATGCGGTAGAAAAACGCACCGCAATGCGCGCTCGCCCTTACGGTGATTGCGCTGTGTAGCCGAATCTGCACGAAATCTAATTTAGAGAGCTGTATTGATGATTATTATGGTTAAAATTATATAAATAAATACATATGTTTTACTGTGGCGTATCATATTTTGATCAAGATACAACCTGACACGGATCTGCAAATTGCAAAAAACCCAAAAAAAAAATGAATTTCGCGGGCTACCACAACGGATCAACCTTAAGGCGAAAGCGCCAGGGAAATTCAAAATTTCTTACGTTTTTTGCAATTTGTAGGTAGATTAAAATATGATTCGCGGCCGTAGCTAATATGGCTTTACAGAATTATAATCATTAGAATCAGCAATACAACTCCATAGGTTAGCATTTACCTCAAACCTCATGATTTCATGAAATCGCTAGATTTGAGGTAGGTAGGTACTTACTTAAATGTAATTTATTTTAAAAATTGGAGGAAATCTGCTAAGTCTGACGAAACAACGAAGTTTGCCGAGGAACATTAAGAAAATATTTGTACAGTCAGCAACAAAAGTCGATTAACACTTGAGTTTTATAAATCTTAATTGTTGAGAAAAAAAACGTCATTAAAATCGGAACAGATGTAAATTTTAAAGAAAATTAACTCTTATATAATAAACGAAATGCTAAAAAGCAGGTTATCATATCATTTTGTGTTAATTTAGATGTCAAAAAGTACCTAGCAGTGTTAACCGACTTCTGTTGCTGACCGTACCTACTGTACGTTTGGATGTTGCTGTCGGCATTTATTATATGGCCATAATAGATGTTTCACATCAAAAAATAAAGGGAGACCTTTGGCCTGCTGTGGGACAACGTAGGTAAATAGGGATAACTTTTTAAATATTTACTATAATCTGCAACCAATCAACTAGGCATTTTCCAGGCAATCCTGTTGGACACTGTGAAAAACCTTCATAACACTCGGCTCCCCATCTTCCTTTTTCAAATAGTCGCTTACCTTGGCAAAAACCGGAGCATGATGTCACCATCGCCAGTAGCCGCAGCACCTCCTACTTCGTTGTCTGCGTATGCGCCTGCCCCGGGAATCGGAGAGTCGCCAACTCTCCTGTAGAAATGAAATTAAAAATACTTACCAAGAAGTTTGTTGCTATAGGTACTTACCTAATAATCCTACTAATATTATAAGCGCGAAAGTTTGTGAAGATAGATGGATCTTTGTTACCCTTTCACGCAAAAACTACTGAAACGGATTTTAATTAAATTTGGCACACAGATAGTCTAGACTAGAACCTGGATTAAATATGACAGGTACTTTTATCCCGATTTCCTACGGGTTCGAGACTTACGCGAGTGAAACCATGGGGCGCTGCTAGTAATAATATAAAATTGATAAATCAAAAAGTGTTCTTCCAGTTCCATGAAAGAGTTAGGTGTTCTTGTGCAAAGTATTAAACTTTTCTGAGAACAAGTTTAGTTTAGGTATTTAATATAGATCATCTAATTTAAAGTTGCGCGTCCTTGTACACCTACTTGTAGAAAAAATGGTTTGGCGCGCAATTCTAAATTATTCGATCTAAAATTGTTTTTATATTAAGTTAGGTACTATTTGGGATTTAATACTTAAGAAAAAATCTACAGTTTATTTTATACCCTGGTATTTTGTATTTAGCGCCATTGGTCGAAGTGCCGGCTGCTACGTCGCTATTGCTGTCCACAGCAACCATTCCAATTGTATCATGATTGTATTTGTCTACTATCATCTGTACTTCAGGCTGTATATCTTTGTTCTTCTTAATTTGATGATAAGGACCACAGTATTTGCTAGGATCTGGCTTGACACCCTGAGATTAGATAAATAGAATGTTCTTATGATTATCTAAGTAGGTAGGTACTTGAAAATCAATGAAATGTGAAAATAGGTCATTATTATTCCAACAATCAAATAATCTGCAGTAATATTATAAAGAGACAAAGTTTGCAAGTTTTGATGTAGGAGGTAATCTGCGGCACTACACATTTTTCAAAAATAAAAATACAATTATTTGTCTTAAATGAAATGACTATCTGTATAAGTACCATAATATTTTAAACCTTACCATCCAGAAGTTAGGTTGGCAGTGGTTCTGATTGTGCCATTTCAACCAAAGTTGTTTAGATTCAGTAGTAGAAAGAGACTCCTCATGGAAGCCCATCTGGACAGCAAACTGTGTTGCTAGTTCACCAGCAAGGAACGAATGTTTTGTGTGCTCTAGAACATGGCGTGCTACTGATATTGCGCTTTTTATCCTTCGGAGAGCTCCTACAGCACCTACATTCATAGTTCTCCTAAAAAATTTACAGTAGTAGTAAGGAAATTATCAGAGTTACCATACCAGGAAAGAAGAACATGAAAATAAGTTATGTAAGTACCTATTTAAATTCTTGTGTTCAATGAATAGGTACCTAACAAAATAGATTTACGAGTTAATTATTTTTATGAGACATTCTTTGCACATTTTGTCATATAAAATATGACTGTGTGTATGTAGGTATTGTGTTGTCAATTTGGTGACTTATTTATTGTTTTTTTAGAAAAAATTAATGGTTAGGGTTACTATACTTAGATTTAACTGTAAGTTTACTTTATTGCAATGTATGTGGAAAAGTTATTACCCATCCATAATAAGGGCGTCCAGTGTTGTCTCACTGTTCTCATCTGGACTTCCTCCGTACCCTACCGTCCCATCACATTGCTGAACTTCACATACTGACGCACCTTGTTCTATAGCATCTAATGCTGTACCTCCTTCTTTAAGCACCTCCCAGGCTGCAACAATACGATAAATAATATTCTCTGAAACATGTAACTACAAAATGTGCTGCAATATAATAATCCAAATAAGTTGAGAGGGTGTTGGAGTAAAAGTAAAACCAAAAAAAATTTTACAGGGAAAACTTGACGAAACATTAAGAATAATTTTCCTCCTATTTAAACCTCGTAGATGATATAAATTAAGTAAGCACATAATAAATTATTAAAGTTTGTTTACCTTTTACGGTAGAATTTGCGAACCACCACGTCGTAATTACTATAGGAACATTCGGTTCACTCTCAACTAAATAATAATTAAAACCTGAATAGAATAGTATAATTAATAATTTAAACATCACTAGAATAGTTATCACGTACTTCAAAAGTAACCAACACCACTTCAAATCATCAACAACAGAAATTGAATGCGCGATATGAGGCTGAATGAGGCACGATAACACTATAAACACACTGATAACAGTTGAAAGTGACAGTGACAGTTTTGCTGGTTTGGTTTTAAAATTCAAGATTAGAGTAAGTGGCTTTTTAGAAGTGGGGGCTTACTATGAGCTCATAAAGCAGGGCAGAAGTTGATCGTTTCCAGTGAGAGAGAGAGTGATAGAAAGAAGAAAGAAAGAAAAAAAATTTAAGAATAAGCCCCCTGCTTACACTACCGTTTGCAAGCGCATAGATCATTTTCTTTTTTTTTTCACGAAATGATTTACAATCAAAGGTGGCATAAACAAATAAAAACATCAACCAATAGCACACTGTATTGATAAGGAACTGACTCATGATTGGTTATTAAATTATTTCCAAAGATAACTATGATCTTATTCTTCACTGACAGTTTTCCTTGTTTTGAAGAAATATTTACTTGAGAATATTATTGCAGTTCGGAAAGTTTTGGAAGGCATCGTTCGTTATTTTATTATTTTATAAATAAAAACTAACAATGAACTCCGATACTTTCTTTGTAGAATTGCCAAAAGTAGTAAGTATACCTACGGTGTAGTTTTGAAAATAAAAAGTTTTCTTTTTAATTTATTTATCTTATTATTTTTGCATTTTAGGAGTTGCATGCTCATTTAAACGGTTCTTTGAGCCCAGCTACAATGCTAGAACTAAAGAGATATCATGCTGATTCTGGTCTCGAAGACAAAACGAATGCTTTCTTTGATGAATTTCAAATCGGCGCCGGGGACTCTAGAAACCTGTCGGAGTAAGTGTAATATTTAATATTTGGTACCATTGGCACAATGTAATGTACAGCATAAGTCTGAGATATCTTAACCGTAAAGTTATCTGCGTATTGGACATACGACGCGCCGGCGGCGCCAAGTATTTGATTCATCATAATGTGCGTCTCTGATTAGATAAGGTTAGCGCAGTTAGTTCCGTATATTTCCTCTAGTGTTAGCATTGCAAATGTGTATGTAATCTAAAAATATATTTATGAGTCATCCATAAAATATGTTGTGCATTTAAATGTACCCAATTTAAATAAACATCATCATGTTGATTTAAATATGAATAACTTAATACACACTTTATTTCAATTGTTGTTATTGTTAACCACAGATAGACCAGTTTTCTGTCAGAAGTATAATTACATATTTTTGTATGGGGAAATGGAACTCCTTTGGGAAATAAGGAAGCGCTGTACAAAAAGTTTCAAGCTTCTCACGCGCGGGTCATAAAGTAGGTAAAGTGGACCCGAAATAAGCAACCAACATATAACTTTTTTATATTATTTACAATATTTTATTATTTTCTATAGGCCTACAAAGCTCGGGATCCTGAGGTCCGGACCTTTGGAAGGCATACGAGGGGCCGAAGCCAACTCGCAGAGGCCCCTTAGACAATTTTAAATTATGAGGAGGCACCAACCGAACCAATCTCCATTCAAGCCAGGCAAGAATGAGGTGGGAGCTCTGTTCCCGTCAGTGTTCACTCCAGCCGGCCAATAAAGGCAAGCCAGAGATGAGGAACAAGACTACTCCTGGGAGTTAGGGTCCGTGGGGTCTCTGCTGACCAACAGTTCGCCACATGCTGCCCTGCATGTTTCTGTATCTAATATTATGATTAATTTTTACAACTACATTATTTTATTCACAGTTGTTTCCAAGTGTTCAGCATTGCACATTCCCTAACAAGTTCTCCGAAAGCATTAGAGCTGGCCACCAGTCTGACTCTTCAAGAGTTTCAAGATGATGGCTGTTG
Source organism: Cosmia trapezina (assembly GCA_905163495.3). Classification (NCBI taxonomy): domain Eukaryota; kingdom Metazoa; phylum Arthropoda; class Insecta; order Lepidoptera; family Noctuidae; genus Cosmia; species Cosmia trapezina. Next base: position 21,525,487 of record LR991024.1, read on the forward strand.
TTACCTTGAACTCAGAAGTACACCACGGGACACCCCATACATGAACAAAATGCAGTATATTGAAACTATTGTTCAGACTATTCAGTGAGTAAAATCTAGTTATGTAAATTGCCTGTCTGATAAATCATAAACTGTTCACGACAATTGTGTAGCAATGGTGTCATCATGGACAATTTTTTACTGTCAAAGAAATTATCAATCAATAAGCTATTGTAATTCAAAATATGAGAAACAAATTTTGTTTCCAGGAAATCTTCTCTACATCTCTCAATGATGACTTGCCTCATCATTTCTATTAATAGAAAATCTCCAGTTTCTGAGGCAGAAGAAATAGCTAAGCTGGCCATTGAGTGCTACAAAAAGTATCCGGATGTGGTTGTGGGTATTGAATTAAGTGGTGATCCGATGGCAGGGACGTTCAAGAGTTTTGTACCAGCACTGCTGCTGGCAAAGGAAGCAGGCCTTAAAGTGAGCATTATTGTACAGGGTCAAAATTAGCAGCTAGCGAAACTCAGCAGACATGATGGGTATTGATATCTAAACATGACAAAATAAAATTAAAACAGATTTGAAGATTTTTAAGGATCCCACCAGGTAGTGTTGTTACTTGAAGTGTAAGTTGATAAATCTGTTTTATCATGTTGAGATATTGATACAATGCCTGTGAATTTTACACAAAAAAAAAAATTTTAAACCAATATTTTAACCACCATATTACCACTAAACTGTGTTTAACAGTTGTTTAGGCTAAACAACTGTTTAACATGACATTAATGAATGGATTTTGACTTAAAACTGACATTAGACACGCTTTGAACCAGTGTCTAAGTTTTTGTGGTAAGACCCTAAGTGAACAGCCTGCGGCTAATGACCCCAAAAAAAACTTCACTCCATTCATTTCTTTTTTGTTTTATCATGTTGAGATATTGATACCTATCATATCTGCAGAGTTTCGCTAGCTAATTTAATTTGACCCTGTATTTACAACTACATAGCTTTTATCTTCATTATATTATTATTCATTTTATTATTATTATTTTTTATCTTCTTTATGTGTTCTTGTTTTATGAAATAAATATTTTTATTATTATTATTATTTTGTCTTTGACATATCTCGGGACCCTGGGGTCCCGGACCTTTGGAAGGCGTACGAGGGGCCGAAGCCAACTCGCAGAGGCCCCTTAGACAATTTTAAATGACGAGGCGGCACCAGCCGACGATTATCCCTGTATGCACTATGCAAGTGCACTCAAGGACAACCCCCGGTTTGTGCAGGACTATTGCAGAACATGGAATCAAAACATATTGGGCTATGGGTTTGGGTGGCTATAGTGGATCGGGTACCTTACACTATGGTAGAACTATGTCCCCTGCCTTACCAATGTTATAATAATATACACAGTTAAAATGGCAGGGGGTGACTTGCACACTCAATAATGGGCCCCCGGAAACGGTCGCTAGCACAAAGTGTCGTAACGGCAAGGGGGCAACATGTCCTGAGGCGCTTGTGAGGAGTGGAGAGGCATCCCACGGCTATCAGGACAATCCCGGAAGTACGGTCAAGATCCCTACCAGCATCTTACTGAAATACTTCCTTCCTCCGAGCACGTTTGCTCTTGCGAATCTCCACTCAAACCGGCCAATAAAGGCAAGAAAGAGGTGGGAGCTATTATTATTATCTGAGTGATGCTTTTCTCCCATGGTGTATCCCACGGAATCTGTATATTTTTCTAAAATAATAACTTGCCTCACTTTCTGGCCTTTAGATAAAATATCTTTATGCATAAAATCACGACGATCGGTTTTTCTGTAGGAAGATAAACTAACAAACTTTTGCATTTACCTAAATTAGGTATGATAGGTACTTAATTGTAGGGCTAATTGTAGAAGCTCGGCGCTAAGTAATAACAGCCGCACAGGTCGATCCGTTAGGTTAAGCGTACGCTTGCCGGGGTTGGTCAGTGGATGGGTGACCATCTTTACATACCGAGATTCCTCCGTGCCTCGGAAAGCACGTTAAGCTGTTGGTCCCGGCTGTTATTCGTGGATCTTTGACAGTCGTTACGGGTCGTCAGAAGCCCGAAAGTCTGACAACCAGTCTTACCAAGGGGTATCGTATTAACCAGTAACTGGGTTGTGGAGGTCAGATAGGCAGTCGCTCCATGTAAAATACTGATATTCAGCTGCATCCGGTTAGACTGGAAGCCGACCCCAACATAGTTGGGAAAAGGCTAGGCAGATTCTAGGTACTTAATTGTAGGACCAGGAAGGAAGGTAGTTTTAAACTTTCTGTGTTATTTTATTTCAGGTAACACTACATTGTGGTGAAGTTTGCAACCCAGAAGAAATACTTGAAATGCTAAAATTCAAACCAGATAGGCTTGGACATGGCACTTGTATTCATCCCAAATATGGTGGAACTGAAGAAACATGGTCAACCCTCTGTAAACTAAGAATACCTGTTGGTAAGTATTACTTAAACCAAATTTGATTGATTGAAACTAATATCATGGCATTTATTATTTTTCGTTCGTGCCATATTATTTTTATCATTGCCTTTATACTTTTTTCCAGAGGTGTGCCTCACAAGTAATGTTAATACCAAGTCAACACCAGATTATGATTCTCACCACTTCAAACTTCTTTATGATGCAGAAGTACCCGTTATAATATGTGTAAGTATTAAAATAATGGTAGGAATATCTGAGAAAAAACTTGTGCTCGAAAATATTTGAACCAGCCCATGCATTAAATTCCCTCTCCCAGGCTATGTGTCCTTAACTACTTTTCATGGATTTATTTATAACTAGCGCTTCTCCCGCGAATTTCCCGCGTGGATTTCGTACTTTCCCCTACGGACTTCAACACCCGCTTTAAGAGTAGTTTCCGAAAATTAATAATTACTAGTTATCTTTATTATTTACCTAGATAAGTATATACTGTGCCAAGTTTCAAGTTTCTAAATAGAAAAGAGTGAGAGTTTTCATACAAATTGTATTCCCACTTTCACCTCGACAGTTTTATTTTTGAAACTCTCCTAATACAAATAAATAATGTTGAAGTGTCTGTTTGTAATGTCAAAATAACAGCTTTTTACTAAATGCATAAGTATATAGGTACTATACGGTGCCTACTTATAGCAAAAACAATTTTTAAAGTTTTTGACTTTCTGTCTGTCTATTTGTTCCGGCTTATCTCCGAAACGGCGGGACTGAGTTTGTTCACTGGCAGATGGCTGTGGCAATACTACTACGAGTTTCCATAGCCATTCGATCGCGTTTACGATAAAGTCACCTTACGTCAATTTGTATGAAATAATTAAGTTTCCTATTATAGGCACCAGGTGGCGCTTATTCAGTTTCAGTAGGCCTAGTGCGAGTTTTTATACTTACTCGATCACGTTAAGGTAAACATCAATTACTGTATTGTTCGCAGCGCTATTCTGGTCTTTTTATTGAGTCTGAGGGAGTAACTTAGGCTACTTTTATATTAGAAAAAGAATTAGGGTTCCGCGCAAAAAAAAATAAAACCCATGAAATTGTGAACAAAATCCGATTCAAATAGGGAAGGTCGAGTCGGACTCGCGCCCCGAGGGTTCCGTTCAGATTTCTGAAAAAGTGTGCTATTTAGAGACATCGTTTTATTTTTCCTGTAATCTTTACATAAACTTCTATCTCATAGAATAATTTCAGATTTTTCTCTGTGCAAACTTCGGAGATAGGAGAGGGGGGGGCGGGGGTAACGGTATTTTTTTTTTACATTTTTCATCAAAAATTTAAAAATGTTTGAGAATGTGCAAACAGCGCTCTTTCATATGATACCCCACATGCTCTAGTAGCCCCACTTTGAATGTTTAAGACCCCCTTTCAGTCCCTGTTGCAAAAAAAAAAACATATTTTTATTTCTTTCTTATTTGCATAATAGTTGGGTAAACGTCAAATAAAATTGTTCCAAATTTCAACTCGATAGCATTAGTAGGTAGTTCTTGAGATATCGAGTTGTGACAGACAGATTGAGTCGCACTCGCACCATAAGGGTTCCTTTTTACCATTTTGGTACGGAATCCTAAAAATGTGGGTTATAAGGACATATAAACATTTGTCATCAATCAACCAACACCAGGCCCAACCATCCACTTCACAATCTTCTGTAACCCCCAAGGCTGCGATGACGATTCTGTCTGAATCCGATTTTAATTACTTAGGTACATATTAAGGCTTGTCCGCCGTAAAAAGCGCGGTCACTGTCGGACTGCATAGAAAAGAAAGAGAAGCGCGATGACACAACGCTTGCAAAATATGAAGTAATTACCGATTTACAAAAAATATAGGGATTGGACTAAAAAGTAATCACATGAAATCATTCCTTATTATTTTGTAAAGAACTGTATAAATTTATGAACACTTTTAATGAAAACTGTAGAAGTAATATGGTAAAAACTCGAAAAAATAGACAGAAATAGACCTAGGTTTAGCCTTTTTTCTTTAATTCTACAAACTAAAATAGATTTCAGGACACATAAAATCACTTCTTATATATTCTAGATTATTGTGTATTTTTTTCTATCAAAAAGGTGCTATAGTTACTGTAAAAAATTGAAACAAAGTTACTTATTTTCGCCGTATTTTAGGGAGGACAAGCCTTAATTTTAAAAATCGAGTTAGATTCCGTTACATACAAACATACATACAGGTGAAGCTAATGAAATCGTGATAAAATTAGGTTTTGATAAGTACATTTTCACACGTGCAGTTTTATTTTCAATGCTTTTTAGATTTAGTGCTTTTTTTTACATTTCCCATAATCTACTGCATTTTAGCGTTTCATTTTCTGGAAAGCAGATGACAACACTGCCTATGTATTGTCCAAAATTCTACCTCTAGCAGTTTGGGCTATGCGAGTTTTACTAACATACATTTCCTGAACCTGATGTACCTTATGGTGTGGCGTATTATACTACAAATGCATATTTACGAATGTGTTTTTATTTCCACAGACGGACGACAAAGGTGTTTTCGCAACGTCTCTATCAAGAGAATACCAAATATGTGTCAACACATTTTCTCTAACTTCATCACAAACTGCAAGATTGGCCCTGAATGCGTGTCAATATGTGTTTGCTGATAACGCTCGTAAAACGCTCAACGATAAACTACTTAATTTTATTGGAAAACATTCCTTGTGAATTATTAATGTTATAAATGTTTTAATGACAATACAGGCTGTTGTATTACAATGTATTCGTTTTATTTGGACTCACACCTCATTCGTTTTATGAAATTGGGTCAACATAGCAGCCAGTGCAGACGGGGACGGGAGTGGTCCGCCACGGGCTCCTAGCCCGGGGGTTCCCCTAAAGCAGCTTTTCTTAACCCATGATACTTCGTTAAGTCTTAAGAAGTACCTAGTACCTACTACAGTAAAGTTGTTTAAGTTGTTTTATGTCACGAAAGCGGGTGAGCCATACTTGTAGATCTAAGTAATGCGTAAAGACACGCGCTCTTGTGTGCGTACCTGCAGGTAGTGCGCTCCCGAGCTTATGCACAGAAAGACAATGTGCATGTAACATTTACACATAGAAGTATGGCTCGCCCGCTTTCGTGAGATAAAACAACTATACTCGTATCGTATGTGTATACATACAGCCTGAGTAGACTTGATAGATAAACATGAAACACTCGAAAGCCATTGTCTCTAAGCCAATTTAAAAAAAAAATTGTGCGTTTAATTTTTTCAAGTTTTTCCTTATGGCACCTTTCTTGTCGTTGAGTTGAAAGTAGAAATTGCGAGCCATTGACTTAGAATTCTAAAGTCAATGTTGCGAGCCGATATATTACTCAGGGGGGGCACACTTAACACTGTCATCAATTTCCATCTTAGAGCATTTAACCTATGGAGATGGCATAGCTGAGCGAACCCCTCTGCCAAAGTCGACTGGCCATATGGCCATGCACGTTATATAAAACTAGGTAATTCATTTGGCGACAGCTGTCATTGTGTATCGTATTGTGTCGCAAGAAAGTGCTCCCAAAAAATGGTGAATTGTGCAGTTTCCTCGTACGAAAAGCGATCTGCCACTTCAAATTTGCGAAACCATGGTGTTTCTTACCAAATGTTAGTATAAATAATACATTCAAATACTTTTATTTAAGTACAATGTCGAAATAATCGTTGTTGACATTACGATAGAAAAATACAGTGGTACGTTGGTAGCGCAAACGTAGTAAATTAAAGGAATTTGCATAGTGCAGGGACAACGTGAATGAATGATTGATACAATAAATGATTTTTCACACCACCTGCTCGAAAATGTCAAATTATATGTCAAGCAACCTTAACCTAAAGTGAGTCATTAGTGGCCGGGGGCACAGCCGGTCAATAATGTTGTACTGGATTTCATTATGACCCGCTGGTCAATAATGTGATTTGAATTTGGAATCTCACATGCTCAGCTAAATTGGCAGTATAGTACTAACAAACACCTTTTGGTGCCAGAAAGAGGAAAGCTATTCTCGAAACCCTTACTACGCGTGGATGATATTCTCGATTTCCTACAAAATCATAACGACTGCTTCTTCATATCGTTGCCATGTTTTCGAAGACATAATATTGTAAGAATAATTAGATAACTACGAACCATTTTTTATTTTTTTTTTATTTATTTTTTTTAATTTTGGAACGAAGTTCCTTATCGCGCGTTGTGAAAGGGGGCTAGACGGAAAAAAGTCTCACGAAAAGTTGTCACGACACTTTTTGCTATAGGTAGCTATTGTAAGCCGTGCGGCGTGCGCATGTTTCTCTGTCTGTCTCTCTCTCTCTTATAGAAAGCAAGCCAGATATTTTCATTTCTATTTCGCATTGAACAGTGTGGTGATGATGATGATGATGATGATGATGATGATGATGATGATGATGATGATGATGATGATGATGATGATGATGATGATGATGATGATGATGATGATGATGATGATAAGTATAAAAATAAAATTTTGTTACAATTCCTTCACTAATTAATCGAAAGGAACTTCGTTCCATCCGGGTGTCCCTTGACACCTCTCAAGTTTTTTTTTTTTAAATTACACATCAACATCTATAAACGTACCAAATAAAAACTTAACTTTATCTTTGCACAACTGGACTAATGTCTCAAATGTTACCATTAACTTCAATTAATATGTAAGTGCATATAACTAACTAGTTCTAAATATGTATGTTATTCTTACTGTTTGTTTATTTAATAAATACTTTGTTTTTCGTACTATGGCTATTATTTTCTCACAGTAGGTGTAAAAAGTAGAGTATCCTCCTCTGGGCTAAAGGTGTCTTTGCCTTGGGCTAGCTTGAATCCCTCGCTGCATTCAGGATTCTTGTATTAACTCCCTCGCTTCGCTCGTGAGTTAAACTCTTAACTACCTCGCTGCGCTCGGGAGTTAAATCCCGAATCCTTCATTGCGCTCGAGATTCAATATGACGCCCGTGACATAAGACACAACTTTAGCCCCTCGGTGCATAATCTACTATTTTCAGTCAGTATGTAGAAAGAAAAAAGAAAGAACTTTTTTTTTTCTTTCTTTTTTTTTCTTTTCTTTTTCTATACAATAAATGATTTTTTCAGTCAGTATGTTCAGTAAACATAGTTCAGTTTTTTTTTGTGAATGTATCTGGATAAGTCAGGTTGAAATTTAAAAAAATATTATTTATAAAATATTAATTTCAGTTCTTTGTGAGTCGATTTAAATTCTTTTCTTTTGTAGGCTTAGGCTATTAAAAAATAACAGTTAGTTCGTTTCGAATGTGAGTTTTTGCAGCTCATGCAATTTGAAAAAAAAATTAATCCGCGGTGGAATAATTTAATAATTATTCTACCGCTTTCAAACCCCAAACCGCTCAAAAATATAATTACCGATAAGGTTATTATACTTCCGCCGCTTGAGGTTTTCCGCAGCCGCAGCAGCAGTGTCAGCACAGCACGCCGAGCCATGAAGGTGGGATCGCGCAAGAGTATCGACACACGTAGCGTCCCACACTAAAGGCCTACCCACCTTCCATGGAAATAATGACATGCCGTCCGGTCTCTTGCCATCGTCGCGTGCCAAGCCATTGGGTTCTAATACAGCTGGAACGCCCACGGTGACAAGGGCTCGTCGGATGATGTCATTGATGTTAGCGTGCCGCACTTAGCGACCCGCAATTTGGCTGCAAGACAGGCCTTGGTGTCCGAGGCTGTTGACAACTTCACCACAGTGACAGCGGTGAGGAGATAATAATAAAATTTCGTATATATGTGTCTCACTTCCACGCTTCACACTGTAATCATGGCAACGTCTAGATGTTTAATGTCATTGAAGTAGACTATGGCTATGAAGCCACTATGAACTAGCCCATGGCTATGAAGCCGCTATGAACTAGACTATGGCTATGAAACACCCGCATGTTTTCCTACTAAAATATCAAACACCTCATTTAGTTTATTTAATTAGTTAGCTAGTAAACACCGAACTCAAATAGTTGTAAAAAAAAGAAACCGAACGGGTAAAAGACGTGTATTTATTAGTATTTATTCTTTTGCCAGTTATCTATCCCTTGTGTTGCACCTACCATGTTTTGTCTCTGCATCACCCTAAGGTTGACTGGTAGAAAATGCCTCAGGCATTAAGTTCGCCTTTGTACAGTATTTTTTTACTTGTGCATAAAGTTTTAATAAATAATAAATAAATAAAAATAAAAGTGTTATTTTTAACGAAATAATAAAATTGGCTGTGTTGTTTTATTATTTATATTCTACACTTCCTACTTTTTTGACACGTATACCTACAATAAGCCCGCATTATAAAACGGGGCTCAGTATGTATCCCGAATTGCCGACCCTAAATGCAGAATGATAGGGAAAGGCACTGCAGTGCGATTCTGTAACCATCTCACCGTGAAAACTTAGGTGAAGTGAGCGTGGAGTGAGCTGTCAATAGTGTCAATTCCTAGCAAAAACAAACTCACTTCACCTAAGTTTTCACGGTGAGATTTTTACTGAATCGACCGGCTGGTCCAGCAATATGTTATTTGAAAAAATATTTGACTCTATAAATAAATATAATCGTTCTTTTTCTAAAGCACTATAAATTTTTTGGTCATTACTGGCTACCTACGTAGTTTCGCAGGCATTAATCATATTGCGTATTTTTGTGTAGGTACACACGACTACACACCAAGCTATATACATTTCCAGTTTACACTGATCTCTAATTATAAGGAAATCCTATACAATGCGAGATCAGCTTATACTGGAAATATACAGTGTTATTGGTAAAACACCAGCAACCTCTTAAAATATCATTGTATTCATCATTATGAACAAGTTTTACTATGGGCCCAAACACGAAATCGCGAAAAAAATAATCAGCTGTTCAGTACATTTTTATCTACATCAAACTCGTCAAAATGTAGGGAGCAGCTGATTTTTTTTCGCGATTTCAGGTTTGGTCCCTCATTAAAAGTTGTTCATAATGATGAGTACAATGACCCCTAAAGAGGTTGCTGGTGTTTTACCAATAACCCTGTATAGCGTGATCTGTAGCCGTGCGTATACATACAAGAAAATAAAATGAATGAACATTTATTAATTCATTCATGTAATGAAATATCACTCATTGTTTGTGTCACATCACTAGCACTGTCAAATTTTCGTAGTGTGCTGTATGTGTTTTCCTCGCCCCCCGCATAAAGTGGCAGAAAAAGTTGTTCGGTGCTTCGCTGCTTGCCATCTCCATAGTTAAATGCTCTAAGATTTCCATAGATGACAGCGACATCTGGAGTTTGGTGTGATAACAAAACTTGGCAGCCATCTTGTCTGGCTTGTCATAAAAACATTTCAGATTTTCTAGCTATCTAATCTGTGGGATTTTCGGCAATGGGGTTGGCTACTGTCAAAGTGGCGCTAGCATAGCTTTAACCAAAATGATATTCATTTGTATGAAGTATTTGTTTGTTTAAGATTTTACAAAATGCCTAATAAATGTGAAGTGCCTTATTGCAAAGGAATAGGTGCACACCAATTTCCGATAGCTGTAGAATTTAAAAAAAGTGGTTAAAAAAAGTAATTCAAAAAAAGTGGTCTAATTCGGCTTTTTGTAGTAATATATAATTGGCGAAAAGTATTATGAAATGTATACTTCCTACAAGCAAAACTGTTTCATAAATAAAATAGCTTGATGTATAATTTTAAGAGTATACCTTTCAATAAGGTCTGCTTTTCTTCCTTGTATAGAAGCACCTCATTTTTTTCAGTTCAGCCTTTACCTCGCTTATTCTCCATGTTGAGTACATGTTTATCTTATCATCCATCCTGTTATTTTGATGAAAACAATTACAAAACCGAACACACAAATTAAGTAAACAAATGTGACAGGTGAAAGCTATGCTAGCGTCATCTGCGAAAAGTTTTAAGGAGCCAACCCCATTGTCAACTCGTTCCCGACGTTGTTGATGCGCTTCTCGAGTTTATCTCAGTCTTAGATCTCAGTTAATTCTGTTAAAATTGTTTCATGTTACTGTTTGAGTTTTGTTTTTATTCCTATTATTGTTATACTTTGTTTTTCGTTAGCAATGTTCATTAGTCTTATTAGTTGTTTTGAACGAACTCCCAAGAATGAGTGAACCCCCAAGAAGATATTATATTTTTGGCTGTGATGCTTTATGTAAGTGTTTACTACCGTACCGTATCTTTAATAAAAGTAAGAAAAAGTTTTATTTAGCCATATTCTGCTATTCATTAATTTCATTCCAATTTCAGTGGCATACGGTGTACCTACCTCTTCACCGGTTCCCAAACCCTGACAACCACTACGAGGCCCGATTTGTTCGCTGCTTGGATAGCGGCTGTTGGCGGCGAGGTTAGAGAAAGTGATTGTATGAAGATTTTAAGAACAAAAGCAGTGATCACCATTTTGATCCCACATTCAAGACTGATTGATTGGTAATAATAAACGGACATTTTCCTGAACTGCATACGTGTTTTTTAAAATTATATTATATCCCGATTGCCCATAATTTATAAACTCGTACGAGAGTTATATAGATAGGTACCTACCTGTAGCTGGTATGCATACTATGAGTACCTACTCAGTGTGCATAGCGTCGCCGTGCAGTGAAAACCTCGTAATTGCAATGAACGTTATTTTACAGGAGATGATAAAAACTGTCTGAGAAATGGCCCAGGGCTAAGGTTCTCATTATAATCCAATATATAGCTTTAGAAGCATCTTAGAGCTGTGCACGTTTGTTCTGAATATGCATTACGGGTTTTTTTTTTACCTAACAATTTATTAAAAAGAAAAACAATTTTTTTTTTCTTTACGAGGTTTTCATTGCACGGTGACGAATTAGGTAGGTGTATACATTAGACCCTTAGTTCACCCACCAAACGTATGGTGGCAGCACTTTCCATACATGCAAATACCACAGAGTTGTCACTCTTTCTTTCTAATAAATGTTACTTATTCTTTCTAGTTACAGCAAGCACTCAATATTATTATTTTTGTAAGTAATTTATTTTGTAACGATGGACCAATAAAATTATTCTTATTCTTATTTCTCTCTATACTTACTTTACTCTATTACTTTATATGTTATCTATGCTTTACTCTATGGAAGCATCCTAACCTAAAACCAAGTTGAAGTTAATTTACTTGGAGAAAATAAGTCTCGAAAATTTTAAATCTACAATGAGTGACTTATCATCAGACTATCCAAGTCCAAAGGGTGCAGACTCTGAACTGCAAGACTTTCTCGCTGTAGAAAAACAGAAGGCTCAGTTCCATGCACAGGTAAAAACATTTTGTACCATTGCATCATTATTCGTCTCATTCAATAAATTTTAAATATCTATTTATTGCTTTCAAATATTTGAAAAGATAGAAGGTATTCGTCTCATTCAATAAACTTAAATACCTATCTATTTATTGCTTTCAAATATTTGAAAAGTTATAAGGTGCAGCGGTAATTACACCTTTTTCTACGATTCGTTTCTTCTGTTATTTATTACTGTCATCAATGCGTCCCATAGGCGGCGACCGTTTTACTATTTTTTATACGATCGTGCTTCAGCATGTATTTATCTGCCTCTTAATTCCAGATCCATGAATTCAACGACTTTTGCTGGGACAAATGTGTGGACAAACCTGGAGCGAAACTGGACTCTCGCACAGAAACCTGCATTACAAACTGTGTCGAGAGGTTTATAGATGTGTCACTACTCGTCACCAATAGGTTCGCACAAATGCTTGAGAAAGGAGGTGGAATGCATTGAATCTTTATAGTAATATATTTTTTATAAACTGTAGCTCAGTTAATGTATGCAAGTGTTATGCATTTTTAGGTTCAAGATTTTTTGAATATGTGCATTTTTGTTTATCTTAGTAGCTAGTGGCCATGCTGTTGTTTACTGTACCAAAAATGTACACTTAGGAGTACCTAAACAAATTGTTAATTTAATGACAGAATTAAACTAAGGTATTAAAGTTATTGTTTTATTTATTGACTAGCTGTTGCTCATGGCTCTGCCCACGTGGATGTCAATGCTTCCCTATTTGAATTGGATTTTATTCACAACTAGCTTTACCCCGCGGCTTCGCCCGCGTGGATGTCGGAAAATATCCCACGGGAACATACTACCGGGAATTCCTTCCTTATTCCTTGTCTACAATACAAAGGGAACCTCTGTGCAAAATTTCAGCTTTCTAGGTCCAAGGGTTTGGGCTGGGCGTTGATGAGTCAGTCAGTCAGTCAGGACTTCTCTTTTTATTAGGGTTCAGTACCAAAATGGTAAAAAAGGAACCCTTATGGTGTGACTCAGTCTGTCTGTCACAGCTGGATATCTCAAGAACTACTAATGCTATCAACTTGAAATTTGGAGTAGTTTTAGATGACGTTTACCCAACTATTTTTGCAAAATAGTTGGGTAAACGTCATCTAAACAAGTAAGCTCCAAAATCGCATAAAGTAATTCAAGGTCAGTGCTAAAGTTTTGTGCTGGCGGCTATAAGTAGTTACTCCTATCACCAGGTATCTGCAAAAAAGGTTTTAAAGGTCCCATCAAAACTGGTCCAGCCATTTCAGAGATTAGCCAGAACAGACAGTTCCCAAAAAAATTAAAAATGGTTTATTTGCTAAGAACACATACTTTCATAATAAATTATGCATTTAGTAAAAAGCTGTTATTTTGACATTACAGACACTTTCAATTTAATTTATTTGTATAAGTAGATATAAATAGTTTACAAATCAGTTCACTTGGAGTTGTCTAACTTGTCTATACAGGATATTTTTTTAAGCAGTGCGCAAATTTTCACAGGGTGTTCTACCCATGAATATGAACAACTTTCATTATGGGACTAACTCTGAAATCGCGAAAAAAAAATCTGCTGTTCAGTACATTTATCTACACCTAACTCGTCAAAATGTAGGGAGCAGCTGAATTTTTTTTCGCGATTTCAGGTTTGGTTCAATAGTAAAAGTTGTTCATATTCACGGGTAGAACACACTGTGAAAATTTGCGCACTGCTTAAAAAAATATCCTGTATACTTCTCACTGCACTGACTACAGAAAAAAAAAAAGTAAGTACTCTTGAAAGTTTCAAAATAGATTTGTGTAATTTATCAAAGTTACAGTAAGTAAATGCAGTGATGCGCAATTTAATACAACATTACCTGGGCATCTTCAGTAATATAGTTACAAGAAAAAAATGATGTTATAAATTATTTCAACTTTTATTTAGTCAATGTAACAGACTAGATTTTTATCTATATGAGATGCCCTATTGATGATCTTAACAATTATTTATCTCCCAACCCTTCCAAGGGTAGTGTCAGTTCGTGGATCAGCAGTAACAGTTTGGACTGCAACCAAAGACTCATTGATCTTTGTCTGTAAGTCTCGCAGGTCTTGAACAAACAGTAGCTTCAGGACATCAGAGGGCTGCTGGATGAGGTTCACCTCAGTTGCAGGAGGATCAGGGTGTGGTGTAGTTTTAAGTATTTTGGCTAGGGCTGACAACCGAAACTTGGGGTCTGGGTGTGGCCCAACCCCAGCTAATGTTGACACTCTTTCTACACCCGCCTTGAATGCTGGACTTGAAACTGTAAAAAAAAAAGTATTATAAATAAATCTTTGCAAAACAAAATACATGTGAAATAATTTATATTTCTGACAACCAGTCTTACCAAGGGGTATCGTATTACCTAGTTACTGGGTTGTGGAGGTCAGATAGGCAGTCACTCCATGTAAAATACTGGTATTCAGCTGCATCCGGTTAGACTGGAAGCCAACCCCAACATAGTTAGGAAAAGGCTAGCAGATTCATTGATAATTTCTATTACTTACAATCAAGGTTATCCAGAGGATTGGAAGACACAACATTGGGTGTAGCCTGTTTTGTTTTTTCCACTTTTGCATTCTTATATTTATCAACTGAAAACAAAATTGTTAAGACAATGAGTCATCAATCAAATTAAGTAAGTTCTTCACACATGTAATGCTTGTATAATCTGGGCCAGCACGCATGGAAAGGAAACCAATTACAATCATAGTGTAAACCACTGCATTAAAACACACAATATGGGACAATATTGTACCATAACTTGTTTTGCAATCGCTCGGAACAATTACAAAAAAAAAAATAATCACATTACATACCATTATCTGCATACTCTAGTCTTACAGCATATGATAGTATCCAGTTTAATTGTTCGTTAGGAGTGCCCTCGGCAACAGGGCTAACCAAATCCCGCTGGTAAGTGTTAAAAGCTTCCTTCCAACTGTCCTTCTCTATATTTCTTAAACCATCTCGCTCTTCTATTTTGTAATGCCTGATCTTTTGATCTTCAAGCCACAGAATTACACTCCTGTATTCTTTTTCATCTGTAAAATAGGATAGGTAGAATGTAAAATCGAACGACGCGTAGGATGTGAAATGGAAACAAGGCTTGTAACATTATTTACCTTCACAGTTGAAATCTCCTGGATTAGGATGGCCTAAAGCACTTAGTTTAAGCTTAAATATGTTACTCATAATAGTTTGTTCAGTTTTATTTACTTGAGTTTCAAACAACCCAAAATAAGTATCTAACCTGTGATTCTGATTCCGGCGATTTGGATTTTTAGAACCACAAACACGAAACAATCTGTCAATATGCTGTCAATTTTGATTCGCAAAATGTTGCCACTTGCCAGCCACAGTCTATTAAAATCAGTTTTCGCTAGTCCGTGTAGTAAGCACTAAGGGCGAGCGCGCACTGCGGTGCGTTTTTCTAACGCATAATCGCGGAGCGTGGAGTGCGCGCTCGCCCTAAATTGTCGTCTGGTGCATGCTCAGAACAAGGTGCATGCATGGTAAAACTTTTGCAGTTGTTTCAGTTGGTAGTGCTGCAGTTCTGTCAATGTCAATTGACTTGATGACTTCACTCGTTCGATATCATTCGATATCATCTGATTAGTTCTCAGAACAATAACAAAGCATAGAAGGAAGGCTAAAAACAGAATTTTGTAACTACCTTTATTCCCGTTCTATTATTAGGTACGATAAAGGATGTGGGAAAGAGATAAATGTTTTACTCTTTGTTTTACTTTCTTGACATGGTCACAAGATCAATTGTCATTTGGTTAAAAAAGTTATAGTATGACGCGGCCAAATTTGATAGTACTTTGTTTCAATGTCTGACAGTTCGTTCATTGAACTAGCTGACTTATTCGCGTGTTCATTGTTTACGTGTCTGTCGTAATATTCCATGGTTTTGCGATGTTTTAATAATATTTCTACTGTTAGATTGCATGAATTCTTTGTTTAACTACAAATAGTGAGTGTGTGGACGCTGTGGAGCAATTTCTTGTGTGGTTGGGGGCTGCAAGTCCCATTCATAGCGAAAATAAAATGAACAACAAATATTGACCTTCCATCGGTAAGTTTTTGCTCAATTTCTTGTTGCCTAAGATCTGATAAACGAATATAAATACATAACAAATATTGCTGTGTCACTATATAGCTGAAACCAGTCGTAATATTTATTCCAATAGAAGTTATTAGCGAATATTCGGAAATTGTTTTGGGGTTATCTTGATCAGCCATAGTGACGTAAATAATGTTGTCGATACTTTTCTTTTACAGATTTCCTAGACGATGTGAAAAAAAATGGATAAATTGTATTGGTAGACGAAATTGGACTCCAAACAGCACAGCCACATAATATGCTCCAAACATTTTACTTTGTATTCATTTGGTAATGAACCTATGAAATGGATGTAGCATGTTCTTTAAGTCGTCACTTAGAGTACATGCTGTTCCTACATTATTTGTTATGGATAGAACAGATGAAATGGTCTTGATATATTATGATATAATTAAGGTATTTTATTGGCAATAAATAGTATCCCGTTCAAATTAAAACTTGATTTATTACATTACAGGAAATACTTATGGAAGTCTGCGAAGAAGGACATAGCGCAATACTGCAAATTAAAAAAACCGCTCACCATCAACAGTAATCTAACATGAAGACAGGTATAACATTCAGAAATATGTTCACTTGATATATGCGATACAATGATATTATATTAAAAATATCATTGATGCGATATCATTCTTCTAATTATCCCAGTCGGAAATATAATCGAGTGCAAATTTATTTATTTATTTTTAATACAAAATACGTAATTGTAGGATCCCGTAGCAATGGAAGTTGAAACAGGACCTAGTACATCGGTACAAATTAATGAATCGCCACTGATCTTGACATCTCGTGAAATCATCTCACATCAGTCAGGTAAGACATACAAATAAAACTATTTACCTAAATAAAAATGTTGATAAAAAATCTTACATAAATTTTATTGAGAACTGTTTGTTTTAGGAATCCTTGACACAGATGACAATAACAAATTCAGAAATAATTGGATTCCATCCCGATTCAAGAAGACTGCGCTTTTGGCGAGTTCCTGGTCGCCAGAGCCGACTCCAGAATCCTCAGGAAGTTCATCCGTACCAGGGCGGAATGATTATGGTGTGGGCTGGAATTCGACTAACAGATTATTAAAGTGGCTAGGCATTTTATTTTTTTATTTAAAATATTATCTTTTATTTAAAATATTATCTGGTCGTTATTTATTTTTTTATGTACGAAAAGTTTTTGTCGCTTTGGTACCATTTTAAATTTTCATAATAAATTTTATTTTTTCACTAACAACCATTTTATTTAATCAAATAATTCAAATCTCTATTAAATTACGCTTCTACTGATTTACAATAATATATGTTACATAAAAAGTATTAAAATAAAAATTATTAGGTACTTTGAATACCCTTTTTCCCTAGACTTTGTTGAGTAGTCTATGATGTAATCTAAAATTCAAATAAATATGAGAAAGTAAGTTGCTAAAAATATTTGCAAAACCGAATGTCTCCCACTTCTTTTCAATAAACTCATCAGTTATTATGGCAACTAAATACATTCGGGTTTAGCCGGGTCAGATTTAATACATGAAGAGCTGTCGGGAACCAAGGAAGACTTTGGTGATGATGATGACGAACTATTTAGTTCATACTTAAAGTATTGTTTCATTTTGAACGAATATATGTATTAAGTATTGGTATCATAAGTATGCTTAGTTACTTTAAAATTTTTGGTACGCACGGCTACAGATCAACTATACATTTCCAGTATAAGCTGATCTCGCATTGTATAGGATTTCCTTACAATGAGCGGTCAGTGTAAACTGGAAATGTATAGCTTGATGTGTAGCCGTGTGTACCTACGGTTATTATTCTTGGCAGTGTAAGAAAGAATGTCATTGTAAATTCTATCGACGTTGAAATTTAGTGGGTACATCACTAGTCAGAATAAAATGAATGACAACCTACAAAATTTCGAAACTTCTTCTGTATACGTGTCCTTCTTTAACATCATAGCGGCTCCATAAGTCAAAATGAAACAAATATATTGAGTTCAGTTGCTATTTTAACACTACTTCTATGCTTTGTTATTGTTCTGAGGATTAGTTCATTGACTTAGAATTCTAGTTGATGTATGTGTACTCTTTGCATCTCTATGCGAAAATCGTGACTTTGACAGTCAGACACTGACTTGACTTATCTATCATCAACATTTCGTGGGTCAAATAAAGAAACAAATTAATTATGCATTCAAATGAATTGTATTTACATGCAAATTAAACACCATACCTTGTTAATAACATTGATACTTCCCTTTTATACTTCTAAAAATAAACATCAATATTACCATCACAATAACAGATATGGAATATCACTGTGCAAGTGTGCAGTTCTGACGTGGTTTTAATCGTTAGTTCCTCTTAATTATAACCCAATAAAGTACATTGAATTGGTGTACGTGGTTACAATCTAAATACCACTGAAAATTAACCATGTCTTGGGTTAAAGAAAACTGTGTGTCTTTCTTTCAACTATTTTGCATTAAAGTCGTGAAGGTAGGTCGTGTTCCGCAGCATATAGCGTTTATTATGGATGGGAATCGTCGTTATGCGAAGAAGAACAGCGTGGGCAACAGTGCTGGTCATTATAAAGGCTTTGACAAGTTATCTGAAACATTAAAGGTGAGTTGTGGTGAATATTATTATTAAGTATTTTATTGTTACTTGCAAGGTTTGTAGGACTATCTATAATCTTTATAGAAGTTTATAAACACAATTATGTTGCTGGGAAGAGCAACAGATTATGTTTATCCTGTTCACCCACGTGCCCTGCAAATGCCTTTGGCCTCCTCTTTCAACATTACAAATAAAGTGGCTTTCCATTTTATTCACTCTCAGTCTAAATAAATAAATAAAATGATTTGATGCAAAAACATTTTGATTCAGCTGCCCCTAGATAATGAGAAAGTAATTTTAGTATTCTTTTTGATTTCAGTGGTGTCTAGATCTAGGAATACCTGAAGTAACAGTCTATGCATTCAGTATAGAAAACTTTAAAAGAAGTAAAGAGGAAGTTGATGGCCTTATGAATTTGGCTAGAGACAAGTTTCAGAGATTGATAGAGGAAATGTATGTTTTCATTTTATATTGTAGGTATAATTACAATTTATTTGCTCTTATTATTTATAGTACTTATTATAAGATCAAATAAATTGTAAATATACCTACAATATTGTAGGTATAATTACAATTTATTTGCTCTTATTATTTATAGTACTTATTAATGTGTGTTAAGTGCATTCCAGTAATGGTTCATTATTTTTCATTTGCTTTGAAATGGAAAAAAATACTTTTCCATCCTTTTGTATAATATGAAGCACTTGGCAAATAAAAAAATGGATTAGAGGTGTCATGAGACACTCGGTTGGAATGAATACCCTACAACAAAAGTGTTGTGACAGTCAAAATGCTACACTTTTTTCGGTGGAGCTCTCATTCGCCAAGTGTCCAGAGTACAACAGTTTACTCAAGAACATGATACATTGATCAACCTAAATAACACTTTAGTTTTCATATTAGTGATCAAATCAATGAGTGGGGTGTAAGAATTCATGTTGCTGGCAGACTTTCCCTGTTACCAGAAGATTTAAGAGGACAAGTCTCAAAAGCTATGCTAGCAACCAGACATAACAATAAACTGCGACTCAACATTGCTTATGCATATACAGGTACCTACATAAATTATATTATTTACCCGACAGACGTTGTCCTGTCCAAATTTCAATAATTCATACAAAATTCCTATTGAAAATGCATTTTCAGTTTTCCCGGCAATATTTCTCTTCATTCCTCAGACATCAACAAATATTTGAAAAAAAAAAAAAAAAAATTGGTTGAATTGGTCCAGCCATTCTCGAGTTTTGCGCTTAGCAACACATTTAGCCATTCATTATTATTTATTAGATGTTGAATATACAACGTGTAACGTTAAATGCGCAAAACCTCTTAAGGGGTCATTGTACTCATCATTATTAACAACTTTTACTATGACACCAAACTTGAAATCGCGAAAAAAAAATCTGCTGTTCAGTACATTTATGTTCGCATAATTCGTCAAAATGTACTGAACAGCTGATTTTTTTTTTGCGATTTCATGTTTGGTCCCATAGTAAAAGTTGTTCATAATGATGAGTACAATGACCCCTTAAGAGGTTTTGCGCATTTAACGTTACACGTTGTATGTATGCTGCATTCATGGATGTACAGGAATCGCCTATTTTATTGTTACAACTCATATTAAGTAAAATATTTTCTATATACTACGTGCCGCCGCTACAGCGACATTAATTAAAGACACAGGGATGGCTATTGGCCAGTAATCTTAAAAATTATAATCAATCTGCCTAGCCTTTTCCCAACTATGTTGGGGTCGGCTTCCAGTCTAACCGGATGCAGCTGAATACCAGTATTTTACATGGAGCGACTGCCTGTCTGACCTCCACAACCCAGTAACTGGGTAATTACGGTACCGCTTGGTAAGACTGGTTGTCAGACTTTCGGGCTTCTGACGACCCGTAACGACTGTCAAAGATCCACGAATGACAGCCGGTACCAACGGCTTAACGTGTATAGAGGCACGAGGAACAGGGTGTAAAGTTCACTCATCCTCTATTGAAAAGGGAGGATCCTCCGACCAGACGGGTGTTGTGTACGGTGGGCCACTGCCCGACGGTTGATGTCGGGACGTTGTATATATGCTAATCGTGTGGTAAACTCTAATTGCGCGATGCAGGTTTTGCGTGACGTCATGTCATTGATGCGTAGTTCATATGTGGCGATGTAGATGCCGCCACATCACTCCCCTCCGGAGACCGGAGGTCGATAGTGGGCTGAGTCGTGTATCTTGCGATGCTTGCCAGTGCCAGTTGTGGTTCCAGTGAGTCAGAATCGGGTGCCGCATAGTTCACGGTGAGTCGGAACTGTCTGCGGTGATACCCCAGTGAGTCGGGGTGGCGCTGCGTTATGCTCCAGTGAGTCGGAGTGTACAGCGCTGGGTTGAGGCTGAAGGTGATGACCAGGAATGCGCGTCCGCTGCATGCTGGTGGTCAGGATACCTGTTGAAGCCGTGGATGCTGGCTGGCTGTGTGACTCGCCGCTCGAAAGCTTGAGGAAGTGATGCTGATGACGTCACGCTGATGTAGTTGCACGAAGGCTGCGCTGACGTTCATGCTCGGGGTCACCAATTTGGAGGCATGAAGAACAGGGTGTAAAGTTCACTCATCCTCCATTGAAAAGGGAGGATCCTCCGACCAGACGGGTGTTGTGTCTGGTGGGCCACTGCCCGACGGTTGATGTCGGGACGTTAGGTAAAACGGGCTGGTATCCGCAACTCCACGACAATGCGCGTATTTTGCGTATGGGTGGGAAAATCGGTTATTCGATCCACCCCAGCTCCTCAAAGAAGGCCAGCAGCGCCTTGACATTACTGACAACTTCCCGGATGGTACCTGGGTTACCGAAGTACTTTGCCCTGTATGCGGCGACAACCGGGCAGTTTAGAAGCACATGAGCTGCTGTCTCGTCGTCCTCCATGCAGGCCCTGCACAGCGGACTGTCTGTGACTCCTATGACAAAGAGGTGTTTATTAAATGACCCATGGCCAGTTAAAGCAGCAGTAACTGTACGCAGCTGTTGTTTAGTTAGTCGAAGAAACTGTTTCGTGAGGCGGCCATCAATTGTAGGGAGTGCTTCCCTAGCCTGCCTACACTCACCTTGGTCCGACCATAGCTTATGATGCTGGTCCCTGGTACGTTTCCTTACCAGAGTGCGCAAGTACCCGAAGGGGAGCGGCACTATGGGTTCAGGTCCCACTGGTGCCAAGCTCGACCCCCTTCTGGCAAGTTCGTCGGCTGCGTCGTTGCCTAGCGAGCCGCTGTGTCCCTTGATCCATTGAATGGTTATATTATTGAGTCTACCCACCTGGTTGAGACGCTGGTGGCACTCGTATATTAGCCCAGAGTCCACTGTGTGACTACTTAGCGCTTGCAGAACTGCCATGCTATCTGAGAGTATGCGGATCGAGTGGTCCTTAACTTCCCTGGCCATGATGGCAGTAGCGGCCAGAGAAATGCCCATGCACTCGGCCTGGAACACCGTGTTATGGACCCCCAATGGTGTAGCTATGTGTATGTTGAAGTCCTCCGAGAAGATTCCAGCACCTGTGCCACTACCTGTTTTAGATCCATCCGTGAAGATGCGTAGCTCTGCGGGGCGCAACCCCTCGCATCGACGATCCTCGTGAAGCTGGATCTTGTATTTTTTATTAAAAATAAATTGTTTGGGTACCCGGTCATTTACAGCTTTCGTAATAGGGAACTCCTTGTTGAGTCCCTCAAGCAGCGCGGTGTGTGGTGAGTTAGTCTTACCCCAGAGATCTAGTGCATTAAGATGTACCGCTGCCATCGTTGCTTCCTGCTGTATGAACAGGTGGAGCGGTGGCAAACCCAGCATGGCTTCAACTGCTGCAGTCGGAGTAGTCCTCATGCAGCCCGTAGTTGCCGTGCAGGCTAGTCTTTGCATATGTTGTAGTTTATTGGAGGCTGTAACAAGTTTGGTGCGGGGCCACCAGACCACAGCCCCGTAGGTGATCATGGGGCGGATCACTGCGGTGTACAGCCATAGTATAATTTTCGGGGATAGGCCCCACTTCTTACCTATCATTTTCCTGCACTACCAGAAGGTGATACAGGCCCTGTTTAGTTTGTTGTCTAAATGACTACTCCAGTTTAACTTACTGTCTAGAATGACCCCGAGATACTTGACTTCGTTGGTAAGCTGGAGTTCTGTATCGAACAGTTTTGGTAGGCGGAAAGGGCCTAATGCTCGTTTATGGGTAAACATGACTAGTTCAGTTTTAGTGGGATTCACTGATAGGTCAAATTCCCTGCACCATCTTTCTACAATACGTAGCGCTTGCTGAGTGAGGTTGCAGATCGTTCCTGTCACCTTCCCCGACACAAGGATTGCGAGGTCGTCTGCATAACCTATTGTATAATAGCGGCTGGCGTTGAGTTTGGTGATAAGGTCGTTAATCACTAAATTCCATAGCAGGGGCGACAAAACCCCTCCCTGGGGGCAGCCTTTGGCTATCATGGCCAAATGCTGCTCACCCTCAAGGCGAACCACTCGTTTACTTAACATATTTGTAATCCAGTCCGTTAGTACCTGTTCTACTCCATGTCTGGAGAGGGCGCTGCTGATGCTGGAGAAGTTGGTTTTGTCGAAGGCTCCTTCGATGTCTATGAACGTGCCCAGGCAGGTGCCTTTCTGGTAAATCGCTTCCTCTATCTGTCCGACCACTAGATGAAGAGCGGACTCGGTCGACTTACCCGAGCTGTATGCGTGTTGATTACCGTGTAGCGGTACCGTCTTCAAAGCGCCGTCCCTCAACTCCCTGTCACACAGCCTTTCCATAGTCTTTAAGAGAAAGGAGGTCAGACTGATCGGTCGGTGGGATTTGGCGTTTGTGTAGTCACCCTTACCTGGCTTAGGGATGAATATAACTTTCACTTCCCTCCATCCTTTAGGAATGTATCTGAAGGCCAGGCATGTCGGGACGTTGTATATATGCTAATCGCGTGGTAAACTCTAATTGCGCGTTGCAGGTTTTGCGTGACGTCATGTCATTGATGCGTAGTTCATATGTGGCGATGTAGATGCCGCCACACGTGCTTTCCGAGGCACGGAGGAGTCTCGGTGTGTAATGATGGTCACCCATCCACTGACCAACCCCGGCAAGCGTAGCTTAACGTGATGGATCGACCCGTGCGGCTGTAATTACTTAGCCACGAGCTTAAAAATTATAATAAGATAAAATAATTAATAAATTGAAGAAAAATAATAATTTCAAACAAACTAAATAATAAAATAATAACCAAAATTATTATGAAAAACTAATTTATGAAGCTTTTGTTCTATGTCAGCTGGTCGTTGACCGACACCTTTTTTTGTTCATCGTTTGTCTACTGTTCTGATCCAGCTGTGACTAGCTTGATGAATGGGTTTTTTGCAAAACCCGCAGAAACAAACTTGAGTAGCATGACCTTTTTTTTTTGGCCGTTTTAATTTCATCTCTGCACCTTCAGGTTGCTCCAAAATTCTATTTTAGAAAATTGTAAATAAATCAATAAAAAATAATGTTTAATGAAATTAAAATATCTTTATAAAACGAAAACGAGGAACCGTATTACCAAAGCGTGTCAAATTAATGTCGTCATTGCAGGAACACGTTGTATATATTCAAGTACAAAGTACAGTGTAAAATCTTTATAATAGAAACTGAGTTTTATTTTTCGTTATAGTGAGTTATTCTTTTAAGGAGTGAAGAAAGAGAAACAACCAACCAAATTGAACTAATTTCTACGTTATAGGAAGTTTTACTTTAGGTATATCGAAAGACGTTAAGTCTATAGAGTTTACACTGTATTATGTAATGTTTTCAGGAAGAGATGAAATCAGCCGAGCAGCGTCTCACATAGTGGATGGAGTAAGGAACAATGAAATAGCGCCACAAGACATTGATGATGAGCTTGTGTCAAAAACATTAGAACTTGGGGAAGCCGAGCTCCTTGTGAGGACATCAGGGGAAGTAAGACTGTCAGATTTTATGTTATGGCAGGTAAGAAATCCAAGGGAATTTACATACATATAGTCATAAACTCACGGCTTCTTCCCACGGGGATAGGCAGAGACTACAGAACGCCACCTGTTATGACCTTTAAATACTTCTCTTCTTTCTTCATCTGGTCATACACGCACGCCGCTTGCGAGTACAGTATGTCCTCTGGGCGTTTCACTCGCGGAACGTTCACTCCGTTTCCACTTACGGATTTTTTATAGTAAAAAAACAACCTTGTGTTTAGTTACTGGAATAATAATTTGAAATATGTACTTAATAATTTTATTGTTGTCCTTATTCCCTCAATTGCTAATGGAGTAATCACCAGTAGGTACCAGTATTTGAGGGAATATGGATAAAATTGAGCGGGAAAACGTGACATTTTGCGAATTCAACATTTTGCAAATTCAACATTGTATTCAAAAACCCTCTTTTGTCAATTTCCTATATAATTGTGAGAAAGCTTGAAAATAATTGAAACAAGTCAGTACCTACAATTTTCGTGGCGAAAACCATTCATGTCAGTCACAGCATCAGCAATAGTTTCATCACTTTGAAGCTGGAAAAGTTCTCACGCACACAATAAAAAAACCGGCCAAGTGCGAATCGGACTCGCGCACGAATGGTTCTGTACTACCGTACAATATTTAACACAACATATATTTTTTTTTAATACTTCAGGCTAAAAAAACACGTTTCTTGTATGGGTAGTTCAATTTTTAGGGTTTCTTACTCAACACGCCGTAGTGTAGCTAGTTCGACTGAACCTAGAATTTTCTTCTTCTTTTTGCAGGTTTCCAACACTGTCTTATACTTCACAGATGCACTATGGCCAGAATTTACGATCTGGAATCTTTTGGCCGCCATAATACACTTCCAAAGAAATGCACCGCCTCCCAAACAGGCAATAAGTGTCAGTGATACAAAACAACAGTTTCTGGATAAACTGGAAAGCCAGAGATGGCAACAAATAGAGAAAATAGTTATTTGTTCATAAATAATGTTGTTGTTATTATTGTTTACTTCTATTTTGTTGTTAGGAGTAGTCTTAAAATTAGAAAAACATGTATAATTGTTATTTATTTTTTTGTTTTTTTTTTTATTATGGTCCATAACCTTATATTCTTTTTTTTTATGTGGTTTGTTTATCAAATTATTTAAGCTTCGCTGCATTATGTATGAATGACACAATGCATGCGTGACGGTCATAATTATTGTTCATAACGTAAGTTTGTTCAAAATTTAATTTTGTGTGGATGACCAGCACTTGAATCTAATTAAAATTTGAAATATTAGCATTTTAGATCCACTGTCATAATTGCCAAGACATGTACATGTACAGACAGCATCACATCTCTGCCGTCCGCTTACTAAAAGGCCGTTAAGTGATTAAACCTGATTTTGAGTTACGGCCTAAAAGGTGGGAAATACTGCCCCTTGAATTTGATTAGACATACAGCTATGTTTAATAGACCAAAATACTTGATAGCTGTTAAGCTTTCATTGTATGAGTTTTAATGCGTGCTAAGTGACATAATATTGTTTTAAATTAAGGTTTTGTGTTTTTGTCATGTTTATCTATTCCATTATGGGACCTCTTACAATACTAAAAAACGGCTGGCTGTTATACAGCCGTTTTATAGAGTTGTAATGAAATTGTAACCGCCATACATTTACTTTGTACAAAGCTAAATAACAGTTAAATCACTTAACCTTCTTTTTAAATTGTAAATCAATTGAAACTCAATGAACTGCACTTGTGAAAAGACGTTATTAGACTTTAACTGTCTATTTTATTGTTTAGATATACTAATAATATCCAGATATATGATCTAAAATACAGTTTCTGAATAATATGTGCACAAAAACTGTCTTTTAGTGTAGGAATTACTGGCTAAAACATAATGCTCTAAAGTCAAATGGACAACTATGTGTAAGATTTTGGCCTAGTTTTTTGTGCCTTTAAATTTGTGTTTTTGAATTTGTGTGCATGTAAAGTGTGACTGATAAGGTAGGTAATTAAAATAAAATATAAAGAACCTTCTAGCGGATTTCGTCAAGGGAAAATCCTTTTTGGGGGGGGGGGGGGGGTACTGTAGCATAATTAGTCGATTACTAAAGGCGACTATTATCTGTGGTACCTGTATCCAATTATCTCATTCATCATAATTCTCCTGCCCTTATCCCAATCTATTTGGGGTTGGTGCAACATGTCCTTTTTTTTCCATACTTCTCTATTAGTCATCTCGGTATTCACCCCCTTTTAGCCATGTCATCTTTCACACAACAGTCCATCCATCGTTTCTTTAGTCTTCCCCTACTCTTATAGCCATCGACATTCATACTCAAAACTTTCTTCCGCATCACATGCCCATACCATGACAACCGATTTCCGCACAACTTTTCAGTTACTGCTGCCACTTTCAAACTTCCTCATACTCGAATGTAGGTACTCATTTCTTATTCTAACCATTCGTGTAACATCACACATCCCTCTTAGAATTCTCATCTCAGCTGTATGCAATTGCTTTTCATTCATCCCCTTTGTGGCCCAGCACTGTGATCTATACAAGACAGCAGGTCTAACCATTGTTTTATATATCTTGCCTTTAAGTTTAAGGGGAATACGGTAGTCGCAGATTGCTCCCGTGACCTGCCGCCATTTCATCCATCCAGTGTTAATCCTGTACTTAACCGTCCGATCTACTTCGCCATCGCTTTGCATGAGTGAACCGAGATACCGAAAGTTGAAGCAGACTGGGAGAAGCGCGCCATCAAGCGCTATGGCTCCAGCACTGGAGATACCGCTGAAATCGTAGAACATATATTCGGTTTTGGTTCTGCTGATTTTCAAGCCAACATTCTCCAGCTTCTGTTGCCATTTCTCCAATCTGCTTCGAATCTCAGGTACATCTTCACTGACAATAACAATGTTATCGGCAAACAGCATGCACCAGGGTGAGGCCGCCTGGAGCATGCTGTAAATTCCTGTAGATTCGACGTCAGAGCATACATAATCAACAGGAAGAGGTAAGGACTTAAAGCCGACCCTTGGTGAAAGCCAACAGCCACATTAAACTTGTCGATATTGCCAACAGCCGACCGGACGTAGGTACGAGATTGACTGTACATAGCACGAATTAACTCTACATACTTCCCGGGCAAACCTTTCTCTTTCAAGGCCCACCACAACACATCCCAAAGTACCCTATCATACGCTTTCTCGAGATCAATGAACACCATGTGCAAGTTCTTGTGTGCCCGTCTGTATCAAATTATCTATGACATGTAATCTGTCACTTCCCTGCGGCGTCCCAAATGGCTATATAAGCCACGGTTGAATCATGGCCTGCCCTTTTCTCGGCAGCGCCAACCTAAGTATGTTGAACCCCTCTGTTTAGGGGTTCTATGACACGTCGTCCTGACCCCGAACCTTGGGCACGACTGCCTAAACACTTGCGCCGCCGCTTTGACGGAGCCTGAGCTGGAATCGCGGGAACAACGGTGTTCCTGAACCCGAACTACAGCCCTGAGCCACGTGGCCGCTACCTATCCTCTACCGGCCGCTTAGCTACCTGGCGCGCCGCACTGCTTGATTTGACGCAGCCTAGCCAAGCGTTGCGGTGCACAGGACGCAGCGTCTACTCTGGGGCCCTGTGCCACCTGGCCACTGCCATCTGCTGCCGTAGCCTGACGGCTGTGCCGCTACTTGTCGTTTTCCTGTGCCTGGTCTGTTACGGAGCCTGCGTAACTTGATGAAACATAAAAGTTGCACTACTGCAACGGTGTTTATACGAAGCAAGCCATAGTTACTTCAATGTTATTGTATGCCACTGGCAAGAAACTTGCGCCGTGTAAATGGGGCTTTACAGACAGCAATGCAGATTGCTAAGGGGAAATTCCAGGTAGCCCGCGAAATTAAAATTTTCTTACGTTTTTTGCAGTTTGCAAGTATGTTTATTAAAGTATATTTTTCGACCATAAAATATAATTATGTATTTACAAAATTATAATCATTAAAATCAAAAAGTAAGTTTAATATAATACTAAATATCAAGATTTCATGATTCATTAGGATTCTATGAACTTAGCAAAATTGTATTGATGATTTTAATGATTATAATTAAAAAATACAGATTTGTTACGGCCGCGAATCATAATCAGATCAACACAGTCCTCCCGGTCGTGTCCATTTTTGGCGGGAATTCACACAATCGCTCACAGACACGTCACTCCTCTGCGGAGTTACGGATAACCTGGAGTGTGCGAGGTGCGGGGCGGGTACACCGAGAATATACTTAAACGTCTTTTAGCGTTGGAATGTCACTTAACCGTTTTTTGTATTGTATTCGTTTACATATTATTTGAAAAAATCACAACTAAATAACGGTCACTGTCTTTTAGAATTGTATATGCTCCAAAGTCACATTGGCTTAACAACGACTAGCCAGCTAAGTGTGAGTAACGGTTTTGTAGAGTGGTAATTGAAGAAAACTGTCTTTTAGATGTCGTAAATGCCAATGGGCCTTGTATTACTATAAATCATTAAAATGCTTCTAAAGTGATGTAACGGTCTAATACTATTGTAGTTTCATGTAACCGTTTTCTACGATTGTTTAATAGATTAATATCAATTTTCAATAGACGGTTACGAGCGGTTAGCCGTATTATAGTGTTACAAAGTGACATAACCGCATTTAAGTGTTGAACGATCTCAAAAATGATGTAGTTAGCCGTGTGAGTACTCTCCATATCTTTAGCGTAAATAAAGATAGAAAAATATGACCCAGACTGATTGATAGAGAAAAAGTTGCTCTTTTACGTAGTATATATAACTCAAATTTGACAAAATGTCACTTAACGGCCTTTTAGTAATCGGACGGCAGATCTGGGGGACCCTCAAGTTTTAAAATATTACTGCTAAGTATAAGTAACAATGTTTTTTGTTAATGAAGGTCCATAGCTGTTTTTAGAAACACACGAGCCATTGCCACCATTTTTTTATTTATCATGAGTGAACGTGGCTATTAGATCGAGCGCGCACTGCGGTGCGTTTCCGGTAGTTCTGCCGCACTGGGCGGGGCCTACAGTAACAAAACGGATGACCGCAGTGCGCGCACTTCAAAGACATTCCATACTTCACAGATTATGCGGTAGGAAAACGCACCGCAATGCGCGCTCGCCCTTATGCTTGAGCTGTAATTTTTAACCGACTTTTCAAAAACAAAAAGGAGGAGGTTATCAATTCGTCGCGTACATATTTTTTTTTTATGTATGTACACCATGGAGAAAAGAATAAAGATGTACACCGATTTCTCCGTCAATTATGGACCGATTTTCAAAATTCTTTTTTTGTTTGAAAGGGGGTGCTCTCGAGGTGGTCCCATTGTCACCAAGTCAGAATCTGATGAGGGGATCCAGTGGAAATCAAGGGAAACCCTCAAATATAGGCACACCGACAGCGATTTGGGTATTTTTATAGTAACTAGTGTATTTGCTCCCGGAAAGCACAATTTGGTGAAGTGGAACTGATGAGGAAGACCACAGATGGCCATCGGAACTACTCAAATACGTATTTTACTTGGGTTGCGATTCGATTATTTTACTATGGCAATTTATGCTAGTCGCAATGCATATGGTGAAGCCATGGCGGTGGAGCGTGGTGGTGGTGGTTGATGGTGACTTCACCATCAGCTCCAGTTTTCCTGGTTCCTTACTAGGAGAACTCCTCAATAAGTAACGTCCTTGTATCGGGAAAAACAATATTTTGTAAAAGGTGATGAGCAGTTGACATAAGGCTCTTGTAACTTAGATAAATTACAAGCGGACCCACAAAAAAGTAAAAAATATAAAACTTTATTTTTTTTGTAAAAAAGTTTTTTATGAACTCTCTACTCAATTTCAGTCATGTTCCATAAGGTCCAGGTAAACCAGTTTTGAAGGTGGTACTTGACATTATGGTGATGAACTATCACAAAAAAAATCATCCACAGACGTCCAATAGAAAGAGAGAAAAAATCAAAACCGATGTGTGAAAATAATGAAAATCATAAAAAATAATCTACTAATAATCGCGCAACATTATTATGTACACAGAGCATCAGTTCCAGTTACCACGAACTGTCAAATTTTCTCATTCGATTTTGAACTTAACCTTCAATATTTTAAGGTCTAAAATCAATTGGAGATTTTTGACAGTTTGGTATAACCTGATGTGCTGTTGTCTGTACATAGGGGTGATTCCGTTCGAATGCCCCGCAATAAAAGTCATCTAAATAATCTATTTACCTTTATTCTCTGTCCAATAAGTTATTCACTTTTTGACACCTGTCAGTTTCATACTAACAAATACAGTCAAAACAGTTTATAACGTCATCGCTTTAAAACGACGAAATGTTGAGGTACCAGCATTTCTGTTTACTTAACATAGTTTTTGGTTATATCGACAATCGGCTATAACAACCGTAAACCGACGGTCTCTTCGAAGTCGTTATAAACGGTTGTGACTGTATGTGTTTTGCGAATTTGATCCTTATTACAACTACTTGTCCAACTGACAGGTGTCAAAAAGTGAATAACCTCGTGAATAGAGAATAGGCCAGGGACTCCACCAAAGCCGAGACGAGACAAGACGAGAGGAGAGATGTGTTTTAAACAACCAATAGAATTTCGTTATTCACACATCTCGTGTCCACTTAGCTTCAGTGCAGCATATTTGTATGGCGCGATCATAGCGGAGATGTGTGCCTTGTCGCGATTGAAAAAAACGTGATAGCCGATATCTCGCTGAAAAAGCATCGCAGACGTCTAGTTTTTTGTAAAACCCAGATTTGAATTTGTCAAAACTTACAAAAATGCAACAAAAAATCCTAGGTTTATATTTAAGGAGCTGTAAGACTATTTTTAGAACCTCATGGCCGCGCCATCGAAACGGTGAAAAATACGTTATCACCGATATCTCGCTGAAAAAGCATCGCACAGCACCCTAATTGCGTAACACATTATCAATCGGAGTTTGAATAATTTTGAAACAAATTGCTAATCCATTGCTTCCTAAGTTCGAAAAATTTATTTGCTCGACAACTAATTAACGCAATGAATGCTGTTGAACTGTCAAAATGAAACTTTAGAGGCATTAGGAACAGGGTGTAAAGTTCACTCATCCTCCATTGAAAAGGGAGGATCCTCCGACCAGACGGGTGTTGTGTCTAGTGGGCTACTGCCCGACGGTTGATGTCGGGACGTTGTATATATGCTAGTCGCGTGGTAAACTCTAATTGCGCGATGCAGGATTGCGTGACGTCATGTCTCTGATGCGTAGTTCATGTGGCGATGTAGATGCCGCCACACCACTCCCCTCCGGAGACCGGAGGTCGATAGTGGGCTGAGTCGTGTATCTTGCGATGCTTGCCAGTGCCAGTTGTGGTTCCAGTGAGTCGGAACCGGGTACCGCATAGTTCACGGTGAGTCGGAACTGTCTGCGGTGATACCCCAATGAGTCGGGGTGGCGCTGCGTTATGCTCCAGTGAGTCGGAGTGTACAGCGCTGGGTTGAGGCTGAAGGTGATGACCAGGAATGCGCGTCCGCTGCATGCTGGTGGTCAGGATACCTGTTGAAGTCGTGGATGCTGGCTGGCTGTGTGACTCGCCGCTCGAAAGCTTGAGGAAGTGATGCTGATGACGTCACGCTGATGTAGTTGCACGAAGGCTGCGCTGACGTTCATGCTCGGGGTCACCAGTTTAGAGGCATTAGGAACAGGGTGTAAAGTTCACTCATCCTCCATTGAAAAGGAGGATCCTCCGACCAGACGGGTGTTGTGTCTGGTGGGCTACTGCCCGACGGTTGATGTCGGGACGTTGTATATATGCTAGTCGCGTGGTAAACTCTAATTGCGCGATGCAGGATTGCGTGACGTCATGTCTCTGATGCGTAGTTCATATGTGGCGATGTAGATGCCGCCACACCACTCCCCTCCGGAGACCGGAGGTCGATAGTGGGCTGAGTCGTGTATCTTGCGATGCTTGCCAGTGCCAGTTGTGGTTCCAGTGAGTCGGAACCGGGTGCCGCATAGTTCACGGTGAGTCGGAACTGTCTGCGGTGATACCCCAATGAGTCGGGGTGGCGCTGCGTTATGCTCCAGTGAGTCGGAGTGTACAGCGCTGGGTTGAGGCTGAAGGTGATGACCAGGAATGCGCGTCCGCTGCATGCTGGTGGTCAGGATACCTGTTGAAGCCGTGGATGCTGGCTGGCTGTGTGACTCGCCGCTCGAAAGCTTGAGGAAGTGATGCTGATGACGTCACGCTGATGTAGTTGCACGAAGGCTGCGCTGACGTTCATGCTCGGGGTCACCAGTTTAGAGGCATTAGGAACAGGGTGTAAAGTTCACTCATCCTCCATTGAAAAGGCGGATCCTCCGACCAGACGGGTGTTGTGTCTGGTGGGCTACTGCCCGACGGTTGATGTCGGGACGTTGTGTATATGCTAGTCGCGTGGTAAACTCTAATTGCGCGATGCAGGATTGCGTGACGTCATGTCTCTGATGCGTAGTTCATATGTGGCGATGTAGATGCCGCCACACCACTCCCCTCCGGAGACCGGAGGTCGATAGTGGGCTGAGTCGTGTATCTTGCGATGCTTGCCAGTGCCAGTTGTGGTTCCAGTGAGTCGGAACCGGGTGCCGCATAGTTCACGGTGAGTCGGAACTGTCTGCGGTGATACCCCAATGAGTCGGGGTGGCGCTGCGTTATGCTCCAGTGAGTCGGAGTGTACAGCGCTGGGTTGAGGCTGAAGGTGATGACCAGGAATGCGCGTCCGCTGCATGCTGGTGGTCAGGATACCTGTTGAAGCCGTGGATGCTGGCTGGCTGTGTGACTCGCCGCTCGAAAGCTTGAGGAAGTGATGCTGATGACGTCACGCTGATGTAGTTGCACGAAGGCTGCGCTGACGTTCATGCTCGGGGTCACCAGTTTAGAGGCATTAGGAACAGGGTGTAAAGTTCACTCATCCTCCATTGAAAAGGCGGATCCTCCGACCAGACGGGTGTTGTGTCTGGTGGGCTACTGCCCGACGGTTGATGTCGGGACGTTGTGTATATGCTAGTCGCGTGGTAAACTCTAATTGCGCGATGCAGGATTGCGTGACGTCATGTCTCTGATGCGTAGTTCATATGTGGCGATGTAGATGCCGCCACACCACTCCCCTCCGGAGACCGGAGGTCGATAGTGGGCTGAGTCGTGTATCTTGCGATGCTTGCCAGTGCCAGTTGTGGTTCCAGTGAGTCGGAACCGGGTGCCGCATAGTTCACGGTGAGTCGGAACTGTCTGCGGTGATACCCCAATGAGTCGGGGTGGCGCTGCGTTATGGTCCAGTGAGTCGGAGTGTACAGCGCTGGGTTGAGGCTGAAGGTGATGACCAGGAATGCGCGTCCGCTGCATGCTGGTGGTCAGGATACCTGTTGAAGCCGTGGATGCTGGCTGGCTGTGTGACTCGCCGCTCGAAAGCTTGAGGAAGTGATGCTGATGACGTCACGCTGATGTAGTTGCACGAAGGCTGCGCTGACGTTCATGCTCGGGGTCACCAGTTTAGAGGCATTAGGAACAGGGTGTAAAGTTCACTCATCCTCCATTGAAAAGGAGGATCCTCCGACCAGACGGGTGTTGTGTCTGGTGGGCTACTGCCCGACGGTTGATGTTGGGACGTTGTATATATGCTAGTCGCGTGGTAAACTCTAATTGCGCGATGCAGGATTGCGTGACGTCATGTCTCTGATGCGTAGTTCATATGTGGCGATGTAGATGCCGCCACAAAACCTACTCCGATTGATAATGTGTTACGCAACTGCAGATTTGAATTTGTCAAAATTTGTAAAAATACAACAAAAAATCCTAGGTTTATATTTCAGGAGTTGTAAGACTAGAACCCCATGGCCGCGCCATTCAAACGGTGAAAAATATGTTATCGCCGATATCTCGCTGAAAAAGCATCGCAGAGGTCTGAAGTTTTTTGTAAAACCTAGATTTGAATTTGTCAAAACTTGTAAAAATACAACAAAAATCCTAGGTTTATATTTCAGGAGCCGTGCCGTTGAAACGGTGAAAAACACGTTATCGCCGATATCTCACTGAAAATGCAATGCAGAGGTCTGAAGTTTTTTGTAAAACCTAGATTTGAATTTGTCAAAATTTGTAAAAATACAACAAAAAGTCCTAGGTTTATATTTCAGGAGCCGCGCCATTGAAACGGTGAAAAACACGTTATCGCCGATATCTCGCTGAAAAAGCATCGCAGAGGTCTGAAGTTTTTTGTAAAACCTGGATTTGAATTTGTCAACATTTACAAAAATACAGAAAAAATCCAGGTTTATATAATACGGTATCGCGCAGAAATAAGTCATGAACGTGATTAACTCTCGAAGAAAGTAAGTATTAGCGAGATATTTTTTTATGAACAACACCTATTAATACGTATTATTATGTAGAAATAACTAAAATAGACAAAAACATCAAATTTTGACAAATTCAAATATAGGTTTTAGTGTTTTTGACAAATTTGTGGTTTTGCGATTCAACTTTTACAAAATGTTGGCATCGTTTTTTTTTTTTAACGCCTTGGCCGCGCGGTTGAAACGACCACAAAAAAAATGTGTGCGTTGTTTGCAATGCTATTCCATAATGTTGATATTTTTAGGCATGTATTTAGTCTTCCAAAATATCTTCAAGTCATAAAAGTGGACATTTGGGAAAAAAGTATTACATGTCTATGAAAGTCGATTTTCAGCCGTGCGACGACGCGCAACGGAGACGAGAAGATATGTGAGCGGCGCCGCTCTAGTTCCAACCGCGTCGCACAACCCGCCCGCTGCGCCTAGCCAGCACCCATCTCCGCTCCAGTCTAGCCAGTACGCATCTCCGCACAGCTCCGGTGGATACACCCTAGCTGAAAAACATCTCTTCTCACTTTTCCGGTCACCCTGTATATTCCGGCACTTCACGTATTCTTGGCGCATCTGTCCAAATATTCGCTTTATTTGGACAATACAAAATGACACCCTGCTTCCATTGGAATTAAGTTAATTTTGCCAGAATTAATATAATATAACTATTGTATGCCAAGCATACAATAATTGGTTGGTTATTAAAACGATTTTTTTATAGTACAAATTCACGTATTTTATTTCATTCGTTGGTATTATTGCATTTACAACATTATCTTAAAGATTGCTTCATAAGTTAATTTATTAACCGACTTCTAAAAACGAAGGAGGTTGTTTTGTAGCTCCTGTCCTGTCCTGTTTCATTTTCCCTTGATTGTGTATTTGGAGTAAGTCTTTGTTGGGTCATAAGGTTCCCATCTTGATGCGGGGAAGATATGTTTGTTTCTTTCATACCATGATCTGAAAAAATAATGTCTTTTTAAATGCAGAAAATGTGACTTTAAAAAAAAATATTTTCGCTGAGTGGATAACTTTAGTGAATTTATTATTTATTACATCAGTTAAAGAGAATAATTAAGTTAAAAATATAATATCATAACCTAACTAAAACTGTTAAAAAACTAAAATATGGCGTCGAAAAATTCCTCCGCATCGCTGTCGACTGGTAAAGTACCCAAGAGACTGGCGGCATTGCCACGTTGTATGGATAAAATAAAAAATATTAAGATTGGGTGCCAAAACCATGTTTTAAACAAAAAAATAAATAAATGAAAAATCGTGATAAAAATTAAACATTTATTTCAATTAAACCATTAAGTCGGCGTTCGCACGAGCGTAATAAAATCGCGGCGGGATTTTATCGCGCACTGGATTTTCAACTCTCGTTGTTGAGCCGAGCGCTGAGAATCCAACCTAAAAAAAACAGAGTGCATGCCAGCGCGACGAAAAATACACTGTTGGATTTTCAACTCCCGGCGCTAAGCAGAGAGTTGAAAATCCAGTGCGCGATAAAATCCCGCCGCGATTTTATTACGCTCGTGCGAACGCCGATTTAAAGGCTCTTTTGAATGTTCAAGGAGTCGGTCAATTAATCAGAAAGTTGAAGCAAGTTGCCCATTATAAACAAAATATAGATTTCAATGGAGAAGAATGGACAAGAAACTCCATGGACAATCAACAAATAATAGTTATTTATGCAACTGACGTATAATAAGGGGTGACATAAACCCGAGTGTGATATTAGTATCACATGAGTGTTTTAATACCTAATTATGTACAGTTGCATACAAGACTTTATCTACATCCATGTTATCAATCCTCTATAAAAGGTTCTGAAACAGTTTTTTGCAATACTAATAGGTACTCGTATCGAACATGGCGGCCGGCGTCATAGTATACGACGTGAATTCGAATAAGTTCTTTTTTTAAATTACGGCGCTGTTGTAGTGAAACGCGCGTGCATTACAACGTTCTTTTTTTGAAAACGAGTTGCATTATTCATTCATTCATTTATTTCAGACCAAGTCCATAGTTCACACATTATAATTGTATAAAAAACTAAAAATTAAATCACATAAAAACATGTCATTAAAATAATCAAAACATTAAAATCAAATAAAATAAAATTACACAATACATTTCAATAAATTAAATATAGATTAAAATTAAATTATTACACGTTAAACAATCAATAAATCAGAAACAAAATTAATCATACACAACATAATCAATAATAATAAATAAATTTTAAAAATATCTCAAATAATACGAGAGGCGCTAACATGAAGCTGCATCCACCTCTGTATCAGGGACAGGTCCCACCGCTCGGACAATACACTCAGGAGACCGTTCGAGCTGCTTCGTAGGCGACTTAATAGTGAGGCGCTCCGCTTCCTTATGATCGCGAAAAAATCATCGGTCCGCGCTTCAGCAAACATAGTCGAAGCACTAGAAAACCGCGGAAGCCCTAACAGTATCCTGAAAGCATTGTTGTACTGCACGCGCAGTGCGCTATACGCCCGCGGCGTAAAGTTGGTCCACAGGCTGCACGTGTAAAACGACTGACAATATGCCTTAAATAAAGTTACCTTCACAGGTCTAGTACATCGCGCAAACCTGCGAGCCAACATATTACACCGGACAGATAGCGCCCTGCGCTCCCGCTCAATATCCAAATTGTCACACAAGTCGTCAGAGACCCAGTGACCCAGGTACTTGAAATGCTGCACTCTTTTTAAAGGAATGCCGCAAAGAGTGACCGGCGGTACATTTGAGTAACATTTGGTACCGGCTTTAAAGATCATGAATTCACTCTTTTTAGCATTGTAACTGAGCCCATGGGCCTCCGTGTAAGACTCACAAATGCGCAAAAGTTTACGTAACGCACCGATCGATGGGCTCAGCAACACCATATCGTCCGCGTAACTAATATAGTTCATACAAACTCCGTCTATGGAACATCCAATATTAGTGCTGCTGAGCTCACCGATCAGCCGGTTCATGTACAGGTTAAAGAGGCGAGGGGAGGATAACCCCCCCTGCCTCACGCCGCATTCCAACCCATACACCTCCGACTGCGCACCCGCCCACCTAACAGTATTCTGCTGCTTACTGTACCAGTACCGCAGCAAGGAAACAATCTCACGTGGCACATCTGTTTCACATTTTAGCTTCTGCCATAGGTTGTCATAACACACCAGATCAAAAGCTTTTGAAAGATCTAAAAAACATGCGTATACTAGTGTGTTTCTGTCCGTATAGTACTGAGCAGTCTGCTTGAGACAGAGGATAGCACTCTCATTTGACAAACCGGGTCTGAACCCAAACTGTGCGTCCTGCAAGTGGAGGTGCTTCTCCAACTGTCGGTCAAGCAAACTATCCAGCACCTTAGCTATGACAGTCGCAAGCGAGATCGGCCTGTAATTAGACAGATCCGATGAGTCACCCGTCTTATCCTTAACTATAGGCACTACGACTGTGTGCATTAATTCATCGGGTAAATAACCATGACTAACACACAAGTTAAATAACAGTGCAAGGACTCTTGGCAGGTGTACGCCCGCGTACTTCAAGTGCTCGATGCTAAGGCTATCGTGACCTGGGGACTTGCCTCTCACCATCTTATTTATAATTTGGGCCACATCCTTGGCGGAGAATCTAATGTTAACATGCCCAGGGCGATCCTCAGCAGCGAGCACC
This sequence comes from Cosmia trapezina, assembly GCA_905163495.3. NCBI lineage: Eukaryota > Metazoa > Arthropoda > Insecta > Lepidoptera > Noctuidae > Cosmia > Cosmia trapezina. The sequence goes on from LR991024.1 coordinate 21,564,232, forward strand.
TGCGACGCGGACCCGAGCGGTGATCGTGATACCACACCAAAATGCCGCTGAAAGGCGCAGGCTATGTCCCGCGGCTCATGCGCACCACCAACACTCGCCGGAGAGCCCGATCTTGGATTCAGTTTATGGGTATTTTTCCAAAAATCATGAAAGTTTTTATTCCCATGATGTTCCGCAATGATGTCCATCTTTATTTGATATTCATTATCCTGGCAGTACTTTAATTTTTCTTTAAATAGTTTCCTAGACTCACACATATTATTATAATCATGTCTAGACCTAGGACGCCCATAATACACCCACGTCTGAAAACAAAGCCTGGCCCTCCGGTGAGCGTCACTAACATGCCTGTTCCAACCCATTACATACCTAAAACTGTTGCGCTTAGGTGCGATGCAGCTTCTCTTAGCAGCTTCAGTCAAAATATTTACAATATTATTATACATCCCATCTATTATCATTTTATGGTTCTGATCACTACACATTACATCTGCGCAATTACAAAACTCTGATGGGAAGTCAATCTGCTTTAATCTTAAATTACAGTAACTAGTATAGTCTTGTATTTGGTTACTGTCCCTAAGTCCCCATTTTATATAATTGAAAGTTTTTGAGCTGGTTGTAACTTTAGGTTTAATAATATTCACATTACATTCAATCAGTAGCGGAAAGTGATCGGACCAGTATGTATCGTACAGCATGCACACATCCACAACTGCGCACCGCGCCGCACCTGTCACTACACAGTGATCGAGCCATCGGTGGCACCCGTGCGCGTCACTCACAAATGTATACGTATCGCGACGCAGCCACTCAATGTCTAGACACGACCACGATTGATCCGTGCAAAAAGCTAACAACTCATTAGCAAACAGCTCACCTGGGTGCGCGTTGAAGTCTCCGAGAATGAACACAGATTCCACATCATTACTTTCAATAATCGCGTTTAACTCACTGAGGCACTCTGTAAACTCGGTCAGATTTTCTATCGAGTCAGTAGGCATGTACACTGATATGACTAGCATAGACCGGCCCTGAAAAACCACCTTTACCGCAGTGAGACGCACACTCGTACACGCAATCACAGACACTGTTGGAAACGTCGCCTTCCTCCAAAGCAAAGCGACTCCACCATACGGTCTTCCTCTAAGCACTCCAGCGGATGTATCAACAGCAGACTTTCCAGTAAAGGAAAATGCGTCATCAATGCTGCCCAGGAACTGTACGTCGTGAGGCAAAAGCCAAGTTTCCTGCAGTGCCACAATGTCCGCCGTCTCACAGAGACCCTTCACACATTCCACCGACCTAGTGACACTCTTGCAGTTAAATGTAACAAGCTTAATTGTACTATGCATTAACTGACGATAATACTCCATTTATTTCCCGGTAGGTGGGTCTGACCGCATTGCGACTAAAATCAAAATAACGACGATATAGAACCCCGTCGGGCCAAAAATCATTCGTCATAAATAAATCAAACTTGTATTTAGGCACAAAAACAATGTATCCATTGTAATCCTTGTTTGATTTCATATTCATCTGCTCTAATTTTATATCTAAGTTTGTTTTCTTCAGCAGATAAGATTTTATATAGCTTGCAGATGTCTCTTTAGACACATTGTAAATATAGATCGGAACTTGAGTACTCGCCGCCTTGAAATTATTGTCCGAATCAACAATAGCTTTCCCTGTACTTCCTACGAAGCGGTTTCTCAATATGTCTCTTTTTTTGAACCAGGGTCCATTCCTCATTAGACACTTGAGTTTTGGTCCGTGGTTTCGACACTCCCTCCTGAACAGCAACAGAGAAACTCTTTGTGTTTTCGGCGCATGACTGCTGACTAGTTGGTCGGTCACAATTTTGCGCACAGTTTACGGCAGAGATCGGTAACGTTGTGACTCACCGTCGCATTAGACAAAGCGCAATCAGCTGTTAAGTTCTCACTCGCAGCCAGCGCTCCGTTCACAACTACGCGCGGTGTTTTTGAGTTACCTACGTCCGACGAAATGTTAGTCTGCGTTTTTAAGGGTGTCATCGTAGGCTGTTTTTCTGCACAATTATTCACCGCGCCATATAGGGGAGATAAACCCATAGGTCCACTTTCGTGCTCGAAGCTCGATAATGCACAGGCACCCCGTCTCACGTTAATGTTTCTACAGACATTGTTTACTATAGACGCATTCTTAAGTGCTTCAACTTCTACTGCTAGGTCATTAACCTGGTTCACTGTAACGTACTCCTCGGAAATACGATCTATCTCTCTTCGCATTAGCAACAGATCCTTAAGAAGTCTTGTGACATCTACATGGTCAAACAAAACCGGGGGTAGTTTTTGTAAATCCCTAGCGACAAAGATTGGAATTTCTTCGGGATCTGTTTCTTTTAACAAGCAGACGATATCGTCTATGTCACGTATAGTTTTCCCCTGCCTTTTCCTTATCTTCTTGCGCTTTGTTGTCGGAATAGAGTCAAACAACAAGTTTTTGGCGTTCAAAATTTCACTTTCCGAAAAAGCACTGACACAAATGCGGGCAATACTTTGCTCGTCCATCACATCCAGTTTATTGCAGATAAATGCCAATGTCTCATTTATGACAACATTGCAGCTGGCACACTTTACAACATTAGTAGCCATTGTTTAACAACAACTTCTAAAACCCGAGCAGACGAGCAACACACAGCACGACTAATCGACAGCGCGTGTGGCGCAAGACTGAAATTCAGTACAACATTAAAGCACCCGTTTGGATGCTATTATGGTTACCATGGTTACTATGACACTGGCTGTTTTAATGTTGGCAATAAGCTAACTGTTTCAGAAACTTTTATAGAGAATTTATAGCATGGGTGTAGACAAAGGTTATAATTTTAATCACCGTCATTTTCTTAAGGCCCACTTGCACGTTTAGTCGGGTTAAATGAATAATGTAGAGTTTGTAAACTCGGAGTTAAGTAATTAACATTTTAACTCTTATTACGCGTCGGCGCCACTAAAAAGTAATACCGGATTTGTTAACCTGACATTGGTGTTTTTGAGTTGGGAACATTGCTGTTCAATCGACGAAACATAAAATAGAATTCCAATGTATATGCTCTGATATGTAATCCGACCCAAAAATTATTGAACGGAAATTGTAGACCCATTTCTTTTAGGTACGTAACTACATTACGAATTTACGATACGTAATATTTTCTTGTGTTTGAATTTTATACGATGACATTTCATTTTAATCGTATTGTCTAAGCGTATTGTAATAAAACTCCATGCAGATTTAGTTTATTGGGTTTAAAGATTCTTTATTTATTCTAAAAAGAACATACATTGTTCACTTACGAATAAATACATAACTAGGTTAAGAGTAGTCCAGTAGCTAATAGTTACGATGTCGCATTTTATCTGTAAGATAAGCTTACGTAGTTAACTTAACAGTTTTACGTTGTTAGTGACGTGCTGTTTGAGTTTAGCTTTATACAGGGTGAAATTGAATAGATGCGACAAAATTTAAGGGGGTGTTCTACGCATCAATATGAACAACTTTTACTATGGGACCAAACCCGAAATCGCGAAAAAAAAATCAGCTGTTCAGTACATTTTGACGAATTATGCGAACATTAAATGTACTGAACAGCTGATTTTTTTTTCGCGATTTCAGGTTTGGTCCCATAGTAAAAGTTGTTCATATTGATGCGTAGAACACCCCCTTAAATTTTGTCGCATCTATTCAATTTCACCCTGTATATGTTAAAAGAGGATGTGCTCCTGATGTCCGCCGGTAAATTATTATGAAGTTGTACACCTTCATATTTTATATTTTTCCTGCCATAATGCGTCCGCGGTTGGTGCGTCTGTTTTTGGTTTGGGTTTCTTTGGCTATATTTAGATGTTTTTATGTTAAAGGATAATTTAGTTTATTGATTAACGAAAACTTCAGATGGAAAAAATATGTTTAAGTTTATTATCATTTGTATTTATTTCTAGACGGGTTCATGAATATATTGCCTGCTGATATAGTACCGAATTTTCTCTTATGTCGAACAATATAAAATACAAAATAAGTTATCAGGCCCCTCATAAGTCATAACGTCAATTTATTTTGATAATTCTTACACTAACCTAGGGTTTAGCGACTTAACTCTCCCACATCGGTGGGTTAAATATTTAAAAAATTAACTATATGTTTACCTGTAACTCTAGGTGGCGCAAGATGAATTATTTGATTAGGTAACCCTGAGTTAGCTGTTAACTCAGATTTATTGATATGGGCGATTCCATTATCGCGGGTGCAACATTTAGAAGCATTTAAAGCTTTTTACTAATGTAATAACAAAACAATTTTAATTAAATTATTTTGTGAAGGACTACATTTTAACCTGTTTTCTTTGATGTATTTATAAGAATTTAAATGAAACATTATAAATAGTCACGAGGGAGGTTTAAAGTGCTATCGCGGGTGCAACAAAATTGGCCCCACCTTTCCAGATCGTAGTATAAAAACACAAAAGTCTGTTAATTGTATAACATTTATTATATTCAGTCTTCATATTTTACAAGACGATAAATCAACTAATTACAGAATTAAAGAGATATATGGAAAACAAATATAAATAATGAATTATTCACTTTTGAAGCAATCGCGGGTGCAACATCAAATTATCGCGGGTGCAACGCGTCTAACTTCAGCGAACAAAAATGCCAATAAAAGCACATTTAAGAACGAATTGTGAGATAAAACAGCGTATATTACTAATTAGTACACTTCTTTGTCATTTAAGCTAACTATTTCCTTATACATAAATCCATATTCGCCAAAAATTTTATTAATATAATTGATTGCCATCATGATTTTTTTTTATAACTTCAACTGTTTTATTGGACTAGCAGGAAGATTACGCTTCACTTTTGCCACTGCCCTTCCCAAAGTTCGAGGACTGATGTATCTAGCACCTGTTAATTGAATTTTTCCTTCTTTACGACGGATGAAGTCTACTAGAGCCTGCATTTTTCTCTTGATCTAATTCTGGCCAATATTTTCAAATTTTCATTTGCCTCTATTTTCCTTTTGAATTACTCTTCTCCGTTTCGTATCACGAGCCCTTTCTCGCCGGAGATGGTTTGCATGAAGTTGAGGATTTTCTTTCAGTTTCCTCCAATATTTCTGTGAAGCAGTAATAAGCTGCTCTTCTGTCATTTTAGCCGAACTTACTATAAAAAGAGCTAAAGGCTAGGAGTGCTAGGAGTCAAAAATGTTGCACCCGCGATCCTAATAGTGCGATCGCGGGTGCAACCGATTTGACTCAAAATTTATTTAAATTCAACTTATAACATTTAGCTCATTAAAATAGATTTAAATTTTCTTTTGATTTCTTCTTTCTTTTACAAAGTTTCAAAACGTTAGCACTTTATTTCTGTGAGAAAACCAAACTTTCATATCTTTTGTATCGCGGGTGCAACAATTTAACAGGATGGCTTCTCGTAGTCAATAACATTAGAAATTTATAACAGGTAGGTACTTACATTTTTTTGCACGAATGGATAAACGGATGCTTCCCTAAAATATTAACCGGTAAAATATAACCTGAAACTGTCGGTGTCGGCTGTTTCACGCGAGTGTAGGCAGGGTCCAAACCTCAGTTCACAACAAGCTTTCGAATTTTTATGTTTCTAAGCGCGCCAAAAATTTAAATATGAACTTAGTCGAAAAAAAGTAGTTTTATTATTAGAGGAGATGGTCCAAAATGTATGGACCAAAAACCCAGAATCGATTGGGACAAACTGGGTACCACTAGGTTCATTATAATGCACAATGTACCCCACCGAAAGGGCAATGCCGAAATCGATGAGGTACCTATATGAGCTATAGGCTGACAAAGTATATATGAAAAAATCTTAACCAACGGGTGTTTTTACCAGTTTTTACAATATCAATAATATATTAACGATAATAATGACAGTATTACTGTAGTTTTGATTACTATCAACCATTTGGTCTGTGATTATCACTCCAATTAGTTAAAAAAAAACGAAAAATATTTTTTTCAATATCTGCTAACGTATAATCTAAAAAGCCAGCAGGCTGGATAATAATCTCTTCGTACCTGGCCTAGGCCAGGTAATATATAACGCTGATTACATGAGTACAGCTACCCAATATACGGCGACCATGAATACAGCTTCAGCAGTATTCTAAAACCCTGTTGGCGTTATATAGAACATAACAGAAATACGTTCTTGTCCCGATGTGCCTGCAATGGATTCCACATCTTAGTAGCGTACTTTCTTCATCATCGTTATTAAGAATTTCTTTCGGGGTGCCTAAAAACTTTGAACCTCCAGTTCCTCTAATGTGTTCGCTACAGGATTGCCTTGTAATTTTTACGTAATAGGTGCCTATTGCGAATACAAGCAGCTGATCATAATTCATTCTTGGAAAATCCGATAAGTCAGGGTGTGTTACATCCATTCGGGTAAAAACAATTTATTCTTTGTGGGTTCAAACGATGTTCGTCGACGTGATCAGCATACCTATTCACAACGACACAATACGGTTTCGTACCGTATCGAACGCCATTGATATCGACGAAGTCCGCTAAACGCTATTCACAAATCCGTAACCGTACAATTTTGACAGTTCGTATACGGTATGAAGACATCAATTCTTCCGACAGGTATTTGCTGTCGGAAGTGATATCGAATAATAAATTAATATTGTTTATAAACATAGTTATTTAAGCATTTTATGAAGTATTTAACTACATAATGTATGTATGTAAAGTTTTATTATTTTTTTCACCGCTGCTCAAGTATATTTATATAATTTTAGGATAAATAAAAAATCAAGACATAGCGCTGCCAACACTAACGTGAAGCTGCACGTTTCGGGTTTCGGTAAAACATGTGTGCACGTAATGAGGTGTAGTTTAATTGTAGCTCGGAGTAAACGTGTGCGTGTGAGCGTGTATGCACAGAGCGAGGTGTAGTTTTGCGCATGCTTCACTGTATTGTTCGCAGCGCTATGTCGGGGTTTTTTATTTAGTCTGAGATTTTAGGCGGTTACTGCATAACACTTAAATTGGTCAGTGGGTCGTCTTAGGGGCGGGACTTTAATTTAAATTATTTGGGTAGATGGTTTAATATAAACCCACATTTATTACTATTGACATCAACCAGGCACAATTTAAACTCTATTCTAACCCTATTACTCTATCCTTTGGTACCTACTACGTTAACCTTCAATTATAATGATTAACAATAGCAGCAACACTAATATCGTCTAAAAATGTGGATACATTTAAGTTATAATGAGCTTATATTCATGTAGCATGAAATAGAGAACTGACTTGAAATAGAGAACAAAATATTTTCCCGGTTTGGTACAGAAAGTTTAAGTTTACAAAGCATGTTTAATAGAAATCTGCTAAATTTTATTAAATAATAAAATCATTTTTTACTGTTTTTTTTTTGCTAATAGTCACTTGATGTAATTTTATAGTTGCACTTAATGAAATACCCAATAAATAACGTCTATGTACCACTTTACATTTTCTACCACAATTATCTATTTACTACCATTTAATAACTAGCTGCTTGAGGACTACACCTACTGCTGCTCTATAGGCAATGCTTGGACTGCTGCCACTACATCTCATTGTGTGTGAACAGGCGGGCCTAGCCGTCTTTAGGCTCAATCTAACAGGAGCTCTGAGCAAGGACTCTACAGTTAAGCACATACGCATAAAAGAGGATGCGATCAAACGACACCCAATGATGGCATCACCACGCGACAGAGCACGGGTCGGAGTCTTCTCACACGATCTCAACATTAACATATCCAGCCCGCTTGGAGTACTTAACACTGTCTACCAGGCGGAGTGTGTGGGCATCATACAAGCGTGTTATCTCATAGAAGCCTGGAAAGTCACGGACACCAATATACGTATACTTTCAGACAATCAGACAGTGCCTCAGTGCTCCAATCCTTACAGAAAAAAATACATGACATCGAGATTAACTAGAATGTCACGATGCACTCGAACGAGTAACGGTAGCTAACCGCAATACAGTGACAATGCAATGGATAAAATGACACAGCGGATCACTGGTTAGCGAGTAACGACGCAACTGACGAACTAGGAGAGCATCCAGCAAGTCTGTCTGTAGATCTGAGCCAATCGTACCCATTCCCTTCAACCAGTTACGCAGGTGGCTACAGGAGTTCACCCACACACAAGCGGAGAGTTAGTGGTCCTCGACACCAGACTGCAGGCAGTCCAGGGAGGCTATGCCATCCCTGGACGGTATGCTTACCAGGCGGTTATTACGTCTGGACAGGAACAGGCTGCGCCTGGTGACGGGGACCATCACAGGACACTGCTCATTAAACAAACACTTCCACACAATAGGAATAACGGAGAGTCCTCTTTGCAGGGCCTGCATGGAGGCTGAGGAGACCTTTGCCTATGTGCTCTTTGAATGCACAGGCGTCACCCAGATTAGAACAGAAACTCCCAGACACAATGGTGCACATGAAGGACTAAATGCGGAAACCAAATCCTTAACATAGAACATAATTATGTCGACGAACATCGTTTGAACCAACAAATAATTGTTTTTACCAGACTGGATGCAACACACCCTGACTTATTGGATTTTCCAAGAATTAATTATGGTCAGCTGATTGTATTCGCAATAGGCACCTATCACGTAAAAATTGCAAGGTCATACTGTAGCGAACACAGAGTTTTTCAATCAAAGTTTTTAGGCACCCCGAAAGAATAATTCTTAATAGCTTTTTAGGTGATATGTTAGCAGATATTCAAAACAATTGAAATAAATATTTTTCGTATTTTGTTTAAGTGTTTGTAGGTATAATCAGATAACTAATTTTTGATAGTAACCAACACTAATAGTAATCCTGTTATTATTATCGTTAATATATTATTGACATTGTAAAAAGTGGTAAAAACACCCGTTAGTTAAGATTTTTTCATATATACTTTGTCAGCCTATAGCTCTTATACCCCATCGATTTCGGCATTGCCCTTTCGGTGGGGTACATTGTGAATTATAATGAACCTATTGGTACCCCGTTTGTCCCAATCGATTCTGGGTTTTTTGGACCATGTCCTTTAGATCTTCTTTATATTGGCATTGAAAAAAGTTATAAATACTTTGATTTAGAAATTGATGTTGAGAATCGTCTACAGCGGAATCGCCCTTATTTAGCTTAACCCACGAACGCGCAAGTAACCCTAAGGGGTCATTGTACTGAATATTATGAACAACTTTTACCATAATAAAAGTTGATTTCAAAACTTGGGACCAAACATGAAATCGCGAAAAAAAAGCTGTGTTGATACATTAATGTTCGCATAACTCGTCAAAATTAACGGAACAGCAGATTTTTTTTTCGCGAGATCAGGTTAGTCCCGTGGTAAGGTAATGACGAGTACAATGACCACTTAAGAAGATAACGGTGATTAAAATTACACCCAGTATAAATACTAAAAACAGATTACAAAGGGGTTTAACATAAATAGTCGGGGGCGAAGACCTAATTTTGTAAATCTAATAGAAGTATCTAAAAAATGTGCGCAGCCTTGGCGCAGCCTAGTTGACTGTTGACATACGTCTCGCTAAAAGTCAACGACAAGGCTGCGCGTCATTTATTTCGAAGCTTCTAGAACCTTCTAGAAGCTTCGACTCGACCTTATTGGACGAGCGGATTGTGGCGGGAGCGGTTAGAAAAGGGTTCGCGTTATAGGGGTTAATTTATTTATGCCCTAATCAATCATGTACCTACCCAATAAGTCAATTTACATTTTTAAGTACTTATCCTTCTTTAATTCAGTATTTTGAGATTTTTTAATAGTCAAGTTAATCAAAGTAGCATTGTTAATAATTCTGATTGGTGCTAAGGTCAAACACAACTAATCATTGAAGGACTCATAAATATGTAACATCTACATCTGCTACTACAAGAACAAAAAACTGCAGAAGTACCTTAATAAAACTTTGCCTGCATGCGAGTCTTGTTTTTCTTGCGTAGCGTCGTTCACGAGTCTGACGTCATCAGAAGCATCAAACTGGAATAACGGTCCACTTTTTCCCCTTGCCTGGAAATAAAATAACATAATTTATTATTGTGTAAGGCCCAAGTAAGTCTGAACTCGGACAAAATAGGAGTTAAAGCTATCCGTACTAATTTTTCACAAATAAAACAACAATAAACAATAATGAACGAATAGCTGAATGAAATGAACAAATGTGTATAATTATGAACTTCGGTAAGTTTATAATGTAACTTGTGAAATTGTAAACTGTCGATAAATTGTGACTGCAATACTGCTTACATTAGAACGTATTAATTTTCGATAGTTATGTATCCATGTCAAACCGTAAAACCACATGTGAACTTACCCATACTATTTAACCGATCAGCGCGCAAGGTGCATTCCGTCGCATTCGGGTATGATACCAGTCATAGACTTATTAAGTCTATGATACCAGTTTACAATTTTTGATGGATTGACATGGATAGATTTTAAACTGTCGAAAATTAACACATTATATTGTGAGCAGTACGGCACAGTCACAATTTATCGAGAGTTTACAATCTCACGAGTTGATCTACGCATAGTTTTGGAACCTTTCCTTCCGTGTTACTTACCTTAGTAACTATAAAATCATAGAATGTGTAATGATGAGGTAGTATGAGATCTTCTTTCACGTACATAAGCTGGTCGGCGGATACTGTTTTTAGCTCACTGAATTCTGGCCGCAGTGTGTCTAGACATCTTTGAAGGAATTGATATATGGAATTACCTGAAAACATTATTATATTACATAGGTTAAGTATCATGAAACTCGGCAAAGGTTTTAGATGATCTTTACCCAGTAGAGGAACAACAAAGGTTGAAAAAAAAAACATGAAACTAAAAAACGTGACATGATGAGTTGCACAAAAGTGGTTAAGTATTTATTTATTTTATTTATTTAAAATATACGTATACAACATAACAGATTTAAATAAATCTAAGGCGTTGTACAGCAAAATTTTCAAAACACAATTACAAATAAAAATAAAACAATATAACAACACACAAGAAATTAATAAGAAACAAAGTAGAGGTATACATGCAATCAACAAAAAAAAAAAACGGAAAATTATTACTTATTTATCTTTCATTCATCATCTCACAGAATTTTAAACATTCACGACACACATCTATCTATCTCCCTGCAAATAAGTCGCACTCCGGTGTTGATGTCAAAAGAGCATTAAGCATCGTAAGCGCCCGAACGAGGGGCGAGTTAGCTCGTGACACTGTGCGTGCTGAAGGTACGGCCAATAACGGTTGTCTTCGCGGCCTCAGTATGCATGTTCTTTAATTCTTTTATGAGTTTTATGAGACACTAGTTTCGTAAAACTTGTAATGCATGTTAAGGCCCATGCACACATGTCATTAACAAAATAATCCATACCTTTTTTCAAGGTAACATTTCTTCGATGGCCTGAACCGTCCCAGTAACTGAAGGTAACTGCAATAGGTTCATCTTTAAGGCTTGCTTGTGTCATCACCCATTCTAGCCGCAGTTCCTCTCGTAATTTAAGGTCAGCCTCCTCTCTTTCTCTGTCCGGCAAGAACGACGTGTCTACATCTGGATTTTTTTTTATTTTCTTGAATAGCTGCAATATAATATATAGTATGACTGATATAATATAAAACTAACATCTCCTTCGTTAAAAATTAAGCCAAGCCCCAAAGGAGGGTTATAGAAAATAACCATTTAATTTAACGGAGCAACTCAATTCCAATTCTTCATCTTCCATACTATCCGTGCGTGTTTGCCTAACCTGGCCTGACTCAAATTACTACTTCAAGCTAAGCTCTACCTTCCTAAATAACTGTGCGTTTTAGGTAGGGTGTGTTTTTTTAAAACTGGTCTGTATTTTTATCTTTCTTCCAATATATTATGTTCAAATCTAATTCCTTAGCCCCTTTTATTTCATTAGGCTAGTAGATTTGTTACAGTCTGGCGCAAACCTAGATAACGCAAGTAGGCTGATTGTTTTTCGCGATTTTAAGTTTGGTCCTATAGTAAAATTCGTTCATAATGATGCGTACAATGACCCGATGATGTAGGTTGTGCGTTATTTAAATTACACCTAGATATTTTATATACTTGCATAAATTATTATTTTTTTACTTCATTTTGTTTTTTTTTTACATTGTACGAGGGAAAAAAGTTATTTTTCTTGAAAATTTTTATTGAAAAAGTATTTTTCTTTTGATTTAGCCGGTAAGCACAAAATGCCAACAACGGCCTTATAAGAGGCTGTTGTTGGCATTTTGTGCTTCTTGAATAACATTTTCCGGGGTTAAATTAATTAACTCAATATTTTTAGCAGATCTAAATAGATTGACTCCGAGGTCCAAACTAAGCAAGAAATTAGTAAAACAGCGGGCTTATTTTAAATAGTTACATGCGCGGTCAGTTAGTACTTGCATGTAAAATTGCTGCCACGGTATCTCAAAAAAGTATGAGCAAAATATATGTTCAGCCAAACATATTAAATGAATATTTAAAATTAATTTATTGATCATAATCTAAATCTAGAGTAATTATTAACGCGTTTAATGAAGTAGGTATTACTTTTATTTATTACACCTTATAAATGATAATCTGTAGGTACTTGACTGTTTTGTAAAACTGTTCTCAAATAATAAAAACTCTGCGTCGGGCTGACAACTGAATAAAAAAAAACTGAAAAGTAAAAAGCTCTAGTGCGCAAAAGTGTCACTTTCCGCGCAATTTTTCGGCTTGGGAAACGGTCTTTTCGAGCACATACATTTCTCATAAGGCTGACTTGTAACATTTGTTTGTAATGTATCTAGTTTTTGTAACGCGTTATGGTAGTCAGTGCAGTGAGGCACCCAGCATATCATACTTCTACTGAAGGCACTACTGTCAACCACCATTAGTCATGTTAAAAACTCAAAAGCCACTCTGCGACTGTGACATGACGACCTGGGTGCCTAACGTTTGATGGATTGCTGGGAGTTTAGAAAGTACTAGGATGGCATAAAGCAGTGCGATTCAATTCGAGTACTTATCACACAATCCATACTAATATTATAAATTCGAAAGTAACTCTGTCTGTCTGTCTGTTACCTTTTCACGCCTAAACCACTGAACGGATTTCGATAAAATTTGGTAAGGCTATAGATGGTATCTTGGGGACGGACATAGGCTACTTTTTTTTTCAAAAATAATCCTACAGGGGGTGATATAGGGGATGAAAGTTTATGGGAAACTCAGTATTTCTTAAGTTAGGTATGTGAAAATTAAAATGTATGCTTTTGATAGGAAATAAAGAAATATGCGGTTCAGCGTTTTTGAAAAATCATCCCCTAAGGGGGTAAAATAGAGGTTGATTTTAAAATTTACAAAACTGCATGGATTTCGACAAAATTTGGCAAGGCTTTATATAGCATCCTGGGGAAGGCCATAGGATACTATTTTTTTCAAAAATAATACTATAGGGGGTGATATAGGGGATGAAAGTTTGTAAGGGAAACCCAGTATTTCTTAAGTTAGGGATAACTTTATGCTATTGTTAGGAAATTAAGAAATATGCGGTTCAGCGTTTTTGAAAAATCATCCCCTAAGGGGGTAAAATAGGGGTTGATTTTAAAATTTACAAAACTGTCGGATTTCGACAAAATTTGGCAAGGCTTTATATAGCATTCTGAGAAACGACATAGTATACTTTCAAAAACAATACTACAGGGGGTGATATAGGGGATGAAAGTTTGTAAGGGAAACCCAGTATTTCTTAAGTTTTTTTTTTTTTTTTTTTTTTTTTTTTTTTTTTCCTTATGCAATCTGTCCATTTATTGACATTCAGCATCATTTTGTATTATTATTGGTCTTTTAGGCATTCTTGGTATGCGCCCAATGGCTCATCCACATCTATCTGTATATTAGTTTGTCAGTCTTCATATCAAGTCTTGTGGGGCTAATCTTTTAAGCCTCCTGAATGTCTTCGCTTTCATTAGGTTTGATGCCAATTTATTAGGATGGGTTGTAATCCTTTTCTTGTAGTCACCGACTCTTTGTGTGATTTCTTCTTTTACCTTTGGCATTTTTAAGTCCCGATGTAAGCTATCGTTAGTGATATACCATGGTGCATTGGTTATAATCCTTAGCATTTTTGATTGGAACCTTTGGAGTATGTTTATGTTTGAATCTGCTGCAGTTCCCCACAGCTGTATACCGTATGTCCAAATAGGCTTTATGATGCATTTGTAAATCCGAAGTTTATTGTCCAATGAGAGCCTGGACTTTTTTGACAGTAGCCAGTAGTGTTTCCTTAGTTGTAGGCTTAGTGCTTTACGCTTCGTGAATATATGCTTTCTCCAGGTCAGTCTACGGTCTAGGTACATTCCGAGGTATTTAGCTTCTTCTGCTTGTGGAATTTCAACATCATTTAGTCGTACTGGAGGGCATGTATCTCTTCTGGTCGTGAACGTCACGTGTACGGATTTGGTTTCATTTGCCTTTATTCGCCATTCTTTCAGCCAGTTTGAAATTTCATCTAAGCTCGTTTGTAGTAACTTAGACGCCTGTACCGCATCTTCATGCACAGCTAATGTAGCAGTGTCATCGGCAAATGTGCCTAAGACTATTCCTTCGGACACAGGGAGATCAGCAGTGTAGAGAAGGTAAAGAATAGGACCCATCACACTGCCTTGAGGAACTCCTGCCAGTATTTTATACAGTCCGGTTACTTCATTGCCTTGTTTTACAAGGAAGTATCTCTCTTCCAGATATGATTTAATGAATATGAAGTAGTTTATTGGTAGTGCTTTTCTAATTTTATATAAAAGACCCTCGTGCCATACTCGATCGAAAGCCTGTGATATGTCCAGAAAAGCAGCTGAACAGTACTTTTTTTCTTCATATGTGGCATGAATTTTTTCGACCAGCCGATGTATTTGTTCTATGGTCCCATGACTTTGTCTAAACCCAAATTGGTGGTCAGGTAGCAATGAGTTTTGGTCTATTAATGGTCTTAGTCTATTGATGAACAATGTCTCCAGTAGTTTTGAAGGAATGGGCAGCAGGCTAATGGGTCGGTAGGACTTTACGTCCCTAGGGCACTTTCCAGGTTTAGCTATCATGATTATTTGGGCTACTTTCCACTGGAGAGGAATGTACCCCTTCGAGATTATTGCATTGTACAAAGCCGTAAGGAAAGTAATTCCTGCCTCAGGTAGTTCTTTCAGTATTTTTGGTGTAATTAAGTCATATCCGGGCGATTTATTTTCATTGAGTTTATTGATGGCAGTTCTTACTTCATTTTTCGAGACTTTCCCAATAGGCAAGTCGAGTTGGTATGTTTGCTGTAAGTATGAAGTTATTTCACTATGCATTTCTTGAGATCCTTGAACAGGGTTAGGAGTGAATACTTTGCTTAGGTGCTCGGCAAAGGTTTGTGCCTTTTCGAAGTCACTTTTGGCCCATGTGTCATCAATTTTGCGTATTGGTGCATGGCTTGCTACCGGTCTTTTGAGCTTTTTTGTTGCTCGCCAGAGAGAATAATCCGAATGTGCCGTTGCATCTAGATTTTTGGTATATATCTCCATGTCTAGATTTTGGTCTTCATTTAGTGCTAATTTAAGACGTGTTGTGACGTAGTTTAGGTGTTTCTTGTCAGCGGGATATCGCGTCCTCTGCCAGCGTTTCCTTGTCTTTCGCTTCTCATCTAGCAGGTCTCTGACTGTTTCAGACCACAGTATATCTGGAGTTTTAGTTTTCGATGTAGGTGTGGCACTCCATGCAGACTGCTGTATGCAGTAATTGAAATGCTCAACTGCCTGAAAAATATCATCTTCGGTCTGCAGAGGGAGGCTAGTATTTATAGACGTCTCAACTAGCTGTCTAAATAGTGGCCATATAGTTTTTCGGCTGTGAAGTTTACAAGGCTTTGGTTTCTCTAGGATTTTCCTACTCAATTTGATGAATACTGGCGAGTGATCTGACGACAAATCATGACTGGAAGTGCAAGTAATACATGTACTAGCAAAGCCTTTGGTTATACAAAAATCGATTAGATCTGGTAATTTATTGACATCCGTTGGCCAGTATGTTGGTTCTCCTGTTGATATTACATCAAGATTCTGTATCTGGAGTGCTTTATGCAGCTGACGTCCTTTTGTTGTTATTATCCGGGATCCCCAGTGTGTATGTTTGGCGTTATAGTCGCCTCCAGCTAAGAATCGATGACCCAGTGTATTAAAAAAATTTAGGTAGTCTTCGGTTTTAATATTGTGTTTGGGTGGGCTATAAACAGCTGATATTACTAGTGGTCCCTTCCAGTCTTCAATAGTTACACCAGTTGCCTGTATTTCGTGTGTGCAGTAGGGGGTGTTTTCATAGTGCTTGATGTTTGATTTTATAAGAATTGCAGATCCACCATGTGCTTTGCCATCAGGATGCATTGTGTGATATAGTGTATATCTAGGTATTGAAAAATGGCTTTTATCTGTAAAATGTGTTTCGGAGATAAGAAGTAAGTCTATATTGTTAATTTCCAAAAATGGTTTTATTTCTAGAACATGTTGTGACAAGCCGTTAGCATTCCATAAGGCTATATTCAATTTATCGAATTTTGGGTAATTTTAGTCATGAAGTTGATAAGAAGGTTGGTCATTGTTGTCATTTGGTGCATCAATTGCTTTAGCATATTTAGCATCAGTTCTGTTTCGCTTGATATTTGAAGGGCTGGACTAGTTGGTAGTGGTTGTTCATTTCTATTTATTTGAGCTGCTTGGCTGTATGTTTTAATAAAAGGAGTTTGGTTTTGTGGTTCATTTTGACGTGGTACTAGTTTAGGTGCTTTAGCATCTGAGGACATCTTTGTTTTTTTTTTTTTTTTTTTTTTTTTTTTGATAGTCGGATATTTTACTTTCTGGAGCTCTTGGTAAACAGTACAACCTTTGTAGTTTGCAGGATGATTTCCTTCGCATAATACACATTTGACATTGTCGGATCTACCCTTTCTTTCGCAGCTAATCGAAGAATGATCTCCGGCACATTTAATGCATTTGGGTTTCCTGCGGCAGTATCTTTTAGTGTGCCCATACTGTTGGCAATTAGCACACTGTGGTATCTCACGTTTTGGCCGCGGAGGCTCGAAGGTACAACGGCAATGCAGCAGACTTACCACTTCATAAATCAATTTATTATTATTCTTTGGTTTTAATTCCACAATAAAAATTGGTAAAGGTTTTTTGGTGATTCTCTGCTTGATATTCCAAATGTTTATTACTGTGTGGCCCAGACTAAGAAGCTCATTTGAGATGTCATTTGTGTCTGTAGATGGGTGAATATTTTTTAACACGACTTTGAAACTCCTGTCTTGTTTGGGTTTGTATGTGTAGAACTCCGTTTGTCTAATCTCCAGTTGTTTTACGATTTTTGAAAATGTTTCAGAGGACTTAGGTTGAATCTTAACCCGTTCATCCCGGAGAACTTTAATTTCATAGCTACCATTGGCATATTCATCAAGCAGTTTAATAAGAGGCTGTATATTGCTGACCTTATCAACATAAATTGGTGGGGGCTTCGTTATTTCTTGTGGCTGGCTATTTGAATTAAGGATATCTTCCTCGAGATTGGCAAAGCTATTTGACGTCTCAATTGGTGTGCTTAACCAATAATTATTCAGTTTAGTTTGTTTTTCGTTTCCGTGCTGCTCTGGACTTTCTATATGTCTCTTTTTCGAATAAGAGACTTCTTTGAAACCATCTTCAGTTTCTTCTGGTTTTGAGTTGGTTTCATCAGTAAGGTCTATATTAGCAGTACTATTAGTAGGTGTATTGGTAAGACTTTGTGAACGTGGTTTGGTGGTGAAGAGACCTCTATGAAACACTTGCTGTGTCAAGTGTTTTTTTGACGGCTCTTGGTTGCAAGGAATCTCCCCTGACGGATCCATCAGTATGGAGGAGTTTTTCCCCTAGGCGTGGCAACACTATCCCGTGACAGACATGACACTGACAGCTGCTGTCATTTTGCAATGACAGCAGCAAATAATTTTGTTGAGTTGATTTATTTTTATGTGAGGGTAGATGTTTTTCACTGAGTTAATTAGAGAGTTTTGATTGCTATTTTAAGATGTTTTAGCTAATTTACTGTGTAATCAACAATAACACACTAAGGTTTACACTTCAACTACACTTTGATTGTATTTTTAGCACTAAAGACACGGTTTTTATAATATTTCACGGAAAAACTTTGAGAGCACTTTGTACTTCTGACAATAGTTTGACAGCATTTCTTAAGTTAGGGATAACAAATTTATGCTATTGGTAGGAAATTAAGAAATATGCGGTTCAGCGTTTTTGAAAAATCATCCCCTAAGGGTGTAAAATAGGGGTTGATTTTAAAATTTACAAAACTGCACGGATGTCGACAAACTTTGGCAAGGCTTTATATAGCATCCTGGGAAAGGACATAGGATACAATTTTTTTCAAAAATAATACTACAGGTGGTGATATAGGGGATGAAAGTTTGTAAGGGAAACCCAGTATTTCTTAAGTTAGGGATAACAAATTTATGCTATTGGTAAGAAGTTAAGAAATATGCGGGTCAGCGTTTTTTAAAAATCATCCCCTAAGTGGGTAAAATAGGGGTTGATTTTAAAATTTACAAAACTGCACGGATTTCGATAAAATTTGGCAAGGCTATAGATAGCATCCTGGGAAAGGACACAGACTACTTTTGGTCTTAAAAAATAATCCTACAGGGGGTGATATAGGGTATGAAAGTTTGTATGGGAAACCAAGCATTTCTTAACTTAGGGATATGCCCTATGTTTTCCACATGAACGTTCCCATGGCATATTTTCCGACATCCACGCGGGCGAAGCCGCGGGCAAAAGCTAGTTTTTAAATATTTGTACAATTTGCTATTCAACCATTGCCAGCATTATCAACTGTTTCATCAGCACCTCTAAATATTTGTTTAACTTTTGTACTTCGTTAGATAGCTGATTAAATGAAGATGTCTTCCCTGTAATTTGTTTGCTTATTGTCATAGTAAAATTTTGAGATAACTGGTGTCAAAGTTCATGTACTTTGATGATTTTAAAAAATTGGTATCTTCCTTCTAATAAAAATAACTCTGTGGCATACCGGTTCTTCTTTGTCCCTCCAGCTCTTATCATCTACGGGGGGTTTCTCATCTGCAGAAGATTCCTCAGCTGCTTCTTCTTCTGAAGAAGAATTCTCTTGTTCCTGTTCTTCTTCTTCTTCTTCATTTTCATCATTCATGTCAAAAGACAATGCTTGAATCTAAAAAACAAATACATGCCATAATGTGTGTGTGCATATAGGTAAGGATTGAAGGGTCATACAAATCCTGTTTTCTAAAAGCTGCTCAGAATATCAAATACCTACTCAGTTTTGCTTTCAATGTTATAATTAAAAAATCTTCTATTTTTCTTAACTTAGAGCTTTAGCTTTGAAATATTTGTACTTATCTACATACAGAACCAAGTTTCTTTTAACATGGATAGCGAAAATGTAGTGTGTAGTATATTATTTGTTAAGTTAAAATGTTAAGTTATTTCCGTTTATTTTTACCCCTAAAACAATAATTTGTGCATGGTATTTCAATGCATGAACCTGTTTCCTCTGGAAACATCTACAGGAACCAGTGATTTGATAGAAGTCTAATAATTAGACTTGCAATAATATTGCAACCAAAGCAATAAATATTATGAAACATAACTAACCTGTCTCTTCTGTTTGTTTTTCTGGGCTTGTTTAGCTTCAATCTCCTTTTGCCTCTCTTTTTCTTTCTCAGCTTTTTTCTGTGCCAACTTTTTCTCTCTCTCCCTAACTATGTGTTCTTGTTTTGCCTTCATTTCATCAAGGGTCACTAGACCAATTGTGGAACTTTTCAGTTGTTGCTCTACAGCGTCGTAGTGTGTAGCAAACTTATTCTCAATGTTTACCATCTTTAAATCTTCTTCTATTTTCTTTTTGCGTAATTCTATTTCTTGCTGAGCTTTTTCTCGTTTCTTCATGAGGTGCATGGCTCTGCCAGCCTCAGACGCTGCTCCCTTGTAATGAGCCATGATTGAGATTTAGCTATGTGGTGAACAAAGTTGATTTTAACAATTTGCAGAAATCGTTGAATATTTAATAATAAAAACGAAGGCTCATTGCAGTTTAACGCAGTAAACTCCACCAAACAAAGTTAAATAAACACCAGCCACCCCAGAAACTTCAACTGAAACCTGACAGATGTCAAAGTCAAACTACACAAAATTAATTCTTATGACATGACAGTAAGGTTTCTTATTTTAAGAACGGGACATTAGGCTTTTCAGCTCAGAGGAGCTCGTGGCTAAGTAACAACAGCCGCACGGGTCGATCCGTCAGGTTAAGCTACGCTTGCCGGGGTTGGTCAGTGGATGGGTGACCATCTTTACATACCGAGATTCCTCCGTGCCTCGGAAAGCACGTTAAGCCGTTGGTCCCGGCTGTTATTCGTGGATCTTTGACAGTCGTTACGGGTCGTCAGGAGCCCGAAAGTCTGACAACCAGTCTTACCAAGGGGTATCGTATTACCCAGTATCTGGGTTGTGGAGGTCAGATAGGCAGTCGCTCCACGTAAAATACTGGTATTCAGCTGCATCCGGTTAGACTGGAAGCCGACCCCAACATAGTTGGGAAAAGGCTAGGCAGATAGACATTAGGCTTTTCAACTTACTTGATGTAATAATATTTATAAACTAAACTATTTTAAGCTTAGTAACTTGTTGAGCCCTCAAACACAAAAAATCGATTAAAGGCATGTCTAGTATGAGGCTTTATGCGAACCAGTCCATCCATCTCTTTTCATTTCAGGATCAAAAAACTTTATTTAAAAAAAAATGTGTTCATTTTATTTCAATATACTTAAAAATAAGCTAAAATACTTAAAAATATAATATCTTAAACTAAAACTAATAAAAAACTAAAATATGGCGTCGAAAAATTCCTCCGCATCGCTGTCGACTGGTAAAGTACCCAAGAGACTGGCGGCATTGCCACGTTGTATGGCAATGCTAATCCTCTGGCCAAGGTAAAAGCCAGCCATTGGGTCACGGGAAGTGTCAACAAGCCGTTTGGAGATTTCCTTAAACGAACTATGAGCACTCGGACCCCACGGCCCAAGGGATTCAACCCCAAACGGCTCAAAAATATAATTACCGATAAGGTTATTATACTTCCGCCGCTTGAGGTTTTCCGCAGCCGCAGCAGCAGTGCCAGCACAGCACGCCGAGCCAGGAAGATGGGATGGCGCAAGAGTATCGACACAAGTTGCGTCTCACACTAAAGGCCTTCCCACCTTCCATGGAAATAATGACATGCCGTCCGGTCTCTTGCCAAAAAAAATTGACTTCCAAAAAAACACCACAAAGTGAAAAACATTGAGCTATTCACACATTCATGGATTAGATTTTTCCATCATCGGCATCTTGCGTGAACCTTAGAGCATTAAATGCTCTAAGGCGTGACCGCCATCACCGTCTCCTGGGTGAAGAACGCATGATGCTGAATTGATCGTCTAAGGAGCACCTAATGTACTCCTCTGACTAGTATAGTATAGTCTATGATGTTTTCTGCTTCTTCAAAACTTCAAATCAACTGTCAAAAAGTGAAATTTAGCCAGCGCGAAAAATATTTTAATTTGCCGGCGGCGAGCTGTGTTAATCTTGTCGAATCGTTCCGTTTGATTTATTTTAACCATGGACGAAACAATACTATTGCCGTCACCTAATTGGTTCCTTCCTTCTATTATGGCTGTAAGTAGTGATGGCTGGCTCATTTACGGAGGACCAACTAAAACTCTTTGTGTTTTGGAGCCCCTTAGAGCTGATGTTGGTATTGTAGCAACAAAGGAAAAATATCAGGCTCATGTGCTTTTCTGTGGAAATTCTGATAAGTAAGTACATGTTGTAATAATAAGGTGCTGACTGCTGGTTACCTTTAAAAACACTTGACTTTTTTCATGTACTTACTTGAATGCAATTTTTTTTTCTCATTCAGGATTATTGCAGTGGACATTTCGCCGGAATGGTTAGAAAAAAGGTTCTTTCTCACTGGTAGTTTAGATGGTATTGTCAAACAATGGGTACTAGAAACTGTTAACAATAGGGTTAAAATCAAAGAGATTAACTGCCATGATGTTCACAAAACCGAACATGAAGTAAGTATTGTTTTAACTAATATTAAATTATGATCATGACATACTTTCACTAATACACTGGTCATCAAAAAAAACGGCCCACCTGTAGTTTTACCGCAAATCACATTTTTTATTCAGTAAAACAAAACAAAATGGTTTAGTACTGATATTACTTATGTTTAATTTGACCTGTTTATTTATACCAATTTTAGCAAAATTACAAATAATAATTTTAACACTGTTTTGGAATAATTTTAATATTAAGGCTGCTCCTTCCTGAAATACGACGAATCTAAGTAAGTTTGTAACCATTTTTTACAGTAACTATAGCATCTTTCTGATGAGGAAAAAAACACAGTAATCTACAATACATAAGAAGTGATTTCATGTGTCCTGAAATCTATTTTAGTTTGTAGAATTAAGGAAAAAAAAACCTAAATCCAGGTCTATTTCGGTCTATTTTTTCGAGTTGTTACCATATTATTCCTACAGTTTTCATTAAAAGTGTTCATAAATTTATACAGTTCTTTACAAACTAATAAGGAATGATTTCTTGTCATTACTTTTTTAGTTTAATCAACAGATTTTTTGTAAATCGATAATTACTTCATATTTTGCAAGTGTTGTGTCATCGCGCTTCTCTTTCTTTTCTATGCAGTCCGACAGTGACCGCGCTTTTTGCGACGGACAAGCCTTAAACAAAAAGTGGGTGGATCAATATTTTTGATGACCAGTGTATACAGCGTGCCACCATCATCGCAACATTACCTTGAGACGCGAACACTGTTCCACGTTTTCATTTTATAAAGTTATTTTAAATTCATTAAACGTTATTATTTATCCCGTCGCACGCCAATTAGCAGACACAATAGATTTTTTATTGTTTTCTGTGCACCTGGGTGTCAATCGACATTTAAAGAGTTACTGAAGGTATTTACAATTTTCTAAAATAGCATCTTGGAGCAATCTGTAGCGCTGAGATGCAATTAAAACAAACTAGAACAAACTCCGCCCCTAAGCCGACCCACTGACCAAAAACTCGAGTGGTGTAATCTGCTGCTCCAGTTTTTTTCTGGGGATTTTGCAAAAAATTAGAACAACAGACAAACAATGAACAAAAAAAAAAGGGTCATACTCAAAGACCTTCCCAGCTGACATAGAACAATAGCTTCATAAATGAGTTGTTTGCATAGAGTGGTTATGATTTTATTATGATTTATTTTGTTTGAAAAATTTTTTTTTTTCAATTTATTATGGGTCTTTAATTAATGTCGCGACAGTGACGGCACGTTGTATAACACGTAACTTAAGACAAGCTTATAATAATTCAAAATAAAACAACCATATTTAGGCAACAAAGTAGAAGACGGCAGCATTCCCGCATTAATTAATGTCTATTTTGTATTACTTAGTATTGCATAAGTTTTCAATATTTTGCGATTTTTTTTTTACTTCTCATGGTTTTCGACTAGAGCAACAATTTCTCGTTCAATTCCAGAAGAGGTTTTGATCAGAGCTACCATTTTGGACAAATAGTGTGATTATAAAAAAAAAAAAAATTGAAGCTCCTAACTCGGAAACGGTGCGTCATAGGGCCATGCTTCTCAGAAAATTAATGGTTCCTATGGTCAAGGTCAAACCGATAGGTACTGCAATCTAATTGGTAAATTTCGGAAAAAAAAAAAAACGAAAAGATGTTGCTTTAGTGCCCCAAAATGCTACACTACAACACTTTTTTTTTTCAAAAAAATATCCTAATTAACTAGTTTTTTTTTTAAATCAATGTACACACGGCTACACATCAAGCTATACATTTCCAGTTTACACTGACCTCTCATTGTAAGGAAATCCTATACAATGCTAGATCAGCTTAATTATACTGGAAATGTATAGCTTGATCTGTTGTAGCTGTGCATACCATGTTGGTTTTTAGGGTTCCGTACCAAAATGGTAAAAAAGGAACCCTTATGGTGTGACTCAGTCTGTCTGTCACAGCTGGATATCTCAAGAACTACTGATGCTATCAACTTGAAATTTGGAATAGTTTTAGATGACGTTTATTCAACTATTTTGCAAATAAGAAAGAAATAAAAATATTTATATTTTTTTTGCAACAGGGACTGAAAGGGGGTCTTAAAAATTTAAAGTGGGGCTACTAGGGCCATGTGGGGTATCATATGAAAGAACGGTGTTTGCACATTCTCAAACTATTTTTTTATTTTTTTTAGGCCCCATAGTTTTCGACTTTTGATGAAAAATGTAAAAAAAAAATACCGTTCCCCCCCTTATCTCCGAAGTTTGCAAAGCGAAAAATCTGAAATTATTCTATGTGATAGAAGTTTATGTAAAGATTACTGGAAAAATAAAAAGATGTCTCTAAATAGCACAGTTTTTCAGAAATCATCAACAAAAATTACATATAAATGATGGTACGGAACCCTCGGTGCGCGAGTCCGACTCGCTCTTGACCGGTTTTTTTTCTGAACTAAATAAAGTTTTGATTTATTTCTCTGTTGACTGTACTCATTTAATTATTTCTACTATGGTTATTCATATCATTTGCACAGAAGACAATTATTCTTAATTCAAAGTACCTAATTTATTAGTCAGAAAAAAACATACAATCATACATTACGAAAAGTTTTACATGTTTCATCTTAAGTTCTGAGTTGAGCTGCACGATTACTGACAAATGCGTGCACTGACTGGACAGGTCCACTCAATCTGTGTGGTTCATTCCTCAAAATACCATTTCAGACACCAATCTACATGTTCTTCACATGATCTGACCAAGACTATGTCTGAACGTTAAAAGAGACTGATCCCTGACTTTGTTTTGGCCTTTCTTCTCAGAGTAGTCGGTCGTCGGAAACGCCGACCGCATCCATTGTTTGTCCAAACCTACATAAAGAACTAAAATCATTTATAGTTAACTGGTATACAAATTTAATTACATTCAAATAATTGAGTCAATCAGAATAAAATTAGATGGATTGGTTATTAATTATTAAACATTGTTTTATAGCTTTACTAGCTTCAGCCTGCGACTTCGTCCGCGTGAAATTTCTTGTTCCCCCGACTCACCCCATCGATCGCAGCTCGTCGTCTGCCTACGCTATTACTTCGTTTTCGCTTAGCGTTCTTTCTTTTTTTTTTTTTTTTTTTAACTCCTTCTGTTTAATGCAATCTGTCCTGGGACATTCAGCAATAGGTAGATAATGATTCTGAACTTGCTCGGTATGAAGCCACTGCTCCATCCGATCGATACTACAGCTCATTCTTGCTGGTTGTGAGTACTCGTGAGTAAGTCCTGAGGTGCCCTTCTTTTCAGTCTAGTGAAGGTGACTGGGTTTGACATCAGCTTCATTGCCAATTGATTTGGGTGAACTTTTAATCTGGTGGAGTATGTGGTAATATTTGCTTTTATTTCCTCTTTGATAGTTTTAATCTTTAAATCCTTGTGAATTCTGTCATTTGTGACGTACCAGGGAGCATTTACTAACTGGCGTAGTGTTTTAGATTGAAACCTTTGAAGGATTTCGATGTTGGACTTCGCTGCAGTTCCCCAAAGCTGGATACCATAGCACCAGATAGGCTTGAGAATGCATTTGTATAAAAGTAGTTTGCTTTCCAGAGACATTTGGGACTTTTTATTGATCATCCAGTGTAAGCTACGGAGTTTTTGACCAAGGGCTTTGCGTTTGGTAAATATGTGGTGTCTCCATGTAAGGCGTCTGTCAAGGTGAATTCCAAGATATCGTGTGACCTCTGCTTGGGGTACTTCTATGTCATTTAACGTAACAGGTGGACATGTTTGTTTTCGTGTGGTGAAAGTCACCTGGACCGACTTCGTTTCATTGGCTTTTATCTTCCAATCTTTAAGCCATTCGGAGATCAGCTTAAGGCTGTTTTGCAGTTTTGCAGAGGCCTCTCTCGGGCAGGCATCAGTAGCCAGTATGGCAGTATCATCGGCAAAAGTGCCTGTTAGGACATTTCTATTTAACGGCAAGTCGGCAGTAAATAACAGGTACAGGGTTGGGCCCAGGACACTGCCCTGAGGTACTCCAGCCTGAATCGCACGTAGATTTGTGACCTCATCTCCCTGCTTCACCAGAAAGAATCTCTTGCTAAGGTAGGAGCGTAGGAACAGGTAGAAGTTTGTTGGGAGAGACATTTTTATTTTGGTCAGTAGACCCTGGTGCCATACGCGATCAAAAGCCTGCGAAATGTCTAGGAAGACTGCAGAGCAGTACTCCTTATTTTCAAATGAGGTGTAAATATTTTCCACCAGTCTATGTACTTGTTCTATAGTACCGTGGCCCTTTCTGAATCCAAGTTGGTGTTCGGGAATGAGTTTTCTTTCCACTAGGAGCGGCATGAGTCGCTTTAGAAATAGTGTTTCCAACAGCTTCGAAGCAATGGGCAATAAACTTATAGGTCGATATGATTTGACGTCATTTTCAGATTTGCCAGGTTTTAAAATCATGATAATCTGTGCTACCTTCCACTGTTTGGGTACATAGGTGCGCTGCAGTATAGCATTAAAAAGGTAAGTAAGAAATGTTATAGCGACTTCTGGTAACTGTTTTAGAATGGACGCAGTTATTAGATCGTAGCCTGGAGCCTTGTGGTTTCGCAATTTATTGATGGCATATTTAACTTCGCTGGGAGAACATTTTCTTAGTGGTCTTAGGGTCTAGTTGGTAAACAGAAGCTAGTGTGTCGTTGACGTGGTCCAGTTTACTTGAGCCTTCGTCGGGGTGGGGAGTGAAGACAGTTTCAAGATGGTTGGCAAAAACTTCGGCCTTTTCAGCATCACTGCTGGCCCATGTACTGTCAAGCTTTTTGATTGGAGGTTGATGCAGTTGAGGTCGTTTGAGCTTTTGTGTAGCTTTCCATAGAGAGTAGTTAGAGGTTGCAGTCCCATCCAGTTTTTCCAGGTGTCTCTGTACTCCAGTATTTCTAATTTCTTCCAGAGCCTGCTTTAGCTTTTTTATGTGTGCATTCAGTTTTTTCTTGACACTGGGATACCTATTCACTTGCCAGTTTCTTCTTAGATCGCGTTTCTCAGCAAGCAGTTCTTGGACTGAAGCAGGGCAATCGGTGCCACTTTTTCCACTTCTGTTGATTGGAGTAGCTTCCCATGCACTTTGCTGTATAATGCTATTAAAATGTTCCACACCTTCCTCAATGTTTTGGTCACTCGAAAACGGTAAGTTTAAATTTATTTTTTCAGCCACAAGGCATTTGAACTTATTCCAGTCTGTTTTGTGGTTGCAGAGTTGGCATGGTGGTGAGGTATGTGTAATATTTGAATTTAGGTGCAGAAAGACTGGAGAATGGTCAGACGACAGTTCCAAGCTAGTTTTACATTCAATGTTTAGAATATTTATGCTTTTTGTGATGAAGAAGTCTATCAG
The DNA here is from genome assembly GCA_905163495.3 of Cosmia trapezina. NCBI lineage: Eukaryota > Metazoa > Arthropoda > Insecta > Lepidoptera > Noctuidae > Cosmia > Cosmia trapezina. Next base: position 21,591,900 of record LR991024.1, read on the forward strand.
GTCAGGGATCTTATTTTTGTCAGTAGGCCAGTAAGTTGGTTCACCAGAAGATATTGGTCTGAGGTTGAGAGAGTCCAGTGCCAGGTACATTTGGCGTCCTTTACTAGTTGTAGTACGGGAACCCCAGAAGGTGTGCTTGGCATTATAGTCTCCGCCTGCGATAAACTTAGCACCAAATGTAGAAAATAGTTTCACATAGTCCTCTTTGTTGGGTTTGTGTTTAGGAGGGCTGTAGATGGCAGAAACTACAAGAGGGCTTTGGTGATCTTCAATCACAAGATTTGTTGCTTGAAACATAGCTGAGCAGGTAGGCTGCATTTCGTGGTGCTTGATATTTGCCCTGATCAACACAGCACTGCCACCATGTGCGGTTCCATCCGGATGCATAGTTTGGTAAAACTTGTAGTTAGCTATATTAAAATAGTTTTTTGTAGTGAAATGAGTTTCAGTAATGAGTAGTATGTCAACATTATTTAATTCAAGAAAAGCTTTCACCTCTAGGGTGTGTTGTGACAGCCCATTGGCATTCCATAGCGTTCTTTCTGACTTTTTTTCTTTTTGCTTGGTTCCTAAGGGTCCTAGCGAGATGTTAAATAGCCTACAGCTTTCGTCAACAATTGGGCTATCAAATGCAGAATTTTTCAAATACGACTGGTAGTTCCAGAGATTAGTGTGCATTCAGCTGCATCCGGTTAGACTGGCAGCCGACCCCAACGTAGTTGGGAAAAGGCTAGGCAGATTGATTGAGTTCCAGAGATTAGTGTGTTCAAACAAACAAAAAAACAAACTCTACAGCTTTTTTAGAAACAGCAATCAGAAAAAGTTATTACTTAAACCGCCCACAATAAAAAAAAAACTGGAATTGAAACAAAAAATATCGCGGAACATACATAAGGGTCCAATCGATGGGTATTAGTGTCTTTTTTTTTTTTTTTTTTTTTTTTTTTTTTTTTTTTTTTTTTTGAGGGTGGGAAATCATCAAATAACTTCTCCCGCTCTGGGTGGAGCGGGAGGGCGTGTCAGACTTTTACTGACTAAAACCCACCCGTGTTCCTTCAGTTGCCTATGCCAGGGCCGCGGTAACCCTTTCAGACAACCCGCGACCCCAGCGGCGTCGGCCCTATTGGGCCCCGTCACTTGCTGACATCTCTTTGAGGCGCGCGTGGAACACGACGTGCCGTCGACTCGGGCCTGGTCCTTACCGGACGGCGAGCTACCCGCTGCTCACCGTCCGCAGGCCCGCGCCTACGGTGGCCGGAAATCGCCCCGCGATTCCCGCCGCCCAGGGCGTCTCCAGCGGCGACTGAGGGCGTGAGGCTGCCTCTCCCTCACGCGTTCCGCCTCCTCCTTCGCGAGCATCACTGCTTCGCAGAAGGAGGTGACGGCCTCCCATGCACTCTCGCTCCGCACCATGGCCTGGACCAGGCTCGGACGCGAGAGATCGCCGCCGCCGATCGCCTCCGTGAGAACACGGCGGTGCTCTGCCCAAGCCGGGCAGACCTCCACTGTATGCTCCACCGTGTCCTCCAGGCGATCTACACAATGGAAACACCCGGGCGTTTCCTCCCGCCTTATGCGAAACAGGAACCTCCCGAAACAACCGTGTCCGGTGAGGACCTGCGTCAGGCGGAAGGTGAGGACGCCGTGTCGCCTCTCTAACCACTCCTCAAAGAGGGGACTTATCGCCGCTATTGTGGCGTGCCCAGCGCTGGGTTGCGACAGTCGCGCTCTCCATGCCGCCATGAGATCCCGCCGGAGCTCTGTCCGCTGTACCGTGATTTCTCGCGGCAGCGGAGTTACGCCCCGGCGCTTCGCCTCCTCGCGCCACTCCCACACGTGCGCGAGGACCTTTGCCTCCAGATCCCACGGCGGCAATCCGGCAAGGAGGCTCGCCGCCTCCCGGGAGACCGTGCGGTATCCCCGGACTAGCCGGATGGCCATGACCCTCTGGGACGCGTTCAACCTGCCGGCTGGTCCCAGCCTTAGGGAACGCGCCCACACCGGTGCTCCGTAAAGGGCCATGGACCGCACGACCCCCGCGTAGAGCCTCCGGCAGGAGGCGTTTGGACCCCCCAGATTGGGCAGGAGCCGCCTCAAGGCAGCCCCAGCCCGTGCCAGTCTGGGAGCCAAACGTCGGAAGTGCTCCACGAAGTTCCACCGGCTGTCGAGGACGAGTCCCAGGTACTTCATCGTCGACCCGACTCCGATGTGAACCCCTCCCACCGTTATTTCGGAACCCGACGGTGGCGCATTCCGAGGACCATGAAAACACATGGCCTCGGACTTGTGCAAGGCCACCTCGAGTCCCAACTGCCGGATCCTCTTTACGACTATCGCAACCCCGCGTGTCGCTAGTTCAGCCGCCGCCTGGTGCGACCTCCCCTGCGCCAGGACCAGCGTGTCGTCAGCGTAACATACTACGCTGACGCCGCTTGGGAGGTCGGCGCGCAGCACCCAGTCGTAACCGATGTCCCACAGATGCGGCCCCAAGACCGATCCCTGTGGGACACCGCACGACATCTCTCGCCGGTTCCACTCTCCCTGATGACCGGGGTAGATGACGGCCCTGTCCGTCAGATAGGCCTCGACCTCTCGACAGAGGTAGGTCGGCATCCGGTGATACCGCAATGCCTCCCTGATGCAACTCCAGGGCAGGGTATTAAAGGCGTTGGCGATGTCTAGGGACACCGCCAAGACGACCCCACCCCGGGCCACTGCATCCCCCGTCGTGAGGGCTCGCACGCGCATGATGGCGTCCACCGTAGAGCGCCCCTTGCGGAAACCAAACTGGGTCTCCGCCAAATCCGGCCCCTCCTGCACCAGCCACCCGACGAGGCGGTCTGCAATTACTCTTTCAAAGAGCTTGCCCACCTCGTCGAGCAGCACGATGGGCCGGTAAGCGGACGGAGAGTCCGCAGGGCGCCCCGGCTTCTTAATGAGGACCAGTTTCCCCGTCTTCCAGCGAAGTGGGAACTGGCCCCTCTCCAAGCATGCGCTTAGGAGCCCCCCTAGTCGAGGCCCGAGAGCCCCAAAGGCCAGAACCCAGGCTCTTCCAGGTAAGCCGTCGGGTCCTGGGGCGGTATTTTTGGCACTGAGCCTACGTACCGCCGCTCTCAACTCTACCTCGGTCACTTCCGGAGCATCAACGTCGTCGTCGGTGTCGTGGTCCGCAGCGGGCACCGCATGAGGCGGAGCCATAGGCGGGGGAGTATGTTCCCCTCGCGAAGGGAACAGAGCGCTCACCACGTCCTCCACGAGCTTGGGCCGGAGACTCTGCGTCAGCGGGGGCGCCCATGGGCGGAGTTTCTCCCGCACCAACTTGTAGGGGCGCCCCCATGGGTCTCTGTTCAGAGTCTCCAGCGACTCCTCGCGGCCCAGATCCCTGGACCGCAAGATCTCCGCTCGGAGGGCGGTCTTCGCCGCTCTGTACCCCTCGTACAGCTCCGCCTGAATGGCTTCCGTATCCGGAGGGCGGATACGGAGCCTGCGGTGCCTGGTGTACAGGCGTCGCGCGGCGACGCACGCCTCGCGCAGAGCCGTCAGAATCGTCAGAATCGTCTGAATGCAAAATTAATAAAAATTTACTTTCAAGAAATAATTTCTTTATTACTGCTGCTTCCATCAGTCAACTAAACTTGCAATCAATTTAATTTCAGGAACTCATCGGTATTGGTTATAGTAACGAAACAATTGCTATATCAGTTGGGGCAAGTAACATAGTAAAATGGGACTTAATCTCTAATGTTACAAAGGTATATTCCATTTTTCTGAAGGGATTTAAACCCACCTGTATGGCTTGCTCTCAACATACACCACTGCAAGTTGCTGTGGGTACCAAACAGGGTGTGGTCCTCCTTGTGGATCTGCATGGTAATTTGTGTTATTTTGCATTTGTCAAGTACTTAATAAATATTGAACCTAAGATGTACAGTGACACCCTGAACTGTTCACAGGTAAAGGAAGAATAGTTTACAAAGTTAGGGGCCAAGATGAAATAGTAATGAATATAAGCTGGTGCCCACAGTATGAAATGACTGTCAAGAAATCATCCAAAGAAAATAAATCGTTTCTTGAAAAAAGACTAGCAGCGATAAGGAGTGAAGGTGAAATGGAAACAACTGCTCTAGAACAATCTGGAATTGATACAACCCTTCCAGAAGACAGTTTTGATGAGTCTATAGTGCAGGAGGAAGACATGTTTGATATATACAAAGACCATGAACCTGATGAATTTGGTCACAAAAAGTATGAACCAGAAGATATACTGGTAAAAGTGAAAAAAGAGAATGCTGATGATACTGACTATTTGGCTGACTGTCTGAAACTGAAAGCAGAGATATTAAGAAGGAAGAACGAAACTGAGCCAAGCATTGAGTCATTGGTTGATGCTTTGGATAAAACTCATGTTGAAGTTGGTCCTGATGACCAGTCTGCTCTGACTGAGGTAGAAAGTGGTCCATCCCAACCTGAAAGTTCTCAATCCCGGCCGGAAAATGCTGAATCCCAGCCTGAAAGCACCCAGGCGATTGCAGCAAGTTCAGTAAAGTGTGTTAAAATAGACACAAATACTGACAAATCTAGTCATAAACTCCTCCTTGCTTCAGTTGGAAAATTTGGGTATGTTTATTTAAAAGTTGTAAATAATGACAGGAATCAGAGTACAAACAATAAAATATACTACCAACTAAGCTGAATATGCTCAATAGTCACTAGTCTACCCTATTACAGCTTATTAAGTATAGTTTGGTAATATAAAAACTACATTCTATAGTTTCAAAGATATTGTCATAAAAATTAAGAAATAATTTAATGTTTTCAGAGGAGTTCGAATATGGTCTGAAACTGGTAAGCTAGTGGGATCATGTGCCATACCCATTCCTCCAAAAACCTCCAAAGGGTCCTTTGTGACTTCAGTACTTTGGTACAAACCTGATTCAATTATTGTTTGTGATGGTAGGAGTCAACTCCTGGAGATAAACCCACAGAATGTTGACAGGTATGTTATACTTACATTTTAAAAACCATACTTCGTTGTTTTGCATAAAATAAAATTGCCTTGATAATCACTATTTTTCTTTCAAACTTGTTTCAATATGTAATTTACATAATCACAATCTCCTTTCATGTTAAATCTTGCAATTGCCTTTAATTTTTTTCCCTTAAATATCAGTACAAACTTCTTTCACAGTAAAAACAAGCTACAATGGCAGATGCTCCACCAAAAACACAAACGTGGTTTGTACTGTGTCAAAACAAATGCACCTCGCATACAAAATGAGTCAACGGTACCTTCAGAAGATTGGTCAATATGGTCAGTTGGGCAGGACCGCAACATTATACGATATTGTGTGAAGACTAAGAAGGTGCTTGGTGTCCATGCGACTTGTGGAGGGTCTGTGTATACGGTGGCACCTTGTCCGTATGATGCCGGGAAGTAAGTGTGCTTTTAAATTGATTAGTAGTTCATCTGTCTAGCCCTTTAGTATTTTACATGGAGCGACTGCCTCCACAGCCCAGTAACTGGGTAATATACTCCTTGGTAAGACTGGTTGTTAGATTTTCGGGCTTCGGACGACCCGTAACAACTGTCAAAGATCCATGAATGACAGCCGGGACCAACGGTTTAACCTGCTTTCCGAGGCACGGAGGGGTCTTGGTATGTAAAGATGGTCACCCATCGACAAACCGCGGCAAGCGTAGCTTAACCTGGATCGATCGACCCGTGCGGCTGTTGTTACTTAGCCACAAGCCCCTTTAATAGTAGTTCTATTTGATTAAGGTTGAATTAATAAGAAGCTAGATATATCTAGGCAATTGGCATTGTGCCGGGTAGGATCCTGACTGGTTGAATGTGTGTGGTCAAAACGTGTTCAGAATCGCATTAATATTCTACAGCTTCAGAGTTTATGATACTTGTGCTAGTCTTGTACTTTGTGCGATCTGACTGGTTCACCTTGACATTATACGCTCCAACAGTCATAATCGTGCTAATAGTCTACTGCTTGGGGAATTACTATAAATAAAATAGCCTCCACGACGCCGTTTGAGCTAATATGTAATAGTTCGCGTCGATATGCGATGTGATGATATAGCTTCTCTACAGTCACAGATTAATACAGATGGGACACTCCGCAGTTTAGGTATGAAGCTACAAGTACGCGGCAGGCCCCGTCCGCGGGGCAAATTCAGTAGGTCAGAAGGTATAAGAGTTACGCGATAGAAAGAGAGGCAACTTGTAGTTGAATATAACTGCAGGTAATAAGCGTTGTGCGACCTGAATTGCACTTTATTGTGTCGTAGCAAGAGTCGCTTTTTATTTAAATGATTTTGTGGAGTGTCCCATCTGTATTAATCTATACAGTGAATAATAAATTGTTCTATGAAAACTGTTTGTCAACGAAACTATCTTTCACAGAGTCGCAGTAAGCGTCGGCGACGGCGCGGTCCGTGTTCTAGAAAGCAGCACATTAGCTGAAGACGAGACAAGGATAACACGATCCCGCGTGACCTCCTACTGGCAGAATGTGCAGGGCAAAGTGCTAACCGTAGCCTGGCATCCCACTAGAGAAAACCTACTGGCCTATGGTACTGGGGAATCTAGGGTAAGTATCATTGCTGTTCAGTAGAGGCTGCTTTAACGCCGAGGAAGCAGCCGCCCAAGTCATTCTAGAATGCGAGGCCGTGACTTCCCAACGGGAATAAATCATCTGAACAGTAAAGTCGCTCCACTAAGCCTGTGTAGCCCGCAGGAAGCTTCTGTGCTTCTGGCCGAAGTTGCTAGCCTGGCTATCTTAGCCAGGACACATTACGCACAATGGACCGAATGAGAGTCTTTGCTTTGTGGACATTCTGAATTAGCCAACAACGTACTATGGATGGTTAGAAGAAACCACAATGCGCAAGGGGCGTTTTCGTTCTTTGTGCATATATTTTACACGTGACTGTTCGAAGTAGAACATCTCTGCCAAGCTCTTAAGGCATATAATATGCATGCCTGTAGCTTGTACAGACGACAGCACATCAAGCTACTACAACCTGTCAAACTTTAATATATTTTCATCTTTATCGCTAAAGCATTAGGTTCAAGGTTGATTGGGAAAATTTGACAGTTTCGGGTGGCTTGACTTGCTGGCGTCTGTACTAAACTATGCAAGTAACTTGCATGCCATTGTGACTTTCACCAATCAGAAGCTATTATGGTACACACTGCTACATATCAGGCTATGTATTTCCAATATAAGCTGACCTCTCATTGTACGGAAATTCTATACAATGCGAGATCAGCTTATACTGTGTACATTGGCATGTATACTACTTGCATAGTTTTGTACAAGCTAAAGGAATTAGTATTCCCGCCTTTAAGCGCAGCGCACGTTTGGGCGGGACGCGCCGCATTGCTAAATTCCTTCTAGATTACTTTCGTACATTTTGTATGAACATGCACACTACAGGAGCCGCGCCGCGCTTTGTTAAGTTACCCTATAGATTTTGATTTACTTGCGACTATCAAAATATGACACAGAAATTACCGACTTTTTTTTGCTTTGACTTAGAAGCTTGATTTTTTAGAGCTCCAAGGGACTGTATGTGACCTATGTATTTGATATTAATTTCAACTTGGTACCTCTACGCATTCCTGAGAAAAAGAGTCTTGGCAGACTGACAGACAGCAGACAGACGGAAAAGAAAGTGATCTTATAGGGGTTCCGTTTTTTTCTTTTGAGATACCCCTGAAACCGAAAATCATATTGATTTTCATTACCTCGCAGGTGTGTAAAGTAGAGTTTTTTTCCTTGGGGATAAAGGTGTCTTCGTCTGGGACGAGCTTGAATGCGCCTTGAAAACAGCGCCCGTGACCTAAGACACTGCTTTATCTCCCCTTACTGAATAATCTACTATAATAAACGTGGTTGTCTTACAGGTGGGTCTGTTAGAAACTGGCGGCAAACAAGAGCTGCCGGCTCGCGTGCTGAATCCCGCGCTGAGTCAAGCAGTATACTCCATTTCTTGGGGAGAAGGCATGGATTTGTATGCCAGTGGCGGCAACAAGCTAGTCGTGTATCGCACTAATGCTATTAATGAAGGTAATTTGTATGCATTAGGTTCTAAACTAATATCATAAAGAGGAGAAATTGTTTTTTTTTTTAATTCATTGTCTGATAAAAAGCTGCACTTGCCATAGAATATAATATTTCGTCCATAATCAGCCTACGATGTTCCCACTGCTGGGACACAGGCCTCCTCTCAGTGAGAGGGAGCGGCCCGTAATCTACCACGCGGGCCTAAACATGGTATTTAAACATGATAAGACAAAAAAATAAAAAGTACCTATGTTGATTTTTTGGGGTCAACGAACGAAAAATTTTTTTTTACAAAATAAATATAATACATTTATTTAGCTTTATCAGGAAGTGTACTTACTTGATGTACGAGTTTAGAAAATATGTATTTTTTTGTTGCTTTCAGCTATCAATATCCATCAAATCATTGAAGTTTCGCTACCTAATTTAATTTGACCCTGCACTGTTCACAAGAAGAAGTAACATAGGTACAGTCGGCTGCATCAATTGCGTATCCAGTTGTATTAAAATTTTAATACAACTGGGGTACCCAATAGATGCAGCCCACTGTACATCAAGATTCTAACAAACTGCCCTTATCCTGCAGATCCTGAGCAAATAGACATAACTCTAGAAGGCCAGGCTTGGAGCATATGTGCAGTGAGCTGGACGCCCCGCGGAATGCTGGTCGGCTCCAACAATGGCGCCGTCGCTTTACTGACGCCCCGAAAGCCGCATACTCTTATTGCTGCTGCTTTTGTGTTCAGGTGAGTTTACCATCTTACTCCGATAAGACAACAATAACAGCGACAGCAACACCTTACCAAGGGGTATCGTGTTACTCAGTAACTGGGTTGTGGAGGTCGGATAGGCAGTCGCTCCATGTAAAAATACTGGTATTCATCTGCATCCGATTAGACAGGAACCCGATCCCAACATAGTTGGGAAAAGGCTAGGCTGACCAAACAGCAACAGCAACAATCAAAGTGGCAGTGGCTCTTTCTTCATGCCTTGTATATGTAACATATGATTAGAAACAAGGTTTATAATAAATGAAATTCAAACAACCTCAGTAATTTATTTTAATTGGTCAATTATATAGAAATCACAGCAACTTATTTTAGCTATATCCGCTATAATTTATTCACACAAAAAGCAAATTAATGTTAACTATCACTATAAATATTGAACTACTAGGTACAATATAAATCAAAAGATTAGGGATACTTATCGGTACAAACAGCAACACAAAATACTAAATTGACAGAGGTTCGACCCAGTCAGTTGTCCTTGTGAAAAGAGAGCGAGAATGAGACGTGCAAGCTTATTTATGCACCATTTCCCGCCATGGCGTCTTGAAGTGCGTGGAGGGGCTTGACAGTGGTGAGGGCACGCCGACAGTGTTGCCAGCGTCTTAACGGGCCAGTATAGATGTAACATATAGTTACGCGACTCGCATAATATCTTTAAAATGAAACCGGTCAAGAGCGAGTCGGACTCGCGCATCGGGGTGTCCGTTCCGATTTCCGAAACAGTGTTCTATTTGGAGACATCGTTTTATTCTTCCTGTAATCTTTACATAAACTTATATCACATTGAATAAACAAACATCGGAGATAAGGGGGGAACGGTATTTTTTTTTACATTTTTCATCAAAAGTCGAAAACTATGCGGCCTGAAAAAAATTAAAAAATGTTTGAGAATGTGCAAACCGCGTTCTTTCATATGATACCCCACATAGCCTAACAGAAAAAAAAAAAATATTTCTTTCTTATTTGCAAAATAGTTGGATAAACGTCATCTAAAACTGTTCCAAATTTCAAGTTGATAGCATTAGTAGTTCTTGAGATATCCAGCGGGGCGAGCACGTACGCCCGTGCTCGCCCCGCTGGATATATAACCACAGACTTATATTGGCTAGACGACGCAAGTGTATGTACTTCGCGTGTAAAAAGGGAGTAAAATTTGACTTCCTTCAGCGCCGCTTCCATTCAGTCCGCGCTCGAACGTTCTTGATGCCGGTCGTCAACCAAAAACTAAAAAATGCCAAATTATGCGGTATTGAGCTGTAGAAACTACACAAAAAAAGTGGGACGAGATAATGGAAACATTTTCTTTCATCGATAAGTCATATTGTTATTAAATTATGTGTTTTTTATTGCAAAATCAATTATTTTGTGTTCATTGTGTTCTTACAATGAACACTATGTAACTGAGTGTGTATCAAATAGTTCATGATACATTGCCGTTTTTAGTTACAAGGCAGTATGTAGGACTTGTCTGTTAAAACACGCAATGAAAATTAAAATGATCGATATTTTCACTTGTCGCTCAGCTTCGTGGTACAGTCGCTATTCTCATTTTTCTGTCAAATAAAGCAAATAGTGTTGTACACACAGTCATTCTCGATTCTAATCGATTTTGGAAACAGAAGAATGATAATGTTTGCGTTTGGTTTTTTGTGACATGTAATTATTTTTTTTACTCCAATGTGCCAATTTAGTGATTTTGTTTAGAATATTATTAATTATATTTACAGATTTTCAAGTGATACCAAAGTTAAATAAATATAGATTGAAGCGACGCGACGGGGCATGAAAATTGGTTCCCAACACAATATAGTCGAATTTGCTCTGTTCATTTTAATGAAGGCATCTTTACGGAAACAAACAGTTTCGACGCCTGACTGCAATTGATGTATTGAAGGCGTTAACTAATGCTGGAGTTGTGGATTGACTTTAGGCTCGAATTCACTGGCATCGTTCTCTAAAACCTAAAATTCTCTGTTTTATAGAAATCAGTAGGTACTTAGATGTTGTCGATGTCGAAACTCTTATGCGTATTGTTTAAGGCGGGAGATCCGATTTAAAAGTGTTCATCTAATCGAATCTGTTCCCGGTTTTTTGTTAGAATTTTAGGATTAAAGAATGGTGCCAGTGAATAGAACCCGCCGCAAGCTTTACATTTTATTTTACATTTGCTTTTTTTTCCAGGAATTATTAAAAATATTTTAAATTTTTTTTTTACTAATTTATTTACTTAGTTCTGGATCGGATTTTATTTTATAATAGCGACTTCTACTGGCTTTTCTTTTTGTAGATAAAATTTCTTCTAGGGTTTTTTATTAACGTTGTAACTTTCCTACAACAAAGTTCCTACATAATAAGACTAATTAGGTTCAACCAACCAATAAGAACAAGTTATATAATGACATAATCGAAAATGACTAACATTTCATTAAAAAAAAAAAACAAATAATTTTAGATTTATCATTCCTCTGTCGTTTTATCATTCCTCTGTCGATGAACTCGAATAATCGATTGCAAAATCGATATTATAAAATTATTATTTTTTACTCAAATAATCTTTACGTAACACTCCCTCTTCCCTTTCGCGATACCTAGGCACAACCGGAAGCAGTATGAAACAAGTAGGTATAAGATGCAAGCGGACGGAATGCTCGCACGCGACATCTCGCTCCAAAGACGAGGCGAAACGCGGCGGGGCCTTTAAATCGTTTTGAATCGTTTACTCGCGGACGGGGAGTTCCCATCACTAAATCGCTCATGTGACGTCACAGTAGGTGGAAAAATAATGGCACGCTTGGTTTCTATTCAGACGATGAGACTTGCGTAATCTAGCCAATATAAGTCTGTGGGCGTACCCAAGACGTTTGTGACAAGACATGATAAATTATGTCATGTCTTACAATTTGTCTTAAATGCTAGCACGGGTCAACCATGTGACATAATCTAGAGGCGCGACATGGCTTTCTTGTTGCTAAATTCATAGTGTGACATAGTAAATTAAAATGTTTAAGACTATCTGAATATGCGGCAAAATAAAATCTTTTTTTTTCTTTTCTATTGCTTATAACTCGAAAACGGTGTGTCCTATCGCAAAAATAATGAAAATTTGGCCCCCCTTTATGAAATCCATAAACCCCTTACTCTTAACATGTAGGTACCAAAAAAAAAAATTGTTGTATTTAAGTACCTATGTATTTACTTAAATTATTTATTTATTTTGATTTTTTTTTGTTGGTTTCGACGCGCATTATTTACATGTCTAAATATGTATTTTTAAAAATTAAAAAAAAAACCGTTTAAAAATATAAAAAATAGTAATTTATTTATTTACTTATTACAATTTTTTTTGGTTGTCACGCGCAATTCTTCACACAAATAAACCACCACCAAACAATGCAAGAAAATAATTTATTGCCATTTGGTGCAGCAGGAAATCTTATCACCGCCTCCGAACGAACGTGATACAATTTTTCTTAGTCACCGTCAAAATGTGACATTTGTGATATAATTGGTGCGCCCATATTAGCAAATAAGACATAATGAGTCCCAACTAAACGTCAAGAAGTTATGTCACATTCAAGAAATTATCTCACGCCGCCGTGTTAGCATTTAAGACAAAACAGTTTTATCGCCCAAACTACGATAAAATGTGTGACTCAAGCCATGTCACAGTAGGCCGTGCTCGCCGGGCAGCTGTGACAGACAGACAGACAGACTGAGTAGCACCATAAGTGTTCCTTTTTACCATTTTGGTCCGGAACCCTAATAATGTTTGGACTTTATAAAGAGACCTCTAAGTTTGCTTCGGTATTTCTTCTCAGGGATCAGTCAGCTAGGAAATCGGCGCAATCGCCTTTTTACTATATTGATCAAAAAATGTATGTGTAAAACTACTTAAAGAAATAAACATCATTTAATTTCATAACCCGACTCAAAGTATTGAAAAATGAGCTATAATATCGTGTGGCGTAGTCATCTGAAGTCTTCGAATGCCCGTCCCGACTTCCACCTGTCGTCAACTTCTATCACTTCATTTTGGAAATGTTGATATATTGAAAAATACACGTTATAATCAGCGTGATAAAGTGCAAAGTTATACGAACATCGACGTAGACATCAAACGGCTCTTCGGTCGTCCTCGTGCGCTCTAATTTGCATTTAAAGATCGTGACAATAAAGTTTATTATTCAAAGTACTCTGCTGAGCTCTCCTGCACTGGCTAATTAATTTATTCTTTTTTTTTGTTTCGCAGTAAAATGATACACTCGATGGAGTGGCATCCCCAGCAGACGTCGAATTCAAGTGAAGAGTCGCCATACAAGAACCTCATTGTAGTCACCGCTTTGGATAAGGATTCCATTATTTACATATTGGAGTATGGGACCAATGAAAAAGGTACTTGTATCTATCACACTAGCCTGTTCAGGAAAGAAATAAGAAGTTGGCATTATTCGAAAGTTGATTCCACAATCAATATCATGATTTATCTATGCAAATTAAGTTTTTTTTGATTATCTCACAAACTGTCACAGAATGTATGATCATAATTATTGTTTTTGACCAATACAAATAGACATTCCTATAAAAATATTAAAATTACAAAAAATGGGGAAAATCGCTCATTCGATTCACCCTTACTCTTCAAGGAAGGCTAGTGCAACACCTTGGTGTTACTATCTCACGGAGGGTACCTGGGTTTCCGAGGTACTTTGTCCTATATGTAGCTATAGTATATTATCTCACGAAGTGACGCGCGATTTGATTGGTTACCAAGCGTACAAACACGATGTGAATGTGTGACACGTCGACTGTTTCGCAACAAATGTTGCCTAATGCGCGGCTTTAGCGCAGGAGCTCTTGGTAGCATCCGAGACAATGACGAAGACGGAAGTTTATGTGTGTGTGTGACTGTGTGTTAGGTGCTGAGGATACTCGTCTTCACGCACACAATCACAGCGTGTTTGTACATTTAGTAAAGCGCGCGTTGCTTCGTGATATAAAAAATCTGTACCACCGGGCAAGAACCATATAAGCTGCTGTCTCATCTTCCTTCATGCAAGCCCTGCACAGTGTGCTGTCTGTAACTCCTATGACAAAGACCCGTGGCCAGTTATGGCTGCTGTAACTGTATGCAGCTGTTGTGAACTTAGTTGGAGAACCATACCACCATACTTACAGAGTTCACATCATTTAATTTCATGATGTTATCAGATGGGACGCATCAGTTCACTACATGGAAGACACTGGCTGGTCATACAAGGCCGGTGTTACAAACTGCTTGGAACCCGCATCGCGATGGACTACTGCTAAGCTCGTCACAGGACTCTTCTATTAGGGTGAGTAATAGATAATAGACTAGTTGACAGTTTTTAGTGAACCAATTAAAAATGTTCCTTGTGGTCTTTATAGTTTCATTTTTTTTTAAGTAGTATTTTTTATTTCAATTATTCTTAAATGTAGATTGTGTCAAGCCACCCGAAAGTGTCCAATTTTCCCAATCAAACTTGAACCTAACGCTTTAGCAGTAAAGATGAAAATCTATTAAAGAAATTTGACAGATTGTAGTAGCTTGATGTGCTGGCGTCTGTACTTACACTTTAAAATGAAGTAACTAACGCCCGGATTCTGGAACAAAAATCAACACAAAATAAAATGTCAAGTGCGTAGGTTACGCATTGTGATTGATTGAATGAATATTATCAACAGCTAATCGCATTTAATTTTGACGTGTAGATAATTTTCAAATTCAAATTCAAATTCAAACTTTTAATGCTCAACACAGTACATAATCATACATTTCAAGATCAAAAGTGAATGCGCAGTCCACTGTGTTGCACCAATACAGGCATGCAAAATTAAATATCATTAAAAATTATACCATGAGCTAAATTACAATTAATACCAAAAATTCATAAAAGCATTATTAATACTCTCTCTCTAATGTCATAGATTCAAATCAATAAGTTATGCGCTGTCATAAATTCAAATTAATAAGTAGGTAAGCAATGTCAGAGTATCATAATGTCATAATAAGTAAGTAATGTCTAATACAGTCAACAATAATTTTTATAAAATAAATCAACCAAAAATATTCGCCGTTGTCTCTGTAGTTGACGTTGTCGCTCGTGTGTAAGAACACTAAGATGTTCTGTCTGTTCCCCACAGGTATGGGACATATCAACAGGCGAATGTATATCGGTATTCGGCGGGCACTCGTATCTCTCGCTGGGCGTGTGTTGGGTCGCACAGCCGCAGTTACCGCACCACGTGTTATCTGGCGGAGGAGAGTACTGCCTACGATTGTGGGACATCTACCAACATAAGCCTGAGAATTATACTGGTATGTATTTGTATTTGTATTTTAAAGTATTTTTTTTATTTAGGCTTATGTATAAGCTTTGTATTAGGCTAAAGATGATTAATCACTCGAACGGATTTGTTTTTGTAGTGAAACTAGTGTTGCAAGCCAATAATAAAAGGACTTATCCATAGTATTGTGACTTATATGATAAAATAGTTACAATATCGATAGGGCTGTCGATAGTACCGGCAGAACTGTTGATGTTACGTGTTCTAGTTTTCAATTTATGTATTATCGATAGTCATGAAACGCTGAATGAAACTTTTATATTTATTATTAGGTATGAATAGGTAAATAACAGAACTCTAGTCAAATATAATATGACGTAATTTTTTAATAAAATAAACATAATTTTGCCAACAGACGCCGCATGTAAAATAGGGAAAAAGAAATCACGTAGGAAAGGAGCAAAGAAGGTAGTCAAGAAGGAAACCCAGGAACCAGTAAATGATGAAAGTTGCTCCGGCGAAGAACAAGAAAACGTCGCAATAATGGAAAACAAATCATCAAAACCGCCCAAAAAGTTCTTATTGCCGATAATGTATAAACAAATAAATGATTCGTGTAAGTTGCAAGCGCCGAGGAAGATGTTGCAAATGTTCTTACAGAAGATTGGGCCTACTGGAGAGAAAGGAGATGGTACACACAATGTTACTGTTGCCAAAACTGATACTGTAGTAGATGATAAGGAGGATAGTACTATAATTAGAGGAGAAAAGGTAGATCATACTACTAGTATTACTAAAGTTGATGAAAAAGATGTTACCGAAAGTACTAGTGCACAAGAAATAGTAGATACCAATTCTGGTACCAAAGGAATGGCACAAAATATCGAAGCTGAAAAAACGGAAGGGGAACAAGAAATCGAATTAGATTTCCTAAAGGTTTTTGGTAGCATCAAGGAGGTTAACGAATTTTTGGATTTGGAGAGTGAGTATTTTTTATTAATGAATATTTTGTTCTGTAGGAAACATCCTGTGAGTTAGATACAGAAGTTTTGATTGCCCGGGTAACGATTAAATTCTCTTATTTTTAGACAATTCTAACCAATGTGTCTACAGTTGAAATTACCTTAGATGTTCTCTTATGCTAATTATTTATTACTCTGAAAATAATCTAATTTCTGTTTTTTTTTTCAGTGGATAGACATACGAATCGCTGTTACCACCCGGAGGCGTGCATAATGCTGTCGATCTTCCGCGGACACATCGACACTATGATTCAGTTCGCGAGTGAACGCGATATGCTGTGCCCCTTCCTGCTTAGTATGGCGCCGTGCGTGTCTTTCAAGTAAGTTCAAAATTATCCACCACTTTTCATAATTCAGATTACACTAGCTTCTGCCCGCGAGTATTGCTCGCGTGAATTAATAAAAATAAAAAGCTATTATTTCATGCGAAATTTGTAACACATGTTTATGAAACTATTTTCGCAAGAGAGTAGCTTTCTATCAGTGAAAGATTTTTTGTAACCACTTCTGGGGGCTTACTATGAGCTCTTATAGCAGGGCAGAAGTTGAACGTTTCCAGTGAGAGAGAGACGGTTCTAAGGTCGTATGTAGCTCCGTCTCTCTCTCTCACTGGAAACGTTCAGCTCCTGCCCTGCCCTATAAGAGCTCATAGTAAGCCTCCAGTACTACCGAGACTGCTGTACCGTGCCTTAGGAATAAATGGCGAGGCGGGAGGCAGCGTTGACGAATGTGCGGCGGGACGCCGCGCGCCGTGAGCGTTTACGAATGAGTGGCCTGCACTGACCACCCCCCTAACCCCTTCCGTCCCGTCTCGCCTCGCACATACCCAAGCCGCGGTACAGCGGTCTCGGTTAAACCAGAGACTACCTTTTACAAACAAGTAAAAAACAATTATACCTTTTTATGATATTAGTTTTATAACGCTAAAATAGTTGAGTAATCGGCAATACATGTAATGTGAATTTCAAGTTGGACCTATTTGCTTGCAGATATTGGAAGGACGCGACTCAACTTTATTTAGCACAAATAGATCGGCTGGTGGCTAGAAATGAGGAAGCTAAGCTTTATGGTACGGAAAACATTGTTTGATCTGTGCATATTGATATAATTATTTACTTTATTTCGGACTACACACACAATCCATATAGTACAACAATGCCTTAAAAACTGTGTTAGTAAACTTTTACAAACTAAAAACAACAAAAAAAGACGTGGCGCAAAACTATTATTACTTGGTTTAAAATATTAAGTTATGTAATGTAATATATTTTTTGTAAAGAAAACAGACAATACGGTGGTCCGAAGTACCGCAAAGCTGCCATCTTGCTGAGTATGCACGACGTGGTGGGCGCCGTAGAAGCTCTTTGCGAAGGAAAACTGTTCAAAGAAGCTTACATACTATGTCGGATAAGGTGATTATAAATACACTACGAGTCAATCTGCCTAGCCTTTTCCCAACTATGTTGGGGTCGGCTTCCAGTCTAACCGGATGCAGCTGAATACCACTATTTTACATGGAGCGACTGCCTATCTGACCTCCACAACCCAGTAACTGGGTAATAGGATACCCCTTGGTAAGACTGGTTGTCTGACTTTCGGGCTTCTGACGACCCGTAACGACTGTCAAAGATCCACGAATGACGGCCGGGACCAACGGCTTAACGTGCTTTCCGAGGCAAATTCAAACTTTCTTGCGATTTTTGCAATTTGCTGGTCAGTGGTATCTTGATCAAAATATGATTCGCGACAATAACAAATATGTATTTACATAATTATAACCATGAGAATAAACAAAACAACAAAACACAGACAAAATTGACTTTTTTTATTTAGAATTTTTTATTGATTGATTTGTTTAATTGTAATTGAAATGTTGTCCACGAAAATTGAGGTTATAAAACCTTAATTGTCAAACGAAAAACATCCCTAAGGTGATTTAAAATTAGAATTTCTCAATTTGTAGGTGGCACTGCAAAATATTAGCATCCACACGTACGTTTTCTGATTAATTTATTAACATTTTCATCAGATACTTTGAGAACAGACCACAAATACATTAGGAATATTGAACCACATATTACTAAGAACAAAAGTGCACAACATAGTTTCTGCAACAAGTTTATGTTGCGTGAATTTGCAGCAACAATGTTGCACAACTTTTGTTTTCCAGATAGGGACTTCATTGTTATTTTTCATTTTATTATTCTTATTGATAAGTACAAATCGCGTTATACTGACCAAGTTGATGCTGTATGATTTAAAATGTTCACAGGTACATGGACAGTGTGGCTGAAGAAGTGTTGCGGAAGTGGGCTATTGAACTCTCCAATGGCGGTCAAATAGCTGTGGCAGCTATGCTGTAAGTAATCATTCGTATATGCTTTGTTACAATATATGTTAAGGCGATATCATATGGGAGTTTCTATCACATCCATATTGATCTAGATATAATAAAATAATCTGCACAAACTTTTTAACTTCATCCCTTGCCATGTTGAAGTCAGCTGAATCAGGTGCGGCGAGTATTAGCCGACGTTCGCACGGACGTAAAAATATCGCGGCGGGATTTTATCGCTTACTAGATTTTCAACTCTCGGTGTTGAGCCGAGCGTTGAGAATCCAACAGAGTGTATCCCGGCCATTCCCAGCGCGTCGAAAAAACACACTGTTGGATTTTCAACTCTCGGCGCTAAGCAGTGTTGAAAATCCAGTGCGCGAAAAAAAATCGCCGCGTTATTTTTACGTCCGTGCGAACGTCAGCTTAGAGTGCCCCAATGTAAACTACACGAGGCTTCAAGCTATTTGCAAAAGTAGAACGTTTTGTGTTGCCTTTAGAAATGTACGCTAACTGCATGCGATCCAAATGTAGACAATGTGTAGAGGCTTAGAATACATAAAAGCACTGTATTATTCCTGTCATTCAATTGTTCTAATTTATGTTTCAGTCACATGGCCTCGGGTAATCTTTCTGAAGCTGCGCAAGAGCTTGCAAAGTCCCACAGGCAAGATTACCTCAGACTCGCTGCAGACGTCGCAAAGGTTGCCGGTAGAACCACATTCGCTGACCAAGTACAGAAGAAAGCTAATCTATCCGAACCACAAGCAGAAAAGACTGAAGAGTTACTGAAAGAACTTCCTTCGAAGATAGAACTCCTTATGAAGGAGAAACCTAGCGTTAATTTGGAAAGTGATACGTTAAACGGTGAAAACTTGAAAAGTGATAATATGAATGGTGATACTGTAACCAACGAGTAATTTATAAGTACTTTTATGTGTATTTTATCGACTTTAGTCGAATCTCAAAGTCTTCTTAATTTTTCCGCCTGTCGTAACCGCGTTTTTCCCTTTCCGTGTTTAATTCGAGACACCGGTTGCTTGAAATTACCACGCTTTTTTAGCACAGTGCATGCCCATTGCCCATCAAAACGTATTTTGTTTTAGATCGTTAAAAATCTAAGTAATTTAGAGTTCTCAAACAAAAAACGTAATCTAGCCTAGTCTATCCACTTTAAGAAACATTAATTAGATTACTATGAAGCCATAGACATATTTTGAATAGAAGCCGTGTTTAGGTGCGCTCGCACCCGTTCCGCGCGCCTGCGCGCCAACGTGTTTTGTTCGGCAGCGTATCAAGGGGTATCGCGCGAAAGAGGCGCGGGAGTGGATATGACAGTGAAAGTAGATTTTCATATTTGATTTGTTTAATTTTTGACATAGGTTATGGTCAAGGTTATTAAATTAAAGGTAGGTCCATTAAACCGTAACGAACTATCTCTGTGGAGTGCAACTTATGGGGGGATGCAAAATAAGGGTGAGATGCAACATAAGGGGGAGATGCAACATAAGGGGGAGATGCAACATAAGGGGGAGATGCAACATAAGGGGGAGATGCAACATAAAGAGATAAAACCTAGGACGTTTAGTTTTTGAGATACTCGCGAAATGCTCAAAAGGGGGCTTAGTGCTACAGCAGCGTAGTGATTTCACACAACCGGTGTCTCAAATTGAATATGGAATAAACGTCGTAGCCCTCTATTGGGCATAGGCCTCTTCAATATATATGTGGTGTTATATTTGTGTATGTGTATAAACACTTGAAACTGTAAAAGAAACTTTGAAATAAAATTTCCATCAACTTTTTTTTTTAATTTACTGGGGCCGAATAACCGAGTTCGTTTCAACCGCGCGGCCATGGCGTTAAAAAAAAAAAAAACTATGCCAACATTTTGTAACAATTTGTAAAAGTTGACTCCCAAAACCAAAAAAAATTTAAGTTAAAAATTTTGACAAATTCACATCTATGTTTTACAAAAAACTTCAGACCTTTGCGACACTTTTTCAGTGAGATCTCGGCGATAACGTGTTTTTCACCGTTTCAATGGCGCGTCTCCTGAAATATAAACCTAGGATATTTCGTAGTATTTTTACAAGTTTTGACAAATTCAAATCTAGGTTTTAAAAAAAACTTCAGACCTCTGCGATGCTTTTTCAGCGAGATATCGGCTATCACATTTTTGTCACCGTTTCGATGGCGCGGCCATGAGGTTCTAGTCTTACAGCTCCTGAAATATAAACCCAGTATTTTTTGTTGCATTTTTGTAAGTTTTGACAAATTCAAATCTGGGTTTTACAAAAAACTCTAGAAGTCTGCGATGCTTTTTCAGCGAGATATCGGCTATCACGTTTTTGTCACCGTTTCGATGGCGCGGCCACGGGGTTTTAGTTTTACAGCTCCTGAAATATAGACCTAGGATTTTTTGTTGTATTTTTACAAGTTTTGACAAATTCAAATCTAGGTTTTACAAAAAACTTCAGACCTCTGCGATGCTTTTTCAGCGAGATATCGGCGATAACATATTTTTCACCGTTTGAATGGCGCGGCCATGGGGTTCTAGTCTTACAGCTCCTGAAATATAAACCTAGGATTTTTTTTTGTATTTTTACAAATTTTGACAAATTCAAATCTAGGTTTTACAAAAAACTTCAGACCTCTGCGATGCTTTTTCAGTCAGATATCGGCGATAACGTGTTTTTCACCGTTTCAATGGCGCGGCTCCTGAAATATAAACCTAGGATTGTTTGTTATATTTTTACAAATTTTGACAAATTCAAATCTAGGTTTTACAAATAATTTCAGACCTCTGCGATGCTTTTTCAGTGAGATATCGGTGATAACGTGGTTTTCACCGTTTCTATGGCGCGGGTCCTGAAATATAAACCTAGGATTTTTTGTTTTATTTTCACAAGTTTTGACAAATTCAAATCTAGGTTTTACAAAAAACTTCAGACCTCTGCGATGCTTTTTCAGCGAGATATCGGTGATAACGTTTTTGTCACCGTTTCGATGGCGCGGCCACGGGGTTTTAGTCTCACAGCTCCTAAAATATTAACCTAGTATTTTTTGTTGCATTTTTGTAAGTTTTGACAAATTCAAATCTGGGTTTTACAAAGAACTCTAGAAGTCTGCGATACTTTTTCAGCGAGATATCGGCTATCACGTTTTTTTCACCGTTTCGATGGCGCGGCCACGGGGTTTTAGTCTCACAGCTCCTAAAATATTAATCTAGGATTTTTTTCTATATTTTTACAAATTGTTTACAAATTGAATCTGTTAGTTACCAAAATTTCAGGTCTGTGCAACGCTTAGTGTCTGAGATCTCCGTGGCCGCGCGGTTCTCCGCGTTTCGATGGCGCGGCCACGTTCAAACCCTTCTAAGTTTTTAACCATAGCTTTGACAAATTTGTGGTTTTGGGAGTCAACTTTTACAAATTGTTACAAAATGTTGGCATAGTTTTTTTTTTTTAACGCCATGGCCGCGCGGTTGAAACGAACACGAATAACCTGGGTGACCCATCTTTACATACGGAGATCCCTCCGTGCCTCGGCAAGCACGTTAAGAGCCTGTCCAGATGACGCCTTTTACGCGCGAGTGGACTCGCGCGTTTCAATTTATATTGCGTCCCAGATAGCACGCTTTACGCGTGTGGCTGACACTGGCTTGGCCACCATCAGGGATTTTACTTTTGATAACACAAAGATTTAGTCGTTAATTAGTCGAAATTTGTCGCCAAATATCAGAATTTGTCGGTCACTGGTTCAAAAGTTATAAGGGGTCATTGGTGGCCGATCTGGAGAGTCTCCCCAGCTTGGCCACCTTTATATCTCAAAAACTAGGGCACCTAGCGAAGATCTGTTTCCTCCCAGATTTAGTCGCTAATTAGTCGAAATTAGTCGCCAAGTCACAGATTTAGTCGGATCTTAGTTTAGAAGATATAATGAGTTCAATTTTTAAGTATAGACCATGAGCTCCCTGAAGAGTAAAATCCCTGATGGTGGCCAAGCCAGTGTCAGCCACACCCATCTTAAATAATTCTACAAAAAAGTCCGCGACACCATATTTCTATCTTTTATATTTTATCTTTTATACATCTTTTATTGTTTTAAAAGTATTTTTTAGACATACTTACGTTTGGATGATTATTTAAACAACAAAACATTAATCCTTATCAAAATAAGATATTTTATGATCACAAGGACATCATGGAGATAAGATTTGGCCTTTACAGTATGGCAATTGGTCATACAGTTTCGGAGATAATATAAAATTACTAAAACGCAAAATAACTTTAATTCATACCGGTTCCTCTTGAGCAAACATGTTTAGAGCGGACGTTTTATCAATTTACCCATAGATGGCGTTGTGCAAAATGTCGGTGGAATACAGCGGAAGAGTTTGTTTTTAGGGTTCCGTACCAAAATGGTAAAAAAGGAACCCTTATGGTGTGACTCAGTCTGTCTGTCACAGCTGGATATCTCAAGAACTACTAATGCTATCAACTTGAAATTTGGAACACTTTTAGATAATATTTACCCAACTATTTTGCAAATAAGAAAGAAATAAAACGATATGTATTTTTTTTGCAACATGGGCTGAAAGGGGGTCTTAAAAATTCAAAGTTGGGCTACTAGGTCATGTGGGGTATCAATTATGAAAGAGCGCTGTTTGCGCATTCTCAAACATATTTTTTTTTAGGCCGCACAGTGTTCGACTTTTGATGAAAAATGTAAAAAAAATACCGTTCCCCCCCCTTATCTCCGAAGTTTGCCAAGAGAAAAATCTGAAATTATTCTATGTGATGCAAGTTTATGTAAAGACTAGCTTTTGCCCGCGGCTTCGCCCGCGTGGATGTCGGAAAATATCCCATGGGAACGTACATGTGGAAAAGATAGGGCCGTCCGATATAACTGTACAAACTCAAATCGCTACGATATATCGTTACCGTGTTTAGTAGGCATAAAGCTACCAGTCGGCATGATTTTTTCCGACATCTTCAACAGTCGTCGTCATATTTCAGCCAATTTACACAAAACCATAATGAATTACACTGAATCACTCCGTCCATTGGAGAAAACCGTATGAAAATCCGTTCGGTACTTTTTGACATTATCGCATTCAAACAGACACACTTACGCGGCGGGGGGACTTTGTTAATTACTTAAAATTTATTATGCCAGTCACGCTCTAATAACAAATAACTTTTGTCCGAGTGTCCACTCGTTCAAATAATTTCCTCGTAAAAACTTCGAATGAAATAAAGACTAAATGTTACCTCAAGATTCGAACTATGACTACATTTCCAATCCCTTAAATCTCTTAAAAAGAGATAGTTACACAAACATTTGTCAACCCCTATTGTACCCCCTCAAAAACGCTGTACCACATATTTCTTTATTTCCTACCAAATAAATTTGAATTTTCATATCCCTACCTTAAGAAATGCTGGGTTTCCCATCTTTTATCCCTTATATCACCCCTTGTAGTATTGTTTTTGAAAGTTTCCTGTGTCCTTTCCCAAGATGCTATATAAAGCCTTGCCAAATTTTGTCGAAATCCGTGCAGTTTTGTAAATTTTAAAATCAACCCCTATTTTACCCCCTAAGGGGATGATTTTTCAAAAACGCTGAACCGCATATTTCTTTGTTTCCTATCAAAAGCATACATTTTAATTTTCACATCCCTAACTTAAGAAATACTGAGTTTCCATACAAACTTTCATCCCCTATATCACCCCCTGTAGGATTATTTTTAAGACAAAAAGTAGTTCATGTCCTTCCCCAGGATGCTATATAAAGCCTTGCCAAATTTTATCGACGTCCGTGCAGTTTTGTAAATTTTAAAATGAACCCCTATTTTACCCCCTAAGGGGATGATTTTTCAAAAACGCTGAACCGCATATTTCTTTGTTTCCTATCAAAAGCATACATTTTAATTTTCACATCCCTAACTTAAGAAATACTGAGTTTCCATACAAACTTTCATCCCCTATATCACCCCCTGTAGGATTATTTTTAAGACAAAAAGTAGTTCATGTCCTTCCCCAGGATGCTATATAAAGCCTTGCCAAATTTTATCGCCGTCCGTGCAGTTTTGTAAATTTTAAAATCAACCCCTATTTTACCCCCTTAGGGGATAATATTTCAAAAACGCTGAACCGCACATTTCTTAATTTCCTACCAATAGCATGAATTTATTATCCCTAACTTTAGAAATACTGGGTTTCCCTTACAAACTTTCATCCCCTATATCACCCCCTGTAGTATTGTTTTTGAAAGTATCCTATTTCCTTTCCCAGGATGCTATATAAAGCCTTGCCAAATTTTGTTGAAATACGTGCAGTTTTGTAAATTTTAAAATCAACCCCTATTTTACCCCCTTAGTGGATGATTTTTCAAAAACGCTGAACCCTATATCACCCCCTGTAGTATTGTTTTCGAAAGTATCCTATTTCCTTTCCCAGGATGCTATATAAAGCCTTGCCAAATTTTGTTGAAATCCGTGCAGTTTTGTAAATTTTAAAATCAACCCCTATTTTACCCCCTTAGTGGATGATTTTTCAAAAAAGCTGAACCGCATATTTTTTTTATTTCCTATCAAAAGCATACATTTTAATTTTCACATCCCTAACTTAAGACATACTGATTTTCTCATACAAACTTTCATCCCCTATATCACCCCCCGTAGCATTATTTTTTAAGACAAAAAGTAGCCCATGTCCTTCCCCAAGATGCTATATAAAGCCTTGCCAAATTTTATCGAAATCCGTGCAGTTTTGTAAATTTTAAAATCAACCCCTACTTTAACCCCTTAGGGGATGATTTTTCAAAAACGCTGAACCGCATATTTCTTTATTTCCTACCAAAAGCATACATTTTAACTTTCACATCCCTAACTGAAGAAATACTGAGTTTCCCATACAAACTTTCATCCCCTATATCACCCCCTGTAATATTATTTTTGAAAAAAATAGTATGCTATGTCATTCCCCAGGATGCTATATACAGCCTTGCCAAATTTTGTCGAAATCCGTGCAGTTTTGTAAATTTTAAAATCAACCCCTATTTTACTATATTTTACCCCCTTACGGGATGATTTTTCAAAAACGCTGAACCGCATATTTCTTTATTTCCTATCAAAAGCATACATTTTAATTTTCACATCCCTAACTTAAGAAATACTGAGTTTCCCATACAAACTTTCATCCCCTATATCACCCCCTGTAGGATTATTTTTGAAAAAAAAAGTAGCCTATGTCCGTCCCCAGGATACCATCTATAGCCTTGCCAAATTTTATCGAAATCCGTGCAGTTTTGTAAATTTTAAAATCAACCCCTATTTTACTATATTTTACCCCCTTATGGGATGATTTTTCAAAAACGCTGAACCGCATATTTCTTTATTTCCTATCAAAAGCATACATTTTAATTTTCACATCCCTAACTTAAGAAATACTGAGTTTCCCATACAAACTTTCATCCCCTATATCACCCCCTGTAGGATTATTTTTGAAAAAAAAAAGTAGCCTATGTCCGTCCCCAGGATACCATCTATAGCCTTGCCAAATTTTATCGAAATCCGTTCAGTGGTTTAGGCGTGAAAAGGTAACAGACAGACAGACAGACAGAGTTACTTTCGAATTTATAATATTAGTATGGATTACAGGAAAAATAAAACGATGTCTCTAAATAGCACACTTTTTCAGAAATCGGAACGGAACCCTCGGTGCGTGAGTCCGACTCGCTATTAACCGGTTTTTTTTTGTTAGTTTGAACGCGCTATCTCTGGAACTACCCCAGTCGGATTTGAAAAAATCTTTTTGCATTTTATAACCCAGTTCTTGAGGAGGGCTATAGGCTATTTAACATCACGCTAGGGCCCTTAGGAGCCGAGCGCGAAGTAATAGCGCGGGCAGGCGATGCGGAAGGATATAGGCTATTTAACATCACGCTAGGGCCCTTAGGAGCCGAGCGCGAAGTAATAGCGCGGGCAGGCGATGCGGAAGGATATAGGCTATTTAACATCACGCTAGGGCCCTTAGGAGCCGAGCGCGAAGTAATAGCGCGGGCAGGCGATGCGGAAGGATATAGGCTATTTAACATCACGCTAGGGCCCTTAGGAGCCGAGCGCGAAGTAATAGCGCGGGCAGGCGATGCGGAAGGATATAGGCTATTTAACATCACGCTAGGGCCCTTAGGAGCCGAGCGCGAAGTAATAGCGCGGGCAGGCGATGCGGAAGGATATAGGCTATTTAACATCACGCTAAGACCCTTAGGAGCCGAGCGCGAAGTAGTAGCGTGGGCAGGCGATGCGGAAAAATATAGGCTATTTAACATCACGCTAGGGCCCTTAGGAGTCGAGCGCGAAGTAATAGCGCGGGCAGGCGATGCGGAAGGATATAGGCTATTTAACATCACGCTAGGGCCCTTAGGAGCCGAGCGCGAAGTAATAGCGTAGGCAGGCGATGCGGAAGGATATAGTCTATTTAACATCATGCTAGGGCCCTTAGGAGCCGAGCGCGAAGTAATAGCACGGCAGGCATTGCAATGCGATGCGTCGGGGTTGGTGGGTGGGGGGTACAAGAAATTTAACGCGGACGAAGTCGCGGGCAGAAGCTAGTATGTGATAAAATTATCCCATCATCATCAAAAGCTGTGATAATGTTTCAATGAAAACACAAATTATAATAATCAAACATTTATTTTGTATTGGTACCATCAAAATCAGAAGATTACCAGTGAATTAAATTTCATTAAAATCATATTCAAGAATATTAGTTCAATAAAATCAATATTAATATAAATTATCTTTGAGTAATTGTGCATTATTATATTATTAATGGACGAATCACTTACATTCGAAGTTAGTTATTTGTGCGATTGGCGGAACATAAATAGCTTATAGATGACAGCATTGTTACCCGAGACAAAAACAAAAAAAACGGCGGATGATCCAACCGAATGAAATGCTCGGTGGACTTCTCCCTTCGTAAGGAGATACTTGCTACTCATTGTGCTCCATAAACGCTTGGCAACACATGAGACGCATGATGGACGCAAAGTAAGATTATGTTACCGCCAATCTTTTAGTAAAACACGTGAGCGTATAACTAAATTATTTACAGACGGATACAAATGTTATAATAAATATTATCTGCATTCTCACAACTAATATCACTAAGTAAATACTTTTAGGCACAAACATTTTAAGTACACCCTAATAATACTAGATTGTACCACATTCAATATATCTATGAGAATAATTAGGACTCGCTAATTAGTATCTAACAATGGCACCATACTCACAACGTTCGCTTTAGAATCAGACAATCATATTTTGATCATTCCCTTTCGGAGTTGTCAGCGCAAAGTGGCCTAACTTCGAATCAACACAAGTGTGTCGCGAAAAATAAAATTTACTAAAATAATTATAATGAAACATTTAATTGAAAAATACAAATTAAATTAAATTCTAATTGATAACTACAGATTCAATCTAGTGTTGTGTTCAATCAAATGTAATAGATTTGATTGAACACATAATTGTTAGGCAACTCTTGCGCTGTTCCATTATTAAATGCTTTTGGAATGTCGTTGCAACATTCAGTCTTAATTTAGATAGTGGCTTTAATGAATACGTTCTTAAAACGAAACTACTAGAAACAGCCTGCCCACGCTAGGAGTTTTTATATCGTTACTGTTACCGCATTTTAATCTCGTAATTAGTGCCCAAACAAGTGCCATAATAGGGCAAACAAGCATTTAGTCGTTAATATCATCTCCATTTTAAAGTTATTCTTACGTAAATATGAGATAAAAAAACAAGTAAAGCTTCCGAACCTATTTACCAGCACTATTTACGTGCTTACTTAAGCGAATAACATTTGAATAAACATGCCAAAAATATATGTACTATAATTTTCACACTACTAAAATACCACAATATCATGAGTATTATGTAACACAAGCCCAGCTTACTATTATTATTTCACATTACATTACCCGTCTCATTTGTGCATTGGTCAAAGAAAATTTAACTACTTGTTCGAATGAATTGAAAAATTACGTAAATAACATTCAGCGCCGGTCGGCAGGGTCTTCGTTTTCTATGTTGGAGTCTTTGCCCCTCTTCTTGCAAATGTTGACCAGTTTTGCGTTTATTTTCTTTAGTTTTTGGTTTTCTTTCATCACGTCGGTTAGTTGTTGGTTCTGAAAAGTTTCATACATATAAATATTCATTATGATTTAAGGTGATTGCGCCGCGAAATTCAAATTTTCTTGCGTTTTTGCTGTTGCAGGTAAGGTTCCTCCGGATTGGTCCGATTTTGGAAATCAGGCGAATCCGGAAGAAAACCTAACTTAAGAGATGTATTCATGATTTTTACGGTTAAAATTATGTAATAAATGTTTATTATTGTCGCGAATCATATTTTGATCAAGTTACAACCTGACACTGACCTGCAAATTGAACAATTTTGATTCCAATTGACTTCGTGGGCTACCTTAACCTTAGCGCCATGGTAGCCCGCGTAATTTAAATTTTCTTATGTTTTTTTGCAATTTGCAAGTCAGTTAGCTTGTATGTTGATTAAAGTATAATTTGTGACCGTAACAAATATGGATTTACAGAATTATAATCATTAGAATAATACATCATCAAAAAAAAAAAAAAAAAAAAAAAAACAACAAAAGAAATAATCAACCGTCCCATCCATTTGCGTCGAGTATGTATTGAAGTTTTCTATGGGACAGTTGAAAATTTTTTCGCGAATACGATGTTGGTACCATGGAGAAAGTTATTTGGTTTGATGTTCTGTACCACACCCTGACGAGGATGCAAAACGACACGTTGCATAGTTTATTTCGTACCTGTACAATAGCGCTGCCGGTCGCGACGTACATGGGAGGCGGTGCGTGCACGGCCGACATGCTCACCAGCTGCTGTTCCAAGAACGTCTTCTGTTGCGACAGCTTCTCAACAACCTGATTATAAATGTTCTAAATTATTGATCAGATTTGCTAAACAAACTATAGCTAACTTCCTTTGAAAACTATTGAGATATCTGTCTAGTAGCCAAAGTGAGTAGCGACAGTATGACATCAGCATGACAATGGGGATCCCGCACTGTTTATGCGGGGTCCGC
This sequence comes from Cosmia trapezina, assembly GCA_905163495.3. Lineage (NCBI taxonomy): Eukaryota > Metazoa > Arthropoda > Insecta > Lepidoptera > Noctuidae > Cosmia > Cosmia trapezina. The sequence goes on from LR991024.1 coordinate 21,621,579, forward strand.
GGATTTGCGGGACTGAAAAATAACATGGAATTCGAAGAAAAATGGGCGAAAATATGCAGTCTTTAAAAGCATGCACACCGTGCGAATGTACTCTTGAGCGAGACTAGGGATACAGAAAAAGTTAAAGTAGATACTTGAGTAGTTTGGATATAAAACAATTTTAGGGGAAAATGAAAGGCAATTTTCGTTTATTACCCGTGGTCCCGGCCGTAGTCCCAGGAAGGCACCACGGGGAATTTTTGTGCCCGTGGTCCCTCCGAGAAATACAATGCTGCTGAATTAAAATGGTAGTCTCGAAAATATGATTCGCGATAGTAACAAATATGTAGATTTGCCGTCGTTTGGTCTGATTTCCGAAAAAAACCTTTTGGGGTTGTCCATTTATTCCATGGCAGAGTTAGCGTGGCCAGACTAACTTTTACATTTATTTTCATTAACCCTCCCTTTTTTCAACAGACAAATGAATGACGAAAGTAATACTTACCAATTTCAAATGCTTTATTTCTTTCGCCTGCTTATCTTCCGACATCGGACGGGCACTGCCATCGCGCTCCACTTGGTAACTTAGGAGATCTGTGAATGTATAAACATATCAATAAGTAACAAGTTTTTATTATATAATAGTAGGTGGAATACTCACAAATTACTTGTATAAAGCGTTACTCATAATTACATAGTTTTTAAGACCTTTTGTAACTAACATAACATATGGACATTAATTTAGTCTGAAGTAAATAAATAAATAATAATAAAATAATTCTATGAACGAATTTTATCGATAAATCGAATGTGATGGGGAAGCAGCAAGGCTTCAACAACGTCTCATTACCTCCTATACAAGGTGAAACATAATTGCAAAAAAAAATCAGCTGCTCCCTAAATTTTGACGAGTTTGATGTAGATAAATGTACTGTTCAGCTGATTTTTTTTTCGCGATTTCAGGTTTGGTCCCATAGTAAAAGTTGTTCATAATGATGAGTACAATGACCCCTTAAGAGGTTGTGCGTTATTCATGTTACACCTTGTATACATAGGTGTTGCTACAATTTTGGAGGGGTAAATAAAACGCTGGTCATTTATGGCGTATGTAGGAGCAATGATCAAAACTCACTAGGTATAGGACTAGGAGCAATGATCAAAACTCACTAGGTATACGAGAAGAAATATATAGAAAAAGCCTTTGAAGCAATTCTTGCCTAACCGAGTTGTAACTGCATGGAATAGGCTCCCGGAAAATGTTGTGACGGCTCCCTCACTGAACTGCTTCAAGAATCGACTGGACAGATTAAATATCTCCAAGCTATTTGATACACACGCATCAGCTAATTAGCTGCTAGTGTGTTTAACCAAAATAATAATAATAATAATAATAATAGGACTAGGAGCAATGATCAAAACTCACTAGGAATAGGACTAGGAGCAATGACCAAAACTCACTAGGTATAGGACTAGGAGCAATGATCAAAACTCACTAGGTATAGGACTAGGAGAAATTATAAAAACTCACTAGGAGGACTAGGAGCAATGATCAAAACTCACTGGTACCTATAGGACTAGGAGCAATGATCAAAACTCACTAGGTAAATACTAAGTTTTCCAAATGGGAGAAAACTGCAACGCGTCAGGATCAGACAGAAACGGTGGTATGAGTTGGGTCTTTCTTGTTAGTGATATAATTTTTTTCATAGTCACAGCCATATTACTAGGAGACTATTAGCACGTTTCTAAGCGACTTTATTTAAGGCGAAAGCGCCAGGGTTGCCCGCGTTATTCTTACGTTTTTTGCAATTTGCAGGTCAGTGCCAAGTTGTAGGTTGAGCAAAATATTATTCGCGACTATTACATAATTATATATATTTACATCATTATTTATTTATTTATGATAACCATAAGAATCATCAATACATTTTTCAAAGTTAGAAATCCTCTCCTTTTGCAGGCCATTCAACTCGATTTCCGGCAACACTCATCCAGCTGCTAACATCAGCCACCCTGCGAAAACCGTCGCTCCACCTAGCCTGAGGGCGGTTTGCCGATTCGCGGTCTCCACTCAAGATTTCGTCTACCCCAACGGTCATCGGTTCTAATATGGCCGGCCCATTGCCACTTCAGCTTGCTTATTCGTTTTGTTTTGGAGCGTCGGAAGTCGCGTCGTTCGGGTTTGGCGGCTGTTCGTAACCCGGGGATTCTTCGCACCTTGCCGTTACCGTGACCGCCGGTAAAATCAGGTACCTACAGCAAGACGGCCGGGAACTGGGGGCCGTGGTTGATTCTGGCTTGCCATTGGAGGGTTTGCCCATAATCACCACGCTGGACATGCGGGTTGGCGATCGCAGATCGCAGCTTCTCGCACTAGTGACGCTGCTACCCGTCACTAATCTGCGCCATTAACTGCGAAGTTCAATGGTTATACAGCCATTTGTCGGGGTCAAAGCCTCGTTTGTTGTTCAGCAGGATGCACTACGAGCAGGTGAGGTTGACTTGTGGCACTGAGATGGTAACTCAGACTCGATATCAAATCTAGCTTATGGTTTCTATGTTTCTATTCTTTCTATTTCTATTTTCTAATGTTTTTTTCTTTTTTCTTTACTTATGCTTTTATTTTTGGATGATGACTAAAAGTTTATTATTTGTCCGTCAAGTAGATTATTAAAATATAATGGACACGTATTTTTTATTATTTGTCTGACGAACTATACTACTATTATGATGTAAATTGTTATAGTCGCGACGATCGTGAATCATATTTTCTCTCTCAAAGATCTGCAAATTGAAAAAAAAAAAGCAAGAAAATTTAAATTTCGCGGGCTACCAATAGTGTTTGAGATATGGGATATTTTCAGTCACAACCGTTATAAGTATCAGTTTCTTTTCGAGAAATACTATGAAATACAAACAAATTTTTGCGACCGGTAAAATCAATATGTGCATGCGTAAATATTTATCCCAACTACGGAAGCCTTCACTGTGCGTGGTAGGACACGCTTTTGGGCCAATCTTTTATAACCGGCCAAGTGGACACGCACTTGGCCGGTTATAAAAGATTGGCCCAAAATAGCAGTAGATAGTTTTATTCTGTTTTGTTTATCTGTAAGGCTTTCAAAGAACTAAAATAAATTTTAAAAAAAGATAGTTGCTGACCGTCACAAGTCTCAGTACAGGCGTCCTTGAAGTCGACAGTAGCGGATCGGTTCTCATCGTGAAAACACTGACGTTTTTTGCGCGTGGACTGCGGCTTCGCGATGTGTTCTCCTTGGAACTCTCGCAGTTGAGTCTGAACAAGAAAATAAAAATGAAGGTAATTAATTTAAGACATAAATAAACCTTCCGGAACAAATTCTCTAAGTGATGGTGAAAATCGCAACACAATCCGTCGAAAATTTTAGAAGAGCAACGCGGTCACCTCCTCCTTAGTCGTTCACTCTTGACAGAGTGGTCGTGGTTGATGACTCTGCATTTTCTTTGGCCAAAGCAGCCCTCGCGATGCTCCTCCACTTATTCCGGTCACACAGACACACAGACACGAAAAGCGACATTAATTTATAATAAGTGAAAACTGAAACTATGAGTTCAGCACACAATTCTAGACCTAGGTCTAAGCGTAAAAAATTTCAGTCGATTATTAAAAAAACTATTGCTTTTCCATAAATTTTAACCGCGGATGTCACTTTTCTATTAAACAACTGTTTTTTTTTAAGAGCGTTGACTCGGTACGGCATTTCATACAAACTTTCAAGTCCTTTTTTTATCGAAATGAATGAACCGATTTTAATGAAACTTCATACGCATAAGCAGGATACATAGGTCTAAAAAGTTAGTAAAGAACATTTTCGAAAAATAGTGTTGCAGCTAAATTAGACCGATTTTAAATATTCCATAGAAGCAGAAATTTCCATTTATCTTTTTTTAAATAAGACATTTAGAAAATGTTCTTTACTAACTTTTTAGACCTATGTATCCTACTTATGCGTATGAAGTTTCATTAAAATCGGTTCATTCATTTCGATAAAAAAGGACTTGAAAGTTTGTATGAAATGCCGTACCGAGTCAACGCTCTTAAGAACCAGATAAAAATTTCAACGCATTAGGTTTAGAATCCTGCACTGAATCCATGGTTACAGTTTGCGCGTCGGTAGCAACCAACCACCCTGTATACAACGTGTCGTTTTACATCTTCGTCAAATTTAAGGGTGTGGTATATACCATCAAACCGAAACAACTTTCTCCATGGCACCAACATCGTAATCGCGAAAAAATAATCAGCCGCCCCATACATTTGCGTCGAGTAGGTATTGAAGTTTTCTGTGGGACAGTTGAAAATTTTTTCGCGATGTTGGTCCCATGGATAAAGCTGTTCGGTTTCATGTTCTATATCACACCCTGAGGGGCAATTCCCGTATTTTTAACAACGTTCGCAATATCATCTCAAGACTCAATCTGTCAAAAATTGTATAGCGTTTATATAAATTTTTGACATTTGATTGTCGCTGGCATTTATTTATTTATAGTTAATTAAAACGGTACAACACCAATTACATTAATTAACGTAGAAACATAGTAACTTAAAAACTAACATGGTACAGTAGACTCCCTTGCATACTTTCTCTCACAGAACACCAGACATATACGCATAATTTTACTCCATTCATCCGCAAAAATATCACATTCAGGGTTGGCAGTCAGAAGGGCGTTGAGCATGTGAATTTAAACGTTTTTAGGTACGAGAATTGGCCTTCTGAAATTTGTCGAGAATGCAAAACGACACGTTGTATATAGAAGACTACGTACCTCTAGCGCAGTTTTAGCCTCCTTCAGCCTGCGACACTGTTCCTCCCTCTCTCTTAAGTACTGAGCGCAAGTCTCGCACTCGTCGTCCAGTTCCTTGTACTTCTCTCTCAGTTGTAACAGCTCTTGTTTACACGACTGAAGCTCGTGGCGCGCTGACTCTAGTTCCCTGTTTACAAAAAAGTCATAAATAAAATTGCAGGTAGAAGTACAATGTAAACTTGTGGGTGCGGTAATAACCTTATGAGTAACCTTATACATATTTTAGCCAACTGATGAGAAACTGTCTTCGTGATGCCCAGCATCCTTATTGCGTAACTAAACTCAACTGAACTCAAAGCATTTATTTCAAATAAACCAATTACAGGCACTTATGAATTGTCAAGGGGTCGGTCAGTTAGAAAGATGAAGCTAGTCGCCCATTCCAAAGCGTAGTAGGTACCTATGGAGAAGAATGGGCAAGAAACTCCACGGACACTCTTTTAAATGAAATAAACACGCGCCACCATCAGCGAGACATTAGAGTGAGCATGATATACTTTCAGCCGCCAGGGCACATTCAAGTCAAATAAAGACGTACCCAGTAAATGGTAGCTTTAGAGTAGGACATAGTACTCACACATGTTCAACACACTCTGAACGACTATCACTTTCATTTCGACACTGCAATAAAATCCATTCTTACTTCATAAGTTTGAAAAATTTGTCTACTCGACACCATAAAAACATACATACATAAACACACGCCTTTTTCCTATAGCGGTGGCAGAAACTACAGAACACCATCTGTTACAATCCTTAAAAACCGCAATGAATAATGTTGGACTGTCAAAATGTAAAGGATGGAAAGGATGCTGGAGTTACAACGTACAATACACAAGGAAGTGCTCCAAGGCGACGAGTGAGTTTAACAGCTATGCAGTTATAAATACCTGTGACTATTCTTCTCCAAAGCCTTCTGCATCTTGCCAAGTGTATTCTTCAAGTCTTGGTTCTTGAAACGTAACTCTTCAATGGTCTTGGTGAGTTTCTTGTTCTTATCGACTTCGGCGTCAAACGACATGCGGTCGACTACCACTGAATGTAGGTTGGTCCAATCTGGTAACAATATTGACATTTTAGATTTCTGGGTCTGACATTGACATATGTTTACCTATAGCCGTGTCTCCTGCGAGTGTTTTTTCAAAACATTAGACAAAAACATAGAAACAAAGAGGCGTGGCCAATGTGGCCATACACATTTGTGTATGCAAACACGATGTTTTTGTTTTCCGAGCTGCATGGAAAACGTTCCCCATGCGGGGGAAGAGAGGAAGGGTTTGTTTCATTTACAAACTGCAGCGCGCACCGCGCACATCTGTTGTCAAACTGATAGCACGTCTTCCTTGTCGGAATCGGAACTCATTACGACATCTACTTTGTAACTAAACATATTTGAATACGTAGGAGACCGCTTGTGTATGAAAATTAATGTTTATGTGTAATGTTTCGCAAAAAGACGCGCAGGAGACACGGCTTATTTCAAACATTTAGGCCAACTTACATCACAAATCACTTAGACTCTGATTTTTCATTTGCTAGACCAAAATGACAGATGCGATCGACCTTTTTTTGTCATTTTGACAATTATTTTAGTCATGTTATGTTAGGTAATATTAGTCTAGCAAATTAAAAATCAAGAGTATAATGCATTTAACCATCTTCAAACGATTGATAGAAATAGAATAATGCTTTAAATTCGTTTAGCGCTATGCGCCATACAATGTTTGAAATGTGTATAGAACCAAAATTAAGTAGATAACAGGTCAAAGAATCATGATTTCGTTATAATATAACGAAATCATGATTCTTTGACCTGTTATCTACTTAATTTTGTAATTTTGTACTTAATTTTATATATTATAATAAAAATCTACATTTTACAACTCTGATAATACTTTCTGGTAATGTTTTACCATATTTCTAAGGAATATAAATAATACGTAGTTCTCTAATATCAAAATTAAATTAAATATCTTGTGCAAAACAATACAATTCTCTAGGGTTTCCTGGATAATTGTATTATTTTATAGACACGAAAAGCGACTTTAATTTGTAATCATTATGTATTATATCGACTCTTTCCGCTACAAAGTGCGTAAAGACCATTCTGGGCCAAATTCACTTTTTGATGCAGTCTTCTGCTAGATCAGTTAACTAAGTAAGACTGCATCAAAAACTGAATTTGGCCCAAAATGGTATTATGCCGTTTGTAGCGGAGAGTCGATATAATAGATTAAGTAACTAACCAACTATTTAAAAAATATCAAAAATAAATATATTAGATTATTTAATGTCAATTCTTTTTACCTTCGTCAGTATTAACGCTGACGTCAGCGACGCTCGGTTTTGATGCAATCTGTTGACTTTGATTGGGATTGCACGACTGTAATTTCTCCTTGAGATCGGACACTGTAGCCTGTAAAGGATAAAGTAGACTTTGAAAGTTAAATCAATCAGTTTATTACACCACTAACTTCTGCCCGCGACTTCGTGCGCGTGAAATTTCTTGCTCCTCCGACCTACCCCGTCGCCGTCGTATCGTATTGCCTGCCCGCGATATTACTGTTTTAGCTTAGCGTTCTTTGTGAGTTTTTTCTTTTTGTTGGGTTTCCTCGCGTCCTTGCGTGATGTTAAATAACCTATATCCTTCCTCAAGAATTGGGCTATCAAATGCAAAAAGATTTTTTCAAATCCGATTGGTAGTTCCAAAGAGTAGCGCGTTCAAACAAACTCTTCAGCATTATTATCAGTATAAAGATTAAATAGCTTGCACCCGCGGCGTCGCCCGCGTGGTATGTCGGTAAAAAGTACCCTATGTCCTTTTCCAGGTCATAGTCTACCCGTGTGCCAAATTTCATCCTAATCCGTTTAACCGTTTTAGCGTGACAGCGTTACAAACAAACAAACTCACTTTCACATTTATAATATTAGTTAGGATGGTTTGGGAATGCATTCCTGATTCCCGACACCTGTCAGTTGGACTCGATTAGGAACTAATAAAGTTAAAATTCGTAAAACACGTATTCTTTTGTACTCAGCGATCGCGGTCCTTATGATTTTGCATCACAGTGATCTTTATTGTTATTACTTTATGGTTGCTGTCAGACGTAAAATAACTGTGAAAAGACTGTATACACGGTGTAATTTAAATAACGCACAACCTCTTATGGAGTCATTGTACTCATCAATATGAACTAACAACAACAATAACAACTAACAACAACTAATAATACTACACTATATACTATTAATATGAACTTTTACTATGGGACTAAACCTGAAATCGCAAAAAAAAAACAGCTGTTTCCTACGTTTTTGTTCGCATTAGCTTTTGCTCGCGGCTTCGCCAGCGTAGATGTCGGTAAATATCCGGTAACGTACTACCGGGAAATCCTTCCTTAGCCTACGTTCGCACGGACGTAAAAATATCGACGTATAAATATTTTTTTCGCGTACTGGATTTTCAACGCTCTGCTTATCGCCAAGAGTTGAAAATCCAACAGTGTGTTTTTTTGACGCGCTGGGATGCACTCTATTTTTGTTAGTTTCTCGAAGCTCGGCTCAAGAGTTGAAAATCCAGTACCTACGCGATAAAATCCCGCCGCGATATTTTTACGTCCGTCCGAACGTCAGCTTATTCCTTGTCTGCATTATAAAGTGAACCTCTGTGCAAAATTTCAGCTTTCTTCTATATTCGATTTTGCCGCCCAGCTGAGCCAATTCAAAGACCATGTACAATCTTACCTGCAGTGCCATCTTCTCTTTCCTAAGCCGCGAACACTGTTCGTCTCTCTCACGCAAGTACTCGGCGCACGTCTCGCACTCCTCGTCCAGCTCTCTGTACTTCTCTTTTAGATCTTCTAACTCTTGCTGACAGACGGCTAAACGCTCTCGCAGATGGGATACCTCACTGTAACATCAGAAATACTTATTGCCCGACTGCGCAACAGAAAATACATGTTCATGTTTTTCTCGCGTATCTACAGGGTGTACCAGAAAGTTGTAGTAGTAGAAAGGTGTGAACAACTTTCTCCAAGGGACCAACATCGTAATCGCGAATATCAACTGTCCCGTACAAAACTTCAATACTTACTCGACGTAAATGTCCCATACATTTGCTTCGACCCATTAATTATCTTTCGGTCTATAATTTGCAAGTGGGTGCCGCCTGCTACCAAAATTAATGCGAGTATTTAACTTAGGCTTTCAGCTCATAATGTAGTATGTTGAACTAGAGTTTGCTTTGTTTTTAGTTTATTTTAATTTTGTTTTCTATTCTCAATCTTGTTTCGGTCTTTTTTTTGCAGTCGGGTTTTTGATTTTTTAAATTATTTATTTTATTTTATAACTAGCTGACCCGACAGACGTTTTCCAGTCCCAATTTCAATAACTCAAAATTCCCATAGAAAATCCACTTTCAGTTTTCCAAAATTTTCCCGGCAACTTTTCCAATTTTTCTCACCGTTTAAACCTTCCCTGGACTACGACAAACATTTCAAAATCAGCTAAATCGGCCCAGCCATTCTCGAGTTTTAGCGAGACAAACGAACAGAAATTGATTTTTATATATGTATACAGGGTGTAAGGGAAACGCTTCCGAAAACGAAGACAGGTGATAGGGCTAGTGATTCTCGATACGATACCATAAAAAAATCTGAAAAAAGAATTTGACAATTTTACCATTTTTTTTAGCATTTTTCGTACACTATGCTGTGAGAATAGTCAAATGGAACCATTTTTTTTATTTAAAATTGTAGCATGCAATGTATTCGTAAATAAATATCAGCTGACGCTCGCGCGTAACCTCGAGGTCACAGTGCGCGCGAGCTGTCCGACAGCAGCGCGGCCGACGACCCCGCGTCACAGATCCCCCCCCACACCCGACAACAACAAGACATTGACTTTACAAGCAATTTTGTTAATTAGTTCATTACAATAATTTTGTACGTAGCGCGTAGCAACAAAATTGAAATGTTTACACAACACGGTCACATTTTCTTTAGACCTGGCGTCGATTACGTTATACCAAAAACAAAAAATAATAACAAGGCGACGCGACACAACGCGACGGGGGGTGAAGGGGGAAGCAAGATTGCGGTGGCGGCGGTATCGTTTGAATTCGTTTGTCGGCCGGCGCCGCCGCGGCGCACCGCGCACGCAGGCCGGCGGCGGCATGTTTGATCTTCTAGGAACCCAGTCAGTTAGTTCATTTCCGACTTCGTGGGCGAACGCACGCAGCTATTCTACCGAATTTAATACTGTTTTGTTAGTTTTCGTGTATCAATAATAACTAGTTATTATTGATAAGTTTTTAGTGCTGTTTTATTGTTTTTTACTTTTAAACAATGCCTGATGCATACGTGTACAGTGCTCGTTTCTTTTTGTGGGGGTCTCGTGGAGGTATGTGAAAAAAGAGTGTTTGATCGATAATGTGACAGTGCTGATGAAATGCGGGGCAGAATAAGTGCAGAATGTGTTGAGGATCATAAGGTCGCAAAGGATTTAGACAGGTACGTAAAATACCTCTGTCAGCCTCAGACCAAATTAGTCTGAGTTATCAGCTTTAATGTTCAACAGTGTTCTATGAATGCGATTAAGTGGTGTTGTGAATTCCGTATACATAAATCCCTTGACTCGGCCGTACGGAGCGCTCGGCGCCGGCGCGCGCGCGGCGGTGTCTCGATTGTGTCAGTGACCTCACGTTTTGTACGATTTCCATTGAGCGCTAAAGAAATTTGAAGTTTTCAAAATAAAAGCGAAAGGTTAGTGTAATCCGTTTGCATTTAGGTTGTATACAGGGTGTAAGGGACAGCCCTCCGCAAACTGATAGGGTGAATTCAGTATGTCATACTAAGATGACCGGTACATGAAATTTTTTCAGGAACGTTAAGGGAATGCAATAAACCTGATTTGTTTGTGTTTTTGTGCACAAATCGGAGCGTCTATTACTGGTTAGGAGGGGTAGGTAATAGGTATGCGGTGAGTTCGATGAACTCTTTAGCTAGACAGAAAGTGAACAGCTGATTTCACGCGTCGTTGGTTAGAGTATTTCAACATCTATTGCTGGTTCTTTTTTTTTTTGCAGTTTTTTTTACATAAATGGAGTGCTGCGAACACACAATGCAATTTTACATTGAAATATAGAAAATGTAACTGAAATAAAAATTGAAAAAATAAAAATTTTCCTGAGAAAATTTCCGGTGGAATATGATTCAAAATGAGGAGCTGAATGCACCCTGTTAGTTTGCGGAGGGCTGTCCCTTACACCCTGTATAATATACCTTCTGGCTTCGGAAGCGTTCCCCTTACACCCTGTATACATTTGAATAAGGTGGTCACATACAAATTTGGTGAAGATCTGATGAGGATCTTCGGCGTGATGAGCAGAATAGCTCCTCAAAATGCAGTAAATTGCTCACTTTTAGATTTCTACCAGTGGAATTAGCCCTTTTTATTTTTATTATTACGAATTTTGTTTATTACGAACCTGAAGGCATCACCCGAAGTGTCAGAAGGCTTCGAATGGTTTAAGTCATCAAGTATCCTGTTCGATTGGTCAAGTCCTGAAAGTGAAACTCAACATATGAAACATACAACACAGATTAATACAGATGGGACACTCCACAGTTTAGGTATGAAGCTACAAGTATGCGGCGGGCCCAGTTCACTGGGCCAATTCAGCAGGACTGTAGCAAGAGCAAGAGGTCGTAGTAAGAGTCGTTTATTAATCAGTGATGGTACACAAGATTTTTCACACCAAAAAAGAAAGTCTTTTCCCCGCAATTTTTAAAGTACAGTACAATTACTCAATGTACAGCAGTTTGCTGTACAGAAGTGCGTAGGTAATGGCTATGTATATCTACGGGTCTTGTTACACACTGCTTAAATGTGTATAAAAGTTTGTCTACGTTACCGGGTGACGGTGTGTGACCTAGCACACTTCTGTGCAGATCGTGAATGCTCTGCCTTCGTCGACGCGTCGCTAAAACGCTGCTAGGTCGAGATGGTGGCTCCTCGTCCTTATACAGAAACAAATGAATGAAGTACTTATTTATTTAAAAAAGCACAGCCACACGACATACTTTACACTTATGCTAGAAACAACCCTAATAACTAAATTACTAATATCATGAGAATAAGGTAACCGTCCTTATTCTGTGCTTCACCAACCACGTAAAAGGAAATTCATACTGTACGCATGATACTCCGCACTGCGTACGAGCTTGCATAAAAAGATGGTAGCTCTATCTGCATGTTGTTTCTGACACTTTAGGTTTAGTTAGTAAGTACAGCATCTCCACAGATGTCGCTACCAAAAAAAATTGCATTATTGTACATTTTTTGTCATAAATACGTGTGCGTACGCGCAGCGGAATGTTGTTGAATTTAAAGATTTTAATTATGCAGATATTTAGTGTATGACGTCGTATAATTGTGTATGGTGAAAAAAAATTTGTGCACGCAACCATTGTGGAGAAATTCACCAAAAACTGATTCCGCTGGGCGAACGTTGTCCTGGCGGAACTTTTTTTAATCCATAGACTTTAGAAGAAAAGAGATGTGTCCAAAAATTAGTGTGTATTTGTGTGTAATTGTGTATGTATGAATAAAACTAGTGCATGCATAAACTTCGGAGAAATTCAAGTTTCCGCTACGGGAACGTTTGGCCATTAGCTAGTTTTCATATAAAGGGCTTACATAGAGAGCTGTAGATTTTTACATACGTTGTTTTGAATTTGTTTATATTTGTTTAAAAAACAGATTTAGAAAAAATCGTAGGGCTTAAAAGATAAAAATATAAAGGTAAAATACGCTTATTAGGTCTTAGTTCTTAAAGTATGCACTTTGGGGTCTAGATTTTCACGTTTATACAAACCTTGTAAGTGTCTGCAACATGTTGCCAAGTATCAATGATGTTCCGTTAGTAACTAAAGAGTTATAGGACAAATTTACCATGAACAGATCACTGTTTACAAAGCAGTCAAATATCACGACGTTCTGAAGGAATTGCATGGTAATGTGTATGTCAATAATTAGTGTATTCATTCAACTATTCTTATGCAAAATTTCATGTCATTAAATTCAGTAATTAAAGAAAAACAATTATAATACTGACGAAGCATCGAAAACCTACATAACCCGACCAAGTTCGGATGGCTACAAAAAAGCGGCCGTGCAATATATTTAGGTAACATCCCAAAATTTACAGTATAATACCGGTATTGAATTGGTATAGGTGATAACACAATTGTTGTTTCGATATAATTTATAGGTCATTTATTTTTGTACACCTACTTTTTTATTTGACTATGACAGAAAGTAGGTACTATTTACGTAGGTACTTTATTTAAGTATGCGCTTGAGACTTGAGATATAATCTAAATATATTATTTAAGACAAATAAAATTCATACAGCTAATTTCTATTGAAGATTTCACGGATCAGGATTCTAAATATAGACCCCTTAGGGAAATTAAATATTTACCACATGTAAGTATGTACTAGTTACTGTTTAGGTAAATATTTATCATATTGTAGCTTATTACACTATTTAACCAATAGACTAGGCATGCACGAGCGTTCCCCTTTGCAACTTTAGTGGATCAAACAATCTTATAACTTAAAAAAAACTACTTCTTGAATCGATTTTTTTTTCTTATGTATGTGAGCGTGTTCCCCCGCACCCCACCAAAATATGCAGAATTATTTTGTTCGAAGTTCGGTACGCTTAATCCTTTAGTTAAATAGTCTAAGTATTGTAGTTATGAATTGATCAAAAATATTCTTGTGTGAAAAAATAGACAACGCGCTGCGCGCAACGAGCGATAGGCGGCTTCCCGCTTGAAACGGTACTGTCATCCTTGAAGAAAAGAGAGGGCAATATGTTTTCGCGCGTATTCGTTTGCTGTTGAACTTGAACCTGATTTTGTTTCATCCCCAGTCACAAACAAATAAATGTGCAGTCAAGGACAATGTGCGTATGCGCTGTTGTTTTGCTATGCATCGCCAATTCTCTGTAATAATAATATTGACAAAGTGTGTTATTAATGTTATAGTGTAACAGTGAAGCATAACATAATTATGTAGTAGGAATATTGAGTGAATGATAGTGAGAAGCTGATAACAGATACAAGGTAAGATTTTATAATAAATTAATAGCTATAGACTTATTCATTTACGTATGTAGTTTATTAGGCAGATAAATTATAATAATTGTGTTATGTTAACATTGGACAGACACCATAAACCCAAGTTAATATCTACTGATTGATCTAATTCTATATCTATTTACTTAAATTTATAATAATAAATTATACTAGACATATATTGTAATATAATCGTAATTTCATCATCATTTTCGTTTTTCATTCAAGAAATGCAATTGTTTTATTTTTTCCTAACGCTTGTGTACGCAACTGTACCATATTAATAAATACTATATTGGAAGGTTAAGAACGTTTCTAAGATATATGGCAGGGCCGCTTTTTGGTAGCCATCCGAACTTGGTCGGGTTATGTAGGTTTTCGATGCTTCGTCAGTATTATAATTGTTTTTCTTTAATTACTGAATTTAATGACATGAAATTTTGCATAAGAATAGTTGAATGAATACACTAATTATTGACATACACATTACCATGCAATTCCTTCAGAACGTCGTGATATTTGACTGCTTTGTAAACAGTGATCTGTTCATGGTAAATTTGTCCTATAACTCTTTAGTTACTAACGGAACATCATTGATACTTGGCAACATGTTGCAGACACTTACAAGGTTTGTATAAACGTGAAAATCTAGACCCCAAAGTGCATACTTTAAGAACTAAGACCTAATAAGCGTATTTTACGTTTATATTTTTATCTTTTAAGCCCTACGATTTTTTCTAAATCTGTTTTTTAAACAAATATAAACAAATTCAAAACAACGTATGTAAAAATCTACAGTTCTCTATGTAAGCGCTTTATATGAAAACTAGCTAATGGCCAAACGTTCGCGTAGCGGAAACTTGAATTTCTCCGAAGTTTATGCATGCCCTAGTTTTATTCATACATACACAATTACACACAAATACACACTAATTTTTGGACACATCTCTTTTCTTCTAAAGTCTATGGATTAAAAAAAGTTCCGCCAGGACAACGTTCGCCCAGCGGAATCAGTTTTTGGTGAATTTCTCCACAATGGTTGCGTGCACAAATTTTTTTTCACCATACACAATTATACGACGTCATACACTAAATATCTGCATAATTAAAATCTTTAAATTCAACAACATTCCGCTGCGCGTACGCACACCATAAATACAGTAACAATATTTAGTTTACATTTTATTAATAAAATTGAGCATATTTTAATAATTTTACACATTATAATTTAGAAGATATAATTTATGTACTGGACTTTTTTTAACTGGTAACTGTCACTGTCATAAGAATTGAATTGTGTTGAAAGTTTCAAACTTCAACTGTTTTGCGAAAGGATGGTAATAAATTTGTGTTGCTAAGTTTTACTTAATAAGTTTTCCTTTTGAAAATGCCTAAATTATGATCATTTGGCTGTGCTCCCAGTGGTAAGTTTAATTTCTATTACATTTGTTAGAAACAGCTGTTAGATTCAATGCTTTGTGTGTCCCTTTTATTATTCATTTATGTAGGCAGTTATCCAAGGTTTGCTTATTAAGAGCATACCTATCACATATCCATGGCTTTCGGATTTCCATGGAAAGCACAACATAGGTATTCAAAGATAAGAGTATTCAAATAGCCTATAGCTCTTTTATCTTTCCAATTTCAGGTGTCCCAATGCATCGTTTTCCAAATGCTGATAAGTTCCCTGAGCGTCATAAGGCTTGGGTCAATCTTGTTGGCGTAAAACTAGAAACAGCATAAACATTATAAAAATAAAAAATTACTAACACATTTGACTTGTTTAATTTCACGTCATTTCTATGAAAGACTAGCCTAATGTATTATGTCAACCGCTTATAAATGGTAACAAAACTAGTAAAAGCAGATCCGGTCCTCTGTAAAACCTATAATAGTGTGCTTAGTGTGAGTTTTTTCATAAAGAAAACGTTGCTAAGTAGATACTTACCACGTTTTTGTCTCGAGTATTAAATGTATGAAAACGTAAAAAGCGGAAAATATGGTAAACCGAACGTTTTCATTTTAATAATCGATACACAAACGTGCTATCTACTTAGTAACGTTTTCTTTATGAAAAAACTCACAATAAGGACACAGTACCTACAATATACCACTCTAAATAGCTAGCTATAGACTGGATAGTTCGGATACAAATTGTAGACGGCGCCACTGGGGTTGTTTGCATAAAAATACCGTAAGAGGGCTCTTCCCCCTATTTATTAGTATACTCTTTGGGACAGTCTGTCGAGCGACATGCCACATGTTGGTCACTGAATGAGATATGCCAGTTAGTTGCAGTTTACCAACTGCTGTGCACTGGCAGCTTTGTTAATAAGGTATGCAGTTTGTAAAAACGAACGTTGTTTCTTTGAACACCCAGCCGTTAAATTTGTGGTAGTGGCGGGTGTAACCGCAGCTGTATATGCTGCCCTGGTCATGCCATCTAGATTGTTCTACTTAATATATATCATGCTGGTACTTAGGGTCGGTCAATGCATGTCGTCAGGACCGAAGCTACACACAACGGTCGGGGAAGCACTGGAACCCCCCCCCCCCCCCTAAGGCGAGCTGAGCATAGCGTTCACCACACGGAACAGAAAAAACAGTGGAAGTGCAAAGTAGGCGTGGCACGCGTACGCCACAAATAAGCCTTGTTACGCTTACTTTGTCACAGTACTCAGTCGTGTTCTACCATCGCGTCGAGCGACAAATTTATTTTTCCGTAGCTATGCCGTATTGTTCAATTTAGAGTGCAAAAATGATAGTAGGAGAAAAAATCTTAAATATGGAGGTGTATTGATAAGTACGATTTTATTTGTTTTCTAATAAAATACTAGTTAATTACAAATTACTCAAAATTTAGTAGAACGTCTAGTTAAAATCAACGTTAGAAGATTAAAATAAAGTTTATTTTTCGATTGCTGAATTCACTATTTCGTTCTCGAAAGTACTTCGCTACTCTATTAGTGATGTAGTCGGGTGGAATGTTGGTTTTATCGATAAAAGAAAATAAGTAATTTTATATTTATTAAATTACAATACAAACATAAGGTTGCCTAATATTCATACACGAAATTTATTTTAAGAGGTGTATTAAGTTGCATAGATGCTCTAAAGCAAAAATATAAAATAACGTAATTATTATAATTTTAATAATGCTTGAGACGTTGCATTGCATTGACCAGCCGGTCATTTCAGTGTGTAAGATCGTATAGACAAGACAAGACCAGCGGTGCCTGACGATTACCGTCTGGGTCCGACTGGTCAGTAACTGATGTAGTTATATATTTTATTTTTAAGTAATACTACGTCATCGTTCCTACAGTTTTACTGAACTCCCAACAAGACTTATTTTTTCGAATTAAACAAGAAATCTGGTACCTTTCTATCGATATCGCTAATGTAATTCAAAATTAAATGTGTTACTGCACTGGTGTGGCCTTGGTCGAGTAGCAATAGATATCGGCCTATGACGCGAATGTCAACATTATGGCTAACGCAATTAAATTTATAATTACGACCACTGAGAATACTGCCATCTATGGTCGAGTAGTGGAATTTAATTTACTCGTCAATCGAATCTAGTTTGACTTTGGAATACAAAACGTTGTAAATACTTTCAATAATAGCATGAAGGTTTATTTAGATGTAGGATCTGTGACTTATGCTAGCTTTGACTAAAATTAAAACGACAAATCAAAGGAATTGCTTGTTTGTAGTGCATTATATGATTATCGGTTTATTTGTGTGAGTTTGGTGACAACGGTTCTTATAGTAATTTTGTTGCATTGCACTTCCACTGTTTTTTCTGCTCCGTGGTTCACCACAATATATTGCTGCCATGAAATTTAATTCAAGCACTGATGGACATTTAATTATCATTGTCAATATTTTATTACAATATTATTCCTACCTGATCAGTCTTTGAAAGGGACAAGCTGTCACGTCTGAAACAATACAAACATATTTATTGTAGTTATTTTGTGAAGAAAGCATAAATTTTCTTAAATTATTTTTTATATGAATGTACCCTTTGCTATGTCTCATAGTCGGACTGCTTCTGTTGGATATATCTTCATCGACGTCCATGAAAAGGTCGTCTGTTTTCTGCCTAGACTCAAACATAGCTTCCACTCTGTTGTGATCTGAAACAAATTAGAAACTACTTTTAAACTGTTCACTGATTGATAAGCCACTTAAAATGCGTTGTTATCAATATATTTTCTTCTACATTGTAGTCCACACATAATTAACTTTCTTGACACATCTTCATACTTATATTTACGGTTTACATACACATATATGTCGGGTCGTCAGGATTTACTCAGATAGATCACACACCATGTGGGCAGAAGATGGGTTTAGTGCAATGAAAACACACTGGGTGCTATACTCGGTGATTATTAAAGTCACAATCTAACACAATCCCTCCAAATTAAAATTAACACAATCACTGAGCACAACGAATCGAATACATATCCGTGGCGTAGTAACCCCGATGCGATCAGACACTAGACTGTCCTCCTCGCCATGAACTTAAAACATCACGACTCTGTAGAAGCGCGCTGTTGGTGGCGCGCTTGCGATTCGTTTCCTGATCGTACTATTGACCGGATCCGACATATATATTTCGCGTTTTCTCGAAAAACTAAGAAATCTACCGGAGGTTTTAATTATGTGCTCGTCATTCAAAATCATGTGGTGCATCGTATGCGCGACTTACTTTGTATGTAAAACCGTAGACATGAATAAACAGATTTTGTATGTCAGAGAGAGATCGCTTTTAGGATATTCTTTACCTCCAAACTCATCGCCGAACAAGCGCTTAGAGTCGTGCAGACTCTGTCGTCTTCGTCGGGACAAGTCGGTGAGAGCGTCTATGGACGGGCGAGATTGACCCACTAGCTCTTCAAGCTCAGCCACTCGTGCCTGCAAAACAAAAGGTTATTATACTGTATTGTACACATAAATTACAAAAAAAAATGTTTAATCATATTATGGACAGCTTGTGTTTTGTGTACTAAGGCGAGCATAACTCAGAATTGGGATCTCTAACAGCAAACCTCAGTGCGATAGAGATATTTGTAAATGAGGATATTAAATAAGTTCAGTCTATCTTTTCTTTTTTTTTGTTTACCAAATCTGTGAGATAGCTCTTTGTCCTTCACCGGTGCTATATAGCCGCCGAAAAACTATCATCATTCCGCCAATCGACGTCCAAACTATCATCACACAAACAACTGTTGGGCATGAGGACATAGTTATGACCAAAGCTTCTACACAACGGCTGGTCTTGTCTGGATCTAGTGGATTCCCGCAACCTTCACAGTCATCGGTACATCCACTCTAAGCCTTCCGGTGCGGAGTCACAACTCGAGAACGTGTGTTCCAGCTGTGACAGACAGACAGACGGACAGACAAACAGACAGACAGACAGACAGACAGACAGACAGACAGACAGACAGACAGACAGACAGACTGAGTCACACCATAAGGGTTCCTTTTTTACCATTTTGGTATGGAACCCTAAAAACACACCACAAAACACACAAACACAGTAAACAATATCGAGAACGGGCCTTATTGCGATATTCCTTTTTACGAGGTAAACAGGTACCTACTTATTTCCCGACGTTGTTGTTGTTGTTGGCCTTATTGCGATATTCCTTTTTACGAGGTAAACAGGTACCTACTTATTTCCCGACGTTGTTGTTGTTGTTTTATAATGTGTACAAATCGCGAAAGTTTAAAAAGTAGCCTATGTGTTAATCCAGGGTATAAGCTATCTACATACCAAATTTCATCCAAATCGGTCCAGCCGTTTGAGCGTGAAAAAGTAACAAACACACACACTCACAAACTTTTGCCTTTATAATATTAGCGTGATGATGGTGAAAACCGAATGAAAATCCGGTCACGTGAACAGACACGAAAAGCAACTTCATTTTATAACATATGGTATAAATAACAAAATCAAACATACCTCTAAAGTTTCCTTAGTCTTCTTCAACAGCTCGAATTCATTGCTGTCATAATGCAGGGTGGCTTTGTGTTTCAACTCTATCTGTTTGGTCTTCTCACTAATAGTCTTGTCATCTTCGTTCTTCTGTTTCTCTAGCCTGAAATTCATTTATTTACCATTTATGGATTACGCCTGTATTTCTCTAAGAGGTTTGGAGGTGTATACAGTACAATGTATTGAGCTTGTCTACTCTGAAATAACGCGCCCCACTACTTAAATTTATATACGTACATTAAGGTAAATGCGGTAGCGGGTTAAGTCATTTCAGAGTAGACAAGCTCTATCTGCTTTGTCCCATATAAAGGGGGTCAACCTATTGCTATCAACCGCGCACAAATCCAGACTGGGCTCTTACCTAAATATTCCTATTCTATATAAATAAAAAGAGAAGTCCTGACTGACTGATTGACTGACTCAACGCCCAGCCCAAACCCTTAGACCTAGAAAGCTGAAATTTTGCACATACACACATTTGCACATAGGCTCCCTTTATAATGTAGACAAGGAATAAGGAGTATGTTCCCGTGGGATATTATCCGACATCCACGCGGGCGAAGCCGCGCGGGAAGTGCTAGTAATTGATAAACACAATAGCACTTTGCCCGACCTGAGCATTGAACCGAGGACCCCCCGCACGCAATTTCACTTGCAACCATCAGTAGATTAAAATATCTTGCGTCTTTTCCCCACTTGTACCTAAATAGTTATTTAGGTACTTAGTACTTCTTGGTCTTAGTATTATATATGTTTAATTTTAGACCAAGATAATGGACATTATTTAAAACGGCTTTGTCTAAGCAGTATCTCTGTCACTTTCGCGTAACTGACAAGTTAAAAGTGCAAGACACAGACCGGACTGTAATAATTACATATATGTTACCCAAAGCACTTGCTGTAGCAACTCAATTCCAGTCAACACTAAATAAAAGCGTTTATTACCCGTGGTCCCTCCCGTAGTCCCTGGGGGTCTACTCCCCTAGCACGAAGCCCATAGTTTCGGTCTTCGTTACGGGCGTTTCCTACTCCTTATCACCTACGGATGGATGTTTGGTCCGGGCCCGAACGAAGTATGAATGACAACATGATTTGCCAGTTGTCCCCACTCCCGATGTGTTTTTGCCCGTCCGAAAAATTTAACTTTTACACTTGTTTTGATGGATCGTAATTTCAGACGGACGGATGAACGGACGGACGGAAAGACGGACGGACTTTTGGAGTAGGCCCCCTGGATGGCACCACGGGGAATTTTTGTGCCCGTGGTCCTTCCGAGAAATACAATGCTGCCGAATTAAAATGGAAATCTCCAAAGTATGATTCGCGACAATAACCAATATGAATTTACATAATAATAACCTCAAGAATCATCAATACACCTTTCTAAGTTAGATTTGCCGTGGTTAGGTCTGATTTCGGAAATCAGACCAAACGACAACAAATCTATGTACTATACTAATAAACGAATAAAAGCAGTAACGGGTAATGCTAACCCGAAATTCGGAGGCATTTCTATACCGATTCTTAATAAAAATGATGTGATTATTAAAAAGGAATTGTGACAAAAAACATATGATTCTATTTATATGAATATTGATGACATAGGCAAGCTTTAAATATTATTGACTGTTTACCATGGCAACCGTTTATTTACAGATATTGCCGTGATATACAAAAACAAGCAATGTCAAAGGATTTTTGTTCGGAACTGTTTGTAATAGTAATTCATTGGTTGAAAAACTAGTTAAGATGGCTTTGATTGATGCTACAATCGGGTAGGCAATTGTGCACGCCACGTGTGTCAATGCAATTTTGACAACTAAACTTTTATTTTTGTTTTTACTAATATTATAAGTAAGTTTGCACGTCAACGACGCCGAAACGGCTGAACGGTTTTGGGTGATATTCGGCATCCACAGAGACTATGCCTTGGATTAACACAGGGTCAAGGTACATTTATACGCTAAAAACAGTGATTCACAATGTTAACACCAGAAATAAGGACAAATTACGTGCTCCATTTCACCGGCACTTAAGGGTCATACATAACTCATTTAATTTTGTTGGTCTTTACAACCTTTTATAACAAGCTACCTTCTTCTTTGCTAGATTTGCCTTTTAATGCGTTTAAAGCTGAAGTAAATTCCAACCTTTGTTCAAAAGCATTAGGTTTTTTCTCCAGAATTATCTTACCTATTGACAGGTTATATGAGTTCATGTAATTCTTTATTTTATTTGACAAATAATTTTGTGTTGCGTAATGTAAATTATTTTGCGTACGTATAGAATCAAGTTTTTCTAACTGAACAGACAGCTGTGCTGCTGGGGAGTTTGTTCTTCTCAGCTAAATCACTAGGATGTGGTGAAGCGTGGGCGTTTTGTGGGACTGTCTTATGTAATTTTGACGTTCGAAAAGTGCTGATTCTCTAGTTTGAATAAATGACTTTTGATTGTGATTTTGAGTGTCAAAAACTAAATTAATTCGAAAGCAACTAGAAAACAAAAGATAACCATATTATTATAGAAAACTCACCTCATTATCATTCTTGTCTGAATCTCAGCGGTCTTCTCGTGTGTTTTAATATTAGTCTCCAGTCTAGAGCATTCTCTACATTTATCTTCAAACTTTTCCTTAACCTCCATATTCTGTTTCAACAAATTCTTCACTTCTACATTCAAATTTTCTATTATAATGCCATTCTCTCGTACAGATTCTCTCAATACTAAAATGTCTGAAGTCATCTTATCCATTTCTATGTTATTCTGTTTAATAGTCTCACCAGACTTTAACAATTCATTAGCGTAAGACTCCTTTTCTTTAACTATTACTTCATTCATTGCTTTCAAGTGTGCAATGTCATCTTGCATTAATTTTACACTTTCTATCAGTTCAGTAAATTCTTTTACTTTGCATTTATTTTGTGTATCGATTTCCAGTTCAAGTTTTTCAATAGTCTTTTCTTTCTCATCAACAGTACACTTTAATAATTTTACTTCTTCTGATAACTTTTCTATGAGATCAATATTTGCTTTATTTTCTTTAACTTTGCTTTCGTATATTTCACTCAAATATTTATACATTGCACTTCGGGCTTGTAGTTTGTTCTCTTTGTCCTCTAAATCAACGGTAAGAGCATTATTCATTTGTTGTAAGTTTTGACTTTGTGATTGAAGTTCCTGTATTTCCTTTTGTGTTTCTTCTATTATTTGTTTTGTATTCTTTACTTCTAAGGCAAGATTTTCTTTCTCGTTTTCTATATCGGACCTAATGCTGGTTTTGTGCTGGGTAATGACGTGATCAAATAGCAGGCCAATATTAGCGTTAGCTGGCAATGTCAAATCAATATCTTGATTTTTAACTACATTTAGTTCAATTAGTTTTTCATAAACATTGCTAATTGTTTCAGATAATTCTTTATCTTTCTTGACTATGTCTAACGTGACTGCGTTGCTTATCTCTTGGATTCTCTCTTTCTGTGTCTGGAGAAAATTGTATTCTTTTTCTTTGGCAGACAACTGGCACTTCATGTGCTCTAAGTTTTCGTTGACAGAACTTAATTCTTTAGTGACATTCTCCATGTGCGCTTGTAAATTAGTGTATTGCTCCATAATTCCAGACAAATCAGTTTCATGCTTGTTTACAATGTTATCGAAAAGAGTTTCGATCATTTTCATACTGGACAAACCTAATTCATTGTCTAAGACTTTAAAGAAATAGTCTTTGTACATATTTACCAATTTTGTTACGTCTATATCAGTAAAACTAAAAATCTCTTGGTTTAAGGTACTAATATTATTTTTAATTTGCGATAGAGCATTTACAACAGCGCTATAACTTTGATCTTTCTGTTTCAATTCTACAGTTACTTGAGAATGCGTTTCTTTTAAGTTGCTGATTTGATTTTCTAACTGGCTCTTAGTTTCATCGTAATCTTTCAATTTATTTGTTAAATTCTCTACTTCGTTACCATGTTTAGTTATTAAGTGTTCATAAAACGTTTTCATGAGATCGACAATTTTCATATCACGGTTGATATTGTCATTGTCTACGCCTGTTTTTTCAGCGTAGTAATTATAACAGTCTATTTTATCCATTTTATACATATCCATGGGGTGTTCCTCAGGAATATCAGGCATAGTACATTTGTTCGACTGAGGGCTGGTAATTGCATAGTCCTTAGTGAACGTGTACATATTGGATTCTCCCATGCTATCATCTAAATCCATTGAGAGATTGCTCCGGTCTAAATGATTTTTAATAGTGACTACATCTTCAGTAATCTCCTTGCAATCTTTTCTACCCGCATCTAATTCACTTTGCAGTGTGCAGATCGTGTTATACCTTGATGAGGTATCAGAGTCGCTTAGACTTCTGTTTAGTTTTGTATGAGTTTTTGTTAGTCTTAGTTGCATCGTCTTTATAAATTCGTCTTTCGATAGGCACTCGGAACAGCTGTCAGAAAGCTGTTTATCATTCAACTCCTTAACTGATTGTTCTAACTGGCTACATTTCTGTAATAATTCAGTATTGATTTTTTTCAAACTGTTTATCTCTTTGTTTAAGTCATCGGCTTCGGATATGTTATCCATTACTTGTGTAGATAGTGAATCGTTTTCGTCTTGTAATCTTTTTAGTTCTTCAGCCTTAATGGTAAGCGTATTTTTAACATTAGTAATTTCGTGAATTTTAATATTGTAGTCTTTCTCTAAATTATTCAATTTCTTAATAAGAAGATCAGTTGAAGGTGTTTCTAACATCAGATTGTTATATTTTTGTTCGATCTCAGCTTTCTGTGACTTCACGTCCAACAATTCTTGAGAAAGAGATTTTAATTCGTCATGTAGTTCTTCCTGTGCGTGTAGTAACTCTTCATGCTTTTTACATTTATCACATTCATTAATCACAGTATTTATTTTGATGGGGC
This sequence comes from Cosmia trapezina, assembly GCA_905163495.3. Taxonomy (NCBI): domain Eukaryota; kingdom Metazoa; phylum Arthropoda; class Insecta; order Lepidoptera; family Noctuidae; genus Cosmia; species Cosmia trapezina. The sequence goes on from LR991024.1 coordinate 21,646,493, forward strand.
TAATTTGTGCGTCTGTCGTAGATTGTTTCATTTCAGAGTATTTATTTACTAATTCACGTAGTTTATCGTTTTCGTCTTTCAAGATATTTATTGTTTCATACATGTTCATGTCATGACTTAGAATTTCGATTTGATTCAACTCGTTCGTTTGGCAAGAAGCTTCATTGTAAAACTGAGTTAAATCTAAACAAGTTTGATCGTGATTTGTCAAAGTGTTATCCGAAGCTGTAGTTATTGTAACATTTGTATCGAGCATCAAAAGATCCCCATCTAAAGTAGATTCGTTTTTAAATGTAGGAAGAGCAGTACTACTGTCTAGTACATCTGGTAATGAATATCGTTTGAAACTGGCGTTTTGTTGATCGGCTATAGATGGATCCCCTCTCAATAAAGCCATTAGTTCACGCAATTGCTTCTTAAAATCAGGTATATCTCTTTGGCACACGTTGTGAAAGCGGCTGTGATGGTGTTGTAGTCCTTTAACCTGTGATTTTAAAGCTCTATTTTCAGCGGTAGTAGTAGCTGTTAAGATTGACAGATTTGTTTTATGATTAATAATTTTCTTTTGCAATTCATGCGCAGGTGCAACGAGAAGCTGTATTTCACTGCGTGCTTCGTCTTGTTCTTGAATAAGATATTGATTCACAGCTTGCAATTGCTCTAAAAGCTCAGTGATTTCAAAGTTTTCTTTTCTAATGGCTTCCAGTTCTGAGGTGAGTTCATTACATTTGCATTCAACTATGTAATTTTGTTCAATATTATCTGAATATTCATTAGAACATGTAGTTTTAGATTCAATCTCCTTAGGTTGTATGCAATCCACTATTGTGTTACAGCATATCTTTACCAGGCTAGGAGGAGACGATAGATCACCACACGTACTGCTATCAGGGATATGTTTTATATCAGCTAGATCTTGACTATCAGTATCAAAAGAGTCTTTGTGTTCGTAAGTTATTACTGAGTTCGATTCAGGTTTATGCCTAACACCTGCAATGCTAGCTTTAAGTTGATCGTTTTCTAATTTTAATTCATCCATCCGCTGTTTCCTTTCACAATCTAAACTTTTAAATTGTTCTTTCCAGTCTTTAACTTTGTCTTCCATGCTTGTTAGTTCATCAGCCTTCATTTTAAGTTCTACCTGTAGGCTTTCTAGGACTCGTTGACTCATTGATAATTCTTTATTTAGTTGTTCATTGTCATCCTGATTTTTTGTTAATTTAAATGACAATTCACTGTGCTTGCTTTCAACCTGAGATAGTTGTTCCACGAGACTGAGATTCTGTTTTGTCAGTTCAACTATTTCTTGCTTGGCTTCTAATAATATTTCATTTACTTTGATATTTTCATCATCATCATCATCGTTTTTCGAGCTGATAACCGTGATGTGACTTCCTATTTTCTCCAAAGTTAAAAGAATGCGTTCGTGAATTTTAGTACAGTCATTACCTACTTCTCCCCTAATATCATTTTGAATGTTATAATTAATCGTGAATTCAGTTATTTTTTTAAAGACGTTATTTAATAACTCATCTCGCTCTTGGATTGAATAGGTAATTTGTTCCATAGAGACAATAAACTCTGAAATATTTTCTTGTAGTATGCGTTCTTTTTCCTCTAGTCTCGTCGTTAGATCTTCAAGAACATTTTTCCTATCAAGTAAATCGGCTATTTTTATATTGCATGTTTCTATATTTTCTGTAGCTTGTTGTAGAGCAGCTTCTAGACTTTCATTTTCTGAATTCTTAGAATGTAACTCATTGCGGGTTATTTCGAGTTCATTGTTCAACTGACTTATTGTTCGAGTTAATGTTACATTTTCTTGGCTTCTACTACTAAGGATATCTAACTGTTCCTGAAGTGCAGTTATTTCTGAATTATGTTTTAAAGTAAGTTCTTCTAACATAATTTTCAAATCATTGTTTTTCTTTGAGGTTTCTTCTTTTTGTTTGACTACATCACTGGCAACATTTTCTAAAATATTCATACTATTACTTAACACTTTAATAACATTTGCAAAGTTGTCAATCATTTCTGGCACTTCTTGCATGTTACCGGACAAAGTGTTGAGTATCAGTTGTGATTTGAGGACAGCGGCTTTAGCATTAAGAAAGTAGTCTTTTGATTCTTTATCTTCTTTCGCAAGAGAAGAGATCAGATCATCTTTTTCGCTTATTTTTGTTTCTAATTCAGCAATTTTGGTTGTCATATTTTCAATTTGTTCCAACAACTGATTCTTCATTTCAGATATTTCTTTTTCTGAATGATCATTTTCTGCTATGGAAAATATAAGTTTTTCATTGTCTTCTTTCAGTCTTTCAGCGGAAGATGCGATTTCTCTATTCATCTTTTCAAGTTCACTTATTTTATGTTCAGAATTTGCCAGTTTTTCAGAAAGTTCTTGTTCGGCAGTTTTAAGAACATCCTTTTCATGCATTAGTTTATTGATACTTGTTATATTTTCGTTTATTTTCTTATTCAAGCTATCTACCTCGTTTGTTTTAGATTCAAGCTGTTCCGTTAGGGTTACATTTTCGTGTGTTACGTCACTATTCAGTTGCGCTGATGTTCTTAATTCATCAATTTCTTTATTACGCGTATCAAGGGCGATTTTAAGAGAGTGAATGATATTTTTCATGTTTTCATTGCTAGCAATAAATTTGTCTTCATTAGCAATCATATTTTCAAGTGCGCTGTCATCAATATTGATGATTGGTAGTTTTTCTTTTTGGATTATTTTTATTTCCAATTCTTGTATAAGACTTTTATAGGACTCTATATCATTTTCCATGGTTTCAAAATTTTCTTTTTGGTCTTTAATAGTCGAATTTAGAGTATCTATTGTAGATTTAAGGAGAGAATTCTCACTGTCCATTAAAGAGAGCTTTTCTTTGAAAGTCGTTACTTCTTCTTGTAGATTTTTGTTAAGGTCTTCTAACGAGGATATCTTTTGTTGCTGGGCAAAGATATTAGCCTCTAACTCTATGAGGGTTTGGTTTTTTAAGTTCAATTCTGATTGCGTGACAGCGAGTAACTCGTTCATATGGTCAGATTCATCATCATTTGTATTGACTATGCTTTCATTATCACTATTGACAGTATAAATATCTTTAGAAATGTCCATGAAGTGCGTCTCCTTGTCTAAAGTGCGGGACATTACGTTACCTATTAATTAAAATAAAAAAGTTTATAAATAACAGAAAATAATACTTACAATAATAATTCAGAAAGCAAATATTTGAAAATAGTCATAACATTTAAAATCTTAGATACGTAATTATCATGTGTTGGAACTAAAAGCTCAATGTCTTAGAAAACAAAGTTTAAATTGCTCACAAAACATATTTAGGGTCACTCAAAAACCTTAAGACTGCATTACACTAAAGTAAATAGTTGATTAAGTGGTAAAGTAATGTGAATCTAAGATTCTGAATTACAGTTAGTCTAAACTGACCAATAACTTCAGGTTTCTTATTTCGCGCCGTTAGTTCCTCCAGCAAAGATAACAATTCTTCCTCTCTGAGCTTCGCTTTATTCCTGAGAGTCTCGTAACTTACTTCTGCGTCTGTCAGTTTAGTGTTGTATATGTTACACTGGGATTGTAGCTCGGTCTGTGAAACCAGAAGATAGAATACAATACTCTTTATTATGTATACCAGAGAGCAGTGGTGACACAATGGTAACGGCCGCGACTTATAGGTCGTGGGTTAGATCCCAAGCAGGCACTTTACTTTGTGCAAATTATTTTATCACCACTGCTCTCAAAACGCTGAAAGAAAATATCTTAAAAAAACTGGCATATCCCAGAACCAACAATTCGAAGACATGTGACATCTGCCAACTCGCTCTGGCCCCACGTGGCGGATTACGGCCCACTCCCTCTCACAGAGACGAGGCCTGTGACCCAGCAGTGGAAACATTATAGGCTGATTAGGTTATGTTATGTACACCATATAAATTACATAATATTAAATGTTTTAACACAACCTTTGGATGGAACTTTTTGGAAAGTGAAAGATTATTTTAAATATAGGTTTTTTTAAATATTTCTTATAGGCTAACAAGCCGGCTGTCCACCTGATTGTAAGGGTCAGTTTCCACCAAACCGAAAAATCCTCGCGGATGCTCAAGCACTTTTTAAATTTCACTGAATAAGTAACTGTACGAGTATCAATACTGACTTTAAGTATAAAATTCGGCGCAGACATCAAGCATTTCTTGATGTCTGCGTCTAATTTTATACTAGCCAATATTGCACCACTGTTATTTATTCAGTGAATATAAAAAGTGCTCGAGCAAACGCGAGGATTTTTCCATTTGGTGGAAACTGACCCTAAGTCGTCACTAAGGCCTATGGACTTCTGCAGAAGATTTGCAGATGAGTTTTGATCCCAATGATAAAGCTGAAATGTCGCATGTCCCGCAATAGGGATGATGACAAAATTTTGCTTTTGCTCTGAGGATGTATGCTGAGAGGTACTCCAAACCCCAATGCACATCAGCCGCGGAACTCTCGTGTTATTGTGAGTGCCCTGGTTTTTTTATTTACCTACTATGTTTGCGAATAGGTCCTTCCAAGTCCAAGGTGCCTCAGTGACGAATTCCTTTGTCAGCCGGGCATTTGAGACGGGTTGTTAAATGTTATTGCTAAAACTACACATACTTACATAAATGTTTAATTTTACTGATAACACAACTCGACGACGACGTGTCTTTATGATTCATTATCCGCTAACTAAAGTGCCCTTGGGAACTCTAGTTCCCAGACGTTTTATGCCAACATTATAAAAGCCGCCCCTCGCCATTCAGCGCGGCGCGCGGCGGCCGGTTCGCTCGGCTTCGTGAGTATTCGCGAGACGCTCGGCATCGTGCGTATTGCAAGGTTGCCGGTTTGGGCAATGCTACTACGCTAGGTACTATTCCGCGCTACTATTTTGATTTTAAACAGGATGTTTCGAACTTATTGTCAATTAATTATTTTTTTGAATTCGGATTATTTTATGCTTATTTTTCTATGCTGATATTTTTATTTTAATCTATTAATGATATAGATTAACGAGTTTAGGGGAACGCCCTCTGTTATTTAACATACTGTATTATATGGCTTTAGAATCTAATTGAGACACTTTTCAAAAATGGGTGTAATACCCTATTGTCAACTGTGGTGACACCGCTTGATAATGGACGAGAGCAAGCTGCTGTACAACGGGTTACGATACACAGATATAGAAAAAAAATGCGTCAGCGAGAACGAGATGGAGGAATATTGCACATTTGATTTAGTTTTCACTTGTTCAACTGTATTGTACAGTAGTACCCAACTGATATGGCTTACCAATGTACCTGCGCAGAAGATAAATTTTCAAAGTGCGGGAAATGCTATTGACCAATTGGCACGCTCCACCTCCTCGCTACTCCTGCTTTTTTTTCTGTACCGCTATTGGTCGGCAACTGCCGCCAAGATGTTAGTCAGCCGCCATACTTGCGAGTGAGACAGAACTAACAGCTGCAGTGTATTATGAACCTTATTGTAGTGATCTAGGGTTGATTGTAAGTTTTAAGCATTTTCGTTAATCTTCGGGGCCATACTTTCTTTTCTGTGCGAACGAAGATTCACGACGCGCCTTATTAGTTGGGTACTACTGTATTCGATTCTTTATTTTCCTGTTATGGATCTTTTTTTCAATTTCGAACTTTATTCCGACACATTAAGTGTCTTAAACACACTATGCTGAAGTTACGCGACCGAAGTTCGGCATGATTACGCCTGCAATGCTATTTGAATTACTGACGACACACGTTTCTTGGGTTGTCGAGTATGACGTAACCACAAATATCATTTTCAATTTTCAAGCTTATTTCAAGCCAGCTAATGGTGACAATAGATTAAGCGGTTGTTTGCCGTTTAAAATGTAGTCAGTCCGCGCCTTAAGCTGGGCACTCACGGTCAGTTCATTTGGATTAAACAAATGGATGAACCACCAAAATACTTGCATAGGAAATTGATTCGAGTTGCCATGTAAATAAGGAGCATAATAGTATCAGCGAAAAGTTAAAAGTATTTTTATTTGCAAATACGAAAGTGCTCCTTATTTATGTAACGACATGGCTTTATTTCCTGTTCAAGTATTTATGCACGACAGCGTTCAAGACACTGAAGTTCCGCAACTGAATTTCCGTCGCGTAAGTTCGGCACTTATGGTGTGTCATATCAGCCGAACACGTCGGAACGTAACATCAGGCGCGGAACTTCGGTCGCGTAACTTCGGCATAGTGTGTTTAGGCACTAAGATGTCGGTTTTACAAAACTGACAACTTAGTACCGGACTAAGTTGACAGTTTTGTATAAAGAACTGTATTTCTATCACAGCTAGGTTCTTATTACAAAAACTAGCTCGATGGTTTAATCCATGAGTTCCATGACAGAAGAAAAACCTTGTTTCGTAATAAGATCGTTATATAGTCTATGGTAGATTTCCCTCTATAAAGGTCTGTAGCCGATGGAACTCGCTTCAGTGTATCAATTATAATCAACATGAATTACAGTATTTTATTTTTGCATTTTTCTAGTAAAATAATATGCCCTTACCTTGCTGGAGGTTAAACTTTTTATAGCTTCTTCAGTCTGTTTAATTTTAATTTTCAAATGTTCCACTTCTAAATCTTTGTCTTTGCTCTGTTTGCTCATAAGTTCAATTTGGTCTTGCAATTTCGCTATCACAGTCATATTATGATCTAATTTTTCTATATATTCAACCTGAAAATTATAATAATTATTATACACTAGCGAGCCGCTCCTGCTTCGCACGGTTTTTACAACTTGACACTATTATTATGTAAGTTTAAAATTAATGTATTTATTATACATAAAAGTTCCGGAATAAATTCTTTAAATGTCGGTAAAAACAAAATCTGTATCGTAGTTTATAAGAACAAAGCGGTCACACAGACAGACACGATTAAGCGACTTTAATTTATAATATGCTAAGATAGTACATTAGGCTTGACCACTCCAGCGTTGCCCGCCGACATTACCATCAAAAAACCCGCGTTTAAGTCTTGAATTCATGGTTAGTGGTTACCCATGAATACGAGGCTTCAAATATGTGTATTGTGTAGTGACTGATAATTACTGGTAACTTACCACATTAGGCGAATACACCTTCTCTCTTTCAGTCAGTTCAATAATACCTTTCAGATTCCTCTCAGCTTCTTTTGCATTTCGCCTTAGTATGCATGGTGGCGTTTTTCTTGCACCTGAAAATAACGTTATTTCGTTAATATAATAGTAAAACTAAAAATTAGTGTCCGAGCGAAACACGATTTTCAGCCGAAACCGTAACCAAAGATTCGGCTCTTTTTCCACTTTCGGCTTCGTATTTATACCTACATTGTTTGTGTCTGCATCACCCAAAGGTTGACTGATAGAAAATGCCCATGGCATTAAGTACCCCTGTGTGCATTTGCGTGCTTAAAGTATTAAATAAATAAACCGAATCTTCGGTCGGACACTACTTAAAATATTATAATAATCGATGGTAGTTTGAGTAATTACCATAGCATTTATGAACAGGCGAGCATGTTTGTGCGTCGTCTCGCGTCGAGTCATCGTCATCGCTGTCTGTGAAATATAAATGAATAAAATTATTTCACGCCTTGGTGACCCCAGTTTTAAAAGGTAAGAGAGTAAATTATGACGGTAATCTTTCCAACTTATAGGAAATGTCGTAAGGGAATAAGGAACCAACACATTGATCATCTTCTTCGTAGCACTCTTGTCAGAGCGGTCGTGGTCTTCATGTAAATAGTTTCTTGTCCATGTGCCGATGTGATTCGCCTCACGATTTCTCGCCGTCTACTACAATTTTTGGTGTTTTTAGTGCACTCACCATTTCACCAACACATTAATACCTTTTAAAATTAACTTGTGGAAAAAGTTTCTCTGATCTGTTCCTAATAGGTAAATATCACGATTTTCTAAAATAATAATTTCAATAACTCATATCATTTTAGAAAATATTTTTTTTGTTGTTTTTCTTACGTAAGTAGTAAGAAAAACAATGATAAGTTTCACTAATTAATTTAAAAGACGTATAAGTATTAGTTAGTAAGGTTCAAAGGGGGGTTCCCTTTGAACCTTAGAAGTCATTCTTCTAAGGGTCAAAGTCATTCTTCTAAGGGTCAAAGTCAAGTCTACAAATATGTATTAAACTAGTTTTTGTCCGCAGATCCGCCCGCGTGGATGTCAGAAAATATCCCACGGGAACGTACTACCGGGAAATCCTTCCTTATTCCTTGTCTACATTATATAGGGTACCTCTGTGACAAATTTCAGCTTTCTAGGTTCAAGGGTTTGGGCTGGGCGTTGATGAGTCAGTCTGTCAGTCAGTTAGTCAGGACTTCACTTTTTATTTATACAGGGTGTAAGTGTGTACTTATCATTATGAACAACTTTTACTATGGGACCAAACCTGAAATCGCCAAAAAAAAGATCAGCTGTTCAGTACATTTATGTTCGCATAATTCGTGAAAATTTAGAGAACAGCTGATTTTTTTTTCGCGATTTCAGGTTTGGTCCCATAGTAAAAGTTGATCATAATGATGAATACAATGCCGCCCCCCCCCCCAAATATTACCACTGTTTACACTTACACCCTGTATAGATAGATAACCAAAAATAAAAGTAGCCTAGTACTAAGCCAACAACAACAAAAATACATACAACACCCTCAGAGTTCAATATAATTATACCTTCAGAATGTTGTAAGGGTTTCCACGTTACTGCAGTGCATCAAGAATGTTTGCCGAAGACGGATGGTTTTAATACCATCCTGCGAAAAAGGATTGCGTCCATGATGCGCAGAATGCGTGGGAACGACGCGCAGAGACACGACAGACGCAGACGCGACTATTAATATTGGAGGGAATTTACAACGGAAATGTTAAGAAGAAAGTTAAAAAGCCTTCTTTTAGAAAAGGCATATTACAGCATTGACGAATTTGTGAACGATAAAATAATCTAATTTTGTTTATTGACATATAATTTTTTTTTTTTTTTTTTTTACTTTGACATTCAATTGACTAATTTTTATTTTTTACTTTGACATTCAATTGACTAATTTTTATTTTTTACTTTGACATTCAATTGACTAATTTTATTATATGGAGTTGATGACACTGTTTTGTAGGACATTTTAATTTTTAAATTGTAATTTGAAGTGTTAATTTTTGAATAATGGATTAATGATTAATAATTATTTGATGTATGTACATATGTAATAAATAACTTACCTACTTATATTTGTACGCCGATGAGGCAAAACATGACAGATATATATATTTTTTTTTTAACATCTTGCATGCCATGTGTGTATACTCATGTTTTGGACAAATAAAAATCTTATCTTATCTTATCTTAGGTCCGTATTACAGAACGTCACTCAATACTCAAGCATTACTTAAAACTAGATTCAAGACATTTGATTGGTTGAAACTACTTTTAAACTAAATTTAAACAAAGATCAGTGCTTGAGTTTCCTTCTGTAATACGGACCTTAGAGTGCGTGGGAACGTCAACGGAATTCTGAAGGTCATCAGTGACGAGGCTTGTTGCACCATTATGACACATTGGGTACATGTAGACATGTACCCGGTGCGTCAGGTGAGTGCAACAGATACATAAATATATATTTTTAAATTACATTTGTTACTAACATAGCCTAAAAGTAGTGTGTATTACCACAGATTAATACAGATGGGACGCTCCGCAGTTTAGGTATGAAGCTACAAGTACGCGGCGGGCCCCGTTCACGGGGCTAATTCAGTAGGTCAGAAGGTACAAGAGTTACGCGATAGAAAGAGAGGCAACTTGTAGTTGAATATAACTGTAGGTAATAAGCGTTGTGCGACCTGAATTGCACTTTATTGTGTCGTAGCAAGAGTCGCTTTTTATTCAAATGATTTAGCGGAGTGTCCCGTCTGTATTAATCTGTGATATTACTAACATCTTATATGGATCAAGGTCTGAAATAAACTTTTTTTTTACTAACCAAGTTCAATGACCTCGTTGCTGAAGAAGACGGTGTGCACGGGCGGCGGCGTGACGAGGCGTGCGGGCTCCTCGGGCACCGCGGCCAGCTTGTTGCTGTCGGGAGGGATGGCCACGAAGTCGGGCTTCACTACCGAACTTGGGCTGTAAGAGGTCACATATTATTACGATTACATACGTCAAAGTGTTGACTTTACAGTCCATAATATGGGTAAGTGGCCACTGATTTGACGTCAATTAGCGACTAAATCCACATGTTACTGACTTACGCAACACATCTGCTCATAATCACTGGACTGATCGCATGATGAGAAAAGAATTTTTAAAAAAATTGCGATTAACGCACGCGTATACGTCAAAAATGGCGCTAACTATCGTCAAACCAAAAAAAAGCATTGTTTTTACAGACAAATGGTTTTTTTTGCAGTAAAACAGCGCTTTGTATTCAACGAACGTTAAACATCTTACGTTGTCATTATTTAACGTACGTATGTTACGTTAACCAACCGTTTGAAACAACCGGCCTTTACATCTCAAACTGAAGCGAAGTTAAGTAAAGCTGAATACGCCGTCGACACTCGTGTGAAGTAAGTATGTGTGTAAGTTCTAAATGAATAAAACAACATTCCGGTCATTGGCTGAATATCTTTTAAAGCATCGCAATCTCGGTAGGTACAGCAAAGCTTGTTCATCAATATCATAATATTCATCAGATAATTGTTGCCACAAAAAAAATAAAAATAATCCACTTACTTATACTTCAAACTAGGAGTACAAAACTTGGGTATACTGACAACGGGCTCGTCATCAGGTATACTGTGTAACGTAGATATTGTTATTCGTCTCGAGGGTTGAAACTTTCGTCTTGTGCCACTTAGTAAATCCACGCTGCGTCTTTGATCAAACCCATTCAATATAAGCTTTTGTAAGTTATTTATCTTGCTTTGTAATTTGTAGTTGACTTGCTACAATAAAACATAATTCAGTTATTAGCGACAAACAATATAGGGAGATGTATACTAATGTATTTGAGGAAGGCAATCAAATTCACTACATTTGATGCATTTCACAAGCGCCCATCAATCATTACAATTTAAACCTTATGTCGGTGACATAAACGCTACATGGGGCTTAAAGATAACAGTCGTCATCACCTTCAGTGAATACGTACTAGGCGGCACTGAAACCTGTCCAGTCTATTCAAAATTCTCTCAGAGTGCTTTTACTTTCTACTTTCCTTTGCCCGTCTACTGTATCTTGTTCTACTCTAATATTAACAATGAGAACTTGTAATTGGCCTTCCTTCATGAATGTTTAACCAACTGTATCCCAGCTGTAAGATTTTTCAAGAAATAAAATAAATAATACTAAATAACAAACCTCAATATTCTTCTTGCTCTCCAATTGCGCCTGCAGCTTGCACATCTGTTTAGTGAGGCGCTGGATCATGGTGGAGTCAGCTGTGGCTACGGCATTCACTTCCGGCTTGTTCTTTATTGCTTTGGCTCGGTTCGCGAATCTATCACAATAATACAAACAATTTATTTATTATACATTTTTTTAATCTATCTATTCCATATTATATATAAATACTAGCTTTTGCCCGCGGCTTCGCCCGCGTTTATTATACATATAAACCTTCCTCTTGAATCACTCTATCTATTTGAAAAAACCGCATCAAAATCTGTTGCGTAGTTTTAAAGATCTAAGCATACATAGGGACAGACAGACAGAGAGAAGCGACTTTGTTTTATACTATGTAGTGAAAAAGAGAAGTCCTCACTGACTGACTGACTCATCAACGCCCAGAACAAACCCTTGAACCTAGAAAGCTGAAATTTTGCACAGAGGTTCCCTTTGTATCGTAGACAAGGGATAAGGAAGGATTTCCCGGTAGCACGTTCCCGTAGGATACTTTCCGACATCCACGCGGGCGAAGCCGCGGGCAAAAGCTAGTTATAAATAAAATTATCATCTACTAGCTTTTGCCCGCGGCTTCGCACGGGTGGATGTCGGAGAATATCCCACGGGAGCGTACTACCGGGAATTCCTTCCTTATTTCTTGTTTACATTATAAAGGGAACCTCTGCGCAAAATTTCAGCTTTCTAGGTCCAAGAATTTGGGCTGGGCGTTGATGAGTCAGTCAATCAGGACTTCTCTTTTTATATAAATAGATGAATATAAAAAAAGAACAAAGGTAACGTATGAAATATGGATCTACAACAGGCAGGGATGTTGCGGATGCAGATTTTTTAACATCCGCGGATGCGGATCTCAAGTTTTTTTAAGGGATCCGTCAAGGCGACAAGGCGAAATACAACATTTCTTACGTTTTTTTCTGAATTGCAGTGCTGTTTCATTGTATGTTGATCAAAATTAATTCGCGCCAATTATAATAAACTAATTATTAAATTATAATAATTTAAAAATCAATATAGCTCTCGAAATGTGTTTGATGGATATAAGACTATTTCGTGAAAATGTGACGATTTAGAGCAATATTAATGATTTAAATGATAATAATATCCATTTTGTTGATTATGATTTTGAAAAGTGCGAATATAAGTATATATTCCCACTTTTCCACCCACATCTGCATTCTCATGAGCTCCGCATTGATTAACGCGGATGTCTAAATAAATGCGGAAGCTCCGCAATTGCGAACGCGGATGCGAATATCCGCAACATCCCTGGTGGTCTACAAAACTGCGACCTCTCCCTTCTCTTTCAGGGAATACTAGCGTGATATCACACTAATATTATAAAGACGTGTGGTGTGTGAGGGTGTGTGCGTGTGTGTGTTTGTATGTTTGTTACTTCTTCACGCTTAAACGGCTGGACCAATTTGGATGAAAGTTGGTATGTAGCTTATACCCTGGATTAACACATACTAATTTTTATCCGGGTGGGGGCTGGTGGAACCGCGGGACGCAGCTAGTTATATTATAAAGTTAGAAAGCAAATAACTTACTGCAAAGTGGATATAGTTTCTTCAACAGCCGCGGGCGTAACTGCGCAGATGATACTCGTCTTCGCGTTACCACCGAGCGAGTTTTGTAGTATACGGGTCAGTTTGCTGTCACGGTAGTTTGCAAACCTGGAATCATAAGATATACGAGTACCATAATGAGTTACTCTTCATTGTGTTTTCCAATAGACATTTTTCCCGGATGTCTAACAACAAGTGTTACCAAGGGGTATTGTATTACCCAGTTACTGGGTTGTGGAGGTCCGATAGGCAGTTACTCCATGTAAAATACTGGTATTCAGCGACATCCGGTTAGACTGGAAGCCGACTCCAACATAGTTGGGAAAAGGCAGATTGATTGGACGGATTTGTGCCAGGATTATGGCAATAGGCTCGCCCCTCATAACATTGGATTGGAAAAATGCCAAAAAGCATTGCATAGATGAAACTTAAGCAATGCTTTTCAATTACCTGCAACATATGAAGCCATAATAACGTAGCGTAACTTGTATTATATGCGTAAGTAAGTAAGTACGTCGAACTTCCGGCACGTATTTTTCTGTAGATGATAAATGTCGCTAGACTTGAACCAAACTGGTGTGTGTACTATCACACTAATATTATAAAGGCGAAAGATTGTGTTACGTCATCACGCTCAGACGGCTAGACCGATTTGGATGAAATTTAGTATGTAGATAGCTTGTACCCTGCAACTTTTTATCCCTGTCCACGCGGGTGAAACCGCGGGGCGCAGCAAGTTATGTATATAAAAAACTCTCGACTACCCCTCCGGGGAAAGCAGGTGTAATACTATAATGTTTTCTAGGTTACATACTTGTTAGGATCTTCAGAAAGCTGTTTGATAACAAGAGCGAGCGCCGAGAGCGACTTGTTGATATGCGTGCCTTCTTTGAACCGTAAGCCGGTGGCGCCAGTCTGACCGCTGCGCTCTGACCCGGCTAAGTCAACAAGGTTCAGTTGTGACACGTTCACGCAGCCCTGTTCCTCCTCACCTTCGATGTGTTCACGAGATTCTATTATCTGGAAGGAGAATTTTCATGTTAAGATTACGGTCGGTCAGGTGCGTAGTACCACAGATTAATACAGATGGTACACTCCGCAGTTTAGGTATGAAGCTACAAGTACGCGGCGGTCCCCGTCCGCGTTGCTAATTCAGTAGGTCAGAAGGTATAAGAATTACGCGATAGAAAGAGTGCGGTGCGGTGGATTGCGTTGCGTTAGTTCTCCCGCACAGGGCGGGGCACGCGGTAACAAAACGCATGCGTTTTTCTCACCGCAGTGCGCGCACTTCAAAGACATTCCTTACTTCACAGATTATGCGTAAGAAAAACGCACGGCAGTGCGCGCAGGGCCTAAGTGGCGTGTAAATAAAGATGTGGTTCTTTGCCTCACATGGTATATGTTTTAGATAGAATTTATTTACTAAAACAGCTTAAACCTATCTTTCCAGGTTCCTCTAATATGATAGGGTGCAAACATAAAAAAGCAGGTTTAAACTTGTCGCACAGATTTGCCTGTACCGGACATGCAAATCTGTGCGACAATTTTAAACCTGTTTCTTTATAAGTGAGCGCATAAGATAACATAGAAATTAATACCTGCACCGATCGATACCGACCCGCCCGTACCGGGAAACCTGTTTTTTTATGTAAGCACCCGTAGTCAAGAGGAAACTTATAAGGTAAATGATGTATAAGTATGGAATGAAAGCCAACAACCATGTGACAGCTTTTTCCCATAAAAATAAATCTATATTTCTAGTTATAAAATATACAAGCACCTATAAACTAGTAGAACTGACCATATCATATGGAAGTCTTACACAATGTAGATAATCTTTATCATTGGTATTGCTTTTATTTCCTGTAATTTTAATAATATCTAATAGAATATTTTTGAACAGGGTCTTTTTCATAGAATTGGTATAAAATTAATTAATCAATTTATCTCATGGCCTTCTTCGATGTATACTAGTCTCTTTT
Source organism: Cosmia trapezina (assembly GCA_905163495.3). NCBI lineage: Eukaryota > Metazoa > Arthropoda > Insecta > Lepidoptera > Noctuidae > Cosmia > Cosmia trapezina. The sequence continues at coordinate 21,661,513 of LR991024.1, forward strand.
ATTTAAGACGACCACAAAAAAAGTCTAATGGTGTCAGGTCCGGGCTTCGAGGTGGCCAAGCCACAGGACCGCCTCGCTCAATCCACCTGTCACCAAACTCGAGGTTTAGGTACTCTCGCACTGATCGAGAATAAAGAGCGAGACAGCCGTCGTGTTGGAAGTACAGACTTCTAAGATACAAGAGAGGTACATCTTCCAGTAACTCGGGAATTACGTTTTTTACCATGTCTAAGTACATTGCACATGCGTTGGGCTGCAAAACTGTCCGTGATCAATCGGTCGTTGTGTTTCTGCTAAAATGACTTGCAGTCCTGGCACTTGCGGGTTGATCACACCTCGGTTGCGTAAAATTTGGAGATTTTGAGGCGCAGCGAGCAATCTCCTTGCTGCCCGTAAATTGTCACCACTTAATGCGTACAGGCGCACCATTTGTAGGTACTCGATATTTGAGTATTGATAGTTCCTAATTTCTATCACTCATGGTGAAGTGGGTAGGTACTTATTCATTCCTTGCATTTACTTAGTAGCGATTGCGAACAACGTTTGATAACCGGTAGCGCTCGCACACTTCCACTTCCGGAGTTCGGACGCAACTGAGACACTGAGAGAGTGACCTTCACTTATTTTTTTTGTGAAAGGGGCGGGATACGCTCATTGGATGACAGACCTTGACTTGTACAGGGTGTTTCGATAATTCCAATGAATTATTTATTTTTCTTTGTAAGCTATTATCTTAATTTATCGTAACAGTTTTTTAATCGCGCCTAGAGGTATTTTATGTCGGATACATTGAGTGGACCAGGGGGCCTACTCCCTAAGTCCGTCCGTCTTTCCGTCCGTCCGTTTATCCGTCCGTCTGACATTACGATCCATTAAAACAAGTGTAAAAATTAAATTTTTCGGACGGGCAAGAACACATCGTGAGTAGGGACAACTGGCAAATCATGTTGTCATTCATACTTCGTTCGGGCCCCGAACCAATCATCCATCCGTAGGTGATACGGAGTAAGAATCGCCCGTAACGAAGGCCGAAACTACGGGCTTCGTGCTTAGGGAGTAGGCCCCCAGCTTTGTAAGACGACTAAAATTACACCGTGTATTTTTTTATTTATTATGGTAATTTATTTTATTTTAATTTTTCCTTGTGTTTTTATATGGTAGAAAGCTATTGGTATTATTATGTTTGATCGTCAAAGTGATTATTTTTCGTTATCTACATAGTATGTACTTGTAACATAATAGCCTATTAATTGTATGCTTCCAAAACCTATTTCTGTACTCTTTAAAGTAAATAAATTGCTTGAATGTAGGTGTATCTTATTACATCAGACTATGTCCAAAAGAGGTGCATAATGATTAAGGTTGAATGCCAAATTCAAGTCCCACACAAAGTTACTCAAGTACACAAAACAAACTAACTTAATATGGATGGACTAAGTTTGAAATAAACAGCTCATTATCATTATATTAGCAGATGATAATATGTACATAGGCACGATAATATGATAGGTGTTTGAATAGATATTTTATGTTTACCTATTTGCAATACAGGTGTGGTATGCTTGCCTGTGAATTTATATAAAATACAGTCATATTCCTTGCATTATGGGGGCAATGCATTGAGATTGCTACGAAATGTAGGAAGGCCATCTGTCTGCTGATCCACCACTTATTAGGGTAAGTAAAGTTAATTTGGATGAAGGACCTGGCTTTGGAAGACAGGCAGCAATGGACTCACAATTACATAAGTACAACAACGATCCATACGCAAAATACGCGCATTGTCGTGGAGTTGCGGAAACCAGCCCGTATTACCTTTAAACAACAATCATACGCTCGGTACAAATACTCACTATTTGGAATATTGAGTGAGATCGGCTACTTTGTTCATTCATATTTGTGGCGCCCTTCTGCCTGTTTGCTTCACCCTGAAATTATACACAGTGTTTATTAAATTACAGTAGCCACCAAATAAGATGGCAAAAAAGTGGGGATGTACAGTAAGGAATCTTGTTGCGTGATTGGCCGCGTCGCAACAGGATTCCGAACTGCGCGACCCCACTTTTATGCCAGCTTGCGTGGCGAAGACTGTATTCAGAAACTTTTTCTTTTATTAGTAGAAAAAGACTGTATTCAGATTCTATGTTATTTAGTTACTTTATTTAGTTTTATGTAGTATTTATTTATTTCGTTTTTATGCATTTAGTCAAATAGACGTTGCATTTAGTGAGATAACGAAAACGAGTGCGTAAAATTTCATGAACAGATCTTATAGATATTACGAAAAACTGCTGGATGTATTTGTACAAAATAAAGTTATTTGAATTCTTGAGTAAATTATCTATCCCTGTATGGTAACAATTTTGCCATTTTCATGCTCTGGGAGCTATTTATTTACGCTCAAAAATGCGTTAAAATTAGTGTTGAAAAATGGAAGTTTCGACGCTCATAACTTCTAAACCAATATTTTTTTCCGATTCTGCTTCCATACAGGTCTAGATAATGACACAAATTGAAATAATTTTTAGTTTTCAATGTACACCGTCAAACAGACGAGTAATCACCATACTACATTTGTATGGAAGAATCAGGAAGTCCAGATAGGGGACCAAAAAGCTGAACATGTCTTATTTCTGTATTATAATAATAACAGTGAAGTCATACCTCTTTCATAGCCTCAAGAACTTCTTCAGGTGAAGATGTGACCTTCTCAGTGGCATCCACCTTGATTCCTTGTAATGTTTCATGAACCTTTATGTTTTCTTTGTCCATATTTAGCAGATCTTTTACTGTCTCATTGTAAATTTCTATGTAAGACACTCTGAAAAGAGGTTTTACAAGTCAAATTTTATTTTGTGTGTTTATGGGTGTAACTAGCCTTAAACAGTGAACATACTCTAGCTAGTCTAGTGATTGATTTCAAAATAACAAATAAATCACACACTCAAAAGACCATTCAGACACTAATGTACATGGTCCTAACATAACCTAGATTATGTCTGGACTTTAAAAGAGACTGTGACCCGTGAGTTTGTTTTGGTCTTTTTTCTCAGAGTAGTCAGATAGGAACAGCCAATCTCATTTTTTTTTTTTACAATATGATTGATGTGTAAAAGTGTTTGTACAAACACCGAAATAAAATAATTAATAATTTTTTATTCATTTAAACCATATTCATTAAAATGGACAATACTGTGATGTGTTAAAGCCATTATTGTTCCATTGTAAAAAAGGGATAAGTGCTATGAGCCATGTATAGCACCAACTCTCTCTCACACTGGAGCAATGATGGCTTTCACACATCATAGTACAGGTCTCCCAAAGTGATAATGCGCAATGCCCATAGAAATCTTCGTCACTGTTCGGCAACGGTCGTATTCCCCGAGCGTCGGAAGACGATATGTATATAGAGTGGTTAAGTGCATTTTCTTCATGCATAATTCAGTAGAATTATGTGTTTTGTGCTAAAAGAGATAAATATTGATTTATCAGTAACAAAATTTGATTCGATAATTCCATGTAAGTAAATAGCGAGGAAACCACACAATTGCGAATTAATATGCTAAAATCTTTGTTGGATTGATTTACTTCGAAAATTTTATAGTACTTTTCAAGTGTCTTACAGCTGGTGTATTTTTATTTAGTTGTTGTATTATTGCATTATGTACTAATATACTTTATAATATTATTTATTCACATATCTATTTGTTTATTTATGCATGTGTATCTTTCTTTTAAATTTATACAGGGTGTCCGGTAAAGAATGGATAACCTTGGAATAGCATATTACAGACATGATGGCCGTTCTTAAAAAAATACAAATCCAATATCCATTCTTTACCGGACACCTTGTATAAGCCTAAATCTGATTTTTTAAATGTTTTTTCTAGTACTTAATAAGTAGGTATTTTTAATTTTTTAATATTAAATTTTAAAAAAAACGCGAAAAATGTTAGTATATTTACCTATTTTACCAAATAAACTATTTAAATTTGAATAAGATAATTAAAGTTGAAAATTAAATTCACATTTGAAAACAAAACCAAGAAGGGTGTGTAATAGCAGCTCTATATAATTCCACACAGAGAGAACACGCGCAGTCACCAGCAATATATAAAGACGACTGACGGACCTTTGACTGACCGGCGACCGCCGCCGACCGCCCGAATTGTTTTCGATTGTGTACACATGATATTGACTCCTATTTCTTTCGAACAAGGTGCAAAATGCAAGTGCATTGTTTAGGGCTCTTCATTCAATGATTCGGGTGTTTCCGGGAATACGACAATTAGCGAAGATCTGCATGCGCATTATTAATTTGGGAATACTGTACCAGCCTTGGTTTCTGAAAAACTATTAAAGTTATCAAACCTCTTTGACATGCTATTGTTATTTTGTGCCAACTAATCACAACAGTTCGAAAAACTATTCCAGGACTTGATCTGCCTTTCAAAAAACATGGTGTCAAACATTCAAAGTTGGCATTAAAATTAGAATTTATCTAAATAAATAAAATAAATAAATATCATTGGACATTTCACACAACGCCATCCATCCAAGCTAAGCAACCTAATGCTTTTGAGCCTTGCCAGCCAATTTAAGGAAAGAATGAATGCAGTGAATGAATTTTGCCTCAAATTATTAAGCCAATGAATCTTGTGGACCAAAATTCCACAATTTTTTTTTTAAATCTGCAATTTCGCAATTGGAAATCTTTTACAAATATTTTCAAGAAGTATTTTGAATAAATAGGCCTGTGATTTCTACATGTAATCATCATATCTGTCTGATAACAATGATGTCTTACTAAATATATCCCATACTTAGATTATGAAATGTCCAGATTCCGTGTTCAGTGCAAAACGTAACATAAAACGTGAAGCCAATTTTTATACGTGTGTGAGTGAGCGCCGTGTACTACATAACGCATTTGCGTATGTGTGCAACACGCGAGTAATACCAGCGCATAGAGATTACCCTAAAATAGTGGGAAAATTTAAATATAAAAGGAACTTAAAAAATAAAAGAAAAAAGTGTGAATTTAGTCAAAATTAAAATCCGGCTACGAAAATTTTCAAATTTTTCGTCATGGGTGTCGTTTTCATGCTTTTCTAGGGTGTGAAAGCTGACGATAACGAAAAATTTGAAAATGATTGCAGCCGCCATCTGGGATTAACATTTTAACGTCACTATCGGCTTTAACACCCCCGAAACCCATGAAAACAACCCCACCGATATACTTAACCATGTCCGGGGGCTTAACGTCCGAGGCACGGAGAAGACCCGGTGTGTAAAGATGTTCAACCATCCACGGATCAAAATTAATAAAACCACATAATATAAGAAGTTGTTTCCATACCATGTATCTGATTAATTGTGCATACCCGCATTTTCTGGAATCCCGGGATTTATATTAAGAAAAAAAAAATACTAAGAAGTCGCGTCCACAGTTTGTTAGCCAAATATTAACTTAAGGTATATATGCATCCGGTTATCCGATCTCTAATCATCATCAATTCCCAAACACTAATCATCATCATCTTCCTGCCCTTATCCCATGTTACTCGGGGTCGGCGCAATACGTTTTCTTCTTTCATTCTCCTCTGTCAACCGTCACGTTATCATTCACTCCCTTCTCTTTCATATCATTCCTCACACAATCCATCCATCTTTTATTTAGCCTTCCTCTGCCTCTCCATCCATCAACATATATATTCATCACTCTTTTAGTCACATGCGTTTCGTCTCTACTCAACACATGCCCATACCAACCCAAACGATTTCCTTTTAACTTCTCATCTCAGCTGCATGCAATTTTTTTTCATCCGTCTTCTTCACTGCCCAGCATTCCGATCCATAAAGTGCGACAGGCCTTATCACGGACTTGTAAAATTTTTCCTTTAACTTGGGGGATCCGTGGGTCGCAAATTGTTCCTGTAACCTGTCGCCATTTCAACCATCCTGAGTTGATCCTGTGCGTTACGTCTCGGTCTACTTCGCCATCCCCTTGGACAAGCGACCCGAGGTACCGAAAATCGGAGCAGATCGGTAAGGGCGTTCCGGCAAGAGACATGGGCACAGGACCCGAGAGGCCGCCAAAATCACAAAACAGATACTCCGTTTTGGTCCGACTTACTCCCATTTCATCCAATTCCCAAACACTAAAAGCCTACCTAAAAATGTATACTGGGCATTCTGTAGCAAACTATCAGAAAGTACCTATCAAAAATAAAATCCACAATAAATAATTGTACAATAAATTAAAATAATTTTGAAGAGCGAGCGCATTCCAAATTTAAATTCAATTATAGAAACAACTCAGCGTGAAATTCAATAAATGAGGTACCAGTGGTAATAAATAGGTCCTGTCAGTTGACTTGGTTTTAATATAATATCCTAAAAAGGTTAAACTTGCAATAGAAAAGTGTAAATTGCTATTTAAAAAAAACAATATTTATTACATTTTATAGGATAAAACCATTTTATTTCAATTTCCAAGTATCGATTTCTGACTTTCGTCATATTAATTACTCGAGTCCATCGAAACAAGTTAAGATTAGGGTATTTTCTTGTGGTTTATTTATAATATTTTGAATAATACTTTTCACATTTTAAATCGTAGTCACATGTGTGTGATATTTGTAAAAAGTAAAAATGTTAAAACACACTATTATCGCATTTACAGACTTAGATTTTATATAGGTAAATTAATAAACTTGTGTGCTAAAGACAGATTCAATGCAGTTAAGAAATGAGTTTTTATGCAACTCTCTTAATTAACCCACGTTAAAAAGATTTGATGGGTAGCATAATACATTTTACATAATCAATTTAGGGTGTCGTATGTCGACTCCATTAATGAGCTGACGGAGGTTCGTGTGTTTGGGTCTAATTGGGAGCGCTTCCGAACCATACGGTTGAAGAAACAAACTAACAATCACAAAAAAATCATCGTCCATGTTAATGAAACTCCTTAGTCATACCACAGAATAAATAATAGTACTAACGTACAGAAGTTGCACTCCTTTGATCTTGAAGAAAGCCGCTTTTATAATAGCCTACAAAATCTTTTCCTACCCATGCGCAAGCTAAATTGCTCTTAATCGCCGCGCTTGAGAGTTGTTATTACTTTGTGTCGTTACTCGTCCGTAACATACCTACGCCGCTTAGCCGAGTACTAGGGCTGTCTGCAAAGAAAAATAAAATATGGTACCATACCACCATACCATACCATACATACCATATGGTATGGTGGTGGTGGTGGTGGTGGTGTATATGGTACCTTTTTATACTTTTATTGTATTTATGAATAGTCTATCTAGAGTTGTTTCACTTTACTGTAATGTCTTATAATTTTCAAACGTTATTTTTTATTAATCAATCAAACAATCATTATTAAATCATGATCATCATTCAATCATCAATTATTTTTAATACACCATCATCTCGTATAATATTTAGAAGTGTTCTAAAGTAAACAAGGTACAAACACGTCTTAAATTGAAAGTAACATTTGGTCCACTTTAGTCGCCTGAACATGGTCATAAAACAACTAAAGATGCCTCAACGCACCTGTAACTAAGTTTGTGCGATCGTACGATCGCGGGTAGGTACAGTTGCTTGTTAATCCTTAATTACTTTAAGCGATTTTGGACCTTACTCCTGAAACAATACGACGCGCACACAAACCCCCACCACTCCGCCGAGAGCTCAAGTTAAATGTCGGCAACTATATAATAGTAAGTAGGTAGTAGGTAAAAAAAAGGTAGGAACAAGACTCGACATTTCGTAATGGATTTTCGTCATTAAAAAAGTAACTGTATCACTAATATATATATATATATATATAGGTATATATATATATATATGGTATAGTGATAATATGAATAGTATACTTAAATTTAAAAATCTAAGATTTAATTTTTTCATGGGCGGCCGTACGTGTCTCGCTCGCTGAGCGCGTAATACACCCTGACTGACTTGTAACCCAGAGTTGCCGCGAGCTGTAGGTACTTATCTCGAGCGGAATGTACCAGTGCAAGAGGCCTGGTCATACCTCGTTTTTTTCGTGAGGTGTTGAAAATTTGGGTAAATTTTTTCATGCCCTAGGCAACACTTAACAGTTATTGTGTCAAATTCAATGTCACATTCTTATTTTTTCGTTTTCGAATTTAATTATGAAATACACGGTGAAATTGAATACTTTCGTATGAAATGAGATGTTAGTGCGCTTTTCTTTTTTTGTAGTGTAATTTTTGCACGATTTCACAGGACAGACTGACATTTTTTTTTTAATTAAAACACCCGGCTCGTGACGTTTGCGGGGCGAACGTTCCTTGACGTCTGGCGCCGGGATCGAACTAGTCACCAATGTTGGTTACTAAAATTTGGAATCAATTTACGGTAGCCTACTAGGAATCTGGACATTTCATAATCTAAGATCCCATATCAATTGATTGGCTATTATGAATGCCAGAATGCCAAATTGAAGTTTCTATTTGTATAACCTTCATGCTTAGGAATTTTAGATAGATAGATAGAATACTCTTTATTATGCACACCATAAAAATTACAGATATAAATGTTGAAATTTTACATAGGGTGACACAATGGGCGGTCTTATTGCTAAAAGCGATCTTTTACAGATAACCTTTGGATGGATTATGGGGAGAAAGGAGAGAATACTGTAGGTAGTCTGTGGTGTACCATATATACATACAATTTATACATACATAAATACAGATACTTATATAAATATATTTATATCTTAGATTATGAAATGTCCAGATTCCTAGTAGGCTACCGTAAATTGATTCCAAATTTTAGTAACCAACATTGGTGACTAGTTCGATCCCCGCGCCAGACGTCAAGGAACGTTCGCCCCGCAAACGTCACGAGCCGGGCGTTTTAATTTAAAAAAAAATGTCAGTCTGTGCTGTGAAATCGTGCAAAAATTACACTACAAAAAAAGAAAAGCGCACTAACATCTCATTTCATACGAAAGTATTCAATTTCACCGTGTATTTCATAATTAAATTCGAAAACGAAAAAATAAGAATGTGACATTGAATTTGACACAATAACTGTTAAGTGTTGCCTAGGGCATGAAAAAATTTACCCAAATTTTCAACACCTCACGAAAAAACGAGGTATGACTAAGGAGTTTCATTAACATGGACGATGATTTTTTTTGTGAGTGTTAGTTTGTTTCTTCAACCGTATGGTTCGGAAGCGCTCCCAATTGGACCCAAACACACGAACCTCCGTCAGCTCATTAATGGAGTCGACATACGACACCCTAAATTGATTATGTAAAATGTATTATGGTACCCATCAAATCTTTTTAACGTGGGTTAATTAAGAGAGTTGCATAAAAACTCATTTCTTAACTGCATTGAATCTGTCTTTAGCAAACAAGTTTATTAATTTACCTCTATAAAATCTAAGTCTGTAAATGCGATAATAGTGTGTTTTAACATTTTTACTTTTTACAAATATCATACACATGTGAGTACGATTTAAAATGTGAAAAGTATTATTCAAAATATTATAAATAAACCACAAGAAAATACCCTAATCTTAACTTGTTTCGATGGACTCGAGTAATTAATATGACGAAAGTCAGAAATCGATACTTGGAAATTGAAATAAAATTGTTTTATCCTATAAAATGTAATAAACATTGTTTTTTTTAAATAGCAATTTACACTTTTCTATTGCAAGTTTAACCTTTTTAGGATATTATATTAAAACCAAGTCAACTGACAGGACCTATTTATTACCACTGGTACCTCATTTATTGAATTTCACGCTGAGTTGTTTCTATAATTGAATTTAAATTTGGAATGCGCTCGCTCTTCAAAATTATTTTAATTTATTGTACAATTATTTATTGTGGATTTTATTTTTGATAGGTACTTTCTGATAGTTTGCTACAGAATGCCCAGTATACATTTTTAGGTAGGCTTTTAGTGTTTGGGAATTGGATGAAATGGGAGTAAGTCGGACCAAAACGGAGTATCTGTTTTATGATTTTGGCGGCCTCTCGGGTCCTGTGCCCATGTCTCTTGCCGGAACGCCCTTACCGATCTGCTCTGATTTTCGGTACCTCGGGTCGCTTGTCCAAGGGGATGGCGAAGTAGACCGAGACGTAACGCACAGGATCAACTCAGGATGGATGAAATGGCGACAGGTTACAGGAACAATTTGCGACCCACGGATCCCCTCAAGTTAAAAGAAAAATTTTACAAGTCCGTGATAAGGCCTGTCGCACTTTATGGATCGGAATGCTGGGCGGTGAAGAAGACGGATGAAAAAAAATTGCATGCAGCTGAGATGAGAATGTTGAGATGGATGTGTGGAGTGACGAGAATGGATAAAGTAAGAAATGAGTAGGTATATAAGAGGAAGTTTGAAAGTGGCGCCAGTGACAGAAAAGTTAAAAGGAAATCGTTTGGGTTGGTATGGGCATGTGTTGAGTAGAGACGAAACGCATGTGACTAAAAGAGTGATGAATATATATGTTGATGGATGGAGAGGCAGAGGAAGGCCAAATAAAAGATGGATGGATTGTGTGAGGAATGATATGAAAGAGAAGGGAGTGAATGATAACGTGACGGTTGACAGGGGAGAATGAAAGAAGAAAACGTATTGCGCCGACCCCGAGTAACATGGGATAAGGGCAGGAAGATGATGATGATTAGTGTTTGGGAATTGATGATGATTAGAGATCGGATAACCGGATGCATATATACCTTAAGTTAATATTTGGCTAACAAACTGTGGACGCGGCTTCTTAGTATTTTTTTTTCTTAATATAAATCCCGGGATTCCAGAAAATGCGGGAATGCACAATTAATCAGATACATGGTATGAAAACAACTTCTTATATTATGTGGTTTTATTAATTTTGATCCGTGGATGGTTGAACATCTTTACACACCGGGTCTTCTCCGTGCCTCGGACGTTAAGCCCCCGGACATCGTTAAGTATATCGGTGGGGTTGTTTTCATGGGTTTCGGGGGTGTTAAAGCCGACAGTGACGTTAAAATGTTAATCCCAGATGGCGGCTGCAATCATTTTCAAATTTTTCGTTATCGTCAGCTTTCACACCCTGGAAAAGCATGAAAACGACACCCATGACGAAAAATTTGAAAATTTTCGTAGCCGGATTTTAATTTTGACCAAATTCACACTTTTTTCTTTTATTTTTTAAGTTCCTTTTATATTTAAATTTTCCCACTATTTTAGGGTAATCTCTATGCGCTGGTATTACTCGCGTGTTGCACACATACGCAAATGCGTTATGTAGTACACGGCGCTCACTCACACACGTATAAAAATTGGCTTCACGTTTTATGTTACGTTTTGTACTGAACACGGAATCTGGACATTTCATAATCTAAGACTTATATATTCTACTTGAAAAAGAGCAATTTTATTTATCAAGGAGTTACATTTCATTTAAAAGATGGAGATTTGATATTTTGATAAATTTGCACTAAGCAATTTAGTGCAAATTTATCAAAATCCAAAATAAAACCAAGTATTCTCAGAAAATCTATGAAACTAATAATGAGGCCTCTCATATTTTATCACCTTTCACTTACATGGGACCAAATTTTTAAGAATGTTATGTGAATAGAGCTTTTTTGAAAAATGTAATCTAGATAGTAAATAATATTAATTTAATAGGTAATTATTAAAAACACATTTCTATTGTGTTGGTAGGTATCTAATAAATTTAGCTCAAAAACCAATCATAATAATTATTGAGCTGAATTTACTATAACACAATAGAAGTGTGTTTTTAATAATTACCTATAAAATTAATATCTATACTAATATTATAAAGAGGTAAAATTTGTATGTAAGTTTGTAAGTTTGTATGTTTGTAAGTTTGTAAGTTTGTATGTAGGGGGTAATCTCCGGAACCAATGATCCAATTCTAAAAATTTTTTCACTGGTAGAAAGCTACATCATTCCTGAGTGCTATAGGCTATAAATTATATTTATATCATGCATATTAGCCGAGCTATCACAATTTTTGTCTAACAAGTCGGAAAGAAATACCTCTTTAAACAGACTTTTTTGCATGCGCTGCCTAAACGGTTGTTTAAAATTGAGAACAATGTATGGCAGTCTGGTCCGTCTTAAATAATTCTACAAAAAAGTCCGGGACACCATATTTCTATCTTTTATATTTTATCTTTTATACATCTTTTATTGCTTTAAAAAAGTAGTTTTTAGACATACTTACGTTTGGATGATTATTTAAACAACAAAACATTAATCCTTATCAAAATAAGTTATTTTATAATCACAAGGACATCATGGAGATAAGATTTGGTCTTTACAGTATGTCAATTGGTCATACAGTTTCGGAGATAATATAAAATTACTAAATCGCAAAATAACTTTAATTCATACCGGTCGCTCTTGAGCAAACATGTTTAGTGCGGATCAATTTACCCATAGATGGCGTTGTGCAAATAAGTAATTTTTCTGAATTGCGAGATTTTCCGCGGATTGACGACACTCTCGATTTTTTATTTCAATAATGTCGGTGGAATACAGCGGAAGAGTTTGTTTTTTTGTTAGTTTGTTTGAACGCGCTATTTCTGGACCTACCCCAGTTGGATTTGAAAAAATCATTTTTCATTTTATAACCCACTTCTTGATCACGCCTTTAGGAGCCGAGCGCGAAGTAATAGCGCGGGCAGGTGATGCAGAAGGATATAGGCTATTTAACATCTTGCTTTGCTAGGGCCCTTAGGAGCCGAGCGCGAAGTAATAGCGCGGGCAGGCGATGCGGAAGGATATAGGCTATTTATGATCACGGTAGGGCCCTTAGGAGCCGAGCACGAAGTAATAGCGCCGGCAGGCGATGCGGAAGGATATAGTCTATTTAACATCAGGTTAGGGCCCTTAGGAGCCGAGCGCGAAGTAATAGCGCGGGCAGGCGATGCGGAAAAATATAGGCTATTTATCATCACGCTAGGGCCCTTAGGAACCGAGCGCGAAGTAATAATGTCGAAGGTTCACGGATAAATGGCTTCATACACTTACTTATGAAGAATTACAAACATATGTAAATACTTAAACTCACTTTCTAATTGTTTATATGCATAACTTGCGCGAACACATTCATGACACAAACACAAACTCACACAAACACACACACACACCCCCACACACATACATCTATAGGTACACTCCACGCACAAACCTACACAATACTTACATACAAACACACAATTGCACGAATAATTACAGTTTTTATTTTTTAGTTCTATTTTTAACTTTTTTATTTTATTTTTTTTTAATTTGTTTTTAGTTTTTAATTTTACTTTTTTAGTCTTTTAGTTTTGCTTTTTCACGACTTTTTGGAGGTGGGCGTTAATGACTGCGACACAGTACTTACTTACTAATGCAGTTGTTATCGTACACAATGTTCCTGTAAACTGAGTTTTTTCGTTTCAATAAATTTATTTATTAAAATTATTTATTATTAAATAGCGCGGGCAAGCGACGCGGAAGGATATAGGCTATTTAACATCACGCTAGGGACCTTAAGAGCCGAGCAAAAAGAAAAAATGTCAGAAAGGATGCTATTAAGCGTAAACGAAGTAATAGCGCGGGCAGGCGTTGCGATGCGATGCGTCGGGGTTGGTGGGTGGGCGGGACAAGAAATTTCACGCGGACGAAGTCGCGGGCAGAAGCTAGTTATAAATAATGACAATAATAATAGATTACATTTTTCAAAAAAAAAACATGTGTTCATTTAACTTCTTAAAAAGTTGGTCCTGTGTGAGGGGTGATAAAATGTGACAGGCCTATTAGCTCTTTAAATGTCGATTGCACACCCAGGTGTTCAGATAACAATAGAAAATCTATTGTACCTGCTAATTGGCGTGCAACGGGTTAAGCTAGACCACCTACAACTATGATTAACATAAGAATTATGCTTTATTGAGAAAGGGTTGTTGGTTCTGTTCTCATATAACAACAATTTTGCTAATTCTATCATACAATAATGTGATAATGTCTAATTATGAGTTCTAAGTATATAGTATTTTATGTCTTGTATATATAGTGTGTTTTAGCGAATTCTGTGTGTATTAATGAGTCCTTGTTACTTGAATGAATAAATGAATATTATTATATTAAGTATATGTCACCGTAAACTTAGTTCATAATGTATCGGTATTACTTCCATTAGATTAAAACTGTTGAAAATTCGTTAACTGCAACAAACTATTTTGAATTTAATGTATTATTTTACGATAGTTTTTGATCTATCCATGGGAAACTGAGAAATTGTGAACTGGTATCAAACTTGCTAGTGATAATACCTTGGGCTAATACTAAATAGCCTGCCTACGTGCAAGCAACTTGGAAGTAGTGCTTGCCGGCCGCTGCAACGGCACTGTTTGCTAGGCTCACACGCAGTATGTCACAGTTCTAACCTAAACTAACCCATTTCACACAGTTCACAATTTTTCTCACACACAGTTCACAATTTTTCTCACAAACGTATGGTGACATATAACTCATATAGCATGTGAACTGTCCACGAAGTAGACACAATATTAAAACAGTCACCATGCATTATATCTATGGCACTGGACAATGATTAGGGGAAAATATAAAAATTTTGTTACCTCACTAAGAAGTCTCGGTCAGGCACATTTCTGATAATCTCAAATAAGTTGATAATAGCCAGTGGAATGATTCCAGGCGATCTGTCTGTACCGGTCATAGTATACGTCTTGCCTGAAGACGTCTGTCCGTACGCAAATATAGTGCCGTTGAAGCCAGCCGTAGCGGCTTGCACGATCGGCTTCGCAATATCATCGTACACATCCGAAGTCTTCGTGTCCTTGTCATAAACTCTGTCTGAAAAACCATTTTCCCCGATTAGTATTCGTATAATGCGTTAGCCTTCGATTCTGTGACGTATTTACTATGCACTCATTTGAATCACAATAGATACAAGATTCACACACAATTTAAGGGTTAAGTATTTAAAGTTGCACTCACCGAATGTGAAAGATTGCCCGAGATCTTTTCCATTTTGATCGAGTTGATAAAGCGTGTTATTCTTGACCCGCCACTGGTAAGAAAGTTTATCTTCTATTTCACGCGAAATTAAAGGTCTTACTTTGACAAC
This sequence comes from Cosmia trapezina, assembly GCA_905163495.3. Lineage (NCBI taxonomy): Eukaryota > Metazoa > Arthropoda > Insecta > Lepidoptera > Noctuidae > Cosmia > Cosmia trapezina. The sequence goes on from LR991024.1 coordinate 21,676,685, forward strand.
TACTTTTATATTGTCACTCATTTTCTATCATTATTTATATACGTCTTCCTAATATGATATGAATATTAGCAAAAGTAGGCATGAAAATCAAGCGCAATCGACATTTTAATAATACGCGACCTAAGCAAGTTTAACTCTTAGAAAACAAACGTAAACAGAAGCAGAACACCAAAATAACCGACATACGATTTCAAACTGAAAAAATAGAATTAGAACACAGCAGAACAGATTATGAAATAGTGATGACCACGGCACATTTTTATCGATTTGTGAATTGTTACCGATTTCGTAGGAAAATCTTAGAGCATAGGAAAATAGAGTAGGTACCTAAATAAAATTATGTTTTATGAAATGTCATTTCTTAGTATTATCTCGTGAGTTTTTATAAAATTATCGTAATGAATAAAAATTCAACTACTGAAAAATTACGCTCTAAAAAGTATGAAACAAGAAAAAGAAAATATTCATATTACTTATTCGACAAATTGAAAACCCGGAGTCACGTGTAATCTGTTCGATTAATGCTGTACGCACGGCTACAGATCAAGCTATAATTTCCAGTATAAGCTGATCTCGCATTGTGTAGGATTTCCTTACAATGAGAGATCAGTATAAACTGGAATTTATAGCTTGATGTTTAGCCGTGTGTACGTCATGTACGTGTGACTCCGGATATTTAATTTGTATCTTCTAATTTTCTTGTTTCATGCTTTTTAGAGCGTCATTCTTCAGTAGTTGGGTTTTAGTTTTCGAACTTACTTTTTATTTAAATTGTTTTGTATTTTTAATTAGAACATGGAGTAACACAAAGAATACTTCTTTTTTATCACAATATTTCCTTGGGATCATGACTTATGTGGGTGAAACCGCGGGGCCCAGCTAGTTCTATATCGATTACAATTTACAACAAGCCTATATTCATCGAATCAAATCGATTCATGTTGATACTTTAAACCTCGTTTAACATGATCAAAATCAAATCGATTCATGTTGATACTTTCAACAAGAATCGATTCGATTCGATGAATATTTCGATATAAGTACAGATAAAATATTTTTTTTTGTTCAAAACCTAAGTTTTAAGGAGGATGCGCTGGGTAGCCCGCGAAATTCAAATTTTCTTGCGTTTTATGCAATTTGCAGGTCCGTGTCAGGTTGCATCTTGACCAAAATATGATACGCGAAAATAAATATATGTATTTACATAGTTTTAACCATAAAAATCATCATAACATCTCTCCAAGTTAGATTTCTTACACGGACCTGCAAATTGCAAAAACCCAATGGGCTACCACAGCGCATCCCCCTTAAGAAGAATGTAAGTACACAGTCGAAAAGTATTACGACTCATTTTGAAAACACATCCGCAAAATCATAATAAGTATACTTATACAGGCTGTGGCGTAAATAATGGTCAAACGTTAACGTTTGACCATTATTTACGCCACAGCCTGTCAATACACTGTATGTTCAGCTATCACATAACACAATTTAAACCATTTTTTTCCCTATATTTTTTTTTAATTTACAGCTTGCTTTAGTATGTACACAGGCCAAAGGAATTAAGTAACCAGACACGCACACTACAAAACTATATCCTACTGTACGTACTGCTCACAATGACAGCCTCGCACACATCCCATTCATAGAGTGAGTGCGCTGACGTCTTTTAAATGATAGTGTAACATAATTTCGCAATGTAGGATAGTTGCTCTCGTGGCGCAACAGGTAAGCATTCAACCTACAGTGACAGAATGATCTGAGTTCGAGCCTCGAGTTTACTAAAATATTATTTTTGAGATTTTGTAATTTAAAATGAATATACTAACTGAATAAAGCGATATTCTGACCAGTTTGAGAATCTACCACAAGTTTCTCGCCTACTTAAAATTATTTCCCAGTTTAGAAGCTAACTACCCGCTTTAAAAATATATTCCTGCCTTTAATTGTGAACTTATGTAGTCAGTCTGCATTAGCAACTACACATTATACTCTTTCTTTTGCACTTGAAGTTTGTGATTGTGATATATTGATTAATTTAGACCATGCATCATTTAACAAGATTTCAAAAAGCTCAGATTATTGTTTTGCATGAGAAAAAAAATTTTTCTATTAGTGAAATCGCAAGGCGCCCAATGCTATCGGTGAGTGAAATTATTATTAGAATGTATTAATTTATTATGTCACCGTGATCCCACCCAGTAATTTTATTATGATTGTCTGTTGTATCTCATTTAACGAATTGTGGATATGAATAGTTGAATCTAATAGGAAATGACACCGGAATAGTTGAATTTAGTATAATGAGTGGCTATGCAGTTAACAAATAAATACAATTTTTGTTAACTGCATAGCCACTCATTATATCGATAATTATTTAATCATTTCCATTATTGGTTTACACAGTATTATAGTAATAGTTTTTTATCTGTGTTTTGTAATAAAATATTCAAAAATAATGAATATGTTTGTAAATGATTAGATAATAATAATAAAATACAATTTTAAAAGATTTCATTTTTTATCTAAAATATTTAAAAATGTAAATTGCATGTATGGTAATTAAACAAAGGATTTCTATTCTAAATAAAGTATAATAATATTGTTTAATACTTTTTAGAAAAAATAAAAAATCATCATTATATTATATTATTTGTTGTTTGTTTTTTTTATTTGTGTCATTATTATATTATATTATTTTTTATTTTTTATAAGTATGATATTATGTATTTCCTAGGTCACTCGCCCTGCCTTTTTATTTCCATTTTATCGTATTATAATTTTTATTATTACTGACCACTAGCCTTATATATCAATTGTATTTAAGTATATAAATATATATTCTCTGCATTGTATTTATATTGTGTAACTTTTATTTCTTAATTTATAATTTGGGAGGTGTATGTTTAGACCTAATATTTTCACTTTTTTTTTTGTAGAGAAAAACCGTTTGACTGTGGGTGCATTGTCACTGAGACAAGCGAAATAAACCGTCGCCTGCCTGGACCGACACCATTGGCTTACACAAATGTTTCGCCTCGGCATCGTGCGTGAGATTGTTGCCACCCATACATCAGATCCATTCGCTTAGACCAGCATAACAGCAGCAGCACACAACGTCATTATGCAAACTGTACGGAACCACCTGCAAGCAGACGGTTTGACATGTTGCAAACCGACGCGTAAAATTTTGTTATATACCGTGCACCGTCAAAATTGCGGAATATCGGCACTTCGATTGACAAAACAATGTCGTCATAATTACTGATGAAAAATGTCTTCGTCGAAAATCACCACCGACTTATCGTAACATACATATTATATACTACCTTTAAATTTCAGACATTTTAACGTTTTTAAATCTATTATTTTCCTAGAAATAATTAATAATGGTTGGTAATAATTATAATACCTACTGTTCCCGATACAGGTGGTAAATGTTTTTATTTTAATTTTAATTTTCAAAAATGTAGGTAATTCATATCTGTATATAACTGAACTAGCGACCCGGCCCTGATTCGCACGGTTTTTACGACTTGTTAAAACATGAAGGTTTCTATAATATATAAGTTAAATATTTATCATGATAGTGAAAACCGCATCAAAATCTGTGGCGTTAGAAGAACAACGCGGCTACACAGACAGACATGAAAAGCGACTTTATTTTATAATAGATACCTAAACGAAATACTTAATACTTTCACAGCATATTTAGCCATAATAAATTAAGTCGGCGGTACTGTGTAGGTAGGAGTGTGTGAGTGATGTTATTGTTACTGGATCAGATTATATTTGTTATCTATGTGACATGTTTATTCACTCCGCCCATTGTTGTATACATATTATATAATGGTATAAAAAGATGTAATAGCATGTTCTAAACATATTGTTGTATTTATAATAAAACATGTTCACTTTTGATGTTCTTTTTTTTAAATAATGATATTTATTAAAAATTGTTTTATTTATTTAAGCAATTTTAAATAAATAAAACATTTTCTTAACAAAAATTGTTCTAATTGCTTTAGCTTAAAATAATAAATCGCAAAAAGAATCATCACTTCAGAGATTTGAACTCACACCGTAGTACTCAGAAGTATAATGCCTTATCCGTTGGGCTACGAACGCTTAAGTTTTCAACGCGAAATTATGTTATACTATAATTGAGAAGACATTAGCGCACTCACTCGCACATGAACGCGATGTGTGCGTGAGGGCATTGTGTGCTGTACGTAATGAATCGTTTTAACAGTAGCAATACAGTTTTGTAGTGTCACGCACACTACAACACTGGTTACTTATCTCTGTTGCTGACTGTACATACCTTCATTTCTTTACACTATTCGCACCCCAACTCATATCACAGTTATAAACCAAAAACAAAATTTAAAAATAATGTAATTTATAGAAAATACTGCCAAATTATTAAAGCAATGTGTCAATTTATCAAATAATACATAATTTTAAAATACTTATTTTATTTTGAGACTGGAAAAAAGTGGTTCAAATTATTTTGGTCATGTGATAGCTGAACATACGGTGTATCGACCCCTTAACGTTGGACCACTATTTACGCCACACCCTGTATAATTCACTATCTTTTGCCAGCCGCTTCACTCGCGTGGATGTCGGAAAATATCCCACGGGAACGTACTACCGGGAATTCCTTCTTTATTCCTTGTCTGCATTATATCTCTCTGAACCGTATGGGCTGGAGTGCGGGGTCAGACAAGGTCTGACATCTCCCAGGCTCTTCAACCTCTATGTTAATGACCTCATAGAGGGACTCAGCAGCATGCGTGTCGGATGCAGCGTTGATGGGGTTAGCATTAACAACATTAGCTATGCTGACGACATGGTGCTGCTGGGTCCGTCTGCGGGGGCAATCAGAGAGTTGCTTAAGACTTGTGAAGCCTACGATGCCGCACATGGATTAATTTACAATGTGAAGAAAGGTAAATACATGGTCTTTGGGGCCGGCGGCAAGTGCCGTGAAGTGGGACCCGTGCTAATTATAAACGGGTCAGTAGTTGAAAGGGTATCCGCTTTTAAATACCTAGGTCACGTTCTTTCCGACGGCCTAAGGGACCATGTAGATATAGAGAGGGAGCGCAGGGCACTCGCAGTCCGGTGTAACATGTTGACCCGTAGATTTGCTCGGTGTACGGACTTAGTAAAGATCACCATTTTCAAGGCTTACTGCCAGAGTTTGTACACGAATAATCTATGGGTCAGTTACACCAAAAAATCTTTGGATGTCCTGCGCGTCCAGTACAATAATGGCTTCAGGATGCTGTTGGGACTTCCTCGCTACTGCAGCGCGTCAGAAATGTTTGCGCAAGCTCGTACCGACGGGTTTCACGCGATTGTGCAGAAAAAAACAGCTTCGCTGCTGAGGAGAGTTAGAGACAGTCGCAACAGCATCTTGAGAACTGTAGCGGAGAGCTTCAGTTCTCCAATTATAAAACAGTTTAAGCGGAGGGTGATTGGTACTAACACTAGATAGTAAGTTGTTTAATATTATGTTACTAACACTCTATGGATTACTTATTCCGAAATAAAAATCATTTAATTTAATTTAATTCATTATATAGGGAACCTCTGTGAAAAATTTCAGCTTTCTAGGTCCAAGTTTTTGGGCTGGGCGTTGATGAGTCAGTCAGTCTGTCAGGAACTCAGGACTTCTCTTTTTATCTATAAAAAAATATACATAGTTAATACTGTTTTGCAGATTACTTACTAAATAATAACTGTGTTAGCCCACGTTCCCACGGACGTAATAAAAACGCCTAGCGCGATTTTTCACTAAGTTGGTAAATAAAACATTGGAATAATCAGTCATGTGGTTTATTTAACAACACGTTCATCGTCTCGGCATCGCCGTGCACCACGGCCTTGTCCGCATTCTATCAGCCGGGGCGCGCCGTACCGTAGACAGAGAACGCCGTACTGACCAACGCGCGCGATTTTTTCGCGTCCATGGAAACACAAGTACAGGGTGCTTACTATGAGCTCTTAAAGCAGGGCAGAAGTTGAACGTTTCCAGTGAGAGAGAGAGCTACATACGACCTATAGCACCGTCTCTGTCTCTTACTGGAAACGTTCAACTTCTGCCCTGCTATAAGAGCTCATAGTAAGCTCCCAGAACTTCGTATGTCATATTCATTCAACGCTCAACGCCGAGCGTTGAAAATCGAACACCGCGCGATTTAAAATCGCGATGGGAAAAATCGCGGTCATGCGAACAGATGTACAGGCGCCAGCAGGTCAAGCCACCCGAAACGGTCAAACCCAATCAACTACCAAAGCATGCTTCTACTAATTAATCACCTCATATCTCATATAATTTAAGCTACCAGTTCCTCGAAAGCTTACTTTGAGTAACCTAGGTAACAATGGTGTTGATCATGCCGAGAATCTTCTTTCATGATCGTGTGTGTTCTGTAGATTGGCTCATGCTTTCTTGCTTGTGCTTGCTTGGAATCTTGGCAACACTAATTTTGTAATGTCATCATAAACTTAAACTGTCGTCTGTTCTGTCCTGTCATTTCATAATTGTATTGGGCTTGAGGTTATGTTGTGTGTGCCCATGTGATTTATCTATAATAGTTTGTAAAGTTACAAATATAATATAAAATGCAGCACGACGACGTAAGTAATCTGTATAACTGGATACATTTGTTTCATTTCTGCAAGTTCATTTATTAATTTGATAACTATTGTTTATAGGTTGTGTGGGCCATAATCAACAAAACACATTGTTCACACAAAGTAACGTAAGTATTTACCAGTAGAATGAATAAAGTCATGTTCATGTGTTAGGTAATTTACCAATAATGTTTGTAATTAACTTTCCAGGACAAAAACTCAGCAGTTTTGCCGAAATGAGTTCAACCTAACAGGTCTATGCAGCAGGGCGTCTTGCCCACTTGCAAACAGTAAATATGCTACAATTAGGGAGGAGAATGGTATTATTTATTTATTCATGAAGACTGCTGAAAGGTATAGTTTACTTGAAATGTAGTTTTGTATTATTTATATACTTAATAGTCATAGTAGAAGCATAGTCAGAATGTGGAGTATAAAGAAGAAGATCATGCCAGCCTAGTATAATATAGTAATAATAATAATCAGCCTGTGCTGTCACACAGCAGGGCAAAGGCCTCCCTTTCCTTTTTCCACTCAACTCGATCCTGAACCAGTATGGACCAATCCCTCCTATAATCGTCAAGTTCGTCCTGCCATCTAAGCCTGGTATAATTTACTACTAATTGGTTTTCTTTTAATAATATACTATTAGTAGTTGGCCAGTGAGATGATTGGTTTTTGTTACTCTTATGATTATGATAGAATGAATCAATTTTGAAAAAATATATTATTATTTCTTTCTTAAAACTAGTGCAAAAAGTTATTTATATCATTCCCGTAGGTAAATATTTATTTATGTGACACACCTTGTGATTTGATACCAAAAATTGTGAGAGGGAACAAAACATTAAAACATTGTTGATAGAGAATTATTTTTATTTTACAAGAATTTATGCAACTTAAAGAGAAAATGTTATTTTAAGTTTCCTACAGTATTGTAGTGTGGTTATTTATTTTAACTTTAAATAATTTATGTTACATAGAGATAACATGTTTTATGGCTTTATGTTTTGGTGGTACAAATATTTTTTGTAACTTAAAATAATTCATCTTAATTTGAAAACTCTATTATATTATAACATAGGTATTTTTGTATAATCTGTAAATTTTATTAAAAAGTACATATTATAGGTATTAACATAAAATTTATTTGCATGCCCTAAACAGGCTGTGGACTGTACATTAAACCACTAACTTTTACAACTGGGAACTCCTCTATTTTCCTGGTATTTTCTGCAAATAAATGATTCATATTCTTTTTTCAGGGTAATGTTTCCAGCAAAGCAATGGGAGAAAGTAAAGCTGTCAAGAAACTTTGAAAAGGCAATATATCAAATCAATGAGAATCTATTATACTGGCCTGCTTTTATCAAAGCAAAATGCAAGCAGAGATTTGTCAAAATAACACAATATCTTATACGGATGAGAAAACTTAAACTGAGAAGAGTGTAAGTATTCATTATTTAAAAGAATTTATCTTATTGAAAACCATAACAAATTCTCTGTGGTTTACCAAAATATCTAGCTACCAGTGACAAAAGCACCATATAACACAGTTCCTTCCGGCTTCCCTTTAGAGGTTTGTATCAGCAACTTTACCACTATTGAAAAATGGCACAGTGAATAATAATAGAATATAAACCTACCTGGGAGCAGTGTTGGGCAGAATTTAATTGCATGGTACAATTAACAATTAACAATTGATTAATTGTTAATTGTGAAATATCAATTAACAATTGATTAATTGTTAATTGTGAAATATCAATTTTCAATTAATTAATTGTTATCTGTTATTTTTCAATTAACAATTAATCAATTGTTAATTGTTCCTGCAATTAAACTTTAGTTCAATTAAAACAATGTAAATAGAAATAATATAAGATGGAGGAGTGGCACAGGGTAGGACTATCACAAGGTTGACTGATGATCTTGCAAAGAAATTCCAGGCCGCGCTAAATCGTTCTTCGTGGGCCAGGACCTTAGGTCCTCTGTTTTCTTCTTTTCGTCTTTCTTTTCGAAAACCGCCCGTCCTGATCGACGAGGGATGTAAACAAAGCACCAGGACCTTAGGTCCTTTATTTCCTCCTTTTCGAAAACCGCCCGTCCTGTCTGACGACGACGACGACGACGAGGGACGAAAACAAAGGACCAGGACCTTGGTCCTTTGTTTTCGTTTTTTCATTTTTCCTTTCGAAAACCGCCCATCCTGTCCGACAGCTATGACGACGAGGATCGAAAACAAAAGACCTTTGTTGTCGTCCTTTAGGCAGTTTTCAAAAAGGAATACGAAAACAGAGGACCTAAGGTCCTGGTCCTTTGTTTTCGTCCCTCGTCGGACAGGTCGGGCGGTTTTCGAAAAGAAAGACGGAAACAGAGGACCTAAGGTCCTGGTCCTTTGTTTTCGTCCCTCGTCGGACAGGACTGGCAGCTTTCAAAAAGAAAGACGAAAAGACGAAAACCAAGAACCTAAGGTCCTAGTCCTTTGTTTTCCTCCCTCGTACGACAAGTCGGGCGGTTTTTGAAACGAAAGACGAAAACAGGACCTAAGGTCCTGGTCCTTTGTTTTCGTCCCTCGTTGGACAGGTCGGGCGGTTTTCGAAAAAGAAGACGAAAAGACGAAAATAGAGCACCTAAGGTCCTAGTCCTTTGTTTTCGTCCCGCGTCGGATAGGACGGGCAGTTTTCAAAAAGAAAGACGAAAAGGCGAAAACAAAGGACCTAAGGTCCTGGTCCCTTGTTTTCTCCCTCGTCGGACAGGACGGGTGGTTTTAGAAAAGAAAGACGAAAAGACAAAAACAAAGGACTTAACATCCTAGTCCTTTGTTTTCCTCCCTCGTAGGACAGACAGGTAGGTGCAGTCAGAGAAACATGGTTATTAATTGTTAATTTCAATTGTTATTAACAATTAAAAATATTTCCTCCCTCGTAGGACAAGTCGGGCGGTTTTTGAAAAGAAAGACGAAAACAGAGGACCTAAGGTCCTGGCCCTTTGTTTTCGTCCCTCGTCGGACAGGTCGGGCGGTTTACGAAAAGAAAGATGAAAACAGAGGACATAAGGTCCTGGTCCTTTGTGTTCCTCCCTCGTAGGACAAGTCGGGCGGTTTTTGAAAAGAAAGACGAAAACAAAGGACCTAAGGTCCTGGTCCTTTGTTTTCGTCCCTCGTCGGACAGGTCGGGCTGTTTTCGAAAAGAAAGACGAAAAGACGAAAATAGAGGACCTAAGGTCAAAAAATTCAAAATTCAAAATTCATTTATTCACATTTAAATAGAGTAGGTACAGTCGGTGGTTTCACATGTTACATTATCTGGTCATTTAATCTATTTAGCCTTAGTTATGGCATGTGAAGTTTTATTATGTAGTAATAATACTTGGTCCTTTGTTTTCGTCCCGCGTCGGACAGGACGGGTGGTTTTCGAAAAGAAAGACGAAAACAAAGGACCTAAGGTCCTGGTCCTTTGTTTTCTCCCTCGTTGGACAGGACGGGTAGTTTTCGAAAAGAAAGACGAAAACAGAGTACCTAAGGTCCTGGTCGTTTGTGTTCGTCCCTCGTCGGACAGGACGGGCAGTTTTCAAAAAGAAAGACGAAAAGACGAAAACAAAGGACCTAAGGTCCTGGTCCTTTGTTTTCTCCCTCGTCGGACAAGACGGGTGGTTTTTTAAAAGAAAGACGAAAGACAAAAACAAAGGACCTAAGGTCCTAGTCCTTTGTTTTCCTCCCTCGTAGGACAGACAGGTAGGTGCAGTCAGAGAAACATGATCATTAATTGTTAATTTCAATTGTTTCTGCCAACAATTAAAAATATTAATTGAATTTAAAAAAATTATATCTTGCGATTAACATGAGTTAATTTAAATACTTAAATTAATTGTAATATGCAACTAACAGATTGCAATTGCAATTAATTTTTCAATCAATTACTACGATGATTAAAATATTAATTGATTAACGCCCAACACTGCCTGGGAGACACAACTAGAACGAAAATTAATTGATTTACTATCTTTTGCCTGCGGCTTCGCCCGCGTGGAAGTCGGAAATAAATTTTAGAACACAAAAGCTGCTATTGTGACTTATCTATGATAATTAGATATATTCCCTCGCCGACTTTTTTTGTAGGTAATAATGAGTACTTTAATCATGTACTGCCGATCTGACTTCCACAACCCAGTTCGTGAGAAGCTCGTGGCTAAGTAATAACAGCCGTAAGGGTCTATACGTCAGGTTAAGCTACGCTTGCCGGGGTTGGTCCGTGGATGGGTGACCATCTTTTCATACCGAGACTCCTCCGTGCTTCCGAAAGCACTTTAACCTGATGGTCCCGGCTGTCATTCGTAGATCTTTGACAGTCGTTACGGGTCGTCAGAAGCCCGAAAGTCTGACAACCAGTCTTACCAAGGGGTATCGTATTAACACAGATTAATACAGATGGGACACTCCGCAGTTTAGGTATAAAGCTACAACTACACGGCGGGCCCCGTCCACGGGGCTAATTCAGTAGAAATGCCGCGCGCCGAAGGTATAAGAGTTACTCGATAGAAAGAGGCAATGTGTAGGTGAATATAACTGTAGCTAATTAGCGTTCTGCGAACTGAATTGCACTTTATTGTGTCGTAGCAAGAGTTGCTTTTTATTTAAATGATTTTGCGGAGTGTCCCATCTGTAGTAATCTGTGGTATTACCCAGTAATTGGGTTGTGGAGGTCAGATAGACAGTCGCTCCATATAAAATACTGATATTCAGCTGCATCCGAAAGCCGACCCCAATATAGTTGGGAAAAGGCTAGGCAGATTGATTGAGTTAAAATAAAATAAATAAATAAATTCTTTATTTCACCAAAAGCTCATAACAAATATCCTTAAGACTAACACTTATTAGGCTTATTACAAAGTTCAAAGTTTAAATACTCTGACTCCTAAACTAGGTGTAAGTTCCTGTGACTTAGGAGTCAGTGATTCTCCGTAGCACCTTAAAGCCACAAAAATGTAAGAAGTTAGGTTTAAACAATTTTATCATTAATGGTGGAAAACAGAATTAATAAAAAAAACAATGAAAAATATTTGTGCATAATTATGATGAAGCATGTGTGTAGTGTGTAAGTGCAGGTGTGTGTGTAGTGTACGTGTAGGGAGTGTGTGTAGTGTATGCGTAGGGAGTGTGTATGTGGGTGTGTGTGTGTGTGTGGGTATGTAAAGATTTATAATTAAATGTCACTTTAAATTACCTAGCAGAAGATCCTCAGTACTATCATAAGTTAATGTTTGGAGATAATCTTTAAGTAAGCTTTTACAACAAAATTTTGAGTAAGAATAAATTTTTAACTTTTTATTTAGGAAATTATACATTTTTATGCTAGAAATATAGAATTGGCGCTTGGCAAAGGCAGTTCTATGGCGTTCCATAGGAAAAACATCATGCTTAAGTCTACCAGTCGGTTCCTTAAGGGGACGCACATAGTGTTTGCGTAGCGTCGACAGGAGCACATAAAGTTGCCTAACTGTGAGTACCCTGCAATCAGCATAGAGCTGCACAGTGGGATACCTTCGTGGATGAAAGAGCATTACCTTCAGGACAGCTCTCTGGGCTCTCTCAAGGCGGATAAATACATTTTGGGTGGCACCACCCCACACGGGCAAGCAGTAAGTTAGAACAGACTGGCAAAGGGCAAAATATACTAATTTGAGCGTATCCCGGTCAGCAGAACTTCGTAGCTTCTTAAATATATAGATTAGCTTACGGATTCGTGATGTTACTTTGTCTATTTGTGGGTGCCAGTTGAGATGCTGATCAATGAGTACTCCTAGATATCTCACAGAAAAGGATTTACTGAGGAAGAGACAGCTACACTGTGTTGAGGAGATACAAGTGTGTGCTTTAAGGGTAAGAGAGCTTGCCGGGCACAGATTTGATCTAATGGCAAAGGGAACGTATACTGTTTTATCAACATTTAAAGTGAGTAAGTTATCGGCTAAAAATTTCATCACGCAGGAAAGCGCCGACTCAGCATTTAGGTATGTCTGGGGCCAGTCATGGCCATCTATTACAAGGGCAGTATCATCCGCATACGTAATTATCTGACAATTTTCGAGAGATAGTTTGCAAAGGTCATTTATATAAATGAGAAAGAGAGTAGGTCCCAAGATGCTGCCCTGTGGGACGCCATATGTCATAGGAAGCTCTTCACTTTCGTGTTGGCCGATTTTAACTGTTTGGGTACGATTTCTGAGGTAGTCTGCGAAGATTTTCAAAGGGTGTCCTCGTATTCCAATTCTTTCCATTTTATTCAACAAGGCTGGGGCAGACACGGTGTCAAATGCCTTTGACAGATCAAGGAAAATTCCCAGGCACTTATGTTTCCTATCCAATGTCCTAGCTACGTGATTAGTTAAAGCCATAACTGCATCTTCGGTACTTACTCGATTTCTGAAACCATATTGGTTATTGGCTAAGATACTGTTTGCTTCAACAAAACTGATGAGATTCTTATTCAGTACGCGTTCTAAGATCTTTGACATTGCAGTTAAAATTGAAATTGGACGGTAATTATTTACATCATCTCTGCGCCCAGACTTGTGGATGGGGTGAACTACTGCTTTTTTAAAAGCCGTCGGAAAGACACCAGCACTAATAGACATATTACAGACATGCGTAATAATCGGAACTAATGCACACCTCGCGGCTTTTATTATTTTGGAGGGTATACAGTCCACGCCAGTTGCACAATTAGACCTGAGACCTAAAATAATGGAATCAATATCTTCTTCGGTTACCTCAAGAAGGGCCATTGAGTTACACGGATTAGAATTTGCCACAAATTTGGGCTCCATTGAGGGTGATTTAAATTTTGATGCCAAACTACTGCCAACATTTGCAAAAAAGTTGTTGACATGATTAATTGAGGATATTGGGTTATCAGTTAGTTGCAACAGATCGAAAGAGGGAGAACAACGTGTTTGAAGATCTGAGACATTCTTAATGACATTCCAGGTAGCCTTAACATTATGTTTTGCATTTTTAAACTGTTCTTTTTCATACGAGCGTTTAAGTTTTCTCAGCAGGGAATTACAGAAATTGCGATATCGGGTATACGTGATTTTTAATATTTGGTTATCTTCACACTTTTTGAGTTTAGTATGCAAGCGGACACGGTGACGTATACAGCGGAGTAGCCCCGGCGTAATCCAGGGCTTCAAATTGCGTTCTCTTCTTGGAACTGTATGTTCCCGTGTGTGTTTTATTACAATTGAGGAGAGATTTCCTATTAACTCATCTGCTGCTTCATTAGGATCTAAGATTGACAATACTGGAGACCAGTCATGGGTTTTGATATTCTCTATAGCGGACTCGTAGTCAATTATTGACTTAGTACGTGTAACATCTGAGTTAGGACTCCTGGTTTGTAGAAATAATAGCAGCGGATTGTGATCCGTTATGGACGATTCGATAACAAAAGTAGTAGCGGATTTGTTTGTCTTTAGTAAAATGTGGTCCAAACAGTTTGTGAGCCGTGTCGGAAACAAATGAGCTGGGAGTAATCCGTTAGCAGCAGCACAGGTCAGATACTCATCCGAGTGACTATCAATATTGTCAACCTTAATGTCGATGTTGATATCACCGATCAAAATCACGGAAGGGGTAGTTAATTTGAGTGCGTTATCAAGACTTTCAATAAAGTTATTTATGGTTTTAAAAGAAGGAGGGCGATAAATAGCCACTATCGCAACATCCTCAATGCAACAGATAAGACAGTTTGCGTCAACGAAATGTGGCTCCTTAACGTCAGCCTTAATGGAAGATTTTACATAAATAACGCACCCATCATTTTGATTATACTTGTCTTTAGAAGAGAAGGACGTATAGCCATCTAAGGTCGGCAAGTGTGAGAGTTTGCTTAACCAACACTCAGTGAGTACGAGCACGTCACACTGAAAACCTAATAATCGCATAAGCACTGGAACGTCATCAAAATTTTTTGTTATGCTTCGTATGTTTAAATGTAATATTTTTAATCCTTTTGTTGGTTCTTTTATAAACTGCATACAGCTACCAGGTTGACACTTGAACGAATTAGATACATTAAGCGAATCTATTTCATTATTAATAGTATCGAGATTAGCCATTTATTATAATAACAAGCAATAAAGTAGAAACTAACGTATAAAATTAGGACTTAGATTTGAGAAAGAGTGTCTCAAGTACCCGGAGAAACGACCAAGAGACGCTGTTGATATCGTATAAATCGTAGTACCATTGTGATGTTTCGATAAAAGAATAAAAGCAACCATCGCAAAACATAATAAAGAGTAATTGTTATTGCTGTTGTTGTTGATTGTGGTGTTGTTGTTGTTGTGTGTTGTTGTGATTTTGGTGAGTTATTCGAGATTTTGGTGCATCGAGGTAGTGAACTGTCGCGCTCATAATTTGTCGATTTCTAATACTATCGAGTTAACGTTTTCGAGCGTTATTCGATCTCACGTCATTCGATTTCAAGTAGGTAGGGAACACCTTCTCGTTTTATGTGATACAGGCACATGCTATGTTGCAAAGTATTGAAATACACGCCTTGTCACATGATTTGAGTTAATTATATGCTGCTTGAAATAATAATAATAAAAAAAAATAACTTTCTATCCATTACAGGAAAGAATTAGTCCCAATTCAGCGCAAGATAGAGAGACGTGAAAGGAGAAGGGAGGAGAAGGCCCTAGTTGCAGCGAGAATAGACAATGCCATAGAGAAACAACTGCTTGAGAGATTGAAGAAGGGCACTGTAAGTATAATACATTATCATAATGTCACAATCTAAAGTAATAAAGTTTGATAAGGTAAAAAGTTAAGTAGTAAGTAAAAACACCTGGATAGTCATTGTCAAGTAATAAAAAGTAAGTAAGTAGTTGATTTGTAATAGCAGTTGTCAATATAAGGCTGCTTTTCCACATGGAAACAGCCATACAAAACTTACAAAAGAAATGTTCAAAATTGCTGTCTTGATAATTTCCGTTTGAAGTTTGACAAGATGCTTCTTGTAAGTGATGTTTATTCTTGTAAGTAGTAAAAAGCGTGGGGTGTACGACATTCTTACACAAACTCTGTAATTCGAAAGCACTCCACGCTTTTTCTTACAATGACATTAGTTTACTTGTTAGTCACTTTATTCTTAAAATGAAAACTTTTTACTTTATAGTTCAGTTTAATGGTATTAAAGCGTGTATTTTAGTTTTTTTAAACTATGATTTATTTTATTAACCTACATTGTGTCCCAATGCTGGGCAAAGTCTTCCCCTTTTTCTTTCCAAGCCTCGGGATGTCTTGTGCGATCTCTGGCCATGTTGGCCCTTTTTTTTTTGTGTGTGGATGGGAAATCATCAGACTTTTACTGATTAAAACCCACCCGTGTTCCTTCAGTTGCCTATGCCAGGGCCACGGTATCTTTTTCCAACAACCCGCGACCCCGGCGCCATCGGCCCTATCGGACCCCATCATTGCTGACATATCTTTGAGGCGCGCGTGGAACACAACGCGCCGTCGACCTGGCCTGGTCCTTACCAGACGGCGAACTACCCACTACTCGCCGTCCGCAAGCCCGCGCCTACGGTGGCCATGTTGGCCCTGCAAACCTTATCAGATCGTCACACCACCACATATCAATAGTTATTTCATGTCCTTCTTTCCAGTACAATGACATCTACAACTTCCCACAAATGGCCTTCGACTCAGCGCTTAAAGCAGAAGAAATATCCAGCGAGAGTGAGAAAGAAGATGAGGAGGAAGAGGAAGTAGAGAGGGAAATGGAACCAGAGCTTGAAATGGAGTTGGAGAGGACAGTGGAACAGGCTGACGAGTTTGTTG
Source organism: Cosmia trapezina (assembly GCA_905163495.3). NCBI lineage: Eukaryota > Metazoa > Arthropoda > Insecta > Lepidoptera > Noctuidae > Cosmia > Cosmia trapezina. Next base: position 21,693,180 of record LR991024.1, read on the forward strand.
AAGGTGACAGCGATATGGACAGTGATGAGGTGAGTTGGTTGTATCATGCAACTTAAAAAAAGCCTTTATTGCTAACACCAAAATTACATGCAATTTTTCAACTCGGTTTTATCTATCTGTCGCTTGTAGAAGTTGCCTCTTTGGCGTAGACGTCCCCAAATTGTTATAAAATCTCACACACTGTGTAACTCTACCTATGTTTACAAACAGATATTCTGATTCTGAAAAAAAAAGTTTTCAAAGTTTTCTGTTTCTTACTGCTTGCTGCCTGTTGCCTGCTCCTACTCTTTCATAAAATATGTCCCGCCACTTTTTCTTTTTTTTCGGGACATATTTCTTGGCATTATCAGCAAACCCTTCGTCTTCTATCATGTTACCCGTGTACAATTAGCTCCGAATGCGTCACATCGTTTATAAAAAAAAAAAAAAACATTTCAGACTATAAGTTGTTATACTTACAGCAGCTGTTGTTGTTGTTTTTATTTACTTGAGATTATTTTAGTATCATAATATAGTGTCCTACATAATAAATAAATATTCGATTATTTACAATCTTCAATCTTAATTATCAATCAATCAATCTTGTACTATCAATCTTCTTTTTTAGTAGTGTGCGAAAATTTCATACAATTTGCCTATATTTCAGGACTCTGACTCAGGAAAGAAAGAAGGTGCGGATGTTGGCAGCGACTTCGAGTCTGAAACATCGGACATTGAGGTAATTACAAAATGATCAGCCTACATCAGTCCACAGTTAGACACGAATCTCAAAAGGCATACTGTAGTGTAGACAGGATACTTTTAGCATCGGTGATTAGCGATTTTTTTCGCTTTTCGGAAGGTTACTCAATTTTTTACGTGAGAGTCGCCGGAACGTGATGCAGCATTGAGCTGTTGCAAAATCGCCGATCCCTGATGATACAAGTTTCGTACCTGTCCTCAGTCCTAAAATGCACGCCACTGAGCTGCAACGATATGAGGTTCTTCCGGCACGGAAAATCGGAACTAGCGCCGCCATCTTGTTTAGTCAATACAATTTCTGTGAAAATGGGGAAGAAAACTGACCTGAAATTAGTTCCGCATAGATGGCGCTAATTGTTTGTTACTTTCATATTCAGCTTTTGTTACTTTCATTCAGCTGGTAACGGAGTTCTTTTTTGATTGAGATAGGTTGCTTTGTCTTGAGTCAAGATGACTTTGAAAAGTGACAAACACACAGCGCCCTCTTGCGGCGAAGCTTCCGGGAAACAACTCCATTGCACGAACAACGACCCCTGACAATGTCAAGACGCCAAAAGATCCTTGTGGTACTCTAGATACGACCACACTCGTCGGCCACTCCTTGTTGGTATATTGCTAACTCGATTTTACTTGCAGGACATGGCTGTAAGGATACCTCAGAAGAAGAAGGCTCGCGTTGAAATAGAATACGAGACTGAACCAGTCGCCAGTGTATCCAGAAAGAAAATAAAACATTGATTACTACATTAGTAACTTGTTGTTTTAATTTAATACTTTCCCATACTACTTTATACCACCTCACCTGCCTAAAACTAGAAATATGTACCTACTTTTGTGGCGTGAAATTCTCTTTGCCACCGAACTCAGATTTGATACTAAAGAAAGTATAACGGTTGTTGGAATCCTGGAAGTACCTATTACGATCAAAACGCGAAATGGCTGACTATGTATTCAAGCAATTAATTTAAAGAGGTACTAGAGCAAGCAAAAGTTTTTTACGCGATTTCACCGTCAATTGATGACCGATTTTGGAAATCTCCAGGTTATCCCATTGTCACCAAGTCAGAATCTGATGAAATCTATCTCATGAAAATCGAGGGAAACCCTCAAATTTTATAGGCACACCTATAGCGATTTGAGTATTTATTATAGTAATTCGTGCATTTGCTCTCGGAAAGCACCATTTGGTGAAGTGGCACTGATGATGAAGACCGCAGCTGGCCATCGAACTAATGAATTATACCTTAGTATTTCACCATAATCCAAATAGTCTGACCGTGAGTGCCCAGCTTTAGATACAATGCTATAACATACGCGTATTACATAGGTACCCAAAGAGTATAATAATAATATGAAAGTAGGTAACAATCAATATGTAACTAGGTACAGTTAGTGCCTACAAGTTGCAATGGACGATGTTAACTAACCCAAACCAACGCGTTTCCCGTTATGTCGGGGCCACATTTTAATAAAATTAAAATATCTTAATTTAATTAAAATATCCTTTTAAAACGAAACGACGACGAGTATCCAATTAATGTCGCTATTGCAGCGGCACTAATGTCAATAAACTACATATAACAACACAAATGTTCAAATATTTTCATTACCTACACTGTTTTTGCGTTTTTCTGAAATTCCAAAAAAAAAATTGTAAAAAATTTTAGGTAGGTAAAGACACAATAGTACCATATTATGCAATTAGTGAATAAAGGACGGATTTAAAGCAAGGGCCATAGATGAATCACGAGCTAGTGAAGGATTCTAACGATTGAATCACGACCGTAGGGAGTGACTCATGATGATTGAATCACGAGCGTAGCGAGTGATTCAAGTGTTAGAATCCTGAGCGATGCGAGTGATTCATGGCCCTCGATATAAACCCGTTTTATTCAAGAGTTGCATACTATAGGTACTTTATACCATGACTACGAGAAAAAGAAAGATTTAATCGAAAATAGACGTTCAATAAAGAAAAAGGAAGGTTAAATTGGCTTTGATGTACTTAAACCAGCCGTGATTTGTTGAGTAGCAAGTTTTCTACTATATCGGCCGCCCTCTCTTTCATACATTCAGGTGTTGACACATCTTCATCACTCGAATGTATTATTAATCGATTTATCATAAGTATCACTAATATACTCTTTGTGTTTGTACAACTTACAGTAATGAAAATACCGCCAATTTATTATGGACAGCAAAGAACACAAAACAGTTTTTATTCTAATGCTGAACTCCTTGTCGAAAATTGTCGACCAATCAAATTGAATTTAGAACACATCAACATAGGTCGAATACACAGATTACACTTGCACTAGATACCGCAAGCCATCCGAGCAAGCGTGCCCTGCATATTTGTACTAAAAACAAGTCTGTTAGCTCAGTGACGCTTAGCGATTGAAACAATTCTGATTACGTTGAGCACATCACTAAATGGCTGGGGTGAAGTTATCGTAGATATAAAAAACCGGTCAAGAGCGAGTCGGACTCGCGCACCGAGGGTTCCGTACCATGTAATTTGTGTTGATGATTTCTGAAAAACTGTGCTATTTAGAAACATCGTTTCATTTTTCCTGTAATCTATACATAAACTTCTATCACACAGAATAATTTCAGATTTTTCTCTTTGCAAACTTCGGAGATAAGGGGGTGGGGAACGGTATTTTTTTTATATTTTTCATCAAAAGTCGAAAACTATGCGGCCTAAAAAAGAAAAAAAAAATGTTTGAAAATGTGCAAACAGCGTTCTTTCATATGATACCCCACATGCCCTAGTAGCCCCCACTTTGAATTTTTTAGACCCCTTTCAGTCCCTGTTGCAAAAACAATATAAATATTTTTATTTCTTTCTTATTTGCAAAATAGTTGGGTAAACGTCATCTAAAACTGTGCCAAATTTCAAGTTGATAGCATCAGTAGTTCTTGAGATATCCAGCTGTGACAGACAGACAGACAGACAGACTGAGTCACACCATAATGGTTACTTTTTTACCACTTTGGTACGGAACCCTAAAAACATGACACGCTCGGTTTTCATACTATCTAATAACATGCCGTATCTAGCCTAGGTGCTCTAAATCTGTGGTCGAATACATTGGTGTGTTCCAAATTCAAACATCAAAACAGTGAGTAAAAGTGCTTTTTATTCACTGTTTTCAGTGAATAAAATAAGCTTTTAGAGGGGGGATGGTATAATAGTTATTTATGCAACTGACGTATAATAAGTGGTCTTAAAACACGAATGTGGGTTTATCACACGAGGCGAAGCCGAGTGTGATAATAGTATCACATGAGTGTTTTAATACCTAATTATGTACAGTTGCATACAAGACTTTATCTACACCCATGTTATCAATTCTCTATAAAAGGTTCTGAAACAGTTTTTTGCAATACTAATACTCGTATCGAACATGGCGGCCGGCGTCATAGTATACGACGTGAATTCGAATAAGTTCTTTTTTTAAATTACGGCGCGGCGGCGCTGTTGTAGTGAAACGCGCGTGCATTACAATGTTCTTTTTTTGAAAACGAGTTGCATTATGAAATTCAGTACAACATTAAAACACCCGTTTGGATGCTATTATGGTTACCATGGTTACTATGACACTGGCTGTTTTAATGTTGGCAATAAGCTAACTGGCTCAGAAACTTTTATAGAGAATTTATAGCATGGGTGTAGATAAACATTCTTAAAACATCATTCATTCTTCATTCTTTAAACATTCTTTTAAAGTAGGTAAGTACCTACTTATTATATTTATGTTCCGGAAGTTCTACTCTCGCATTCAAATTAATTCATTCTCCGTTTTTCAGTGCAGCGACGCGAGCGACGTCTTACCGTCTAAAAATACTTTTGTGTTATCGGAGTCAGGGGTTGCAGTCTCGACAATGATACTATTTTTAGGGTTCAATAACGAAACCCTAAGCCTCCGCTGTCTGTCTGTCACAGTGGGTCTACTCCCTAAATCAAATCAAATCAAATCAAATCAAATTGTTTATTTGCTAGAATGCAGGTGTACAAATAAGGTCGTGAAATTTTAAAGTTGAGCCATACATTCTGCCCAAGATTTGGCATGCAAAATTTAAATGAGTGGATGCAAGAAAAAAAAAAGAACATTAATTACAAATATCAGATAAAAATTAATAGGTCAATGGGATTAAAATTATTTCAGTAAAATACAATTAATAAAAATAAGATAAGTCAAGTCATATCTTAGTCAAGATAAGATCACAAAATCTAAATACATTCAAATTAATTCGGTCAAAATGCAAATAATAAAAGCATAATAGTAAAAAAAAAAAAAAAAAAATCAAAATGTCAAAATACAATTAAAATGCCGAAATACAATTCAAATATCAAAATACTATTAAAATGTCAAAATACGATTAAAATGTCAAACAAAATACTTACAATCAAAAGGTAATTTTAGTCGATAATCGATATAATTCAAATGTCAAAATTCAAATTATTTTATTAACAAAATGTCAAGGTCTATAATCGGTCATTTAGAAAATCATTAATGGAGTAATAACATTTCTCCACCAGAAAAGCCTTTAGTTTGTTTTTGAAACGTTGAAATGTGTCATTTCTTATACTGTCCGGTAATTTATTATAAATTATTGGTCCCATACAAATGACACTTTTCCTCAATAGTGCAGTTTTATAGCTACCGACATTAAGAAGGTTTTTATATTGAGTTCTCACGGGGCGTTTTCTGGTGTCAGAAACCCTAGTGAACAAGTTCGCATTTGATTTTACAAATATTGCCATTTCCATAATAAATAATGATGGAAAGGGAAGAATATTTAGAGACTTAAACACTGGTTTGCAACTATCTGTGGGTTTAAGACCGCACATCGCTCGTACACAGCGTTTCTGAGCTTTAAAGACCTTATCTCTTAGGCTACAATTACCCCAAAAAATTATTCCAAACCTCAAGACCGAGGCGATCAAACCGTGGTAAGCTATTAAAGCAGTTTTCATGTCAACTTTTTTTGCCAGATTCCAAAGGACATATGCTGCTGTGCTCAGTTTTTTGCACACTTCTTCGGCTTGAGGTTTCCAAGTTAATTGGTCGTCTATTATTATTCCCAAAAATTTCGCAACCTATTTGGATCCGTTCCCCATCATATTGTACATTGACATTTGGTGGAATTGTACGTTGGTGGAAGTGCATTACACTAGTCTTTTGTAGGTTTATTACTAGATTGTTCTTATCAAGCCAGCTTATGATGTTTTTTAAAGTGTCATTAATGTTTTGTGCGTAATGAGTAATGTCAGTACATTTTACGAGTGCTGTAGTGTCATCGGCAAATAAAACCATAGGATGCGGTATTTGACGTGGCAGATCATTTACATACAGCAAAAAAAGAGGCGGCCCTAACACACTGCCCTGTGGTACACCGAACTTAACTATTTTACCTTCAGATCGGTATTTCTTTTCGGATTTTGTTTTAAGGCATATGCTGGATGTCTCTGTATATTGTGTGCGGTTACTGAGGTAAGATTCTAAGAGATTGAGCACGTTTCCTCTGATACCATATCTGTTAAGTTTATTCAATAGTATATTATGATTAACGCAGTCAAACGCCTTTGTCATATCTGTAAAGATGGCACAAATGGGTATTTTGTTATCTATATTTATCATTATTTCATGTAATAAATCAAATACGGCTGAATTAATGCTTTTATTCTTTCTAAAGCCTGCTTGTTGACTGCATAATATATTATGTTTTGTCAGAAAATTGTTAATAGATTCGTAAATAATCTTTTCTATTATTTTTGAAAAAACAGGAATCAAAGCTATTGGTCTGTAATTAGCTATATCTTTCCTGCAATTTTTTTTGTACAATGGTTTGACTATTACTGTTTTTAAGCCGTTTGGAAACACGCCAGAGCTGATGGCTAAGTTTACAATGTGGCTTAGATGTCCGATGATATTATTGGCAACAAACTTAACTACTTTCGTTGCTATTTCATCATGTCCTACGCTGTTTTTATTTTTCAATGATTTTATTGCTCTTAGTACGTCATGGTGAATTACTGGAGGCATAAACATTGTACTTGGGTTTTCGAGTAAACCACTTGTTTCGAAAGATGCTTTAGGAGAGTTTTCAACTTGGTCAATAAAGTAATTGTTGAAAGCATCCGCAATTTCTTTGGGGTTATTTATAATTGCATTGTGTACCCTGATTTGGGAAATGGGCTCATTAACACTTATTTTATTATTAATAATTTGCCAAGATGCCTTTGACTTGTTAAGTGAAGTTTTGATGAAATAATTATTTTGAGCTTTTTGAGTCAACTTAACAATTTTTTGAAAACGCTGGGAGTAATTTTTAAATTTTATTTTGTTTTCAAGTGTAGGTCTACGCCTGCATTCCCATAAAAGATGTCGTTGTTTCCTACTACAAATGCGCATGCCCCTAGAAATCCATTTTATTTTTTTATTTGATTTTATAGTAACAAACTTGTAGGGGAAGCAAAGATTATATAACAAGCTAAAATGTTCCATAAATATGTTATATGCTTCATCAACATTTTCTGTCTCATATATTTCGGAAAAGGAAAGGCATTTCAGACAATTGTTGAATTTATTTAAGTTTCTCAATGAAAGGTCCCGTTTTTTTACACGCCAAGATTTCAGTCTGCAGGTTTTATTAACTTTTATTTCAAATATTTGTGCGGTGTGATCGGATAAGGCAAAATCAATCACGTCGCATTTGCATTTAGATTTAGAGTTATGTGCAATGTTATCTATACAGCTATTGCTAGACAGTCGAGTTGGCTGATCAAGTTCTAGATTGAGATTGAAGCCCAGGAGGAAGTATTCGAAGTCCAAACTAATATTATTTCTCTTCAACCGGTCAATGTTGAAGTCTCCGCATATAACAATTTTTTTGTTAGGGTTTGCACATAAAGATTTTAAAATTACATCTAAATTGTCATAAAAAACATGTAAATTACTATACTTTGGGGGCCTGTAAACACATATGATAGTCAATTGTTGTTTAACGAGTTCAACAGCACAACATTCAATTACTCCTGTTATTGAATATCGCGATACATTTCGAAGTTCTATACATTCAAACGATTTATTTACTAAAATGCATGCACCTCCTCGTTTCTGGTCACGTCTTGCATAGCAAGCAGCGAGCTTGTAATCTGGTATATTTAGTAAAGTCTCATGTCCATGCATGATGAAATGCTCGGTTATGCATATTATGTCTATGTTTCTTTGACTCATTGATAATTCTTGAAGATGGATTGTGAGTAAATCTGATTTGTTCAAGAGTCCAGCAATATTTTGATGAAGTATCCGTAAATTGTTATGAAAGAAAAAAATTGATATTTTTGTCAAACTGGTGTGAGTCACTCGTGTCAATTTGTATTATATTAGAAGTCATGTTAGTATCTGTTACATCAAGGGTATATTTTATGTTCTCGTCAATTAGTATCTTCAAATTATGATAAATGTTTCTCATTCCATTGTTATTTATTCTGCCGTTGATGCTATTAAACATTTCGTGTGTGTATGTTAGTTCTAAGTTGGAGTCTAAAAGCATGACGTATTGATGAGATTGGTTATCCATGTACAATATATTATTGAATGTCTCTATACTCCAATTGAACAGAAGAGCGTGCTCACTGTATTTATAGGTAGGTAGGCAGATTATAATGTTGGTGTGCTGTATAATACTCAAGGTTTCTCTTATAGAAACAACAAGGTCACAGTAATTTTTTGAAACGTGAAAGTCTTCTTCTCCTATGAACACGATGCAGTAGTCTTTTTGAGTGTAGTTGGTCAGTTTTTCATGTATATTATGAATTAAAACCTCAATACCACAGTTTGGTGTGAGATAATGACATATTTGATGGTTCGGAAACATGTTTTCTGCGGTTGGTAACATTTTATTTTTATTGTCGCTGCTTATGATACACAACTTACTTTTTTCAAGTTTGCATGTAGTGTGGTTTGTAATACTTTTAGTTTTACAAGGCACAGCCGGTGATATTTTTGAAGAAGTATGCGACATGTGTGGCGTGGGAGTAAATAAGATATCTCGTTCCTTTTGCGATTTAGGTGTACAATGTTTCGAAGTTGAGGATTTCTTTTTGCTCGGCGTAATTATATCACTTGTTAACTTTTTTGTCGCTTTTTTTACTAATTCATACCTTGTGTTTATTTTGGCAACTATATTTTTAAGTTCCATATTTTCTAGCGATAGATTATCTATTTCATCATGAGCTGAAGTTAGTTCGAGCTTAAGTTTTTGAATCTCATTTCTAAGTTCATGTATCTGTAAGTCACTTTCGTCGATAGATATGTTCGGAAGGCTGTTGGAGCTGCCATCTATCGTCAGGTTGATGGAGCTACCACTATGGTCTACATTATCAGCTGTTTTTGAAATATCGGACATTGACTGACAATGAGTACGATGTTTCGATCGAAACGTTATGTTTTCAAATAAATCCATAATATAATTTTAAAGTAACTTGCCTAAATCCTGAGTTGAGCCGGGATTTGAAGTCGCATCCACTTTGCACTTTTATTGTAATGACGGTGGACGAAAAAATTTAAAGATTAAATATTTTTGGTTCGAAAGAAAATAATAACCGTAACTATACGGAACACTTTCACTTTGTCATTTCAATAGTATTACAGAAAGGAACTTCGCAATGTAGAATGCTTTTTATCATACTATTGATACTCTTCGCGTTAATCACAGTTACACTTGATTTGACATTGATTTCGACAAGTCATATCCAGAAAATTATTTTTACGTTTATCTTCGGTGTTCTCATGCAGAATCCTTTGCAAACACTTTCACTGCGTTATTGGTAGACACTTTCACCATTTCATTAGTTTTCAGTATAATAAGTACGAGAAAAATATTTTTAAACAACGATCAATTACGGAGCCGATGTTGTGTTCCGTGTGTTCCGTGCGTTCCGTCGCTTAGTGCGCAGGGTGCGGGCCAGCTCCAATAATTTTGATAATTATCCGGTGTTTTATACCTAGGTACGCTTTTTCCGAGGATACGCGGTTCTAGGTAGAATTTTGATTGAAATGAAAAGCCATCAATTACTTATGAGCAGTTGTAGGTCATTGGTTGACCATGTTAACTGGTCATTTTGCAGATCCAATTAGTAGCTTATTAGAGAAATATTCGTAGAGTTTTAAACGACATGAGTCAGTCAGAAGATCAAAGCACATAATCTAAGCACGAAGCCCGTAGTTTCGGCCTTCGTTACGGTCGTTTTCTACTCCGTAGGTATCACATACGGATTGGTTCGGGCCCGAACGAAGGTAATAGGTAGACAGTTGACATTTTCACAGATTGTGTATTTCTATTACGGCTTTATCAACAAATAATAAAAATAAAATATATATGTAGTTAAACTAAGGTAATAAACTATTAATTTGGAAAAAAATCTTACCCCTAGCGTGTGGGATGTCATTGTCTAGATTCTAGAACTCATCAAGTAGAGTACAAACTTAGAGTACAATAGTACATTTTGATACAAGTGGAGAACGTTTGTTATTGCATTCGAGGCGGAATAAACACCCGAGCCGTAGGCGAGGTTGTTTTTGAGCCGAGAACTGCAATAATAGTTAGGGAGGCGAGTAAGGGAATTTCGGTAATACTCGAGCGTGGCAGTTTAAGATATGAGAGATACCTTAGACCTAATAGAACAACCTTGTAAAGTATATTTAGCTCTATATGTAGTGACGCGCGCCTAGGATAGACGATCAGATTAGTAAAAAAAAAATCGATAGTCTGAAATACTCGAGCGCGTCAGATTAAGATATTGGGGGTTGATTTTAGTGTTTTAAGACTTGACGATAAGTCCTTGACGCCGCCGAGTTATAGGGTCGCGAACTTGTAAAAAAAAAACGTTAATCCGGCATTCTCGAGCGCGATTTTTTTATTTTTTATTTTGAAGAATATAATCTAAAACTTACTAAAAATACAAAATCTGCCGGTTTCCGCATGACCCGAACTGTGGAGGAGCCATTTCGTCTTCCGAAAAACGCGTTGCGGCATATAAGTCGCGAACGATACATTTTACAAAAAAAAAGTTTAAATAAACAAAAAAGGTAATTTTATTTTACATAAAAAAGGTCTCTTTACATTTTAAGTTACAACTTTTTGACTTGAAGCATCATAAAAACTCAAACTCCCGGTTTTTTGAGTATATCTCGAATACTGAGGGTGTTAAAAAAAATTGATATGAAATAACGATGATTAAATTATGTGACTTTTATTATATTGAATTGTATTGAGCAAAGATGTAAAGGCCATACATAACAATACAATTGTAATACAATTTTTATATCATTTCATTTTTTTATACAATAAATAATACAATTCGTACTACATTTCATCTACATTTACGTTGGTTGTATCTATCGCTTTATTGTCATTCTTAAATTCCCCGTTTTATCAAGGAGAAAGAAGTGTGGCTGACACTGGCTTGGCCACCATCAGGGATTTTACTTTTGATAACACAAAGATTTAGTCGTTAATTAGTCGAAATTTGTCGCCAAATATCAGAATTTGTCGGTCACTGGTTCAAAAGTTATAAGGGGTCATTGGTGGCCGATCTGGAGAGAGTCTCCCCAGCTTGGCCACCTTTATATCTCAAAAACTAGGGCACCTAGCGAAGATCTGTTTTCTCCCAGATTTAGTCGCTAATTAGTCGAAATTAGTCGCCAAGTCACAGATTTAGTCGGGTCTTAGTTTAGAAGATACAATGAGTTCAATTTTTAAGTATAGACCAAGAGCTAGATTGAAGAGTTTACGATAAAATCTTTGATCTAGCTCTTGGTCTATACTTAAAAATTGAACTCATTGTATCTTCTAAACTAAGACCCGACTAAATCTGTGACTTGGCGACTAATTTCGACTAATTAGCGACTAAATCTGGGAGAAAACAGATCTCCGCTAGGTGCCCTAGTTTTTGAGATATAAAGGTGGCCAAGCTGGGGAGACTCTCTCCAGATCGGCCATCAATGACCCCTTATAACTTTTGAACCAGTGACCGACAAATTCTGATATTTGGCGACAAATTTCGACTAATTAACGACTAAATCTTTGTGTTATCAAAAGTAAAATTCCTGATGGTGGCCAAGCCAGTGTCAGCCACACGAGAAAGAAAGGAAAAAAAAGAAACCAAAAAACTTTTTCGGTCAGATTAAGAGAAGCCACCAACATTTTTGTCAGATTAAGAAAATATGCTTTCAGGATACCGAGATAAACCTCCCCTATGAAAATCTGACGCGCTCGAGTATTTCAAAAAAACTTTTTTTTTTTGCATTTTCAAAAATTCATCGTAACTTATCGTCACGCCGAAATCGTCAGTTTTTTTAAAGGGAGCTTCCTTGGGGCCTACCTAACACCCCTTCCGAAAATCTGACACGCTCGCGTAAATTTTTTTTTTTTGCATTTTTGACTACTTTATATGCCTACCCCCACCACGCAAACCGGCAGATTAGTATACCGTTGTTATCAGAGGCACTTGGGGCATACGTAGTATGAATATCTGACGCGCTCGAGAATGCCCAAGTAACTGTTTTTTTTAACATTTTTGAAAAACCGTACACGCCAAACCCACCGCTAAAATGGTTTTTACCATAAGAGCTTTTCTTTTCGAAATTATTTTATCTTTCGATTTTGATAGGTCTCGACGGCGCCGTTGAATTACGCCATTTAGCTACCTCGCCTCCCTAACTATAACAAATGTCCACGAGTATCAAACGACGTTTTTCAATACACTTTTGAAGAAATAAAATACTTATGAACAAATACAACGGAAAATATTTTTGTCATGAATTATTAGGAAACTATGATTTAAATTTTCTTTTTTTTTCGCGCTTTGCTTTCGACAGGTTGAAGGAGAAACAAAGGTATAAAGCCGATAAACAGCCTAATATGAAAAAATTAAAATTCAAATATTTTCGAGCTTAGAACACAAATACCTAAATGTTAATTTGTTCATAAACGTTTTTTATATTGTAATAATCATAGTTTTTGATGATATTATATTTATAAACATTATTTAAATATTCAAAAAATATTAACGCGTAAAGTCGCCTCGTAAAGATACCTCTTTGCCGAGATAAAAAAAAAAAAATTAATCTCCGAATAGAGAGTTGTCAATAGAGGAATTGAACCAATTTGGACTAAGTATGTGTATAAGTTATCTGCGGCAATTTTTATTCCCGCACACGTGCGGGAAAAATAAAAATCGCACGCGTGTGAAATACATTGCATTGTGAGCCTAATCGTAGTGCGATATGAACCAGTTTTCGAGGAAGTGTATTGAAAATATGTTTTTTATCTTAAAAAAGGAAAAAATAGTGGGCCGTCAATTTTAGACCATTTTGTACGAGCTCTATCGCAGCAATTAAACAGGTTTGAAACTTCAATATATCATGTACCATATATTATACTGTATTTAATCAACAAATTCTAAAACGCTTATTCTTAAGGTATTTTGTTTAAATACGGCCGATCTTCTGCAACTGTAAAAAATAACCTTGTAATTCACAGTATCATTATGAAATTACAAAGTTATCTTTGCGATTGTTATACACATATGGTACGGAAACCTTGGTGTGCGGGTTCTACTCGCACTTGGCTGGTTTTTTAATTTTATTTAGCTCATGATTTGTTGGTTGGTTTCTAAGAAAAACTGGATTTTATCAAAGCGTTTTTTTTAGTGTTACTTTTTGCCTATTAAGTAGAATGTAAAGATAAGTTTTTGTTTTACACTGATAATATTATGATTATAATGTAAGTTATTTTAGTATAAAGTGTTAATTATGTCTGGTCTAGTAATATCTCAAATTCAAAGCTCACCGAGAAAATGTATATTTCGTGGTTTTACAAATTGAGTTTTAACTTTGAGCGGACTTCGTTACGTTCGTTCGCAAAAATGTTTTGTGAATAGGTATGTAATTAATTATTTGATTGGCTATTCATTGGAACTCATCAGGTTTATTAAGTTTGTGTCTATCTACGCAATTAACGTATTTCATTCATTTATTTAATGAATAATGTAGAGCTTTTAATAATGAGATTACCTACCGACCTGAAATGAGTGTAGCAGGTAAGTTATACATAAGTATTGTGGCGGCATCTACATCGCCACATATGAACTACGCATCAATGACATGACGTCACGCAAACCTGCATCGCGCAATTAGAGTTTACCACGCGATTAGCATATATACAACGTCCCGACATCAACCGTCGGGCAGTGGCCCACCAGACACAACACCCGTCTGGTCGGAGGATCCTCCCTTTTCTATGGAGGATGAGTGAACTTTACACCCTGTTCCTCATACCTCTAAATTGGTGACCCCGAGCATGAACGTCAGCGCAGCCTTCGTGCAACTACATCAGCGTGACGTCATCAGCATCACTTCCTCAAGCTTTCGAGCGGCGAGTCACACAGCCAGACAGCATCCACGGCTTCAACAGGTATCCTGACCACCAGCATGCAGCGGACGCGCATTCCTGGTCATCACCTTCAGCCTCAACCCAGCGCTGTACACTCCGACTCACTGGAGCATAACGCAGCGCCACCCCGACTCACTGGGGTATCACCGCAGACAGTTCCGACTCACCGTGAACTATGCGGCACCCGGTTCCGACTCACTGGAACCACAACTGGCACTGGCAAGCATCGCAAGATACACGACTCAGCCCACTATCGACCTCCGGTCTCCGGAGGGGAGTGATGTGGCGGCATCTACATCGCCACATATGAACTACGCATCAATGACATGACGTCACGCAAACCTGCATCGCGCAATTAGAGTTTACCACGCGATTAGCATATATACAACGTCCCGACATCAACCGTCGGGCAGTGGCCCACCAGACACAACACCCGTCTGGTCGGAGGATCCTCCCTTTTCTATGGAGGATGAGTGAACTTTACACCCTGTTCCTCATACCTCTAAAGTATTATTATAGTTTGTTCATCTACGCTACACCTACCGGGTGAATGTCTGCTTTCAGTAGCAGATAATGATTTCTGGTTATATGCTATGTCAGTAATAAAATAAATAATGAAAATCTTTATACTCTGCAGACGTCACGTAGCGTGTAGCCTGACTAGTAGCGAGATATATACCTACCCAGTATCAACAACAGATTCTATTATTTCTATACTTACCTATTTAAATTTTATAGAATCACCCACTAAGTTAAATGTCATTTCGTGTCTGTGTGTGATGCGAGTTTACGGCCGGTGAATCCCCTTGAGTAGTAATTCTGTGGTGTTATGGTTATGGTAAAAGGGGATAAGTCATAAATATTGAAAAACGAGTTATTTGCATAATTCGATACTAAACATTAATATCTATTAGGGTAAAAAGGAGTCAGTATTTGTGTTACAATTTCATAAAACTCTAATTGCAAAACGAGTTTAGACAGAATAAAAAAAAAGTAAAAAAAGAGTTAAGTCTGCTCATCTCATTTTGCCTAAGTAAATATTTTTTATTGTGATATGCATTTAGTGAGTTAAGTCGATATGTCCCTAAAATGCGTATTGTCGTATTCCGTCACTTGCATTTCGCGCTTGAATTTGACGTGTTTTGACCTGTAAAAAAATCATAATTTTGTGTTTCTAGTGTCTAAAAATATTGAAATTAACAGAAATTTAAAAATTAACAGGATTAATAAAATAATGTCATTGGCTCTAAATGGAAGTCCTACTGAACGTAAGTATGGGACTATGCATGAGGATATTTCCAGAGCCATACATTGATTTAAAACTCAATTCACCTTAGTTATGGGGGACTTTAACTCGAAACTGGGCAAACGACGGTATTGAGCTGCGAGAGGGGGCAATTTGGAGTAGGACGTCGCAACCACCGGGGTCACCTATTGGCCAGTTTTATGGAGAAGGAAGGCCTAGCTTTATGATCAACGCCTTCTTCAGAAAACGTGAGCACAGAAAGTGGACTTGGCAGAGCCCTGATGGTGCAACGCAAAATGAGATTGACTTCAGTACGTCGACGAAGATGCAAGTATTCAATGATGTGTATGTGATCAACGCGGTGAAAAACGGAACGCAGATCACCGCACCACAGATCGAGAGGTTCTATGGACAGTTATACACGTCAACCAGTAACCCCGTTACGAATCTGGCAAACGACACAAGAGCTAGATAGACCCGTCACTATACTAAAGGCATCCATGCTGCTGTTTTCAAGAGTCATCAAGAACCGTCTAAAAAAAAAAAAAAAAAAATTAAAACTATTTATTTCCTGAAAATTGACGTGACGTTATACATAAAAATAGCGCTCAATCTTGCATTACAATAACATTATGTGCACTATTAGCTTATTTAGAGTTTACTCACTTTAGATAAAGCCTACACGCAGACCTCCTCCATTCCAAACTCGCGCGCAGATTTGACGACTTCTAGTTTCTCGAACAAGCTGGATTCCGTAAATGTGCCGTAGACCACATCCAAACGCTGCGGCAGCTTATACAGAAAACCGAAGAGCCCTGCCTCTCTGCTTATCGTTTGTGAACTACGAGAAAGCCTTCGATTCGATCGAGACTTGGGATGTACATCAAGGTGAAGTGTTTGTATGAAAACGCTACTGCTATGTCAGTCCGACTCTAGGACTAGACCTAGAAATCCATCCTTCTGCAGCGAGGGGTGAGACAGGGAGACGTTATCTCTCCGAAACTGTCACCGCTGCACTGGAGGATGTCTTTAAGATTCTGGACTTGAAAGGGGTTGGAATCAACATTAACGGTGAGTATATCATTCACCTTAGGTATGCCGACGATATAGTAGTCATAGCTGAGGCTATGGAGGACCTCAGTACAATGCTCGATGACATCAATAGAGCTTCCGACAGAATGAACATGGACAAAACGAAGGTCATCACAGGTCATGTCAAATGCCCATTTAACATCTACCTTCATGAAGATCAGAGAACATAACAGAAGAAGACATTAGACACTCGAAGTTGTGAGCGATTATGTTTCCCTTGGACAAACTGTCCAGTCAGGTAGGTCCAACTTCGAGAAGAGGTTCTGCAGTGGCGACCACGTACCGGAAAATGTAGCGTTGGAGGAGGCTTTCCAACGCTACATTTTCCGGTACGTGGTGACCACTCCAGAACCTTTCGGCCCCATCGGATATCTGTTCTGCGAGCAATGTGCCCTGCCTACTACCACAATTCTTCAGGCTACGTCGGGTCCACAAGGTGGACCGGTGACCTGGTGACGGCCGCAGGAATCCGTTGGATGCGAGAAGCACAGAACCGGTCGAACTGGCGGTGCTTGGAGAGACCTATGTCCAGCCGTGGACGTCTTTCGGCTGAAATGAATATTTCTAAATTCTATTTGGATTCGGATGATGGATGGAGGGGAGGGGTATAGGTTGGTGAGAGGGAAGAGGAATAGGAGGCTGTGGCGAGGGGAGAGGGTGTGGAGAGAGTGGGGGGTAAATGGAGAGGTGGCGAGGGGGAGGGTGAGAGGGTTACAGGGAGAGGGGGAGGGGTGAGACGGGGTTAGAGGGAGTGAGGGAGGGGTGAGAGGTAGGGTGAGGGGGGTTTAGAGGGAGAGGGGGAGGGGCGGAGGCGTGAGAAGGGGTTTAGAGGGAGAGCAGGTGGGGTGAGAGGTGGGGTGAGGGGAGCTTCCCTTTATAATGTTCTCATCAACCAATGTAGACAAGGAATAAGAAAGGATTTTCGTTCCCGTGAGATATTTTCCGAAATCCACGCGGGCGAAGCCGCGGGCAAAAGCTAGTATTTACATAAACTTCTATCACATAGAATAATTTCAGATTTTTCTCTATGCAAACTTTGGAGAAAAGGGAGGAACGGAATTTTTTTACATTTTTCATCAAAAGTCGAAAACTTATTCATTTTATTTATTTATTTATTTAACTTTAATTAGCACGGTTAAAAACCAATTACAATAATTAAAGACACATATACACAGAAAACAAAATTTGTAAAAATAAAAAATAATAAAAAAAATTGCAATAAGTACTTTCATGAATCCCTCTCACAGTACTTCTGACATTCCAATAATATCTTCGTCCATTCATCCGCAAACAGATCGTTTGTTGGATTAGAATCCAAGAGATCATTAAGTGCGGCCAGAGTGCGAGGTACTGGGGACTTAGCACGCGCAACAGTGCGACATGGGGGCACAGCAAACAGCCTGTAGGTTTTTTGCCGCGGCAGTAATTGTCTGGGACGAAGAATTCCTTGACTTTAAATTTAAATAATCTGATTGTTTATTTACCAAAAATTTGCACGTCATTATGTTATGATAAATATGTTAAGCCACTTTACTATTGTTGTAAGAACTATTGTAACCATATTTTTAAGCAAATAAATCTTTGACTTTGACTTTGACTTTGAAGAAGCGAGCCAGGACAGCATGCAGATCAGGTGTATCAATAGTGCCACGGAGCGTCTTGCAGGCTATAGTGAGCTGATCTCGTTCTCGCCTTACCTCTAATGAGTTATATCCGAGGCATCCCATTAGAAATTTAGTCGGATAGAGGTAAGGATAATAGCCGTGTTTCCGCTTGTATAAAAACCTAAGGAACGCTTTTTGTACCTTTTCCAGTAAAAGCGCATAGGTACGTTCGTGTGGACTCCACACGCAGGAGCTGGATTCTAATTTGCTACGTACAAGTGCATTAAAAACAATTTTGATGGCATGTGTGGTGCGAAAATTGCGGCAATTACGTAGGACAAAGCCCAACCTTTTATAGGATTCTTTAGCTACCGTGGCAATATGGTCGTGGATGGTGAACTTTCGGTCGAATGTGACTACCAGATCTTTCATGGCCGTTGGTTTCATGATGACATTGTTATTTAAATTGTATTCAAAATTAACTGGGTGCCGCATTCGACCGAATGTCATAGCGAAACATTTAGATGAATTAAATTCCATCTTATTGTCTAGGCTCCACTTGTATATCACATCTATGTCTTGCTACAGTAGCAAACAGTCACGCTCAGAGTTTACTTCAAGGTACAACTTCAGGTCATCAGCATATAACAGACATCTTGCATGGCGGAGAACTTGGGGAAGATCATTTACCATGATTAAAAATAATAAAGGCCCCAAAATTGAGCCCTGACTAACTCCGGAACGCGTATGGTACGTGCCTGATTCGTACATACCGAGCCTAACGAACTGCTGGCGATCACGTAGATAGTGTGCGAAGAAACGAAGTAGAGATGGTGCGAAACCTATTTTGCTAAGTTTCATCAGCAGCGTGTCGTTGTTAACTCTATCGAACGCCTTTCGAAAGTCGAAATAAAGTACGTCTACCTGACGCCCGCGGTCCAAGCTAGAGGAGATATAATCAACTAGCATCAGGAGATTCGTGTCAACTGACCTCTTACTTCTGAAACCGTGCTGCTCATTACATAAATATTTGTTAACTTGCTCGTATATGGCATTGTGAAGGATGTTCTCAAAGATCTTAGCCGGGGAAGATAAAATTGCAATAGGGCGGTAATCTTCAACGGAACTTTTGTTTTGGGTTTTAGGAATAGCTGTTACTCTAGATACTTTCCACTGAGAGGGATATGTACCAGCCTGCAAAGCTAAATTGAAAATGTGACAAAGTGGATCACTGAAAATATGTTTTAAGAAAGGGGGGAATGTTATCGGGGCCAATAGAGCTGTTTGGTTTAAGTTTATTTATGCCTTTTATAATGTCTATAGGGCACAATGGGGGTACATTTATGTAATTGCTGTCTCTGGTAGAGTCTAAAAACTATGCAGGCTAAAAAAATAAATAAAAAATGTTTGAGAATGTGCAAACAGCGCTCTTTCATATGATACCACATGCCCTAGTAACTTCACTTTAAATTTTTAAGACCCCCTTTCAGTCGCTATTGTAAAAAAAAAAATTCTATATTTCTTTCTTATTTGCAAAATAGTGAGTAAACGTTATCTAAAACTGTTCCAAATTTCAAAGTTGATAGCATTAGTAGTTCTTGAGATATCCAGCTGTGACAGACATACAGATAGACTGAGTCGCACCATAAGGGTTTCTTTTTACCTTTTTGTGTACGAAACCAAAAACATTGTCAAGTGCTGCTGATAACTTAAGAAACATTGGTTAACGCCTCTTTATTAGGGTTCCGTACCAAAATGGTAAAAAAGGAACCCTTATGGTGTGACTCAGTCTGTCTGTCTGTCTGTCTGTCACAGCTGGATATCTCGAGAACTACTAATGCTATCAACTTTAAATTTAGAATAGTTTTAGATGACGTTTACCCAACTATTTTGCAAATAAGAAAGAAATAAAAATATTTATATTTTTTTTGCAACAGGGACTGAAAGGTGGTGTTAAAAATTCAAAGTGGGGCTACTAGGGCATGTGGGGTATCATATGAAAGACCGCTGTTTGCACATTCTCAAACATATTTTTTCTTTTTTTTAACCCGCATAGTTTTCGACTTTTGATGGAAAATGTAAAAAAAATACCGTTCCCCCCCCTTATCTCCGAAGTTTGCAAAGCGAAAAATCTGAAATTATTCTATGTGATAGAAGTTTATGTAAAGATTACAGGAAAAATAAAATGATGTCTTTAAATAGCACAGTTTTTCAGAAATCATCAACAAAAATTATGGTACAGTGGGCTGCATCAACTGGGTACCCCAGTTGTATTAAAATTAACTTTGCTACAACTTTGCAATTCAAACAACACATCCTTAAGAATAATACAAAAAGTGTTTCACATGCCCGGACGAGATTCGAACCATCGCCTCATTGGTAATCCAATGATTACCGCGAGCTCTTACCAACTAAGCCAGTTAGGTAGTTATTTACACAACGAATTATCAATCTACTTGGCGTTATATCTCTGTCTCTGTCTAATCGAATATGAGCCCGTAGTTTATAAATAGTTTGATAATAGAGGGTAGTTATGGATACATTTTACTAATCTATAATGAAGTTACCGTCTGATGAATCTAGTTTTGCTTCACCTTTCGCATACTAAACGTGTTTGTGCTAAAACAATTTAAAATGATAGATAATTTCTTGAGAACAAAGATTGTGGTTCTTTACGAACAAAATACAAGCATTAAAGGGATTGCCAGACAGCTGGGCATAGCGGTAAGTCGAAAAATATTAAGTATCTAATACCTAATAAAATAAATTGAATTTTGTCACTCGATTGACTAACTTAAAATGTATTTTCACTCAGAGAAAAACGGTGCGCTTGTGGGTGCGACGTTATTTGGATACTGGTGATGTGAAGTCAAAACCTTTTGGACGGAGAAGTTCAGGCATCTATACAAACAAGTGTGAACGCCACCGTGATATAGTAAATGTTCACTTGAATTCGCCGTTCGCAACCACTCGCTCCAGTGCTCAACGACACGGCATCTCAATCGCCACAGTGCGGAGGCACCTGCACGCAGCAGATATTCACAATTATCGTCCAGCGAAGAAAATTCAACTGTCAGAAGCTCATCGGGCAGCAAGAGTTCGGTTCGCACAGGAGTTTATGGACTTTGACTGGGAAAATAACATAGTTATTTTCACGGACGAAAAAACTTTTAGTTCCGATAATGATGGCAGAAAAATACTATGGCGGAAACCTAACGAACGCTACAATCCACAAAACATATTACCGAACAGGTCCAGTGGTAGAATAACATTAGGTAAGTAAATACACAGCTTTACTGTAAATAAATTATTGATTTCCATGTTATGACAGATTTAATTTTATTAACATTATTATGAGAAATTAAGCTATTATTTAGCAATGTTTATCACCACAAAATCTGAAACATTATACTTACTGCCCAATAAACTAATAGTATGTTACTAAAAAAAAACCTCATTTTCAGGTTACTGGGGATGGATGTCATCTATGGGTCCGGGCGAATTAACAGAAGTAGGCGGGCGCATGGATGGCAAGACATATCTACAAATATTGCAAGAGGTTATGTTGCCTACAGTGCGTGTTGCGTACCCAGAAGGACAAATATATTTCGTCCACGATAACTGTGCTGTGCATCGATCCCGAATGGTGAAGGAGTGGCTAAGCTTACAGGCTGATATAACTGTTATCGCCTGGCCACCTAAAAGTCCGGATCTTAATCCAATTGAAAATATGTGGGGTCAAATGATTTTAAATTGGGACTCAAGTGAAGTAAAGTCCAAGGATAATCTACAACAAGAAGTCATAAGAACTTGGGAATTGATGCGTGGTAGGGGGATATAGGCTGGAATATGGTTACTCAGATGAGAAGCCGACTACAGCAAATAATAGTCAGTGAGGGTCATCCACTCCGCTATTAACATAAACAGTACTTATTAAAAACAAAACGACCTATAGTAAATAGGTAAGTGGAAATCTTAAACAAACCTTTTTTACAGTCCGTTCAACCTATTTTGACTTCTATTCCGTAGGATTAAGGATGGCATTAAAGGCAAAAAAATGGTTACAATACAAACTGCAGCTGCCATTTGTTGGTTGAACGGACTGTAAAAAAAGTTTATTTAAATGTCAAATCTTATTGTAAATGGAGTTTAAATATTTTTGAACCCGTAATTCCGTTTGGTATAGATCTTATAATATTATACATATATCTGTGTTATAATATAATAAAATAAAGTGTCGACATTGACACATTGAAATAATCCAAAGAATAAATCATTTGACCTCACTATTTCATTATTGTGATTAAATCTACCTAATACCTAGTAGTTGGAGGTAGACATCGATCACTAATAAAAAAGTATGTTGGGCTTTGTGAATACAACTTTAATTATTATACTTAAGGTTGAATTTTCAACTAGAGTAGGTAAACACAATTGGCGACCGTTTACGAGAACTTTTGCGTGGCAGTGTGTATCTAGATTTTTATTAGTGATCGATGCCTGTAGATAATATTTATGATTTACGAGAGATGTAAATTGTTTATTCATTAGAACTATACTTATTGTTACTAATGATAACATGTTTTTTCACTCGTTATTATGAAAATTATTCTACTAGTTTGAAAGGTAAATTATCAAACAATAAAAGTTGTTGTTGTAAGCAGTAAAGCGATACAAACTTTTTCTATTATGTCAATCAATCAATCTGCCTAGCCTTTTCCCAACTATGTTGGGGTCGGCTTCCAGTCTAACCGGATGCAGCTGAATACCAGTATTTTACATGGAGCGACTGCCTATCTGACCTCCACAACCCAGTAACTGGGTAATACGATACCCCTTGGTAAGACTGGTTGTCAGACTTTCGGGCTTCTGACGACCCGTAACGACTGTCAAAGATCCACGAATAACAGCCGGGACCAACGGCTTAACGTGCTTTCCGAGGCACGGAGGTATCTCGATATGTAAAGATGGTCACCCATCCACTGACCAACCCCGGCAAGCGTAGCTTAACCTGACTGATCGACCCGTGCGGCTGTTATTACTTAGCCACGAGCTCCTCCAACTTTTTCTATTATGTATGTTACAGTTATCTATAATGATAAATACTTAGTTAAGTTTTTCGATGTTAGGTGGTATAATAAATTTTTCTAAAATAAATTATATTTCTTTCATTTTAATATAAACCTACTAGTAACAATATGTAAAAAGGAAAAGTTGCATAAATAGTATAACTTAAAGGAAAATAAAACTTGACGAGAACAAAAACTTAAAATTAAGATTGCCAGTATCGAACCTGAGCCAACAATTTCACACATCACATCCTCAACCTCTAGACCAATTAAACTGTTACTAAGAGCTTCGAAATATTCTTGTGCATTGTTGTATCTTTAAACTGTTTGCAAGAATATTATCACTTTTTTATTAAATAAATTATATTATTATTATATTAAATATGTTACATTTTATAAATATATTTATATATAAAAATTAATCCCTATTTCCCTTGGTCACGCCATAACTGGAGAACTGCTTGACCGATTTGTATTTGTTTTTGTTATAATCTCCTTTTTACTGGGGTGATTTCAAAGAAAAAAAGGTAGAAAAAAAAAAAAAAGAATTGAGGACAACGTCTGGCGGGTCAGCTAATATTACAATAAAATACAAAACTTGCTATGCGGCCATCGCGGGATCGAACGTGGTGCTTTCAAGGGGGGTACCCACATCGTGACGCTGACTGTACATATAATTGATGGTACGGAACCCTCGGTGCGCGAGTCCGACTCGCTCTTGACCGGTTTTTATTATAATATCATTGATCGCGTGTTATTTTGTTTACCTTGCACTGTCGCATTATAAGTAAATGGTGCAAAACTTTTTTGATTAGTGTATTATACTAACCACATAGGTATGTAGGTATTGAAGGAACATAAACAAACAATTTTTGAATTTAGTTCGATTTCGGTAGCGGAGCGATGGCTAAAAATAAAACCTTAGGAATTACAAATACGACCCGAGCTTACAGTTTGATATTAATAAGCTAGACTAAAATATTCTATCTAGCCTAATAACGTAGATCTTACAACTAACTAAGCTGGTGGTCACTGGCGCCTTCAGGCCTTCACATCACGCCATCCATGTCGAGCTTGGCTCTAACAGCGATAAGGGAGGTTAGGTGGGTTCGGAGAATGTAACTATCTCCAATTCCGACTCTAACTCTAAAGCTTGACGGTACACATTGGCACATCAACGATAAACATACTATGCATGTTTATTGCTCACAAAATAAAAAGTCTCCTTGTTGAGTGAGACTCGAATATGGTCAATTTGTGGTCTGTTCCCGTGCAAGTCAGTCGTGTCATATAATTCTATCAAGATGAAGTTCGTATTGGTGGTTATTTGTACCATGATCTTGGTTGGATCGCCTCAGGCTCAGGTGATCTCACTAAGCGATCTGCTAAGGGCTTATGATATTTCCAATAACGAAATTGGTGATGGTAAGTGGCATCATGTAAATGGTGTAAATAGTGTTAAGTACCTAATGTTATTTTAAGTGTGTTTAACCTTTCGTATTATAATATACATAAATTTTCGTATTTCGTATGTATTGTATGTACGAAATACGAAAGTAAGTAAGTACTTATACATCAAAAGTTGCCTAATACAGAAACCATTAAAAAGTCATTGTCTCGCGTAGATCTGCGTTCGGGCGGGGTATACGAAGGGTTAAGTTACTAATACACTCTTACAAGCCAGTGTTTCCACTTTTAGGGATTTCTCCGTTTTTAGGGTTCCGTACCAAAATGGTAAAAAGGAATTTAACCCCTATGGTGTGACTTTGTCTGTCTGTCACAGCTGGTTAACTCAATAACTAATGCTATCAACTTGAAATTTGGAACAGTTTTAGATGGGTTTTGCCCAACTATTTTGCAAATAAGAAAGTAATGAAAATATACAGTGTTTTTTTTTATTTCCCATAACTCTAGGGTATTAATGAGACCATCATTATGAACAACTTTTACTATGGGACCAAACCCAAAATCGCGAAAAAAAATCAGCTGCTCCCTACATTTTGACGAGTAAAGGCTCTTACAGACAGAGGCGATATCGCGTCGCGACGTGTCGCGTAGCGGTGTTGCGACGCGATAATATCGCAATATCGCTCGCGATATCGCCTCTGTCTGTAAGAGCCTTTAAGGCTCCTACAGACAGAGGCGATATCGCGTCGCGACGGTCGCGCCGCGATATTGCGATATTATCGCGTCGCAACACCTTTCACACTAGCGCGGCGCGATATCGCGTGGCGATATTATCGCCAGGCGATATCGCGGCGATATCTAACCTAACTAACCTAACCTAACCTAACCTAACCTAACCCAGGACAGTTTCATTCTACGGTTCGTCGAAAAAAAACCCAACCAACCAAAACTAAGTAAGTACCTACCTAATTGAACGCAATTTTTTCCTGCTGCGAATTTTTACATGCGTCCGTGGTCCGTAACGAACACCACACGATGGGGTGGTAGGGTGGTGGGTGGTGGTAGGTACCTAAACTTGACCACACAACACGGAAAAAATAATAGTAGGTACTACGTTCGTAACACAGCAGTTCGGACTCTTCGGACGTGCTATTTACTAGATGTTTAATGTCATTGCTATTATACTATTCTGACGACACGGTTGGCGCCGTGGTTGAGCGATTGACTGCTGCGCAGCATGTCGCGGGTTCAATTCCCGCACGGAACAAATAATTTGTACGACCTACAAGTATTTGTTCCGAGTCTGGGTGTTTTTCTATCTATAATATGTATGTATTTACAAAAAAAAAAAAAAAAATGTATGTAAGTAGTTTATCAGCCATCTCGTTACCATAACACAAGCATTAGGTTGCTTAGCGTTGTGTGAAATGTCCAAGGATATTTATTTATATACATATTTATTACGAAGTATTCATTTAAAAATCAAGATTTTTTAAATAACTTAGTTACCTTTAACCCTTCAAGTGTTGAATGCATCCCATGTGTGCATAAGGACAACCCTTTACATAATAGTATATAAGATTATATCATATATAATATAAACGTAAAAAAACATCATCCTATGGGAAACCATCATCATTAGTTGTGAACCTATGGAGTTCGCAACTAACCCCCCTCGCCCCGCGTGTCAAATGCACCCCATGTGTGCAAAAGGACAAAACTTAACATAATAGTTATATATAAGCTTATATCAGAGGAGCTCGTGGCTAAGTAATAACAGCCGCACGGGTCGATCCATCAGGTTAAGCTACGCTTGCCGGGGTTGGTCCGTGGATGGGTGACCATCTTTACATACCGAAACTCCTCCGTGACTCGGAAAGCACGTTAAGCCGTTGGTCCTTGCTGTCATTCGTGGATCTTTGACAGTTCGTGGATCTTCGTTACGGGTCGTCAGAAGCCCGAAAGTCTGACAACCAGTCTTACCAAGGGGTATCGTATTACCCAGTAACTGGGTTGTGGAGGTCAGATAGGCAGTCGCTCCATATAAAATACTGGTCTTCATCAGCTGCATCCGGTTAGACTGGAAGCCGACCGCAACATGCTCATAGTTGGGAAAAGGCTAGGCAGATTGTTTTGATAAGCTTATATCACATAAATACGTATAAACGTAAAAAAACATCATCTGATCATCATTCGGAGAGGACACGCACGCGGCGCGCGCGCCGCGCGCGCTCCCTTTCGGTCGCTCAGTGCGCTGCGCGCTATGGCGGCGGGCAGACGTGTGATGCGCTCGTATGATAATAATGATTGTGTAGGTCACTACAGTGTGTACTGTGTCGACATAGTTGGGAAAAGGGTAGGCAGATGATGATTTTTACGGACTTCTTAGTTTCCAATTTACCGTGATTTCGGAAAAGTTAACTTTATTTTACGTATAGGTACTTGTAAAAGCACATTATGTAGTGTACATTATGGCCTTGTATGAGAAGGTAACTACCTACTCATAAAAAGGGCTAGATGATTTCAAAATTATAAGTAAGTAGGTAACTTACTCAAAAATACCTACTAAAAAGTTTCGCTATGCACGAAATTCTTCGATTCTACGTAAACAATGGAAGGTACAGTTGGAATGAAAAGTGTTTGAATTCAAGTTAAATTTTTTATAGCGCTATTCGTATAAGTGTAAGCGTCTGTAAGTTAAAATTTGTTTTGTCTCGTTCTGACTATCAATGATAGATGAATTTCAGAGCGAAATGTTTATGACTGGGGATTAACCGGGTAATTACCCGGTTAGTCCCGCTATACTCTAGTCCCGCTATGCTCGACTCGTAAAATACCTACTAAAAAGTTTCGCTATGCACGAAATCACATTCGCGGGCAGTGATGAAGAAAACTGTTAGTGTGTTCCTTAAATTTTGTGGGTCCAGTATTGACTTACAGCTCTATTCATAAACATTTCGCTCTGAAATTCATCTATCATTGATAGTCAGAACGAGACAAAACAAATTTTAACGTACAGACGCTTACACTTATACGAATAGCGCTATAAAAAATTTAACTTGAATTCAAACACTTTTCTTTCCAACTGTACCTTCCATTGTTTACGTAGAACCGAAGAATTTCGTGCATAACGAAACTTTTTAGTAGGTATTTTACGAGTCGAGCATAGCGGGACTAGAGCATAGCGGGACTAACCGCTTACTCATAATTTTGAAATCATTTTAATTTACTCAACAATGACACAAAATCTATATACAACGTGTAACGTTAAATGCGCAAAACCTCTTAAGGGGTCATTGTACTCATCATTATGAACAACTTTTACTATGGGACCAAACCTGAAATCGCGAAAAAAAAATCTGCTGTTCAGTACATTTTGACTAGTTATGCGAACATAAATGAACAGCTGATTTTTTTTTTCGCGATTTCAGGTTTGGTCACATAGTAAAAGTGGTTCATAATGATGAGTACAATGACCCCTTAAGAGGTTTTGCGCATTTAACGTTACACGTTGTATATTTTATATTTTAACTGTACACGAAATCTTCAAACAAAAACGTTCGTAAAACTTGGTTATCTTAATAATACCACAATGATTTTTAGACTGTGATAATACGCTAATTACTTAGTTGCAAAGATATTCATAACTATACATAACATCCATTTGAACGAGGTGTTTTTTCTATGAATTCTTATCGCTGTGGAATGCGCTTCTATTGTTCAAGCGGCCAGATGTTTTTAGCTCCGTAGTTTCCGCGTTCGGCTCGAATACGACCATATGATGATGACTATAAGGTTCAATTTAACTTGTTCGGGATTAGAATAAAGAAAATACCTGTTCTACGACAAGACCGCGCGAGCTCGTGTAGTGCGCATGCGTGTGTGCGGCGCGATATCGCGCGCGACGACGCGCGGTGCTGGTGTGAAAGGTGTATGAGGTACATGGGTACCGAGTGCTAAATCGAACTCGAGGTGCGCAGGTATGTATGACTCACGTTCCGACCGTTTGTATATATAGAATATACAGTATTATATTACTTGCGAATATGTCATTTTGCGTCATTAGGTCATTTTGTGAATGTGGCATTGTGCGCCTAATCCCCTCATTGAATATACAATACTGATCATCTTTATATTGTGGACCGTGCGCCGCGGCCTTCAGCATGCGGCACGCACGTCTGCCTGCGTTCCTGATTCCTGCTGAGTCCTGACCAAAGCAGGCGATTTTTAGGGTTCCGTACCTCAAAAGGAAAAAACGGAACCCTTATAGGATCACTCGTGTGTCTGTTTGTCTGTCTGTCTGTCCGTCTGTCACAGCCAATTTACTCCGAATCTGGTACACATATGGATTTCTGTGACCCAAACACGTATGACTAAAGTAAATAAATGAATTTTGAATATGGGGGTCACTTTTAGGGGGCAAAAAAGAAAAAAAAAAGTTTTGCTAACGGTATCAATTTTTTTTTTATAATTTTTAAATAAATCGTTTTAAAGTTATTTAAGAAAATAATTTACCATTCCCCCCCCCCTTATCTCCAAAACTACTGAGCCTAAAATGTAGAAAAAAACACAGAAAATAGTTCCATACCTGTAGAAAAATAACATGGTAAATCTTTCAATATAGTGAGTACAAACTTACGTTTACTGTTGGAATATATGGGAGAACATGTTTTTCAACTATAATGTTAAGGTTGTCCTTGGGATAATTTCATAAGACCAACTACGGAATCCTTCATTGTGCGTAGTCCGACACTCACTTGGCCGGTTTTTTTACGGGCCCGTGCGAACTCAAGTAAGTACTTATAGAACGTCGTATTCGCATTCATTCGGCGCTCAACTCCTAGGTTGCAAATCAAAATGTGTGAGCTGCGCAATAAAAAATCACGTCGGGGTCGGGAAAATCGCGCCCGTGCAACATATAAGTACGTATTGTACCACTTTGTATTTGTTCCATTCAAAGCGCGGCAAGCAATTTTTTCCTGCCGCAATTTTGTACGTAGACCGTACGTCTGTGCTAAGTACCTACTTAGTTTTAATTAACGTTTTATTCCAAAGTTAAATAAAATCATAAGCAAAATAGTTGTGTACTTATGTCATGCAATGTTGATGATTTTGTTGATTAGATTTTTGTTTTGATGATTCTTAATAAGTAAATTGAATTACTTAACTAAAAAACAATAATTTCTCCATTTCAAACTAAAATGTCCTAACAAATGTTAATCATTCATCATACCTTATTGCACTGAACTCTTAAGAGATACATTAATAAGAGGAAATGGGGGCAGCCAGACTTTTGAAAATTAGGTATTTTAAGAAGGTATTGCTGTCGCTCTGCGAGCGCTCCGCCCTCGAATTCGTGCGATAAGGACAACTGCAGATCCGACTAAATAGCCTATGTAAAAAGTCACATTTCGAGGTTTGGCTCTCGCCTATTTCCTCCTCCAATATTGGATCAATTTAAAAGATATTTCATAAACTGAATAAAAAGGATATATACTATGCCCCTATGTTTTTCTTTTTTCGTTAATAGTTGTCAAATTGGTACACTAGGCGTAAGTATGTGATATTTATATTTCTGTAAAAAATCATTGCTTTATGGTCATTAAGGCCAGGATCTTTCAAGCGCCGTAGGTATTAATAAACGCTTACCGCAGCCCCCGCAAGGAGTAGCGATACGTAATAAATTACGATGCGCGGGAAACGCGCGCCAAGCGCACCGCTCATGAGTTCATGAACTCGAGTAGGTACTATGTTGCGTCACAGAATAGAGCAATGCAGTAGATAAACTTGAACTGATTAGTATACTTAAGTTTATTTTGTTTTATTTTTCTAGTAAGTATTTTTGAAAGTTTTAGACAGATTAGTTATGCATTGTAAACTTGAACAGTTAAAATAAATAAAAATAACTACTTAGACTTATTTATTTTTGTGAATAAGGTGGATTTAAAATCTGACTGACACGAAGACCTTATATACCCGTACGATTCAAAACTACGCGCCGCGCACCATTTTACTTTACGTTCATTCCCCACGACAGCGACACCACTAAAAACGATACCACTGGCATGGTATCGTGGGGAATGACAGAAACTACTATTCCCCACGCCATGCGACACCACCGACTGTATTGTGCTGAATGTGCTGTTAGTGATGTCCAGCTACATAACAATGATGTGTTACATAACAATTTAGACCTTATTGACATTCATGTTTTTAGGGTTCCGTACCTCAAAAGGAAAAAACTGAACCCTTATAGGATCACTCGTGTGTCTGTCTGTCTGTCTGTCTGTCTGTCCGTCTGTCCGTCTGTCACAGCCAATTTACTCCGAATCTAATGGACCGATTAAGTTGAAATTTGGTAAACATATGGATTTCTGTGACCCAAATACCTATGGCTAAAGTAAATAAATGAATTTTGAATATAGAGGTCACTTTTAGGGGGCAAATAAGAAAATTAAAAAAAAGTTTTGCAAACTGTATCGTGTGACATATTAAATGAAAGGGGTTACTATAAGGGTCTCAAATATATATTTCTTATAATTTTAAAATAAATAGTTTTAAAGTTATTTAAGAAAATACACGAAAATTGACCATCCCCGCCCCCTTATCTCCGAAACTACTGAGCCTAAAATTTTGAAAAATATACAAAAGATAGTTCTTCATCTGTAGATTACAGGAAAACCTATAAGAAGTTTGTGGTCTTAATATAACATGGTAAATCTCCCAATATTGTGAGTACAAACTTACATTTACTGTTGGAATGTATGGGAGAACATGTTTTTCAACAACAATGTTAAGTTGTATGTGCTGACTGTATTGTGCTGAATGTGCTGTTAGTGATGTCCAGCTACATAACAATGATGTGTTACATAACAATTTAGACCTTATTGACATTCATGTTTTTAGGGTTCCGTACCTCAAAAGGAAAAAACTGAACCCTTATAGGATCACTCGTGTGTCTGTCTGTCTGTCTGTCTGTCTGTCCGTCTGTCCGTCTGTCACAGCCAATTTGCTCCGAATCTAATGGACCGATTAAGTTAAAATTTGGTACACATATGGATTTCTGTGACCCAAACACGTACAGCTAAAGTAAATATATGAATTTTGAATATGAGAGTCACTTTTAGGGGGAAAATAAGAAAATTAAAAAAAAAAGTTTCGGAAACTGTACCGTGTGATATATCAAATGAAAAGGCTTACTATGAGGGTCTCAAATATATTTTTTTTATAATTTTAAAATATATCGTTTTAAAATTATTTAATAAAATAGACGAAAATTGACCATTCCCCCCCCCTTATCTCCGAAACTACTGAGCCTAAAATTTTGAAAAAAATGTAGAAAATAGTTCTATACCTGTAGATTACAGGAAAACCTATAAGAAGTCTGTGGTCGTAAAATAACATGGTAAATCTATATATATAAAAAAATCAAAGTCCTGACTGAGTCACTGACTAATATATCAACGCACAGCCCAAACCAATGGACTTGAAATTTTGCACAAAGATACCTTATATAGTGTAAACATCCAGTAAGGAAAGATTTTTGGAAATTCCATCCCTAAGGGGGTAAAACAGGGGATGAAAGTTTGTATGAAAAATCCTATCCCTTGAGTTAATAGAACTTAGCACGAATATTCATCTAAGTAAATTATAAAGTCTATCATTTTCAGTTTTCCTAAACTACCCCCTAATGAGGGATTGGGGGTGTCAAAGTTTGTATGGAGGAACTTTAACACGCGGTTCAATTAACTCAAAACTCAGTTTTTATACTTGAGACCAAAAATTAAGACTAACGTGTATCAGGGTTTTCCAAAAATCTACCCCTAAGGGGTGAAAAGTTAATTTTATAGCGGAGGATTATATTGGGGGCTTGATTAACTCTAAAATTGGTGTAAATAATGTTTGAGTCAAGTTATGGAAACATACCAGACGATTTTTGAAATTCTTTATCTGTGTTCGTGAAAACAGAGATACAGTTTATATGAAAAATTTTATTAATTTGGTTAATGAACTTGAAATTTAGCACAAATACTTGCATAAGTAAGTAATAATGTTTGTCATTGTCATTATTAGTTTTTCAAAACTATGCCTCAAATGAGATTTAGGGATGTTAAAGTTTGTATAGAAGAATTTGAATGCGCAGTGCGATAAAAAAATGGTACTTTGAGTCAAGTTAGGAAACTTGCCAAACGAATTTTCACCGATTTTGACGGCATATAGCTGATGTTTTAAGGAGTAACTTAGGCTATTTTTATTTTAGAAAAATAATTGGGGTTCCGCGCAAGAAAATTAAAATCCATGAAATCAGACAACCACGTACAGTCTAACAAGCTTACTAAACCTCCGCTGTCTATTATGGCTATAACAACAAATAATAAAAATAAAGCAAAGTTAAAAATTTAAGGGGTCGGTCCCCATACAATAAACAATTCATTTTGAAAACAAAATAAAAATTTTAATCTAGCATGTGGGGTGTCATCGTCTAGAACTCATTGAGTAGAGTACAACATATTTTTTTTATCTTCTAAAATTAAGAAATAGGGGGCCGCAAAAGTTGTAAATTTTAGACCATTTTTGTACGAGATCTAGCGCAACAATTCAACAAATTAGGAATTTGAAACTTCTTTATACCATGTAGTTACCATAAATACTGTATTTAATCAACAATACTGAAAACGGCGATTCATAGGGTATTTTGTTTAAACATGGGTGGTTCACAGTATCATTGTAAAATAAGTAAAAAGTTATCTTTGCGATTGTTAAACATATAATATGGTACGGAACCCTTCGTGCGCGAGTCCGACTCGCACTTGACCGGTTTTTTTGTTAAATTTAGCTTCCAGACCATTTACCAAGTATCTTGGACCAAAAAACAAATGGTTTGGAAAATGTCAATAAGGTCGAAATTAGCTTGACACCCTAGAAATGATGTGCATAATAATGTAGACACTTTCTGAGGTGTCAAGCGAATTTAGACCTTATTGACATTCATATTTTTTTGTTAAATTCAGCTTCCAGATCATTTACCGAGTATTCTGGACCAAAAAACAAAGGGTTTGTAAAATGTCAATAAGGTCGAAATTAGCTTGAGACCTTTATCGTTTTCAGCGAACTCAAATACCACGAAACCCATTACCCATGTCGAAAAATTTGAATATTTTCGCAGCCGCCATCTTGGATTTTCATTTTGACCCCACTATCGTTTTCAGCGTCCTCAAATACAAAAAAAAAATAAGAAGAAACCTAATTAGAAAAAAAACTTAATTTAAAAAAAAAACTTATTTATGTAGGTATACAGAAAAATACATTTGAGGGCCTACTTATATTCTGAACATCCCTGCCCAACCCTTTGAAATAATTCAGGCGTGATGTTATGAAGAAATCTCATTTCCTATCCGATATTCATTATAAAACCACCCGTAGTAACTTTATTCTGTGGCACCTACCTATTTGAGATTTGAAAATAGTGAACCAAAAATTTGCGCGTCAGGCGGCTTTATAAGCTCCAGTGTAGGGTTCAAATTCAACTGTTTTACACACTTAAGTTGCTTCTGCAACGTCTCCGGCGCTGCGGGAAGTGCAGCCCCTTCGCCCTTACGTAATAAAGGACAGGCACCCATGGTGCCTAACCTTTGTTACAGCGGGCGGGGGCTGCTCTCCCTCCGCGCCTCCGGGTTTTTATATACACTCTAGTATGCCAGCCAAAAGACTACGTAAAGTCGGGGTGCCCCGATTCGGTTTTGGGACAGATTCCACCTATTTTAACTATAAAGTGGGGTGCACACTAACTTCCTTCTGAGCAGAATTTCTAGGTTGAATGACACTGACTTTTTTCTTTTTGCGTTTCGTTTCACGTATTTTACACGACATTTTACACCGCAGACAATATATTGATACAAATTTGGTTGTCAATCGCCCATTTTGACATTTCATTTCACTGTTTATCTGATTTGAGGTTAGAAATATTTTTTATTAATTTCTCAAAAAATATGCATTACCTTGTAATGAGAGTGGTAGCGTTATAATCAGGGACCCAACCTCTACCAACTTTCACCCCATTCACCCCCCTCCTCCTGCCAAACGATTCTAGATCCAACCCCATTCTGCACTTATTCTGCCCCGCATTTCATCAGCACTGTCACATTCTCGATCAAACACTCTTTCTTCACATACCCCCACGAGACCCCCACAAAAAGAAACGAGCACTGTACACGTATGCGTCAGGCATTGTTTAAAAGTAAAAAACAATAAAACAGCACTAAAAACTTATCAATAATAACTAGTTATTATTGATACACGAAAACTAACAAATAAACAAAACAGTATTAAATTCGGTAGAATAGCTGCGTGCGTTCGCCCACGAAGTCGGAACGGAACTAACTGACTGGGTTCCCCGTTCCTAGAAGATCAAACATGCCGCCGCCGGCCTGCGTGCGCGGTGCGGCGCGGCGGCGCCGGCCGACAAACGAATTCAAATGATACCGGCGCGCGGAGTCGCGGACGCCGCCATCTCGCTTCCCCCTTCACCCCCCGTCGCGTTGCACGTCGCCTTGTTATTATTTTTTGTTTTTGGTATAACGTAATCGACGCCAGGCCTAAAGAAAATGTGACCGTGTTGTGTAAACATTTCAATTTTGTTGCTACGTGCTACGTACAAAATTATTGTAATGAACTAATTAACAAAATTGCTTGTAAAGTCAATGTCTTTGTACATAACCAACTTTTTAAACTTTTCTTTTCCAATCACAGTAGATATCTAAGTATTTCTTCGTTAAGGGTCTCAAGGTTAAGTAAAATAAACTGGATTTTTCTGATTTGTGAGCATAATTTGCGAACATTCGGATCAAAATTATTATTGTAACCGTGTTTCAGGGGAAAATCATTACGATTTACGATCCTTGCATGAATGAAATTCGCGAGTCTTGCGGACGCGGGTGCGGGTGCGGGGGGGGATCTGTGACGCGGGGTCGACGGCCGCACTGCGGTCGGACAGCTCGCGCGCACTGTGACCTCGAGGGTATGCGCGAGCGTCAGCTGAAATTTATTTACGAATACATTGCATGCTACAATTTTAAATAAAAAATGTGTTTAATCGCAAATAATGGTTCCATTTGACTGTTCTCACAGCATAGTGTACGAAAATTGCTAAAAAAAAAACTTGAGAGGTGTCAAGGGACACCCGGATGGAACGAAGTTCCTTTCGATTAATTAGTGAAGGAATTGTAATAAAATTTTATTTTTATACTCATCGTCATCATCATCATCATCATCACCATCATCACCATCATCATCATCATCACCATCATCATCATCATCATAATCATCATCATCATCATCATCATCATCATCGCGACACCACACTGTTCAATGCGAAATAGAAATGAAAATATCTGGCTTGCTTTCTATAAGAGAGAGAGAGAGAGACAGACAGAGAAACATGCGCACGCCGCACGGCTTACAATACATACATACATAGCTTACTATAGCAAAAAGTGTCGTGACAACTTTTCGTTCCCATTTTTTCCGTCTAGCCCCCTTTCACAACGCGCGATAAGGAACTTCGTTCCAAAATTAGTAAAATTGACAATTTTTTTTTTCAGAATTTTTTATGGTATCGTATCGAGAATTACTAGCCCTATCACCTGTCTTCGTTTTCGGAAGCGTTTCCCTTACACCCTGTATATTTTTTTCAAAATTTAAATCCGTGTTATCTACGAATAAAACACTAAACTAAACGACGTTTTTACGACTCTCCCCGCCTTAACCAGAAAGAAGACAGGCGAGAGCGTTTGTATCTTTTTGTATGGAGAAAAGAGCACCCACGTTTCCTCTTAATAATGGTTTTGGTGGGCCCGGCGCGCGGCGCGGTCAATAGTGTGTAGGTATCCTTTTAAAGATGCCGCTAGCCAGCGCGACAGCGGAGGCTCGTCGCCGCGCCGCCCGCGCCGCACTAAGTTAGTACCTACTATTATTTATTCTGTGCCGCACACGCCACTGCCCTATGTAGGTACCTAATGTTAATCGCGGATTTCGACTCAAAACTCGAATATTGTGTATTACCTATTATTTCAATTTCACGATAAAGGTTTTTTTTCTTACAAGCAAGCTACACATTTCCAGTACCACACCACCTGACCTCCTAACCTCTTATTGTACTGCAACTACTGCAAGCCTAATAGTAGGTACAAGTACGGACGTTTTATCTTGGCGAGTCCGAACATAGGCACTAAGACGTTTCGCGCATGTTCTCTCACTCGCACTCGCCTCATGTCGCATTTGGTTCCTAAAAAATGTTACTGCGCAGCCTTCTGCGCGAAGTTCGAACTCGCCAAGATAAAACGATCGTAGGTACTTGTATTGTATGTGAGGTCAGCTTAGACTGGCTTGATTGATTCGTAAAACTATTGATACAGTAGCGGCTGTGCATAATTGTATTGAACAGAAAGGTCAACAACGCACACTTAAAAATAATTAGGTATAATATCTAGTACAAGCACTGCAGTACTTCACGGGATCAGCATAGGGTTGCAAAATTAGGTAGGTAGGACGCACACTTCACATCGTAAAGGGTAGGCCTCGCCTGTACTAAATAAATATATATAAATATATACACAATAAATTAACAATTCCACATTCATTTTGTGTAAGTTTAAACATTTTTATTTTTTACGTCTGTCAATCGCAACGTTTCGCAAAAGAGTAAATAAAGTATTTAGCGTACACTCGCTCAGACCTAGACTAGTAGTTTAGCTCGGGCGTTGTCGGCCGACATCGCGCGAGTCCGGGCTTGTTTAGATTTCTCGTCATAATAAATCACAGTAAGTAATAAAAATTGTAAGTATTTTTCAGCAGGGATATTGATGTGAAATTAAAGAGTAAGTACCTACCTAATACTTTATGGAAAAACAGTCGCTCGTTATGCCATCTTTTCTGCACAAATACTTAGTGCCGAGCTAAAACTGAATCGATTTATGTCGATTGACTGAATATCGCATTGAGTCGAGTATAGTACTTACTTATTTTAGTTAATTTTAGTAGGTGTTCGAATAAATATTCGAACTGATAGATTCTGCTACCGCATAGGTACCGAAATAGGTTGCAATGGCAGCTGTACTATTTTACGAACAATTAATGCTTAAAAATTTAATAAAATAAATACCTAATATTAGCGTACCTACTTATTTATCATTTTGAAATCATCTTATTAGCCCTTTTTATGAGTAGGTAGATAGGTACTTTCTCATGGAAGGCCATAATCACGGTAAATTGGAAACTAAGAAGTCCGTAAAAATCATCATCTGCCTACCCTTTTCCCAACTATGTCGACACAGTACACACATTACATAACATCACGCCTGCAGTCCGCAAAGGGTTAGGCAGAGGTGTAGGTAAGTACTCGCATTACGACAGTTTTGCATTGAGCATAATTTTATTTAAAAAACCGGTCAAGAGCGAGTCGGACTCGCGCACCGAGGGTTCCGTTAGGGTATAGAACCGGGACATCCCGGAACCGAAAATCCCGGGATTTCCCGGTTCTTTTCAGTTACTGAAAGAACCGGGAATTCAAAATGCGAACCGGGAATTTCGGGATTTTCGGGACACAAGAAACATTTTTAAATTAAAGGTTTAAACTTGTAAACTCTTTTATTAAATAAAAAAATAAAAGTTGACGAAAGGTATTTATTCACTTTGTCTTTATAAGCGCGATAACATGTTCGGATACTAGTGTGATTGACATGAAAGCGCGGGCGGAGGGCCCCTCCCCTCCGCGCGCGCGTTACCCGGCGGCGGCCATTTTGTAGCCGCGACGCCCCGCCAGTTGGTTTGTGATTTGCGGTGGTAGTGGTTGGTGTCGGTCGTGAGTCGTGCGTGACGTGTGGCCGTGTAATTTTTTCATCAAAACTAATATCAAATTGCTATTGGTAAGTAAATTATTCATAAATCATGCTTATTATGTGTTCGTAGTTTCGTACGTAATTAGTTAATTACGTATAATGTTGGGTACAACTGAAATATGTTTTTACTTAGCTTTTTATTTGGTCATGATATTAGTTTAAAATTTATGGTAGTTATATTTGGGTATTTTTGTTATAGGCTATGGATTTTGAAGAAGTTTGCAGCAAGTCTAATGACAAATCATCGGTGTGGCACTATTTTCTTCGCGCTCGTGACAAAACGAGCGCAAAGTGTAGAAAATGCCAAAATATTTTAAAATGTGTTGGAGGAAGTACCGGTGGCTTGCAAAAGCATTTAAAAAACCGACACCAAATAAATTTAAAAGCTGGCGATACTTTAGCTGGTGAACCAAACAGCTATGTTGAACGTGCTGTGATTCCATCAACCAGTAAGGAAGAAATTCCAAAATAAAGAGCAAAATTAACCGACTACTATGCATCCGAAACAAACCCACCCATGGAACTTATGGTTTCCCGTATGGTTTCCTTGAATGGTTACTCTTTTCGGACTTTTGTAGAATGTGAAGATCTAAGAAGATTATTCCAGAAATCAGGTCACACGTTACCAAAAACTGCTGATACAATACAAAGTATTGTAGTCAAAGAAGCCGACAAAATTAAGCAGCAATTAAAGATCGAAATACAAAGATTATTTAAAGAAGGTTATACATTTTCGATATCTTTTGATGAGTGGACATCAATCCGGAACCGACGTTATATCAGTTTGAATTTACACTCGAAGCATTTCTCCGGAGGCAACAATTTTAAAAATCTTGGTCTCATCAGGGTTTTTGGGTCCATGCCCGCAAAAAAATGCGTTGAAGAAATTAGACGCAAGTTATATGAATATCTCTTGAAATGGATATCATTGCCGAGGTTACAGATGGATGTAGTATGATGACAAAATTTGGTAAACTATTGTCGTCATATCACCAAAAATGCATTGCCCATGCTCTGCTCGCCATCAATGATGTTTTTTATAAGAAAAGTGACATAGAAGACGAAGACCAAATAGAACTTCCTGAGGTGGAATTGATAGACGACGACATGTCGTTGTCAGAATTGAGACGTCACTTTCATGAAGAGGAAATTGCTTCAGATTATGAGTCTGATGATGATTCAGATGGTGCAGAGTTATCATCAAATCCAACGACTTCTGATGTTTTCCAACGCCAGATCTCATAATCTCCTTGTTACCACAAGATTTTTTATATGATACTGAAGTGAACTGTGATTATTTAAATAGTATCTTAAGATTGTTAAGTAGATTTTTGAAGATTCTGTTTAAGTTAAACTTAAGATATTACCTTTATTACATCTAAAAAAAAAATATTTAAGGAGGAACTGATTATAAATCTATAAAAGACTGATTATAATGTTATATGTAGGTTAAGAGAAGTTTCAAAGTCATATTATAACTGTGACAATAAAACACACCTAGATTTAAGATACACGGACAAATATTAAAATATTAATGATTAGGATAAGTGAACTTACAAGATCTCTGTTTACATGATTTTTTAAATGTTTCTAAAAATTTTGTTGATTTTTTAAAAGTATTTTTATGTTTCAATAGCACTCGTTTATTTATAAGGCCAAGAATTTCAGTTGGTTGTGTGATTTTTATTAGAATAAATACTCTGCCTTAAAGTTATCTTACTCTAATTTATTTTTATAATCCTGAGAGATTTGACATTTAAATGCTAAAAAGCATTTAAATATCAAATCTCTCATCTCATAACAAAAAACAAAAAAGTCCCGAAATTCCCGAAAATCCCGGTTTGTCCCGATTCCTAAACGTACAATCCCGAAATTCCCGGTTCCTCAAAATAGAACCGGTTCTCGATTCCCTAGTTCCGTTCCGATTTTCGAAAAAGTGTGCTACTTAGATACATCGTTTTATTTTTCGTGAAATCTTTACATAAACTTCTATCACATAGAATAATTTCAGATTTTTCTCTTTGCAAACTTCGGAGATAAGAAAAAATAGTTTGAGAATGTGCAAACGCTCTTTCATATGATACCCCACATGCCCTAGTAGCCCCACTTTAAATTTTTAAGACCCCCTTTGAGTCCCTGTTGCAAAAAAAATTAGTCTTATTGCAAAATAGTTGGGTAAACCTCATCTAAAACTATTCCAAATTTCAAGTTGATAGCATCAGTAGTTACTGAGATATCCAGCTGTGACAGACAGACAGACAGAGTCACACCACAAGCGTTCCTTTTTTACCATTTTGGTACGGAACCCAAAAAATAATTCACGGAGATTCAGAATAAACTTGTTGCAGCCCGGCGCACGCACGGCTAAAGATCAAGCTATAATTTCCAGTATAAGCTGATCTCGCATTGTGTAGGATTTCCTTACAATAAGAGCTCATTGTAAACTGGAAATGACTAGATTGATGTGTAGCCGTGTGTACACTACATAATTTAATGCTTTTACCTGTAGAAATTAAATTTAGTTTTCCAAAATCACCTATGTAAATTCGAAACTAAAGAAATCCGTAAAAAATAAAATTTAATTAATAACCCCTCAGACATAGACTTATAAAAAAGATGGACTCCGCGCCACGCATATCGGAAAGTGAAGCACAGTAAGTAGCCGGACCGTTTGTACAAATACGCCTCGCGCACACATTTACATCATAGTATGCCGACCGGCCGCCATTACGAGACACGAGCGACGCGATGGCGACGCGACGGCGTCTTTGCAGGTACTCAAATCATGCACACATAGATCGGTACGGTGCTTCACTTTCGATATGCGCGGCGCGGAGTCTATCTTTTTTTATACG
Source organism: Cosmia trapezina (assembly GCA_905163495.3). NCBI lineage: Eukaryota > Metazoa > Arthropoda > Insecta > Lepidoptera > Noctuidae > Cosmia > Cosmia trapezina. Next base: position 21,734,559 of record LR991024.1, read on the forward strand.
TCTATGCCCTCAGACTGATATGTCTGTTTTTTTACGTTTATACGTATTTAAGTGATATAAGCTTATCAAAACAATCTGCCTAGCCTTTTCCCAACTATGTTGGGGTCGGCTTCCAGTCTAACCGGATGCAGCTGAATATCAGTATTTTTCATGGAGCGACTGCCTATCTGACCTTCACAACCCAGTTACTGGGTAATACGATACCTGGTTGTCAGACTTTCGGGCGTCTGATGACCCGTAACTACTGTCAAAGATCCACGAATGACAGCCGGGACCAACGGCTTAATGTGCTTTCCGAGTCACGGAGGAGTTTCGATATGTAAAGATGGTCACCCATCCACGGACCAACCCCGGCAAGCGTAGCTTAACCTGATGGATCGACCCGTGCGGCTGTTATTACTTAGCCACAAGCTCCTCTGATATAAGCTTATATATAACTATTATGTTAAGTTTTGTCCTTTTGCACACATGGGGTGCATTTGACACGCGGGGCGAGGGGGGTTAGCTGCGAACTCCATAGGTTCACAACTACTGATGATGATTAGTTTTCCATCGGATGATATTTTTTTACGTATATATATGATATAAGCTTATCTACTATTATGCAAAGGGTTTTCCTTATGCACACATGGGGTGCATTCGACACTTGAGGGATTAAAGGTACTTAACTAAGTTACTTAAAAAATCTTGATTTTTAAATAAATACTTCGTAATAAATAGCACGTTCGAAGAGTCCGAACTGCTGTGTTACGAACGTAGTACCTACTATTATTTTTCCGTGTTGTGTGGTCAAGTTTAGGTACCTACCACCACCCACCACCCTACCACCCCATCGTGTGGTGTTCGTTACGGACCACGGACGCATGTAAAAATTCGCAGCAGGAAAAAATTGCGTTCAATTAGGTAGGTACTTACTTAGTTTTGGTTGGTTGGGTTTTTTTTCGACGAACCGTCGAATGAAACTGTCCTGGGTTAGGTTAGGTTAGGTTAGTTAGGTTAGATATCGCCGCGATATCGCCTGGCGATAATATCGCCACGCGATATCGCGGCGATATCTAACCTAACTAACCTAACCTAACCTAGTCCGCGTCACGTGACGCGATATATCTGTGTCGCGGGGCGATAATCGCTCCTGTGTGAATGGTCGCGCGCGATTCCATAGAAATTGTTCTACGGATATAATATCGCAATATCGCGTCGCGACGCGATATCGCCTCTGTCTGTAAGAGCCTTTATGCGAAACATAAATGTAGGGGCAGCTGATTTTTTTTTCGCGATTTTGGGTTCGGTCCCCTAGTAAAAGTTGTTCATAATGATGGTCTCATTAATACCCTAGAGTTATGGGAAATAAAAAAAACACTACTTATGTAAGTATAGGTATGTTTTTTTTTGGAACAGGGACTGAAAGGGGTTCATAAAAATTCGAAGTGGGGCTACTAAGGCATGTCGGGTATCATATGAAAGAGCGCTGTTTGTACATTCTCAAACATTTTTTTGTTTATTTTTAGGCCGCATAGTTTTCGACTTACCACTTTGTGGGAGAATAAAATCCCGCCCCGATATTTTTACGTCCTTTTAGTTTAATGTATAGTAATCTGTTAGTATTTTAATTTATTGCTGAATAAACCTTCGATAAATTACTGTGAATTATATAGGTATAGTATTGTCTGACTAACAGCGCCTATGTAAAGCAGTGGGCGGCCGCCCGGCCGGTAGAAAGTAGGTATATAGTCGTAACTGGTATACTAATATTGTTTTTTCTATTTTTCAGGAGGAAAATCGGTGAAGGTGGCGAAGGAGGTTCTATTCATACCAATGAGTTTGCGGTCCTGCGTACCTGGTGTCTGTACCTTTGTGTGTAGATTGATCGGCTACAAGTATGGAACGTGCCTTTCTTCGGGAGATTGTCAGTGTAGTAATTAGACTGTGTTTCAAATTCAAGTTATTTTCTCGTAATGCCTCTCAATCTAAACCTAGCATAAAGTGTTTTAGTTTTTAGTTAGCACGGGCTCTTTATTTTAGTGTTTTTTTTTTTAAATAAATGTTTCTGATCGATTCTTATTTTGAAGTTTTATGATTGTGTTCCAAATTCAAGTTATTTTCTCGTAATGCCTCCCAGCATAAAGGCTCTTACAGACAGAGGCGATATCGCGTCGCGACGTGTCGCGTACCGGTGTTGCGACGCGATAATATCGCAATATCGCTCGCGATATCGCCTCTGTCTGTAAGAGCTAGCTTACCTATAATGTGTTTTAGTTTTTAGTAAACACCGGCTCTATAATTTAGTGTTTTTTTAAAATAAATGTTTCTGATCGACTCTTTATTTTAGGTTTTTGTTTAATAAATGATTCTGACCAATTCTTATTTTGAATATTTTATGACGGCATGATGTTCCAAATTCCTACCTGTTTTCTCGTAATGCCTCTCCCAGCCTAACCTATCATAGGTAATGTGTTTTAGTCATTGACTTATATATTACTGCGTATATATCAATGGTTTTAGTTTTTTTTGAAGTTTTATTTTTATTAGGAGCGTAGGTGACACTTCTTTCACACTAATCATTATCCCAGTTTCATCATTCTCTTGCCCTTATCCTAATTTATGTGGGGCCAACACGTCTTTGTCTCGCCATCTCGGTAGTCAACCTCTTTCTAGCGATATCATATTTCATGATTTCGTGATGTTATGTTGTGTTATTGTGTGTGTGTGTAATTTGGGTCTATAGATAGATACGCCTCTACCTTATCCTTTGGGGATCACAGGTGTGATGTCATGTTTTGTTATGAACTGGTGTGTGTGTGAGGGTGTTTGTGTGTGAGAGGGTGTGGGGGTGTGTGTGGGGGGTGTGTGTGGGGTGTGTGTGGGGCGTGTGTGGGTGTGTGTGTGTGAGGGTGGGTGTGTGTGTGTGTGTGTGTAATTTGGGTCTATAGATACGCCTCTACCTAACCCTTCGGGGATCGTATATTCCGAAAAACATGAGCATATTAATCTAATACGAATATAACGACGATGTGCTATGTTCGTATTAGATTAATATGCTCATGTCTGATACGAACAAAACGTCATTCACCGAGCACTATCACGTTGATATGAATATGTAGGTACACTAGCCCCCTTATTCATAAAAAAACTAAATCGTTCTACAAACCTACTTTAGTTAAAATAGTGTTTGTTAATTTCTTTCGAATGAGTTTGAAAGAAGAAGATAAAACACTATTTTAACTAAAGTAGGTTTATAACGCGTAACGTTTAGCACCTTACCAGTGGTGAATATACTATGTACAACCTGTATGGCTATGGATAGACTAAGAGCTACAAAAAGATAAACAAATACCTAATCTCCTTTTTTGAAGTAATTTAATAAAAGTGACAAAAATAAGAAAATAGTGATAAAATGGTTATGGTTATCACCGACTACGGCTAATATGAACAATTACATGCAGTAGATGAGACGCATACGCCGTGATGGAAACCAAGGTATTTACAAACTTTGTCACAAACGTCGTTGGTGCATTCTTTCAAAGACATTGGTATGGTTAGACTCATTGTTGCTACTTCCACGGTGTCTGCTGAAACAAAAAAAAAAGTTATAAGTCGATAATCGAAAAAAGAGAGATGGCTCTAGGCTTGCTCTAGGATTGTCCACGCATTTACACCTTCAACTCCTTGGTGTTGAGCGGCCTCGGCCTTCACGCGTCGTTAGCCACCTATGAATATACCTACTACTTAACAGTTATCTATCACCTGGGTAATAATATAATTATATTCAATTAAAAAAAAAAAAAAATTGGTCTTTCCCTATGAAATTGCCGTTTTACATAGCAAAATTCAAACAGTTATTTTTAAAAGAAACATTTTCGGTGCACTTTTGCCATTTTCGATGAATTCTTTTACGTTCTTCACCTTCCCGTTGTTGTAATAATTGTTGAGATCCAAATTTCCAGAACGGAAGCGATCAAACCAAAATCGCACCGTGCTTGCTTTTACTTGCGGCAAGTAGGTATCTTGTCCATACACGTGCTGTCTATGCTGCGTTGGTGCCACGACGGAACTCGTATTCGAAAATAGCGCGCTATTTCGATTTTCCATGGTTACAGAAACATTGATATCAAAGAAAAATCGAACGCCGGGAAAACAAATGAACAACTGATTTTTTTTTAAATATCATACTATAGGTATTTTAAAATTTGGAAATCTAAATAGAATGAAATAATATGTATTATCTTCACACTAGCCGGTATCAAAAATCGGCAATTTCATAGGTAAATACCTACCTATTATTATGGTTAAATCTATAACTATTCAAAAGAAAGAGTCAGCTTTCACGTGAGTAGTTTATGGAATCCTAAAAATAAGCCGTTAAAAATACTTCAAAGCAAGAAATAATTAAAAACCAAGAGACTTCACGGCTTCTACCAATAACAAAAATCACTTCTAGGCACAGAAGTATGATGATTTTGAACTTTCAGTAGTTACAAAAACAACAAGCAACACCAACAACAACAACAACAACTTATTAAAAAGCAAATTAAACTAAGTACCTACGTATTAATGAAATACGTATTTTGACTCACCTATGCTGTTATGCGACATGTCGTACATTATCAGTAAATCTCTGAATGACATCTTTGCGTTTGCTACCATGAGCATTGCACTAATCACAAACAGTACTAGTAAGAATTTCATTGTGATTTTATTAATAATTCTCGACCTTCCTGTAAGGTCACAAAACAACAAGTGACCCGAAGCCCGAACCCGAGACTGGTGACAAAGTGACAAATAGTACGAACAGTGACACCCTATATTTATACCTCGAGCTCTTACTACTACATACTCGTAGTTCCCTCCTCAATTGTGCCGGGAAATGTTACATAATAATGTATTTTATTGCTTTAAAATAGAGCTGTAAATGATTTGTGTCATTATTAGCAAGTTTAAATAATGACTAAGTTGATATATACATTGGTTATTTTTGTAGATATTACGTACCTGAGCAGTTGAGCACACCTTAAAGTATAGTCAAAGTAAAAAGTTCTGGTGTGCCGAATTTATTTAATAATCATTTTATTTTCTACATTTTAAAACTACCATCTATCTACCATTAACTATAAGTACCTACTGCATAGGATACAATTTAAGTAACGTATTTAGATAACAATATTTTTAAAAATCTCAGGTAAAAAATTCTAACGAAAGAAGTGCACGTATGTACGAATAGGTTCGGAGTATTTTAAAAGATTTTTCTTTCCTTAGTTTAAATAACTAAATATATTTTTATATAATACATAACAATTAAACACTACAAAAATCTTAAATTTCATTTCAAACAAATATTTATATTACATTCCTTAAAAATTTGACGTACCTGGTGCATGCGATCCGCTATAGGTAAGTAGGTACGGTCAGCAACAGAAGTAGATTAACACTATTAATTTTACATGTGAAATTAATAGACCCTAAATTATTAGTACACTATATACTTTTCAGTATTATTATGTTTTATCATCGGAATTTAACAACTGTCCATATTTTTAATTCGTTTATACCTACAAAAATTGTTTTATAGAACACTGAAGTGTTAATCGACTTTTGTTGCTGACTGTACATAGAACAGATAAAATCTGTTCTGTGGGTAAGTACAGGGTCCGCCATATAACTTTTTTTTTGAAAATGCTATAAAAAAAACTACTGAATATTTTCTCAAATTTCTTTTTTTATTTGAAAGTACAATCCTTCCGGTTAATAAAGGAAAATAATTTCATTCAAATGGCTGCCTCGGCTGGCCATGCAGTAGCCTACACGATCGGTCCAATTTTTAAGCACATTATCGATTGTGTGCAGCTGTATTTCACCAATGGCTTCACGAATATTGTCCTTTAAAGCGTCAATTGTCTCTGGCTTGTCGGCGTAACACTTATCTTTGACGGCACCCCACAAATAATAGTCCAACGGTGTCAAATCGCAGCTCCGAGGTGGCCAAACGACATCAGCTCTGCGGCTGATAATGCGATCTTCAAAGACAGGGCGCAAAACATCGAGTGTAGCTTCGGCTGTGTGACACGTAGCGCCGTCCTGTTGAAACCAAATGTTGCCAATATCCTCCTCTTCAATTTTTGTGAACAAAAATTCGTTCAACATGGCCCGATAACGATCGCCATTGACTGTAACGGCCACTCCTTGCTCATTGCCCTCATTGCCACTCATTGCCCAGCGTTGTTCAAGCGTATACACAACCATATTCGTTCAGCGGAAGGATAAAACTAATTATCTGTCAAATCAGACATGAGCTAAGTGTTACCATTCACTAAATAAGCACTAGTTGAAAAAAAAAAAGTTATTTGGCGGACCCGTTATAATATTATGTAGCCTTGCCAAAAGGGAGCCTTACCAAACAGGCGCGACCCACCTAGTCGAGGTGAAATAAATAATAATAATAATAAATAATCCCCACCGCAGTATCTCTACGTTGACGTCGTGATAGGGCTTGCGCGCTCCGAATTCTAGGTCTGTGCCTGTAGAGTTCACTTTGCCGGAACAGGTCTAGGATGAGGAGCCAGACCAAGAGAGATACAGAAACCCGCAGGGCAGCATGTGGCGAGCTGTTGGGCACTAGCGACCCCACGGACCCTATCTCCCGGGAGGTGTCTTGTTCCTCACCTCTCGCTTGCCTTTATTGGCCGCCTGGAGTAAACACTGTCGAGGAACAGAGCTCCCACCTCTTTCTTGCCTTTATTGGCTGGCTTAAGTGGAGATTCGCAAGAGTAAGCGTGCTCGGAGGAAGGAAGTATTCCAGTAAGTGTTTGTAGGGATCTTGACCATCTTCCGGGCTCTGGCATTGTTCTGAGAACCGTGGGATACCTCTCCACTCCTCACAAGCACCTCAGGACATGTTGCCCCCTTGCCGCTATGACACCCACGCTACGCTACGCTACGCTATGTGCTAGCGACCGTTTTCGGGGGCCCATTATTGAGTGTGCAAGTCACCCCCTGCCATTTTATCAGTGTATTGTATACAAAACGTTAGTCAGGCAGGGGCCATAGTGTTTCCATAGTTCTAGGTAACCAGTCCATAACCACCCAAATCATAGCCCAATATGTTTTGTTTCCATGTTCTGCAATAGTCCTGCACCAACCGGGGGTTGTCCTTGGGTGCACTTGCATAGTGCATACAGGGATAATCGTCGGTTGGTGCCTCCTCGTCATTTAAAATTGTCAAAGGGCCTCTGCGAGTAGGCTTCGGCCCCTCGTAAGCCTTCCAAAGGTCCGGGACCCCAGGGTCCTGAGATATGTAACCATACATAATATTATATAAATTTATTGAAACGAAAAAACTCAGTTTACAGAAACATTATGTACGATAACAACTGCATTAGTAATACTGTGTCGCAGTCATTAACGCCCACCTCCAAAAAGTCGTGAAAAGCAAAACTAAAAGATTAAAACAGTAAAATTAAAAACTAAAAATGAATAAAATGCTTAGAATAAATAATTATCTAAATAATAGTACATTTTGATACAAGTGGAGAACGTTTGTTATTGCATTCGAGGCGGAATTAAAACACCCGAGCCGTAGGCGAGGTTGTTTTTGAGCCGAGAACTGCAATAACAAAAATGTCCACGTCCACGTCAATACACTTTTGAAGAAATAAAATAAAATAACGGATAATATTTTTGTCAATGATTTAAAGGAGGACGGGCGTTCTAGCCTAGGAACCAATAACAACATGCGATATATCATTAGAAAGGTTTTTTTATGTACGTCAACTGTTGTTATGGGGGTAAGTCCCAAATCGCTGTGTGGAAAAAGTTATTGCACAATAAAGCTAGACTTGAGCAAAAACATTGAACACAAACTTTTTTTTCGCGATGATTTGCATTTGTAGAACTTCTTTAATTCTGTCCGAAAGAAGGACGGCCCAATCGTACCTGACGACGAGGCGGTGGTGTACAGATATGCCATATATATGAAAAAATCTAGTATTTTTTAAGGTCTTACAAAACATAAGAAATAAATATTTAAGTCGCCAGAAAAAAAAGATATACACATTTTTTTGTTAATAGCATAATTTGCAAATTATTTAGAATAACATGTTCAGCACGCACCATTGACGATTCATTTTGCCTAAGAAATGATTTAGTACTCAAAGATTATAATTATTCACTTTTATCTGAATAGTTACTGTTATTAGATGTAATTCAATTCTATATACTTGTGTATCAAACAAACTAGTGCTGTTTTTATTATGTATTGGATTCTTGTCATAAAAATAATTATGTGGGTTCATAGTAAGTATCAGCATTTTGTTCAATTGTTTACAACGGAACGTCATAATATGTCATCGATGCACGCCATGGATTGACAGTGTCAATACTGTCAATCACACCGCACACGGGTGTCAATTTAACACTAATATACTGTAGTCCACAGACTACTTAGGGATACTACGTATCTGTAGTCTTTGCACCCGGCGATCTCGCATTGTTGTGTTGTTGTTGTTAGTGTGAATGTTGTGATACGTAGGTACAGTTACCGGCCATAAATATTGCACATGGATTTTTACAGTTGCCGGCCGTAAAAGCACATGAAACAAGTAGGTATACGTAAATGTACGTAGTAACGTACTACAGTAGTACTACATACATATATACACATATACTATACACACATACACACATATATACATCGTATATTTATGTAGTTACGTATTTAACGTACGTAAATCCCATGTGCAATATTTACGGCCGGTTACTGTACTGTACTGTTTTGGATTTCCTTCTGTTGTTTGACCTTGGCATTGTTTACCAGACTGATAACTAAGGTACATACCGCTTGTGACAATTATTCTGTGCTTTTGATTTCCGGACACCGATAACCTCAAAAGTATTTTTCGCATTATTGAAATATCTTGGCTATTTAGATATTATTTTCGAAAGGGATGGTGTTACTACATAAAAACAATCAAATCTCACTATAATTTGTTCCTGTACACTGAAAATAAAACTCAGGTCCAGCTTCTATAGAAATTTGGCCGATGTTCTTTGTTCGTAGAAAATTACTTTTTTTCTTTACATCTGCTTTCGTGATAGTTGGCTTGATTTTTTTTTACAAATATCTAGCAACTTTGCGTACGCATTATTCTTTTGTACTTTATCGCGATATGCTTCGATGGATGTATTCCATAGTTCTGGACAAGTTTCCCATGTTGTAATAAACTCTAACAAATATTGCTTTTCCGTGGGAGTAGTATTATAAAAATTATTTTCGGTATTACTGTTTCCATCCTCCATTTTTAACAAAAAACACGAACCTCTGCCTGCCTTGAAATCCTTTTCTCAACTAAAATATTGAAGCGCGCCTGCACACGACAATATTATTGGCAATAGGTACCCCTGCCTCCCACCAATATTGCCGTGACAAAATCAGAATTTCTGGAAATCCACAATAATATTGATCAATACCGAAATACGGGCCGCACACACACAATATTATTGACATTATGTTCTTTATTGAAAATATTATTGTGTGTGTGCGGCCAGCCTAATATGAAAAATAGAAAATTCTAATATTTTTGAGCTCAGAACACAAATAAATGTTAATTTGTTCATAAACGTTTTTTTATCATGGTTTTTGATAATATTCTTTATATAGAAACATTATTTAAATATTCAAAAATATTAACGACTTAAGGTTGATGCGCCAAGGTAGCCCGCGAAATTCAAAATTTCTTACGTTTTTTGCAATTTGTAGGTCAGTGTGAGCTTGTATGTTGATTAAAATATGATTCGCGGGCGTAGCTAATATGGCTTTACAGAATTATAATCATTAGAATCAGCAATACAACTCCATACGTTAGCATTTATCTCAAATCTAGCGATTTCATGAAATCATGAGGTTTGAGGTAAATGCTAACTTGTGGAGTTGTATTGCTGATTCTAATGATTATAATTCTGTAAAGCCATATTATCTACGGCCGCGAATCATATTTTAAGCAACATACAAGCTCACACTGACCTACAAATTGCAAAAAACGTAAGAAATTTTGAATTTCGCGGGCTACCCTGGCGCTTTCGCCTTAAAGACGCATATCTCTTTGCCCAGAATTAAAAAAAAACATTCACCTCCGAATAGACAGTTGTGAATAGAGGCATTGAACCAATTTGGACTAAATATAGGTATAAGTTATCTGTTGCAATTTTTATTCCCGCACACGGGTGGGAAAATGAAAAATCGCACGCGTGCGACATACATTGCGTTGTGAACCTAATCGTAGTGCGATATGAACCAGTTTTCGAGGAAGTGTATTGAAAAATTTTATTTTTCCTATTCCTTTCTTCTTATCTCTTTATGTAAGTACCTATTTATGTGTCTACATTTAATAAACTGTTAAATAGGTACTTAGTAAATACAATATTATGGAAAGTTTATTTCTATTGTAAACCAACCGCCAGACTGATAGCTCAAACAGTCCCTATTTGTTCTAAATCTAGATCAAAGATACCTACTGTATTTTGTGAGGTTAATTTACCAAGGTTAATAAACCTTATCATGCTAGCAACTAGTGAACTTATACATTGAGTAGGTACCTACTTTAGTAACTGGGTTCGGCCGGGGAAGTACCGCGCTCACACAAAGACGAGCACTCATCCGAGCAGATAATACACTGGCCGTCAAAAAGTCGAGCCACCTTATCATTTGCGTTTACAAAGTTGTTATCTTAAATATAAAATAGGACTGTTTTACACTAGAATAAAACAGTCATTATGTGCCGAAAGAAAGACACAGTGTCAGATTTGAAGATGCTGTCTATGATTCTGGTTTCCAGGAGCTTAAATATTGAAAAACATACCTGTTTCTCTATGGATTTATGTTGTTACCTCACTTCCTGCAGGGGTTGCCGTCACTAGTTCCGGTGACCGACCGTTAAGGTTCTCATAGTGTCTTCACTTACCAGCAAGGGCCTTGCTCTGACACTGTGTCTTTCTTTCGGCACATAATGACTGTTTTATTCTAGTGTAAAACAGTCCTATTATATGCCTAGCAGAAAGACACAGTGTCAGATTTGAAGACTTGTTTGATATCTGCTGGTGAAGGTAACTGTAAACGCTATGTGAGATAAATAATTTTGTTTAAGGAATGAAAGAATTTTCATTTCACATCAACATTTTATTATCAATTACCAATAGTATTAGTAAAGTAATATTACAACTAAATATAATCACTTAGAAAACAATAAACAAATTGGTAGGTAATTCAAAACATAAATAATCAACTTTGGCACATATAATTCAAAACTTAAACAATTAACTTTGGCACATAAAATCAATTTATTCTTATTAAAAACCTGAGAAGTTTAATCGCAACAAATCTTCCTCTTCATTATTTGTATTTTTAATCATTTCTCTACAGTAAAACTTCCTGAAGGTCTTATCACTCTTCCAGTTTCCTCTGGCTAATATCTCATCTACAGGTACATTCTCCCACCATCCTTTGGATGCTACAGCAGCTCTGATGCTTCCTGGAGAAGCTTCCAGGTTTAAATCTTTAAATATAGATTTAATCCAACCCGCCATGATAGTTCTTGTAGCTGGTTTTATTTCGCCTTTTATTGAAACAAATAGATTAGTAACGTTACTATTAAGACGCCTATGCTGTGAAGCTTGAATCAATTGTTTAATATGTCTCATGGGACATATATTAGCATCTGGGTGCTTTAATAAAGACCATCCAGACTGTCTATATTTACTTGAGTCTGTTTTTGATCCAAATTTGGGCCATAATAAAATTTTTTCTTCTTCTTCTTTATAATTGTTTTGAGATATATCCAATAAGGTCAAGTCATGTATTCTTCTGCCTGAGGCTAACAATAAAATAATTGCAGTTCTTCTTGAAATATCAAAAAGTGAATTTGTGCTTGGCACTGTCTTCAACCAATTGAATAACAATTTTGTGTCCCAAATAGGGGATTTTAAGGGTTGAGGTTTTGCTAATGCTATGGCTTTTAACACTTGTTGAACAAAGAAATTTTTTGAAAGATTTTCTGCGTTTGAAGCACAAAAGGTAGAAATAGCCGATTTATGCAGTAAAATCGTGTTAACTGAGAAATTTCTTTTTAAATGCAGATCTGCTAAAAATCTTGCAACGTCTTTGCCATCTGGGTTCTTTTGGTTAATATTATTTATGGTACAAAACGATAGCCACCTTTTTATAGGGGCTTTGTAAGTATTAAGAGTACTCTGGCGCCAACTATTACTTAATAACTTAATCTCATCTTTACTCCAGTTAGCTACTTGGTCTGACCACCCCCAATTTTCCAAGCCTGGAGGGACAACTTGTCCACTTGTGGGGGACAGAACCCCGTCGATCGATCTATCAGGTTCTTCCGCAGATCTGATATTGGTACTGGATCTGATAGGGCCCTGGCTTGTAGATCGGTCAGCCAAAAGCACTGGTCCCACTGTGGTGCTATTACTATGTATGTTCCTTTGGCCTTGTTCAGATGATGTAGCACCCGAGGGATCAGGTTGGGGGGGGGGAAACACCCAGCCCAACTGAAAGTCCCAATCTTGACTGAAGGCGTCGCAAAAAATTGCTGACCCATCTGTTGAGTCCCAAGTTACGTATTGTGGGACAACTGCGGTTTCTTTTGACGCGAACAAGTCTACGTCTGGAATACCCCATCTTTTGAATATAACATTCCTGGCTTGGGGTTGTAGTTGCCATTCGGGAACCGGTTTTCCTCTCGAGAGACAGTCTGCAATCCCGTTTAACCTCCCCGGGAGGTATGATGCCGACAGCGTTATGTTGTGCTGCTCGGTTAGGTGAAGGAGTTTGTTTGTTAGGCCCAATAGGGCTAAGGACCGGGTTCCCCCCTCGTTCCTTATGTAAGCTATGAGGGTCCGATTGTCTGACTGCACTAGAACGTGTGCATCCTTCATGTAAGCACCTTGTCTGACTAAGGCTGCATACACTGCAAACATTTCCTTCACATTGGAATGCCATTTTTGTTGGTGGCGATTCCACTTGCCTGACAACATGATGTTGTTCAGGTGTGCTCCCCAGCCCGCGTCCGCCGCGTCTGTGGTGAGAAAGTGGGTAATCTTGGGGCTGTGCATTGCTCTTGCACTTTTGCCTACGTTTTTTACCCACCATTGTAACTCTCGAGTTACTAGAGGTGGTAACTCCCTCTTTTGCCTTGGTCTGCACCCTCTGAATGATTTCAGAAAAATCTGAGTTCGGCGGCAATGAAGGCGACCGTTTGGAGTTGCCAAGTTTGCGAAATTTAGCATACCCAGCAATTTTTGTGTTATTCGGAGACAAGACTCTTTTTTTTGTAATAAACTTGTTGCTAATTCTATTATTTTTTGCACTTTTTTTACAGGAAGATAAATTAGTTTTGTTTTTGTATTCCATGTTATCCCCAAATATTCTATTTCCTGAGATGGGGTGAGAAGTGATTTTTGATAGTTTACATGCCAACCCAAATTTACTAGAGTATCTACAGTTATTTTGGTGTGTTCTATAAGTTGTGTCTGATTTTGACTGGCTATTAAAAAATCGTCTAAATAGACTATTATTCTTATGCCTTGTCTCCGAAGGATTTCCGCAATCCAATTGGTCACCGATGCGAAAGAGTGAGGAGCTGATGAGAGACCGAAAGGCAAGGCTGTCAGCTGTAATATTTCGCCTCCATATATTATTCGCAGAAAACGCCTGTGGGTTTCCTTTATGCTCAAGTGAAAATATGCTTGATGGAGGTCGATCTTTGTCATCCAGTCTCTGTCTTGCAGGAACTGAATTACATCCAGTCGAGAAATTAGCTGGAAATGTCGAGTCGAGACATGTAAATTCAGACTCTTTAAATTGAAAATAGGGCGTATCCCTCCATCTGATTTTTTGACTAAAAACATTTTGGAGTGAAAGCCGGGTGTCATGTTTATCGGTTTTTCTAAAATGCCTGAATCTTTTAACTGTTCTATGACTTCTGTCATTTTCTTGGATGGTTTTGTTGCAAACTTGTTTATTATTCTTTTGTAAGGGTAATGTAAAGGAGGTTTTGTTAAAAATGGTATGCGACTCTCCGCTATTATTTTTTGAATGTATTGGCTGGCCCCGAGCTGTTTCCATGCTTGAACATGGAATTTTAGGCAACCGCCTTTGAATGCCTTGCTTTGATTGTCACTTATCTTTAACGTTGGAGGTGTCTTGGGGACCTGTACGACGAAAGGAATGCTTCTTATAATTATTCTTAACTTTTTTGTCAGAGTTAAACTTATTTTTCTTATTAAAATTGGTTTTATATGATGGCTTGAAATTTTTATTGTTTACCTGATTGTTATTAGGGAATTTCTTTTTATCTTTTAAGTAACTTGGCATGTTAAGCCATACCTGGGAGCCTCCTAAAGAGTCAACCAGAGGGATGAGCGCTTCTCTGTTGAAGAGATGCTCAGCACTAGGTGGAATGTTTTGTAATGCTAATTTTAGATTAATGTTATTAACTTCCTTTAGAATGCGGTCACGTCTTACTTCAATACATTCTGCTCGCTTGCCACAAATGACTTGCATGCAGGATTCCATATTTTTATATGAAGGAGACGTTGGACCAAATTTTTCAGATAACTTATTATAGAGAGTGTTTGCATTGAGCTCTGTGTCCGAACTAGCAGCCCAATTTACTACCTCCTGTAGACCACTTTTTAAAAGTTGTCTATTTTCCAAAACAGCATTTGATAATCCCGCTAACAATTGTTCTGTGCTAGCCAAATAATCTGTACCTTTGTTAAGATGGCACAGTTCCTCATTTAATTTTAACCCTATAAAACCGGGTGTTGCTATGTGGGTTTGTAAGTCCTTCTTATATCGAATACCTTTCCAGGCCTGAGAATTAAATTGTTGAAGGTTATTTAACTCTGCTAATTTTGCAGGATCGGCTACGGGTACAACCTTGGATTCATCGAAACTTATTTTTAAATCTCCCAAACACATATTACTAGGTGGATTACTTAACCTTGGCGGTTTATTTAAAAATTGAGTATTACTAGAATTCGCAGAATTTACGGAGTCGCAACGACCGCCATTATTGTTTTCCTTATTATAATTTGTACTAATAGCCGTGAAAATTTGCGGCATTTGAGCTACGCAGTCTGACAGGTATGTAACCTGGTTAATAAGTGTGTCCATACGAGGATCTGAACAGGTTCCGACCTGTTTGAACCTGCGCCGCTTAGACCTTTTGTTAGGTGGCGGCGAGGCAAAGCCTTCCTCGTCTTCCGAAGACGAAGAACTGCTTTGCGATGAGCTTGAGCTCACAGCTCTTCGCCCTCCATCCGGAGCAGCGATTTGAGCTGCCGGTTCTGGTGCAGAATCCTCCGAGTTCATATCGTAAGGTACTTACCGACTCGCTGAGTCGAACACACAACACTACAATAGGTACACTGAATTTAACTTTAACACTATTTTTGAACCTTATAAGGTTCTTATTAGTCTTTTTAACTTTGAAAAACTTTTTTGCTCCTAACACGGCAAAAATCATAAACGCTATGAGAACCTTAACGGTCGGTCACCGGAACTAGTGACGGCAACCCCTGCAGGAAGTGAGGTAACAACATAAATCCATAGAGAAACAGGTATGTTTTTCAATATTTAAGCTCCTGGAAACCAGAATCATAGACAGCATCTTCAAATCTGACACTGTGTCTTTCTGCTAGGCATATAATGCTATAACTTAAAACTGCACCCTAATTGCGTAACACACTATAAAGTGTGTTACGCAATTAGGGTGCTGGAGTTTGTTTTTTATAACTAAGGTCACATCTGATCAGACAGCTGAATTGAATTTTAGAGCAGTGGGAATCGATTTCGTTCTACCGCATCACACTAATTGGCTCAGAAGGTCATTGATGTTGCATTCGTGAAACAGTGAAAGTCCAATTCAGATGCTGTCTAGCGAATTGCAGCCTGGCTTGCCTATCAGCTAGTTTTCCTCCCTAAGCCTTCTTCTTACCGTACCTACTGACAATCTACGACTTTCTCGGAGACGACGCTGTAGGTCAACAGCAGAAAGATGCCGATTCCGCAAAGACGACAAGACAATGAAGCGGTCATCTCGTGAATTTGTTACACGCCGTCGACCAGCACGCTTAGCATGACGACGTTTTGTCGACGGAAGAATAGACAAAACTACAGATTGCCGTGCTTAGACGCGTAGAATGCGTACAGATATTTCTACTGTCTTCCATTTTGTCTATTCTTCCGTCGACAAAACCCGTTTCTATGGCGGTCATGCTAAGCGTGCAGAACGGTCATTACTTAGCCACAAGCCCTAGTTAGGATGTTTTGTTTATATTCAGCTTGAATATTAGGTTTTAATTCTTCACTTATTCTACCGGAATTTACAAATAATAAGTAGTAGTTTCACAGTGAGTGATTACCGCATAACCACAAAGTTTGTTGTTTTGCTTCACTATGCTGAAAGTAATTTGTATAAACAATCTAATCAAAAGGCAAAATATCAAAATCATTAGATCTACTTACACGTCAAATTTTAGTATACCTTACCTTACCTTATACATTACCTTTACCTTTAATTACCTTTTATGGGGTTGCCCATTTATTCCATGGCAGAGCTAGTGAGTTTGCGCATCGCCTTGTGAAATATTGTTTTGTCAAGTTCAAATCAAATTAAGTAAAGTAAAGTAAATAACATGTAGGTAACTAAATGATTGAAGTATGTTATTATCAGCGGACAGGAAAGAAGTAAGTATTAGGTACCTAATTTATTAATTAAGCATATAAAGGAAAATATTTTAACCTATAATAACGCTTTAAAACAAAGCTAAACATGTCAACATGATAAATCATTACAATTAAAGCTATTAATAATAAATGTTTAGGTACTGTGGTTACTGCAGTAAGGTTAGCATGGACCTATTTATTTTCATTGTTACCATTAATAGGTAAAGAACCTATATTTCCGTATTTTATATTCCTCTAATTACTGGGCAAGCTATGCTTCGTTTGATTCCTAGTCTTAGATGGGACCACCTGTCCCCACTATTAAATTACGACTGAGGGTCATGAAAGACATTATTATGGCCAGCAGTCAATAAATTGATGATGATGAAGTACCATAAACATGGGCAGTAATGTCAAAAAGTATAGAAAAAGTACTCTAAAAAACTAAAAAGTACGTATCCTATTTGTCACCTAAGTAGATTAATAAATCGTTTTATGTAACAAAAATTAAAGCGACTAAAAAAGAAACTGAAAGCGAAAAATAAACTTTATTATATAGTCTAATAACTAAACTCCTAAATGAATATAAGTACCTAACTAATAATGAGACGGCGCGAAACAAACAAGGCTTGTCCGCCGTAAAAAGCGCGGTCACTGTCGGACTGCATAGAAAAGAAAGAGAAGCGCGATGACACAACGCTTACAAAATATGAAGTAATTACCGATTTACAAAAAATCTAGGTATTGGACTAAAAAAGTAATCACATGAAATCATTCCTTATTATTTTGTAAAGAACTGTATAAAATGAACACTTTTAATGAAAACTGTAGGAGTAATATTTATGGTAAAAACTCGAAAAAATAGACAGAAATAGACCTGGGTTTAGCCTTTTTTAGGGTTCCGTACCAAAATGGTAAAAATTATGGTGTGACTCAGTCTGTCTGTCTGTCTGTCACAGTTGGATATCTCAAGAACTACTGATGCTATCAACTTGGAATTTGGAATAGTTTTAGATGACGTTTACCCAACTATTTTGCAGATAAGAAAGAAATAAAAATATTTATATTTTTTTTCCAACAGTGACTGAAAGGGGGTCTTAAAAATTTAAAGTAGGGCTACTAGGGCATGTAGGGTATCATATGAAAGAACGTTGTTTGAACATTCTCAAACTATTTTTTTTTTTTTTTTTTAGGCTGTATAGTTTTCGACTTTTGATGAAAAATGTAAAAAAAAAATACCGTCCCCCCCCCCCCCCCCTTATCTCCGAAGTTTGCAAAGAGAAAAATCTGAAATTATTCTGTGTGATAGAAGTTTACGTAAAGATTACAGGAAAAATAAAACGATGTCTCTAAGTAGCACACTTTTTAGAAATCGGAACGGAACCCTCGGTGCGCGAGTCCGACTCGCTCTTGACCGGTTTTTTCTTTAGTTCTACAAACTAAAATAGATTTCAGGACACATGCAATCACTTCTTATGTATTCTAGATTATTGTGCATTTTTAGGGTTCCGTACCTCAAAAGGAAAAAACGGAACCCTTATAGGATCACTCGTGTGTCTGTCTGTCTGTCTGTCTATCTGTCCGTCTGTCCGTCTGTCACAGCCAATTTACTCCGAATCTAATGGACCGATTAAGTTGAAATTTGGTAAACATATGGATTTCTGTGACCCAAATACCTATGGCTAAAGTAAATAAATGAATTTTGAATATAGAGGTCACTTTTAGGGGGCAAATAAGAAAATTAAAAAAAAGTTTTGCAAACTGTATCGTGTGACATATTAAATGAAAGGGGTTACTATAAGGGTCTCAAATATATATTTCTTATAATTTTAAAATAAATAGTTTTAAAGTTATTTAAGAAAATACACGAAAATTGACCATCCCCGCCCCCTTATCTCCGAAACTACTGAGCCTAAAATTTTGAAAAATATACAAAAGATAGTTCTTCATCTGTAGATTACAGGAAAACCTATAAGAAGTTTGTGGTCTTAATATAACATGGTAAATCTCCCAATATTGTGAGTACAAACTTACATTTACTGTTGGAATGTATGGGAGAACATGTTTTTCAACAACAATGTTAAGTTTGTTCTTGGGATAAACTCATCCCAACTACGGAACACTTCATTGTGCGTAGTCCGACACGCACTTGGCCGGTTTTTTTTTTCTATCAAAAAGGTGCTATAGTTACTGTAAAAAATGGAAACAAAGTTACTTATTTTCGCCGTATTTTAGGGAGGAGAAGCCTTAAAATAGGTACCGCTTTTTATAAAAAAACATTTTTTACAAAAAAAACAGGCCAAGTATGTGTCGGACCACACACAATGAAGGGTTCCGTAGTTGAAAAAAATTTCATATCTACGTAAATACAGATCGGTACTTATTCAGGTACCAGTTTATTTTCTCGAACATTCGGCTGCCACAAAAAAGCTAGGACATAGGACCTTTGTTCGATTCCATATTTATGTATGAATGAGCCATTAGTTAAACCGCGCGCCGGTAGAGAGCGCCAATAGCCAACAAAAGCCACTATTGTTCGCTCTAGTGTTTTTTTTCGTGGTTGCTTAGGAATCGAGCATTGTATAAGTTATAGAGATAGATAGATAGATAGATAGAATACTCTTTATTATGCACACCATAAAAATTACAGATACAAATACCTACCTACCTACCTAGATACCTACCTAGTTTGCACAAATTTTATGTAGGCAGTGCAAATACCTATTTGTGGGTGGTTCCTGTAGTTAGTAGTTGGAGGTACAGTCGGCCCGAGGGACATTATCCCCTCAAGTGTCTGAGTTTGGCTAATTTTAGACCCAAAACCCCAGCGAGTGGGGAGGGTTGGGGGTTAGTTGCGAACCCCATAGGTTCACAACTACTGATGATGATATGTTTTCCATCGGATGGTGTTTTTTTACGTTTATATATATGTGATCTAAGCTTATATACCTATTATGTAAAGTTTTGTCCTTTTGCACACTTGGGGTGCATTTGACACGCTGGGGGGGGGGGGGTAGCTGCGAACTCCATAGGTTCACAACTAATGATGATGATTGGTTTTCCATCGGATGATGTTTTTTTACGTTTATATATATCCATACTATAATACTTACTATATACTATACTATATACTATAATATTATAAATTCGAAAGTAACTCTGTCTGTCTGTCTGTCTGTCTGTCTGTTACCTTTTCACGCCTAAACCACTGAACCGATTTCGATAAAATTTGGCAAGGCTATAGATGGTATCCTGGGGACGGACATAGGCTACTTTTTTTTTCAAAAATAATCATACAGGGGGTGATATAGGGGATGAAAGTTTGTATGGGAAACTCAGTATTTCTTAAGTTAGGGATGTGAAAATTAAAATGTATGCTTTTGATCGGAAATAAAGAAATATGCGGTTCAGCGTTTTTGAAAAATCATCCCCTAAGGTGGTAAAATAGGGGTTGATTTTAAAATTTACAAAACTGCACGGATTTCGACAAAATTTGGCAAGGTTTTATATAACATCCTGGTAAAGGACATAGGATACTATTTTTTTCATAAATAATACTACGGGGGGTGATATAGGGTATGAAAGTTTGTATGGGAAACTCAGTATTTCTTAAGTTAGGGATGTGAAAATTAAAATGTATGCTTTTGATAGGAAATAAAGAAATATGCGGTTCAGCGTTTTTGAAAAATCATCCCCTAAGGGGGTAAAATTGGGGTTGATTTTAAAATTTACAAAACTGCACGGATTTGGACAAAATTTGGCAAGGCTTTATATAGCACCCTGGGAAAGGACATAGGATACTTTCAAAAACAATACTACAGGGTGTGATATAAGGGATGAAAGTTTGTAAGGGAAACCCAGTATTTCTTAAGTTAGGGATAACAAATTTATGGTATTGGTAGGAAATTAAGTAATATGCGGTTCAGCGTTTTTGAAAAATCATCCCCTAACGGGGTAAAATAGGGGTTGATTTTAAAATTTACAAAACTGCACGGATTTCGACAAAATTTGGCAAGGTTTTATATAACATCCTGGTAAAGGACATAAGATACTATTTTTTTCATAAATAATACTACGGGGGTGATATAGGGGATGAAAGTTTGTATGGGAAACTCAGTATTTCTTAAGTTAGGGATGTGAAAATTAAAATGTATGCTTTTGATAGGAAATAAAGAAATATGCGGTTCAGCGTTTTTGAAAAATCATCCCCTAAGGGGGTAAAATAGGGGTTGATTTTAAAATTTACAAAGCGTCACGGATTTCGATAAAATTTGGCAAGGCTTTATATAGCATCCTGGGGAAGGATATAGGCTACTTTTTGTCTTAAAAAATAATCCTACAGGGGGTGATATAGGGGATGAAAGTTTCTATGGAAAACCCAGAACCACTGAACGGATTTCGATAAAATTTGGCAAGGCTATAGATGGTATCCTGTGGAAGTACGTAGGCTACTTTTTGTCTTAAAAAATAATCCTACAGGGGGTGATATAGGGTATGAAAGTTTTTATGGGAAACCCAGAACCACTGAAGGGATTTCGATAAAATTTGGCAAGATATCCTGGGGACGGACATAGGCTACTTTTTTTTCAAAAATAATCCTACAGGGGGTGATATAGGGGATGAAAGTTTGTATGGGAAACTCAGTATTTCTTAAGTTAGGGATGTGAAAATTAAAATGTATTCTTTTGATAGGAAATAAAGAAATATGCGGTTCAGCGTTTTTGCAAAATCATCCCCTAAGGGCGTAAAATAGGTGTGAAGATTTTACGTAAGAATACAATAATTCTTGGCAAGTTTTTTTAACATTCACCTTAGTTAACTTATTATATTTTTATTAATTAATCAAAATAGGGGTTGATTTTAAAATTTACAAAACTGCACGGATTTCGACAAAATTTGGCAAGGCTTTATATAGCATCCTGGGAAAGGACATAGGACACTTTTTGTCTTAAAACATAATACTACAAGGGGTGATATAAGGGATGAAAGTTTGTATGGGAAACCCAGCATTTCTTAAGTCAGGGATATGAAAATTCAAATTTATGCTTTTGGTAGGAAATAAAGAAATATGTGGTACAGCGTTTTTGAAAAATCGTCCCCTAAAGGGTACAATAGGGTTTGACAAATATTTGTGTACCTACCTCTTTTTAAGAGATTTAAGAGATTGGAAATGTAGTCATACTTCGAATCTTGAGGTAACATTTAGTCTTTATTTCATTCGACGTTTTTACGAGGAAATTATTTGAACGAGTGGACACTCGGACAAAAGTTATTTGTTATTAGAGCGTGACTGGCAGAATAAATTTTAAGTAATTAACAAAGTCCCCCCGCCGCGTAAGTTGTCTGTTTGAATGCGATAATGTCAAAAAGTACCGAACGGAATTTCATACGGTTTTCTCCAATGAACGGAGTGATTCAATGTAATTAATTATTTTTTGGTTTAAATTGGCTGAAATGTGACAGAGACTGTTGAAGATGTCGGAAAAAATCATGCCGACTGGTAGTTTTAAGCCTACTATACACGGTAACGATATATCGTAGCGATTTGAGTTTGCACAGTTATATCGGACGGCCCTATGTTTTCCACATAAACGTTCCCATGGGATATTTTCCGACATCCACGCGGGCGAAGCCGCGGGCAAAAGCTAGTGTGATATAAGCTTATATAACAAAAAAGGGTTTTTCTTATGCACACATGGGGTGCATTCGACACTTGAGGGGTTAAGAAAATAGTTGTACTGTACCTCCAACTACTAACCACAGGAATTCGTGTTTCGTCAGTCATCGGATTTCTATCAGTTGCCCTTTGCACTTGGTGCAGACCGGACGCTCTCAATCGAATTGGAAGTAGGTATATTATGTTGGTCTGGTCTGCACCAAGTGGGCAAGTGCAAAGGGCAACTGATAGAAATCCGATGACTGACGAAACACGAAGTTTGCCTAGAGACATTAAGAAAATAGTTGTACTGTACTTAGTACTTATTAGGAGTCGGTTCGGTTATCATCATCTGTGGTCCTTCTCCAATCTAACTGGACTCAGCTGAGCTACGGTCGTCTGCCATTCAGTCTAACCGAACTGAATACCAGTACTTTACATGGAGTTACTGCTTATCTTACCGCCACAACCCAGTTACTGGTTATGGTAGCTAGGTAAATAGACAGCACAGTAACGCAGATCTTTTAATCTAAGTGAGGTCCTCCCGAGGCTAACAATGTGATAAGTGATAAGTTGATAACTCATAAGTTCATAACTCAGACTACTTATAAGATACGCCCATATTTCTGACCTTGTAGATATACTTTTAAAAAGTCTTAGGCTCGTATTTATAATCAAAGTAATTACTTCGGTAATTACTTGCTACTAAGTAATTTCATACTTGAGGGTAGAATTCTTAAGTAAAGAAAATGGTGACTATTACTTGGCTAAGAATTCTAAGCTTTGACAGTTCTAACTTCAAGCAATTACTAAACTATAGAAAGAAAATCATTGCTTGAGCAATTACTTTTACTGAACTAATTACTTTTACTTGACTATAAATACGAGTGTTAGTGTTACTAACATTCGTATTTATATTCAAGTAAAAGTACCGTAAAACATGGCAACTTTGCCCTCGACAGTTGACTTTGCCCAGTTGTGTATTTTTTTAAAAACTTAATACATACCAAATTTGTCTGTAGTTAGTAAGAACATTTTGTCTATGGTAAAAAATTCATCATTTTTCTGGCAACACTGTGTGACGCACAGTCACAGATGTTACTTCAGTTGTCTGTCAGACGTCGTTGAAGTTAGAGTGTTTTTTTGCGGGCAAAATCTTTTAAAAAAACTTTTTCGAGAAGTGCTACTTGGAGTTATCGCAGGTAAGTAATTTTTATACATCCGTTATTACATTGGAAATGAATAATATAGACTACTTTTCTTCGCTAAATGCGTCGTATAATCATAAAATATAACGGTGGGCAAAGTCACAAGCATATTTTTTGGATATCGTTGACAACATTGCCCAACGTTTCTTTTTCACTAGGGTTGTCACCCGAGCTACATTTTTTAACCTAGTAAAAAAAGGAGGGTTCGGATTTGATGAACAGTTAATAATGTTGGTAAACATATAAAGTTTAAAAACACAGTCGGGATTTAGAAGATACGAGGGCTCGTATCTTCCAAATTCTGACTGTGTTTTTAAAGTTTTTTGTTGATTGGTTTTAGGTTCTTAAAAACTATATGTATTTACATCGAAATCAAACTACCTAGGTACTCTTGTTTTACCGCTACCGCGATAAAATTCATAAAATAATTTCTAATATAATTGTTAATATAAGTACCTACTATGAAAGTTATTCAAATTTTATTTTCCCGGCTATAATTTTATCTTTTACTGCAGTTCTGTTTATAAATTTACATTTTTTGTTAATAATGGGTAGTCTCGACATTTTCATTTAGTTTAATCTAAAAACTTTGCATACTAGTACCTAATCCTGAACTTTGTTGCAGTTTATTTGTCCGTCAGTGTAGATATGTATCCAAATTAATTTACGCTAAATGTTGATTATATTATATAACAATAACATAAAAGATAGGTAAGTACCTAATATTTATAGGTACTTAAAATTACTAAAAATTATATTGCATAGTAATATAATTTTTCTGTAAAACTCATTACAAATTTTAGTGTTATTTGTTATTTTCATATAAAAACAAAGACCGAGATAGGTACATACTTTTTAGTTTTTTTTTAAATTATTTTTTATATTTTGAACACTTTAGAAATAAAGCATATTATGTAAAAAATGATGTTATATTATTTTTAATTTATCATTATAATATATTATAATATTCCACACTAAAAATTATTAAATAGTTAAGTATTGTCAATGGTGACAACCCTTGAAAAATCGCCATTTTGTACGAAAAATGTTCTAGAAGGCTTTTTGACTTTGCCCACTCATTTTTAAGGGTCAAGGAATGTGAATATTTGGCGTATAATTTAATACATTATTGCATTGCTCAGTATTTTCATTCAGTCCTTTTCGTATAGTGTTAGAGTCCATAGTAACGGAGATCTGTAATGTGGGCAAAGTTACCAAATGTATATGATTTTTTGCCCAACACCTATAATTGTTATTTTCACTAATAAATATGCTTTTTTTTTACTATTTTTAGTTTTGTGTATCGAGACATGAGCATATAGTATTATGTGGCACCGAAACAATAATCAATTTATTAAAATTTTCCAAAATATCATTAATTAAGCATTTATTTTTTAAATTTATGGGCAAAGTTGCCATGTTTTACGGTAATTAATTACTTCATTAAAAGTAATGATTTTCATTGTATAGTTTAGTAATTGCTTGAAGATAGAACTGTCAAAGCTTAGAATTCATAGCCAAGCTCCAAGTAATGTCACCATTTTCTTTACTTAAGAATTCTACCCTCAAGTAAGAAATTATTTAGTAGCAAGTAATTACTCAAGTAACTACTTGATTATAAATACGAGCCTTTACCTGTTTCTGAATTGAGAATTTGAATTTGAGAACTTATTGTAAATTCTCAATTCAGAAACCGGGTGTTAGAGTTACTTAGTGCCAGAGACGAGGCTTTGTAAAGCCCAACTTTTTCTTAAACTGTCATCATCTGCCTACCCTTTTCCTAACTATGTTGGGGTCAGCTTCCAGTCTAACCAGATGCAGCTGAATACCAGTATTTTACATGGAGCGATTGCCTATCTGACCTCCACAACCCAGTTATTATAGGTAATACGATACTCCTTAGTAAGAGTGGTTGTTAGACTTTCGGGCTTCCGACGACCCGTAATATCTTTCAAAGATCCAAGAATGACCGTGTTTTTCGAATCACGGGTCGGATATAAAGATGGTCACCCATCCACGGACCAACGGTGGCAGGGGCAATTGCGTAACACACTATCAATCGAAATCGGTTTAATTTTGACAGTTCAACAACATTCATTGCGTTATTTACTTTGTCGAGCAGACAAATTTTTCGAATAAATAAAGCAATAGATTAGCAATTTGCTTCAAAATGATTCAGATTCCGATTATTAGTTTGTTACGCAAAGGTGCTGATCGCTCGACCCGTGCGGCTGTTAGTTAGCCACGCAGCCACGAGCCCATCAGTGTGCCACATTTACCGCCCAATATTTAGCTTAGTCGAAAAAAAGAAGATTTCTTCTTACACTACTAGTCTCTTCACTATTTTCAGAGCACTATAGTGTAGTGTACCTCC
Source organism: Cosmia trapezina (assembly GCA_905163495.3). Lineage (NCBI taxonomy): Eukaryota > Metazoa > Arthropoda > Insecta > Lepidoptera > Noctuidae > Cosmia > Cosmia trapezina. The sequence continues at coordinate 21,760,529 of LR991024.1, forward strand.
CTCAAACCCCAATCGGGGTAACGCGTGCGAGAGGAGATTAAAAATGTAATTTCCGATGGCTATGTGGGCACTTCCTTGCTGAAATCACTGTTAGGGCTCTTCCACATAGAGTGTAGAAACCTTGGTTCTAACACAGGAATAAGGAAGGAATTCTCGGCAGCGTTCCCGTGGGATATTTTCCGACATCCACGTGGGCGAAACCGTTGGCAAAAGCTATTGTATAATATGACTGACCCGGATGTAGGGATATTTCCATTAAGATATATCCTACAGTAGAGTTTTTCCTTTACGAACAGCATTGGGCTCACGGTCTGCATGCAGCTGAGATGAGAATGCTAAGAGATAGAATAAGAAATTAGTACATAAGAGGAAGTCTGAAAGTGGCACCGGTGACTGAAAAATTGTGCGGAAATCGGTTGTCATGGTATGAGCATGTGATGCGGAGGAATGAGGAAAATGTCATGAGGAAAGTTTTGAGTATGAATGTCGATGGCTATAAGAGTAGGGGAAGAGCAAAGAAACGACAGATGGACTGTGTGAAAGATGACATGGCTAGAAAGAGGGTGACTACCGAGATGACGATGATGACTAATAGAGAAGTATGGAAAAAAGGACATGTTGCGCCTAACCCACCCCACCCCAACCTCAATCAATCTGCCTAGCCTTTTCCCAACTATGTTGGGGTCGGCTTCCAGTCTAACAGGATGCAGCTGAATACCACTATCTTACATAGAGAGACTGCCTATCTGACCACCATAACCCAGTTACTGGGTAATACGATACCCCTTGGTAAGACTGGTTGTCAGACTTTCGGGCTTCTGACGACCCGTAACGACTGTCAAAGATACACGAATGACAGCCGGGACCAACGGCTTAACGTGCTTTCCGAGGCACGGAGGAGTCTCGGTATGTAAAGATTGTCACCCATCCACGGACCAACCGCGGCAAGCGTAGCTTAACCTGATGGATCGACCCGTGCGGCTGTTATAACTTAGCCACAAGCTCCTCCCCACCACACTCCAACCTATGTTTCACAAAAAAACTGATTAATTGATTGATTGACCCCAAATAGATTGGGATAAGGGCAGGAGAATGATGATTAGGCTCACGCTCTGATACCTACATGAGATTCATAAACATTATTGGAAAATTTTGGCCGTAGGAACTACGGGGTCAAATTAAATTAACTAGCGAAACTCCGTAGATGTGATGGTATCGAACTATCGATAGGTATCTAAATACTTATAATAAAGCAAAAAATAAATGAATTTGATGATTTTTTTTTTGGGTAGAGTAGTTGAAAAGTGTAAAAAAAACAGTTTTTTTTTTGTGCAAACTTCACAGATGTGATGGGTCGATACCTAAACATTTCTCAACTCATACTTCAAGTAGCAAAACGATCAGCGGCCCTTGACCCCAAAAAAATCATCAAATCTTTTATTGTCATCGATATAACCATCAAGTCTGAGGAGTGTGGCTATCTAATTTAATTTGACCATGTATGCATATATGTACTAACTATGTACTAACGTACTACCTACCTAGAGTCCTAGAATAATCAGAGATTAGGAGAATACAGTTGACTGCACAAAACTGTAGTTTTCTAAGTGAGTATTTGGACTTTTGGTGCGCTGTTTTATTACGATTTTTTTTAGTTTTTCCCTTACTTATTTTACTTTCAAGCCTGTGTAACATACAATCAAGTAAATATATACCTATGAGTTTCTGATTTTGTTAGTCATAAACTCACTCATAAGTTAGTTAAGTACTATGTAGTTCACATAGTCACTCACAGTTTGTATAGCCCCTTATAAGATCACATTTATTATGTATTGGTTTTCAGCAGCTTTATGTCTAAAACTTGAATGTACCGACATACTTGCCTAATAGCTTGTTTCAGACCTTTACTTCAGGTTTTTCAGTCTTGCTTAACTGAAAAAGCTACAGTGAGATCATAAAATTTTGTAGAAAGTAATTTTATCTCTCATGGAAAAACATTTTAAAATCTAAAACGTCAGCGGTCGTAACTATAGAAAGGTCGTAAAATGTTTAAAAAGTGACATTGGTTGGTCGTAAACGGTCGTCTCGTAGGGTAGGTAGGTACCAGGGTCGCAGTCAGCCCCAAGAGGTCATCATTATGTATGTAAATGCCTCGGCCACTGCACTCCCACGGGAAGGGTTCTCGTCTTGCCAGCGATTTTTCTCGCATTTTATTTATTAGGGTACTATCGGCCCTCGATACCCGTTTATCTGTCAGCTTCATGTGAGAGATATTTATTCGTTTTTGTGCAAGACTTATAGACGAAGATGTTAGGGTTTTTTCTGTGGCCCTATTTTGCAATTATTGATGTTATTTTCTGTTTTATTAAGCGTAAGGCTTGCGTAGACCAGCCATCTCCATATCGCAACTGAATTGCTGTATAAGATGTGCCATGGACTTCGTGTTTTTGTTATAAAAGGACTTATATAATAATATGTAATATTAATATTCCAGCATCAGTCTTGGTACAAAATAACGATGGCTCACTTTAAAACGACACAACAATCAATCTGCCTAGCCTTTTCCCAATTATGTTGGTGTCGGCTTCCAGTATAACCGAATGCAGCTGAATACCAGTATTTTACATGGAGCGACTGCCTGTCTGACCTCCACAACCCAGTAACTGCGTAATACGATACCCCTTGGTAAGGCTGGTTGTCAGACTTTCGGGCTTTTGACGACCCGAAACGACTGTCAAAGATCCATGACTGACAGCCGGGACCAACGGCTTAACGTGCTTTCCGAGGCACGGAGGAGTCTCGGTATGTAAAGATGGTCACCCATCCACGGACCAACCCCGGTAAGCGTAGCTTAACCAGATAGATCAACCCGTGCGGCTGTTATTACTTAACCACGAGGTCGTCCTTTAAGACGACACGATAGATAATATAAATAAGTATCCCACCAAAAACATTTTCATGTAAAATGTTGCCAAGACGAGACCACATATAGCTCGCACTGACAAAAAGCTATCAGATCTCATGTAGAGCCAAGCTTCTAACTCTACATGCCCTAACTCTCCAAGCCCTAACTTCACAAACTCTTCACCTTAGTCAAAATATGAGGCTTGGCCGTTTCGTTACTACAAGAACTATTGTATGTACTAACAGAAAAGTAATGAACAGTGAATACATTTTTCACCTTGCGTCCATCACATGGGCATGTGATGGTAGCGAAACGGCCAAGCCACATATTTTGACTAAGGTGTAGAGTTTGTGAAGTTAGGGCTTGGAGAGTTAGTGCGTGTAGAGTTAGAAGCTTGGCTCTACTAGATCTGATAGCTTTTTTTCAGTGCGAGCTATATGTGGTCTCGTCTTAGCAACATTTTACATGAAAATGTTTTTGGTGGGATTTCATTTCTTTTTTTAAGTTGCTTATGATATTTATACGAGTATTTTTTCTGTTGTTCATTTTTTCTTTCTTTTTTTGGGGTGTATTTGTTGTACATCAGAGGTGCCTTTTTCACAAAATATAAACACCACGATTCAGAAAAATGACGTCACAGCACAACGCCATCTATCGGTCACGTAGTTAAACTATCAAAATATTATGCATGGAAATTCGTTCCTACAAACACTATGTAGGCTACGTAGACTTCCGAAAAGTATATACTTATATACAAGTGTATTAATATTATTCGTAAGTACTTATTATTTGCGGAAGTCTTATACAAATTTCTATCCCCTAGTTTAAGGGGTTGGGGTGTAAAAGTTCCAAATTTTAGAATTTTTTTGTTGTTTGTGTACTAATACTAGCTTACATACCAAATTTCAGCTTTGTAGGACTTCAGGAAGTAGCCTAAGAATTGTTATGATCATCAGTGAGGCAGTGACGAAATCGGGGTATTTTAGATATCAATAAAATCTAAAGTATAAGAGCTATGCAATTGAAACTTTATAGGTTTAATAAGTCAACCACTGACATCATATCCCGAAAATTTTGTTTATCTGGTATAATCCAAATTCAAGTTAAGAAAGTTCAAAAACACGACAAAGTGCTTCGAGAAAAGTTATGTAGTGCCCTTGCGCTTCGCTTGGCTCGTCTTGGCGGGGGCACTCTCGTGCCCCTAGATTCAATATCAATTTTACAACATCACTTTGTCTAGACAGGTTGACATGCATGTCATTAAACCACCCAGGTTCAGGCACGTAGTAGGTAGGTAGGTACCTACTCCGCCATCCTATGAAATTTCTACGCTATCCCTATTTTAGCACCCGGCACGTAAATTTGCCAACCCATTCATGTAATTTATAGCGGGAGTAGGTGATCGAAATGGTGTTCGAGTATTTGATCAGGAGTTGGAAGGTTTGTCAGCGGAGTATACACGTGTGTGTAGTGTGTATTCGGAATACTGTATCTCGATAATAGCCTTTAATGTATAAATATGTTGAGCTTACTAAATATGGTGAACATTTATGAAAAGGGGCAAAAAGAGCAGCCACCGAAGTTCTTCAATGTTTTTGAAGAGATTTTGAACTGCTTTCGGAAAACATAGCTAATACCTCATTGTAGTTACCTAACTAAAGTAAAAATATTCACACATTATATCTGAAAATAGGTTTGTTTGTTACCTTTTCACGCCCAATAACCAAAAAATTAGCATACACGTTGTACAGAAACGAACATAACGTAGTACCTACCTACTTTTCATCCCAAAAAAAAGTACTGTTCCCGAGGAAAACAGCAATAACGTTCTTATGATAATACATAGATGACGGGCGAAAGGATTTGTATGAAATTTTACACATGGATAGACCGTGGCCTGGATTAGGACATATGATACTTACATGGGCGTACCCAGCTTTTGGCCCAGGGGGGGGCAAATCAGAAATTTCTTAGGTCGGGTCCCCCCACCTGTTTTTATTCGCCTCTTCAGTCTGCTCAATGTCCTCGGCAAAATCTATGAGAGACTTATTTATAAGCACCTTAAAGATTATGCCGAGACAATGGACCTAACTTCTAACGAGCAGTTCGGTTTCCGAACCCAACACTCTTACGTACAACAAGTCCACCACGTCAACGAACACATAAGCGTTGGTTCCCAACGTGGTTCGATGATGGGTGCTGTTTTCTTCGATATAGCGAAAGCGTTTGACGTCTGGTACAACGGTTTACCACTCAAGTGTCGAATGCACCCCATGTGTGCATAAGAAAAACCCTTTTTTTATTACGTATTTATGCTTATATCACATATATATAAATGTAAAAAAACATCATCCGATGGAAAACCCATCATCATCATTAGTTGTGAACCTATGGAGTTCGCAGCTAACCCCCCCCCTTCCCCCCGCGTGTCAAATGCACCCCAAGTGTGCAAAAGGACAAAGCTTTACATAAAACATCATCCGATGGAAAACATATCATCATCAGTAGTTGTGAACCTATGGGGTTCGTAACTAACCCCCAACCCTCCCCACTCGCTGGGGTTGTGGGTCTAAAATTAGCCAAACTCGGACACTTGACGGGTCACTGTCCCTCCTTGCTGTACTCCCCCAGGCCCCAGCGACGTCCTAAGCCGAGGTACGTACACCACAGGGGGTCCCCTTAGCATGCAGTCGCTTAATTCATAGACTAATAAAGGTAGGTGTATGGCCGCGCAGCGCGGTTTTCAATCAATAGTGCAAACTCATTCAAAAACAAATTCAAGCCATACTAAAAAAAAAAAATAAAAAAATAAAAAAGGTTTATTGCACATTAAATATCATACATGGTTATGAACTCTTGACTTCCAAACTAAGTAAAACTTGTATTATGGAAATCAAGGCGCTCTCTCATTCTATATGCATAATTAAGTACAATAAAAGTAAAGGATGCATGCAGCAGACAACAAATTAAAATAAAATAAAACCAAAAAGAAACACTAACAAAGAAAAATAAATAAAAAGTAGGTATAATAAAATTATGTTCTACGACTACCTATGAAGTGCAGAATTGTCATAGTGTGAGTCAGTGTGGTGAATGTTATGTGAGATTAGTGTAATGTGGTGTTATGCGTGGTGTGTTACGTGTGCTGTGTGTTATGTAGTTAATAAGTGTTAAGTATGTTATGTATGCGGCGAGTTTCGTGGGGTGTGTCATATGAGGTGTTTTGTTTAATATAAAAAATGCGTGAGTCTGTGGTTTGGAATGTGTGTGCGAATGTTCAATACTCAAGGTGGTTTCAGTAGCTTTTCAATTTCTTCATAATTTAAGCTCATTAACCATTCAGTCATACAAGCCTTGACATTAGATTTCGTAAGTTGGAATATTTGGAGCATTTTATGACTAACATTGTACAAAAGAATGGATGTGACATTGTGATGTCTCCGCGCTAATGCGGTGTTGTGCTTATAAGAACGAAGAATATTTGTTACATGACGTCTATTTGAGATGAGTTCATCGTATTTAGATGAGTGCCTACGGAGCACCGCATGCAGGAAATAGAGTTTTCTAACTGACAGCAGCTCACAGTGGGCGTATAACTTTATAGTAGGATATCGGATAGGCTTAGCTGTCATGACCTTTAATACGGCTCTCTGCGCTCTCTCCAGCCCTATCATAAGAGTTTTACAACAACTACCCCACACGCAAATACAATAAGTTATTAAGGACTGGCATAGGGCAAAGTATACTAGTTTAAGGGTTTTTAGATCAGCAGATTTCCTAAGTTTTTTAAAAATGTAAATAAGTTTTCTGACTCGGGTTGTGAGGGCGGTAACGTGCGGAGTCCAGGTAAGAGTGTCGTCGATCAAAACGCCGAGATACTTAACACAGCCAGTTCTGATTAGTGTCAAGCATGAGCAGTTAGATATATTGCCATTGCAGTTGTGAGCTTTCAATATTAAAGATTGGGATTGTGGCAGTTGGTTGCTCCTAAGGGCAAATGGAAGATACACTGACTTAGAGACATTTAACGTTAGTTGATTTTCTGATAACCAAGACATGACAGTTTTTAAAGATTTTTCTGCATTACTCTGTGTTTCCGCCCAGTCCTCTCCATTAACTACTAGAGCTGTGTCATCTGCGTATGTAAAGATTTTACATTTGGTTAATGACAGTCTACACAGCTCATTAATGTAGATAAGGCATAGAGTGGGTCCTAAAATAGAGCCTTGAGGAATTCCGAAGGTAAGTTTTTCTTCATCACTCACTACTGTACCAATCTTGACACACTGAGTGCGGTCCGTAAGGTAATCCTTAAAGATTTTCAAAGGTTCGCCACGGATACCTATTCGTTCCAGTTTATTGATAAGGATGGGAACAGAGACAGTGTCAAACGCCTTAGAGAGATCCAAAAAAATACCAAGGCATTTCCGCTTGCTATCCAGATGAGTTACAATTTCATTAGTCAGATTTAGGACTGCGTCCTCAGTAGATACTCCCTTTCTAAAGCCATATTGATTTTCCCCCAAGATTTGGTATTTATCCAGGAAGGAAATCAGACGGTTATTTAAAAGTTTTTCCAGAATTTTAGAAAGGGAGGGAAGAACCGAAATGGGGCGATAGTTATTAACACTGTCTCTGTCACCACTCTTATAAATAGGATGAACAATGGCCTTCTTAAAAACTCTCGGAAAGATACCCTGAGTCAAAGATAAGTTACAAAGATATGTTATCAAAGGAACAAGTTTGGTCCGACAGCCTTTAATAATTTTAGTAGGGATATTATCCCAACCAGTAGCACTATCTTCTTTCAAACCATTGATGACCGAGTTAACTTCATGCTCATCAATGCTAGTCAAGACCATGGAATTTCTGTTGCTGATCGCCGTATTTGAGAAACAAGTATTGTTGATGGGATTATTTATAAATGTTTGGGCTAAATTTTTACCAACGTTTGAAAAAAATACTTATTGAGAAAGGGCTATTACAGTGTTGATGAATTCCTAGAGGATAAACGACAGTAATCTGCTTGGATTAGCCGGAATATTAGGATTATTATCATTACCTACTATCTATATTTGAATTGTATTTTTTTGACATTATTTGTTTATGTTTACTGGAATGTTTTTAATGGAATTTGGATTACTATTATTATTATTTTTTTATATAGGTATATATTTGACATTTTATTTTTGACATTATATTCTTATTATAAATTTATTCATTGTTATTGTCAATTAATAAGATGTTGTTATTTACTGTTTTTATGTACTGGTTTTAATTATATTTTACACTTTCTACACAATGTATATTGTTAAGAAATAAATTACTTATGACTTATGACTTTTTTCTAAAATTACTGCATAATAAATATTGTACTTAATTGTAAAGTAAGTACACGACGACGACGACACGTGTCGTGGAGCTCTAACATTACTTTTTTCGATAACATTACTTAGGCATACAAGATCAAGATCCAGGGGGGGGGCAGCTGCCCCCTCCTGCCCCCCCCTGGGTACGCCCATGGATACTTATACTTTTTATCTCGGTAGTACGTTCCCGTGGGATATTTTCCGACCTCCACGCGGGTGAAACCGCAGACAAAAGCTAGTACCTACATAATAATTATACACGAACATGCTCACTGTCGAATATTTTAAGGCGCAGATTTCCTGAAAAAGATAAAAAAGGTGGTTTTTTAAAGCTGTGTATCTCATAAACCGTAAATAATTTTGACATGTAAAAAAAATATAATATTTTCTAGTCCTTTTCGCATACAGTGATGGAAGCCAAAACATAATTAAACATATTTTAATGCACCAAAAAAATCTTTAAACATACCTCCTAATAATCTTTAAAAGCTGTTTATCCCTTCATTAGAAATTATAATTATAATTAAAAATATACCATGAAATGTCAAATTCCAAACTGCATCCAGTGATGGATTACTTTTTATTAAATAGTTAATTTCTAATTTTATACGATTTTATTTGCACTTTGACGACATAATTCCGGTGCGCGTGAGAATCTTCTATCTCGTGTGTCAAACTAGACAGCCATAATAACGCCATTTCACTTACACACTTAGCCAAACCAAGCTTGGAACCAGGGGGTCTACTCCCTAAGCACGAAGTCCGTAGTTTCGGCCTTCGTTACGGGCGTTTCCTACTCCGTAACACCTACGGACAGATGATTGGTTCGGGGCCCGAACGAAGTATGAATGACAGCACGATTTGACAGTTGTCCCTACTACCGATGTGTATTTGCCCGTCTGAAAAATTAAACTTTTACACTTGTTTTGATGGACCTTTATGTCAGAGAGAGTCTTTATGTCGGACGGATGAACGGACGGAAGGACGGTCGGATGTACTTAGGGAGTAGGCCCCCAGGGCCTTAAACAACGGAAACCAGGCTCCCCCAGGCAGGACATAGCTTAGCTGGTAATAACGATTCGAGTAATACAAAAATATGGACAATAACGTCACCTCATAAATAAAATAACGCGTGAGTTATGAACAAGTGGAAAATCCAGAGTTATGATATCCGAAAATTGAGATCTAGATTTATGTATGCAGTTGTTATTAGGGTCAGTTTCAACTATACTCTCGGTAACACTATTTCACACAAACAGGTTTTAATGCGTTTTCAAGGTTTTCGGTAGCCTTACTGCATTTCTTATGACAAATCGCTATGACTCGACTAAGTAGTTACTTGTACTTATTATGACAGCAAACAGGGGAAAAACTTTATGATACTTACTCTTATTACTACTATTATTTATTATTATTATAACTTAAAGCCTGTGTTGTCACACTGCAGGGCAAATACCGCTTTTCCCTCTTTCCCCTTTTCCTGGTCTACTGCGATGGCGGGGCAATCCTTTAAGAAGGAGTCTAGCTCATCTCCCCATCTCGTTCTGGGCCTGCCGCATAGTAGGACCTTACTATTTGGGATCCACTGAGTGGTGCTTTTTGTGTATTGCTGTTCCGACATGCGACAGATGTGGCCAGCCCAGGTTCCACTTTAGTCCAGCAGCTGTGCGGCCCGCGTCCGATATTTGTGTTTTGGATCGAAGTATTGAGTTGTACACCTAGTATACGAGTACTTCGTTCCATTCCACTATTATATAATTCTGTAAGTACATACTAATTCCATAGTTACTATACTTACTCTGAGGTTCAGCAAAATCAGCGCTATATTGTCTATTATTTTTCGTGTTCCAAGTTTGAATAGCGTTTTCATGACCAAGGACAAAACGTAAAAACGTAGATAAAACGTGTTTAGGAGTCCGACAGTCGTTTTTAAATGCAAAGCGTGTTCACTCGTCGCTAATTGTATTGAAATAATTAGCAGCCATTGTGATGATAATTTAATTAGGGCGTTTTGTTTGAATTTATATATTTTGTTGAGCCATTATTATGAGTAGCTAGAGGAATCTTTTCAGCGTCATTATTTACAGGATTGCCCAAAAAGTGTGTGTTTTACTTAGTTGACTATGTAATGTAATGTAGTATTATAGAAATTTGACAAACTTCTTGCTTTTAACTATGTGTAGTATCTTATAATTTAGTTAGGATATTAGTGTTATGACTGGAACTCGATACGCAGACCGCAGTGCCACCGACTAAACAACTTACTGTGACTGCATGGTTAAAATATTCGGCAGTCAGCATGTTCGTATACCACGTTAGCTGTCAGACAATAGATAGAATCACACTAATATTATATAGGCGAAAGTTTGTGTGTGTGTTTTTATGTTTGTTACTTCTGTTTTTTTTAAGCTACGCTATCATGTACTGAATTTCGTGGTTACCTACAGTTTGCATATACCTAATTATTATGAGACTGGGGGCCTATTTGACGATGTCCGAGTAGCCACTACCGAACAAATTCTAAAATGGAACAGATTTTGTATGAAATTATCTGCCAAGTAAGTAAGTTAATTAGGAACTTAGGTAATCGTAGGTGGTGAAACAGGCCCTGGAATTCGATAGGTACGCATTGGCATAGACTAAACAACTGTTACTGCAATGTAAGGGAATAAAAGCTCTATGAAAGCTGTGTCTAAAACTGATATCAGACGGTTCACTCGACTGAAAGCTCATGTTTGTTTCATTCCACGTTCACACGACACAGACAAAATTATTTGTACTTAAAGGAATGATCGTTCATCTGCTCCTTTATTGTTTTAATTTTTCGGTCATTTGGTAGGCGAGTCAAAGATGCCAAGTGCCGTAATCCAACACCATTGCATCGGTTCACTAATAAAAATATTACGGGTCGTCAGAAGCCCGAGGCTTCTTCCACATACAACCACTTCGTACAGCCAGTCTTACCAAGGGGTATCGTATTACCCAGTTGCGTGGTTGTGGAGGTCAGATAGGCAGTCGCTCCATGTAAAATACTGGTATTCAGTTGCATCCAGTTAGACTGGAAGCCAACGCCGACATAGTTGGGAAAAGTCTAGGCAGATTGAATTCATTTTGTGTCAAGTGAAATACACCGAATGAAAGGCAGAAATTATCAAAAAGTGAAGCGTGTGATATCGGCTATGTGCTATCTGCAACTCATGTCATAGCGCCCACACATAAGTCTAATTAATGACATAGGTACTTAAACGAAAACAAAGGAGCTTACACAACACAATACAATATCGCTCTCTTATCCAAGCAAGTAGGCACTTTTACTAAAGTTGTTTGCTAAAAGAACGCCACCCGAGATAAGCCCAAGCACCTTATACATACTTAGATAAAAACTGGCCTTTTAAGGCTCTTACAGACAGAGGCGATATCGCGTCGCGACGTGGCGCGTAGCGGTGTTGCGACGCGATAATATCGCAATATCGCTCGCGATATCGCCTCTGTCTGTAAGAGCCTTTATTCGTGACACATAATAATGAACAAAGAAAGCGAATATAATGATCTCGGAGCTATGTCGAATATTCCGTATCACTTGAGCGATCACCAATACGGCTTCGCAATATCGGAATACCTCCGCCGCGGCATGCGCTCAGTAGTTCTGTATTAATATCACCTTTAATTACTAGACGGGGTTGACAGTCGTGTTTTCACGTCTTCGGAGTTCATACCTACTTCACAAATATTGTAGTTTGTGATGTTCGTTTGTTTTTTTGCACCTCTCGTGAAATAAACTCATAATTTTGTATCTATGTTTTCAGATGTTGCATGGCGTTCATGATTGTTCACCTGTAGATATAGAAATAGGTATAAGTTTAAGCTACGCTTGCCGGGGTTGGTCCGTGGATGGGTGACCATCTTTACATACCTAGACTCTTCCGTGCCTCGCGATGTTGGTCCCGGCTGTCGATCGTGGATCTTTGACAGTCGTTACGGGTCGTCAGAAGCCCGAAAGTCCCCAGAAAGCAGTCGCTCCATGTAAAATACTGGTATTCAGCTGCATCCGGTTAGACTGGAAGCCAACCCCAACATAGTTGGGAAAAGCCTAGGCAGATTAATTGACAGAAATAGGTATATAGTAGATTGTTATACAAGGGTGGACGGGAATCAATTCCTATACGATGTATTTAGACGCCCGAGCGCAGCGAGGGCGGCTATAGTCCGAGTAGGAATTGGTGACTTTCACCAGTGTTATACACTCTACTTTTCATTTCGAATATAAGGAAAGTAAAAAATAGCAGTTTTTCTAAAATGTTTATTGATAAAAATACATGTGTGCCTATTTATTTGAACGAAGTAGGTACACCTTAGGTACACCTTACAGAGTTGGTATCCTGCCAAATTATACTCTTTTTTAAATTTTAAAGATGGAACACACCGCGTCACCGCCGCAGGCCGTCCCGCTTACTAGTTATTTTTTTTTTATTCACACTGGCTGTTTGTACACTCACAAGACCGCATCCCGACTACCTGACCAAATGTAATTCTATTTTTAAAATTCATTCCCGCCCTAGAGAGGGAAGCAATTACTATGAGTCTTTCCCGACCAAGGGTGGGGAGCAGCGTCTTCGACCCGCTACTCGGATCAAACAAACACTACTTTCCGAGTATGAGGAATGAAAAATATTTTGTAAGTAAGTATAGAATCCAACGCACGTACTGAAGTGTTACAAAACTCCCAAACAGGAAAATGGTAAAGTGCGCTATCAGTGCGTTACGTGGAATACTTGAAAGCTTTTTGATTGCTTTTAAGTAGGCACTGAAATATTTTATGAATTTATCATGTCTAACTTGAGCATCTGGTTCTTGAGACATCTTGAAATCCTTGAGAGGGAGAACCGATTAGTGATATTTACGGCCAATCCCATCGATAGCAAAAAAAAGCATAAGTAAATTTGGTGCTTTGAGTGTTTGCAATCCCCAAACATAATTAGAAAATTCAAATCTTTCATAATATAAACAAACAATCAAGGCACAAGATCACAAATAATGCACAAGATCCTTTAATGTTTATATTTAAAAACTTTCATTTAAATCGTATTTGTGCAAAACTGAAGTTAACAAAATAAATATTGAAGTTAAATAGAAACATTTACAGGCGATCAATTTTAAATGAAAAATCTGTTTAGCTTAAATAGATAAAATATTTACGCATTGGATCTGAAGGATGGACTAAGTACCTACTACATTTTGTTTATCTTGCTTGTCGGTGGGGACTTTACCGATTACTAGCTTTTAGAAGCTCGTGAATGTAGATTTTTCTGGATCAAAAGTACTTTATGTCTTTTTCTGTAGGTACCCCTGACATTAGTGGTTTAATGTCATCTCTCGTAGGTAGGTACTGACTGGTTAGATTACATTTCACAATTGTCTTACCTCTGATTTTGCATCACTGTGAAAATTACAGTGACCTTTATCATCGTTGCAATACGGCTGCAGTTCGGTTACGGCCAGGTTCCACTGTACTATCACACCCGCGCGTCCGAAACTTCATATTGGTGAATCATTTGGGTTAGGTTTGAATAGTGACCACCACCTCTATTGCTGGCGAATCATTTGGGTTAGGTTAGGTTAGGTTAGAACAGTGACCCTTAACGCGCGACGGCGAGCGAGCGAAGCGAGCGGTGCCGCGGCAGCGGCCGCCGAGCGCCATATACCCTCTGTTTTTGGTGAATCGTTTGGGTTAGATGAGGCGGTGAAGGTCTCGTATATTAGACGATGAAAGCCTCAGGGTCAGTGACCTTGATTTCAAGGTCAATGGTACTCGTACTGTAAATTTTTTTTTTTTCGGCGTCTATTATTTTGCGCACTTTGTTGTTTTCACTATTACACTAAAAAGGGTCTATTGTACCCAAAAAAAAATAGCTAGTATATAAAATCGCCGGGTGCGTTTGTACAGTGGTTCCTACGGCCATTTGACAAGTCTGACAAAATCACAGTGATCTTTATCGTCGTTGTGTTATGGTTGCTATTGGATTGCTCATGTCAGAGGTAAAATAACTGTGAAAGAGACAAGCTTCTTAAAAAAAAAGGGTCACGTACCTACTTGATTATAATACTCTAAATCCATAGAGCTCTGCGCTGAAATCAAAATGGGTTCCACTTCATCATTCATTGATTGCTCGTACACTAATTAATGTGTCTAATCGAGAACAAAATACCTAATATCCGTTAGGGAAAGCGTTTTCTTTCAGTAGATACGTATTTGTATCGTTTTAGGGATAATTGATAGCCTGTCCTTCAATCGTGAGGTTGACGAGATTAGTCATCGATTTCCAAAACTAGGGTCGAGTAGGTAGGTAGGTGAAAGCAATTGATTGAAATGGATTACTGTTGCCCCATTCCTACAAACTACGGTTCGTTATTCGACTTGTGTTTCTACGAATATCTGTATTCACGATCCCGTAATGAAAGCGTAAACAAATATATTACTACTAGTATTATAGTATTAAAAGTCTTTGCAATATCTGGGGACCTTTGGACCTTTGGTCCCGGGGGGTACGAAGGGCCGAAGCTAACTCGCATTAGTCAATTTTAAGTGTTGAGGCAGCAACCGACGACTATCCCTGTTTGCTCCGTGCAAGTGCACCGAAGGACAACCCCCCGTTGGGGCAGGACAATTGCAGAACATGGAAACTAAACATATTGGGCTATGGGTTTGGGGGCTATACTTTGGATTGGTTACCTAGAACTATGGGAGGACTATTCTGTAATACACGGATATAATGGCAAGAGGGTGGACTTGAACACTCAATAATGGGCCCCCGAAACACATAGTGACGTAACGGCAAAGGGCAACATAGTATTATATATAATTATATAGTATTATAAGCTTCAGAAGTGGAAATTCAATTAAAAAAACAGTTTACAACAAAAAAACCATTTTTACTTCATAATTACAATTGACTCAAATCACAATCAACAAAATTACTTACAGTCAACTAAGACTTAAAATCCGCTAAACGAAACACTGCACACTTTATCACTTTTGTACCAAACTAAACTCAAATGGCTTACGTAACCTTACGACTAGCTGATGATTCACACGTCCGTCCAGTCCGAGCGCAGAGCAGCAAAAAGGGGCGTTCTATCCCCAGCGCCTTGCTTTTATAGGCGAAGTGGGGTAGTTACTGACGTAAGAGTGGATTCTCCTTACACGGCCTCTCCTGACGAGGTGTCGTCCTCGACACAAACTCTTGGAGTGGCCCCGCTGGGTCCCGCGATGGGAGAGGTCGGCAACTCGACCTCCGCTTCGCCCACTGGCTGAGGCGACGGGTCGACCGCAGTAGAAGACGCCGTTTGTTCAGAGTCGTCATCAGTATCTTCATCTGCAAACAAGATCTCATTAGAAGCTACCCGAGCAATTTGTGTAAAAGCGTTCAGCCTCACAAAGTTCCATTCGTTTTCAGCCAATTAATTCATTCATCGTTCTCTCAAATAGTTCATAACTTTGAATAGACACACACATCCATCTTTCTCAAACCAAAAACAAAGCCAAGGCATTGTCCTGTATGTGTCCAGCGCGCAAGTGGCAGTTTCTTTACTGCCGTCTTGTTGACGGCGACCGCGACCGCGACCAGCATTCAGCTTTCGCCACCTGCAACATGGTCTGACAACCTGCAGACCCGCTTGACACGCAGACCGTATTCATACGTGCAAGCCGCTTGACACGCAGACCGTATTCATACGTGCAAGCCGCTTAACACGCAGACCGTATTCATACGTGTAAGCTGACCCATACACTGATCGCAATCATGCGTACGAGCCCACTCGATACGCAGACCGTATTCATACGTACGAGTTCTCTCAACATGCAAACGTAGGAATACTCCTACGTTTGAGCGCACAAACTGACCACAAATGGCCAAATTTATACGGCCACCAGTGACTCAGCAACAGGTGCCAACACGACCGGTGCACGCGCCTGCTACCGGCGGCACTGCAGCACAACGCGGCAGCCAAAACATCACTCCTGTCTGTAAATTCAAACAAACACAATGCTAGTTTTGTAAATCAAACAATAGTGATTTACTTACTCTCAAAGAATGCGGCACACGTTTCTGGGCACCACTCGCCGCGCCACGGCACCATGTGCTGGGCAGCAGCCTGCGTAGTTTTACCGTAGCTGCCGCTGAGCAAACGCAGCGTATAGTGTCCACTAGGCAGTGCTTCTACGACATTATACGGACCACGCATTCCGGAGTCAAGTTTTCCTGTTGACTGGGAAAATTTTATAACAAACCCGCAGTCGCCAACGTTATATTGGCGAGGTGGACGTCGCCGTTGGTTGACCTGTTCGTCTTGTCTTGCCTGATTTTTCCTTAAGAGTTTACGGACCCTGCCTCTGGTTAATTCACGTAGGGCCTCTCTGTTCGGTGTCGATCCCTCGACAGCTATATCACGCACGAGAGCTCGAACCACAGGAGTTGTGGATTCAGTGCCAATCAGAAGATTCAATGGTGATACTTGCGTAGTCTTCTGTCTCGTGACGTTTAACACCAACTGAAGTTTCCACAACGTTTTTGACCAGGGTACGTTCTTATAGTTCGACTGGATACGTAGCATGTTGAGGACGGTACGCATGTAACGCTCAGCTTGGCCGTTTGCCTGGTGCATTTCCGGCGTTATGTAATGCAGGTTACAACCGAATTCATTTATCCAAGTCACGAACTCCCTAGACTCGAACATTCTTCCCTTGTCACTGACCATAAGCTTAGGCACTCCGAACAAAAAAAAATAGCCTGGGAAACGACGCGTTTTAACTCACCAGTGTCTTGTCTACAAATGGGGTAGAGGAGGGTATATTTGGTAAAAGCGTCAATGATGAGTAAAAGGAATTTGTACCCTTCAGACACAGGCAGAGGGCCTAAGGCGTCAACATGAACAGTGTGGAACGGTGTGTCGGGTTTTTCCCAGGAAGTAATAGTTTGTAGAGGGGCCCGAGGAACTCTCTTTTGCGACACACACACGAGACAGTGAGTAATATATTTGCTAACGAACTGTCTGAGTCCGGGGAACCAAAAATGTCTTAGAATAAGGTCAAGGGTCTTCTCTACATTAATGTGTTCGTGCTCATCGTGAAATACTCTCAAGAGACTAAGTTTGTGCCCTTTGGGTATATAGCAGAGTAGGCATGGATCTAGGCCTACTGGGGTGTACTTGTAATACAAGACTATTTCGGACGGAATAACGATTAGCATCGAGACTGCCATCGTGAAGTCTTTGGATCAGATTTTGCGTCTCCTCGTCGGCTGATTGTGCAATCTGAGCCCAATTTTTTGGTCTAGAAATTTGATTGACGCTGACAGGGTTGCGACTTAAGTAGTCTGCATGGGGTAACATCACTCCTTTTCGATACTCGATTGAGAAATGGAAGTCTTGGAGGTAGATCCACCACCTGGCTACTCGAGGCAAAAGGTCTTTCTTTTGTTCGGTTGCCTTAAGGGCATTACAGTCTGTCGCCACCATAAATTTCAAACCAACCAAATAGTGGCGAAAGTTTTGGAGGGCTTTGACGACGGCGAGGGTCTCCAGCTCGTAGGAGTGGTACTTCCCTTCGGCACCCTGAGTGGACCTACTGAAATAAGCCACAACGTGCTTTTTTGAATCTGGATGGACTTGTAGAAGTACCGCACCGTATCCGGCACTGCTGGCATCTGTATGGACATCGGTGGGAAAGCTAGGGTTAAAAATGGAAAGGACCGGTTCATTGGTCAGTTCTTTAATGAGATCGAGGCGAATGGCCTCGCATTCGGGAGTCCAATTGAATTTGACATTTTTACGGGTTAAATGAGCAATGGGAGCAGTTCTAGTGGAGTAATCTTTTATGTACCGCCGAAAATAACCCGCCAAACCTAAGAGTTGGCGCACTTGTTTTACATTTTCAGGCGGCAAGGTGTTAACTAGGGCTTCCACTTTTCGTGGGCTCGGCCTAACCTGACCCTCACTAACTAACCTCCCCAAATATTCTACTTCTGTGACGAGGAACGAACATTTAGCCAAATTTAGATTATTATTGGCTCCTTAGCTTTTGGTAAAACCTCACTATTCTTGAGGGTAGTTTTCTACTCGTTTGAACCGGGAGCGAAGGAGTACGTGTGCGCTTTCTATTGCCAATGTTGCTACGCGAACGATACCTACTACGCGAATCGCGCCTATCCCTAGTACGCGATCGGTGCCTTTCGGGATTACGAGAATCATGCCGATCTCGATTACGTAAGCCATCTCGCGAAGTACGACGACTCCTACTCGAATCGCGGTATGATTTACCACTACTGCGATCATATGACCCACGAGATCGACGTCGTTTGCGATCGCGTGACTTCTCCCGAGTATGTGACCGTTTTTCACGAGTACGCGAGCTGTCACGCCCCATTATCACAAAAATGAAAATCACGGTCAAATCAGGCAAACAAATCAGACAAGAAAAATAATCAAATAAAAAGAAAAGTGATAAAGTGGGTAATTGCAAAAAGTTGAAAGGATCAAAAGAAAATCGTTTTTCTGTTCACAACAATTTTTAGCTACAAAACTTCGTCTAAGTGGGCTTTAAAAGTCCTTTATCCCACTTCTGATATAAGCTTCAGAAGTGGAAATTCAATTAAAAAAACAGTTTACAACAAAAAAACCATTTTTACTTCATATTTACAATTGACTCAAATCACAATCAACAAAATTACTTACAGTCAACTAAGACTTAAAATCCGCTAAACGAAACACTGCACACTTTATCACTTTTGTACCAAACTAAACTCAAATGGCTTACGTAACCTTACGACTAGCTGATGATTCACACGTCCGTCCAGTCCGAGCGCAGAGCAGCAAAAAGGGGCGTTCTATCCCCAGCGCCTTGCTTTTATAGGCGAAGTGGGGTAGTTACTGACGTAAGAGTGGATTCTCCTTACAGTATTATACATTATTAGTAAAGGTAATTAATACCGGATTTAAGGTAGGATTGAAAATACCAAACTCAAAATTACTCATTTTCCTTTCCACAAACAATTTAGGAAAATTGGCATATTCCGATGTAATTACAATTTCTCCGGACCTACGTAAACACACGTTTGAAACATTAATTTGTTTTGAAGTCCACGCCGTTTTAGCATGAATCCGATGCATCATAATCATAACTCAAATAATGTATCTACCTATTTTACTGGACCAGATATTAATATTATTTGTGAAAAATAATCACGAAACGCCGATTATTTTATATTGCAGATTTATTCTCATCTGAAATCACAAAAAGACAAACAAATTAAAAATCCGGAGTCACACTTAGGTAATCTGTTCGATTTATCCCTAACATGACGTGTGATTTCAGATTTCAGATTTTTTTTTTCAATGTTGGCGTTACTTGGCAGCATTACTCGCCTTAAATAGATAGCGGTATGCAACTATGCACTATTTACATTCCGACGAAGATTCACGCTTACAAGTATTAAAGAGTAGTAACAAAAAAAAAGTTGAAAAAATGAATTTTTTTCGAGGTTTCTTGTAAGAGAAAACTTGAAATTAAACTTTCTTTTTGTTATTATTCACCATAATAGCGATCATAGTAAAACGAATTCTGTGAAAACTTCAACTGAACAGCTATGTATTGATTCTAAAGATATAACCTTGAATGCCAGACTTCTAATACGCAACTCATAATCCATCATCTTGTACCAACTAGGTAAGTAAGCACTTGAAATATCGGGGGTTTTAATCCTTATCTTGAGTGGCATCGCCACCACCACTATCATCACAACAATTCAGTATAAATACTAAGTTAGAACGATTTATAATTACAATCAATAGTTCATTATTGTAACTCGTTCCGGTAAAAGAAAGTCGTATCTCTATCAAAATGAAATTCCTGGTCGTTTTCGTCAGTGCTTTGGTGCTGGTAGCACACGGCGAAGTTACTCCATCCGATGCAGAGGATAATGTTTATGAAATTAAATCTGAAGTAATTGCTGATTATGCTAGACAAGAGGCTGGTGGTCCCCAGGGTGTATTCGCCGAAGAAGCTCCAGCAGTACGCGAATTTGGAGCTGAAGAAGAACCGAAGGTTGGTTCCCCACAAGAACTACAAGGGGTTTATGCAGTAGAAGAGCCTGAAGCTGGTAAGTTACCACCACTAAATTGTTTTCCCGTTCTGACTTTGTTGTTTCTTTCTATGTTTTGGGTTACGGGAGTAACATACCCGTGAAAAGTCACGAAAAAATAATTATACAGGGTGTAAATGTAAACAGTGGCAATCTTTTAAGGGGTCATTGTACTCATCATTATGAAAAACTTTTACTACTATGGGACCAAACATGAAATCGCGAAAAAAAAATCAGTTGTTCAGTATGTTCGCATTCGTCAAAATGTAGGGAACAGGTGATTTTTTTTGACCCCTTAAAAGATTGCCACTGTTTACAATTACACCCTGTATACATATTATAGGAATACGACACGCACAATGGTCCAGATGAAGAACTAAGTGCGGAAAGCAAATCCTCTAACATAGAACAGAAAGGAATACTTTGGTAAAAGATTTGTTAGTAGGATCTTACTTTCATCATATGTTTTATAATGCTTTATATTATCATTTAAATTGTGGCTAGAAAGATTAAACATTAGGTGAAGGCAACTAAAGGAGAAATTTAATGAGGTGGTGGATGACAGAAAATCTGTTTTCCTCGTACATTGGTAGATCGCAGCGTCAAATGATCACCTCTTTTTAAGGTTACGTACCTACTCCAAAAAGAAAAACGGAACCCTTATAGGATCACTCGTGTGTCTGTCTGTCCGTCTGTCACAGCCAATTTCCTCCGAATCTAATGGACCGATTAAGTTGAAAGGTACACATAATTATGAATTTCTGTGAACCAAACACGAACGTGTAAAGTAAGCAAATGAAATTTGTTTGTGAAAAAAATAATGGTTTACTTTGAGGACTAAGGTTATGTCCAAAACTGCTGGCTAATATTAAAAAGAAAAAACAGAAAATAGTTCTAGACTTAAAAATAAAATTCATGTAAAAAAAAAATTATAAGAAGTCTATGGTCTTAAAATAACATGGTAAATCTCTCAATATTGTGCGTACAAACTTACATTTGCAGTTGGAATGTATGGGAGAATATGTTTTCCAACTACAATATTTAGTTTGTTCTTGGGATAAATTCATCCCAACTGCATTGTGCGTGGTCTGACATGCAGTTGGCCGATTTTGTTCCTATATAATGTCATTTACTTGGGGTCGGCCTGATGCAAGGTTATAAATCAGATACAAAAAAAAAAAATGTATTACATTCTCTTGTTTCAGAAGGCGTTCCGGCTCCTGAAAGTGGCGTATACGTTCCAGTTAATGCGAGGGTCTGCACTAACGCTGCGTGTGCCAACGTTTGCCATCGTCTTGGCTACAAATATGGCGTCTGTATATCCCTTGACACATGTTGGTGCTACAACTAATAAATAACATACATCTTTGATACTTTAAGGTATTATATGAATTGGAAACTGTAAAAAAATATTGCTTTTAAATCCTCCTATTTTGTAAGACACCTATTTTGGACAATTTTGGAAAATATCATTTTACTAACGGATAAATTATGTTTTTGGAGTAACTAGAATGTGATTGTTTCTTGTTTGATAATATATAAATGTTGTGATTGTAATAAAAGAGTTTTTCAGGACATTTTTTTTTTAAGTTTTCCATTGAAAAGATCCATTTTGCTTTTAATAATGTATCCGGTCATCGAGAGAATATGCGTTCCTGACACCTATGAGTTGGAAAATATTTAGTAGTTATAGGGATCAAATTCGCAAAGCACATATTATTCTTTTATACAGGGTGTTTCTTTTAAGGTGTCAATCCAGTGCGAGCTGATACCAGAGTACCATACCTATCGATTTAATCCCCGTGTATACTACTACTCTAAAGCTACCATTTACTGGGTACGTCTTTATTTGACTTGGATGTGCCCTGGCGGCTGAGAGTGTGTCATGCTCACTCTAATGCCTCGCTGATGGTGGCGCGTGTGTTGGATCATTTAACGAATCCATACATCAGGTTTGTGAACGGGCGCTGTTGGTGGAGGCTGGTCATACCTTAGCTGCCACGGCTTATTTTAATTTTAATTTTGAATTGTTTTTTTTTTTTTTTTTTTTATTACGGACGCTTTTAACGTTCATCGTTCTCACATGTATAATTTCAACATGAATGATGTAACCAATATTTTGTAACTATATTTTGATTTAAAAGAGTGTCCGTGGAGTTTCTTGCCCGTTCTTCTCCATAGATCTACGTTTTGGAATGGGCAACTAGCTTCAACTTTCTGACTTACCTACTGACCGACTCTTTGACAATTCAAAAGTGCCTGTAATTGGTTTAATTGAAATAAATGCTTTGAGTTTGAGTTTGAGTTTGAGTTTGAGTTTGTTATACACGGGCCCCGTGTACGTTATACCATACGTATCGATTTAATCCCCGTGTATGTATTACATTAGTTTATTTCACCTTCAATACCGTCAGTAATTACCACGTAACACTATTTTTTATTGTAAATTCTACTTCAAGACATTAATTATTGTTTACACTACACAGTCGTCATGTTTTACATTTATTTAATTTGTGTTGATAAGCGTCGTGAGCGCAATGGCGCATTGGCACCACAGAGTACTTTTACTTATTGGCACTCGCGTTCCTTTGCTTGTCATTACTGTGCCCACAGATTATAAGTAGTATTTGTAATGCCACAGATACTTTGTGGGTAGACAAGTAATGTGGTAACGCGGGGCACTCACACGCGGACTGAATTAAGTTGTTTTTTTTTTTTAATATTTATTATTTGTGTTTGTAACGTTTTACATTTTATCTATTTGTATCTATTTATAATTATTTATGTATTTTAGTATATCTGCCCGTGACATCACAGCGGGCCCTATCAGAATACCAGCGCTGCGACACTCATGTTAAGTGCCGCAGCATTATGCTGAGATAGGGACCTTTTGGCCTCGTACAGGACTTTTTTTTGTTTTTTATTTACTTTTTTTAATTTTTTTTAAATATATTTTGTTTGTTTTCAACTTTTATTTTGTGTTTTAGTTTTAGTTCTGTGCGAGTCACAATAAATACTTTTTCTTTATACGATTTTTTATAGTTTTCGAGTTATATTATTTTTTCGATATTTTTCCTGATTTTACGAGATGAATGGCTTTTTTTTTTCGGTCAATTTGAACAAGAATGTACTAAATAGGGCATTATTTGCTGAAATCGGTCGTTGAAACTGGTGTATCTGAAATCTTGTGATTTCATATTTTATAATTTACTAGCTTTTTCCCGCGGCTTCGCCCGCGTGGATGTCTGAAAATATCCGGAATATACCGGGAATTCCTTCCTTATTCCTTGTCTACATTATAAAGAGAACCTCTGTGCAAAATTTCAGCTTTCTAGGTCCAAGGCTTTGGGCCGGGCGTTGATGAGTCAGTCAATCAGTCAGTCAGTTAGTCAGGACTTCTCTCTTTATTTATATAGATTATTATCTTTGCATAGTTTTTTCAATCCTGATATTTACTGTTCCTCTCCGTTTAAGCAGACCTCAGTTTATAATAAAAACATAAATATACCTACTACTATCCTCAACAACTACCATTGATATGAAATGAGGGATCCAAAATAAATCGAAAACTACAAAAAATCGTAGAACATACCTGGGGGTTAAATCGAAAGGTATGGTACTCTGCTATCAGCTCGCACTGGCTTGACGTTGACACCTTAAAAGAAACACCCTGTATATATCATCATCTGCCTAGCCTTTTCCCAACTATGTTGGGGTCAGCTTCAAGTCTAACCGGACGTAGCTGAATACCAGTATTTTACATGGAGCGACTGCCTATCTGACCTCCACAACCCTGTTACTATGGTCGGACTTTTAATTAGCTGCAATAAAATGACACTTCTAATGTCATTACTACTGTCATTACAGTATTGACAGATAAGAAGTGTCATTTTACTGCAGCTAATTAAAAGTCGGGCTTCTGAAGACCCGTAAAGACTGGCAAAGATCCACGAATGACAGCCGGGACCAACGGCTTTACGTTCTTTCCGAGGCACGGAGGAGTTTTGGTATGTAAAGATCATACCCCATCTACGGACCAACCGCGGCAAGGATCGATCGGCCCGTGCGGCTGTTATTACTTAGCCACAAGTCAATATATACATATCAGCCTACAACCGTAAGAGGGAGCGGTCCGTAATCCACCACGCGGGCCCAGTGCAGGTTGGTAGATGTCACATGTCTTCGAATTTTTGCTTCTAGGACATGCCGGTTTCCTCACAATGTTTTCCTGCACCGTTTTGTGAGCAGTGGTGATGAAATAATTACTCAAAATAAAGTTTCGAACCTACGACCTACAACTTGTAAGTCGCGGCCATTACCACTGGGTCAGTTCCGTAGTAACGCTGCGACTGACCATCATTGCAAGTGAAACGATTGACTGTACATTAATACTTAGAATACCTATCTCCAGTGATGGGATTTTTAAAATAATTTTAACAAGATCTAACAACAGCTTGCGGCAAAGACATCTATAATGTAAACATATATAAGCATAAATAAAAATGTCGAGCATTTTAATTGTGATCTTTTACCCATTCTCGCCAGACTCATAGAATGCGTATTGTCTACCTTTTCCTAATAT
Source organism: Cosmia trapezina (assembly GCA_905163495.3). NCBI lineage: Eukaryota > Metazoa > Arthropoda > Insecta > Lepidoptera > Noctuidae > Cosmia > Cosmia trapezina. Next base: position 21,785,519 of record LR991024.1, read on the forward strand.
AAATAAGGATTCTATCCATCACAAGTAATTCAAGTTCATAAACTGACTTCATTCTGAATCTCGTTCTGCTAAAATAAAGTCGTATATTGAAATGAAATTGCTGGTGGTTGTCGTTAGTGTATTGGTGCTGATAGTATACGGCAAATTAATTTCATCTCATACCGAAGATAATCCTATTCTGGTTTTCTACATTAACACATACGTGGATGAATTTAGAGAACCACCTATGACGTATCTGCCTAATTTCGCCAAAGCCAAAAGACAAAGGAGTACCACCCCACATAGGGAAGACGAAATCCCACATATTCCACGCAGTAAGTAACCACGATATTCTTTACACCTAGTACCTAAGGTCAACTGTTGTCATGGTATAGGCATGTGATGCGGAGGAATGAGGAAAATGTCGTTAGGAAAGTTTTGAGTATGAATGTCGATGGCTATAAGTGTAGGGGAAGACCAAAGAAACGATGACTGGACTGTGTGAAAGATGACATGGCTAGAAAGGGGGTGACTACCGAGATGATGACTAATAGAGAAGTATGGAAAAAAAACCGGCCAAGTGCGAGACGGACTCGCACATAAAGGGTTCCGTACCATATTATATGTTTAACAATCGCAAAGATAACTTTGTATTTCGTAATGATACTGTGAATTACAACGTTATTTTTTGCAGTTGCAGAAAATCGCCCATATTTAAACAAAATACCTTACGAATCGCCGTTTTTAGTATTTCTTGATTAAGTACAGTATAAGGTACATTATTTATAATAGAGCTCGTACAAAAATGGTATAAAATTAACAACTTTTACGGGCCCCTATTTCTTCATTTTAGAAGATAAAAAAAATAAAAATATCTTTGTACTCTACTCGACGAGTTCTACACAATAACATCCCACACAGGTTATTTTTTTTTTTTTTTTTCAAAATGAAAACTTTTCTGTATGGGGAAAAAAAAAGTTAAAATTAAAGGGGCAGCCCCTTTAATTTAAACTTTACTTTATTTTTATTATTTGTTGTAATAGTCGTAATAGAAATACACAATCTGTGAAAATTTCAACTCTCTACCTATTAAGGTTCATGAGATACAGCCCTGTGACAGACGGACGGATAGCGGAGGCTTAGTAAGTAAGCACAATATTGAGATACTAGCTAGACTGCCCGTGGCTTTGCCCGGCGAGGATGTCTGATTTCATGGGTTTTAATTTTCTTATTATTGTTTACTTTTCATCAAAAGATAAAATACTGAATACTGAGTTTCAAGTTAATCGGACTGCGTTTTAAAAATCTTCCATACAAACTTTAGCATCCCTTTGAGGGGTAGTTTTGAAAAACTAATAATGACAAACTTTATTACTTACATAGGAAAGTATTTGTGCTAAGTTTCAAGTTCATTAACCAAAACAATAAGATTTTTCATATTAAATGTATCCCCGTTTTTACCCCCCCAGGGGTAGAATTTCAAAAATCGTCTGGGATGTTTCCATAACTTGGGTCAAACATTATTTACACCAATTTTCGAGTTAATCAATCCCCAATAAAATCCTCCGCTGTAAAATTTGCTACGCCTTTTCACCCCTTAGGGGTAGATTTTTGGAAAACCCTGATACTCGTTAGTTAGTCTCTATTTTTGGTCTCAAGTACAAAAACTGAGTTTTGAGTAAATCGGACCGCGTGTTAAAATTCCCCCATACAAACTTTGACACCCACCAATCCCGTCTTCTGGGGTCGCGGGTTGTTCGAAAGAGATACCGTGGCCCTGCCATAGGCAACTGAAGAAACACGGGTGGGTTTTAGTCAGTAAAAGTATGACACGCCCTTCCGCTCCACCCAGAGCGGGAGAAGTCATTTGATGATTTCCCTTCCACAAATAAAAGGAGGTAGTTTAGGAAAACTAAAAATGATTAATTTTATAATTGACTTAGATGAATATTCGTGCTAAGTTTCAAGTCTAATAACTCAAGAAATAAGATTTTTCATACAAACTTTCATCACCTATTTTATTCCCTTAGGGATGGAATTTTCAAAAATTCTTCCTTAATGGATGTTTACACTATATAAGGTATCTATGTGCAAAATTTCATGTCTCTAGGTCCAGTGGTTTGGACTGTGCGTTGATTATAATCAGTCAATGAGTCAGTCAGGACTTTGAATTTTTTATATATAGATTTACAAGACCACAAACTTCTGATAGGTTTTCCTGTAATCTATAGGTAAAGAACTATTTTTGTATTTTTTTCAAAATTGTAGGCTCATTAGTTTCTGAGATAAGGGGGGGGGATTGGTCAATTTTCGTCAATTTTCTTAAATAACTTCAAAAATATTTATTTTAAAATTATAAAAAAAATATGTTTGAGACCCTCACAGTAAGACCTTTCATTTGATGTGTCACACGGTACAGTTTGCAAAACTTTTTTTTTAATTGTACTTATTTTCCTCCAAAATCCCACCCCATATTCAAAATTCATTTATTTACGTTACATGTCCGTGTTTGGGTTACCAAAATACATATGTGTTCCAAGTTTCAACTTAATCGGTTCATTAGATTCGGAGCAAATTGGCTGTGACAGACGGACAGACGGACAGACAGACAGACAGACAGACAGACAGACAGACACACGAGTGATCCTATAAGGGTTCCGTTTTTTCCTTTTGAGGTACGGAACCCTAAAAAGGAAATGTTGCGCCGACTCCAAATAGATTGGGATAAGGGCAGGAGAATGATGAGTACCTAAGGTCAACTGCACGTCAATATGTAATAGGTAACACTTGAACTACGAAAACCTTTCGAAGCAGTTCGAAATAAAGGTGCTGTCAAATTCAAACTGTTACCGTTGACGTGCTGTTGACTGTACGTGAAACTAGTTTGTCCAGAATCAAGGGCTACTTTTTAATGTAGGCTATTATTTACTTTTAGGTTATATATATAGCTTTTATAAAAGTACTTAAATAAATAATACTTGCCATATTTTTTATAGTTTATTTATTTATTTAACTTTAATTAACACGGTTAAAAACCAATTACAATAATTAAAGCCAGATACAAACATGACACAGAAAAGAAAAAGTAAGATTATAAAACAATAAAAATTTGCAATAGTTAAGTACTTTCATGAATTCCTCTCCTTCTTCTCTGTTTTCTTTCTAAATAGTGGAAAAATTCCTAATTACAAATTGTGGCTATGGGGATAGTTAGATATTTCGATGTTAGATATAGATGAGGTTGTTGAGACAGACATAGGCCTGTTTAGCTTTTCTTAGGTGATGTTAAATCAAATTAACAAGGATTTTAGCTAAACCCATTACTCGTGTTTCCATTAAAATGCTTCTAAGTGAAGAATAAGTATTACTTATGTGTTCATCCCATTCGTAATGTTGCTACATATTAAACCAATCTTTATTTTTCGTTGTTCCAGGAATAGTCGTGCCTCCTGAATCAATGAAAATCCCATTTGTTATAAAGCATTGTAACGACACTTCGTGTGCATTCCTTTGCGGTGTGCTTGACTACTCAAAGGGTTATTGTGAATCCCTAAAAGTTTGTGAGTGCTCTACACGCGCTTCAAATCGCGTCTGGAAGATGTAATACTAGTTAGGGGGATACTATACAACGTGCCACCGCAATGGCGACATTAATTAAAGACACAGGTAGGGCTAATAGCCAGTAATCATAAAATCTATAACAAGATAAAATAATTCGTAAATTGAAAAAAAAATCAAACAAACTAAATATTAAAATAATAACCAAAATTACGATTACTCTATGCAAAGGACTCAAGCTATTGTTCTATACCAGCTGATAAAAAGTCATTGACCGACACCTTTTTTTTTTGTTCATCGTTTGTCTATTATTGTTCTGACCCAGCTGTAAGTACCTTCATAAATGGATTTTTTGCAAAACCCCCAGAAAAAAACTCTTGTGGAGGTCAGATAGGCAGTCGTTCCATGTGAAATACTGGTATTCAGCAGCATATGATTAGATTGGAAGCTGACCCCGACATAGTTGGGAATAGGCTAGGCAGATTGTTTGATTGTATAAGAAAATCTCTGGAAAACTGATCTGAGTACAAAATACTTTCACTGTTATAAAGCTACACTATTCGCGAGTGATAAAGAGTAGATAGTTCTTAATACCAGAAAAAATTGTGAGTCACGGACTAGAAAAAAAAAAAACCGGTCAAGAGCGAGTCGGACTCGCGCACCGAGGGCTCCGTTCCGATTGCTGAAAAAGTGTCCTATTTAGAGACATCGTTTTATTTTTCCTGTAATCTTTACATAAACTTCTATCACATAGAATAATTTCAGATTTTTCGCTTTACAAACTTTGGAGATAAGGGGGGGGGGGGGGGGGGGCACGGTATTTTTTTTACATTTTTCATCAAAAGTCGAAAACTATGGGGCCTAAAAAAAAGAAAAAAAATTTGAGAATGTGCAAACAGCGCTCTTTCACATGCCCTAGTAGCCCCACTTTGAATTTTTAAGACCCCTTTCAGTCCATGTTGCAAAAAAAATATAAATATTTTTATTTCTTTCTTATTTGCAAAATAGTTGGGTTAACGTCATCTAAAACTGTTCCAAATTTCAAGTTGATAGCATTAGTAGTTCTTGAGATATCCAGCTATGACAGACAGACAGACAGACAGACAGACTGAGTCACACCATAAGGGTTCCTTTTTTACCATTTCGGTACGAAACCCTAAAAAGGACTCCGCGCCACGCGTATCGAAGGTAAAGCACCGTACCGATCTATGTGTGCGTGATTTGACAAAGACGCCGTCGTCGTGTCACGTAATGGCAGCGGTCCGGCATACTATGATGTAAATGTGTGCGTGAGCCGTGTTTGTACAATACTTACTGTGCTTCACTTTCGATATGCGTGGCGCGGAGTCATTCTTTTTTTTTTCTAGTCAGTGTTGTGAGTCTTTTGGGAATCTCCTTGCGGGTGAACCGCAAGATTCCGCAGTACTCACTACTCAGTCCCTCCTACGCTCCTTCTTGGTCAGTCGGTTAATTATGGCTGCGGGGTCAGTTGACGACGTCTTCTTCCTCTTCGTGTCGTCGCTGGCACGACTTTATTTCAGATCTTGTTGGCCGAAAACTGCCCAAAACTTCGCCATTTCACAGTGGGTCGAAAATGCTCTAAGAGGGACATAGGATTTTTTTTTACAAATTCCATTAAAAAATATCTACCTATCGAAAGATCTCGTCATTTTGATGAATATTGTACACGTCCGTGTTTGGTTCACAGAAATTCATATGTGTACCAAATTTCAACTTAATCGACATTTGATTCGGAGCAAATTGGCTGTGACAGACGGACAGACAGACAGAAAGACACACGATGATGATCTTATAAGGGTTCCATTTTTTCCTTTTGAGGTACGGAACCCTAAAAAGATGTAAATAATGATAAGAGTGAATTTTAGGAGGATCTCTCTAAAGGCTAAAATAATAGAATGGGTCATTTATGGGTGGTTATATGGCATTGATGTATAAAATAGGGTATTATATGGGTAATTTTTCAATAGTCAGATAACTTATATCTGTTTAAAAAATATGACAGTCTGACATATTTTCTATACAAAAGCTGTCAAACCGCCATATTTATTCCATAAATAAAAGTTATCTGACTGTTGAAAAATTAGCCCATAGTTAGATTTTGTACCAACTACCAACTACCAAAATGTCATGACTTCCAAAATCAAACTTAGAAGGTACAAATCTAACTTAGAGAGGTGTAGGTACTAATGATTTTTATGTTAATTATGTAAATACATATTTGTTATAGTCGCGAATTATATTTTGATCAACATTCAACCTGACACTGACCTGAAAATTGCAAAAAACGTAAGAAAATTTGAATTTTGAAATTGTAGGCACTTAGGTACTTACTTGTTTTTTAAGTGTTTATAAATTTTAGTTTAAGGCGATAGATACATTGTAAATGATTACGGTGCGAAATGTAAGTTTTGTATCTAATAAAATTTAGTGACAATATTTTTATTTTATTGTTAATGACATACCTACTAACAAGGCACTGGATAATTGGCTCCACAATCATAGCAATTTCTTCCACATCCACAGTTATTCGAAAGAAAAAACGTAGTAAAAACGACGTGACGTCATAAGGGCCGACCTTGCCTCCGCAGCAGATTAATGATCTCGTCTCTCCGGGCCAGGTATCTCGTCTCGGAAAGTAAGAATGATTACAACACTTTTTCTACCTTCATCTTTGTACACTGGCAACTTATAGCGGAATTTAGGTCTTCCTTGAGTTGCTGTAAAAATTATGATGTTAATTTCAGGCGAGGTAATCTTTTCAAAAGTAGTTTTTGTTTTAAAATTATTGTACAGTTGGATAAAAACAAACAAGACAAAATTAGTGTTTGGTGATGTCCTTCAGAAAGGTCAGGTGCATAGTACTCAAAACCAGCGTACGTGTATGACCAGAGGCCTTAGTGCGAGTTTTTATACTTACTCGATAACGTTAACGTAAACGTCAATTTGTACTGAAAATGAATAAGCGCCGCCTGGTGACTATAATGGGAAACACAATTATTCCATACGAATTGACATACGTCAACGTTAACGTAAACGCGATCGAGTAAGTATAAAAACTCGCACTGAGGTCACAGATATATGAACGTAAACGACGCAAAATGAGTATGTAAGGATCGAAGCAGGTGGCGTTCTGTAGTTTCTGCCTACCCCCTTGGGAAGAAGGCGTGAGTTTATTTATCATGTATGTAAAAACAAACAATTGTAAAATTGCTTGTGTAGGTTTCAAGCCTTAGTACTTTTACGTCTGAAGGACAGATCTGTGGCCTAAAACGGCCACATTAAGCAATTCCTCTAAAAGCGATTCATTTCCTGAATTCCCAGCTATTTACTATGATTGTGCTATTTGACATTAAACTTCAATAAAGCAATTCATAATTTGTGGACCATTTTACGAATCTCCATACAAAACTGTCAAACAGATGAATTGCGTGCTATGGAAAACAGACGAATTGTACGCAGATAAATTATGAAATGTCAGTTTGTGACCGTTTTACGATTTCAAATATGATTCATAATGCCTATTATCCTATTCGTATTATGATTCTGCCAAAGTGGCCGTTTTAGCCCCCCGGTCATGGCAAGGCGATGTCTGAAGCATGATATGCGTATAATAAAATCCCGATAGTCAGTTGTTTGTTATGATTTCACCACATATGTTAGTGTTAGTGCCCTCTCTCGACCTCGACTTTACGGATGAGTGGGTTGTGGGAACTCCCCTCAGTACAGCTGTCTGAACATGACTAATATTTGCTAATACGGCTTTTGTATCTGCAGAATAAGGAGGTGATGAATCATGTCTTATTTAACATTAGGACCTACTGTTTAACAGTCCGCTTTAGCTTCTAAAAGCAAACCTGTTGAAAAAGCCAACATCATCATCATCATCAGCCTACAGCAGTCCACTGCTGGACATAGGCCTCTCCAATTGGTTTGCGAAATGCGATTAGGTTTAGGTTTTACTTTATTCTGAAAAAGACAATAGAGTCACTTACATGAGAATATAAGATAACAGAATGTAATAAAATTATTCTATGCTCGGACTTTTAATTATCTGCAGTAAAATGACACTTCTTCTCTGTCATTTCGTTAAAAAATGTTCCCATTTGATAGCGAAATGACAGTAAAAATTACATTAGAAGTGTCATTTTACTGCAGCTAATTAAAAGTCCGCTTTTAATTATCTGCAGTAAAATGACACTTCTTATCTGTCATTTCGTTAAAAAATGTTCCCATTTGATAGCGAAATGACAGTAAAAATGACATTAGAAGTGTCATTTTACTGCAGCTAATTAAAAGTCCGCTTTTAATTATCTGCAGTAAAATGACACTTCTTATCTGTCATTTCGTTAAAAAATGTTCCCATTTGATAGCGAAATGACAGTAAAAATGACATTAGAAGTGTCATTTTACTGCAGCTAATTAAAAGTCCGACCGGTCCGGTCGGTATACAATAAAGTCGGCTTACAATAATTTTGTTTGAGATTTGTTGGTTTAAACCATTGAGTTATATAACTAGAGAAGCAAACCTCATTAAAATGTGTAAAAAAAGTATAACCACTATTTAAATGCAACGACGTAGCTTTGAAACCACTAAACATTTAAAAGTAAACATATATCTGTCTCACTTACACAAGTCGCAAGAACAATACTGTCGCTTAGATTAGACGAAGACCGCAATATAAACATGCAATGGCGGGATGGGGTTGCCTACCCATGCGAAATTTTACCTAACTTTTTAAACGTTAAAAAAAAACGTAACGTTTAAACGGTAAACGTTAAATTATTTTTTAAGTATGTGAATTATGTATTTCTTATTAGATGTGTATTAGAAGGTTATATGTAATGAAAATAATCAAAGCATTTTCTTTTTGAACATTTTTTATTTCCTTTAGCTAATTTTCATACATATAATTTACATTTTTAAATATAAAAACATTAAAAAATATTAAAAAATAGTAGCCCACCGGTATCGGGAACAGGGTCCAAGGTACCGGTGGTCAGGGCTGCTTAGAGAGGAACCTCCTAACGATACACGAGGTGGAAGTATCGCTTTCTGGAGCAATCTTCATTAATCCAGCTGCCTAACGAGAGCCTGTTCAGGTGTAGATCGAGGCTCTTGGCTATTATGCCATTGGCCGTCACGACTATCGGCATAACGATTGCTGTATCACATCCCCCATGTCGACAACCTCGCGAGCCAGGTCAAGATACTTAATCTGCTTATCTTTTTCAGCTTTCACGAGGTTCTCGTCATGCGGGACCGCTATATCAATAATCATTGTGCGACGCTCTAATCGATCTATCACCACTATGTCTGTCTTATTGGCAACAATAGTCCTGTCAGTGATGATAGATCGATCCCAATACAACGTAATATTGCCATTTTCGAGAACTGGGTCGGGCACATACCTACAGTACGGTACTTCCAATTCCACAAGACTGTATTTCAGAGCAAGTTGCTGGTGGATAATCCTGGCTACAAGTTTGTGCCTATGCAAGTAGTCTCCGTTAGCCAGACGAGACCAGTCAGAAATAATGTGACGGATTGATTCCCCCGGACGGTGGAATGCCCGACAGATGTCAACCGTGCCGTCCTTCACAATATATTTCCGGTAGTTGTTCGTCATCATAACTTCGTCCATAATCGCAAAGACAAAACCTTCGGTTTCCCCAAAGAGTCAGTTTTCTATAAGTCCTTTTCTTTTTGAAGGTTTTTTTAATTCTTCCATGAATTGCACTGTTTCATCATTTATATTTAGCTGCATTTCGTCTTCTTCGCTCAACATACGTTTTTTTTCAGTTCCTCTATCATCATCGTTTATTTTTTCTATTTCTAGTCTTTTATTTTTTGTGATATATTTTTTCCTTTTCTTAGTCTTCTAGCCGATAAATTTTTCAAACGGTGAATTATTTTCCTCATTTTGCGCTTTCGGGGCGTTTCAGTTATTTCGACTATCTCTCCGTCGGTTTCCACAGGATCCACATCCATATTTTCTTCTTCTGAAAGCTCCACCTGCTCTTTAGAATAACGGTTGTCCTGAAAAATATACAATTTATTGTAGGCAAAACAGCTCTTTACAATCTAAAAACTAAGTTGAAAAAAACATTCAGTACATAATTTAGTTTGAGTCGATATAAACTAATTTGTTGCTGTGGGAGTTCAATGAGAAGGCATTTTTTGTTGGCATTACCTATAATTTGATAATATTAATTGCCGCATAAAATCATTACTTACAATAAGCATTACAATTGCTTGATTGGACAAATAAACACGGCCACAGTCGCTTTTTGGGCCTGTTTTATCTTGATCACGGAAGTGCTTCAAACAAATGACAGTAGATTTAGTAGGTAGCCAGTCAGTCTCTTTTCTCAGCAATCGGATTATTGATTGAGAAAATTGATTGCATCTTTAGGTACTCTGGAACATTGTTAATTATCATTAAAAATATTTAAAATCGCGTATTCCATAAATTAAAAACTCCCACAAATGTGGGAAACTGAAACATAGTTTTTAGTTGTAACACTGATCATGATTTAAAAAAAATCTACATTTTATTTATTTTACTGCGTTTTTACGATGATATAAACACAGAAACAATAAACTTACGTGTGAAAAGTAATTCCGGTAGTTTTTGTGATCTTGAATCGCATTCTTTCATTACGCATTTACCCGTTTTGGCGATATTTTTTGTCGCGTGTCACTCGGTTCACTTCGGCTGCCGTCATACAGAGCACTGAACTGACGTTAGCTACGCATACGGCCGTGGCCGTATGTCCAGTGGCAACGCCTTGGCGCGGTAATTGCTAATCTAGTGTATATATATCAATGGTTTAAACGTTCAACGCTTTTATTCGCAATCTATTAAGCTAGTAACATTATTAATGAGTGGTTTCCAAGTAATTTGCTAGTTCTGATTTAAATCCGCTGAAAGAGCTTACATTTTTTATATGAAAATTATTTATAAAATTGTGCTCGTTCATATTTCTTTTTATCAAAATTTGTACGTGTATTTGGCAGGACAAGGATGACTGCGTTTAGATATTTGTGATTTTTTTTGGTAAAAAACACGTTTGTGAAATTGTGAATGGATCCATCCATTATTTTTCTAATCAAGATTCTCGGCAACTCTCATCTAGCCGCTACCAGCCAACCTACGAAGATCGTCACTCCACCTTACAAGTTACAATCCTAATATAAATCATATTATAAACGTGAAAGTTTGTAAAGATGTTTGGATGTTTGTTTGGATGTTTGTTACTCAATCACGAAAAAACGGCTAAACGTATTTGGATGAAATTTGGCACACAGATAGTTTATAACTTGGATGAACACATAGGATACTTTTTATCCTGGTAGTAGGTTCCCGTGGGATAATTTCCGACATCCACGCGAGCGAAGCCGGGGGCAACGGCTAGTCCAACACAACTGATTGATTTCAAAATCTACAACAATAAAAATCGAACGTTATATTTTTTGAACCACTTGACTTTTTTCGAACTATGACAGTAAGCCAACGAATTAAGAATGATAATAAGCAAAGTGGCTGCCGCACGGGTCGATCCATCAGGTTAAGCTACGCTTACCGGGGTTGGTCAGTGGATCGGTGACCATCTTTACATACTGAGACTCCTGCGTGCTTCGGAAAGGACGTTAAGCCGTTGGTCCCGGCTGTCATTCGTGGATCTTTGACAGTTGTTACGGGTCGTCAGAAGTCCGAAAGTCTGACAACCAGTCTTACCAAGGGGTATCGTATTACCCAGTTACTGGGTTGTGGAGGTCAGATAGGCAGTCGCTCCATGTAAAATACTGGTATTCAGCTACATATGGTTAGACTGGTAGCCGACCCTAACATAGTTGGGAAAAGGCTAGGCAGATTGACTAAGCAAAGTGGCTGAACATCTGTGGCAGATTAACTAACCAACAGTTTGTTCGTAATAGCTAATCATTTCTTTTAACGTTGTCCTCTAATCTTATCGTAATGATAACGGTTATCGGAGATAGGCGCGCTTACTGTAGTCCTGGTTTTGTTCCGAAGAGTCATTTGGAATCGTAACAGGAAGGTGAAAAAGGGCGTGAGATAAACTGTCTCGTCGACCATTTGCTTATTAAAGAAGTTTTAAATCAGTTGACACCCGGTTTCTGAAAGATCAATCACTACAAAAAATAGCTCACCGATTGCCAAACCAAGAAAACCTAAAAAAACAAGAGTACGAACCAATAAAAAAAAATTACTTAATTAACATAAGTTTGACAGTCTGACAACAATTTTTTTTTGAGCTTTTAAACAAAGATAAAATGTGAGTGACATTTTATCTACTGTCATTTCGTTATAAAATGGGAACATGTTTTAACGAAATGACAGATAAGAAGTGTCATTAAGATAAAATGTGAGTGACATTTTATCTACTGTCATTTCGTTATAAAATGGGAACATGTTTTAACGAAATGACTGATAAGAAGTGTCATTAAGATAAAATGTGAGTGACATTTTATCTACTGTCATTTCGTTATAAAATGGGAACATGTTTTAACGAAATGACAGATAAGAAGTGTCATTAAGATAAAATGTGAGTGACATTTTATCTACTGTCATTTCGTTATAAAATGGGAACATGTTTTAACGAAATGACTGATAAGAAGTGTCATTAAGATAAAATGTGAGTGACATTTTATCTACTGTCATTTCGTTATAAAATGGGAACATGTTTTAACGAAATGACAGATAAGAAGTGTCATTAAGATAAAATGTGAGTGACATTTTATCTACTGTCATTTCGTTATAAAATGGGAACATGTTTTAACGAAATGACTGATAAGAAGTGTCATTTTACTGCAGCTAAGCTAAGTAAAAGCCGAAGCATCAATTCAAACTGTCAAACCACAGTGAAAAGCTTGTGAAAAGTAACTCTTTCTATAACTTATCAAAAACGATTTTATTATTACTTACTTAGGTACTTTAGACAAAATACTAACGCTTACCGTTCGCGTCATGTTTTTTGCACAGAGGTTCCCTTTATAATGTTGACAAGGAATTAGGAAGGATTTCCCGGTAGCACGTTCCTGTGGTATATTTTCCGACACCCACGCGGGCGAAGCCGCGCGGGAAGTGCTAGTCTATATTAAAACAGCAGCGCGCCATGTCATGCGCATTGGAAAGCCAGCACCCTAATTGCGTAACATACTATCAAGCGGAATCTGTTTCATTTTGACAGTTCAACAACATTCATTGCGTTATTTACGTTACCGAGCAGACAAATTTTTCCAACATATGAAGCAATGGATTAGCAATTTGCTTCAAAATGATTCAGATTCCGATTGATAGTGTATTACGCAATTAGGGTGCTGGTCTCAGAGCGGCAAACTACATGACGCGAACTATACGTAGACTACGTTCAGTACAACTTGTCCCTTGGCCTTTTATCTTTTCATGTTGGCACCATTGCTTTCAAGCCAAACCTGAGAACAACAGCTTGAAAGCAATGGTGCCAACATGACGGCCAAGGGACAAGTTCTGTAGTGATCATTTTTTACCACTAATTTTGTATACTAACACCGTTTACGTATTAAAACCCCATACCTAGGTACGCTACAGGTATTCTGCCTGTAATCTAAGTCTAGCCGGTCGGAACTCATTTCACGGCGTCGCGTCGCGCCGGTAAATTAATTATTTGCGAGCGTTAATTGCGAAGGGCGGTACCAAATCTATATAAATTAACGTTGAACTTGGTTCCTACGCTACGTTTTTGTTTTGTAGAGCCAGCATTTTATGGTGAATTTTGAGAAATCTGAAAACAAAAACTCTGAAAAACTTGAAACTTTGTACCTATCGTAGATGATATAAGAGTTTGGTCTTGAGTTCTTGACCAAACAAACAGGATTTTCAGTACATTTGGTCAAGTTTAACTGTTAGACCGTTATGTTGTGAGTGTGTTCTCTATCCATATTTAATATTGTAAACAGTAACTCAGACTAACTAAAACCAAGACATAGCGCTGTCAACAATGATGTGAGGCCGCACTTTTCGGGTTTCGTAAACATGTGTGCACTTAATGAGGTGTAGTTTGATTGTAGTTTGGTGTAGGTAAATGTGTGCGTGTCAGCGTGTTTGCACAGAGCGAGGTGTAGTTTTGTGCATGCTTCACTGTATTGTTCGCAGCGCTATGTCTTGGTTTTTTATTTAGTCTGAGATTGTAAATTGTAAATTATGCGAAAGTTGCTCTGTGTGTCTGTTACCTTTTTACGCCTAAATCACTGAGCCAATTGCTATGTACAGATAGGTAGCCTGGTAACTGGGGAAGAAATTAGTACCTCATGATTTCATGAAATCGCTACATTTGAGGTAAATGCTAACTTATGGTTTTTGTATTGCTGATTGTAATGATTATATTTCTGTAAAGCCATATTAGCTACGGCCGCGAATCATATTTTTATCAACATACAAGCTCACACTGACCTACAAATTGCAAAAAACGTAAGAAAATGGTAAAAAGGAACCCTTATGGTGTGAATCAGTCTGTCTGTCTGTCTGTCTGTCACAGCTGGATATCTCAAGAACTACTAATGCTATCAAATTGAAATTTGGAACAGTTTTAGATCACTTTTACCCAACTATTTTTCAAATAAGAAAGAAACAAAATTAAATATGTTTTTTTTTGCAACAGGGACTGAAAGGGTGTCTTAAAAATTCGAAATGGGGCTACTAGGGCATGTGGGGTACCTATAATATGAAAGAGCGCTGTTTGCACATTCTCAAACATTTTTTTTCTTTTTTTTAGGCAACATAGTTTTCGACTTTTGATGAAAAATGTAAAAAAAAACCTTATCTCCGAAGTTTACAAAGAGAAAAATCTGAAATTATTCTGTGTGATAGAAGTTTATGTAAAGATTACAGGAAAAATAAAAGGATGTCTCTAAATAGCACACTTTTTCAGAAATCGGAACCGATCCCTCGGTGCGCGAGTCCGACTCGCTCTTGACCGGTTTTTTAATAGGTCAAAAGTCAAAAGTCGAAGTCATTTATTTGCGTTAGTAAAAAAGGGGTATGTGAATAAATATTCTTGTGCGATGACACATTTCGCCATGTAGTATAGAGTAGGCCATATATGTACTTAGATAGGTAATAGCAGAAGATAAAATATAAAATACACGCAGGCGAAGTTTCGGGAAACAGCTAGTAATAAAATAACTTCGTAAATAGAAGTCCATACGTAGTTATTTCCATCAATTTATATGTAGGTTCGTTTTTGATGGAGCAAAAAAAAAACAGTGAAAATAAAAACTGTACGTTTGTTTCAAATTACAGCTGCACCCATTTTGTTGTGAACTGACAAACTCGATTAAATGAAGCGTTGATAAAATGTACAGTGGAATTTGTTACGTAAATTGTTGATACTATTGTTGCAGACTGATATTTGGATGTGTAAGGTTTTTTAATCCCGCTGGCATGGTAGTTCAATATTAGTTAGACAGAATACTAAATTTTAACTAAATTAACCAATTTTTTGTTGTTATAAATTAGTTTTTTAGGATTAAAAATATTTAAAAGCTAAAAACAAGCCCATTCTAAATTAAATAAAACTTGGAAGCAGGCGGGAACCATTTGAGTTTGAAAATATAAAAATGGAATGGGTCCCGCCTGCTTCCAAGTTTTATTTAATTTAAAGTGGGCTTGTTTTTAGCTTTTCAGTTTTTTTTTAAACTTAAGTCTTTTACCGCAGTCAGGTTTTTTAATTTTTGTAATTACTGTTTTTTATTTCTAGCTTTTTAGTTTACAAATGTGAAAGATTTCGCAGACGTTTTTATTGTACTTACGTGTTTTTTTACGATTTGTCACTTCGAGGTACCTACTTTTAACCATGTAAGTTGTATAAATGTTTACTATCACCTTTTAAAACCCTTTATTTTGATACCCCACTCGACAGGTTTTGAGAAAAAAAAAAATTTAAGACATAATTTGGCTCCAAAAATCGCCATTTTGTTTTTTTTATTTTGATATACCCAGTGTCACTCTCACAGTAAATACGAATCTAACGACACCTCTCAAACTAAAATCCATCGAGCCGTTCAGGCCGCAGAGCGTGCCAAACAATTATACATACATACATACATACTCTCGAAAAACATAACCCTCCTTCTGGCGCAGTCGGGTAAAAATATTGCGGGTTTGTCAATACAGTTTTTCGATTTAGGGATCCGTTTCTGAAATATTAAGCTTTAAAATGATAATTTTTGTTACGTTGACATTGAATCATGAAATTTGGCAAGAAGGAAGGACTCAGCACAAGAACAGAAAAGTCCGAAAACAGGCTATACATAATTATAGTTGTACACACGGCTACACATCAAGCTATACATTTCCAGTTTACACTGACCTCTCATTATAAGGAAATCCTGTACAATGCGAGATCAGCTTATACTGGAATTGTATAGCTTGATCTTAGCCGTGTGTACATTAAGTAACGATTTTCGGACTTTTTCTTCTTTTAACTGCCCGAAGTTGTTATTGTTATTTGCTCACTCAGTGTTTTAGACACAACATTCAGAATATACCGAGGGGCAATTCTCGTAATTTTAAGAACGTTCGCATTCTAATCTCCAGTCGCAATCTGTCAAAAAAACCTCTAATTTCCCTACATTTTTGACATTGATTGTCGCTGAGATGACACTGCGACTTGAATTTGAACGTTTTTTAAGTACGAGTACGTTTTTACTTTATTGACACATTATTATCAAATTATTATTATATATTAGTGTTTGCATGAAATTGACTTCATTTTATTGATTTTATTTATTTTTTAATGTAACATTCGACATACTAAAACTATTTTGTATGCCTTCTGGCGGGACATAGTATGGACCAACATTTTTGTTTTTTTATATAACATCTGAATTTTACTCTGTGTTCACAAAATTAATAAATGAATTTGAATTTGAATTTGAGAATTGCCCCTCTGATGTCATATTATACGATGATTATGTACAACTCAATCAATTAGTGTGACGAAATGAAGTCGTGACATGTACAATAGCGTATGAATTATAGACAGATACGTAGACACAACTGGGCCGAGTAAGACGATATGCATCAATATTGTATGAAATGACAAATGTAATTTGTGTCTGCTGAGTAGATTCCTAGACAGCTTATAGGTGTCTACATATTCATACTTATGTAGGTGTTTGATTAATTTATGTACGATCCACAAAAGGTATAAGGCACCAGGTAAGTAGGTATAACTCCTTATTTTACCAAACTTGGAAAACGGTTCCCCTTTTTGGTTAGCAAAGAAATGTTTTGCGTATGCTCACTAAAAATCTTTGGCAGTTTCTGGAAGTTCTCTTTTACTTCAGAAGTTATTACTCAAGCAGTAATATTAATTTTGCGTTAAAAAGACATTAAACTTTTTAATTATACAGGTTAACCAGAAAGGTGAAGTAAAATGGGTATGGTACAGACCATAAAATTGAACAACTTTCTCCATGGGACCAACATCGTAACAGCGAAAATATTATGAACTGTCCCGTAGAAAACTTCAATATCTACTCGACGCAAATGTGTGGGAGAGCTGATTATTTTTTCGCGATTACGATATTGGTCCCATGGAGAAAGTTTTTCAGTTTGATGGCCTGTACCACACCCTTAGGGTGCATCTCCACTGACGCGGAGCTGGGCGGAGCGGAGCGGAGACGTGCAGGAATCGACCAATCATAATGGTTGAAATCCTCATCGCGTCTCTTGTCTCGTCTGTAATTGGACGATTCCTGCACGTCTCCGCTCCGCTCCGCCCAGCTCCGCGTCAGTGGAAACGCGGCCTTAAATTTGACCACACCTTTCGTATTATGACTAATTATGACATGACAATATTTCAGAAAAGTATGGACTCTGCTAAAAGTAGCATAGCTCTTTCATACTAAAGAGTATGAAAGAGCTATGAAATCAGTAACATCGACGGAAATAAATATTTTGACACACTGCAAAGTGTAAAATGAGCTGTTTGCAAATTACAATGCAAATATTAATTCGGTTGTGATCCGGATATTCATTTAATCAATGCATGGTTTGTGGCATGTTAAAGCTTGATTTATATGTCATCTGTTTGTGAATTGATGTAAATAAAATGTCTGCCACTAATATCTTGCAAAAAGTATTTTCATTATAAAGCACGGATTTTTTAAAGAACAGTAGGTACAGTCAGCAATAAAGGCAGCTGACACTATCCATGTTTATAAAAAAATCGTTTCACGTTTATGAACTAGCTGTACAAAAATCTTTAGGCGCGTGCCTAAAATCGGAACTATCGCAGCCATTTTGTTTATTAAATATAAATTTCTGTGTCAATTTCACAAATATTTACCAACAAAGGGGGGCGCCCCTGTCAATGTCATTCAGGCGCCAATAGATTGTATCATTGAATGATTATACATATTATTGAAGCCACATAAAAACGAAGCAAGAAATATTTTACGATTTGTTGTTTTTCACGATTTTCAAGACAAATAATTATAGTAAAATACTTGTGTTTATAATAATATATATCCTGTGATATAGGTAGGTAAGTGCTTTCATAATTTATTCTGTAATGTTTTTGTTTTGGCTTCGGCTTTTACAAGAAACTGCCACGATCGCGGTCGAAAGCGCACTAGTTCGTGGAGACGGTCATTTGCATTATGGCATGAGCATTTTTATCACGACGCGCGGACACAGACACGCCACTTCACCCATGCCACTTCTCCTGTTTTTTTACCCGACTACGGCGAAGCAAAAAAGAAGGGTTATGATTTTGACCGGTATGTGTGTATCTATGTATGTATGTATGTTCATTTGTTCCCTCATAACTTCTGAACCACTAAATTTAAAATGGCGCCCTCTAGAGGACAAAGTCATGAACTAAAAAAAAACTTTTTTTTTAACGATGCCGTGTTGGGTATCAAATGAAAGGGCTTAATTAGCACATTTCAAATATATATATATTGTTAGCGATTGCTATTGGCTTTGCTTGCATGCACCCGATAATTGGGAATAATTTCTAAAATCACGCCTAAGGGCCCTCGCTCACGTGCACTTTTTGTAGCGATGCTGTCGCGCGTCCGCATCGATACAGTCGCGATGCGGTGCTAGCTGTTTGCCCCCGCCCATTGGATTATAACTCCAAAATAATTTAAATAAAAAGTAAGTTTAAAAACTAAAACCCGACTACTGAAAAATCACGCTCTAAAAAGTATGAAACAAGAAAATATTCTCACCTGAAATTAGAAAACGACTTACAAATTAAAAATTCGGAGTCACACGTAATCCGTTCGATTAAATGCCCTAACATGACGTGTGACTCCGGATTTTTATATTTCTATGATTGAACCCTATTCAGCTTCTCTGATGTTGACGACCCCTCACGACTTTATAAACTTTTTACTTCAAATCTTGATACTTAAATATTTAATTACAAATTAAGTTATTTAAAAACCGTTCGATCATTATGAATTTGTTGTAACATGTGTCAAACTGTCCAAGTCCCTTGAGAAAAAGTTTGAAAATAACTTGTCTAAATTAATTAAAATCCACTCGTGAATTCTCCACTGGACCATGTGCCTGTGAAAACAAACTTAGTTTCTAAAATATTATTTGTTAGTCTTTTGGGTAAAGCTCAAATATATGAGTAACTGTGATAAAATTATGTTATCAGAGGCCTTAGTGCGAGTTTTTATACCTACTTACTTAATCAAGTTAAGGTACCTAATCAATTACATCAATCAAGAATCAATCAAGTCAATTTGTACTGAAACTGAATAAGCGCCGTCTGGTGACTATAATGGGAAACACAATTATTCCATACAAATTGTCGTAAGTTAAGGTTAACGTAAACGCAATCGAGTACCTAACTTTAAAAACTCGCACTAAGGCCACTTTACACTTATTTCGTAATCTTGTGCCTGTTTACACTTTTTCGTTTAAGTTTCTCGATTTTTTTGCTGTCGTGATGTGAAGGATCCGGGGATCTATTTAAGTATCCTCCATAAAGGCTCTTACAGACAGAGGCGATATCGCGTCGCGACGCGATATTTTTCTACGGATATAATATCGAAATATCGCGTCGCGACCGCGATATCGCCTCTGTCTGTAAGAGCCTTTAAAGATCAATTTTAACGGACTGTAAGTTACACACGCAATTTATATTTTATTCTTTCTTATATTTATCTACTAATTTAGCGGGAAGAGTAGTGTGAGGGCTCAGACCTCACAGTGAGTGGCTAGCTACGGAATAAAAACACGAAGCCCGCTATATTAATAATCAGAATAAATTATAATTCCCACACAGCCTACGCAGAGCCCTAGCTAAAATCTGTCTGTCACTCTTAAAGAAAAGCGAGCTTCCCTTTTCTTAAAGAGAATATTCGATGTTTGAATGATCGAAATGTCAGCCAGAATCATTGCTAAGGATAGACCAAAGCATGAACCTTTTAACACGGGGCAAGTTTCTGGAACGTTCAAGAGCAATAATTGCATGACATAAAGTACGTTCAAGTTTTTTTGACATTCAAGAACTGCATGAAGTGTTTACACGCGTGCGATTCCATAAAATGGTATACAATAATTGAATGCAAGTTTTGCCATTCAATAAAATCGCATGCGTCTTATACCAGGCAACAAAATTGACAGGCGATTATTGCATGCAAGATTTGCCTAGACATGATATTTAATTAAATTTTATTGAACGCTTCTCAAGATATTTTCAAGTTGTTCTTGATTTGATTTCTTGCCTCAAAATAGCAACAACGATTACCACACCCTCACTTACCGCACTCATATTTCAATGACAGCACAAATGTCAGATCATGCCAGAATTGAATGCGATTTTATTGTACGAGCAATTATTGTATGTACTGTGCGATTTTCTTGTACATGCTTATACTAGCTTCTTGTACCAGTGCTGTGCTGTGTTCTTGTGCTGCTTGCACCAGTTTTCAAAGTTGCCCGTATCGTGCAACAATATTGTACGTGTTGTTTAGACGATGCCACATATTTGCCTTTCAATTTTATGGTATGCCACAGGCAATAAACTGGCGCCGTGTAAATGGAGCTTTACAGTACTTGGTATGGACTTGGGGGAGGCCTTTGATCAGCAGTAGGAAAACAACGACGAGAAAAAGAACTATCAGTACAGGTTTTATTATAGTGTGCGCGCAAGTGATAGTTACCGCCTGAGGTGTGTGAGCGGTGAGATGGGAGAGGTAGACAAAAGCCAAGCTCACTCAGTCTGCCAATTTGTCAATCGCGGCCTCCCCCGTACCACCGCTCACATACCTCAGACGGTGACTAGCCCTTGCGAGCATACTAGGTATAGTATGCGCGCAAGGGCACTATACCTAATACGATTAGCACGGTTACGAAAATATTAGAGGAAATTCACACTGATGTTCCACCCATATGGAAAGTGTGATAAAGTTTTTTTCATGATTTGATTGGTTTAGACAATTAATAACACTTTACCCTCCTCAACACATAAAACCTATCTAAACATAATTTTTTTTTTTGTCAGTTTTCATTTTCGATGATAAAAACCAAGTGGGGTCCTATTTTGTTTTGACTAGTTTAATATGTTCGACTTATGATTTTTTTTCTATGTTCTTATCCGTTTCTGATGTGAAACATGACATTTTTTTTATTAAGAGAAGAGCAGTAAAAATGAAATGTTAATTACGTTCTTTTGTTTTCCTTTTCTTAGTTTGTTAATAAACGTTAATTGTTGCAAACACTTTGTAAAGTTTCTATATTAAAAGTATGATTAAGTGAGTGACGCTAAAGAAGAAAGTTGCTCAATGAAAGTTGTAAATGAGCCAATTATAAATGTTCATTATGAAGTTGTTGATAATGGTATGATAAAAAACAATACTGTTTCAAAAACTCAGACTCAGTGACTCAGTTCCAAAAATAAAAAACCGGCCAAGTGCGTGTCGGACTACGCACAATGAAGGGTTCCGTAGTTAGTATGAAATTATCCCAAGAACAAACTTAACATTATACTTGAAAAACATGTTCTCCCATACATTCCAACAGTAAATGTAAGCTTGTACTCACAATATTGAGAGATTTACAATGTTATTTTAAGACCACAAACTTCTTATAGATTTTTCTGTAATGTACAGGTATTGAACTATTATCTGTATTTTTTTCAAAATTTTAGGCTCAGTAGTTTCGGAGATAAGGGGGGAATTGTCAATTTTCGTCTATTTTCTTAAATAACTTTAAAACTATTTATTTTAAAATTATAAAAAAAATATATATTTGAAACCCTCATAGTAAGGAATTTCATTTAATATGTCACACGGTACAGTTTGCAAAACTTTTTTTTTTAATTTTCTCATTTGCCCCCTAAAAGTGACCCCCATGTACAAAATTTAGCCGTACGTGTTTGGGTCACAGATATCCATACGTGTATCAAATTTCAACTAAATCGGTTCATTACATTCGGAGAAAATTGGCTGTGACAGACGGACAGACTAACTTTATTTTGTACATTGTATGTAGAATTAATTATTCAATAAAAAAAACACTTGCTGAATATTCGGTTGCAATACGTCTGAAAGCTAAAATAGTCAGTTGACATCGTATGAGATTCCGAAATTTTTAACTACGACTAAGCTGGGGCCCAATTCAGTAAGTTTTTTTTTTCTCTTTAATTTAATTCAGCAACACGCCATTGACACTATCGATCGACACACTACAGACATTACGTTGCTGTTGCTGTTTCACGCAACTGTCTTTCGCGCGAGTGTCTTTCGCGCAAGTGGATTTGCGCAAGTGTCCTTCGCGCAAAAGTCCAGTCGCGGAAAATTCCATTCGCAGGTAGTGCCCTGCTACCTGTAAGATGCACACCACACGAACACGTTATCTATACTAATATTATAAAGAGGTAATCTATGTAAAATTTGTATGTAAGTTTGTAAGTTTGTATGTCTCCGGAACTAAGGATCCAATTCTAAAAATTTTTTCACTGGTAGAAAGCTACATTATTCCTGAGTGCTATAGGCTATAAATTATATTTATATCATGCATATTAGTCGAGCTATCACAAGTTTTGTCTAACAAGTCGGAAAGAAATACCTCTTTAAACAGACTTTTTTGCATGCGCTGCCTAAACGGTTGTTTATAATTGAGAACAATGTATTGCAGTCTGGTCCGTCTTAAATAATTCTACAAAAAAGTCCGCGACACCATTTATTATTGTTTATTATTATCACCATATTTCTATCTTTTATATTTTATCTATTATACATCTTTTATTGTTTTAAAAAAGTATTTTTTAGACATACTTACGTTTGGATGATTATTTAAACAACAAAACATTAATCCTTATCAAAATAAGATATTTTATGATCACAAGGACATCATGGAGATAAGATTTGGCCTTTACAGTATGGCAATTGGTCATACAGTTTCGGAGATAATATAAAATTACTAAAACGCAAAATAACTTTAATTCATACCGGTTCCTCTTGAGCAAATATGTTTAGAGCGGACGTTTTATCAATTTACCCATAGATGGCGTTGTGCAAAATGTCGGTGGAATACAGCGGAAGAGTTTGTTTTTTTGTTAGTTTGTTTGAACGCACTATCTCTGGAACTACCCCAGTCGGATTTGAAAAAATCTTTTTGCATTTTATAACCCAGTTCTTGAGGAGGGCTATAGGCTATTTAACATCACGCTAGGGCCCTTGGGAGCCGAGTGCGAAGTAATAGCGCGGGCAGGCGATGCGTAAGGATATAGGCTATTTAACATCACGCTAGGCCCCTTAGGAGCCGAGCGCGAAGTAATAGCGCGGGCAGGCGATGCGGAAGGATATAGGCTATTTAACATCACGCTAGGGCCCTTAGGAGCCGAGCGCGAAGTAATAGCGCGGGCAGGCGATGCGGAAGGATATAGGATATTTAACATCACGCTAGGGCCCTTAGGAGCCGAGCGCGAAGTAATAGCGCGGGCAGGCGATGCGGAAGGATATAGGATATTTAACATCACGCTAGGGCCCTTAGGAGCCGAGTGCGAAGTAATAGCGCGGGCAGGCGATGGGGAAGGATATAGTATATTTTAAATCACGCTAGGGGCCTTAGGAGCCGAGCGCGAAGTAATAGCGCAGGCAGGCGATGCGGAAGGATGTAGTCCATTTAACATCACGCTAGGGCCTTTAGGAGCCGAGCGCGAAGTAATAGCGCGGGCAGGCATTGCGATGCGATGCGTGGGAGTTGCTGGGTGGGGGGTACAAGAAATTTAACGCGGACGAAGTCGCGGGCAGAAGCTAGAAAATATAAAGCTATGTCTCCCACTTAAGGTGCAGCGCAGACGACAGACTTTTTGTGCGATACTAAAAGTGTGCGCCGCACAGTGGGCTGAGAATCGGCTTTCATAGACTTCGGGATTTCTATCTGCAAGTGCCGGATTTTTTCCTGGATATTGCTTCTATTAGTTGTTACTATATTCAAAAATGACACTAGAAAAATAAACAAATTGAACCAATTCAATTAAGAGGTGTCGTTGTTCGATGGCTTCACAATGGCGGTTCAATGGTCAAAACACTATTCAAACACGATAGACACAACTGTCAAATAACTTAAAACACACTACCGACACACTATTTGACAACTTGGTTATTTTACAGAATTGGGGCCCTGTTGTGTTGTCAATCAGCCGGTCGGCTGCAAGAGCACTTACCACGCGTCCTAAGCAAAGCGATCGGTCGCGCGAATACGAGATTGTAGCGTTTAAGTCATGCATTTGTTAGGAAAAGCGGGAGGCGTTCTTCTTCGGCGCGACCAAGCGTTCGGATTCAGGCTACCGCAGACAGACGCGACTCCAGTAGAACAATTTTAATGAAATCTTCATAGAAATAGTTTTAACAGAGTGGCGATGGCGTCGCGTTGTCGCGTCGCGCCTGTCCGAGGGAGCCTTTTGCCGAGCAAAATGAACGCGAGCAACGTTTTGGTTAGGACGCGGCCTTATCGTTACTATTTTGTGGAGAATTCAGTGCAGTTCAGAGGTTAAAAAACATCATGTTTTATCGTTTAAACCCACTATTACAACGCAGATAGGAATCATAAAACGATAATGTTGGCTCAATATGTAGATAAAGCGACAAAGGAAATAACCTCTGCGCTATCGGTCGGTGCTCGAGCAAATTGAAATATTTGCGCTCAGATTGCTATTTGCCTTTGAGGATAGGACATCGGGCACATCTAAGACTTTATTTGTTGGCTCATGCCCCGTTTCTGAGATCCTCAGGTAAACTCTTAATAGCTATTGATTCAACAAAATTATATATTTAAGCAAATTCCTTCCTTATGCTCGGTTTTTGAGGTCCTCAGATATATCCTTGATAGTATAGATAGTAAATTATTCCATAACGATCAGAAACACAATATCGAACCAATAATCACTATCGAATGGTTAAACTCGGGTTAAAAACTTCAGAAACCGGGTTTCAATCTGATCTGATCGTTTTTTTTTTGGAGAAAGAAATAGAAGACAAAATTGCGTAAACTCTACTAAAAGTCAGACAAAGGAGTGTGTGGTGAATTTCAGAAAATAGTGTGAAAATCTAATAAGAGGAGCTCGTGACTAGGTAATAACAGCCATTCGGTCGATCCATCAGGTTAAGCTACGCTTGCCGGGGTTGGTCCGTGGATGGGTGACCATCTTTACACACCGAGACTCCTCCGTGCCTTGGAAAGCACGTTAAGCCGTTGGTCCCGGCTGTCATCCGTGGACCTTTGACAATCGTTACGGGTCGTCAGAAGCCCGAAAGTCTGAGAACCAGTCTTACCAAGGGGTATCGTATTACCCATTTGTTGGGTTGTGAAGGTCAGGCAGGCCGTCGCTCCATGTAAAATGCTGGTATTCAGCTGCATCCGGTTAGACTGGAAGCCGACCCAAACATAGTTGGGAAAAGGCTAGGCAGATTGATTGATTGAGTGTGAAAATCTAATGAGAATGTTATACAAGTCTGTGTACTAACAAACAACTCGGAGAGATGTTGGGTTTTTAAGAGACGAAGATTCGGTGCCGTACTGTACCGGAGCCAAGTACTATCGCGAAAATTTGCGGTGAACCACTTTCCAACCTTACTGACGCAATAAGGTTGAAAAGTAGTTCACCGGAAAGTTTCGCGATGGTACCTACCTACATACTAAGCAGCGATAAATAAGTAAATAAAGAACTCAACCTGTTTTGCGATTCATCTAACAACCATAGCATGAGCATAATGAGCCTTTAGTGTTCCCACTGCTGGGACACAGGCCTCTTCTCTGTGGGAGGGACTGTGGGCCATAATCCCCCACGCGGGCACAGTGCGGGTTGGTGGATCTCAAATGTACTTATTTGAATTTTGCGGTTCTAGGACTTGCCGCTTTCCTCACGATCTTTTCCTTCACCGTTTTGAGAGCAGTGGTGATGAAATAATTTACACACAGTAAAGTGCCTGCCTGGGTTCGAACCTATGACCACAATGTATATCGCGGCCATTTTCACTGGGACACCTGACCACTGCTCAACACTTTTCCAAAACGTCACACATGTTTCAATAGCATTTCATGAAGATACACTGAGGAAAACCAACCCAACCTAAGTATAACGGAATAATACCACATCGTGATGGAAGACGAAGCAATGATAAACTCATCCAAAAATGTTACCATCGTATTCCCCGAAGTAAAATATCCAGAACTCCCAAGCAAAAACTCAAAGACAATCTTCACAAAAGGATCTCGAGGCAAGTTTATGGAGCATATCACAATGTTCCCGAGTTCGGCCGGTCTCAAACAGAGGTTCCTTCACTTACTTCCGATAGCAACCGAATAGAACCTGCGGATACATTGCACAAATATGTGTAAGTGAATTAGGTATTCAGCTCCTCCTTCCTCACGTGTCCTGTGCAAGGTGTGCACAACTTTGAGCACCCGGTTTGTGCCATGTTTGTGCTATCAGATTCACAAGTTTGCTTCGAGTTCCGCTCAATTTGTGCATGTGGAATGTTGGTGTACTGTATTTCAGTTTCGTTCTTTGTGTTTGGTCTTATTTGTTAGTATGTTTTCTGTGTCAGTGATCTTTTTGTGGTTGTGGTTCTTAGTTGATACCTACGTAGTCAGCACGAAAGCGCAAGGTTGTAGGTATTGTGTCTCTTTGCAGAGTTTGTTTCTATTAAAACTGTCGTTATTTAGGGTATAAACAGAATTAGGAAAAACTGACTTCAGAATCGTTTAATAAATTTTCATGCTTTAAAAGTCTTGTGGCAGTCAAAACATTCTGTCATACATAACATACTTAAACATAACATCACGCCTTATTAGGGTTCCGTACCTCAAAAGGAAAAAATGGAACCCTTATAGGATCACTCGTGTGTCTGTCTGTCCGTCTATCACAGTCAATTTGATCCGAATCTAATGAACCGATTAAGTTGAAATTTGGTACACATATGAATTTCTGTGACCCAAACACGGACGGGTAAAGTAAATAAATGAATTTTGAATATAGGGTTACTTTTGGGGGCAAAGAAAAAAAACTTTAAAAAAAGTTTTGCAAACTGTACTGTGTGATATATCAAATGAAAGGACTTACTATGAGGATTTTAAATATGTTTTTTATATAATTTTAAAATAAATTGTTTTAAAGTTAATTTAGAAAATAGACGAAAATTGACAATTCTCCCCACTTATCACCGAAACTACTGAGCCTAAAATTAAAAAAAAAATACAGAACATAGTTCTTTATACCTAAAGATTACAGGAAAACCTATAAAAAGTCAGTGGTCTTTAAATAACATGGTAAATCTCTCAATATTGTGAGTATACAAACTAACATTCACAGTTAGAATTTATGGGAGGACATGTTTTTCAACTGCAATGTTAAGTTAGTTCTTGGGATTAATTCATCCCAACTACGAAACCTTCATTGTGCGTGGTCCGACACGCACTTGGCCGGTTTTTTTCCCAGTAGGGTTGGGCAGAGGTGTACCTATGATACAACATTCCATCATTGCAGGAAAACCAAATATGAAAATACCTTCTTTCATTTAAAAACCCTACGGATCGCTACACTCTGGCAAAACCGACCACTTATTGTTTCCCTAACAGAATTTATCCGAGCTGGATCGTATTTTTTGCGGCAGTGAATTAGGAATGCGCCTCGCGTTGCGACGACATTAACAAATGAACCGCTGACTGCTGTGGTGTACGCTGCCTATAATTAAATTTACTGAGGTAAAATTATTCATAGGTATAGTTGCCGGCACGAGTCGAGCACAAACGATACTCTTAAACCCATAGATATAAGAAAGAAGCAGATGTGGCCAGTATGTTAAAATGTATCGGAACCCTGTGCCTCCACTTTTTCCCTTTGTCATTTTCATGATTTTAACCCGTCGAACGCCAATTAGCAAACACAATAGATTTTTTATTGTTATCTGCACTCCTGGGTGTCAATCGACGTTTAAAGAGTTAAAGACAAATACGGTAAAATACTTGTACTTACATATGGAAAGTGATTCCATGGCTTCTATTTTTACAAGAAGCCTCTGAACAACACGGCATTCTTATAAATTGTCACGGTCACAGTCGAAAGCGCACTAGTTCGCGGAGACGTTATTTGTACTACGAACGGCTCATACTGAGCATGTCACGCGGACACATTTTCGCCCGCTTGCCGTTTCTCCTGTTTTTATATTTTTATGCTTAAATCTAACGAATCTTATTTCCTATCACGGCTAGTTATACACGGGCGGGAGCAATGAAATCAATATATTAAGAAGCATATTTAGATACAGATGGAAAACAGTATACTAACAAGAACTGACGAGGGCAGTTAAAGTTAAGGTGGAATTTGTGCTCACGACTCGTGCCGGCAATTATACGATAGTTGTAGGTACGGAATATTGTGTTTAAGTAATAAAATGTATGTATTGGTATATTCAGGAAAAAACTACGTATCTTATTGCAAATTTGCAAAAATTATAGGTAACTCTTGCTTGACATATACAAATGTGGATAAGTATTAATGACAGCTAATATAGATCTGCTATAAGCAGAAGTCTAATAAATATTGCAATCGCACCCTGTTTAATAATTTAGGCGCATCTGGTGATACCGATTTTAAATCAATGTTTCCTGTAGTATCTCATTATCATTAAGCATCGATTGTAGTTCTCTCTATTTGAAAACATGAGTTGTTATGCGGTATGTTTCCCTATTGTAGCACTTACGAAGGGTCCAGGTACAAGGGTGGGTTTGCGGGAAAATCGATTACATTTGCCAAGCCCAAATCGAGGCAAACAATTGGGCTGTGTGAACTAGTTGTAAACATCGCAGACGCGTGTATTGTCTCTCTAAGATTTCATAGAGTGTATGTAGTTACCTGTATGTGGGTACTTATTATGGTACCTACCGACTTTACTTGTAGTAAATCAATCAATCTCAATCAATCTGCCTAGCCTTTTCTAACTTAGTTGGGGTCGGATTCCAGTCTAAACGGATGCAGCTGAATAGCAGTATTATTACATGGAGCAACTACCTTCTGACCTCCACAACCCAGTAATTGGGTAATACGATACCCCTTGGTAAGACTGTTTGTTAGACTCGGGCTTCTGACGACCCGTAAGACTGTCAAAGATCCACGGATGACAGCCGGGACTTTCAGAGGCACGGAGGAGTCTCGGTGTGTAAACATCTATCCACTGACCAACACCGAAAAGCGTAGCTTAACCTGATAGATCGACCCGTGCGGCTGTTATTACTTAGCCACGAGTTCCTTAAAAAAAAACCGGCCAAGTGCGTCTTGGATCACGCACGATACAGGGTTCCGTAGTTGAAAAGAATTTATCCCAAAAACAAAAACATTAAAATCCCAAAAATATTTTTTTTATGTGACCAAATTACAAATTACCAATATTCAGACTTTTTCCTTTACTTATGCTATGAGACCTTGCTTCTTGTCAAATTTCATTATTCTAGGTCAACGGAAAACCTATGGGGTACCCATTGATAAGTCAATGGGGGTACCCCATAGGTTTTGATTTACTTGCGACTATCAAACAATGTCGCTTAAATGGCCGTATTTTTTTATTGCATTGACATATACCTAAGCTTGATTATTTTAGATCTTCAAGAGACCTACGTCTTTGATATTAATTTCAACTTGATATCATCACGCGTTCTTGAGATAAAGGGTCTTGACAGACTGACAGACTTGAAAATATTTTTTTATGTGATAGAATAACAAATTAACAATTTTCGAACTTTTTCCTTTATTTGTGCTGTGAGACCTTGCTTTTTGCCAAAATTTCATGATTGTAGGACAACGGGAAGTACCGTATAGGTTTTGATTTACTTGCGAGTATCAAACTATGTCGCTTAAATGTCCGTATTTTTTATTGCATTGACAAAGAAGCTTGATTTTGTTTAGATCTCAAAGAAACCATAGACCTACGTATTCGATATTAATTTCAACTTTATACCTTCACGCGTTCCTAAGAAAAAGGGTCTTGACAGACTGACAGACAGACAGACAGACGGACAATAAAGTGATCCTATAAGGGTTCCGTTTTTTACTGTTGAGGTACGGAACCCTAAAAACAACTGTAAGATGTTCAACATTATTATCAACCTTTCGTCAAGTATTTTGAATCTGAAGCGGTAGGTACTGTGATTTTGTAAAGGTGCAGTCGATACTCGTAATCAGTCAATAAAGTTTCCAATGGTTGGACTAAGGTCTACTCTCTAGTCTGTTCTACAGGATACAATCTTACTCAATCACTCACTAAAGTGAATAAGTAACACATTCATCTATATTTAGAAGGTTTCAACTTTATATCTCACTACTTTTTCCAACAATTATTGTTTGACAAACATTCTTAAATTGTAATTGAAAATTTATCGACGAAAATTGAGGTTATAAAAGTCAACTCAATTATTGTCAAATTAAAAAGAAAGAAAATATGTTTATTTGCGGCAAATATGACGGAAAGAAAACACAAACAAAAATAACAAGTTGGGCGAAAATATGCGTCATATCCACGCAAAACGGCCATCGCTCAGCATAATGCAGCGACCCTTTGCGAGACAGAGCCCCATCGCTGATTTTCAGTGACAGCCGACGTTGACATGATGACGTCAAAACATCTTTATGGTAATTTAAAATTAGAACTTCGGAATTCAAATAATCAAATCAAAGCACTCAATTTATAAGAGGCACTACAAATTGGCATTCGCGAATACATTTTCTGATTCATTTGTTTACATTTTGATTACTTCGACGTTTCATATTTTATTATTGACTATACAAATGTATACAAATGTTGTATCTCTTTGAGAAATAAATAAGCAATAGCAACATGACAGCATACATGTATTGCATCAAATACTCGAGGGATCCTGTTCAGGATTTTGCATGTAGTCGTCAGATGAAGGTCCTATATATTCACATAAAAACGTAGGTATATTTTATGATTCTTAGATGGGTAGTACATATATTATGTATAATAAGAGAGAGCGTTAATAGTTTGTGTCCAATTTCAATGTAAATAGGCGGAAAGATCAGGTAATATGTATAAGGTACCATAATTATATACCTCCGTGCCTCGGGAAGCACGTTAAGCCGTTGGTCCCGGCTGTCATTCGTAGATCTTTGACAGTCGTTAAGGGTCGTCTGAAGCCCGAAAGTCTGACAACTAGTCTTACCAAGGGGTTGTCGTATTACCCAGTACCTAACTGGAATGTGGAGGTCAGAGAGGCAGTAACTGAGTAACTGGAGGAGTAACTGGTATTCAGCTGCATCTAGTTAGACTGGTAGCCGACCCTAACATAGTTGGGAAAAGGCTAGGCAGATGATGAGTGCTCAATTGCTCATCTTCATTATATATAGATCTCTTGTTTAAAATTTTACTCTTCTAGACTCACCAGTTTATGTTGTGCGATGTCTGTCAGTGTACTTAAGATTTTTAGTAGATATTCAATGGTCTCTGTAGCCCCATGAAACATGAGGTTCCTGGGGCTATGTAGGGTTCATTCAAGTAATCAAGTCTGGTCAAACCACGCTGGGGTCGGTGCATTTCATTAATTCATTCAAATTGAAGATGACTCATGAGTTCATGACTGTGTATGTTTCCCTGTCTATCCGCACTGCCCTCATTCCAGCCTCCCACGGGAAATGACACTATCATCCAAGCCAGAGACTACTCGCTGCATTTGCAAGTGTATGTTTAACATAACAATAGTATCTTTTGCACTCTTTATCGGCAGTTCTACGACTACGTAGACACCAGAGCTTTCAACGGAAAGTAGGTTTTTACAGAGCATCAATATGCATGAGAGAGCCCGCGACGTTTCTATTTCGAGAGGGCCGACAACTCCGTGTTTCACATATTTTTAAAGGTTTTCTTTATGTTTTATATGCAGCTATGTACGTAGGATTGTGTAATTGTACATACGTAAGTAGGTTCATGGTACAATGGGGTAAGATCTAGGTAAGGGCCTCTATTTTTTTATTTTTTTATTTGGTCATCTAACGAAGCTTCTATCATCAGGTTAGTAGGTATGGTTTCTTAGACCTCAAAACTACTCTCCTCATTAATGATGAAACAAAGGATCGATCGTAATAAAACATTAAACATCTCACCATCACAAAATAGTTTGTACCGACATCGACACAAAAGTTACAGCACAGTAAAAATATCTATTTTACTGTGTTTATAGTGTCACCACAATGTAAGGTAACTCAGGAGGTAGGTACAGTCACGGGCAAATCTACCTACAACTCAGCAATAATATCTGATTTTATGATTCATCCATTAATATGAAAATGATCACTACTATTAGCCGTCATCTTGACGTATGTGATCATGTGATAGTGATCATTTTCATCAATGATTTTCATAACGCAAGACATGCCCGGTAATTGCATTCTAAGAGGTGACACATTTTTTGGAACCCGATGCAGCATCCTATATTTTGGCTTCGCTTGTCTCGTCAGATTTTGTATACCTGTTTTGGTATACCTTCGATTCCACATATAATTGTGCTTGCACTTGTATGTTTAGGCCATCCACAAATGATCACATATATTTGCCGTCATCGTGATGACAGATAGTAATGGATGAATCATGAAGTCAGATATTATTGCCGACCTTCCCATAGTAATATATTTATGCTCCTGACTATACCACTTTTCATTCCAAAGTACTTCACTCTGTATAATAAACCTCATTTCAACACAGAATTCAAAATAACAGCGTATTCTTAACAACCGCAAAACAGCCATACGTGACGCATATTAATTTAAGTTTTAATGAAAGAGCCTAAATTCTGAAGACATTGCAACTGAGTTAATTAAGTTTGTTCAGAACAACTTGTTCGGTACACACAATGTGAGAATGATAGACGAATTATGAACACGGAATATTAATGAGAATTGCACTGAGTTGTTGACTTTATTTTGCAGCGGGTAACAAGAACTTGTAGCAAAATAATAAAGTAAGGTCGAGAATACACATGCCTGTTACTTGCACAAAAGTATGCAAGTATAGTATAGTTAAAATCTCGCTGCAGACTTGGTCATAAATCATAATCGGAGTAGGGATGTGCGCTAATTGCGCGCGCTCAAGGCCATTATCGATAACAGATGATGACGATGACTCAGACGAAGAATTTTAATTTTCTATTTTTAGTTTTATATATACGTTCTTTTGTTTATATATTTAATATGCTTTGTAGAAAATTTGGTAATAAAATAAAAAAAAATGTGTATTTATTTCTATCACCCATTTATAAATATATAAAACTATCGATATCACTCATCGACTGCAGTAATGCACAGGATTACGTGTGGCCGTGGCCTGCCCATAAGGCCCGTGAGTGTGAAAGAGAGCGAAACACTCGAATGATTTATGACCGAGTCTGCAGCGAGATTTTAACTATACTATAGCTTGTTTACCGTGTGCCACAACAACTTCTCATTGGTGAATGTCACAATGCCATGCGAGGTGCTTGCATGGTTTTGTACAAGCTGCAGGCATATGTATTCCCGACCTTATTCTAAGGGCTCTACAGACCAGGGAAACATGACAAAAAAGCGAGGAGGCCTGTACTCAGCAGTGGGTGGAACAAGGCTGTCAATGATGATCATGATGAAGGCCCGCTTGCACCGCAAATCACTAAATACGTTTAGCGCTAAACATATTTAAAACATCATCCTGTCTTTGTCATCGTCAAATGATTGACAGAAACAGAACTTTGAACTATGTTTTAAATACATAACATCCTATCCTAATCCTAACTACTAAATCCTAACTAATATTATAAATGTGAAAGTGAGTTTGTTTGTTTGTTACGCTTTCACGCTAAAATGGCTGAACGGATTAGGTTAAAATCTGGCACATGGGTAAACTAATGACCTGGATTAGGACGTAGAATACAGTTAATCCGGGTAATATGTTCCCGTGGGATAATTTCGGACCTCCACGTGGGCGAAACCGCGGGCAAAAGCTAGTAACATAACACCATACCTGTAATTCCCGAAGGGTTAGGCAGAGGCCTATAGTACAACTACATTTTGCTAGTTATGTTTAAGTCTCATCCCGGCACAAATCGAGGCTGGGCTGCACTGACAAACTCCGGAAGGAAAAACCCAATAGAAATGTGACCAACCAGCACCAGCACCAGCACTTGAGATCTCCTATACTAGACTTCTAGTTTAGCTATAAACGTTTACCTTATTATTATCCTGCAAGTTTATGTTACCCGTTGCAAAATAAAGTGAACAACTCAATTCTCATTAGTGTTTAAAAAATTTAATAGCGGCGTTTATTTGGGTTTAGTACAAGTATCGACATCAACTTGAAAAATGCGTGGAAATTGGTAAGTACTATAATTTCAATTGTCTATTAAGAAATGCTACTTCAATATCTTACTCATCTAGCTTGTTCACTCGAAAGTATGTTTATTATTAAGTTTTCACAGAACACTCAGCGTGATGGGAAGATAGTAACTATCAAATTGAAAGTTCTACGTATTTAACACACTTTTCTGTATTACTGTTTGTTTCTTTTCTTATCACACGAAGGTTTTTCAATAAAATTACCTATCAGCCGGTAGATGTGTACTGCTGTTACGTCTCTCATAATAATAGGTTGAATCTATGAAATTGTCGATTTTTGATACCGTCTAGTGTGAAGATCAATATCTTTAATTCTATTTAGATCCAAATTTAAATTAATTTTATAATTTATCATGATATTAAAAAAAAATCAGTTGCTTATTTGTTTCCCGCCGTTCAATTTTTCTTTGATATCGATGTTTCTGTAACCATGGAAAAATCGAAATAGCGCGCTATTTTCGAATACGAGTTCTGTCGTGACACCAACGCAGTAAGACAGCACGCAATATAGACGACGTGTATGGACAAGGTACCGCAAGAGAACGCACGGTGCGTTTTTGGTTTGATCGCTTCCGTTCTTGAAATTTTGATCTCAACAATGAGCTCCGGGGAAAAATTCAAATACATTTTATTCTTGTACTAGCTTTTGCCCGCGGCTTCGCCCGCGTGTATGTCGGTAAATATCCCACGGGAACGTACTACCGGAAATTCCTTCCTTATTCCTTGTCTACATTGTAAAGGGAACCTCTGTGCAAAATTTCAGCTTCAGTTCAAGAGTTTGGGCTGGGCGTTGATGAGTCAGTCAATCAGTCAGTCAGTCAGGACTTCTCTTTTTATTTATGTACACATGTAAGTACACACTTTTTATTTATGTAAAAATGTGCACATGTTTGAGCAAATAAAATTATATCTTTATCTTATCTTATCTTTCTCATTATTTCTTTCTCCCTTTTCTATGATGAGCATTACGTAGAGTCGTGATGTCATCATTACCATTACGGTTCAAATTCTCTAATAAATATTATTATCTGTATACTAATCAACCGATGCAAAATATTGTGTATTTGCTGATAAACACAGCACAGAGTCCACAAACAACATTTTTCCATCATCAAAGCGATGGTAGGTATAAATCAGTATTTTATTTACTCGACCAGCAAGAGAATACACAGGAGACGTCAAGAACGCTTTTCCAATAACAAGTGCCTAGAAATGAAAGCCTTTATAGGCCGTAAATAGAAAATTATAGCCGACTGACCGGGGTCGCTTTCACCGTATATTTAGGGACAATATCGTAGCATCAACGTGATGAGTTAGTTTCGTAAGACAGGGGATAATTGCGTAAGATGTTCCGTTAATTAGATTATTATTTTGGAAGGCAATTTATTAAGAAATGTTTGTTTTTGTTTATGGTACAAAGTGCAGGGTCGTTATTGGATGTCTGATGTGATGATTCGCCCAATTAAAAGGACGATATTTGACAAATATTTGTGATTTTGATATTATTCTATACAGGACAAGTTAAACTTTATTAGTGTCACGTAACATAATTTATCTATAGGTATGTTTTTATATTTGTGATTTCAGTGTGTATAAGTCTTGATTGGTTCATAGCCACATTTCAGCTTTACGACGGTAATAAAACTAATGAAATGTTTGCTGGCTGTACCTACACATATTTGTTATTTAATCTTTGATCTTCCAACCGAGCCACTTCTCCAAAGTTCAGAGATAACAATCGACCAAGTCTGAAGACGCTGTGCTTCAAGTTAATTGTAAGGACTTATACAAAGGGCAGGCTCGGCTGTTCGGTGGTTTGGCGTCGGCAGTACTAAGAAGGTACTCAACGCCTGCCTATCTTTCGTCTTATTCTTTGACGCTTGAAGACGAATTTCTTTTCATTCGGATGTCTAAACTTTTATTTTTATGGTTTAGTATAAGTTGGCGGAAAGTTTTCAACCAAAAGTGTGGCTTTCCGGTTCAGCGCGTAATGAAACGGAGTGAAAAATAATGAAAATTCACAATTTGTTTTGGAAAATTGTTATTGCTTTTTTATATTCCATTTGATTAGAAGTTTGAAATAAACTTTAAAATAATAAAAATGAATAGTCTTTCAGTTTTAGAGTATTTGTTTTTGATAGTGGCTAACTGGTAGTAGGTGCAATGCCCAAAAAAAAATAAAATAGGACAGGAATACAATAATGGAGCCATAACAATGAAAAGTTCTTTACACAAAATTGTATGAATGAAGGAATTTAAGAGTATATAATTATTGAACCGTGGTTCAGATCGGAGTGTAAGTGAAATGGCGTTATGGCTGTCTAGTTGGAAGCGAGAGAGATAAAAGACTCTCACACGCACAGGAGCTTAACTAAACACGCTTCGTTTAAATGTACATTTAATTTTTAGCTTATTAATTTCAAATCATATTTAATATTAATACTTACCTTCGATTTAAAGCAATTCCTTACTGCACAGTAAGGAACTGTTAACGTATAATCGTATAAAACAGAAAACAGACGGTGCTACTTTGGATTTTTTTTCTATTGAAAAAACTTCGAGTAGATAATCATGTTTCGGTTTTAGTAGAGCAGTAGACAATTATAGTCAAATAACACACATGGAAAATCCAAATGATTTAACCATATGGTTTTATAAGAATTTTAAAAATACAAAATTATCGTTGTATCCTTATTGTAACAATAAAATGCATTGTTTGTTATAATTTGTTTTTATTTTAATAAATATAATTACATATTTTATGGTTAAACTGCGATAATGAATAACTAAATTCATTTAAAAAAGTTGTACAGTCACGGGCGAAAATATCTGACAAGTCACATATTATTTATTAGACTTAGACGTAGACTTACACTCGTATTTATAGTCAAGTAAAAGTAATTGCTCATGCAATGATTTTCTTTCTATAATTTAGTAATTGCTTGAAGTTAGATCGGTCAAAGCTTAGAATTCTTAGCCAAGTAATAGTCACCATTTTCTTTAATTAAGAAATTCTACCCTCAAGTATGAAATTACTTAGTAGCAAGTAATTACTCAAGTAATTACTTTGATTATAAATACGAGCCTTAGACCATGTTGCAGGTTCTATGGCTCGTGTTTAAATTTATACTTTACTTACTCTATGAAAATAATAACTTTCTACCCTGTAATTTTTCTACTTTTAACATAACATTTATTAGTTATTCTCTATTTTATAAGTTACATCGAGAGAAGTGGAAAGATTATAAATATTAATTGATTGAAAATTTTGCTGTTCCTTACATTTTGACGAGTTATGCCTTATTAGAGGATTTATATAATTACTATAATAAATACTCTAAGAGTTATGCGAACATAAATGTGGGGAACAGCAGATTTTTTTTCCGTAATTTCATAGTAGGTCCTTTAGTGAAAGTTGTTCATACTCATGGGTACAACACCCTGTGAAAATTTGGCTGGTCATTGAAAACTAACCCTGTTTACAGTATAGGTAAGTATGGCATTGTAAACAGATTTGAAAGGAGAACTTTTCATAATCAAGAGAACAGCGTTGAAAGCAAAGTATATTTATATAACTATTGAAAAGTAACCTTTTTCTTGTAGATTGTTGTAGCACTTGCAGTGACCATTGACACAGGTGGCGCCAGCATAGCCACGACGGATACACTTACGATTGCATTTTGGTAACCTGCAGGCGCGTCTCGGGGCCAATTCCGAATATTCATCAACAGCACCTACCAAAAAAAAAAGTTTACGTGGTAAAATATATTTGGTTAAGTACATCGAAAGGTTTTCTAAAGGATCTGGTATCCAATGGAATAGAAATGAAGGCCTTTCAATTTGAGAGTTTAGGGAAAAGTTATACTCATTTAAAATTTCCCAAATTTTAAATAAGTAACACTAGGTATCAAAAGAAAACCGCCCAAGTGCGAGTCGGACCACGCACAATGAAGGGTTCCATAGTTGAAAAAAATTTATACCAAAAACAAACATCGTAACATTGTAATTAAATCGCAAAAAAAAAAAATATGTGAAAAAATTACAAATTAAGTAATAATTTTCCGACTTTTTCCTTTACTTGTGCTGTGATCTTGCTTCTTGCCAAATTTCATGATTCTAGGTCAACGGGAGGTACTTAGGTTTTGATTTACTTGCGAGTATAAATAAAAATGTGCCGTATTTTTTATTGCGTTTACTTAGAAGCTTGATTGTTTTAGAACTCCAAGGTACCATAGACCTACGTATTTGATATTAATTTCAACTTGATACCTCCACGCGTTCCTGAGAAAAAGGGTCTTGACAGACTGACAGACAGACACAGACAACGAGTACGTGATCCTTTATGGGTTCCGTTTTTCCTTTTGAGGTACGGAACCCTAAAAAAGCAAACATTGGGTTTTCTCGAATGCCATGAATTTTCACCTAGGCTTTATGGGGTGCTTAGTTGTTGCAACTGGGTCACCACGTCCTGGATGCACAACGTTTAATTACAAGTCACCCTATATACCTTCAGTGGTAAGGGAATCTGTCACATTTGCAGCGCCCATTGACACAAGTGCCACCGGGGAAGCCGAGTCTGAAACATTGTTGGGCGCACGCTTTGTAGTTACAATCGTCCAGTGAGGTAAGTTCCGCAGGATCAGTCATGTCATCTGCAAGAAAAAGAGTTAGATAGATAGATAGAATATCCTTTATTACGCACACCATAAACATTACAGATATAAATGTTGTTTACATTTTATATACAGAGAGAAACTCTGCAGTGTTAAAAATGCCTTGTTTATCCATATTTAAGAAAATATGTGATAAAAAAACAATATTCGAGTCACTGAAAGGACCGTCATTGTAATTAACTGTCTGATATGTATATTCTTGCTCGCTTAAATATATTCTGAGAAAGATTCTACTATTAAAGCACCATAAATTATTATTGTAAATCTATAGATGAGGACTTGTAAGTAATTGGCTTTTTGGTACTATTGTTTCCTGTTTTGTTTGTTTTTATTAGCTGTAAGTCCTCCATGTTCTAAAATAAATAAATAAAAGTATTTCTAAAAGGTGGGGACTGTAAGCACGTTTAAAAAGAAAGTCTGTATAATAAATAAAAAGAGAGGTCCTGACTGACTGACTGACACATCAACGCACAGCCCAAACCCTTGAACCTAGAAAGTTGAAATTTTGCACAGAGGTTCCCTTTATAATGTAGACAAGGAACAAGGAAATACTTCCCGGTAGCACGTTCCTGTGGGATATTTTCCGACATACACGCGGGCGAAGCCGCGGGCAAAAGCTAGTCACTGATAATTAGAGTTTTGACTGATCATTTAAAATAATACCTTCTGCACTGAGGAAATTTGAGTAAGATTTTTCAGGAACATCATCTTGGAAAGGGGCATGATTTGTGTGAAAATTTTACAATATACTTAATACCTAACCTTGAAACCGTCCAATAAAGAGGATTGCCGGTTCGATCATGACGGAGTCTTATATTATACTTTTACCTTTTTCATTGATGGAGTTTGAACATTTGCACCGACTAACTTAAAAATCTGAACAAAATTAGAGTCTAAAAAAATTCGTGCAAATTGAAAGTACGTGAATGAATTGACTGATCAATCAATCTGCCTAGCCTTTTCCCAACTATGTTGGAATCGGCTTATAGTCTAACCGGATGCAGCTGAATACCAGTATTTTACATGGAGCGACGACACGGTTGGCGCAGTGGTTGAGCGATTGACTGCTGCGCAGCTTGTCGCGGGTTCGATTCCCGCACGGAACAATTATTTGTACGACCTACAAGTATTTGTTCCGAGTCTGGGTGTTTTTCTATCTATAATATGTACCTATGTATTTACAAAAAAAAAAAATGTATATAAGTAGTTTATCAGCCATCTCGTTACCATAACACAAGCATTAGGTTGCTTAGCTTGGGACTAGATGGCGTTGTGTGAAATGTCCAAGGATATTTATTTATTATTATTTATTATTATTTACCTATCTGACCTCCACAACACAGTAACTGGGTAATACGGTACCTACCCCTTGGTGAGACTGTTGTCACTGTTGTCAGACTTTCGGGCTTCTGACGACTCGTAACGATTGTCAAAGATCCACGAATGACAGCCGGGAACAACGCCTCTCGGTATGTAAAGACGGTCACCCATCCACAGATAAACTGCGGCAAGTGTAGCTTAACCTGATGGATCGACTCGTGTGGCTGTTACTACTTAGCCACAAGCTCCTCTACTTCGGTATCTAATTACTTACAATATTTGAATGCCGATTTAATATTAAAGGAATCTTCTATTACCTTCTGCAATAATGGACTTGGCACACTTGCAGCGATTGACACAGGCGCCACTGGTGTTATTAATCCAGCGGCACACTAGTTCGCATACTTTGAGGTTACATCTACTAGGAATCGGTGCAACTTCAGCTTCCGAATCATCTTTAATAATAAGAAGTTATTAATCACAAAGTTCTAATTTAGTAGTTGCACAGACAGAATAGTAGATTATTAACCAAGGGGATAAAGCAGTGTCTTCTGTCGCGGGTGACGATTTAAATCGCGAGCGTAACGAAGGACTCGAGGTTAACTCCCGAGCGTAGCGAGGGTGTTAAAAACTTAAATCACGAGCGAAGCGAGGGATTTAAGACGGGTCCTGAGTGTAGCGAGGCATTTAAGTTCACCCAAGACTAAGACAGCTTTATCACCGAGGAAAATACTCTACTTTTCGTACCATTTGCGAAAAAATTAACACAATAATAATATGAGATAAGCATTTATTAAAAATAATGACAATTAAAAGTAAAAGTTAACTTAACGTTTATGTATTTGAAGAAAACAAAAACGCGGCAAATTCCTAGACTAATATTTTTTGTCGGAACAGCAAAGGCATCAAGCTCATACGGCCTCGTCGGTTTTCGTAATTTTATTTAATAATCATAACTGCATAATAAATGCGTATTACTTTTTCAAAAAGATGTATAGGTAATGCTTTATATACAAACTCAATGGTGTAAACACAGATGTAGTTCAGTATAAATTTCGGTAAGTATTCCAAATTTAAATCACATTCTCCCCATGGAAGCACGATTGAAAGGAGAACTGCTTACTACTGAAGTATTGAAAGTAGGAATGAGGGTTCACCCTATGCAATACTGAAATATTATGAATACCTTCTGCATTGAGGAAGTTGTCACACTTGCAGCGACCATTGACACAGACGCCACCGCGGAGCTTGAGTCTGCGACACAGCTGGTCGCACGCTTGGACGTTGCAGTCTTTTGGATTGCTTGCAACTTCGGTCTCGGGATCGTCTGATAATAAAATTAATAACATAGCAGCTTTTTTATTTACTTCGCAACTTGCCTTTTCTCGCCTCTTTTTCACAGACTACTTTTGTATTTAGGTAGAACTTATCCAGATGTTTTTGTAAAAATTACGCGGGAAAAATAAGCGTTATTTTCAAAAAAGATTTAATTACTTACCATCAAACACACTGACGGAAATCACAGACGCGTTGACAATACACACGGTCGCTAGGACTAAAATTATTTTAGAAAACATGACTTGCTATTTTTATGTATCTTTTAAAACTTGTATTAATTCGATACTAGCACTATTTATCCTAATGATACAGAGCGCTCCCTGTGTAGCCTTTTTATAGGGAGCGTTGCAACATCGGGACTTCACCAGTGCGAAAAGGATCTTTTGTGAGTCACTAATCCATGTTCAGTCCCGAAGGTCTTTGTTGGTAGAGTTAAACTGATAATGTAATGGATGGAAAAATAAATATCGTAAACATTAACAGTCTTATTTATAAAAATCTCGCTAATCACACATTAGCCACTGTTTAGCTAAGCAATTAGATATTTATAAGCGATATATCGCGCCATCTGCTAAGATCATTGTTTCACTTTGTGTTTTATGCTCGCATGTCTCATATAGCATCTGTAACTCCGCAAAGACGCTGTCTTTGCAAACTCTCTGCCAGTAAACCGCTGTGATGTGTTGAGTTTCCGACTATCCTGCTTCCTACACCGTCCTTTGGTCGCTGGAAAAGGGATGAAGCTGGGAACATCGCATGCCGCTTGTTGCTTTCGCAACGCAACTAACATGTGCTTCCCTAACGCACCTTCTAGGGTTCTACGTCCATGGGCTGAGGGCTGGACATCTACA
Source organism: Cosmia trapezina (assembly GCA_905163495.3). Classification (NCBI taxonomy): domain Eukaryota; kingdom Metazoa; phylum Arthropoda; class Insecta; order Lepidoptera; family Noctuidae; genus Cosmia; species Cosmia trapezina. The sequence continues at coordinate 21,828,165 of LR991024.1, forward strand.
CATTTCTCTCTCTCTCTCATCTTCCAACTGCCACTAAAACTGCGCTTGCACTGTACAATCCCTTTTACTTCCCATCCTAGACTTCGCTAATGTCAGTTACTTCGATCTCACTGAGGCTGATCTCACTAGATAAACTTGAGACACTTCAAAACTGTTGCATAATGATTTATATTAATAGGCCTGCGCAAATCAGATCAGAAATGAGATCCACTTGAAGTATATGAGAAGCCACTAGAGCTTTGTACTAACTCATTTCTGAGTTAGTACAAAGCTCTAGTGGCTTCTCATACGTCTTCGCCGGTATTCTCTATTTATTTTACCTATTTTATATCTTATTTTAGCTCTACAGTACCTATTCTTTTCAATCCTCTCTCTCCCACTTATGTTAAAGAACGTGACAAGTTCCTTCATGACACACTCAATAGATATCTGAGGTCATTGGAAAACATGAGTCTAGAGATGCCGATGCATTACCACCACCAGCACCAGCTTTTATGATGTCTTTTACAGTACAAGCAGTACGGTTATGGAATGCTTTGCCCATGTCGATAAGTCGTGCTCAATCTTTGTCTACTTATAGAATTCTGGTAAAAACGTAATTTGAAAAGGAAATAGTTTTTGAATTTCGGTTAGAATACGAAAATCTTCTGTCAAGTAGTATTCCTGTATAATCCTGCAATGGATTTGAAGTCAAATCAGTAAAATTTCAGCTTACTGTTGATCGAAGAATTTCAGCCTTATTTCTGAGTGGAATAAATACAAAAGCACGTTATTATGGAGAGAAGATGTCATTTGAGCTAAGAAGAAGTTTAAGTTTCACTAACTTGTACAAGATCCAATAAAAGCTAAAAAAATTAAAAGTCATTTTTACTAAATTATAAAGGCTCAATGGAACTGCATTCTTAGGAAGCCAAAGCTTAAATATGGAAAGAAAAAGACCTGTGTGCCGACTGTAAATAAATTGGGTTATCCAATTTATTTAGAGTCGTTACATTCGTAAAATGATACTCTATTCGTGTAATGTAGGAATTTAAAACAAAAGAATTAGCAATAAAATGCATCGTTTGTTTTTTTTTATGTTTTTATTTAAATATGGTAAATAATATGATTATATATTATACGACTAAACTGCGATAGTAAATAACTAAATTCATTGAAATAAAAAATACAGTCATGGATGAAAGTATCTAACCAGTCCATTACTTATGCCAGACTTAGGTCACGTGTCGTAAGGCCAAGAGCCGTACAACGATTTAAATTTGTTATTTAATATTCTATGATTTGTCTATGATAAAATAATAACTTCATAACTATAAGTTTTAAAATTTTACATAACATTACTTTCTTATTATATTCTTAGGTTACAGATTACAGTGTGACATAATAAATTAATTTTAGTAGCATTATCGACATTGACACTAACCGACGTTAGCCTCCGGCGCAATTGGGGCGGTGACACATATGGTTGCAATACACTGGGTTTCAGGCGCTGCGAGAAGGTACAATCAGCTCTTCTGCATGGAAAAACACGATATTATAATAAAGAAGTGATGGGAAATGTTGTGGAGAGATTAGATCTATTAAAGAAGACTCTCTCTCTCTCTGTTGACAGAGATTAATTTTCAGAGATTCATTTCATTTTTACAAAGAAAAATCTTAAAACTTGGTTGTTTCAAAATAATTTATATACCTACAGTAAAATAATTTTTTGAAAATGGTGTAGGTTATATTATGGAGATGCATCTATTAAAAATACAAGGTATTGTTGTACTTTAATTAATGTTCTAAAACTGCGAGAAGTACAGCTAGATACATAATATTCACATACATACCAAAATAGAGTAAACATAATTAGGTAAGTTATTAAAGTAGGAATAGAGTATAGTTTGATGTTGTTCAGAAACAACACGGCAAGTAGGTAGGTACATAATTACATATAACACATTGCAGTGTAAACAGAATTGAAATGAGAACTTTTAATAATCAAGAAAACAGCGTTGAAAGCAAAGTATATTTATATAACTATTGAAAAGTAACCTTTTTCTTGTAGATTGTTGTAGCACTTGCAGTGACCATTGACACAGGTGGCGCCAGCATAGCCACCACGGATACACTTACGATTGCATTTCGTTAACCTGCAGGCGCGTCTCGGGGCCAATTCCGAATATTCATCAACAGCATCTATCAAAAAATAATATTTACTTAGTAAATAGAGAGCGAGAGAAAACTTGAACAGATAAAGTCGTGCAATGTTAAGGAATATTCAAGAAGCGTCACTGTTTGAAAGTCATTCACGAGAAGGGTGTGTTGTAGAGATATAGGTAGAACAAATATCGGGGAGCCATAATCATCATATAGAACTATGTTGCATTTAACCATTGCTGCAATTTCAGCCTTTGTACATAACGAACGCCGATTTAATGATTGAGTTGGAGCTATTTACAGTACAAACATTTCCTTAAAGTCGTCCCTCTGCAATCAAAACTAACTGTCAGTTTTAGCAGCTTTCCTCCCATTTTTAAAATAAATAAATAAAAAAAATAAAAATGTTTATTTATTTTTTATTTATATACTTCCAAGTCGATTGATAGCGTCCAGTCTGCACCAAGTGCAAAACGCAACTGATAGAAATCCACGACTGACGAAACACGAAGTTTACCGAGGGACATTAAGAAAATAGTTGTACTGTACTTTGTCGTCATTAATGCTCTAAGAGCATGATGTTTTTACCTTCCGTGCTAAGGAAGTTATCGTCAATTGTAATAGACTCCGTCAAATCGTTCATGGCATCTGCAAAGAACAACACACTATAAGAAAAATCCAAAAAGCTTGTACACTTGCTAACACCAATGACGCATATATTCCATAATCATATCTCCGTGTTAGTTAAAATGCATTTAATTTTATACAAGAAATCTGATATATAACCTTTTCGGGTGGGAAAATAGTTATTGCAGCTGCAGTGTCCGGCGATGCAGACGCCTTCACGAAAGAAGAGTTTACGGCACTCTGCGTTGCATTCCTGATGGTTGCATTTTTTTCTTGAAACAGAATCTTCTAAGTTGGAGATTGAGTTTTCAGAAACTGCATGAGATAAAAATCTTAATTACATTTTCAATTTCAATACCTTTACGAAGTGCAAGGAAGGAATCAGGATTGAAAGCTATTTCTTATTAATAACTTTTACTAATTTTTAACTAATGTTCTGATTAATTATTAAAAACTGTAGAAGGACTTTTGGTAGCAAACATTAGATAACTTCTGTGTTTAGGATTTCAATATATGAATTGCAAGGAAAAGGAATCAGGATTGAAAGCTATTTCTGATCAATAAAGTTCTGACTAATTATTAAAAACTGTGAAGGACTTTTGGTAGCAAATTTTTAGGACCTTGCGTGTTTAGGAAGTAGTCACACTTGCACTGCCCATTGACGCAGACACCACTGTGCCAGCCATTTCTCTGACATTGATCGTTGCACGCTACGGAGTTACAAGATGATAGTGGAAGTGATTCGGCAGAGTCGGTCATGGTATCTGCAAGAAGACATTAAAATTGCAGTCTTATACAAGGTCCCTTTAAAATAGATGGACAAATTTTCACAGGGTGTTCTACCCATGAATTTGAACAACTTTCACTATGGCACAAACTCTGAAATCGCGAAAAAAAATCAGCTGTTCAGTACATTTATCTACACCAAACTCGACAAAATGTACGGAGCAGCTGATTTTTTTAATATATAAGGTTTGCCCAGTTTCTACAAATACGTATTGAAGAGAAGGAAGACATACCAAGTATGAAATAAGAAGCAGATCAGATTTATTTGTTTCTAGATTTATTTGTATAACTATGCTTCTGCCTTCGTCCGCGTAAAATTTACGAAATTTCATGCGGCTTTTATACTAATTATAACTAAGGCGACGCACCGTGTAGATCACACCTTCGATCTCTCCTTAAATCTCATCCTCATAAAACTAGGCTACTGTTCTTATTCCTTCTCTATCCATGCGGTACGATAGTGGAACTCGCTTCTGCCTAGCATTCGCGATTTAAAAACTGTGTCTCTTTTCTTATATCGAGTAAAAGAGCATTACCTTTCCTCTCAAATGTGAGTTTTTATTATACTTAGTATATGTATGTTTATATATTTTAGCTTTATGTATTTATTTAAGTATATGTCAATTTTTGTTTTGCATTATACGTGTAGGTATATTTATTATTTTAGTTTAAGACTTCGCATATTCATATTTTTCTCTTCTTATTCTGACACACTATTGTCTACAAATCTTTTTCATTTCTCCTTTCGCAGGTCTGCTGGAAGAAATTTCTTAAGAAGTACATTTTGTACTCCAAATTTTAATTATATTGTTTCTCTATATATTTTACTGTGTGTAGGTACCTAAATGACAAAATAAATAAATAAATTAGATCGTAATAAATTTACTCCTTACCTTCTAGCAGGGAATAAAATTTATTGCAGTAGCAGTTAGCCCCGAGACAGGCGCCGCCACGAAACTTCTGCTTACGACACAGTTGGTTGCACTTATTGTTGTTGCAAGCTCTTGATGAAACAGAGTCTTCTATGTTGGGTTCAGAAACTGCATCTGAGATAGCTAAACAATTTTGTTAAAAATTTTCACTTCCATTCAAACACAAAAATAGAAAGCAAGTTGGAAACATGTTTGGAAAGCCTGCTGATTAAATGTTAAATAATTTCAAATTCAAAATATTTTATTTCACATAAAACTACATGGGGACTTGTTAAAAACGGTGGTTGGGGGAGCTAGAAGGAAACCTACAAAGCTAGATTTAAAATCGTAGAAGGAGTTTTCATAAAAAATATTCCGTTGAATACCTTCTGTGTTAAGGAAAATGTTACACTTGCAGCGCCCATTGACACAAGTGCCACCAGAGTGACCGAATCTGAAACATTGCTGGTCGCACGCTCTGAAGTTACAACTGCTTGGTGAGAGAAATTCCGCAGGGTCAGTCATGTCATCTGCAAGCAAAATTAAGGAACTCTGCAGTATTACAAATGGCTTGTTCCTCCATATTTAAGTGTAGATATACACCAGGTCATGAAAGAAAAGATGGATAGACTGTGTGAAAGATAATATGGCTCGAAAGTGGGTGACTACCGAGATGACGACTACTAGAGAAGTAAGGAAGAAAATAACATGTTGCGTCGACCCCAAATAGGTTGGCATAAGGGCAGGAGAATGATGAATGTGGTTATGAAATATGGACGACCGCTGGGGTCGCGGGTTGTTTGAAGAGGATACCGCGGCCCTGGCATAGGCAACTGAAGGAACACGGGTGGGTTTTAGTCAGTAAAAGTCTGACACGCCCTTCCACTCCACCCAGAGCGGGAGAAGTTATTTGATGATTTCCCACCCTCAAAAAAAAAAAAAAAAAGGTCGTAGCACTTCTGATTGTTGCAAGCTCTTGGTGATACACAGTGTTCTGGGTTGGAGAGTGATTCTACGAAAACTGCATCAGATAAAGATTCTTCTACAATTTTTTAAATGTATTCCTGTTAGGACACGTTTGACAGGAAAGTCCCTGATTAATATTTATAATTAGTTAATACTGAATTACTGATCACTTATGCAATACCTTCTGCATTGAGGAAGCTGGTAATAGATCCTTTCTGGCGGCATGTAGTTTTAAATTGGAAGCATGTGACATAATTTTTGTCAGTTGGTTTTTATATAAAATTGATTAATGCCAGTTCAATAATATAGGAATGTTATATTACCTTCTGCAACAAGGGACTTGGCACACGTGCAGCGATCATTGACGCAGGAGCCACTGGTCTTTTTAAGCCAGCTGCAGACCAGGTCACATGCTGGCAAGTTACATTTTTTACTCCACTTCGCTGGAATTTCAGCTTCGGGATCATCTATAATAATAAGATATTATTCATTACAAAGTTCTAATAAGTAGTTGCACAGACACAAATTATATTTACCTGTTTGTAAAACTGGGTCTTCTAGGTCAGAGAGAGTTTTTTCAGAAACTTGATCTGAAACAAATATGTACAATAATTAATAAGTACAAGATGGAAGCACGATTGAAAGGAGAACTGCTGATTACTGAAGTATTGAAAGTAGTGGAATGAGGGTTCACCCTATGCAATACCGAAATATTATGAATACCTTCTGCATTGAGGAAGTTGTTACACTTGCAGCGACCATTGACACAAGTGCCACCAGAGTGACCGAATCTGAAACATTGTTGGTCGCACGCTCTGAAGTTACAACTGCTTGGTGAGAGAAATTCCGCAGGGTCAGTCATGTCATCTGCAAGCAAAATAAAGGAACTCTGCAGTGTTACAAATGGCTTGTTCCTCCATATTTAAGTGTAGATATACCAGGTCATGAAAGAAAAGGTGGATAGACTGTGTGAAAGATGATAAGGCTCGAAAGGGGTGACTACCGAGATGACGACTAATAGAGAAGAAACGGAAGAAAAAGACATGTTGCGTCGACCCCAAATAGATTGGCACAAGGGCAGGAGAATGATGAATGTGGTTATGAAATATGGACGACAGGTCGTAGCACTTCTGATCGTTTCAAGCTCTTGGTGATACAGAATCTTGTGGGTTGGAGAGTGATTCTACGATAACTGCATCTGATAAAGATTCTTCTATAAGTTTTTAAATATAATATCTTCTGCATTGAGGTTGCTGATAGATCCGTTCCGGCAGCGTGTAGTTTTAAATTGGAAGCATGTGACATAATTTTTGTCAGTTGGTTTTTATATAAAACTAGCTTTTGCCCGCGGCTTCGCCCGCGTGGATATCGGAACATATCCCACGGGAACAAAAATCCTTCCTTATTTCTTGTCTACATTATAAAGGGAACCTCTGTGCAAAATTTCAGCGTTATAGGTCCAAGGGTTTGGGCTGGGCGTTGATAAGTCAGTTAGGACTTTTCTTTTCATTATATAGCTTCTGCCCACGACTTCGTTCACGTGAAATTTCTTGTGCCCCCGACACACCCCTCGCATCGCATTGCCTTCTTTAACAATTGGGCTTATCAAATGCAAAAATAATTATTAAAGTCCGACTGGCAGTTCCAGAGATTAGCGCGTTCAAACAAACAAAAAAAGTTCAGCTAGTTTTATTCCTGTTTTTGTGCCGTTCCGAGTTTCCGACTTTCTATTTTTCGGTTATTTCTGTCGAGCTGGGTTGCTTCAATGACTCAGTGCTAGCAACTTTAAGGGCTAAAGACACTCATCCTCCTCTCACTCTCACCCCCCCTCTTTCCACCCATAACCCCTCTCTCCCTTAGCATCCCTTTTACTGCCCCCTCTCACACCTTCACCCTCCCCAACCCCTCTCCCTCTCACCCCCTCTCCCTCTCACCCTTTCACCACATCCCTTCCCGCTAACCTCCCCCTCCCGCTCTCACACCCTCTCACATACCCCTCACCGCTCCCCTCCCCGTCTACCCTCACCAACTCCTCCCCTCCCCCTCTTTCCTTCTCCACACCCTACCCCTCACTACACCCTCCTCTCTAACTATACCCTCCCTCCATCATCCTCGCCTCTGCCTCCTCACCACTCCTCCCCACCCTCTCCCTCTCACCAAACCCTGCCCTTCCCCCTTTCCCTCCTCACCACCTCGTCCCCTTCCCCTTTTCCCTCCTCACCACACCTCCCGTTCCCTCCTCCCCCTCTACCCTACCCTCTGGGGAAATGACAAACTTAATTACTTGCTTAGGTTAATTCTAATTTATACAGTTTGCATGCTTTAATTTTAAGAGCAAAACATGTATGATCTGATATTCTCAAATAACACCTATGTAATACCATGTTTTACGCAAATAAAAAATTATCTTATCTTATCTTATCAAGTTTCAAGTTAATTAACCAAATGAATAAGATTTTTCATATAAACTATATTCCCTTTTTTCACCCCCATAGGGGTAGAATTTTAAAAAATCGTTTGGGATATTTCCGTAACTTGACTGAAAGATTATTTACACCAACTTTCGAGTTAATCAAGCCCCGCAGTAAATCCTGCCCTGTAAAGTGGACTACCCCTTTCTACGCCTTTATGGGTAGATTTTCGAAAGACCCTGATACACGTTATTCTTCATTTTTGGTCTCAAGTTTAAATACTGAGTTTCGAGTTAATCAGAACGCCGAACAGTCTATTAACTCGAGGAATAAGATTTTTCATACAAACTTTCATCCCCTATTTGTCTCTCCTTAGGGATGGAATTTCCAAAAATCCTTCCTTAGTGGATGCCTACACTGTATAAGGTATCAATGTGCAAAATTTCAAGTCTCTAGGTCCAGCGGTTTGGGCTGTGCGTTGATATATCAGTCAGTCAATCAGTCAGTCAGGACTTTGAATTTTATATATATAGAAGATTGATTAATGCCAGTTCAATAATATAGGAATCTTATATTACCTTCTGCAACGAGGGACTTGGCGCACGTGCAGCGATCATTGACACAGGAGCCACTGGTCTTTTTAACCCAGCTGCAGACCAGGTCACATGCTGGCAAGTTACATTTTTTACTCCACTTTGCTGGAATTTCGGCTTCGGGATCATCTATAATAATAAGATATTATTAATTACAAAGTTCTAATAAGTAGTTGCACAGACACAAATTATATTTACCTGTTTGTAAAACTGGGTCTGCTAGGTCAGAGAGAGTTTTTTCAGAAACTTGATCTGAAACAAATATGTACAATAATTAATAAGCACAAGATGGAAGCACGATTGAAAGGAGAACTGCTGACTACTGAAGTATTGAAAATAGTGGAATGAGGGTTCACCCTATGCAATACCGAAATATTATGAATACCTTCTGCACTGAGGAAGTTGTCACACTTGCAGCGACCATTGACACAGATGCCACCGCGGAGCTTGAGTCTGCGACATGATTGATCGCACGCTTGGTTGTTGCAGTCACTCGTTTTGTTTTCAATTTCGGTTTCGGGATCATCTGTATAAGAAAAATAAATGTCATTAATTAAAAAGTACTTCTTTAGGCCCATACTTAAAAATAATATTTACCTTGTTGTGAAGCTGAGTCTTCTAAGTTGGAGAGAGATTTTTCGGGAACCTCATCTGGGAAAGATTCGTAATTAAAATGTGTAAATATTACAATATTACTAACCATAAAATCGCTTATAAATTCAATCATTACGGAGTCTTATATACCTTTTTTATTGGTGGAGTTGTAACACTTGCAGCGACCCTTGACACAGGCGCCACTGATGTAGTTGCCGCTGCGACACTGCGAGTAGCATGCTCTAAAGATGCATTTCTTTTGACTCGTTGCAACTTCAGCCTCATCTACGTGAAATTAGAATTTATTTTTATTAAGTGGAACATAATAGATCCGTTCCGGCGGCGTGTAGTTTTAAATTGGAAGCATGTGACAGAGTTTTTGTCAGTTGGCTTTTATATAAAATTGATTAATGCCAGTTCAATAATATAGGAATCTTATATTACCTTCTGCAACAAGGGACTTGGCACACGTGCAGCGATCATTGACGCAGGAGCCACTGGTCTTTTTAACCCACCTGCACACCAGGTCACATGCTGGTAAGTTACATTTTTTACTCCACTTCGCTGGAATTTCAGCTTCGGGATCATCTATAGTAATAAGATGTTATTAATTCCAAAGTTCTAATAAGTAGTTGCACAGACATAAATTATATTTACCTGTTTGTAAAACCGAGTCTTCTAGGTCAGAGAGAGTTTTTTCAGAAACTTCATCTGAAACAAATATGTACAATAATAAAGAAGTACAGGATGGAAGCACGATTGAAAGGAGAACTGCTGAGTACAGAATTATTGAAAGTAGTGGAATGAGGGTTCACCCTATGCAATACCGAAATATTATGAATACCTTCTGCATTGAGGAAGTTGTCACACTTGCAGCGACCATTGACACAGACGCCACCGCGGAGCTTGAGTCTGCGACACAGCTGGTCACACGCTTGGACGTTGCAGTCTTTTGGATTGCTTGCAACTTCGGTTTCGGGATCATCTAATAAAAGAACATTAATAACATACAACTTCTTTAGTTAATTCTCCACAGCAACTTTTCTTTGTAAATATTCTACTTTGTAGTAAATTTAGAATTTTACAGGAGTTTTTGTATTTTAGAAGATACATTTAATAGTTTTTATTTACCATCAAAAACATTCAGAGTTAACACAGATGCGTTGACAATGCACACTGTCCCAAGGACGAAAATTATTTTAGAAAACATGACTTTCTATCTTTTAGAACTTGTACTACTTCGATACTAGCATTATATGCTAATGATACAGGTCGCTTCCTGTGGAGCCTTTTTATAGGGAGCGTTGCAACATCGGGACTTCACCAATGCGAAAAGGATCTTTTGTGAGTCATTAATCTATGTTCAGTCCCGAAGGTCTTTGTTGGTAGAGTTAAACTGATAGTAATTATTGGATTGCAACACAAACATTGTGGACATTGATTTGTCAGAGAAGTACTTCCCAGTACCTACCTATTGCACAGAACGGCGCGACGTTGTCGTAAGGTGGGTCCTATCACCTCTTGCGGCTCTTTTCCTCTCTTTGTTTAGTTACGAATATGTTGTGTCTTATTTTTCATGGCTGTCCAGGTCATCTTTGTGACTTGCCTAGGTTTTAATTTCTTTCATAAACATTAATATGCTTATATAGAATATTTAACATCTCTAACTATTTGCACTATGGTACTAATTTATAGTACATTATGTACTGCCGCGGCCTGCAAAAGGGGCATTGATGGACGAACGTGAAAATGTGGGCAGAGGCGAAACTGATGCACACATATGTGTGTCCATCAACGCCTGGTCGCGGCCAAGGCTTGTATAGTACTTTTCTCAAATGATGCGGAAATTCAAACTAAGCATTTAAACCAATTATTATTTTGAGAATCAATGACGAACAACTATAAGTTTTCACGCGGCATTAAATGTTCATTTGTTTCTTTTTTACTGTAAACAGCTCTATTTGCAAGTAAAGCCAAATCGAAAAAAAAATATCTTTGATAAGTTACCTGCTTGGTTGCCGAAAATTATTTCCAATATATTAAAGTATTTCAGAGTCTGGATTTTTAAACTGATTATGCTATAACGACTTAAACATAACAGGCGACCCACATTTCGTTTTAAAGTTATTTTTACTTAACATCTCTGCCCAATAGCTTTGCGGAATACAGGCGTGATGTTATGTATAGTAAAAAAATCTCATAAGTAGGAAATTTCCATAGACTATGACTTATCATTTACTAACTTACACATCAAGACAAAAGTCTTTGATCAGTGCTTGTTGCCAGTGATGACCTACGGCACTGAAACGTGGTCGCTCACACTGGGTCTAGAAGGCTAAAAGTCACTCAAAGGGCAATGGGGAGGGCTATGCTTGGAGTTTCTGTACGTGATCGAATCAGAAATGAAGAGATCCGCAGTAGAACCAAGGTAACCAACGTAGCCCGAAGAATTGCCAAACTTATGTGGCAGTGGGCAGGGCACATTGCTCGCAGAACAGATGGCCGATGGGATGGAAACGTTTTGGAGTGACGGCCGCGTACCGGAACACGTAACATTGGAAGGCCTCACACAAGGTGGACCGATGCCCTTGTAAAAACCGCAGGAATCCGCTGGATGCGGGAACCACAGAACCGGTCGAAGTGGCCGCCTATGTCCAGCAGTGGACGTCTTTCGGCTTAAATAATGATGATGAACTTGCACATGGAAGTGCTAGGATAATCTTACATGTTTGAAAAAATGTTTGTGGCCAATTCATTACAAATTTACCGACCAATAAACCCCGGACTATTATATTATAAACGGTTTTATTTTGTTTTTGTTTTGTTACGGCTATCATAGTTTTATTAGAATAAAAATAGAAGACACTCTTTTATGCAAACTGTATTATTGCCTCCGAATTAATTGCGTTCATTATAGTTAGGGAGGCGAGGTACTAAATGGCGTAATTCAACGGCGCCGTCGAGACCTATCAAAATCGAAAGATAAAATAATTTCGAAAAGAAAAGCTCGTATGGTAAAAACCATTTTAGCGGTGGGTTTGGCGTGTACGGTTTTTCAAAAATGTTAAAAAAAACAGTTACTTGGGCATTCTCGAGCGCGTCAGATATTCATACTACGTATGCCCCAAGTGCCTCTGATAACAACGGTATACTAATCTGCCGGTTTGCGTGGTGGGGGTAGGCATATAAAGTAGTCAAAAATGCAAAAAAAAAAAATTTACTCGAGCGTGTCAGATTTTCGGAAGGGGTGTTAAGTAGGCCCCAAGGAAGCTCCCTTTAAAAAAACTGACGATTTCGGCGTGACGATAAGTTACGATGAATTTTTGAAAATGCAAAAAAAAAAAGTTTTTTTGAAATACTCGAGCGCGTCAGATTTTCATAGGGGAGGTTTATCTCGGTATCCTGAAAGCATATTTTCTTAATCTGACAAAAATGTTGGTGGGTTCTCTTAATCTGACCGAAAAAGTTTTTTGGTTTCTTTTTTTTTCTTTCTTTCTCCTTGATAAAACGGGGAATTTAAGAATGACAATAAAGCGATAGATACAACCACCGTAAATGTAGATGAAATGTAGTACGAATTGTATTATTTATTGTATAAAAGAATGAAATGATATAAAAATTGTATTATAATTGTATTGTTATGTATGGCCTTTACATTTTTGCTCAATACAATTCAATATAATAAAAGTCACATAATTTAATCATCGTTATTTCATATAAATTTTTTTTAACACCCTCAGTTTTCGAGATATACTCAAAAAACCGGGAGTTTGAGTTTTTATGATGCTTCAAGTCAAAAAGTTTTAACTTAAAATGTTAAGTGACCTTTTTTATGTAAAATAAAATTACCTTTTTTGTTTATTTAAACTTTTTTTTTGTAAAATGTATCGTTCGCGACTTATATGCCGCAACGCGTTTTTCGGAAGACGAAATGGCTCCTCCACACTTCGGGTCATGAGGAAACCGGCAGATTTTGTATTTTTAGTAAGTTTTAGATTATATTCTTCAAAATAAAAAATAAAAAAATCGCGCTCGAGAGTGCCGGATTAACGTTTTTTTTTTACAAGTTCGCGACCCTATAACTCGGCGGCGTCAAGGACTTATCGTCAGATTAGTTAAATTTAGTCTTAAAACACTAAAATCAACCCCCAATATCTTAATCTGACGCGCTCGAGTATTTCAGACTATCGATTTTTTTTTACTAATCTGATCGTCTATCCTAGGCGCGCGTCACTGCATAATATAGAGCTAAATACTTTACAAGGTTGTTCTATTAGGTCTAAGGTATCTCTCATATCTTAAACTGCCACGCTCGAGTATTACCGAAATTCCCTTATTCGCCTCCCTAACTATTATGGCTGTGCTTTCTAAAGAATTTTTAATTTTAGTGTTATTTAGATATACTTACATACAGCAGTAAATTAGATATGAAGCAAACGCTGATATAATGTTATGATAATTATCATTCATCAACAGGATTCCCAAACACTTTGTAACTATTACATTTTAGATTTTTAAAACGAGTTTTTCCGCCACTCGTGGTGCGTCAATTTTAATACTTCCTTTCCTTCTGACATTTGCCACAAGTCGGCGGTTTTTAGCGCACGAAGTTGGCATCACTCGGCGCATGAGTCGATCGTCTCATTAGTTCGATTCGATGAAGCTGTACACAGTGATCAAAAACATTATAAACAGTTCTATACGTCACAATGTGCAATAAATATACAGCGATACACTCGTGTTTGGTTTTAAAAAACAATTTAAGACAATGAAAGTGAAATTATTTAGTTTATTTATCGTTCTTGTGATATTAAGTATAAGTATACAAGGTTAGTACCAAACATGTTTTTGAGTTCGTTCACAATTTGTGTTGCTGATATAATTGTTATCTGCTTCACGGTTCATATTGTTCTGGCTCAGTATTGTCTCTTTTGTTTCATATTGTTTAAGAACTTTTATCGCGTTTAAGTTCAGTTATTGTTAAGTCTGCAAGTTGTAATGTGACTTATGTACGTCGCGGTTACGATCGGCAGTTGTTTTGTTTTGAACGACGACTACATTACTGTTTAAAAGCCTTTAAATAAAACTGGTTCTTGAGGAAAATAATAAGCAGCTCTGCATCTATCTGCATATTGAACCAGTACATAATAAATACGAAATATCGATCAGAACACGTGTAGGTAGATAATTTTGTAAATAACTTATTTGAGTAAAGTAACTCGATAAGTACAATAGTTAATTGATTTGAAGTTTGAGTAGAGCCTCTCGTTGACTATAGGTATCCAAATAACAAATCCACCGCTTTAGATAAGCAACGTAATTAAAAAGGAAATATAAACGATAAGGAAACATAAATGTGCTTACATTTATTTCACAGTTGCATCATCTATAATCTATATAATTATAAAGAGAAGTCCTGACTGACTGACTGATTGACTGACTCATCAATGCCCAGCCCAAACCCTTGGACCTAAAGCTGAAATTTTGCACAGAGTATTACTATAAAAAGTAGACGAGGAATAAGGAAGGAATTCCCGGTAGTATGTTCCCGTGGGATTTTTTTCCGACATCCACGCGGGCGAAGCCGCTGGCAAAAGGTAGTTTATTTATCATATTTGTTCATGTCTTCATTAAACTGATCCAGGACTAAAAACGTATACATATAGTCGCATCTGTTAGAATTTAAGTTCATTATGGTCAGCAATAATATGACAGTTAAAAGTACTACTTCATCGCAGAGATAAGATGTAATTTGTGAAGTTCAAATTGATAAACTCTTACAACACAGAACATTATTATAATAACATTGGAATAAAATAAGTACATACGGCTACATATCAAGCGATACATTTCCAGTATAAGCTGATATCGCGTTGTGTAGGATTTCCGTACAATGAGATATCAGCTTATACTGGAAATATATAGCTTGATATTATGTAGGTGTGTGTACACGATGCATAATGCTTATTAGGAGCGTTATTTTTATTTTATTTTATTTCCTATGGGATAACAAGCGGCATATTAAAAATAAACGGAAATAACATTCAACTTAATAAATATACCTACAGTGGAAAATGTACTGGGTACATTACCTACATTTTCCACAGATTACTTTAAACTTAAATGTTTACAAACTTATGGCAAACGTTATCTGTAGTCACGGCAAAATCAATTAAACGAATAAAAGAAACAAAAAAACACAACAAAACAAAACTGTTTTGTACTTATATTGCATCCTATTATTTTATTGTAAGTAGTTAAGTAGCAACAGCCCATCGTCCAATGCATTAGTCTACAAAAGGTTAACAAATTGAGGAAACGTCGAAGTATCGTGAAAGTGGCTATAATGCTTTCCATGGTATCCTGTCATTTCACCGAAAATTATTTTACAAATTTTCACTTGACAAACAACTATTAAATAAATAAATAAATAAATATCCTTGGACATTTCACACAACGCCATCTAGTCCCAAGCTAAGCAACCTAATGCTTGTGTTATGGCACAGAATAAATAATAGTACTAACGTAGTTATGGTAACGAGATGGCTGATAAACTACTTATATACATTTTTTTTTGTAAATACATACATATTATAGATAGAAAAACACCCAGACTCGGAACAAATACTTGTAGGTCGTACAAAATAATATTTGTTCCGTGCGGGAATCGAACCCGCGACATGATGCGCAGCAGTCAATCGCTCAACCACTGCGCCAACCGTGTCGTCAAATTGGCAAAAACACGATTTGTTATTTCATCACTTTACAACAACAAGTTTAGCAAATAGATCATTTTATCAAACTAATTAAGAAAGTATTATTTGTTATCTCATAGTCATAAAACAACGTTTGCAAAAAAAAAAGTTTTCTAAACAACCCTTTGGATAAACAAGGCGAAGCGTGGTGTTTGTTAGGTTATGTTACTCGCAAAACTTTATGAGCTTTCTCAACGTAGGACCCAGTACGAAACCGCGCATGGTACGGCTGAGTACACAATCATTATTGTAAGATGTGAAACATTTTTTATACTACCTATGTGCCTTACCTACATTTGTTCATCACAAAAATAACTAGCTTTTAATATACTTTTAGGCCACTCGCGTGTAAGTTCCGACTTTCCGAGTAGTTCCGAGATCTCATAAGGTTTTGCGCGTACTGTGGGTACTACAAATTTCAGCAATGGTGGGGGTATAGGGCCGATGCCACCGGGGTCACGGGTTGTTCGAAAGAGATACCGTGGCCCTGGCATAGGCAACTAAAGGAACACGGGTGGGTTTTAGTCAGTAAAAATCTGACACGCCCTTCCGCTCCACCCAGAGCGGGGAGAAGTCATTTGATGATTTCCCATCCACAAAAAAAAAATGTACTTACTACAAATTGGCAACAAATGGTACGTTTTCTTATCCATTTGTTAACATTTTAATCAGATTCTTTTGGGACAGGCTATAGAATCACGTATGTGCTAGACACGAGCAACTGCCCAGCAAACATTCGTCTCAGTCAAGATGACTGATGGTCTGATGGTGAATCTTGTTACAAGGTGAAATGTAATTCTCCTCGACGTATTCTCTCGTATGTTTTGAATGTTAGATATGTTCTCAATCACTAAATGCCCTTAAAGATGACTAGAATAATTAAAAAAAATATTATTTTTTGGTCCTTCAGTATTTTGTCAATGCTTCCTATTGAAACATGTCGTCAGAAAAGATTTGAGTACGAATGTGCAACGGATGGACTGTGTGAAAGATGATATTATGCTTAGAAAGGGAGCGACTACCGAGATGACGAATAATATGGAAGAAAAAGACATGTTGCACCGACCGCAAATGAATTGGGATCAGGCCAGGAGAATAATGATGATGACTTCATAATGGGAAAATGGTTCTCTGCTGGACGCAGGTATGAAGATGTAAATTAATATGGTTGAATGATGTAGTTAGTCATCATCATCTGCCTAGCCTTTTCTTAACTATGTTGGGATTGGCTTCCACTTTAACCGGATCCAGCTGAATACCAGTATTTTACATGGAGCGACTGCCTATCTGACCTCCACAACCCAGTAACTCAATAACACGATACCCTTGGGAAGACTGGTTGTCAGACTTTTCGGGCTTCTGACGACCCGTAACGATTGTTACAGCTTACCGTTCTTTCCGAGGCACGGGGAGTCTTGATATGTCTATGGTCCCTTGGAGTTCTAAAAAATTCAAGCTTCGAAGTCAACGCAATAAAAAAATACGGCCATCTATGAGACATATTTTGATACTCGCAAGTAAATCAAAACCTATAGGGTACTTCCCGTTGACCTAGAATCATGAAATTTGGCAAGAAGCAAGGTCTCACGGGTTGTCTCAAGGGTTGTTCATTTGTAATTTCATCACATGAAAAATTTCTTTGACTTTGAAGCTTTTTTTTTTAGACCTCTAGGGACCATCGCTTAGAGGTCTAAAAAATAAAGCTTCGAAGTCAACGTAATAAAACAATACGGCCATTTATGCGACATATTTTGATACTCGTAAATAAATAAATTAAAACCTAAAATGGACTTCCCGTTGTCCTAGAATCATGTTTGGCAAGAAGCAAGGTCTTACCTTGCAAGTAAAGGATAAATTCCGAAAATCGTTAATTTGTAATTTTATCGCATAAAAATTTCATTTATTGGGGTGTCTAGTTTTTCAACTACAATGTTAAGTTTGTTTTTGGGATAAATAATTTTCAACTACGGAACCCTTTATTTTGCGTGGTCCGACACGCACTTGGCCAGTTTTTTTAGGGTTCCGTACCTCAAAAGGAAAAAACAGAACCCTTACAGGATCACTTTGTTGTCCGTCTGTCTGTCTGTCAGTCTGTCAAGACCCTTTTTCTCAGGAACGCGTGGAGGTATCAATTTGAAATTAATACCAAATACGTAAGTCTATAGTCCCTTGGAGTCCTAAAAAACTCAAGCTTCTAAGTCAACGCAATAAAAAGATACGACCAATTATGCGACATATTTTGATACTCGCAAGTAAATCAAATCCTATAGGGTACTTCCCGTTGACCTAGAATCATGAAATTTAGCAAGAAGCAAGGTCTTGCAGCACAAGTAATGGAAAAAGTCGGAAAGTTGTTAATTTATAATTTTATCACATACAAAAATATTTTCAAGTATATCATCTGTCAAGGCCCTTTTTCTCAGGAACGCGTGGAACTATAAAGTTAAAATTAATATCAAATACGTAAGTCTATGGTCCCTTAAAGTTGTGAATAAATCAAGCTTCTATGTCAACGCAATAAAAAAATATGGCCATTTATGCGACATATTTTGATACTCGCAAGTAAATCAAAACCTATAGGGTACTTCCCGTTGACCTAGAATCATTGGTAAGAAAGCAAGGTCTCACAGCACAAATAAAGGAAAAAGTTCGAAAGTTGATTATTTGTAGTTTTATCACTAAAAATAGTTTTTAGTCTTTTTTTCTGGCAAAATGTGGGTGTACTCTAGGTAGGTACACCTCTGCCCAATCCTTCGGGGATACAAGGCGTGATGTTATGTTTAAGAATAGTTTTTTGCGAATACACACTTAAATATACAGTTGGAGAATTGTCTGTCACGTACTTATATCAATGTATGGGTGAACATGTTTTTCAACTCAATGCTAAGTTTGTCTTTGGGATAAATTCTTTTCAACTACGAAACCCTTCATTGTGCGTGGTCCGACACGCACTTGGCCGGTTTATTAAAATAAATAGGTACACTATTTCGCCGTATCTACTGTGTGCTGGCAACCCAATGTGTCCCTCGTTTTAGAGAAACAGCTTTGTTCCCCATACAGAGTAGTTCCATACACTTACATTGACTAGGTTTTCCTGAAAGAATAAATGAATTAGGTAGACTAATTATTGCAGCTTTGGGGCTGTTACCTAGCGGCGAGTGGGTAATTATATTTCAGATCTCGTAAGTACTACAGACTTCTCTCTTACGCCGCGGCCACATTAACGGGATGTGCCATTGATTATCGCGTTGTAGGGCGTTAGCCGTAGGCGTAGCCACTACTTACCGCGATAATTTGACCGAATCTTGACCGAATTTAACTACCGCGATGTTTATGGTGTTTATGGGCATTGATGTTGACGTATTAACGTCAACTCTAATTAAATAATAATAATTAAAAAATAATAATACCGTTAAATCTAATGCCGTGGCCACTAATGTGGCCACGGCATTAGAATGTAAAGTAATATCACCATTTCACTACTTCTTATCGTAATTAAGTCATTAGCTGTGAAATTCATGACAATAGTTTAAAAACTATTCGCCACCAGGAACCACAATGGTACTGCGAAAAACGACAGTATAATTAGCTGGAACATTTTAATGTCTTCAAATATTCTTGCCTATTTAACTTGTACAGTTTAAGGTTTTCACTCATTACACCATTCAATCGGCGACAAGTCACCACCGTATATGGGCATTTTTTTTTAAACTGCTACCTACTTTGAAAACAGCTTACTAATATTGTTTTGGATATTTTAGCAAATTCTTGGTTTAGTCGAATGATAAATTTTACGAATTTTTCTAGGTATGTATTTTTTTTATTATATGGAGCTTATTTCAAATAATATATGTAAATAAATAGTAACTTAGATACGTTTTGGTCATGACCGTTACCAAATAATAAGGACAGTACTGCAAGACGTAAGATGACACATTTCAGGATTTAATTTTGTTACTTTTTTTTTTAAATTTCTGTTGGCAATTTAAGTAAAAAAGAAAACTAGTCTTTTGGAACTATTTAATAATTACTCGACACTTATATGTTATAAAAATGTTAATTATTTGCAACTTGTATGTGTGGGACATCCCATAAGTGGGTTGGTAGACATTTTGACGAAAATGCCCATATTCACTTGTTTGTGGAGAAAGCAACATTTTACTACCAGTAGACATTTTGCGAAAGCGACATTTTGCGCCTGAGCCGTTAATAATAAAGCTACAGTAGTTTATCTGGGCAGTCTGGGCAGTGGGTCCGACAAAATTAAAAGAAAAATACCAAATAAAAAAAAACAAAGACTGACGCGCCGTGGTATACAGGGCTATTTTAAATTCGCTAGCTAAATTCCCCTGAACATAAATGTTTTATCATTACTATTAATCACTTGAAATATTAGTTCAAAAAATCGTTTTTTTTTTGTGCAATTTTTTACAGATGTGATGGTTAGGTAGGTACTGATATCTAAAGATGATAAAACATAAGAAAACAGTTTTTATCAACTCATAGTTCAATTAGCAACACTATCAGCAGTCGTCGATCTCCCAAAAAAAAACCCATAAAATATTTTTATTTTTAGGGTTCCGTACCTCAAAAGGAAAAAACGGAACTTTATAGGATCACTCGTGTGTCTGTCTGTCTGTCCGTCTGTCACAGCCAATTTGCTCCGAATCTAATGGACCGATTAAGTTGAAATTTGGTATACATATGGACTTCTGTGACCCAAACATGTATGGCTAAAGTAAATAAATGAATTTTGAATATGGGGGTCACTTTTAGGGGACAAATAAGAAAATTAAAAAAAAAGTTTTGCAAACTGTACCTATGAGGATTTCAAATATATTTTTTTATAATTTTTAAATAAATAGTTTTAAAGTTATTTAAGAAAATAGACGAAAATTGACCGTTCCCCCCGTTTCTTATCTCCGAAACTACTGAGCCTAAAATTTTGAAAAAGAATAAGTACAGAAAATAGTTCTATACCTGTAGATTACAGGAAAACCTATAAGAAGTTTGTGGTCTTAAAATAACATGGTAAATCTGTCAATAGAGCAAACTTACATTTACTGTTGGAATGTATGGGAGAACATGTTTTTCAACTATAATGTTAAGTTTGTTCTTGGGATAATTAATTGAATTCCAACTACGGAACCCTTCATTGTGCGTAGTCCAACACGCACTTGGCCGGTTTTTTTTAACTTTGTTTAGATATCGCTACCCCTGGCTATAGCCAATTTAAAATAACCCTGTATATTACTTACAGGAACCATCTCACACGATAATTCCCCTACCCATAACTTCTTCCCCAATATATTGTTTTACATGTGACAATCCGGTTCGTTGCATTCTATGATACGGTGTAATGGGTGACCACCTTTCGGTACTAGGAACTTTAACCGAGAAAATTAAAAGAAAATTACGACTGCACCGAGCGTTATCAGTTTTCTCATAAGCCACGAACCGAGGCTACTCTTTCACGCGAGATAACAATAAAATTGTCGTTCTTTTAATTTTATGTTTCGTGTTTATGACTAGAATTTATATTAAGGTGTTTTAAACAATTTAATAAAATGTAGTTTTAAGAGGAGCTTGTGGCTAAGTAATAACAGCCGCACGGGTCGATCTATCAGGTTAAGCTACGCTTGCCGAGGTTGGTGTGTGGATGGGTGACCATCGATACAAACCGAGATTCCTCCGTGCCTCGGAAAGCACGTTAAGCCGTTGCGCGTTGGTCCCGGCTGTCATTCGTGAATCTTTGACAGTCGTTACGGGTCGTCAGAAGCCCCACCTCCTTCTGCGAAGCAGTGATGCTCGCGAAAGAGGAGGCGGAACGCGTGAGGGAGAGGCAGCGTCACGCCCTCAGTCGCCGCAGGAGACGCCCTGGGCGGCGGGAATCGCGATGCGATTTCCGGCCACCGTAGGCGCGGGCCTGCGGACGGTGAGTAGCGGGTAGCTCGCCGTCCGGTAAGGAAACAATATAGGTAGGCCCGAGTCGACGGCGCGTTGTGTTCCACGCGCGCCTCAAAGAGATGTCAGCAAATGATGGGGTCCAATAGGGCCGATGCCACTGGGGTCGCGGGTAGTTTAAAAAATATACCGCGGCCTGGCATAGGCAACTGAAGGAACACGGGTGGGTTTTAGTCAGTAAAAGTCTAACACGCCCTTCCGCTCCACCCTGAGCGGGAGAAGTTATTCAGAAGCCCGAAAGTCTTACAACCACACTTACCAAGGGCTATAGTATTACCCAGTGACTGGGTTGTTGAGGTCAGATAGGCAGTCACTCCATGTGAAATACTGGTTTTCAGCTGCATCCGGTTAGACTGGAAGTCGACCAGTTACTTTCAAAGTTTTGTGATTTTCAAAAATCGAGCAGTTACAGAACTTGACTAAAACCTTGTTAGTCAGTTTATTAAATGGCGCATTTTTACACACAAAACGTCTTTATAATGGTCTGAATTCGTCAAACGATCCTTTTCTGTACACGGAGTACCAGTTGAGTAGTCATTCAATGTTCCTAAAAGTCAAAAACGATTAATAAAATGTATTAAAGGAATTTGAACGAAACTGAATTAAAAGGTAGGTTCTTGTTAGACCGGTTATGAGTAGTCTAGACAAGTATTATGTACCTAGTTTATTTGATAGCGTAGGTATACCGGATGACTTTTATACCGTCTTGAAAAAAATAGAGTGAACGGAGTAGAAGCCTATGGCATACCTACATAGTTATTTTTTTTTTTTAAATAGCTTAGACAAATTGATTTAAGTATCAATAAATACCGCAAATTCGAAGTAAACTTTTCATACTAGAAGAATAAAAAGAAAAATTTTGAAACAATTAATTAATCGTTAAAAAATATCGAAATTAAAAAAAAAACGAGAATTTCTTTTTAGTAAAAAAAGAAAAGAACTAGGTATGCCATAGGCTTCTTCTCTGGACGCCTATTTATTTCAAGGTGGTAAAAAAAGTCATCCGGTATAGGTACTTACATAAACAAGTTCGTGTTAGTTTGTTATTATTTTTTATCAGACGAATCCAAGGTAAAACCGTAACAATATGGCACTAGTTAAATGCACGTGCACAATTATAAGGTCATCAACCTTTACAATATGAATGAGTCTAACGGCTGGGAATACCACATCTGACCTGTGACTTGGCTACCGACGCAGTTACCTTGATGTTGGGAAAAGTTTAATAAAGTAAGTCCTTATTTTAGTTTTTTAATAGTTTTAGTTAGGTTAGGATTTTAGGATATTTTTTTTATGTATTTCTTTATGTGATAAGGTGATAACACACCACAAATTAACGATTTTCGGACTTTTTCCTATAATTGTGCTGTGAGACAATGCACCAGCTTGTGAACTATACTGTCGAAGATAACTAGCAGCGATGTACACATACTAGTGTCACTACGCTAATCACCTGTCCTTGAATTGTCCATACTTACGTAATTAATTACTCACTGATGTTTTCCTGATAATATCACATTTTAATCAGCTGTTTTTTTATCAGGCAGTGCATTGCTCGAAGGAATTGCATGTAGTTGCAATATCTGGTTCTATGTTTACCTGATTATTAATTATTCTTTAAAGGTTCAAACTGTGTGGGGAATCCCAGGGGCTCACACTCATTATTCTGTATGTGTGAAGAATAAATATGGTGGTTTGACATATTTTCTATCCTGTCAAACTGCAATATATTTTATTCCTCAGATAAAAGATACAGAAAAATCGACCCGAAGGCGCTGAGTAAATGATAGACAATTTGACAGCGGACAATTTGTCCGAGACGATAGAACTTATTGGTAATCTATTATGCAATAAAATAAACCACATGTAGAACAAATAGACTCCCAGGATTTCCATAAGATTCCAAGTTGTCCGCACAAATTGTCCATCGTCAAAAATAAACACGAAGCAAGGTGACCTCTTCTGTAGTAGGTATCACTTAATTAAAAAAACTTGAAAGAAAACGAAAAAAACTTGCAATAAATAAGTACACAAGTTGATCTTGATTTGACATCAGAGATTTCATTATTCATTATTACCAATCGATAAGTAGGTACCACACTACAGGATAAAAACCAAAAAGAGTCCATTTTGTATTTTACGGTACCTATTCCTTTGTTCTCAAACCCGCTAACTAATGTAAATAAATCCCGTTGATTATATCTGGACAATTATTTATGTTTATTGCATCCTTAATTATACGGTTGTTAAGTTTAAACTTCAAATGTGCTTGCATTGTAATAAAATTCATCTCCAAGAGAATTATAGGTATTTATAATATTTTTAACCGACTTCAAAAAAGGAGGAGGTTCTCAATTCGGTTGTATGTTTTTTTTTTGTATGTTTTTTTTTTTGTATGTTTGTTACCTCAGTACTCCGTCATTTATGAACCGATTCGGAAAATTCTTTTTTTATTTGAAAGGGTATACTTCCAGATTGGTCCCATTTTGATCAAAATCCAGTTCTGATGATGGAATCCATGAGGAATCGAGGGAACTCCTCAAATATTATAGGCATACATATACGTATTTTGGTATTTTCATCAACAAATCAGGCGTTTGCATTCAGAAAGTATCATCTGGTGAAGTGGAACTGATGAAGAAGATGAAGAAGACCACAGAAAGCCACGGGAACTCCTCAACGATGATAAGTATTTCACGGGTGGCGATAAGATATCTCGATTAATAGTTAAGCGACTATGACGAAGCTTTAAATAAATGGTACCATCGAAGCGATCTGATGAAGAAGCCGGAAGGTAGGCATCGGAACTCAGTAATAAAATAATGTATCCTTGCCGTGTTTGGGCTTATTGGAATCGTCATGATGGCTATAAATGATTCAAATTGCGCTAGGTACTTGAGTTGTCAACTAAAACTACGCCTACCAAACTTCTGACACGACTTAGCGCGACGTATTTGCTTTTTGCAACGTTTTTATTTGAAATGGTA
This sequence comes from Cosmia trapezina, assembly GCA_905163495.3. Classification (NCBI taxonomy): domain Eukaryota; kingdom Metazoa; phylum Arthropoda; class Insecta; order Lepidoptera; family Noctuidae; genus Cosmia; species Cosmia trapezina. Next base: position 21,852,901 of record LR991024.1, read on the forward strand.
TACTCCTGAGATGGTCGCATAAAAATATCTTCAAGTTCTGATGAGTGGGTTTTAAGTTAGCTTCAATAATTTAATACGTATTTTTCCCCATTTAGTCTATGTGGATGATCTCTAATTTATTTTGCAGAGTGGTGTTCAGATTTGTGTGGGGTAGGCACCACTAAAAAGTGAAAAATAAAAAATTTTTACACAAAAAAAAACAACCGACTTCCAAAAAAACACTACAAAGTGAAAAATAACTTTAATTTCGGAAGTCGGTGGCAAAAAAAACGAAAGTAAATAAAAAACCAAAGACACCGACTTCCGAAATTAAAGTTATTTTTCACTTTGTAGTGTTTTTTTGGAAGTCGGTTGTTTTTTTTTAATGAGCATTTTTACTAAGAAGTATAGACGGCCTAGAGTACATTATGGGCGAGTCTTCTTCCTAATTCGTTAAAACTACATACGTTTCGTCTCTACAAAGTGTATTTTATTATTGTGCCTCATTTTAAAAACGTCTATCGGGCCTCTATGAGTTAACTGGCTTCGGCCCATCGTACACCATCCAAAGGTCCGGTACCCCAAGGTCCCGAGAATTGTCAGTCAGCAATTTATAAATAATATTATTATTTATTCACTAGCTCATTCATGAATATTATTAAAATGTTCAAGAGTTTTGTAAAGATACACAAACAAGCTAACATTAAAATTGTGGTGATGATAATAATAATACCTAATAACCCCCTTATTCATAAAAAAACTAAAACAGTCTACATAGGATATTTTATTATAGTCCAGTAAAAATAGTGTTTGAGATTGCATTAAAGACACTTTAGTAAATTGGTTTTAAAATAATAGTATAGTTATTTACGTATGCATTCGTGGCAATTTTGTGTTCATATGGTCGGAGGAACCTCAGAAATACCTAAAGTTGTGTTTTTACTGTTTAACGTTAAACAAAAAACACACTTTAGGTGAAAAGTAAGATTATCGTCTATAGCCAGCCTAAAATTATAGTACATAAGTAATCCCTCGGTTTGGGTACAAAATTCTTAACATTACGAGATTTTTTCTTTCATGGTGTGATAAATGAGACTTAAAAAATCGCACTTTCGGGGATTTTTCTGTTTATACATTCCAAACGTTAGCCTCGAACCTATGTTCAGTTTTCACCTTGGTGACTTCTCAGGAACATAGTTAAAAAGTGTTTTATCATGTTTTGTATATTGTACATAAAAGACACTTGAAATATTTTTTAGGCTGTGCATTAACATTTTCATTCTTCATATGTAAGTGTCATAATCCCCTGATTAAGTGATAAGGATTCTTCGCAAAATGCATAAAACCTAAATTACCTACACAATATAAAATGCCAACCTTGACCGAGCGCCTTGCATCCCCCGCGTCGGTGTGCGAGAGGGACGAAGTTATCGGATGTGAAAAAGATGGAGCTATTGTTTAACTGCTCAAATAATTACTGAAAATTTTCTTCTCATTACGCAATGAAATTGTTTACGATGCGGCCGGATTTTGGTACTTATTTATTATGTCTTGCGTAATATGCGGAAAGTCCTTAGATAATGATTCTGTCACCGTTGGCAGTAAAGGTTTTAAAACTCTATGTTTTAGTGAGCTTCGGAAAGACAATTTATTTCATTTCTCGGATAATGTGCCAATGATTTTACATACAAATTGCCGAAAACAGTAGTATACAAATCAAAAATGCGAAAGGTATAATACCATGCCTACTCTGCAATCTACCCACTCGCGCGACAATTGCACGAAACTGTACCGGAACGAAAAGCCAGGATTGTCCGACTACACGAAACTGACGTTGTTGTTGTTATGTCAGCAAAGAGAAAAATCTGAAATTATTCTATTGTTAGGATTTTAATAAACTCAGTACACAGTTATACCTATGGGATATAATAAATGTGCTTTACATCAGGATAAGCGCATTTTTTCTATCAACTACCGCCTTCTGGTTCAAATCATGTAAGGTAAACGCGGGTGAAGTTGACAGTGACCCAGTAGTCGTCTAATTATCTAAAAACATCAATATCTTTTTCTACTAAACACAATGATGTTAATAGTACTAGATCAGTAGTGTACGGCGCCGAAGCGTTACTACATCGTATATGTCCGCAGGCATATCCGAGTTCAGTTGTCAGCTTGACGTCAAGTGAGCAATTGCTTAGCGATAAAAATATCAAAATAGTGAAATGTGCGATTAAAATTTGTATGTCACGGTCTGAAAAGATTACTAAGGCAAGTGGTATGTTCCTGTAAGTCTAAATTATTATTGTAATCTGTTTGGATTAAACATACTGTACAGTACCCAAACACTCACTGAATGGAAAAGTACCCAAACAGTCACTGAATACAAAAGTAACACATGTCACGTGTAAGTATGTCAAAGGTTTTAACCTAATATATCACTACATCGTCCACCAAAATTAATTTTATTAGCAATAAATAATCTTATATGTAATGACTAATGACCATGAGTTTATATTTTTAAATGAAAAATAATAGATTGTTTATGATCACATTGTGTTATATAGTGGTGTGCTGTGCGAAAATAAACCGGTTCATTTTCAATTAAAGTAAACTAGCTGCGCCCTGCGGTTTCACCCGCGTAGACCGGGATAAAAGTAACCTATGTGTTAATCTGGGGTATAAGCTATCTACTTACCAAAATCCCAAATCGGTCCAGCCGTTTGAGCGTGAAGAAGTAACAAACATACAAACAAACAAACACACGCACTTACAAACTTTCGCCTTTATAATATTAGTGTGATGTGATTACTGTGATTAGTAATCGATTATTAAATCGAATTGTTAAACTACGATCAAATACAAGTTAGTTTATAAATCCAAGATACGTTTCAGAATTTTTAAGATTGACAAACTTATCTAACTCAGTAGTGAAACCCAGAACAGTCGTCGTAATTTCTTTTAAATGACGTACTTTTTTAGGGTTCCGTACCTCAAAAGGAAAAACGGAACCCTTATAGTATCACTTCGTTGTCCGTCTGTCTGTCTGACTGTCTGTCAAGACCTTTTTTATCAGGAACGCGTGGAGGTATCAAGTTAAAATGAATATCAAATACGTAAGTCGTCTATGATCCTTTGGAGCTCTAAAAAAAGCTCTAAGTCTACGCCGTAAAAAAATACGGCCATTTATGCAACATATTTTGATACTCGCAAGTAAATCAAAACCTACAGGGTACTTACCGCTGACCTAGAATCATGAAATTTGGCAAGAAGCAAGGTCTTACAGCACAAGTAAAGGAAAAAGTCTGAAAACCGTTATTTTGTCATTTTATCGCATAAACATTTTTTTTTGGATTTCTTGTTTTTCAGCTACAAATGTTAAGTTTGTTTTTGGATACATTCTTTTCAATTACGGAGACCTTCATTTTGCGTGGCCCACACGCGCTTGGCCGGTTTTTATTACTATTAAAATGGATCGAAACAGATAAACTATAGTAATTTACGTTATTTAATTTTCATCGCAACGTATGTACATTCATCATAAACGCGTCAATAGGTGCAGTACTAGACAGAGTGATCTCTTATTTGTTTTCCAGGGTACCTAAAGATTAGAAGCACATGGAAATATTCCATATTACAATCTTTCATTATAATTGATTCAATGAAAACCTTCATTAAATTCTTGGGAAATGATGTTGATCGTTGGCAACTCTGGCCGTTTTTCGGGTAACAATGTCTTGTCTCATTTCAACGTAATTAGTTTGACGGTAGAAGAAGTGAGACCATCATAGATTATTTTGACAGATTGACATATTTATGTATCCGTTTCAAAGCTACGTGTTTAAACTCGTACAAGTCGGTAAGTCGGTACGTTTTTCTGAATTATTTTGTAGGACGCTGCGCCTCTAGTATTATAATACCTCATTGACTAAACATTAAACTTGCCGATTTTATGCCAACCTATTCTTGGTAACATATTGCAACGTCTGAAATATTTTACTTGAAAAGTGTGTCCGACAAAAATTTATTTTTTTTGCAAGTTCAGCTGCTAAATGTGAAGTCGGCACGTAGTTTTGTTTTTCAATTTGTGAAACTTCAGTTGGGTCTACGCTAAGTCTGATTATTTGATGAATTAGTTAAGTTAATTTGCTAACGATAGGAGTAACTTGAAATTTGGAACACTTTAATCACAAAAGTATTTTTTTTCGAACGTGACATCTATTGGTACCTAAAAATTCCTACTTGACCCAGATCTCGTCATTTAATAGTTGCCTCTAAACCCGCCAAATTCTAGGTATTTTAGTGTTTTATGCCACAAAATGCGAATAATAACTATTATTGTGACCGCAACATAGTTGTTAACGCTTTTGTACACACAACATTAATTAAATTTTTAGAAAATTACATTTTGCAGTAATAAACTACTTAATACATTTACGGTTTAGTTTAAGTCATAATGAATTTGCTTCCTAAGATAAATTTATGGGTAATAAAGGGTGTGCAAGTTGTTAGAATGATTAGCACCACTGGGCCAAACTGGTCCACTGGATCCGGCGGGTCCTTCACATGCCCTAATCTTGTTGATTCTGGAAAGAAGCCAGTTCATTCCAAAGAGAAAATTATTAAGAACATGTCATGCGTTGAGCCACATTGTTCCAGCGTATATCTTCGGCAAAACCGAAATATAGCAAATAAAATCGTTACCTATGTCGGAGGGCAACCCGGAAGGCACACAGACTGTCGCAAAAGCTTTGGCAAAAACAGAAGCGTCTGGCAAGGAAGCAAGTGAATTCTTAACACGTTTTTACGGTGACCAGGTAAAATATTATTATATTATAATAGCAGGTCACGTTACTACAAACTGTAAAATTTTCTCATTCAATTTTGAACTTAACAATGCCCGTAATGACAGGTGCGACTGTCAACGTGCTCGCGCGATGTTAAAAGAGCGTTAAATTCTCCCGCCAAGTATTGCGAACGGGTGTTACGGAAGGCGCGTTTTGACCATGTTGGACGAATTGAGGCCAAGTTGGCATCCTTTCTGGTAGCAAGGAGTTCTGATCGCTGTCTAAATCGGTCTAGACAAATTTCTGCCATTTGCTGCCTCTTATGCTTAAGTCTGATGGAACGCTGGCTCATCCCGCGCAAGAAAGTGCAAACTTATTAGCCTTTATCTTTGCCGAAAATTCACGCCTTGATGCGGCCTCTAACATACCCCACTGTAGTTCCACAATGCCGGAGATGGCAATCTGGTCAAATTCAATGCTCTGAAAACAAAGGCGTCTCTTTTCACTGCCAAAAGGAGTCAGTTTCAGTTACCTCCTACTTTCCGAGGGGCATCTGTACTAGTTACCGACCGCCTAGAGCTTTTGGGCATGGAGTTGACGTCTGATCGGCTCAACCATCGAGTCAAAAGCACAGACTTAATTCCGGACAAAAACTGATTCTGTTATTCTGATCGCACATATTTTTTTGCCAGACGTCTCTTAAAATTTTTAAGCAAAAATATGTTACAATTTAATTAACCTTGCTGTTTTTATTACCTCCTGCTCTGCTACAACCTTTAGTAAATCTTAGCATTCAGTCTTCTACCTACCTTTGGTTTCTTAGACTCTTAACAAACACGTACAGTATGTTCAAGGTCTGAGAGTTCACATTAACACAAAAAATTGAACACGACTGGGTCCTTTTGACGAGTAATAGTACAAATCCGACGACTATTGGTACAAATCGCCCTTTTTTTTTAACTATCTAAAGTACTAAAATTACCTATTAGTCTCTTTTTGCATGGAACATTTGTTCCATTCTGTATCTGAGAAGGACGTTGTTAGCTGCGCTACAGTTTATACTTTTGCAGTTATCATCGTTTTACTTGTGTACCTAGGTACTTCTTGTGTTATTGTTCCAAAATATATTTTTTTTAATTTTGCTGATATTAATATTTTGCCTAGAAGTAGGTACACGCGGCTACACATCAAGCTATACATTTCCAGTTTACACTGACCACTCATTGTTAGGAAATCCTATACAATGCGAGATCAGCATATACTGGAAATGTATAGCTTGATCTGTAGCCGTGCGTACTATTTCATTTTAAAACACCACATCTTTGTTTACTCATGTGGTCTAATTACACGAATCCAAAATAAAATTTATGTAATAGACGCGGCCGCTTGATGCATCGCGACGCCGCACAGTGGGCCCATACTGAAAATTAGTGGACTTAGGCAACAAAGTTCCTATATCGATGCGATTTTTTTTTATATGACGTGTTATATTATTCCTGACAACTTTTATTCTTATAAAATTTCTTCTAAAGTTGATAGTTTGTCTTGAAAACAATTAATTAGATTTTTTTGTATGGAGCGAATCACGTTTAATTTTTTTTCTTCAATTGTACTAATATGTTGAGTGTGTGGCGTAAGTATATGATAGCTAGGGTCATTCTCTATCCATGAAAAAAAAATCAGCGCCGGCCATCTGCGGCAGCGCGAGTAATCATTCGGTAAAAAAAAAATGATTTGGAAGAATTTTTTTGTCATTTAAAATAAATTCAAAGCATATTTTTTGTCTCATTTGGCTGTTTTCACCTTCTTTTTAGTTAAATAAATAGTTTTAATAGCGCATACGTACTTATAACTAGTAATTCTGGTAGAGATTTAGTTATTATTGCATGTTAACGGTAGCACCTGCATTGTGATTGATGACTCATTTGTTTGTGCACTCGGCTAAGCGCATAACTAATGAGTCATCGAAAAATGCTCGTCTCTGATTGGCTGAATAATTTTCACTCACTGTTATGTCCACTTTTCGGACGCAGCCTTATCTGAGCTTGTGGATATAGATTGCCATGTTCCTACTCTTGCAGTATGTACTGCGGAAGCGGGAACATCTACAGAAAAGGAGCACAGAAAACCGTTCGAAGAGTTAAGTAATAAGCAAAAGAAAAGACGTTCTACTTCCATAGTAGAAGAAAATTCCGAGGAAGAGTTGCAGCACTGGTACATAACAAAATTGAAAGACAACGGCAAAACGAATGTGGCAAAAGTGGTCGAATACCTTTCCAGTAATCCAGATGCGCTATCCGAAGTAGAAGAGAGACTATTCAAAAAGCAGAGCTTAAGTACTGTCTCTGAAGATAAGTGTTTAGCTCTTTATACATCAGTTGCGCTCTCGAAATGGAAGTACTTAGCTCTTCGACAATTTCTGAAAGAAGAAAACTGTGCTGCCTTTCCATCTTATCCAAAGCTTGTAAATGCCAAGAAAAGATGTTACCCACCACAAGAGAGTATGGGGATTACCGAAAACGGAGCTCACATTAAATTGCAAGCGCTATTGGACCACACTGTGGAGAGGATATTACTTGATATAAATACTGTTGATAGGTCTCAAAATGAAGAACTCAAGTTGACCTGGAAATGGGGACTTGATGGTTCTTCGTCGCAGAGTAACTATAAACAGAAAACGTCAAACACAGCTACAGAGTTCGATGATTCATCAGTAGTCATGATAAGCATCGTCCCTCTTCGGCTAGTGTCTACTAGGCCATCATCTGGGAATGAAAATCTAGTTTGGGAGAACCCCACACCTTGCTCAACTCTGTACTGTCGACCAGTGAAGTTCACTTTCACAGTTCACTTCGGAGACAGCTGACTTTATAAAGTCTGAAGAGTCTGAGATGAAAAAACAAATTGATGAACGAATATCTACACAGTGTGGAAATATTATTGTATCACATGAATTGCATATGACCATGATTGATGGAAAAGTGGCCAATATTATTGCTCGAGTACCATCATATGCAACGTGTCCCATTTGCTTAGCAAAACCGAGTGAGATGAATAATTTAGACGCTTTGACTTCTAAACCACTTCGTGAAGAAATTTACAAACAAGGAATTTCTTCACTGCATATGAAGATTCGGTGTATGGAATGTCTTCTCCATATATCTTATAATCTGGATTTTCAACGATGGACTGCTCGCGGCGAACATAAGGCTTTGAAACAAGCTAAAAAAAATACCACACAGCAAGAGTTTCGTGAGCAAACTGGAATGCTGATTGATATAGTCAAACAGGTATGTATTTAATTTTCGCTCTCTTTATGTTGTTTGTGAATTATATCTCTATGTATTGTATATTACAGTATTGTTTTCCCATTTTAGGGTTTTGGAACTACAAACGACGGGAATACAGCGAGGCGCTTTTTCCAAGATTACAAAAGATCTTCCAGAATAACGGGAATTGACGAAAATCTGATTTTCAGATTTTCCGTTATTCTACAAGCCATATCATCAGGCAAAAACATTGACTGTGAAAAATTTAGAAGATACTGTAGAGAAACAGCTGATGTGTACGTGCAACACTATTCGTGGTACTACATGCCAGTTAGTGTACATAAACTTCTAATGCACGGTGCAGACATCTGTAACCACTTTGGTGTTTTGCCAATCGGTAAGTAAAAAATAAATATAGTTTGATGTATTATTTGACTCGTATGCGTTTTGAAATTAAAATGTATGTACTTATTCGTTTTAGGTACCTTATCTGAAGAAGCTTCGGAAGCCCGTAATAAGGACTTCAGAAACGTCAGGGAGAGGCACACTCGGAAAACGGGGAGAATAGCAACAAACGAAGACATCCTCCATGGACTTCTAATAAGCTCTGATCCCCACATATCCTACATAAGGCCTAAAATAATGAAACAGGTTCATAATGAGTTGTTGCCTGAAGCAACTCAGTTGTTACAGACTACTGAGCCTCCCTGTGACAGTGAAATTATGGAGGAAGAAGAATGCCTCATAGCAGAGTCCGAAAATTTGCCGGACCCACTAGCACTTCTGGAACAAGAAATAATGTGATCCGGCTCTAAATTATTCCCACAAATGCCCATCATGGTTAGGAATATGACAAACAGCCCTTTTCAGGGCTACAATTACTTCACAGTTTCATATTGATCATACGTACGATAACTTATACTATAATAATATACATACAGTTGATTATGTAGATAATTATCAACGACTTGCCCGTACAAATTTAAATTATTTCACCTATCATTAACAAAATTAGTATAACCTGAAACAGTACGATATATTTATTCAACAATAGATAACGTGTAGTTAAAAAATAACACAGTCAATCAGAGACGAGCATTTTTCGATGACTCATTAGTTATGCGCGCACAAACAAATGAGTCATCAATCACAATGCAGAGCACCTGCTTTGTGATTGATGACTCATTTGTACCGATAACATACAATAATAACTAAATCTCTACCAGAATTACTAGTTATAAGTACGTACCTATGCGCTATTAAAACTATTTATTTAACTTAAAAGAAGGTGAAAACAGCCAAATGAGACAAAAAATATGCTTTGAATTTATTTTAAATGACAAAAAAATTCTTCCAAATCATTTTTTTTTTACCGAATGATTACTCGCGCTGCCGCAGATGGCCGGCGCTGATTTTTTTTTCATGGATAGAGAATGACCCTAGCTATCATATACTTACGCCACACACTCAACATATTAGTACAATTGAAGAAAAAAAATTAAACGTGATTCGCTCCATACAAAAAAATCTAATTAATTTTTTTCAAGACAAACTATCAACTTTAGAAGAAATTTTATAAGAATAAAAGTTGTCAGGAATAATATAACACGTCATATAAAAAAAAATCGCATCGATATAGGAACTTTGTTGCCTAAGTCCACTAATTTTCAGTATGGGCCCACTGTGCGCCGCCGCCGCCACCCGCCCGCCGCGCGCCGCCCGCTCGCACCCTCTCGCGAGTGTTTCATTTTCATTTAATTATTAGAAATGCTTTAGAGATATTCAGGGGATTCCTTCCAATTTGAGTAGACAAAAATTGTTGGTAGTAAGATTCATAAAAATATCCTGGGTGTCTTTAATGTACAAGGGTAAATACAAATTTAACTTCACGAAAAAAAAAGTATAATAGTCACATTGGTGATAATTTACCTGGTTATTTGTAGTAACTATTTAAATACTTATATTGAGTTTAAAAGAAGAAAATAAGACACTATTTAAACTAAAATAAGGGGCAATATTATTATAACTAACTATGAGGATAATAAAAACTAAACAAAATAAAGCTTATTTCGATCCATTTTCGGAAAAATATTTCGTGTAAATTTTTCTCTGACTGCCTCGTTTGGCCTCGTTGGTGTAGTCGTCAGAAGCGCTGCTGCTGAGCATGAGGCCCTGGGTACGAATCCCAGGTCGAGCAGTGTTATTGGGTCTTCCATCTGGAATTTCTCATTCTCAGTAGCAGTCCGGATTGATGGCAATAGGATCGCCCTCTATTGCATGGGACTGAAACATAAATGAAATGAAATGTGGGTGTATTATATAGGTGTACCTCTGCCCAACCCTTCGGGGAACATAGGCGTGATGTAATGTTATTTTTCGTACCACTTGCTCAAAAAAGTGACATTCTATGCCACAAAAAGCGAACTTAACAATAGTCATTTTTAATCTGTTAAAAACAGGGAAAGAAAATTGTACTGAATTTCATTCATCCTCTAGGGGGAGTGGAATACTTACCGAAATTTATACTGAACTACATCTGTGTTTACACCATTGACTTTGTATATAAAGCATTATACATCTTTTTGAAAAAGTAATACGCATTTATTATGCAGTTATGATTATTAAATAAAATTTCGAAAACCGACGAGGCCGTATGAGCTTGATGCCTTTGCTTTTCCGACAAAAAAATATTAGCAAAGGAATTTGCCGCGTTTTTGTTTTCTTCAAATACATAAACGTTAAGTTAACTTTTACTTTTAATTGTCATTATTTTTAATAAATGTTTATCTCATATTATTATTGTGTTAATTTTTTCGCAAATGGTACGAAAAGTAGAGTATTTTCCTCGGTGATAAAGCTGTCTTAGTCTTGGGTGAACTTAAATCCCTCGCTACACTCAGGACTCATCTTAAATCCCTCGCTTCGCTTGTGATTTAAGTTTTTAACACCCTTGCTACGCTCGGAAGTAAACCTCGAGTCCTTCGTTACGCTCGCGATTTAAATCGTCACCTGCGACAGAACACACTGCTTCATCCCCTTGGTTAATAATCTACTATATCTCTTCTTTTCTGTTCTTTCCAGGGTCACAAGCAGCCATAAAGAAGAAGCGGACATGCAAGCTCGACTGTGACGAGCTGTGCCAACTACGAGGCACCAGCTACGGTACCTGTGCGGGGTCCATATGCAGATGTTCTTCACCCAACAGTGTTCTTGAAGATAGCATACATGATCTTTATACGTAGAGTACAAATACAATTTTGAATTGTAATGTGTTGTTTCATTTGTGTTTAATATATTACTAGCTTTTGCCCGCGGCTTCGCTCGCGTTGATTTAGAATTTGATCAATCAATTCGGGTTGCAATAATAATGGGTGATTCATTCGGAGTTACTTTTTCCAAAACTAAAAAAAATATGAATAAAACAAATTTATCGGGTAATCTTTATTATAATACAAAAGAACCATTCCTTACATTTACTTTTTAAAGATTATTTCTTTCAAATGTTGTCCGTAACTGCGATTAAGGTGGCCCGTCACTGTCAATGGTGACCGTTATCGTACCATGATAACGGACTATTTGTTTCCTGAAATTGAAGCCCGTGATCTTCAGAACTTTTGGTACCAACAAGACGGCGCCACTTGCCACACAGCACGTGAAACCATGGCTTTGTTGCGAGAAAAATTTGGTGAACAGTTAATTTCGCGTTTCGGACCAGTCAGTTGGCCGCCTAGATCCTGTGATATCCCACCCTTAGATTTTTTTTCTGTGGGGTTATGTAAAGTCCAAAGTTTATATGGATAAGCCGCGTACGATTGATCAACTGGAAGCCAACATTACTCGCGTTATTCGCCAAATACCACTGGAAATGCTCGGTCGGGTCATCGAAAACTGGAAATCCAGAATGGACCACCTTAATCGCAGTTACGGACAACATTTGAAAGAAATAATCTTTAAAAAGTAAATGTAAGGAATGGTTCTTTTGTATTATAATAAAGATTACCCGATAAATTTGGTATATTCATATTTTTTTAGTTTTGGAAAAAGTAACTCCAAATGAATCACCCGTTATAACTCAATCATGATTCGAAAGACACGGCGACATCTGATGGCCAATTCTCGTACCTAAAAACGTTCACAATCTCATGCCAGCGTCAATCAAATGTCAAAAATGTAGGTAAACGCTATACAATTTTTGACAGATTGAGACTGAGATGAGATTGCGAACGTTGTTAAAAATACGAGAATTGCCCCTCTGTTATCATAAGAACGTTATTGTTGTTTTCCTAGCCAACAGTGCTTTTTTCGGGAAGAAAGGTACCCTATGTCCGTTTCTGTACACCTGACAACGTATATGCAAAATTTCAGGATGATCGGCTCAGTGGTTTAGGTGTGAAACGGTAACAAATAAACTTACTTTCGCAAAGATTGCTCTATCATTTGGATATAAAGAGTCGCAGTTCATGAGAGCGCATTGGATTACCCTGCATTACAATCAAATGTGTCCGCAACGCATGCTTCAAGAGCAAATTGAAAGCGCACCATTGACAATTACGAGTATTAACCACTCAGGTATATAATTATAGAAACAATTAAAAAGCCATTGGGTCTCGCGTAGAACTGCGTTGGAATGGTTATAGTCTGTAACAAGCTTTAAATCCTTGTAAGAATAGTCAGTGATGTCATATCAAATGCATCGGTGTTTCGTGTTGATTGATTGATTTGAAAATGGGCGTATTGCCTTTCACATTGCTACACTTTCAAATTGAATTGCTACGGAATTCTAACTAGGGCAATAGAGCCCAAAATACCAATGACCCAGTGCATCACAAGCACATTATAATCCGTTAGTTCCACCATCCATATTAAATTACGAACATCCATCTTGTACGTGATTGGCTGGTCGGTGCTACTCGCATTCTGATTGGCTGGCAGTGCTCAGCATGTTACTAATACCCTCCATTACCCTCCATTTAGTTTCTGTGAATAATTTGCATACGACAACGTTACTGCTTCAGCCGTGTACACACGGTGTTTGATGTGCTTGCCTGCACCTGTACCCGGTTAAGGGTGCTTTTCCACCAGAGGTGTGCTATGCAGCTATGGTGCGAGGATGTGAAAGCTAAGCTACGAAACTATGTGACAGTTTCCACTTATGCTAAGCTGTGTAGCGGAGCGAGTAAGATGTGCTATGAAGATGCGCCGCTGCGATGTAGCTGTGTAAGAGGCATGCCACACGATGCGGCGCGGCGCCGCACCGGCAAGATTTTGCCGTTAAAACGCCGCCAACACGTGCCCGCCAATGTATGGCGACCGACGTGACCGCCAATGTATGGCGAAATCTTGCCGGTGCGGCACCGCGCCGCATCGTGTGGCATGGCTCTGAGGAAGATGCGCCACCGCGAGGTAGCTGTGCGAGGAACATGCACATAGCTACACCACTCGCGCATCCATAGCACGCATCCTTCCATATAAAAAGCATAGCTTTAGATGAACCCGTTTCCACCAGTGCTATGCTATGTGAACCAATGAATATGATTGGTGGATATCAAACGCATCCATAGCAACGTAGCATAGCATATCTCTGGTGGAAGAGCACCCTAATGCTTGTTGTTATTACTGCTAAATTAATGTGCGCTATAATCCTTAGAGAGTTATTATGAGCTGTTAATGAGATCGCATGTATTTGACCTGAGGAGACGGCGTCTTTTTGAACGTTTATGTCATCCAACTAATCCTACTAATATTATAAATGCCAAAGTTTGGATCGATGGATGTTTGTTACTCAATCACACCAGAACGGCTGAACGAATCTAGATGAAATTTGGCGCAGAGATAGTCTTTTTATCGCGGCAGTACGTTTCCGTGGGTTAATTTCCGAAATCTACGCGGGCGAAGCCGCTGCTGGCAAAAGCTGGTTGGATAAACCTGAAAAAAATATTGGAAATGCAAAAAAAGCAAGTTTTCCAGCAGTGGGACCGTAAGTACAACCTAAATACCGCTTTCCTTCCACTTTTTTTTTTCTCAAACTTTAATATCCCTATAATAATAAAATTCTATTTACGTGTTTTCTATCATTCAATTTCATTAGTTCCATTTTCATTCAAGATTGCAACACAAAACAAATGAGTATCAAAGCTAAAACCTATCTCACCTTCAAACAAAAGTTTTATCGAAATAATCAAGTGCCCATGAGCGATTGTCGAAGAGCTCCCAAAGAATACTAAAGACCTTAACTGAATGCCAGGCAACTAGGCCAGTATCTAATTTGAGGGCGGTCCGCCCAAGGCGGGAACTTGCCAGTTACGAAGCATTTCCTACATTTACGCAGATAAACTTTTGGGCTGCTCTTCGCTGAGAATATTTATACGTCTTGCGGGCGTGCAAACGAAAGACTGGCTGATCAAAAATAATATGGAGAAAGACATGACAAAGAGCAAGATGTGGGAGAAGAGAGATCTTCTCTGTTCATTCCTATATCTCCCTCTTGGTCGCTCTTTCTTATCAAGCAATATGTACAGATTCGCTGAAAAGCACATACTATAGGTACGCTTGCTGCGATAGCGTAGCAAGTTGTTGATGATACGATGATACGATACATAATCACACAACACCAACTTCAAGTCGTTTGTGGTGCGGGTTCCGACACACGATCTCGACACGTTCCTAAAGGAAGAGTTTTGGCCGAAGGGTGTAGTCTACCGACCGACGTTTTCGCGGCAGGCTATCCGACACCGCGCAGCGTAACACGACGCCGTCACTTCGTGTGTCTTAGTTTATAAGTTATGTTTTTATAATGTTTTTATATGTTTTTTATAAATCATTTGTGTATTTTATCTATGGGCCTTAGTTGCCTGAGAATAAAGGAATTATTATTATTATTCTTATTATAATACTTACTGCTTGATATGAAAGAGCGACCAAGATGGGAGATATAGGTATGAACAGAGAAGGCCTGACACTACGCTACCGCGGCAAGCATAATGTCGGTACTTCTGAAACCGATCAACATTGAAGATTTCGGTTTAAAGAACTTTATTTGACATAAGAACTTAACAAATAGCAGCTCGCTTATAATGAGATACATAAGTGATTATAATTTAGTACAATTACATTAGTTACCTCTAGGGTGCTGAAGACAACGACATTATAAGTAAAAAGACGCAAATAGGTTACATAACCAACATTCAATAGGTATTCAAAAACGGCACAATGTCGAACCATTATTTACAACTCTAATGCCTTATGTCTTCAATCTGCCTAACCTTTTCCCAACTATGTTGGAGTCGGCTTCCAGTCTAACCGGATGTAACTGAATACCAGTCTCTAATCTCCACAACCCAGTAACTGGGTAATACGATATCCCTTGGTAAAACTGGTTGTCAGACTTTCGGGCTTCTGACGACTCGTAAGGACTGTCAAAGATCCACGAATGCCAGCCGGGACCAACGGCTTAACGTGCTTTTCGAGGCACGGAGGAGTCTCGGTATGTAAAGATGGTCACCCATCCACTGACCGACGCGGCAAGCGTAGCTTAACCTGATTGATCGACCCGTGCGGATCTTATTACTGAGCCACGAGCTCCATGTGTCATGAAACTGTACCAAGGTGGATATACTTACAGTTTATTTTGTACCTATTTCAAATAGCGGGAAGCTAGTTCCTTCATTTCAGGTATTACCAAATAACACAATTGGTTAAAAAAACGATCCGTTCCACATTGAATAACTGTTGGTTAAAAGGAAAATACTAAAGCTGGATACATTTTCCCAAGTCGTGAAAAATCGACCACCCGCCCGTCGCCGACTATAATCGACGATTTATTAGACACAAATCGTTCGTCTGGCCAATCCTTCGTGTTAATTTATTTACTCCCCACGTAAGACATTGCTACTAAGGATAAAAAATACTCGTATCTGCTACATGAGGCTTAATTGTTTCAAGGTATCGACGGTTTTAGTGCTGTTGCTTTCTTTGTTTGTATTTTTGTGTCTGAGGGAAAGAAATTGATTGAATGATGAAGGTGTGTGTATAAATAAATACCAATCCTTTTGCCTTTACACATTTTTTTTTGTGGATGGGAAATCGTCAAATGACTTCTCTCGCTCTGGGCGGACCGGTAGGGCGTCGTGTCAGACTTTTAGTGACTAAAACCCACCCGTGTTCCTTCAGTTGCCTGTGCCAGGGCCACGGTATCTCTTTCGAACAACCCGCGCCCGTGGCGTGCCTTTACACCTAAGGATTGGAAAATTAATGTATACCTGATAATACATATTACAATGTCAAGCGGATAATTATTCTGCCTTGCTAAGCGTAAAGGTCTTATCTGACATGTTTAGGTATTTTATGGCTTTTACAAAAACAAATAGTCAGCATTCAACGAAACAAGTTTTTGGCTTTCCAGATAAAGATAGGACTTATGCGCTTAGCAGGGCAGTAAGTAGGTAGGTATTTTATTTGGTTTGGTCAGCAAACCAAGCCACCCGGCTTGGTTTGCTGACCAAACCAAATAAACCATTCAATTGTTAATGATCTTTAAAGATAGGTATGTATACTAAAATATTAATATCTCTTTATCACTGTTAGACCTTACTTGGCTGTAGCAGGGTAAAGATATCTAAATATATAACTTTACTGTAGCTGTAGTCTGAAAATATATGAATGACGCTATCATCTTCTCGTTCAATACCGGAACATCAACCTTAGCACTAACAATACTACACAAACGAAGCATTGATTTATACTAGTCACATACAGAAAAAAATATGTACACAATACACCACTTAAAATTCTCCTTGTAAAAACGTGAAATAAGTAAGTTTACCTACGCATTGCATTTCAATAACCAAATTTCGTGAATTTTCTTCGTTCAGCGAGGGTACATGTAACACGCATAGATAAAGTCCTTGGCTTCAATAATAATAAGGTTAAATGTTCCTACAAACAGGGCGACACGCGATATAATCGCGCGTGACACAAAGGCACCGCTGGTCGCGCGACACATGGTACGCTCGCGATTATATCGCGTGTCGCGCCTGTTTGTCGGTGGAAATTTTAAGTATTTCAAGAACCTATCTTTCAAAATAATTATTATTCAAAAATAATATGTTTATTCTCATGATTCAGTGCTGGATATTATTATAAAAATACAAACAATGGGTCCAAAAAAAGTCCCTAAGTGACTAATCTGTAGAGAGGAAATCCATTTAGAATCTTCCTTATTCCTTTATTCAGGGATTTTCACAGCTTAGCAACAGTGAAATCCCTAATCTGGGATGACAATTGACGTCATATAAATTGAATCAATTATTTATTTGACCCAGAATCTTTTCAAACATAAAAACAGCTAAAATAAGGCGTTAACATTTATTGAAGATTACTTCTCTGTTGGTTTGGGATTGGGGGCAATATCTGATAACATTTCATTCTAGAAACAAAGGATTAATAGATGAATGACGAAATAAAATGATATTGTTCCTACTAACATACCTACGAATGAAATCATTGCCGATACTGTGTCACAATTCTATGAAACGGTGTTACAGTAAGTAGGCTGCAGGACATCCCCTAATCTTGAATACTTTACTTTATATTATTACACTAGCTTTTGCCCGCGGCTTCGCCCGCGTGGATGTCGGAAAATATCCCATGGGAACGTTCATGTGGAAAACATAGGGCATATCCCTTTTTTTTTTTTTTTTTTTTTTTTGAGGGTGGGAAATCATCAAATAACTTCTCCCGCTCGGGGTGGAGCGGAAGGGCGTGTCAGACTTTTACTGACTAAAACCCACCCGTGTTCCTTCAGTTGCCTATGCCAGGGCCGCGGTAACCCCTTCGGACAACCCGCGACCCCAGCGGCGTCGGCCCTATTGGGCCCCGTCACTTGCTGACATCTCTTTGAGGCGCGCGTGGAACACAACGCGCCGTCGACTCGGGCCTGGTCCTTACCGGACGGCGAGCTACCCGCTGCTCAACGTCCGCAGACCCGCGCCTACGGTGGCCGGAAATCGCCCCGCGATTCCCGCCGCCCAGGGCGTCTCCTGCGGCGACTGAGGGCTTGAGGCTGCCTCTCCCTCACGCGTTCCGCCTCCTCCTTCGCGAGCATCACTGCTTCGCAGAAGGAGGTGACGGCCTCCCATGCACTCTCGCTCCGCACCATGGCCTGGACCAGGCTCGGACGCGAGAGATCGCCGCCGCCGATCGCCTCCGTGAGAACACGGCGGTGCTCTGCCCAAGCCGGGCAGACCTCCACTGTATGCTCCACCGTGTCCTCCGGGCGATCCACACAATGGAAACACCCGGGCGTTTCCTCCCACCTTATGCGAAACAGGAACCTCCCGAAACAACCGTGTCCGGTGAGGACCTGCGTCAGGCGGAAGGTGAGGACGCCGTGGCGCCTCTCTAGCCACTCCTCAAAGAGGGGACTTATTGCCGCTATCGCGTTCAACCTGCCGGCTGGTCCCAGCCTTAGGGAACGCGCCCACACCGGTGCTCCGTAAAGGGCCATGGACCGCACGACCCCCGCGTAGAGCCTCCGGCAGGAGGCGTTTGGACCCCCCAGATTGGGCAGGAGCCGCCTCAAGGCAGCCCCAGCCCGTGCCAGTCTGGGAGCCAAACGTCGGAAGTGCTCCACGAAGTTCCACCGGCTGTCGAGGACGAGTCCCAGGTACTTCATCGTCGACCCGACTCCGATGTGAACCCCTCCCACCGTTATTTCGGAACCCGACGGTGGCGCATTCCGAGGACCATGAAAACACATGGCCTCGGACTTGTGCAAGGCCACCTCGAGTCCCAACTGCCGGATCCTCTCCACGACTATCGCAACCCCGCGTGTCGCTAATTCCGCCGCCTCCTGGTGCGACCTCCCTTGCGCCAGGACCAGCGTGTCGTCAGCGTAACATACTACGCTGACGCCGCCAGGGAGGTCGGCGCGCAGCACCCAGTCGTAGCCGATGTCCCACAGATGCGGCCCCAGGACCGATCCCTGTGGGACACCGCACGACATCTCTCGCCGGTTCCATTCCCCCTGATGACCGGGGTATATGACGGCCCTGTCCGTCAGGTAGGCCTCGACCACTCGACAGAGGTAGGTCGGCATCCGGTGATACCGGAATGCCTCCCTGATGCAACTCCAGGGCAGGGTATTAAAGGCGTTGGCGATGTCTAGGGACACCGCCAAGACGACCCCACCCCGGGCCACTGCATCCCCCGTCGTGAGGGCTCGCACGCGCATGATGGCGTCCACCGTAGAGCGCCCCTTGCGGAAACCAAACTGGCTCTCCGCCAAATCCGGCCCCTCCTGCACCAGCCACCCGACGAGGCGGTCTGCAATTACTCTTTCAAAGAGCTTGCCCACCTCGTCGAGCAGCACGATGGGTCGGTAAGCGGACGGAGAGTCCGCAGGGCGCCCCGGCTTCTTAATGAGGACCAGTTTCCCCGTCTTCCAGCGAAGTGGAAACTGGCCCCTCTCCAAGCATGCGCTTAGGAGCCCCCCTAGTCGAGGCCCGAGAGCCCCAAAGGCCAGAACCCAGGCTCTTCCAGGTAAGCCGTCGGGTCCTGGGGCGGTATTTTTGGCACTGAGCCTACGTACCGCCGCTCTCAACTCTACCTCGGTCACTTCCGGAGCATCATCGTCGTCGTCGGTCTCTTGGTCCGCAGCGGGCACCGCATGAGGCGGAGCCATAGGCGGGGGAGTATGTTCCCCTCGCGAAGGGAACAGAGCGCTCACCACGTCCTCCACGAGCTCGGGCCGGAGACTCTGCGTCAGCGGGGGCGCCCATGGGCGGAGTTTCTCCCGCACCATCTTATAGGGGCGCCCCCAAGGGTCTCTGTTCAGAGTCTCCAGCGACTCCTCGCGGCCCAGATCCCTGGACCGCAAGATCTCCGCTCGGAGGGCGGTCTTCGCCGCTCTGTACCCCTCGTACAGCTCCGCCTGAATGGCTTCCGTATCCGGAGGTCGGATACGGAGCCTGCGGTGCCTGGTGTACCGATGCCGCGCGGCAACGCACGCCTCGCGCAGAGCCGTCAGCTCCGGCGACCACCAATACACCTGGCGAAAGGCGCGACTGGGCTGGACCCGGGGCATTGCCACGTCGCACACCTCGGACATGGCCTCCCGGAACCACTCCGCCTCGTTGTTGATGTCAGCAGGCCTGTCCGGTGGTGACACCCAGGCCTGCACGATCGAGGCTTCCAGGAGGAGCTCCCGGTCCAGCTTCTTCAGCGCCCACCGCGGACCACTCGGGGCCTGTCGGACCGGCGCGCTCGAGGTATGGGCGGAGACATCAAACCGGATGTACCGGTGATCGGAATAGGTCTCCACCCCCTCCATGACGCGCCAGTCAACCACGTGCGGCAACAGAGCGGGGCTGGCGAACGAGATGTCCACCACCGATTCGCCCCGCATCCGCACACACGTGGGGACAGAACCCCGGTTTAGGACGACCAGGCCTGTCTCCAGAGCCCAGTCCTCCACCATCCTGCCCCGTGTGTCCGTACACCGGGAACCCCAAGCCACATTCTTGGCGTTGAAGTCCCCGAGGACAAGCACGGGGAGGGAACGAAACCCGACGACGACGGTTTTCAACTCCGCAAGGGAGTTGTGGAACTCGGCGAGAGTTCGGTTCGGGGAGAAGTATGTCCCCACCACGACAATCCCCCCGAAACGTGCTGCAACGCAACCCTGTCCCTTCTTGACGGCTTCAAGGGACAGGGTACCGGCGGCGGCCGACGAAATGAGGGTCACTGAGCCGCTCAGGTCCTCCACCCAGTAATCACTGGGCGGGACAAAGTACGGCTCAGCGACCACGGCGATGTTAATCGACCACTGCGCCATGCTCTGGAGCAACAGATCCTGAGCGGCGGCGCAGTGGTTGATGTTCGCCCGGAGGAGGCGTAATGGGGCCACTACTGGCATTCCATTGCAGCCCCCTCCTGAGCCCCCTGTGAGGGCTCCGCCGCAGTGGGTACGGCGGTGACGGCGGTAGAGGGGGCGGAGGGCTTGCCCTTGCCCCGGGCTTTCGCGGGTGGACCACAGCCCTTGCTTCCAGCCCGGTGATCGGCCGGCTTGCCAGCTGCCGCACATAGGTAGCAGTGCGGCGTGGCATTGCACGAGCCGGCCTTGTGACCGGGCTGACCACAGCGGAAGCAGTTACTGCTGCGGTCCACCTCCGAGGTGCATTTCGCTCCCACGTGGTTGCCCACTTGGCAACGGAAGCACCTCAGAGGTCTGGGTTCCAGCAGTTTCCCAGCCCACCTGAAATCTTGGGCCCTCCCCAACGATTTTGTTGGCCGCCAATACGGGGCAGCTCACCGTGACGGCTCGCAACCCCGTGGAGTCTGGACGGATGGTGCCTACCTTCACCTGCTCGATAGCGCACCCCCCCATCTTGACCACGGCGGCCACAACTTCCCCCTCTGTGACGGAGTCGTCCAGACCCAGGATGCGCATGTCAGCACACTTGGCGGGTCTGGACACCCGGGCTTCGTCCGCATTTAAGGACGCCCTGAGCTTTTCAGCCAGAGCGTCAGCGGTCGGGCCACTGGCCGCACCGGGAATCTCGAGCATACGAGCCCCGGTCGCCGTGACCCTAACTCGCATGCCCTTTGTGACCCCGACCTCCTCCAGGTTCACCGCCGCCCGCGCCTTGGTGAGCACGTCGCGGTAGGACACGCCCCTCTTCTCCGCTTCCGGCTGTAGTGTGATCACTACAGCTGCGGACTTTGGGGCGCGCAACCTCGCCGCGACGCTTCGCTCCTTGCGCCGACGCCGCCTCTCCTTCCGCTTGGCCGCCCTTGCCGCCTTGCCCTCCTTCTTCTTCTCCCCGGCTACCTGCCATTCGGCGTCAGCCGGAGGAGATTTAGAAGGCGGGGGCGGTCGCGTCGTCGTCGCCGCCACAGCCGGGGCCTTCTCAGGCGCCTTAGCAGACGCCTTAGCAGGCGCCTTCGCAGGCGCCTTTGCAGCAGCGGTGGCCCCGCCCTTCTTCTGCCCCGCTGACCCAGGTTTGGGCGTGGCAGCCGTGGCGGCGTACGATGCCGCCTTTGTCTGGTCCGAGGCCTGCCGGCGCGCCGCTAGCGGGGGCCGGAGGACAATGCCCTCCAGGACAGAGAACCGGCTGTTAAAAGCAGCCAGCTCCTTCCGCACCAGGGACAGTAGCCTCTCCTCTGCGGGCCCAAGCCCGCTCTGCCCCTGCTGCGCCCCCTCCTGCGGCGCCTTCTGAGGGCCGGCATCGTGGAGCCTGGCCAGGTCCGCTCGGAGCTCCTCGTTCTCCTTTCGGAGAAGCTCCATGGCGGCTGTCAAGCGGGCGACCTCCGCCCGCATTTCGGACATGCCGTCCGACGGAGGCCCTTGCATCAGAGCCTCCGCTGCCGCCATAATGGAGGCCTTGGCTGCAGGTATGGCCTTGTCCTTCGAAGACTGCTTCTTCTTCAAGGCCACATCCTTCACTGCAGCAGCCACGACCTCCGCGAACCTGGCCCGCTCCGCCTTGAAGCCACCAGAGGCGTCCGACTCATCGCCAGATGCCTCCAGAGTGCTCCCCTCGGCCGAGCCGACGGAGTCATCCTCCTGCGTTGCCCGGCTCTTGCTCTTGGACTTGGTGTGACTCCAGCCTAGGACCCGTCGAGCTTTTTTGGCCGAGCGCTTTCCGCCGTCCGAGGAAGACGACCCCTGGCCATCCCCCGGTTTTTCCTCCACGTTCCGCTTCAGGAAAGCATTCCTGCCAGCGAAACCCACCACTACGCCCTCCAGGCTCTTGAAAGAGCTCTTCGCGGCCTTCGCCCCCCCGATGCGGCGTCGGACTCCGACCCCGCATCACTCCTCGCCTTCTCCTCGTCTCGTCTTGGGTTTTTAATAGATTCTTCCATATTGTTCCCACGAGTATGAACTTTGTGTACTGGCTCAAAACAAAGTGGTTCGCACTAGCGATTAATTTAGCTACCCATTAATCAAGCTACCAACCTCCCTCACGGTGCGCCGCCGCTTGGAGGTTTGGGGTAATTTTTTATAGAGGTTTTCTTCCTCGCGGTCCGGGCGGTTAAGCCAAGACCCTCGACCCCCGTCAAAAGTCAGAGACATGACCTTGAACGATCTTCGGGGCTACGAGACTAACGGTGGCAGAAGGAAATGACGAAATGAAAAATGGAAATGATGGGAATGATGATGGTGGATGATGGGATGGGAATGATGATGTGGTGAATGATGAATGGTGTATGGTGGCGGGGATGATGATGATTGATGGTGGATGATGGGATGGGAATGATGATGTGGTGAATGATGAATGGTGTATGGTGGCGGGGATGATGATGATTGATGGTGGATGAATGGCTTCCTTCTGCCTGCCCGGCGGCAGGGTTAGTGCACACCGAGCCCGTTCTTACTCCGCCGCTGTGCGTCTCTGCTTAGAGCAGAGGGACACACGTTGGAGCGTTCCTCCGACAGGATATTGGCATACGGGCAACGAAACCCATTAGGCACTTGTGCCTAAGGGGAACCATTGCCCGCACCCCAGGGTGCACCGTCCCGAAGACTGGCCTTCCCCACGGACGTATCCGAAGGGAATTCCAGCCCACGGGCACTCGGGGAGGTTTCCTGTCTCCGCACCCCAATAGGGCATATCCCTAACTTAAGAAATGCTGGGTTTCCCATACAAACTTTCATCCCTTTTATCACCCCTTGTAGAATTATGTTTTAAGACAAAAAGTAGCCCATGTCCTTTCCCAGGATGCTATCTATAGCCTTGCCAAATTTTATCGATATCCGTGCATTTTTGTAATTTTGAAAATCAACCCCTATTTTACCCACTTAGGGGATGATTTTTAAAAAACGCTGACCCGCATATTTCTTAACTTCTTACCAATAGCATAAATTTGTTATCCCTAACTTAAGAAATACTGGGTTTCCCTTACAAACTTTCATCCCCTATATCACCCCCTGTAGTATTATTTTTGAAAAAAATGTCCTTTCCCAGGATGCTATATAAAGCCTTGCCAAATTTTGTCGAAATCCGTGCAGTTTTGTAAATTTTAAAATCAAACCCGATTTTACCCCCTTAGGGGATGATTTTTCAAAAACGCTGAACCGCATATTTCTTTATTTCCTATCAAAAGCATACATTTTAATTTTCACATCCCTAACTTAAGAAATACTGAGTTTCCCATACAAACTTTCATCCCCTATATCACCCCCCGTAGGATTATTTTTTAAGACCAAAAGTAGCCTGTGTCCTTCCCCAGGATGCTATATAAAGCCTTGCCAAATTTTATCGAAATCCGTACAGTTTTGTAAATTTTAAAATCAACCCCTATTTTACCCCCTTAGGGGATGATTTTTCAAAAACGCTGAACCGCATATTTCTTAATTTCCTAACCATAGCATAAATTTGTTATCCCTAACTTAAGTAATACTGGGTTTCCCTTACAAACTTTCATCCCCTATATCACCCCCTGTAGTATTATTTTTGAAAAAAATAGTATCCTATGGCCTTCCCCTGGATGCTTTATAAAGCCTTGCCAAATTTAGTCGAAATCCATGCAGTTTTGTAAATTTTAAAATCAACCCCTATTTTACCCCGTTAGGGGATGATTTTTCAAAAACGCTGAACCGCATATTTCTTTATTTCCTATCAAAAGCATACATTTTAATTTTCACATCCCTAACTTAAGAAATACTGAGTTTCCCATACAAACTTTCATCCCCTATATCACCCCCCGTAGGATTATTTTTGAAAAAAAAAGTAGCCTATGTCCGTCCCCAGGATACCATCTATAGCCTTGCCAAATTTTATCGAAATCCGTTCAGTGGTTTAGGCGTGAAAAGGTAACAGACAGACAGACAGAGTTACTTTCGAATTTATAATATTAAGTATGGATAGCACAGTATTTGTACATTTAAACGTTGCGCAATTAGGTAGGTACTTATATATAAATGGGAGTGTTATAATTAATCACATTGTTGAAGAGGCCATCATGGAGTTTCGACACATGTGTACTTGTGTGGTCCTTTTGGTAGTAGGATCACGACATGCTTTGACTGTTGAACTAGATTTTGGTATGTTGTTTTTTAGTCATTTCTTGTTTGAGTTGCTTGGATTCACCAAGTTTAAGGGACTAACTTTTTTTTGTTTTGTATATTAGGCTGGTGTTATTAGGTTGGGTATCTAAAATAATTATTTTATGTTTGTGATCGCACCAAACATTATAAATATTTTAGTCACTGAAGTCAGTGTAGCCGCATCTGCATACTTGTCAAGCAAAATGATGTATCGCAACGATACGCTTTATACGTTACCTTTTTGTTTCAAAAATGGAACTGAACGAACAATAAAATGGCGGTCCACAATTTATTGTTTTCAGGCTGGAATGACGCGGTATCGAACCAGACGGCGACCGCATACAGCGTCGGAGTCCACATGGGAATAATCAATTCCGAAAAATATTCATTAACATCGTTCGAACGGGACGAGAGAAATATCTTCAAAGATCAGTACCAGGAATACATTTCATTGAACGACAGTCAGCCGATTAATTACCAAGAGTGGCTCATAATGAACAACTACGGGATACTAAGCGATACTCAAGAGTCTTTGTTTCAAAGAAAAATTAGCAAGCGCAGCACAGCCGATAATAAGAGACGTTTTGTAAATACTGTGAAGAAAGGTGACATCCTGATCACCGGACGAGGTATTGGAGGGCTTCTTGGTCACGCGGCGATTATGACCACTGACTACTATGTGTTAGAGATGCCTGGTGGCAGTGGTTATAGGGAAGGTATTAAGGACAATAACAGACAAATTTCCAAGCACAAGTGGTTTGATGATCACGCTTCTGATTGGACGACGGTGTACCGTAATCGTGACAGTTCGGTGGCTCAACAAGCTGCGAGGTGGGCTGACCACAAGTACTACAACCCGAGCGGTGGTGCTAAGAAGACCATACATGTAACTTATAAGTTATTTCCAACGGACTTTACATCGAGAGACCCTAGCTACTGTTCTAAGCTCGTGCTTCAGGCTTTCTACTACGGAACCGGCTCAAAGGCAGTTATCAGAGATCCGAAAAATACGTTAATCATTCCGACAACAATACCAGCTTATTTCTTGTCACCTTATACTTTGGTGAACAAAGGAAAATACTAAATTCTATTCTTAAAGAAAGTTCTTGTTGCATTTATAATTTAATTCTTATTATTTTATCGGCTGTGTTATTTCCTAATATTAAGTAATAGTTTTAAATCGTATTATGTGTCACATTTGGCTGTAAATAAATTTTCTGAAAATCCTTGTAAGTTGTGTGACATTTGAAACAAAGTTACACAAGGAATATAGACTAAGCGGTTCGTGAAATGCAAATACAAATCTCCCACAATCCCAACTACTTGATGACTAAGAGTCTTCGGAATTCAATTAATTTGTTTAAACAAATTAACGGAAGCTATTTTGGGTATACATAAGTATCTCAAATGTTATTGAGGATCTGTTTTGGGGTCCTTAGGCGTGCATACTAATTTATTAGGATCATGAAAACCGAATTACTGCAAGAAAGGTTCGACATTGGGTCCATTCCTCTTCTTAGTTTACATACCTAAATGATTTACCCCAATTACCTCAAAATCAACCGAAGGTGGTGTTATTTGCAGATGACAAATCAGTGATCAATAAACCGACGGTCACAAATCTCCAATCTTCTTCTTTCAATTCTTTTGCTTCCGGTATTATAGTTTTGTGTATGTACGGATCACTAGCATGTCGTCAGAAATGCAAGTGGTCAAACACGCATTTCGCCAGAAAACGCATGTTGACAGAAACGCATCTTGTCAGATTTGCACCTCGTCAAAGACGCAGCTCGACAAACACGCAACTTGACAGATGCGCGTCTCGACAGATACGCAACTCGACAGTCAATTAATAAATAGGATTTAAACGCAAAGTAATCAGCTATTTCATATTTTATCTTTAAATAAAACCGGTCAAGAGCGAGTCGGACTCGCGCACCGAGGGTTCCGTTTCGATTTTTGAAAAAGTGTGCTATTTAGAGACATCGTTTTATTTTTCCTGTAATCTTTACATAAACTTCTATCACATAGAATAATTTCAGATTTTTCTCTTGGCAAACTTCGGAGATAAGGGGGGGAGGGGGGGGGGGGCGAAACGGAATTTGTTTTACATTTTTCATCAAAAGTCGAAAAGTATGCGGCCTAAAACAAAATAAAAAAAAATTTGATAATGTGCAAACAGCACTCTTTCATATGATACCCCACATGCCCTAGTAGCCCCACTTTGAATTTTTAAGACCCCCTTGCAGTCTCTGTTGCAAAAAATATATAAATATTTTTATTTCTTTCTTATTTGCAAAATAGTTGGGTAAACGTCTCCTAAAACTGTTCCAAATTTCAAGTTGATAGCATTAGTAGTTCTTGAGATATCCAGCTGTGACAGTCACACCATAAAGGGTTCCTTTTTTACCATTTTGGTACGGAACCCTAAAAACTAAATGATAAGACTCGACGGTATTAGAATAAAAAAAATTTCGAACTCCACAATATGGCACCCAAATCCGCCATTTTACTTTGTTTTTTATTTTTTAATGTAGTCAGTGACACTCGGCTACCAAGCCAAATCTAAAGACGTATAATTTATCCAAATCCGTTCATTCGTTTATGAGTTACGAGGGAACAAAGAAACGGACATACATACATACATACATACTTACATACAGGTTAAACACATAACCCTCCTTATGGGCTTCGCCGCAGTCGGGTAAAAATACTGATCATTATTAACTCTTTTATTTGACTAATTTCTTTTGTTTACATCAATCTGGGTGGATGCAATGACGTATTAGCTATAATGATTACAAGGTAATATATCATTGGGTGGATGGTTTCAAATATCTGACGAAATGAGTATCTGTCGTGTTGCGTGTCTGCCGAGCTGCGTATCTGTCGAGTTCTGTTTCTGACAAGTTGCGAGTCTATCTAGAGAGATGACGAAATGCGTATTTGACCACATGCATTTCTGACGACATACTAGTGATCCGTATGTACCAGTACTACTAGCTGTAATACTGGAGACAATAAACATTTATTCTATTCTATTCTATTCTATTCTACTCTTCGTTTCAAGATTGGTTTACGGTAAATAATTTGCTACTAACTGAAAAAAAAAACCAAATGCATTAGATTTCAATTATCTAGTAGCGAATGTGACATCATATTGAATAAAGAAAAACTGGAATTTATTAATGAAACAGTTTTCCTAGGAATCACGCTATAGAAAAGAAATTACAATCATCAACACAACATCTCTTGCGGAGCGGCTAAGCTCGGCTGTTTATGCTGTTAGAAAGATAAGACAGATATCAGAGGGGCAATTCTCGTATTTTTAACAACGTTCGCAATCTCATCTCAGTCTCAATCTGTCAAAAATTGTATAGCGTTTACCTACATTTTTGACATTTGATTGACGCTGGCATGAGATTGTGAACGTTTTTAGGTACGAGAATTGGCCATCAGATGGCCAATTCTCGTAAACGTAAACGCTATACAATTTTTCACAGATTGAGACTGAGATGAGATTGCGAACGTTGTTAAAAATACGAGAATTGCCCCTCAGATGTAGAAACCGCGCGTTTGTTCTATTTTATTAGCTACTTCCACAGCATTATGTCATATGAAATTTTACTCTCGGGTCGGGCTGCTGACATTGGAGCAAAAGAGAGCTGTCAGAGCCATTTATAATCTACGTCGCCGCGAATCTCTCAGGGAACTAAGAAAAAATCTGCATCTTATTAATAAAATTAATGATAGACATAATTTTAATACTAAAAATAAAGATAAAATTGTTCAACCATATTTCAGATTATTTAAAGTAGGTACATACATCTTTTATGCGGTACTGGGTTACAACAAAATACTTTGTGATGTAAGTATTGCAATTAAATTAAAGAAAATTCAAAAAGTAAACTTTGTACACAAGCAACAAGAACAAATTAGAGGATTATAAGCTTCGAAACATGTTGGGCCTGCTCCATAGGACAATCTAGAGTCAAACTGGTTGCTAATTTATTTGTGTGACACGTGACATTATTATTTTATGACATTGATTGTACAATCTTCCTAGCTTCCTAGCTTGAGTTGCTGCTTGCAAACATGTACCTAGATTTTGTGACGTAGAACGTCCACGCCTCTGACGTAAAGGCACTTACAGACAGAGGCGATATCGCGTCGCTCCTGTGTATGGTCGCGCGCGATTCCATAGAAATTGTTCTACGGATATAATATCGCAATATCGCGTCGCGACGCGATATCACCTCTGTCTGTAAGAGCCTTAATCCTTAAATTCGCCATTTTCTTACTGTTATAGTTATTGGCGCATCTGAAGGTTCCTAAATTACCTAAAACGACCGCCAAATAGTGATCTTAGCTGGGACTGAATTGACACTGTGTCAGCTAGTGATGTGCAACGATGGCACTAGAACTGTATCTGAAACCGATGGGATGTCCGCACGATTGATACCAAAACTGAAACGTGTGATTTGTGATACTTCACCATTTTCGCTGTAAGAGGCGCAAAAATGTTGTTATGTTTGTTGTATGCCCTTGGAAATCTAATATTTTTCTAATAACGATGTGTAAAGAATTATTAAAGATGTTAAATCCAATTAACATAAAATAACTCCATTTTAATCACCGGCCTTTCATAGTTAAGTTCGAGGGCTTGCTCTCACCAGCGTTATTTGTTATTTTGGCGCTACGTTGGTAAACCAGAACCATTATTTTGTACATCACTACAGCTGTCAGCCGCTTTTTACGACATAGTTTGAATAAGTGTGTGTATATAAAATTGAAGGGAAATTGTTTTGACTCAAATAAGGGTTATGGATAGCAGTGATATTTTATTGCATTACTGACGTCATAACGGCACTTCGGTGGCAAAACTTTGACCTTCAGCTGATCTGGCGTTGTACAGACATTCAATAGAATAAGAGGTCAGTTTATACTGGTTCTGTTACCTCTGACGTGAGGCCTACTCTGTACACTGTGTTAGTTCTTCTGACTGGTGGACCAGAAGAATTGTCATATGACCGTGTGTAAACGCAACATCTATCTATCTGCCTAGCCTTTTCCCAACTATGTTGAGCTCGGCTACCAGTCTAACCGGATGCAGTTTAATACCAGTATAGAGCGACTGCCTATCTGACCTCCACAATCCAGTTACACACAGTAACTTGATTGTGGTTTGTTGACACGATACCCCTTGGTAAGACTGGTTGTCAGACTTTCGGACTTCTGACGACCCGTAACTACTGTCAAAGATCCACGAATGACAGCCGGGACCAACGGCTTAACGAGTTTTCCGAGACACGGAGGGGTATGTAAAGATGGTCACCCAATCACGGACTATGTCGCTGTTATTAGATACTTATCAGTAAATATCTATTCTATTCAGTCAATTCTATATTTTATTCGCTCCTGGCGATTCCTGGTTCATGGTGAATTACAAATCTATTATTAGCAGGGGACTACCGGCAGATAAAGTAAGGAAAATGAATCAACACTTTTGGTTTACGTGATGTAATTTCAACTGGTTTATTTTTAGGTGTAAGCTCTTAATTCTTTAATTGTACTCGTATTTGGTTGTGATAATGATAACGGTCAAAGTAAACATTTTCTTTTCAGTTATCGCTTAAAAAAAATGAGAAGTCAATGTCCCAAATGTTCAGTTCTTTGAAACTGTAAATAAATAAATAAATAAATAAATATCCTTGGACATTTCACACAACGCCATCTAGTCCCAAGCTAAGCAACCTAATGCTTGTGTTATGGTAACGAGATGGCTGATAAACTACTTACATACATTTTTTTTTTGTAAATACATACATATTATAGATAGAAAAACACCCAGACTCGGAACAAATACTTGTAGGTCGTACAAATATTTATTTACTGTGTTTCTCGAAGATAGATTAGACATTCAAGTTTTTTGTTTTATTTTTTTATATATCTACTTCGAGTTAGGCCACATCTGAATAACCTACCTATATATTAGGTAAGTACTTACACTGGCGTTTTTACCTGACCGTTCGGTAGCAAAACAAGCTGCTCTTTGGGCTGAACACAATTACTATAACCCTTAAGGTAGCCCAAGGAAGATAATTCGTGTTGTTAATATGACATCCCCAGACTTTTAGTCTACGAACCCCAGCTACTGCTGGTGCTTCAGGGCTTAACTAAGGCTCGAGTGTGGTAAGCTTTTGGGAAATGCTTACACAGGTGATCCATCCAACCGTTACACCAACATATTTGATGTCTAAGGACACACCATCAATTAAAGTCTTCCAACTCTGAGTGAGAGTTGGAAAACTTTAATTGCATATTTAATTAGCTGTTCTTTGGCACCATCTATATAAAAATAGGGTTAAAAACATCTGACATCAGAATCTGTAGTTCTGTTGGTGTAGAAGTTTCGTTTGATTTCAGAAAAATAAACAAGTTAAATTTTAGCAGACGTATTTTATTCGGGCAGGATAGATTTCTTAAAAAATATTTCATCGTTATTGTATCGAATGTTTGGTATTAATATTACACGTGACTATCGCAGACATTGGCATCCATTGATGGTGCAGTATCCGCCAGACTTGTGTCCTCTGTTTCTGCAGCTCGCAATGCACTCGTAAAACACGCAGCGGTTCGGGAACGCAGGCCCTTGTATCGTTTCTCTTTTTAGCATTATGTGGGATGACTCTGTGAAAATAACAAACATATTTTAGGTACTTATGATTGGCCGTTTCACTTTACATAGATTTATTTTTTTATTTTAGAACCCAAATACCGTACCACAACCACACCACAACGACACCACGTGGTCGTGCGCTAATTTGTATGAAAACGAAAATTACAAACTATACTTTATCGGTTTAGGTAATCAAATAAAGGTAAACAAAAAACCACGTGGCTGGTTAACCGACTAAACCTTATACTTGTCACTTCAGTTGCCATGCTACGTCACTGTTCATCTGCCTAGCCTTATTCCCAAGTACGTTGGGGTCGGCTTCCAGTCTAACCGGATGCAGCTGAATACCAGTATTTTACATAGAGCGACTGCCTATCAGACCCCCACAAAGTAACACTATAGTACTGGGTAACACGATACCCCTTGGTAAGACTGGTTGTCAGACTTTCGGGCATCTAACGACCCGTAACGACTGTCAAAAATCCACGAATGACAGCCGGGACCAACGGCTTAACGTGCTATCCGAGGCACGGAGGAGTTTCGGTATGTAAAGATGGTCACCCATCCACGGACCAACCTCAGCAGGCGTAGATTAGCCTGATGGATCGACCCTTGCGGCTGTTATTACTTTAGCCACGAGCTCTTCTACGCTACGTCACAGTTGTACTCTTAAATTTAGCAACTTTATAATAATTCGTTGTATAACGTTGGTAAATTGAAGACTACAAATGTGTCGTAGCATGACGACTGAACTGATAGGTATTATGTTTAGTCAGTTAACTAGACACGTGTTTTTTTTTGTTTACCTTTATTTCATTACCTAAACCGTTGGAGTCTAAGCGTCTGTTCATACGGATCACATTTAGCCGTCAAAATGATGTGGTCGGTGATACCGACCACATCAAGGCAACGTCGCAGTCACAACGATGTGTCTGCAAACACTAGCTACAAATAACTACATCGCAACTAGGTAGGTACTAGGTAGGTGGTAGGTGCGGTTACGAGCGTTGTCGCTAGTAACCGCAACGCAACTGCAAAACGCTGCAGCGACACTATTCATGCGTATAACCACTGCTTGCCCACATTTTGTCGCTGCGATGTGGTGTGGTTGTGGTACGTGTGAACGGGCCTTACAGCATGATATGCTGCAAATATTATCATGATGCTAAACACAAGAATGACAAAGATACGAAAAACAAAGAACATGCTAATTTTAAAATTGTAAATAAAGAATTAAACCAACCAGCGTGTCCTATGCCAGCCGCCGAGGTTACGACCGCGAAGGCGACGAGGAACAGCGCAGCAACCAAGCAAGTCTTCATGACTGAAACCTTTCACCACAGACGAAGAGTGTGCGGAACTTTGCAAGCTTCACCTTATTTATACTAACTCCAACCCATGTATATAACTTCTCCCAAACTATACCATCAGATCAATACATAACACGACCAAATTTACATACATTTCGCCAACACATCCATTGACGGAAAACCATTCCCGAAACGTATTTGCAATCATGTTCAGACGGAAATGGATACCGCAGGAACTGTCTCGTGCAATCAGTCGCTTCGCACTATATGCTAGCACATTAATATTGTATGTGGAGGGAATACCCTGAGTCAATTTCTCCGGCATAGAATTGCAACTGATACATCCTGTATTCGTCATTCAATTTAATACTGTATTGGAAGGAGATTAAGTTGATTATTCTTTATTTCAATGAATCGTTAAACAGGATGATGATGTTTATTTGATATTGCGAACGTTAGTTAGTTAGTTATCATTGTATGTGTTCTTGTTATCTGGTATACAGGTAAAAATATTAAGCTTGCAGTGTTTTGTAATTTATTTTCCTGTTTAATTTTGTTTTAAGTAAGTACACTGCAACGTTGTTTGTTTGCAGTAAGTTATGTAGCAGATTTCAGGAATTGTTATCTCCTATATGAATATGGTATAGTTAAAGTAGGTCGAGCTTGTTAGGTACATGTGCTAGTAGTCTAAACATTGCAAATTCAACAGAACTTCGTTTTTAACTCAACAAAGGGCAGAACTAACAAACTAGATATTCTAACTTTGACATAAATTTATATTCTAGAAATCTGTAAATTCGCTAGACAATATCCACATTTCTACCTTAAAGTTACAAACAAACTTCGCCGAAATGCACCACGTTCACGGTTTGAAAATATGCTCGTAATACTACAATCCAAGCTAAATTGCAGATCACATGTCCTCACGTAACATCAATTAAAATATACAACATTAGTTTTTGTTTACACTAATCCCGAAAAGGGGTCATTGAACTCATCATTTTGAATATTTTTTCTATGGGACCAACCTTGAAATCGTGAAAAAAACGAGCTGTTCCATACATTTGTGTTCACTTAAATCGACAAAATGTATGGTACAGCTGATTTTTTTTTCGCGATTTCTAGGTTGGTCCCATAGAAAAAATTGTTCAAAATGATGAGTACAATGACCCCTTTTCGGGTTTAGTGTAAACAAAAACTAATGTTGTACTTATATAGTATACATATAATAAAATCGTAGCGAAGTCAAAACTGTACATTGAATATCGGAAACAAACGACTTGGAGTTATGCTAACCCAATTGAAGTTATCAGAAATCGCACAAAAGCGAGAGTTTTGTTAAGACCAGCACGCTTAGCATGACCGCCATAGAAATGGGTTTTGTCGACGGAAGAATAGACAAAATGATAAAGCGTAGAAATATTTCTACGCATTCTATGCGTCTAAACAGTGCAATGTGTCACTTTGTCTATTCTTCCGTCGACAAAATGTCGTCGTGCTACGCGTGCTGTCGATCTATTCTGTAAAAATCTGAGAGTGAAAACTTAGGTGAAGTGAGGCTGTGATAGTGTCAATCCCTAAAATCAGGTGAAATGCCAGCTCACTTGAACTTAATTTTCACGCATATATTTTTACAGAATATACGGCAGATGTCTCTATCCAGCAGTTGGGCACATATCGTCTAACACATAATAAAGCAATCAAGTAGATAGGCTTTGCCTGATTAATTTGACCTCACATTTGAAAACTGTACCTAAACCAATCGCGCAGCATAAAATCCAAAATCAAAAGTCATTTTTTTAAACTAGGCTGAGGCCTGAGAATCAGGCCTTTCCGAACGTCAAAGTCACTTAAGACAGCCCCCAAAACGACTGCCCTTCACCACTTCCTAGTGCTTTAGCTGGAAAGAAGTGGCGCAACAAACTGTCCAGGACCACAGCTGCAGCAGCATATGGGGTGTAAGTGTAAACAGTGGCAATATTTTAAGGGGTCATTGTACTCATCATAGAGGAGCTTGTGGCTAAGTAATAACAGCCCCACGGGTCGATCTATCAGGTTAAGCTACGCTTGCCGGGGTTGGTCCGTGGATATATTTACATGGAGCGACTGCCTATCTGACCTCCACAACCCAGTAACGGGTAATACGATAACACTCGGTAAGACTGGTTGTCAGACTTTCGGGCTTCTGACGACCCGTAACGACTGTCAACGATCCACGAATGACAGCCGGTACCAACGGCTTAACGTGCTTTCCGAGGCACGGAGGAGTCTCGGTATGTAAAGATTGTCACCCATCCACTGACCAACCCCGGCAAGCGTAGCTTAACCTGACGGATCGACCCGTGCGGTTGTTATTACTTAGCCACGAGCTCCTCTGTGTGTAGAAGTTTTTCGCCTGTGTGTGTAGAACAGACCATACGAAATGATGTTTGTATGTTATGTTCTGCCCCTTATATGTTATTCAAACAATTTGTTGGAAAAAGTAGTGCGATATAAAGTAGAAACTGTAAAGTCTGCACTGTAATTTAAATTAGTAGGTACGTTGTAAATCCTACGTAGTACGTATAGGTATGTTGTAAATCCTACGTAGTACGTATAGGTACGTTGTAAATCCTACGTAGCACGTATAGGTACGTTGTAAATCCTACGTAGCACGTATAGGTACGTTGTAAATCCTACGTAGCACGTATAGGTACGTTGTAAATCCTACGTAGCACGTATAGGTACGTTGTAAATCCTACGTAGCACGTATAGGTACGTTGTAAATCCTACGTAGCACGTATAGGTACGTTGTAAATCCTACGTAGCACGTATAGGTACGTTGTAAATCCTACGTAGCACGTATAGGTACGTTGTAAATCCTACGTAGCACGTATAGGTACGTTGTAAATCCTACGTAGCACGTATAGGTATACGCGTTGAAATGTTGCCACATAATTTAATTTATTATTTTGTCTTTTGGTTGATCTTGAATTATTACTATACGTATGTATTGTTCAATTTATTTTGTTTAGTAACTTTTGTTTTATAAAAATTAGCTCTTATTTAAGTTTACTCTAATAGTATTGAAATTGCTCATTTGTGCGCGCCGATACAGCGTTTGTTTTGTGCCTAAAGCCACCTCAGAACTTGTAAGAGTATTTTTGTTCTGGCCTCGGTCGCAGCTATGTTTACCTAATCTTTACGGGTTCTGAGATGGCGACACGCCGCCGGTTTACGCTGAAAACCAGCGCCTTGACTCGTGCCTTCGTGCACGGGTCACGGCATTATGCTGAGCGTTAGCCGTTTCGCGCGTTAGTGACGCTTAATTAAGTATTTGTTTGTTTTTCCTTTTTAAATTTGAATTTTAGCTACCCAATTGTTTTTTATTTTTTAGGATTATGTAAAAATTGAAAGTATGTGCGTCATTTTTCGCGGGAATAAAATAGTTTTTCTTTCTTTCTTTCTTTCTAGGTACGTTGTAAATCCTACGTAGCACGTATAGGTACGTTGTAAATCCTACTTATTTGAATAACTAATTTGCATGCCCTAAACAGGCAAAATATGGACTGTGCTTACTTACACCACCAATTTTTGCATCTGGTAAAACCTGTATTTTCTGCAAATAAATTATTCTTATTATTAAACCATCTTAATACATATGAATATGTTACTAATTCTCTTTAGTGCATTCACTAAAGAATTTAACCTGAACAAGGTTTGTTTACACTTTCATCAGATACTTTTGGAACAGACTATAGGATGTGACCATAGAAATATAGGTAATATCTATGGATGTGGCTGTGCCAATTACCGTATCATAATCTATCTAATATCTATATACTAATAATAAAGCTGAAGAGTTTGTTATTTTTTTGTTTGATTGTTTGTTTGTATGTCTGAACGCGCTAATCTCTGGAACTAACCGTTGGATTTAAAACATTATTTTTGCATTTGGTAGCCAATTCTCGACAAAGGCTATTTATATCACGCTAGGACCCTTAAAAGCCGAGCAAAAAGAAAAAAAAAGTCAAAAAGAACGCTAAGAAAAAACGAAGTAAGTTTACCGCGCGTGCAGGCAATGCGATGCGACGGTGTGGGTCGGGGGACAAGAAATTTTACGCGGACGAAGTCGCGGGCAGAAGCTATAGTATTTGTAATAAATTATCAGAATAAAACATAAAATTCTCTTTGATAAAACAAGCGTACGTCACAAAGCATCTAAAAACATTATATCATTACCTATCATATACTATCATTATTCAGTTTTCTTTGTTTAACAGTGAGTTTTTCTGCAACAGACAGTATTAAAGGAAATACGGCCAAACGCCTCGGGCTCAGAATAAACTCCCTTGTACTTAATTATAAAATATGCCATTCTACAAAGCAAGATTTATTTGTAACTTTCTACTCGAATGAAAATATTTAGAGAATTTTTAATTTAAAATAAAATAATGCTGAAGTTAATCATGAAGTTTTTATTCTAAAGACTTTATTTACTAAGAAATTATAGTTTCTGATTAGTATTCTTGTTGACTCGTGTAGTGGTTTAGGAGTGGGAGTGAAGCACTTGACAATCTGGGTGTCGTTAGGGTTGCTTTTTTAGCCGCATCTTTTAATTGTCACGTAAATCAATGTATGAGAACATGTTTATCAACTACAATGTTATGTTTGTTTTTGGGATAAATTATTTTCAATTATTTCACCCTTCGTTGTGCGTTGGTCCGACACGGACTAGGCCGGTTTGGAGAACTGAAGCAGTCATGTTTGGTTTTCTTTTAGTCCTTTGGTACGGATCGAATTTATCATGAACTAGCCTTCGCCCGCGTGGATGTCTGAAAATATCCCACGAGAACTAGGTACCGGGAATTCCTTCCTTATTCCTTGTCTACATTATAAAGGGAACCTCTGTGCATCAGCTTTCTAGGTCAAATAAGGGTTTGGGCTGGGCGTTGATAAGTCAGCCAATCAGTCAGTCAGTCAGTCAGGACTTCTCTTTTTATTTATATTTATGTAGATTGAAGTTTTTCAGGAACTTTGAGTTGCCCGATAAAAGTTGTTAAAATTCAGGGCCTACACACCTCTGCTGCGAAACCATAGTAGCGAAACTGCAGTAGTTCAATTCAACTGACGCATCATTGGTTTCGCGGTTTCGCGGTGGAGGTGTAACTAGCGTGACAACTGATAACTGATATGCAAAATATATTCGTTAATATCACGTGGAGTGATTTACTATCAAGATAATTTTTCATATCTTTATACTTGATCACATACTCAGAGGTTCTATACCTACCCAAAGTACTGACAACAAGAAAATACAATATCATTTATGAAAGGAGGAGGGGTAAACAACAATAAAGGCTGAGGCAATATCAAATCTTCTTTTCATTGGAGTAATTGTAATTTTTCTAAGTGCTCGCCAGTAGAAAAACAATATTCGCGTCGCGGATAACTGGGGACATAGAATACAGGGTCGGTTTCGCACTACGTCTGATCCGAACGAGAATTTAAAATTGAAATAATTTAAAAATAGTAGTTTGTGGTTTGTGTTTCTGGTTTGTTTGTGTGTGGTTGTGTGTGTGTGTGTGGGGGTGTGTGTGTGTACTGTGTGTGTGTGTATGAATTTAATTTTAATATTTTTAATTCAGAATTGGTTTTTGTATTTATGAATCTCAGTTATCTGAATTAAATATTTTTTTTTTTTTACTTTTTTTTTATTGTGATGGCAATAAATTTCAATACCAAGTAACGCCTAATAACGTGTTATATTACAGAATCGGTGTCTGTTCCAAAGAAATCGCGATTATTATTTTGTTTTTAATTATTTATCTTTCCTATATTTTTAGGGTTCGTACCCCGTTCGTACCCCAGAAGAAAAAAAACGGAACCCTTATAGGATCACTTCGTTGTCCGTCTGTCTGCCTGTCTATCTGTTAAGACGCCTTTTCTCAAGAACGTGTAAAGGGATCGGGCCGAAATTAATATCAAACCTTACGAAATTTTAAGAGAATCTACGAGAACTTATGAGAATTTTTTCGGTAACATTCTCGGGAATGTTCTCGCTTAGGAGAATTTACTGGGTATTTAAGTTGTGGAGTAAATTATTTTTTACGTAAACTTTGTAAAACGTCAAATGTACGTGTAAACTACTAGGTACGTATGCTATTTTGTGACAGTTATTTTACATAAAAATTTACATTGTTGTCAATTATTTTTTATTTGCTGTATTACGATTAAATATTTTCATTTACTATAAAGTAAATGTTAAAAATAATGATTAAATACAACGATCTAGCTAGTGCATGGCCGAAAAAAAACAGTAAATACTTTGATTTAAATTTAATAAAATAATCACATAAAACCTCTAGAAATGCGATGTTGCCAGGTAGCCCGCGTGGGATGAATGCTACACATAAAAAAAAAGACACCCCGTCGCGCCGACAAAAAAGTCTCGAACATTCGTGATGACGTAACGCGGGGGGGGGGGTCGCGTTAGTGGATAGTGTTTCAATTAAAAATTCAAATATTGAGTTCGACTATTAGATACATAGGGCACCTACTATTAATCCCGATAGTAAGTTCCCGTTGGATATTTACTGACATCCACGCGGGCGAAGCCACGGGCAAAAGCTAGTTAGAAATAAAATAGATAAAGCCGATTAAGCAATTAAAAAAGGCTATTTTAAGTCTCTCCTCAGCATTGCAATGAGCAAAGTGCCACTTTGAAGAGGGCTCTACCACTTTTCGTGCTATTACAACACTAGCACCTAAAATACTTAACAAAAGCGACGAAGCGACATAAAATAAGTCGTAAAAAGCGCAGTCTCTCTCAAGGACCGCATCGAGCAATTTCGAGTCCCGCCCTGTTGTCGAGTCGACAACTTAATTTATCAACAGCTTGTTACTGCCTTACTGCTGGGCACTGAGCAATAGTTTAGTGGTGAGATGTCGCCTTATATTGGCCCGCTTACTGCGTATAACGAAATTGTATGCAAGTGCTACTGTATTAAATCTTTTTGCTTTTCCTTTACTGGTTTTCTACTTGGCTTAATTTCAAGCATAAAGATTTGGACATTTATTTATTTATTATGTAAACCTTAAATCTATCTTTACAGGTATGACATAAGGAACAGAGGGCTTAGTGCGAGTTTTTATACTTACTCGATCACGTTAACGTAAACGTCAGTTTGTACTGAAAATGAATAAGCGCCGCCTGGTGACTATAATGGGAAACACAATTATTCCATACGAATTGATATACGTCAACGTTAACGTAAACGCGATCGAGTAAGTATAAAAAACTCGCACTAAGCCCTCTGCTGTAGTCTTGTAACATTTGAGCGTGGTTCGTTAATATCATTCGCACAAGTCGATGATGCTCACTATCAGTTTGATGTAATCGAAGTACTAAATCTAACTATCTGATCTAAACTAATCCATACTAATATTATATAGAGAAAAGATTAGATTTATTGTATGTTTGTTTTTTGTTACAATTCCCCGGCTAAACCGATTTTGATGAAATTTGAAGTGTGGATACTTTGAGCCCTGGGGAAGGACATATGCTACTTTTTATCGAAATACCACGCGGGTGAAGCCGCGGGCGGAAGCTAGTCGTAAATAAATTCCCACTGAGAAAAACGTAGCAACGCTTTGGAGTTAGTAGTATTTCACTCCTCATAACATTTCCATACTGGAGGCCTTATGTTAAAATCGATTCTTCAGGTTAACTGCCACGCCGGTCACCGGTGACCTCAAACAATTAATTTTCTATTGTGTCTATTGTCTGGCAGCTAATGTGTTAAGAAGAAAACTCCAAAAATGAAATTGGATCATAATATCACCCTAATATTAGTGTGTTATTATTAGTACCTTTTAGCTGTAAAGCTACCTGCTTTAAATGACACGAATAGGTGGTTAGATACGGTCAAAAACTTTTACTTCGGAAATTATTTGCCTAAAATGCTTCATACCGGACCGAAAATACCTGTCCAGATTTATAGCGTCCACAAAATTTCTCGAAGTTAATTTACAAAACGCAAAACGGGTAAACTCCCGTACAAAAGCCCTGAGATAAGTCCCAAAGAATCTGACGGTGAGGTGTGGAAGTATCTAAATAATTTCATTTTACGTTTCACCTAACATATTCAAGAGACCCGCGCGTTGACATTCTTTATTTTCGGAACACTCGCCTAAAGGTTATAACGGGTAACTTTCTGATGTTTAATGCGGCGTAGCTTGCCTAAATAATAACAACGTGTAACACGGTCAGCTCCGAAACAATGGGTGGACGCTTTTCAGTTTTTACGTCCTTCATTTTACGTCACATTATTCCACTTTCCTCGTGTTTATTCCGGGCGTAATCCTTACATTCATGTTGTAAACTAGTTCAGTGTACCGACGGATTTTATAAGGCGCTTTACTGGGATGTTTTTAGGGTCCGTATGGAAGGTATAGGACGATTTTTGTCGAATCAAACACAAATACAAGGTACCTACAAATTGTTAGGGAGACACGAAGCAGACCTATACTTTTTTCATGATCTGGTTCCGAAACAACACATTTTCAAAGAAACCAATTAAAAACGGTTCCTGGACAAACGTGAATAATTCTCTCCAAACAAAATTTATTTTAACAAATATTTTTGGAAATATCTTTTCTATTTCGGGTCTCATCTCGAAAGCAAACACCCAGTCGGTTCGGAAACACAATTTAAGTTCGTCAACAGCCGGTTTCAGTGGCAGTGCTCCGAGGCACAACTTATTTATATAGGAGAGTACAGTTTGGTTCGATAGCTGAGAGGCCAAGTTAGTTGAATCAGGCGTTAGGTGCTTTGCGAAAACCCATTTAATATTAACGAAGGTCTCTCAAATCATATATATATCAGAATTTTGTTCCTTAATTGATATTATTGTTCCGAAGATTTATGTTTAAAGGAGGAGTAAGTAACTATTTGTGTCGCATTTTAAAAATAAAGGACCTACTTCCAAGTTTTGCTTACACAAATCGTGATCCCAAACTTTCTGAACTAGAATACTTTACAGGTTGAACGGTAAAAATACGAGCGAAGTTTAAAAGAAAGATTGGAATGCGTAATTAAAGGGAACGCCAGTGATTTACCAAATGATGTCCATTAAAGTTGTGGCTGAGGAAACGGCCACACTGCTTGAGGAAAGGGGGGGGGGGGGGGGGGGAGTTGTGAACCAGTTCTGACGACCTCATCACGCTTTCCTTCCTACAAACGAGTGAGGGTCTGTGCGTAATGTGTTCAGCTTTCGGGGGTTACCTCGTACCGCTAATTCTTTGGATTGGCGAAAATTGTTTTTATTTGGAACAGGGACTTAGCGCTATGGAATAAAAGAAATATAAAAAAATACCTGATGACCTGTTTATTAGGTTTTCTTACCTGTTTCATTTAGTGAAGTTAGTTGGATTGAAAATGGTTTGAAATAAAAAAACTTCTGTACTTTACTTACGAACAATTAGAAGAATCGATATCACTACATACCTACTCGTCGTAGTATAAAACAAAGTCGCTTCCCACTGTCTGTCTGTCCCTATGATGCTTAGATCTTTAAAACTACGCACCGGATTTTAATACGGTTTTTTTAAAAATATATAGTGATTCAAGAGGACGGTTTATATGTATAATAAATGCGGGCGAAGCCGTGGGCAAAAGCTAGTAAAAATAAATAAAAAAATACCTGATGACCTGTTTATTAGGTAAT
Source organism: Cosmia trapezina (assembly GCA_905163495.3). Taxonomy (NCBI): domain Eukaryota; kingdom Metazoa; phylum Arthropoda; class Insecta; order Lepidoptera; family Noctuidae; genus Cosmia; species Cosmia trapezina. Next base: position 21,895,676 of record LR991024.1, read on the forward strand.
ACTTACTTACCTGTTTCATTTAGTGAAGTTAGTTGGATTCAAAATTGTTTGAAATAAAGAAACTTCTGTACTTTACCTACGAACAATTAGAAGAATCGATAATTTTTAAGTACAGACAACAGCACATCAGGTTATACCAAACTGTCAAATTTCTCCAAATTATTTTCAACCTTAAAATGGTGATGGTTAAGTTCCAAATCGAATGAGAAAATTTGTCATTTTCTAGTTACTTGACCTACTGCTGTGTGTACCTACATCACCCTTGAAATATTTGTAATAATGGAAAACTGGTAAATAAAATAGCAAAATAAAACGTGCCATAAAAACAACAATTGGAACAAAACTTGCCTCGATAACAGTCTGATTAAATTAACGATTAACTGCAATAAAATGAGGTTTACGATCGCATAGTTGACTGATTATGTTCAATATGTGACGAATGCATGATTGAATTGCATGTTATCGTCAGAACGTTGAGCATGTACTAAGTAAAATCGCGATAAAACTGAAATAAGATATTCAACACGTTGAATCGTATAGCAGTCTTCGACTTTACGTCGTCGGAATAAAATAGATTACTTACTTTATTTTGCTTTAGGAAAGGCGAAAAAAATACAAGTACTTTTAGGACAAAATATATCCATCAATAGAGCAAAGTTACGTAAAAAAGCTCCGTTATAAACAGCCTCACAGTTCCATAAATATCAGTTAAAAATGTAATCACAAATAGAACAGTCTACAACGTCAGTACATTGCGGCTGCAATTCATCAATATAAATACCACAGTGGGAAGGCAAAGGGCGAAGACAACTCAGAAGAAATGTTTCCCGTAATATCAGCGTTAGACGACAAAGAGGCAATCGATCACGCTTCTTCCACCTGGGCAGAGGCGGCAATCCAAATGCGTGATACGCGTTAAATACCGTCGAATCACCACATCTAAC